>CM030365.1:128095629-129479050 GCA_017893485.1 Hemerocallis citrina
ATCGGGATGGATTGGATGTCGAGGTATAGGTCTACCATAGATTGCAAGGAAAAAGAGGTAATCGTGAGGGAGCCCGGAAGGCCGGACATTGTATTTCAAGGTAAGAAGAAGAGGGGAAAGTTTCTGGCCGCTACAGCTGGGATGAAGGTACCAGAGGAGGTCCAGAAAATACCTATTATAAGAGACTTCCCACTCGTATTTTTGGAGGAGTTACCGGGATTACCACCACACAGGGATGTGGAGTTCAGCATCGTTGTTCAACTGGGCAGTGCGCCAGTATCAAAAGCACCATATCGGATGGCACCAGTAGAGCAGAATGAAGTCAAGCAGCAGATTAAGGAACAACTGCAGAAAGGATTTATTAGGCCTAGTGCTTCACTCTGGGGAGCACCAGTGCTACTGGTCAAAAAGAAGGATGGGTCCGCGAGAATGGGTATTGGTTACCAGGAATTGAATAAGGTCACGGTTCAGAAACAAGTATCCAATTCCTAGGATCGATGATTTATTCAATCAGCTTCAGGGAGTAGCTGTATTTTTCCAAATTGATCTGCGGTCAGGTTACCATCAAGTGTGTGTCAAAGAGGAGGACGTACCAAAAATAGCTTTCAGGACTCGGCATGGTCACTATGAGTTCCTGGTACTCCCGATTCGGAGTAACTAATGCTCCAGCAATTTTTATGGATATGATGAACCAGATTCTTCGGCCATTCATCGACTCATTTCTTGTGGTCATCATAGATGTTATTCTAGTGTACTCAAGATCGGAGGGAGAGCATGCCAGGCACTTGAGTGCAGTGCTGAACTAGTTACATAAGCATCAATTGTATGCAAAATTGTCCAAGTGTGAGTTCTGGAAGACAGAAGTTGCATTCCTTGGCCATGTCCTTTCTAAGGAGGGAGTGGCCACTAGTCCACAAAAGATTGAAGCGGTGAAGGATTGGCCTCAACCGAAAATAGTGAAAGAAGTCAGAAGCCTCCTAAGGTTGACCGGGGACTACCGAAGTTCATCTAGGACTATGCAAAGATAGCCGTACTGTGCACAGCATTGACAAGGAAAAATAACAACTTTGAATGGACTGAGAAGTGTGAGGAAGGCTTCCAAGTGTTGAAAAACCGGTTGATTTCAGCACCAATTTTGGTCTTGCCTCAAGCGGACAAACGGTACGTGATCTACAGTGATGCTTCACATTTGGGATTTGGGTGCGTCCTGATGCAAGAAGGAAGAGTGATAGCCTATGGATCAAGGAAACTCTGACCACACGGAAAGAACTATACCACGCATGATTTGGAGCTAACCGCAGTAATTTTTGCCTTGAAAATATGGCAAAATTATATCAACAGAGTAAAAGTGGAATTGTATACAGATTACAAGAGCCTAAAGTACATATACCAGCAGAAATATTTGAATCTGAGGCAGAGGCGATGGTTGGAAGTCTTGGAGGATATCAGACCAAAAATTTTTTACCACCCGGGGAAGGCAAATGTGGTGGCAGATGCGCTTAGTAGGAAAGGAAGTATATCCACTTTGATTGCAACCAGAAGGAGTCAGAGGATGAGATTAGGCAGGCCGGTATCGAGATGGTCACTCAAGATCTGGGGGCCATTTTAGCTCGGTTGGAGTTACAACCAATCCTGAAAGAGCAAGTCAAGGGGGCTCTGGAAGGCGATGCACATATTCAAGGAATTAAATTGCAGGTGAATGAAAGGAAACTTCTAGAGTTCAGTATAAGGGAAGGATTAATGAGGATGGGGAACAGGTTGTGCGTACCAAAGGATGAGGATCTAAGGGAACAAATCATGAAGGAAGCGCACACCACTCTACTTGCTGCCCACCCGGGAAGTACAAAGATGTATCGGGATGTGAAACAATATTATTGGTGGGCCGGAATGAAGCGGGATATAGCAAAGTTTGTGGCCATATATCTTACATGTCATAAGATCAAGGCAGAGAATCAGAAGCCCAGATGATTACAACAGCTGCTGCCCATTCCAGAGTGGAAGTGGAAGAACATTAGTATGGACTTCATCACGGGTTTACCCAGGAGCTCTAAAGGTAAGGAATCGATCTGGGTTATTGTAAACCATCTAACGAAGTGTGCACATTTTCTTCCAGTAAAAATTACAGGGTCATTGGAGAAGTTGGCAGGAGTTTACATTGAAGGGGTAGTGAAACTACATGGCGTGCCAGTATCGATAGTCTTCGACAGAGATGCAAGGTTCACTTCACGATTCTGGTAGAGTCTGCAAGCAGCTTTAGGAACCAGGACAGATTTCAGTACATCTTTTCACCAGCAGATTGATGGACAAACCGAGAGAGTAGAAAATTTAAAATTTTGGATTACAAAGTCTTTTTTACAAAAAACCTTCCTTTTATATATCTATTTCTATTATAAAAGCGAGAATAAATTTGTCCATATGAGATATGAGCTTTCCATCTTATTTTATTTAGATCTACAAATCTAATCTAGATCGTTCATTTGATCTACATGACGATTAGACCTTGGCCGTTGATTAATCACGATTATCCTTAAAACCCAAGCCAGTTTATTTTTCTCTGGCTGCCGACTCCCCTCGTTCTGTAACACCCCTACCCCGAGCTCGAACAATTTATGCAATTTAGAAGACAAAATTAGATACTATGTAGTACAACTGCCCACCACAGGCTGCCTCTCAAATGGTGGTTAACCGAATTGGTGACTCTTGATCATAGGCAAAGTTATTTATTATTAATTAATTTTTGTTCAACTCCCGATGTGGGAAAAATTTCCTCCACTTCTCATCCGTTCTCTCTCTCTCTGAGAGCTATTTTTTACGTGCATACCCCAATCCCGGGGGCCCCACACGCCAGCTTAGCATGGAGAGACACAGCAGAAGCAGCAGCATTCTCTTCCGAGTGGGCCCCTGCTCCAATGCCACGTCATCGTGGCTGATGAAGTCAAACAACCCTTTTGCTGTTTCTTTCTTCAATGTGGCCCCCCCATTCAATATATTTCATATATTATCGCCCATACGAAATCCTATAGGGCTAATAGCCAATACTCTTCATATATTATATATATACTTACTCTTTGAAAATTACGGGATGTTACACACACCCACCTTCAGAAATCAGCGTCCTCGCTGAGCATGGGGCATGCACAACCTAGTACAGGATCTCCTTTCTAGCTGATGTGGAATGGCGTACCCCAATTCTGCTAGTTGTACAATACCCCGATTTTGCTAGTTGTACAGTTCCCTACCTGGGTGACCTATCCCAACATCACTCCCTCTCATTCATACTTACCAGTACATCTGCTAGCTCCATCTCAGGCATAACCACCATTCTGTACCCACACTCCGTGTGAAAGTCGGGTTTGATACCATTTGTAACACCCCTGCCCAGAGCTCGGACAATTTATACAATTTAGAAGACAAATTAGATACTATGTAGTACAACTGCCCACCACAGGCTGCCTCTCAAAAGGTGGTTAACCGAATTGCTGACTCTTGATCATAGGCAAAGTTATTTATTATTAATTGATTTTTGAACAACTCCCGATATGGGACAAATTTCCTCCACTTCTTATCTGTTCTCCCTCTCTCCGAGAGCTTATTTTTACGTGTAGACCCCAATCCCGGGGGCCCCACATGCCAGCTCGGTATGGAGAGACACAGCAGAAGCAGCTGCATTCTCTCCTGGGTGGGCCCCTGCTCCAATGCCACATCATCGTGGCTGACGAATTCAAACAGCCCCTTTGCTGTTTCTTTCTTCAACATGGCCCCCCCATTCAATATATATCATATATTATCCCCCATAGGAAATCCTCTGGGGCTAACAGCCAATACTCTTCATATTATATATATATATATATATATATATATATATATATATATATATACTTATACTTACTCTTTGAAAATTATGGGATGTTACTCATTCGGACTCACTTCTCCCTTTGTAGTCCCTCAACACCCTCCAATCCTCTGTTGCCGGACATGATTTTTTGGATTCAAATCATTCCTTCCATATCGTCATTCTCCTAAAAAATTAGGGTTTTCGAAAATCCCCCAATTTTAGTGGTGTATCATCTCTCCTTACTCTTCTTCTCATCTTACCAAAACGGCGATCTTTCGTATTCTGACGAGGCGGTTGCCAGAGTTATCGGCCTTTGAGTCATCGAATTGGGCGTAGGTTACCCATTTTCCTCTTTGTATTTTCAGATCTTTCCCTATCCCTATCCCTAACCCTAATCCTAACCCTAACCATTTGAATGTAATTTGAATGTTTGATGGAAATCCTGATAGAGATTGTCGAGTTCTTACCGGTGCGGCCCTGTTCTGAATATAAGCGGACATATAACATAAAATATATCAGGTAAGCGCTGATCAAAATCCCTCTTTGACGTACAAGGTTACCATGCGCACACCAAGGGTTTGATGAAACATCTTATTGCTAGGTTGACATTGCAAACACCTATTTAATACTTGTACATAAGGGCGTGTGTCAAGGACTTCGGAGGGAGCTGGGAGAAGCACTTAGCTCTGGTAGAATTTGCTTATAATAACAGTTTACAAGCTAGTATTGGTGTGGCTCCATACGAAGCACTTTATGGAAGGAAATGTAGGATGCCCGTGTGCTGGTATGAAGTGGGAGATAGGCAGATGTTTGAACCTGAAATCGTACATCATGCTTCAGAAAAGATTGAGCTGGTCAGGAAAAGATTACTAACAGCACAGAGCAGACCGAAAAGTTATGCCTACAATCGCCGAAGGGAACTAGAATTTGAAGAAGGCAACTCAGTGTTCTTGAAAGTCTCACCCACCAAGGGTGTAACCAGATTTGGAAGGGGTGGCAATTTATCCCCAAGGTATATTGGACCATACAAGATTCTGAAGAGGGTAAGAAAGGTGGCATACAAGTTAGAGCTACCCACAGAGTTGGCACAAGTGCATGATGTATTCCATGTCTCGATACTAAGGAGATATATACCAGATCCGAGCCACCAACTGCCAAAAATTTCTGAGGATTTACAAGTGGACCTTTTCTACAAAGAGCAGCTAGTAAAGGTCCTAGATCATCAAAAGAAGGTACTAAGAAATAAAGTCATTCCGATGGGCAAGGTGCTCTGGAGGAACCAGTCTGTGGAGGAAGCCACTTGGGAACCGTAAAGCCGTACGAGGGACGCATTCCCAGGATTGTTTCTGTAACCTTGTATATATTGATTTCTCCATATAAGCGTAATTCTAAGAACATAACAACTCTAAGGAGGGAGTAAAAGGTCCCCGAAAATTACTAATAATTAAATTTTTATATACAAACTTTCTTTAAATTTTTGGCATGCATTGATGTATACAAGTATGATTGTATGATTACATATATATGTACATGTATGAGTATTGTATGTTTAAAATTATCCATATGATTAAGTATAAACTAAATCAAGACAAGAAACCCTAAAAACCATTTACCGAAAACCCTAATCCACTCTGAACACTATGGGCTAGTTTTGGATGTGGTCACCTCGCCTCTCCCTCACCTTAACCTCACCTAAACTGGCTGGAAATCAACCCCCCCCCCCCCCTCCCCCTTTATATATACACTCTCAAACTCATTTGACTATCTTCTTTCCATCTTTCTTTCTAACCCTAAATGTCACCCCCCGCTTTCCAAAAAGGAAATACGGTATACGGATACGTGACTAAGTCCAGCGAATGATTTTCCTCATCCATAAGCTGTCAGGATCTTTACAACATTTCACAGGAATATCAGAGTAAGAAGCAAAAGAAGTCAACCACGCATGCATGTATGAATCAATATACTAATAGGAATTTACTTGAAATGAAATTTAATAAATCTCAAATAAACCAGATTTGAACAAGTTAATAATTCTGGTTCACTTTGCCCAATACAAAATTCAAGTAACAGATACATTTAATCAAGAATAGCAGGAAAATAAATTTTAGCAAGAACTCCAGCAACTAGAATCTTAGGTCACCTAGTCCATCGGGCAGCTGATCATCATAATCTGCAATTTAATAAATTGCAGGAAAAGGGAAAAGAAAACAAAATGCCCGCCAATACAAGTTACGGGCCGCTTGTAGTGCAGGCACAAGTACCCGGATAAAATAAACAGATGTAGAGTAATAGCGGTAACAAACATACGATGGAATAGGCATGATAACAAAATAAAACAACTAGCATGAATCATGAACAAAATCAAGTAACATGATATACTAACAGGGTATAGGTAACATGTATCAGGTCTCAAGTATCATGCAAGCAGGTAAACAGGTAACAGATGAACAGGTGAACAAGTGTCAAGTAGCATGTACAGATATCATGTAACATGTAAGCATGTAACAGGTATCATGTTATATCAAGTCTTGTATTATTACTATCTAGGTACCACTTCGTGCCTCCCAGGTTTTTACTACATGGTTGCTATTTATATGCAAATTTCGTTTAGGCCTAGTGGTGGATTTCTATAGGTTTGTGTACTCAGGATTATGTAACAGGTAACAGGCAAGATTCACGTAGTCGAAATCGTGGCAACAGGAACATGCATGAATCATGTAGTCAAGAAACATGGCAACATATAGTAATAGCAGGCTTGAATCATGTAATCACGAAACATGGCAACATATAGTAATAACAGGTATGAATCATCATGAATCATGGCAATATATAATCAGATAATAATAACAGGCATGAATCATGTAATCATGAAACATGGCGATATATAGTAATAACAGGCATGAATTATATAATCATGAAACATCATGTTATCATGAAACATGGCAACAGGTAATGGGAAACACGGGCCCCCTTCTGAGTACACATACCTATGTTGTTCACTACTAAGGTCTTTCCCTTTATCCCGGCTTGGTTACTTGTTCTTATTATCAAACAGGCATACACATGTTATAAAACAGAGCAAGAATAACATGGCATGAGCAAGTAAGAGGTTCAGGTCGGGAGATAAACATGTAGAGGTGAAAGACAACACATAAAAGATTAGGAGAACGAAAATTCTAGTTCAGGACATCAAGACAGTACTGCACCAAATCTTGGATTTCTGTTGCCACAAATATGCAAATCTGGATCTGTCAGAAAATATAAAAAACAGACTCTCGGCCGAATCTGGCAAATATATATAAGTCATATGATATTATCATGCCCCGCTTCTCAAAAGGAAATACGGAATACGGATACGTGACTAAGCCTAGCGAATGATTTTCATCATCCATAAGCTGTCGGGATCTTTAAAACATTTCATAAGAATAATCAGGGTCGGTAGTAAGAGAAGTCAACCAAGCAGCATATATGAATCAAAATACCAACAGGAATACTTGAAACAAAATATATTAATCAGAAATAAACCAGATCTGAAGAAGTCAATAATCCTGGGTCACATTGCCCAATACAAAATAATCCAAGTAACAATGTACAATTATTCAAATAAGCAACAGGAAATAATAATAGCAAAAGTTTTAGCAACTAGTATCTCATATCACCTACTCCATCTCGCAGCTGATCTCCAAATTCTGCATTTTAATAAATTGCAGGAAGAGGAAAAGAAAACAAAACTCCCGTCAATACAAGTTACGGGCCACTTGTAGTGCAGGCACAAGTACATGGGAAAGATAACAAATAGCATGGAATAGGCATGATAATATAATATAATAACAAGCATGGCAAGATGAACATGTGCAAGTGGCATGTATCAAGTGTCAAGTATCAAATATCAAGTATCATGTGAACAAGTAACAAGTATCAAGTGTCAAGTATCACGTATCAAGTACAAGTAACAAGTAATAGGAATCAAGTGATCAAGTATCATGTACAGGTATCAAGTGATAGGTATCATGTAACAGGTATCATGTATGTCAAGTCCTGTATTTGTTACTATCTAGGTAGCACTTCATGCATCCAGGTTTACCAAACTTTGTCGGTAAACTTGATCGGTAACATGAAATTAACTTGGTCGGTAAACTTGATCGGTAACTTGATCGGTAAACTTGATCGGTAACTTAGTCGGTAAACTTGATCAGTAACTTGGTCGGTAAACTTGATCGGTAAACATGTCATACGAGTAACACGAATCCCTTTCCAAGTACAGGCTCCTATATTGTCCACTACTAGATTTATCCTTTAACCCCTGACTTGGTTATTTGTTATTATTATCAAACAGGCATATACGTATCACAAAACAGGGAAAGAATAACATGGCGAACAAGTAACAAGTTCAAGTTGAAGGATAAATATGTACAGGTGAAAGACAACACATAAAAGAATAGAGCAACGAAAATTCTAGTTCAGGACAGCAATCAAAAAATATGGGACAAAAAATAAATCCACTTGGTTTCAGACTTGGTACAACCTAAAATCATCATTCCTTTTGGTTAGTACTGCACCAAATCTGGGATTCCCATTGCTACAAAAGTGTAAATCTGGATTCGTCAGAAAATCTGGAAAATAGAATCTCAGCCGAATCCAACAATTATATATAAGTCATATGGTATTTCACAAAAACAAGTCTCAAAACTTATTTGAATCCAGAAAACACAATCAGCCAGAAATCAGAAGTTTGTATTCGAAGTTAGGAAAACAGCATGAAATCTCATTAATTAAATCCACGAAAAATCTGGGGTATTCCCCTATATGTGCAGCATCAGAATAAAAAGTTTCATAATTTTTCAATATAAATAGTTTTTTCAACAAAAATCAGAAAACATCAAAGATGCAGTAGTTTTGTAAATCTGGAATTATAAACACTGCATTACGAAAACAGCAATATCTCACAAACCATAAATCGAAATCCAAATCATCCAAAAGGGTGATAAAATAGACACAATAGAATAACTTTCATATTCACAAATATTTTACAAACAACAAGTAGAATTAGGTTGAAAATCAGGTTCTTTACTGAACAGTATGAAAATTCTACATGTATAGTAATTGTTTGGATACATAGAACGGTTTGTACAGCTCATCAAATAAATCCACAAACATTCAGGGTTAATCCTTATCAATTCTAGTTGTATTGTGCAAAATATTGGATCAAAATAATACTTTTAACATCATGATAAAAGTAGTTTACACTTCAGAATTCATAGAAAACAAAATCTGGAAATCTCTCTATACCTCTGTAGTAAAATAGACATAACTCACAACTCATAAATCGAAACTGAAATCTGGCAGAAGGATTGGAAAATAGACAGAATTCTCTATAATTTATATTCACAAAATATTTTCATATACTGACCTTAATAGGGTCAAAAGTACTGATAATAAATGGGAAAACCGACAAAACTAGAAAATATTTGGCATGTAGAAAATCAACTAGATCATACGAAAATCATCCAAAACACAACCAAACATGAAATATGGTATACTAGATGTCCAAGCAACATGATATAGGGTACTTTACAAGTCCACAACAAGTATACTACGAATAACACAACCGAGCACACGATATCATATGAACAAAATGCATGTATACAACACAAAGTGGTCATCCCTAAGTTGTTTCATGTCATGTGTGTCATGTGGCAATTACGGGTGGTTCAACACAATAGAGACAAGATATGACAGGGTTCACACCCAAGATTTGTCTCTAGAACAAACCTACACTACAGGTGGTATTTAGTACTTGTATTACACAAAGAAAGAATACAAGTTACTTGCCTGAGAGACGACGAAAACGACGGAGAGAAAGAGAATAATGGGAACGGATTCCCGGGCAACAAACTCAATGAACGAACACAAACCCCACGAACACAATAGCGAGCAACAAACTATGAACGACAACCACACACGATCACTAACGCACACATGAGAGGCACGGGGGTGAGGTCCGGGGAAGGATGAAGACAGCAAGTGCTGTCGCTGCTGCCAACCGTCCGAGGAGGCACGAGGTAGGGGAGATGGGCGGAGCTGAGGGTGATAGCTGTTGAAGGAGGGTAGGGTTGGTTCTGTATCGGAGAGGAGCACCGATGGGGACTAACTGAGGTTGCCTGGTTGTTGGCGTGGAAGGTGGCAGGGAGGTGCGCACAGGAGTTGCACCGGCTGAGGTGGAGACGCCTGGGAGGGAACAAGGAGCAAGGGGTGTTCGGGAGGATGGGTTGAAGTGGGAGATGACGAGAAGAAGACGGCACTGTCGTCGACAGACGGGAGGAGCACAAGGCCAGGGAGCGGCACTGATGTTGCAGTTGCTGCTGCAACCTCGATGTCGGGAGGAGCAGGCGCTATCGTGGGGGATTGCGACTGGCAGCAGGGAGAGAGGTGAGCGGGATGGAGCACAGGGGAGAGGGCAGCGACGAAGGTGAGAAGTCGGAGGGACAGGGATGTTGAAGAGGGAGTCTACTGGTCGTGGAGTACGGGGAAGACGACTGCAGGGGAGTTTGGTAAACAGGAGGTGATGGGAGAGAGGAAGACGAAGGGAAACTAGGGGACAGTTGTAGGGTTTAGGGGTGAACAGGGTAGGGGAATAGGGTATATATATGGTAGAGTATAGTTAGGTTTTAGTTGGGCTGATGGGGTTCCGGGTTTACAAGTGGGTAGCGGGTAGTTAATGGGTTAGGGTATTTAAATGGGTTTCGGGTAATAGCTAATGGATTATTGGGTTATTGGCTGAAGGGGTTTTAAAATCCAATAGGAAAAATAAATATGATTTAGGGTGTTAAATCCAATAGAAAATAAAATAATCAATAAAATGTAGGTTTATATAACAAAATATAATTGTACTACAATATGGAAATTATTTGAAATAACTACAAATACAATTATCAATAGAACTAGATTTTTAAATAAACAATCAAAGGTATTAATAATAATAACAATAATAATAATAATAATCATAATAATCATAATAATAAATAAAAATAACAGTGATAATAATACCGAACAATAATAATAACAACAATATTAATTGGGTTTGTATAATATAAAAATCGTTTGAAAATAACAATAAATACAATTAATGCAAAGAAATGGATTTTCACGGGAGATACAAATATAAATTTGAAATAAAAAAATAAATTTAAGAAAACGAAAATTTTTATAAAGAATCCAAACCCAGATATTACACAGAAAAAGAAAATACACCCAAAATACAGAAAACGGAAAACGGATGTTACAAATCCTACCCACCTTATAATAAAATTTCGTTCTCAAAATTTGCTTAGGCGGTACATAGCATAGGGAAAAAGCAAACTTGAGGAAGGATAACAAAACAGAGGGTAAAAGGGAAAGGAACAAGGCAGGGGCAATACCAGAAAAAGATGGAAGTGGATAATAATGATGGTCAAATGGAATGCAAGAGAGAAGTAACCGGTTATCAAAAATGAAGAAGAAACAACACAAGATTTGCAAGATAACAAGGCAAAGAGATGAAGAAATAGACAGAGCTGGAATCGAAGAAAGGATGGACAAGAAAGAGTTAGACCAGCCAATGAGTCAACGGATGGGGATGAATACAAGCAATAGGAGGAAGCAAATAATGCAGGGAAGGAGAAATAACAAGAGAATCCTGGGACCTGTGGGTTAAGGGCCCACCACGATTCTGCTGTGCCACTGTGATCGAGGAAAACTCTTCCTGACATCTTGGAGCAAAGTACGACACTTATTCTCCTGATGATGATCCAAGTTGCTGACAAGTCGAAGAAGACCAAGCGATGCAAACCGTAAGACCAAGTAGAAAATAGAAAAAGAATGGATGGTAAAAAAATCAAAGAAATATGGGTACGAGAAGAATGAATTCATACCCAAGAAGAAATCAATCAAAGAGGAAAACTGAAAAAGACTAAAGAATCAAGGAATCAAGGGATTGAATAAGAAGGGATCAAAAGAATGGAATAAGACTAGTATCCAAATCACTGTTGATTATAACTCATTCATGCATGCATGGTCTGTGTACTGTTGTTTCGATCGCAGATCCAGCCAAGCTTGTATAATATATCCGTCAAACTAATACATTAGCCAACCCTGGGCTCTGATACCACTAAAAAACCTTGTCACGCTCTGCTTCCCAAAAGGAAATACGAAATATAGATTCGTGACTAAGCCCAGTGAATGATTTTTATCATCCATAAGCTGTCAGGATCTTTACAACATTTCACAAGAATAATCAGAGTCAGAAGCAAGAGAAGTCAACCAAGCATGTATATATGAATCAAAATACCAACATGAATACTTGAAACAAAATATACTAATCTCAGATAAACCAGATCTGAACAAGTCAATAATCTTGGGTCACATTGCCCAATACAAAATAATCCAAGTAACCAAGTACAATTATTCAAATAAGCAACATGAAATAATAATAGCAAAACTTCCAGCAACTAGTATCTCATATCACCTACTCTATCTGGCAGCTGATCTCCAAAATGTACAATTTAATAAACTGCATGAAGAGGAAAAGAAAATAAAACTCTCGTTAATGCAAGTTACGGACCGCTTGTAGTGCAGGCACAAGTACATGAGAAAGATAACAAATTGCATGGAATAGGCATGATAATACAAATATAACAACTAGCATGACAAGCTAAACAAGTGCATGTGGCATGTATCAAGTGTCAAGTATCAAGTGTCATGTGAACAAGTAACAAGTATAAAGTATCAAGTATCAAGTATCAAGTACAAGTAACAAGTAACAGGAATCAAGTGATCAAGTATCATATACAGGTATCAGGTAACATGTATCATGTAACATGTATCATGTATGTTAAGTCTTGTATTTGTTACTATCTAGGTAGCACTTCATGCATCCCAGGTTTTTACTACACGGTTGCTACATTCAAACAAGTTACGTTTAGATTTCGTAGGAGATTCTATAGGTCATGTACTCGGGTATTCATAGGATTACAAAACTTGGTCGGTAAACTTGATCGGTAACATGAAATTAACTTGGTTCGTAAACTTGATCGGTAACTTGATCGGTAAACTTGATCGGTAACTTGGTCGGTAAACTTGATCGGTAACTTGGTTGGAAAACTTGATCGGTAAACATGTCATACGGGAAACACGAGTCCCCTTCCGAGTACAAGCTCCTATATTGTCCACTACTAGCTCTTTCCCTTAACCCCGACTTGGTTATTTATTATTATTATCAAACAGGCATATACTTGTAACAAAACAAGGCAAGAATAACATGGCATGAACAAGTAAAAGGTGAAATACAACATATAAAAGGATAGAGCAGCAAAAATTCAAGTTCAGGACAGCAAAACAGTACTGCACCAAATATGGGATTCCCGTTGCTACAAATGTGTAAATCTGGATCCGTCAGAAAATCTGAAAAATAGACTTTCGGCCGAATCCAGCAAATATATATAAGTCATATGGTATTTCACAAAAACAAGTCTCAAAACTGATTTGAATCCAGAAAACATGTTCAGGCAGAAATCAGAAGTTTGTATTCAAAGTTAGGAAAACAGTATGAAAACTTATTAATTAAATCCACGAAAAATCTGGGGTATTTCCTTATATGTAAGGCATCAGAATATAAAGTTTCATAATTTTTTAATATAAATAGTTTAGCCAACAAAAATAATAAAACATCAAGATGTAGTAGTTTTGTAAATCTGGATTTATAAACACCGCATTACGAAAATAGCAACTCACAAACCATAAATCAAAATCCAAATCCTCCAAAAGGGTTATAAAACAGACATAGTAGACTAGACAGAGTAGACTAACTTTCATATTCACAAATATTTTACAAACAACAAGTAGAATTAGGTCGAAAATCAGTTCTTTACTGAACAGTACGAAAATTCTACATGTATAGTAATTGTTTGGACACAGAACGGTCTGTAAAACTCATCAAATAAATCCACAAAAATTTAAGGTTAATCCCAATAAAGTCTAGTTGTATTGTACAGAATATTGGATCAAAATAATACTCTTAAGATCATGATAATAATACATTACTCTTCAGGATTCAAAGAAAATAAAATCTGAAATCTCTCTACACCTCTGTAGTAAAATAGACATAACTCGCAACTTATAAATCGAAACTGAGATCTGTCAGAAGGATTGGAAAATAGACAAAATTCTCTATAATTCATATTCACAAAATATTTTCGTATACTAACCTTAATAGGGTCTAAAATGCTTATCAAAGAGGGGGAAACCGGCAAAACAGAAAATATCCTTTATGCACAAAATCAACTAGTTCATACGGAACTCATCCAAAACACAACCAAACATGAAATATGGTGTACTAGATATCGAAGCAACATGATATAGGGTATTTTACAAGTCCATAACAAATATACTACGAATAACACAACCGAGCACACGATATCATATGAACAACATGCATGTATAGAACACAAAGTGGTAATCCCTAAGTTATTTCCTGTCATGTGTGTCATGTGGCAACTACGGGCGGGTCAACACAATAGAGACATGATATCACAGGGTTCACACACAAGATTTGTCTCTAGAACAAACCTACACTACAGGCGGTATTTAGTACTTGTGTTACACAAAGAAAGAATACAAGTTATTTGCCTGAGAGACGACGAAAACAACGGAGAGAAAGTGAATAACAGGAACGGATTTCCGAGCAACGAACTCAACGAACGAACACAAACCCCACGAACACAATAACGAGCAACAAACTATGAACGGCAATCACACACGATCACTCACGCACACAAGAGAGGCACGGGGGGGAGCTCGGGGGAAGGATGATGACAGCAAGTGCTGTCGCTGCTGCCAACCGTCGGAGGAGGCACGAGGTAGGGGAGACGGGCAGAGCTGAGGGTGATGGCTATTGAAGGAGGGTAGTGTTGGTGCTGCATCGGAGAGGAGCACCGATGGGGACTAACTGAGGTTGCCTAGCTGTTAGTGCAGAAAGCGGTAGGGAGTTGCACACAGGAGTTGCACCTGCTGAGGTGGAGACACCGGGAGGGAACAGGGAGCAAGTGATGGTTGGGAGGATGGGTTGAAGAGGGAGACGACTGGAAGACGACGGCGCTGTCATCGCCAGACGGGAGGAGCACAGGGCCAGGGAGCGTCACTGATGTTGCACTTGCTGCTGCAACCTCGATGCTAGGAGTAGCAGGCTCTGTCGTGGGGATTGTGACAGGGAGCAGGAAGAGAGGTGAGCGGGATGGAGCACAGGGGAGAGGGCAGCGACATAGATGATTAGTCAAAGGGTCAGGGATGAAGAGGAGGGAGTCTGCAGGGCGAGGAGTACGGGGAAGGCAACTGCAGGGGAGTTAGGTAAAAAAGGAGGTGATGGGAGAGAGGAAGACGAAGGGAAACTAGGGGGCGGCTGTAGGGTTTAGCGGTGAACAGGGTAGGGGAATATGGTATATATATAGGGTAGAATATAGTTTGGTTTTAGTTAGGCTAATGGGGTTTTGGGTGTACAATTGGGTAGCGGGTAGTTAATGGGTTAGCATATTTAAATGGGTTTCGGGTAATAGCTAATGGATTATAGGGTTTGGGGTATTGGTTGAAGGGGTTTTAAAATCCAATAGAAAAATAAATAGGATTTAGGGTTTTAAATCCAATAGAAAATAAAATAATCAATAAAATGTAGGTTTATATAACAAAATGTAATTCTACTACAATATGGAAATTATTTGAAATAACTAAAAATACAATTATCAATAGAACTAGATTTTTAAATAAACAATCAAAGGTAATAATAATTATAACAATAATCATAATAATAATTATAAATAAAAATAACAGTAATAATAATAATACAGAACAATAATAATAACAACTACATTAATAGGGTTTGTATAATATAAAAATCGTTTAAAATTAACAATAAATACAATTAATGCACAGAAATTGATTTTAACGAGAGATACAAATATAAATTTGAAAAAAAAATGAATTTAAGAAAACAAAAAATTATATAATGAACCCAAACCCAGATAATACACAGAAAAATAAAATACACCTAAAATACAGAAAATAAAAAACAGGGGTTATAGATATTTCACAAAAGACAAACAGAATTATATCTAGAAAACATGTTCAGCAAGAAATGAGAGATTTGTATTCATAAACAGGAAAATGGCATAAAAACTTACTGATTAAATCCATGAAAAGTCTAGGGTATTTTCTCGTATGTTTAGTAACAGAAAATAAAGTTTCATAATTTTCCAACATAGATAGAATAGTCAAGTAAAATACGAAAGCAATAGTATACAGCCAGTTTGTAAATCTGAAATCATAAACACAGCAGCACTAAAACAGCAATTGATTACAAATATAAATCAAAATCCACATCCGTCAAAAGGGTGATAAAATAGATACAGTAGGCTACAAGTCATATTCAAAAAGTTTTAAAGACGGCAAGTAGAATTATGTCAAAATTATGTTTCTTTGCTGAACAGTATGAAATTTCTGCATGTATAGTAATTGTTTGCAAGTATGTAATAGTTTATAAAAGTCATCAATTAAATCAACAAAAATTAGGGATTAATCCCAATCAAGTCTAGTTGTAACCAGCAAAATATTGGATCAAAATACTATCTTTAACCTCAGTATAAAAATAGATTACCAAACAGAATTCGTATAAAATTGGATCTGGAATTTTCTACACATCTGTAGTAAAATAGCCATAACTTGCAACTAACAAATCGAAACTGAGATTTTTCAGAAAATCTGGAAAGTAGACAGAATTCTTCATAATTTATATTCACAAATAATTTTCATATACTGACCTTAATAGAGTCTAAAATACAGAACAACAACGAGGTAACAACAAGGAAAGAATTATCTTCATGCATAAATTCAACTAGATCGAATGAAACACATCCAAGTCATAACCAAATGTGAAATAGGATATACTATATGTCCAAGCAACATGATATAGGGTATTTTGCATGTCTACAACAAGTTATACTATGACTAACACAATCAAGCATACGACATCATAGGAACCACATGCATGTACACATCAAGAAGTGATCATCCCTAAGTTATTTCATGTCGTGTGTGTAATGTGACAACTACGGGTCGGTCAACACATAAGGACAAGATATAACAGGGGTTTTGCACATGAATTGTCTCTAAAGCACAACTACAGTACATGCGGTATTTAGTACTTGTGTTACACAACAAAAAGAATATAAGTTACTTGTCTTATAGCCGACGACGAGAACGGAGCAAGAAAAATAATAACGGGAACGGTTTCCCAGGTACGAACTTAACGAACGAACGAACAAAACATGAGCCACACAAACATGCAAACGCACGAACAAGTGAACAAGCAATATCGAACACACGCACCCAAGAGAGCAAGAGGGAGAGGGACGACGCTGCACACGGCTGCATGACATCTGGAGGAAGATAGCGCGATAGGGAGTGCGCTGCTGTTGTCGTGGCATCGCTCGAGAGGAGATACAGCGGTTTGCCGCCTGGTGGTCGGCAGAGGTCTGGTTGCATCTGGAGGATGGCGTTGTAGCTATTGTTGCTTTAGGAGGGGTAGGGCGACAGGCGATCGCTGGCTGAGGGTGGTCGGGATGACATAGGGGCGCACAGGGTGAAGAGGGGGAGAGATCGGGAGTGGGTAGAGGTCGGGAGAGCACAGGGCTAAGGAGGTCAGGGATGAAGCCGAAGAATAGCAGCTAGGGTTAAGGTGTATCAGGGTATGCTGCGGATGAAGATAATTGGGCGGCTAGGTATACAGTGGGTAAGTATATATATATATATATATATATAGGGAGATAAGGTTTAGGTGTATATTGGGTAACGGGTATATATATTGAGCTTAATGTGTAGTGGATTATTATGATCCAAACGTGAATTAGAATAGCTATTTAGAGGTTTTTAAATGGTTTTTGGGTATACTTGATCCTAATAAAATAGGATGAACCAACAATAATGAGATGGGAACAAGATGAGTAAATAAAACAGGACGTGAAGAAATGAAATAATGGGGATTAAAATTAATGGCTCGATCAATCAGTGACGAGACAATAGGATGACAATTGAATTAAGAAGATAAAATGAATAGACGACAAATCAAATCGATGAATGTATAGAAAAAGAAGATCTGATATACGGTTCAAAAAGAGATACAATATGAATAAATACCCAAAAAGAAAAAAAAATACATCCAAAAATACATAAAATGGAAAAACAGGAGTTACAAATCCTACCCACCTAACAAGAAGAATTTCATCGTCGAAATTCAAATAAGAAGTACATAGTTTAACCCCGAAAAGGAAAAAAAAACAAAAGCTACTCAAACAAATGAAGAAACTTCTGCTGAATCTCCTCCTCCAACTCCCAAGTCGACTCACCCGGTGTGTGAGGATTCCAAAAAACACGAACCAGCTTCATGACCTTGTTCTTAAGCACTTTCTCCCGCTGTTACCGCTGATTCTGGTGTGGGGGTAAACAGATAGAATTTGTGGGTTCGTGGAAAAATCTGAATAGCGAATCCAAGCCTGTTCGTCGGAATTGGGCTGCTGACTCCCGCCGTTCACCTGCAAGAAAGTGCGATACACCGGGGTTAATCCCGGCGACGCACCCTCCGACGCTCTTGTCAGTAACCAGTGATATGATTAAGAAAGAGCTTTAATTGGAAAAAGAGTAATTAACCTGTAACAGTGGTCGGTGGGGGGTATTTATAGTCGCCATTGGGATCAGATTAGGAATGTGATTCATGTGATCTGATAAGGTATAAAATCCTCGTAATCAGATTAGGAATGTAATCCCTTAATTCCCGGTGAGAGGATAGTCGCGAATCAGGCCCATTGATTTAGTTCAATCAGAGACCCTAATTCTATCATGTCGGACTGGGTTTGTATCGGGTCGGGACCCGTACCCAGTTGAGGTGGATCCGTTCGCGGGTTATTGGATCTGTGAGAAGGAGACCTAGTACCCGCTTCGGGCCCGTTAGTAGGTGAAATTACCGTTTTACCCCTGAGCTTTAAGATTCGTCTCCGATATGAACGGTCCCGATTTAATCCTATTTTTAGCCATATCACGAGCCCCCCACTCCTAGAGACTGAGTTTTCAGTCTTTGAGGAGTAGTTTTACTGTTCTAATGGCGTACGGGATTTTATCGGTGTTCTTAAGGGAGTTTTGGATCTTGCTTGGGGTGTAACAGTGTTATTCTGGGCTTGTAAAATGCCCAAAAATATACTCAGAATTTTCTGGATTTTTGGTGATTTTTCCAGATTTTTCTGAATTTTTTCTCATTTTTTGAATTTTTATTAATTTTCCGAATTAAATAATTAATTATCGAAAATATTAATTAATTATTCTAATTTAATAATTATTTTTCCAGAATTTTAAAATAATTTTTCTGAATTAATAATTATTTTTAGAGTTTTTAATTAATTTTTTTAGATTTTTTAAATATCTTTTCGGAATTTTTAAATAATTAATACAATTAAATAAATAAATAAATTAATTAAATATTACCTGACACGTGGCGCGATCTGTGCCGTCGGATCCCGGCACGAATCTCGAGGAGGTGCGTTTCCCAAAAAATCGTTATCTTGTCGTTTAGTGCACGTGGCGCGATCTGGACTGTCCATCACCAGAAGCGCGAATTTCTGGAAGATCCAACGGTCGTAGTCGCTCGGCAGCTTTTTTTTTCTGTTTTGGAGCTCGGATGGGGACTTGCTCGGTCAGCCGACCGGGAGGTGTGCCACGTGGCACATAATAATAATTTTTTTTTTCTTTCGCCTCCCGCCCTGTTCCTTCTCTTCTTCTTCGTTTTCCTCTGTTCTTTCTCTCTTCCTCTCGCCCAACTTCGACTCTCCTCTGTTCTTCGCCTTCTTCGTCCCGCCTCCCCTTTCCTTCGTCTCCTCCATTCGGCGCCACCTCAACGACGAGGGGAGCTCGACGTCGGTGGCGGGGAGGAACTCAGCGGAGAGGAGGCGAGATGGCAAGGGGAGCTCGACACTTTGGCGAAGCTTCGTCGACAGTGTGAGCTCGGGAATGGGTTCGGAGCTCGTGACGGTGGAGCTTCGGCAGCGAAGCTTGGTACTGTGGTCGACACTTGGAGAGGAGCTCGGCGAACGAAAAGCGAGGGTCGTTCGGCGATGGGCTCAGCGACGCTCGATGAAGAAGAGGAGCTCATTCGCCAAGAAGTTGAGCGACGAGGGGGACGCGGCGAGGAGTTGGAGCTTCGGGCTAGGAGCTCGATAGTGGTGAGTCAAGGTCAGCGACTGGAGGAGAGGAGGAGAGGTAGTTTTGGAGTTCTACAACCAGAGGTGGAGGTTGAGGCTCGACAGTAATGGTGAGGCAGTTAGATGGCGAGCTCAACATCGGTAGGTGGTGGAGCTTGGGAGTTGGTGCTCGTGAAGTGGAGGGCTCGGCGACGACTGTGTGGGGTTCGAGCTTCGGCCATGGTTGACGAAGCTTGAACGCAGTGGAGAGTTGTGGCGATTTGAGGTGGTTTGCGCTGATCGATGGAAGCTTGCTGTCATGGAGCTCGGCGCCATGGCGACGCTCGGCGAGGTTGGCGAGGATGGAGCTCGCCGGTGGTGGGGTTTTGGCGAGGAGATGGTCGGAAATCATCGCTCGGCTTCGACAAGTGGGCGAAGAGTTTGGGTTTTTGGCTGTTTTCGCGGGAGATTGGATGAGAAGAAGAAGAAGTAGGAGGAGCGGTTTATGGGGTTCGAGTTTGGATCCTGAACCCGACCCTATAGCCCTTTGTTTTTTTTCTTTTCTTTTCTTCTTCCCCGCTGCTTCTTGTTCGGCAAATCCGAGCATGGATTTTGAGGCAAATTTTTGGCCATTTTGCAGCTCGGTAGGGCAGTAGCTCAGATGGTAGACCCGAGCTACGTGGCTCGATCTGGGCCGTTGGATGGTGGCACGAATCTCGAGACGGGCTCAGTTCCCAAGAAAACACTATCTTGTCATTTAGTGACGCTGGCAAGATCTGGGCCGTCCGATCGAGATCTTACACGATTGTTGAGGGAAAAGTGATTTTTCTCCGTTTTGGGGCTCGGATGGGCACTTGCTCGGTTAGCTAACCGGGCTCTTTGATGTTGGGGTCGGATCGACACTTGCTCGGCATCCGAGCGGAGGGAAGAGCTCAGCTCTGGAAGAGAGCCATTTGTGAGACAAGTGTGAGGAGGAACTCTAGGAGAGAGTTGTGCTCCAAATTTGTCGAAAAGGGGTCCACTTTGGAGGCGAGCGGAGTGAAGAGCTCGGCTCTGGAAGAGAGCTATTTGTGAGACAAGTGTGAGGAGGAACTCTAGGAGAGAGTTGTGCTCCAAACATGTCGAGAAGGGGTCCGCTTTGGAGGCAAGCGGAGTGAAGAGCTCGGCTCTGGAAGAGAGCTATTTGTGAGACAAGTGTGAGGAGGAACTCTAGGAGAGAGTTGTGCTCCAAACTTGTCGAGAAGGGGTCTGCTTTAGAGGTGAGCGGAGCAAAGAGCTCGGCTCTGGGAGAGGGCCATTTGGAAGACGAGTTTGAGGAGCAACTCTAGGGGAGAGTTGTGAGCTCCGAACTCGTTGAGAAGTGGTCCGCTTCGGAAGTGAGCAGAGTGAAGAGCTCGGCTCTAGGAGAGCCATCTGGCAGACGAGTTTGAGGAGGAACTCTAGGAGAGAGTTGTGCTTCGAACTCGTTGAGAAGAGGTCCTCTTCGGAGGCGAGCGGAGCGAAGAGCTCGGCTCTAGGAGAGAGCCATTAGGAAGACGAGTTTGAGGAGCAACTCTGGGGGAGAGTTGTGAGCTCCGAACTCGTTGAGAAGAGGTCCGCCTTAGAGGTGAGCAGAGGGAAGAGCTCGGCTCTGGGAGAGATCCATTCGTGAGACGAGTGTGAGGAGGAACTCTAGGAGAGAGTTGTGCTCCGAACTCACTATTTAAATGACAGAATCAACTGTTGTGGGAGCAGTTCCGAATGGCGAACCACTTCTAACCCGCTGAAAGAGCAAGTTATTTGAAGAGGAATCGAGCCAAGTGTTGGACTCCGAACTCGTCGTTAGAGGGATTCAACGGTTGTGGGAGCAATTCCGAATGGCGAACCACTTCTAACCCGCTAAAGAGCAAGTTATTTGAAGAGGAATCGAGCCAAGTGTTGGACTCCGAACCATCGTTAGAGTTATTCAATGATTGTGGGAGCAATTCCGAATGGCGAACCACTTCTAACCCGCTGAAGAGCAAGTTATTTGAAGAGGAATCGAGCCAAGTGTTGGACTCCGAACTCGTTGTTTAAGGTTAGTAAGTTGCGGGAGCAGCCATGTAGAAGAAGCTGGACTCCGAACCCACCATTTAAGAGAGAAGCAAGAGCAATAATTTTCAATGAAAAGATGTAAAGTTTGAAATAAACTAAGTGGCCACTTCAATAGGGCGAGCCATTATTACATGCTATCGGCCGGGTTACAAGCATCGGCCTTATTGAAAATCAGGATCCTACTTCTATAATAAGCTGAAGACCTCTTGGGAGGAGCTAGGAGATTCTGAGTCTTAAAGCTCGGCGGGCCCTTCGGTTCGTTTGTTGGCTCCTCAGGGGGGAAGCTTGGCCCCCTCTTTTTGGACGAATTTGGTCAAGTGCCCCCGCTGTATGAGTTCTTCGATCTCCTCCTTCAGAGCCCGACAATCTTCCGTGTCGTGGCCGTGGTCCCTGTGAAAGCGGCACCACTTATCCTTGTTCCTCTTCTTGCCAAGTGTATTCATTCTCGGGGGAGCACGGAGGAGCCCTTCCTTGTCCACCTCCATAAGAACTTCTGATATATTGGCAATGAGGGGGGTGAACTTCTCAAACCGAGGAGTCGGGCGACGCTGTCCATTGCCGTCCTTCTGGGATTTTTGGGAGCCCTCTTCGCTTGTGCTCTTCCGTTTGTTCCCAGAAGATGTCTCCTCAAAGCCCGGGAGATTCTCGGCTTCTTCGGCCCGAATGTACTTCTCGCTCCTAAGAAGGAGGTCGGCGAAATTATGTGGGGGCTTCTTGGCAAGGGAGGAGCGAAGGCTAGAGTTGAGGACGTTCGATTGGAAGGCGGCCGTTGCAGCAGGCTGGTCAAGGGAAGCAATGGATCTCACTTCTACAGTGAACCTCCTCACATAGTCTCTCAACTTCTCTCCCTTCTCCTGGCGGAGCTGGAGTAACGAGATGTTAGTCTTCTCCGTGCGTCTGCTACTCACAAAATGAGTGATGAAGAGGCTCTCGAATTGCTCGAAGGAGAATATGGAAGACGGGGCGAGGCGGGAGTACCACTCCCGAGCCGAACCCTTAAGAGTGGCGGGGAAGGTTTTGCACAGCAAAGCATCGTAAGCTTGGTGGATTAGCATGAGGGTCTTAAAGCTTTCGATGTGGTCCACGGGGTCTGACTCCCCCGAGTAAGTTTCGAACTTCGGGGGTTCGAAACCTCTTGGGATAGGAGCTTCCATGATGGTCCGGGAGAAGGGAGGTCTGCTCGGGTGGATGGTCCTTCCTCTTAACTCCTCATCCTTGTCTATTCGGCCGATGCACCTCTCCATCTCGTGGAGACGGCGGTAGAGAGCATCGTCCCTTCGACGATAGTCAAACGAGCCTTTGGACTCGTCTTCATAGGAAGGGGAGTGACGACGGTAGCTCTGGGAGCGGTGAGGGCTAGGCATGCGCTGTTGGTTGCTAGGAGCCGGAGGAGGAGTTATGGACCGATGGTGAGGACTTTGGACCCATGGAGGGGTAGGATCCCTCTGAGCATTGTTATTGTTGGGTCGGAGGTTGAGGGCTTGCAACACCGTTGCTTGGAACTGCTGGAACTCGGCACGGGTGACGGGTGCCTCATCGTTCCTCGGATGTTGTCGACCGGCAGGGGAATGAGGTCTTCTCCTATGGTGTTCGGGGGACTCTTTCATCCTTCTTTGGGTAGGGGACCTTCTGTAGTCTCGGCGGTGAGGAGATCGCTCATCCGGACGCTGTTGGCGGGAGGCTCCCTCTCGGGCCCGCTTTTCGTCCAGATGGCGGCGAAGATCCTCATCCTTCTGCCGATTGAGGATGGTATTGCGGAGGTCGAAAACTCGAGGATTGTGGGAGGCCATGGAATCCGAAGAGGCATTGTGTACCGAAATGTGGTCCTGATGGAGGGGTTGCTTCTGCGGGTTGGGACGCGAAGCCCCCGCACCGGCATTCTGAGGACCGGCAGGACCCTTAGGGGGTTGCTAATTCTGAAGAGGAGGCTGATCTTGTTGAAGAGGGTCTTCTGCTTGGATAGGAAGTTGCCCCTGCTGCTGAGCAGGTTGGATGGGGACTACCTCTTGCTGATCAACGGGATTGGGTCCACGGTTGGACCCTCTGGATCTTACTTTCCTAAGAGGCATGGCTGGAGGAGATCTGACCAACAGGAGGAGGGGAGGCTGCTATTCGTATGTTTCCCACAGACGGTGCCAATCTGTTACTGCTGATTCTGGTGTGGGGGTAAACAGATAGAATTTGTGGGTTCGTGGAAAAATCTGAATAGCGAATCCAAGCCTGTTCGTCGGAATTGGGCTGCTGGCTCCCTGCCGTTCACCTGCAAGGAAGTGCGATACACCGGGGTTGATCCAGGCGACGCACCCTCTGACGCTCTTGTCATTAACCAGTGACATGATTAAGAAAGAGCTTTAATTGGAAAAAGAGTGATTAACCTGTAACAGTGGTCGGTGGGGGTATTTATAGTCGCCGTTGGGATCAGATTAGGAATGTGATTCCTGTGATCTGATAAGGCGTAAAATCCTCGTAATCAGATTAGGAATGTAATCCCTTAATTCCCGGTGAGAGGATAGTCGCGAATCAGGCCCGTTGATTTGGTTCAATCAGAGACCCTAATTCTATCCTGTCGGACTGGGTTTGTATCGGGTCGGGACCCGTACCTAGTTGAGGTGGATCCGTTCACGGGTTATTGGATCTGTGAGAAGGAGACCCAGTACCCGCTTCGGACCCGTTAGTAGGTGAAATTACCGTTTTATCCCTGAGCTTTAAGATTCGTCTCCGATGTGAACGGTCCCGATTTAATCCTATTTTTAGCCATATCACCCGCCATTCCAAAATAGCAACTGGCGGAATCTCACAAGTCAAATTCAGCCGAACAGTCAACTTAGAATAGTCGATCATGTGGCTCTCATCTCGGATATATATTCCGAGTTGTGAGACATGGAAAACATCGTGCACTCCTGATAAAGCTGGCTGCAATGCAAGACGATAGGCCACCTTGCCTACTCACTCCACATTGTCAAACGGTCCAATAAACCTAAGGCTGAGCTTGCCCCCACCACCAAACCTGTAACGCCCCGAATCCCAAATACACTGAATTTGAGATGTTCTACAGGATCTTTCCGCTTCCTTTAGTACAATTTTACAAGGAAATTTGAACTTTTCACTTTACATCAGAGTTTACATCAATATTACACTTTACATTGCACAGCAGAAGTAAAATTTACAACAATGAAACAAATGTACAACAACATTGCATAATCTTTAAGCATTTGTTCCTCTTTAATCTGTATCAAGCCATTTACCTGCATATAAGACTGTGGGTATGTCAGTTTATTCAACCGACGATCATTATACACGGCCATCCTCTCTATGCCGGAAATAGTATAACTTATTTTCCATATTTAGCAAACACAAACTTGTCACATATCAAACTAAAGGGACTACCCTATTGATGTCGTGTTGTGATTGTGCACTTAGTCCTTAATGCAATTATTTATATTAGATGACACTAATGCACACTTGTTCGGATTCTATGCATCCCATACTACATAGGTCCGAGGGCAAGCCTTTTAATCGTTCTTCATCTTTGTTGGGTTCAATCCCTCGCCATGACCTAATATACTACTGTAACTACGGTGAGTATCCTAGATGATCTATAAGTACAAGCTCGTGTACAGAAAATTCTGGAGGAGAATCCCACGCCATGTCTTGACTCATCAAGCATGCATTCTGTGGCAATTCAGCCTCACTTCATGGCACATGATCCTCTTGCAGTCACCAAACATCCTACAAGCGTGGCTAGAGTCCGATCATTACTGAGTTGTGCCCACGCCATGTCTTGACTCATCAAGCATGCATTCTGTGGCTCACACACCCTGCACCGTAAACTCTAGTTCTCATACTCGTGTTTTTCTCTTACTTTCATCACGTCTTCACTATGCACTAATCCTCAGTTTTTATTAGAATCATGAACAAAATCAAAGCTCTAGGGTTAGGCTCTCCACTAAACCGGACTTATTCATTTCATTCGAACATGACCAACCTTGGTCTTTCATTTCAATATTTCATTTCATTTCTTTCCAAATGCTAGGGAGACTTAGCTACTCTTTTGTTTCGATTCCAATTCACAATTTTCAATTTGAGCATTTCCATCTCATAAGTTTATTTTCATAATCACAGTAGATTTTCCTTTTCATGTTCATAGCTTTTACATTCATATAACTGTCACAAATTCTAATAAATGATTCACTTCATATAAATTCATGCAAAGACAAATAGAGTTTACTGTCACACCCAATATTCAACATAAGATTCACAATCACTATCATAACACAATTCATAGAATTACTTAGATGTCAAAAGTGCTCTGAACAGTCGACTTGGAACTCATCCTGGCCGACTTGTTCAGCCAAAGAAAGTTCTTCAATAATCGCTAGGAAGAGTCGTCTGCTGCACATGGCCAGTCGACTGTTCCGCAGCATTCGAAATTAAAATATAAATTACGGAGAAGTCGACTGCCGTTCATATCAGTCGGCTGTTCTGGGTAATTCAATCACACAACTTTTCATATTCAGTGAAGTCGACTGCTACATATATTTGGTCGACTGAAATAGGGTTAAACCTCAAATTAAGGACTTACTCTTTCTTCTGTTCTTCAAATAGCACATAGCATTTTTATTACACTATAGTATGTTCAATGTCAGCACAAACATGCGATTCTTATTCACTTACCAAACATCACAATATAGTTTACAATTAAATGTAAATCTGACATAGCTAGTATTTTCTTTCATCCAAATACAATTTCTAGTTGTACATTCATCTTTTACTCATTATTTGTCTATGGAGATGGATATCAACTCCGAATTTAACATACTAGGAAAGTCAAGATACGACACACATTAAAACATCATTTCATGAAATTCCGAACTGTACACATTTTATTTCATCGTACCAGTTGACTGTTCACATGATCGGTCGACTGTACAGGCACGGTCCGATTCTTTAAATTTCATTAATTCAGTTCATTCATTCACATCTTTCATACTAAGTATAGCACAACGTATTTTAGTATAATGATCACCATATCAATTCACATACAACTTAAACAATAGAACCACATACAAATTTGCATATCCACATTTCAATCATTCAATGGGTTATTTTTCCCTCATTAAAGTGTGCTCTTCTTAATCATTTTCATGCTTCATTCGTTCAATTCAATCTAGCATGCATCCTAATTAGAAACATGGAAAATTTACCCACCTTGTATGGAGAAAAAAATTACAACTAGCAAGTCCCTAGACGAATGTCTCCTCCTTGACACGTGCACACAAGCCTCCCAAGCACACCCAAGCCGAGCTCCCTCTTGATGAATGCCGGCCTCCCCTTTTCTAGTTGCAAGCAAAGATCCCACACACTCTCAATCTTTTAACTCACAAAATCACCACTAGATAATATAATTGAACTATAGGTTTGGAAGAGAATAATTTTACACAAGAATAACTAGCCAGGAGGGGGGGCGGGTATTTATACTAAGAATCAAAGAGAATGGAGGGCTAGGATCAAGTAGTTGGTTGTAAGATGGAGGGTCAAGATGAAAGTAGGAGTTGCAATAACTACCCACAACCAAGCAACCACCACACCATGATCACCATTACAATTTTCATTTCCCTCCAAAAAGATTACAACCGGCCTAGTAGAAAAAGTGCATACTGCACGTGTACGTGTAGTGCACGTGCATGCAACTAGGCTAAAAAATTGTACATTAAATTTTTGTATAAAAATAAAATAGTCTTTAAATTGTATTCTACATGACAAGTTGTATAAAAATAGATTAATCCATGGGCTTTAGTTTATGGCCAAAATACTTATTATAAAAATAATAAATTTAATTAACTTTGGGCTTTTAAAAGAAAAGGCTTTTTGTCTAATTGAAAGAAGGCTTTATAGAAAAATAATTAAAAGCACATATTAAAATATCTTTACTCATCTTGATGAAAATATTTACCAAAAATATTGCACGTGCACACTACGGGCAAAATAAATAATTTTTCATTAAATGAAAAATCAGGGCATTACAAAACCGAATGACACCTCGCCATGGAGATACCTTTAGGAAAACATGGTTACCAACCTCAAACTCCAAAGCTCTTCGATGGACATCAGCCCATCGCCTCTGCCTATCCTTAGCTGCCTGCAAGTGCTTCCTAATCTGAGTCACTGCATCAACTGTCCTGGTGATCAACTCTGGACCTAACAACTTCTTCTCACCAATGTCATCCCAGTACACTGGTGATCTGCACTTCCGCCCAGAAAGTGCCTCGAACGGTGCAGTTTTAAGACTGGCCTGAAAGCTGTTATTGTACGAGAACACTATGAGATGCAAATGGTCATCCCATGATCCACCATACTGTAGCATACAGGACCTCAACATATCCTAAAGTGTTTGGATGGTCCTCTCTGACTGTCCATCTGTCTGGGGATCAAAAGTTGTACTGTACTTCAATTTACTCCCCAAACTACTCTGAAGACTCTCCTAAAAGTGAGACCTGAATCTCGTATCTCTGTCAGATACAATACTAACTGGAACCCCATGAATTTTGACGATCTCTTGCATGTACTTCTTAGCTAGGCTGTAATAGACTGTCCGACATGAAAAGGAATGAAGTGAGCATTGTTTGTCAGTCAGGCCGACAATCACCCAAATGGCATTGTGACCCTTAGGACTCCTCGGCAAAGTGGTCACAAAGTCCATAGTGATATGTTTCCACTTCCACTCCAGAATGGGAAGCGGTTGAAGAAGTCTGGTGTGCCTCTGATGATTTGCCTTCACCTGCTAGCAGATCAAACACTGAGATACAAACCGAGCCATAGCCCTCTTCATACCTTTCCACCAAAAATGAAGCTTTAAATCCCGATACATCTTAGTACCTCCAGAATGGATAGAATGCGGTGACTGGTGGGCTTCCTCAAGCAACCTCTTACGAACTTCACCCTTCGGGAAATACAACCTGGACCCAAAATGAAGCGATCGATCAGCATGAATAACCATATCCGTTCAGGGAACCAGACTCAACCTCTGCTCTGAAACTCTGCAAATGCTCATCACTAGCCTGCGCTTCTTTGATCTGATCAACAAAAGATGACTGAAGCTGGAGCACTAAACAATTCTGATCCAAACTGGACAACAACACATCCAACTCGAACCTTTGCATCTGCTCAACCAAATCTCTCTGTTGAGTCAGGAACATAGCTGCCAGTCTCCTGCTCAAAGCATCTGGCACCAAATTCACTCTACCAGGATAGTATTGCAAACTAATCTCATAATTGACCGTAGGCTCCAACCAATGCCTTTGCCTCATGTTCAACTCCTTCTGGGTGAAGACATACATGAGACTTTTGTGGTCTGTAAAGATCTCCACTCGGTTCCCAAATAAATACTGTTTCCACAGCTTCAAAGTAAAGATCACGGTCGCTAATTCCAAGTTGAGTCGAATAGTTCTTCTCATGCGGCCTCAACTGCCTTGATGCATAAGCAACAACTTGACCCTTCTGCATTAGAACTGCTCCAAGACCCTTACCCGAAGCGTCACAGTGAACTATAAATCTGCCTGAACCATCTGGACTAGTCAACACTGGCACTGACGTCATCCTGCTCTTCAACTCAGCAAAAGCCTTACTGCAAGCCTTAGACCAACAGAACTTCCCATCCTTCCCTGTCATCTTAGTCAATGGTCCTGCTATCTTCGAAAAATTTTGGACAAATTTTCGATAATAGCCAGCTAGACCAAGGAAACTCCTCACCTCTGAAACTGACTTGGGAATTGGTCAATCCTTTGCAGCTTCAATCTTGGAAGAATCCACAGAAATACCATTGCTCGAGATAATGTGCCCCAAGAAAGTAGCCCTGTCGATCCAAAACTTACACTTGCTGAGTTTCCCATAGAGCTGATTCTCCCTCAAAGTCTTCCGAACCAACCTAAGATGCTCGACATGATCTTCCCAATTCCGAGAATACACTAGAATGTCATCAATGAAGACCACCACAAATCTATCCAGGAACTGGGAAAGACCATGTTTATGAGACTCATAAATACAGCTGGTGCATTCGTGACCCCGAATGGCATCACAAAATACTTATAGTGTCCGTATCTGGTCCTGAACACAATCTTCCGTACATCAGTCGCCTTCACTTTGACTTGATGATACCCAAAACGAAGATCCAACTTCGAGAAAACAGCCTGCTCTGCCCAACTGATCAAATAAGTCTTCGATCCTGGGCAGCGGATACCGGTTCTTCATAGTCACACTGTTCAATTCCCGATAATCAATGCACAGTCGGTGACTACCATCCTTCTTGTTGACAAAAAGGACTGGAGCACCCCACGGCGAAACACTGAGTTCGATGAACTCCAAATCAAGCAACTCCTGAATCTGCACCTTAAGCTCTGCTAACTTAACTGGTGTCATCCTGTAGGGACTCTTCGATATCAGCACCATACCAGGATGAACTTCAATACCAAACTCCACATCCCTATCAACGGGTAAGCCAGGTAACTCCTCTGGAAAAACATCTAAAAAATCCCGCACTACTAGAGGCACAGCCTCACAGCCTGAATGCGATTCCTTCGCACAAACCTCCTGATCAACTGCAGTCACAGCTCAGCCAAGGGGCATCTCCCCGACATGGATCTCAAACTCTGTGCGGCCTGGGATTCAGAATACAAATTTTTTGGCACGACAATCAATAATGGCATGGGATTCACCCAACCAATTCATACCGAGAATGATGTCAAATCCTGAATACCTAATTACCATCAGGTTGACCTTGAAATCTGCGCTGCTAATAACTACGGGACTCTGCCTGCACTCCCGAGAACAAATGACAACACCTTCACCTATCACAATGTTCCAAGTCTCTGACATAATGCTTCACTCCAACTAATGGCGAGCCACAAACCGAGAAGAGACGAAGGAATGGGTTGCCCCGGCATCAAAGAGAACATGAGCTGGGAAAAAGCAAACAAGGACAATACCTAAGATAGAACCAAAAGCAAGAGGAAAAGAATTGATGTTCAAGGTTGTGGAAAACACAATGTAGAAAGATAATATGAAAGAAAAATGCAAGAGAAATGACGGAAGCAAAAATGGAAATAATAAAACAGCAAAGCAATAAAAGCAAAATATACCTGCAACAACACCTTCTGCTGTCTCAACATCAGCAGCAGTCAGGTTGAAGGCCTAACCTCTCCTGGGGGCAGCGGTCCTCTGACCGACAATCTGGCGCTACAGGAGAAGCGGTGGCCTGACTGGACCACGAGTTGGGGCAACCTACTGAACTGGACCCCAGCTGGAAGAGCCATCCTCTGCTGCGGGCAATCCTGCACTGAATGGTTAGTAGCACCACATCCAAAATAGCGGCGATTGGCATGCCTGCAGTGTCTATGCACATGCTCGGTCAAATGGAAGAAATCACAGAATCCCTCTTTCCAAGGAGCGGTGGTAGGGTAAGGAGCTGCCCTGACAGGATGGGCTAGAAAAGGCCTCCGAATCGGCCCACCAGAAGGCCTAACAGGAGCAGTGGGGACAGTCCACTGGGGAGGACCCAACCCACAAAACGAGCCTCCTCCTGAGCTCGAGCTGCCTCAAGAGCCTCAGCATAAGTATGCAAGCGAAGGAAAACGAGCTACATCTTAATATCTCGCTCAAGTCCCAGCATGAATCTATGAGACCTGTCCTCTTCATTCGTCACAAGAATGGCTGCAAAGCGGTTAAGTCTAGTAAATTCTGCTGCATACTCATCCACAGACCTGGAGCCCTGTTTCAAGAAAGTCTAATGTTACAACATTGCATGGACAATATGTAACAAGATTCTAATAATAGAACAATGACCAACTTGTTTCAGGGCCATGAACTGTTGCTCCATTTCAACTCGAGTACTGCTAGGGAAGAACTTCTTCAAGAAGCTGCTAGTGAACGTGGCCCAAGTAATCGGTCGCTCTAGCCTTTCAGGCTCGGACCTCCACCAAATGTGGGCCAGATCGACCAGCTAGATGGCTACCACATCCACTCTATCAGCATCGGCCACTCGCGCTGCCAAAAGCAACTGCTCAGTCCGGATTAACCACTATTCGGCCTCAAAAGACGTCTCAGTGCCGGAGAATCTGTCAGGATGCAGCCTCATGAAATCCGTAACTGTACCCGGATGAGGAGGGAGAGCTGCCTACGCAGCGGGAGGCAGAACCCGGGCAGCTTCCAAAGCAGCCATCACAAGGTTATTGTGGTTTTGCTGCATATTGATCAGCCGTTCCAACACATTGGTAATGGCCTCAAGCCCGGGCTGATCATCCTGAGGGCGGGAAGTGGAACCTCTGCGAGCCATTGTCTGGAAAAGATCAAAAACAATTAGCATCCAGATCAAAGTTGATTATAATTCATTCATATATGCATGGTCTGTGTACTATTGAGCCAATCCCAGATCGAGCCAACCTTGTCTAATATATCAGTCAAACTAATACATTAGCCAAACTTGGTGCTCTGATACGACTAAAAATCTTGTCACGTCCCACTTCCCAAAAGGAAATACGAAATACAAAAACGTGACTAAGTCCAGCGAATAATTTTCATCATCTATAAGCTATCAGGATCTTTACAACATTTCACATGAATATCAGAGTAAGAAGCAAGAGAAGTTAACCAAGCATGCATATATGAATCAATATACCAACAGAATTTCCTTGAAATTTTTTTTAACAAATCTCAAATAAACCAGATCTGAACAAGTTAATAATTCTGGGTCACATTGCCCAATACAAAATTCAAGTAACAAATACATTTATTCAATAATAGCAGGAAAGTAAATTATAGCAAGAACTCCAGCAACTAGAATCTTAGATCACCTACTCCATCGCGCAGCTGATCACCATAATTTGCAATTTAATAAATTGCAGGAAAAGAGAAAAGAAAAAAAAAATCCCGTCAATGCAAGTTGCGGGCCGCTTGTAGTGCAAGCACAAGTACAGAGATAAAATAAACAAATATAGAGTTACAGCGGAAACAAACATAGCATGGAATAGGCATGATAACAAAATAGAACAATTAGTATGAATCATGAACAAAATCAAGTAACATGATATACTAACAGGGTACAGGTAACATGTATTAGGTGTCAAGTAGCATGCAAGCAGATAAACAGGTAGCAGATGAACAGGTGAACAGGTGTCAAGTAGCATGTACAGATATCATGTAATAGGTAAGCATGTAACAAGTATCATGTTATGTCAAGTCTTGTATTATTACTATGTAGGTCACACTTCGTGCGTCCCAGGTTTTTACCACATGGTTGCTACTTACATGCAATTTTTTTTAGGCCTAGTGGTGGGTTTCTATAGGGTCGTGTACTCAGGCGTCATGTAACAGGTAACATGCACGATTCACGTAGTCGCGAAATTGTGGCAACAAGAACATGCATGAATCATGTAGTCAAGAAACATGGCAACATAGAGTAATAACAGGCTTGAATCATGTAATCACGAAACATGGCAACATATAGTAATAACATGCATGAATCATCACGAATCATGGGAACATGTAATCAGATAGTAATAACTGGCATGAATCATGTAATCATGAAATATGGCGACATATAGTAATAACAGGCATGAATCATGTAATCATGAAACATGGCAACAGGTAATGGGAAACACGGGCCTCTTTCTGAGTATACATACCTATATTGTCCACTACTAAGGTCTTTCCCTTAACCCCGACTTGGTTACTTGTAATTATTATCAAACAGGCATACGCGCGTTACAAAACAGAGCAAGAATAACATGGTATGAGCAAGTAATAGGTTCAGGTAGGGAGATAAACATGTAGAGGTGAAAGAAAACACATAAAAGATTAGGACAATAAAAATTCTAGTTCAGGACAGCAAGACAGTACTGCACCAAATCTAGGATTCCCGTTGCCACAAATATGCAAATCCGGATCCGTCAGAAAATTTGGAAAATAGACTCTCAGCCAAATCCAGCAAATATATATAATTCATCTGATATTTCACAAAAACAGGACTCAAAAAAGAATTGTATCCAGAAAACATGTTCAGCCAGAAGAAATCAGAAGTTTGTATTCATAAACAGGAAAACGGCATAAAAACTTACTGATTAAATCCAAGAAAAAGCTGGGGTATTCCCTAATATGTTTAGTAACTGAAAATAAAGTTTCATAATTTTTCAACATAGATAATAGTCAAGTAAAATCAGAAAGCAACAGGATACAGCCAGTTTGTAAATCTGAAATCAAAAATACAGCAGCACTAAAATAGCAATAGATTACAAAATATAAATCGAAAACTAAATCCGTTAAAAGGATGATAAAATAGATACAGTAGGCTACAAGTCATATTCATAAACTTTTTATAGACAACAAGTAGAATTAGGTTGAAATTATGTTGCTTTGCTGAACAATATGAAATTTCTCCATGTATAGTAGTTATTTGCAAGTATAGAATTGTTTATAAAAGTCATCAATTAAAATCCACAAAAATTAGGGGTTAATCCCAATCAAGTCTAGTTGTAACCAGCAAAATATTAGATCAAAATATTATCTTTAACATCAGTATAAAAATAAATTACCATACAGAATTTGTACAAAACTGGATGTGGAATTTTCTACACATCTGTAGTAAAATAGCCGTAAGTTGGAACTCACAAATCAAAACTGAGATCAGTCAAAAAATATGGAAAGTAGACAGAATTCACTATAATTTATATTCACAAATAATTTTCATATGCTGAACTTAAAAGGGTCTAAAATACTGAACAACAACGAGGTAACAACAAGGACAGAATTATTCTTCATGCATAAAATCAACTAGATCATACGAAACACATCCAAGTCCTAACCAAACGTTAAATAGGGTATACTAGATGTCCAAGCAACATGGTATAGGGTACTTTGCAAGTCTACAACAAGTACTATGACTAACACAATCAAGAATATGACATCATACGAACCACATGCATGTACACATCAAGAAGTGATCATCCCTAAGTTATTTCATGTCATGTGTGTAATGTGACAAACTACGGGTGGGTCAATACACAGAAACAAGATATAACAGGGGTTTTGCACAAGAATTGTCTCTAGAGAACAACTACACTACAGGCAGTATTCAGTACTTGTATTACACAACAAAAAAGAATACAAGTTACTTGCCTTATAGCAGACGATAAGAACGGAGCAAGAACAAGAATAACGGGAACAGTTTCCTAGGAATGAACTCAACGAACGAACGAATAAAACACAAGCCACACGAACATGCGAATGCACGAACAAGCGAACAAGAAATATCGAACACACGCACCCAAGAGAGTAAGAGGGAGAGGGACGGCACTGCACATGGCTGCACAGTATCGGGAGGAGGATAGCGCAACAGGGAGTGTGCTACTATTTTCGCGGCATTGCTCGGGAGGAGACACAACGATCTGGCGCCTGGTGGTCTGCAGCGGTCTGGTTGCGTCGGGAGGATGGCACTGCAGCTGCTGTTGCTTCGGAAGGGGAAGGGCGACAGGGGGTCGTTGGCTGAGAGTGGTTGGGATGACATAGGGGTGCACAGGTTGAAGAGGGGGATAGACCAGGAGTGGGTAGAGGTCGGGAGAGCACATGGCTAAGGATGTCGGGGTGAAGCCGAAGAACAGCAGCTAGGGTTAAGGTGTATTAATGTATGTAGTGGATGAAGATAATAGGGCGGCTAGGTATATAGTGGGTATGTATATATATATACAGGGAGATACGGTTTAGGTGTGTATTAGGTAATGAGTATATATATTGGGCTTAATGGGTAGTGGATTATTAAGATCCAAAAGAGAATTAGAATAGGGTTTTAGGGGGTTTTTAATGGATTTTGGGTATACTTGATCCAAATAACATAGGATGAACCAACAATAATGAGATGGGAACAAAACGAGTAAATAAAATAGGACGTGAACAAATGAAATAATGGGGATAAAAATAATGGCTTGATCAATGGCAACGAGATAATAGGCTGACAATTGAATCAAGAAGATCAAATAAAAAGACGACAAATCAAATCGATGAATTTATAGAAAAAGAAGATCCAATATATGGTTTAAAAAGAGATACAATATGAATAAATACCCAAAAAATACATCAAAAATACAGAAAATGGAAAACAAGGGTTACACTAAATTTCACCCTTCATACTTCTAGCATTTCTACCACTTCAAAAAAGAAATTTTCTCCATTTTAAAGCCTAGGTGGTGAGGAAGTGAGGAAGAGCCAACAAGTGGAGGAGCTTGGAGGTGGAGTTTTTCAAGCATGGAGAGGAATTGGAGAAAAAGATCTCAACACTTCATAGTGGGTGTCTTCTAAGCTCAATGCATGTTTTAAATTTGTCTTTTTATGATGATAGAATGCTATGGATTGAGTTGCATGATGGTCTGAATGAAGAATATTGCGTGGTTATATTTTTAAGTGTTAGGCGTATAATAGTGAAGAAAAAGAACGAATCTTGGAAGGTTTTAACATGAGAAGATTTGGAAATTCATAACTTTGTGCCATGATGGGTTTTAGACTTGAAATTTTTATAGGGGACACCTTGACTATGTCCCCAACGTCTCCACCAAATTTTGTGAATATTGGTTGAGGATTGATATTTTAAAAAAAATTCTTGTTGTTGTAGTGCTGTGTATCTTGCTGTCTGCGAATGAAATTGTCATGCTTGACTTAAACAAATTGCATTTCCATGATTAGTAAGTGTTTAGAGCTAAAATTTTTACTGTGACTTCATATGCATGTCTACTATAACTCTATTCATTTTGTAATTTTTCAAGATGAATTGCTATCTTAACAAAAATCAAATTTGTTGCTAGTTCAGAGATGGAAATTCCGCTCTGCGAGTGTAACGTGCACAACTTAGAAAAATCATAACTTGGTATCCATTTGGAATTTTAATTAAAATTTTTTACAGTAGCTTCTTAAGTCGGTCTGGAATATTTCCACCCAAATTTGTAATTTTTGAAAGAAAATTTCTATCATCTAAAAATGTAACTTGTTGACATGGTCGAGAAGCAGTGCAGAATGCAGTATGACAATTTGCACCCCATTCAAAATATCATAACTTCTTTTGTACTTGGAAAATTTTGGAAAATTTTGGATATGTGGTTACTCTAGGTGTGTGGAACATTACTACCAAATTTTATGAACTTCCGAGATCATTTGTTATTTTTAAGGAATTTTATCGCTTGACTGGTTGACAGATTTTGTTAATACAGAAAGCTTTTACGCGTATCTCTTTTTGGCCATTTTCGCTTCCAAAATTTAGTAATTTGAGTAAACTTTCAACTGATAAGTTTGAGCAGACACGAAGATCCTTTTAAAGAATCCAAAATCATGAAATTCTATTTAGTGAGTGAATTATAATGATTTTTTCAAAACATCGCAGCTGCATGTGGTATTGACTTTTCGCTGTTTTGATCAAATTGTGCCTTCGTCATACTTAGACCTTTGATTGAGCTTCAAAGCGAGGATTATCTAGCTTTAAATCTGGTGGTGCATGATTGTGTGTGCCTGCGTGCATCTTATGCTTAAATTAGAGCGACTTGTATCTTAGCTTGCCATTGGCACAATAGGTTGTTTCTTTCAAATTGATTTTTGAGGTTACGGACTTAGGGTAGTGAGCCGCACCCTATGGTCTGTAGTACTGCATGATTTTGGGTGGCTTTTCTCCTTGTCACCCTAGTGGTTTGGATAAGAATAATTCTCGCGTGCTGGTGGATCGCTAACCGTGGAAGGTTGATCGCGGGACGGAGACAGGGTCGATATGCAAGCAAATGGGTATTGGGCGATCGACGGAGGTCGAATCGCCAATATCACTGGGTAAGTTGGGGCCTACTATCGAACCTGGATTAGAGGACGGTTGAATTTTACTTAGGGCGGTGAAGTTCTAAGTTTGAGTCGGCGAGTTTGTTGTAGTATCCTATGATCAAACTTATGTATTGATAGGATAGGAACTAGTTGGGTGGTTGTACTCGCCTATCAAGGGGACACTTATGGCACCGTCTCTCTTGTATAGGGGACGAGCGGCGTAGTCTTGTCTGTTTATTTCTGGGATCTAGTGGTAAGAATCGGAGGTGCTCTTGGCAGATATAGGGAATGAACCCTACGAGTCTGTCAACTTCTATGTGGTTTTGTACGAGCAGGGAGCTAGAGTAAGACTCTCCGAGGGTAAGTAAGACTCTATGTGTCTCAGTGAGCGGGGATTCTGTAGGGCCACCTGTATGCTCGTGAACAACTTTTGGGTGAGGTCCGAAGCAGTGGGATTGCAGGGACCGGGCATAGTGGAAAACGGGGACACCACTACTGACTGCAGAGACGGGATTGGACCGAACATCTGTAACCTCATTAGCCACTAGGTGAATTTCAGGAATGGGATAGAGTACAAGAATAAGTAGCATGGCGAGGGATCGAACCCTATAATCAGAAGAAGCGAACTCTTTAGGAAGTATGTAGTATGGGATGCATACATTTCCATTAAAGTTGACTTTGGGAAAGTATGTAGTATGGGATGCATACGTTTTCAAATGAATTGCATTAGGATAAATGCATCATGTGCATTTGTGTCTTTTTGCATTGTGTATTATGCAGTAGACTCCCGAGCATGGCATACACCAACACTAGTTATTTTGTTTGCACTTTTTCCTTTGCATCAAATCTCGATTGTTTAGTTGGGAGTCACTGGTTTTATCAACTTCGCGTCAGTCGCATTAAACTGACGTACCCATAGTTTCTTAGTGCAGGACTACCTGATCATGGGAGTGGGAGGCGCTCAAGCCGGGTGAGCATCCAAATGGAGAGACACTGTTCAAAGTTCATTGTAAAGTTATTTGTAATAATTTTTGTTCTTTTGGGACAATGTAATAACATTTTTATTTAATAAATGTTTTTTTTAATTTCTTGTACCTTCCTGTGTTATGTACTATTTGAAGTAAGATTCTGGTTGTGTCACTAATTTCCAGTGTTAGAAATTGGGGTGCTACATAGATGATCTACGGGAAGACCTCAGAGAAGCCAAGAGGAACCGTACAGTCTAGACTGCTTTATGCTTGTTTTAAGTTCTGTAGGAAGATTTGGAGTTTCATCATGTTCTCTATGTATGGATGTATGAACCAATTTTATTTCTAAATATATGGAGTTTATTTTGGAAATGAATAAATTGTTTTGAAAGTCTATATTATTGTTGCATCTGATGATTGATGAAGTTCTATAAAACAGAAAGGGCTAGAAGGAGGACTAGAAATGGTGAAGGATCAAGCAGAGATGACAACCGACTTGATTTGGAGATGGAGTTGGCCCGCATATACCAGACCCTCAACACTTTTGTTGTAGCAAGTGTGAACCGGAATATGAGGGCAAGGCAAGCTGTACAAGTTCCAGAGGTTATCAAATTGGTAGAGTCCTTCAAGAGGATGAAGCCACCTATTTTTGAAGGCAAAGAGGATCCTGATGCAGCCGATGATTGGATCAGGAAGATTGAAATGGTGTTTGAAGTGCTGGAGACTCCAGAGGCTAGTAAGGTGAAGCTAGCAACTATCCTGTTAAAGTAGGATGCCGGAGTCTGGTGGCAATCTATGAAGAGGACTTTGGGCAGTGAGCTTATTACTTGGGAGGACTTCTTGGAGGAATTTCGGAGTCATTACTTCCCAACGGATGTGCAAGAATAGAAGGCTATGGAATTTCTGGGCTTACAGCTGGATAGCATGACTGCCCAGGAGTATGAGGCGAAATTTACTCACCTCTCCATGTATGCACCCGAGTTGGTGACTGATGAAGCCAAAATGGCAAGGAAGTTTGACCAAGGACTGAGGCCAGGACTTAGATCTCGCATGATACCCCTCGGTATCAGGAAATTCAAAAAGCTTGTGCGGAGGGCTGCCGCTACAAATCGGATATGGAACAATATTAGCTGTTAACAGATAAGAGGGGTAGCTGGAACACTGGAAAGAGGCCCGTGGCATCACTCAACTTCAAGGTACAAACCCCGGATCTGAAGTTCAAGCTAAACGGGGCGAATGCTGTTAGTGTAGCTGGAAGGCCAGGCAATGGAGGAACAAAGCCCCTAGGATTAACTTATTACAATTGTGGAGAAGCAAGTCATTACAGATCAGAGTGTACCAAGCCGCAAACTCCCATAATTTGTTTCAACTGTGGGAAAGAAGGCCATGCTAAGCCGCATTTCCCACAATTCCAGTGGGGAGGGCAGAATCAGAAGCAGGCGGATCAAGGGAAGAAACCGTACCGGCAGGGGCGAGTGTTCGCTCTGACAGAGGAGGACGCTGAGGACTCTGACAACGTCATAACCGGTATGGGAGCATCTGAGTAACAAATTTGTGTTGTATTTCCAGTCTGGTAGTAGAACAAATGTTATATACTGAAAGATGTATTTCATTATGTAACAGGAAGACTTCTAATAAATGGAATGAATGCTACCGTCTTATTTGATATTGGTTCATCGTACACTTTTGTGTCTACTAATTTTGCCCCAAGGTTAGGGGTAGATCCAAAGATTTTTCCCGGCAAGGTTTTGGCAGTAGCTACACCATCATGAGAAACATTGACCACTGATTGGTACTATGCAGACTATGAGATCGAGATTGGAGGGAGAATTCTGGGTATCATCTCATAGAGATGGAGGTGTTGGGAGTCGATATCATCATCGACATAGACTGGATGTCGATTTACAATGCTAGTATCGAGAGCAAAAGCAAGGAAGTTATGGTGAAGGAACCAGGAGGGCCAGCAGTAATATTCCAAAGGAAGAAGAAGTGCAAGGAGTTTGTGGCAGCTTATACTAAAAAGAAAATCCCTGAGGAAGTCAAGAAGATTCTCGTAGTCCGGAACTTTCCGAAAGTATTCCTGGAGGATCTACCTGGACTACCACCACAGTGGGCCGTGGAATTCAGTATTTCTATTCAGCCGGGAAGCGCCCTGATGAGTGAAAATTATACATAATTATAGTACTCTTTTACGTATTAAAATTGCAAGTTCTCGTTTATTTCTTTGAAATTTATCTTATTTCCACTCAATATTATTTATTTGATTGATTTCGTAGGAATGAGATTTATAAGTGCAAAAAGATATGGATTTTGGTAAAAATCAAATAAGAAACAAGGATAAAGATCTTTAAAATTCAAATTTATTTTATGTGAAGATTTTCAGAAAATTTGAGCACTTAAATACATATTTTTATAAATTGGTCTCTTGAAAGAATTAATAAAAAAAAATATTATAGTCAACTAAGGGGGTAGAATGAAATTTTGGAATAAATATAACTTATTTAAAACCGAACCCTAATCTATGTTTCTTATATTCCAAGGAAAAAAAGCTATATAAAGAAGAGGCAGTAGGTCAGCAAAGGGGGGCGCGAGAATCAAGAAAAAAGAAAAAAGGGCAGCTCTGTTTGGGTGTGCAGCACGAGAATGACGACGGAACGGAAGAGAGAGAAGGTGGGGTTGGGCAAGGAGAGCAGTGTGGGGGTGCAGAAAACGAGGAGAAGGGCAGAAAGAGAAAACGGGAGAGAGGAAGAAGGAGCACGGATTTCGAGGCTTGGATCTCCGGCAAATACGAGTTTTTTCTTCTTCTCTTTTAATTTTTATTATGCAATCAAAGAACATGTTTGTTAGTTCTAAATTTATTATGAACTAATTTTATTTTTGTAGCGCTTCGATGTAGCCTAGTTTTGAGAACACAATTCTAGTTTCATAGTTTTTTATTGAACTATTTTGCCATCGTTGTGTGTTCAATTTTTGTTCTTAATGCTTAGAATTGTTTAGCCAACTTTTGTATGATTTATTGAATCATGGGGAAACCGAGAGCTAATTTGTGATTTAGAACGATAAAATTAAACACCATTGATTGAGAGAAATTAGAGATGATTTACCGCGATTAATCTGACTATAAAGAAGTCCAAAGAATTTAATGAGTCATCAATTAATTAAATTTGCATAGAGATGACAAACTGTTAGTTGTAGATATTTTTGGTGTTGTTCGAGATAAAACATTGAATAATTAAGGGATTTTGGTCTACAACTTGGAAAAGTAGAATTTGTTGTTGCATGGAATTATGAATTGTGTGGGATTAACTAGGTGAAATCAAATTCCCTAGAATTAATTTTGCTATTAACATACAACCAAATTTCAAATTCTGCTCCTTTTAATTATTTTATTTCTTTCCTTAGTTTAATTTAATATTAGTTGCTATTTTTATCGTATTTTCGGTTTTCCAAATTGTAGTTAATCTAGTCAATTTTGGTACTCAATAAAAAAGTTAAGTCCTTGTGGGTTTGACATTTTTTTCACTTAAACTGTACTACTTGTTGCGATTTTTTACACTTGCAAATAATCCCATCAAGGTTTTGGCGCCGTTGTTGGGGACTAGTTATTCTTTTATTGATATTGATAATAGCTAGATTGTTACTAATTTAAATTTTTGTTTTTATTTTATTTTATTTTGTTTAGAAATATTATCTTGACTAGTTTTTCTTTTATTTATATTTTAGGACTTAGAAGTGTATGCCCCGATCTAAACCATTAGAGCCTACACTTTCGATCTCGAGATTGAAAAAACTCTACGTCAAATTAGAAAGAATTAGTGAGAAACTACCACATCTTTCTAACACATGGTAAATGAGGAAGATAATAAGGCTTTGATGGATTATGTTATGCCCTCGGTTAATGGAGCAATATCAAGTATTAAGATGCCAGCTATAGAAGCTAACAATTTTGAAATTAAACCGGCGATCAATAAAATGATTCAATTTGGAGGACTATCGCATGAATATCCTAATGTTCACATTGAAAACTTTCTAGAAATCAGCGACACCTTCAAGCAGAATGGAGTGTCCAATGATGCTATTCATTTGAGACTTTTTTCTTTTTTCACTCAGAGATAAGGCAAAGACTTGGCTAAATTCACTACCACTGGGTGTTATTTCTACTTGGGAGGGACTTGAACAATAAATTATTGATAAGTATTTCCCTCCAGTACAAACAGCGAAGCTAAGGAATGACATTACCACATTCACTCAATTTGAGACTGGGTCTTTATATGATGCATGGGAGAGGTACAAAGAGTTATTGAGAAAGTATCCTCATTATGAACTTCCTAAATGGTTACAAGTGCAAACATTTTACAATGGTTTGGGAGTTACAAATTGATCTATGGTAGATGCAGCAGCTGGAGGTGCACTAATGAGAAAAACTCATGAAGCAGCCTATGAACTTTTAGAGGAGATGACATCTAATAATTACCAATGGTCTTCAGAAAGAACAATGCCTAGAAAAGCAACTATAATTTTTGAGCTTGATCCTATTACCACATTGGATGCAGAAATTGCTACTCTGTCTAAACAACTAGGTAATATAAATGTTAATTCTATTCAAATTAATACTATTTGTGATCATTGTGTAGGAAACTATTCAAGTATTGATTGCCAAGTGGGAATTCCATTTTTCTCAACCAAGTTCCAAACAAGCAAATTACATGTCCAACTTTCAAAAGCAAAACAATCTATATTCAAACACGTATAATCCTTGATGGAGAAACCACCCAAATTTTTCTTGGAACAACAATCAAAGAGCAATTAGATCACCTCAAATTTTTTCACAGTAAGAAAAGAAGCCGACACTTAAGGAAATGTTCATGCAATTCATGCAATAGACTAATTTGGCGATCCAAAAAGTTGCAACTTCAACTTCAGCTTCGATTTGCAACCTTGAGGCTCAGATTGGTCACCTTTTAAACATACTTACAGAGAGAACATCAGGAACCTTACCTAGTAACACAGTGAAAAATCCAAAGGAGCATGTCAAAGAAATAACACTGAGAAGTGGGAGAAAAATTAAGCAACAACAAACACAAATTGCTGAACAAAATATGGTTGAAAAACAAGATAAGTTCGAGCCAATTTTGGAGGAATAAACGTATCAGGTGGCCAACCATCATATTGAGATTTCCAAGAGAAGCAAAGGAGCTTCAAATACCACGATTTCCAGGGAGTTTAATTTTGAAACTTATCCTAATTCCACCTTATGATCCACCGATTCCATTTCCGTAAAGACTTAAAAAAATAAGCTTGATAATCAATTCTCTATATTTTTAAGCAATTGCATATTAATATTCTTCTTATTGAAGCTTTAGAACGAATGCCTAAATATGCCAAATTTTTTAAGGACATTTTATCAAACAAGCAGAAGTTGGAGGAGTATGAGATGGTTATGCTAACCGAGGAGAGTAACGCAATTTTACAAAAGAAGTTACCTGCTAAGGTTAAAGATCCAGGGTGTTTTACGATTCCTTGCACTATTGGAAACTCTTCTTTTCATAAAGCATTATGTGATTTAGGAGAAAGTATTAATCTTATGCCTTTTTCGATTTCCAAGAAACTAGGTATTGGAGAAGCAAAACCCACTACAATTTCTTTGCAACTAGCGGACAGGTCTATCAAGTATCGAAGAGGGATAATTGAAGATGTTTTGGTAAAAGTAGACAAGTTCATATTCCCAGCTGATTTCATGGTGCTGGACATGGAGGACGATGAACAAATTCCATTAATTTTGGGGCGACCTTTTCTAGCTACAGGGAGAACCTTGATTGATGTCCAACAAGAAAAACTTATATTGCGGGTTGATGATGAGCAAATAACTTTTGATGTTTTCAAATCAATGGAGTTTCCATCTAAAGTTCACTCATGTTTTCAAGTCAGCAAAATTGATCTCGCCGTGGGCGAGACACAAGGGGGTGAAGTTACAAAATTACTGCTAGAAGTATGCGTAACAAATTCAGTGACTTTAGAATTTGAGAATGAAGAGGTTTTGGAATGTGTTCGGTATTTGGAAGCTGCACCATCTATTCATCCTTCATCCCAGTTAAAATTCATAGATGTGGGGATATCGAGTACTTCATTATCAACAATGAACCACCCAAACTCGAGGTAAAACCACTGTCGTCTAATTTGAGGTATGCCTTCCTAGGCCAAGACTCCACTTTTCCAGTTATTATTAATGGTTCTTTTAATAATGTTGAAGATGAGAAGTTGCTGAGAATTTTGAGAGAGCATAAGACAACATTGGGATGGAAAATTTCAGATATAAAGGGAATCAGTCATTCAATCTGCATGCACAAAATTTTAATGGAGGATAATTCCAAACATATAGTTCAGCCACAAAGAAGATTAAATCCATCACTGCAAGAAGTGGTGCATAAAGAAGTTTTGAAGCTTTTGGATGCTGGGATTATTTATCCAATTTTAGATAGTGCAGGGTGAGTCCAGTTCATGTTGTGCCGAACAAATGAGGGATAACTATAGTAAAAAATGAAGATAATGAACTTATACCAACAAGAACTGTTACGGGATGGCGATTGTGCATAGATTATAGGAGACTCAATGATGCAACTCAAAAAGATCATTTTCCATTACCTTTCTTTGATCAAATGCCAGAAAGACTTGCTGACCATACCTACTATTGTTTTCTTGATGGGTATGTTGGGTACAATCAAATTGCTATAGCTCCCGAAGATTAATAGAAGACTACTTTTACTTGCCCATATGGAAATTTTGCATATAGGAGGAAGCTATTTGGTCTTTGCAACGCTGCAGCCACATTCCAGCAGTGCATGATGTCAATTTTTTTCGAATATGGTGGAGAAATTTGTTGAAATATTCATGGATGATTTTTCTGTTTTGGTTATTCTTTTGACAATTGTTTATCTAATTTAACTTTGGTTTTGCATCGATGCAAGAAAACTAATTTAGTCTTGAATTAGGAAAAATGTCACTTTATGGTAGAAGAAGGGATAGTGCTTGGCCACCGAATTTCCTTTAAAGGAATTGAAGTAGATAGAGCTAAAAATGATGTGATTGAAAAGCTACCACCACCAACCAATGTGAAGGGAGTAAGAAGTTTCTTGGGTCATGCAGGATTTTATCGATGGTTTATAAAATATTTTTCATTAATTACTAAACCTCTTTGCAATCTTTCGATAAAACATACACATTTTGAATTTTCTCATGATTGCTTACATGCTTTTGAAACATTGAAAAACAAAATGATTTCAACACCTATAATTGTTGCACCAGACTGGAATTTGCCTTTTGAATTAATGTGTGATGCTAGTGATTTTGCAATAGGAGCTGCTTCAGGGCAAAGAAAGAACAAAAAATTTCATGCTATTTATTATGCAAGTAGGACTTTGACAGAAGCTCAGCTTAACTATGCTACCACTGAGAAAGAATTATTAGCTGTTGTTTTTTCTTTTGACAAATTTCTATCTTATTTGATAGGTTCAAAGGTGGTTGTTTATACGGATCATGCAGATCTCAAGTACTTACTTGCAAAGAAGGATGTTAAACCAAGATTGCTTCGTTAGATTTTACTTCTACAAGAGTTCGATTTGGAAATAAAGGACAAGATGGGTGTTGAAAATGTGGTGGCTGATCATTTATCTCGAATTGAGCCCGATTGTGCAAGTGAACGGCAGGGTGTACCAATCAATGAAGAATTTCCAGATGAGTACTTGATGGTTATACAAACTGCTTTATGGTATGCCGACATAGTTAATTACTTAGTATAAAAAATTCTACCTCATGAGATGACCTATCAACAAAAAAAAGAAGTTCTTCTCTGATTTGAAATATTATTTTTAGGAGGAAACTTTTTTATTTCGGCATTGTGCAGACCAGGTAATAAGGAGATCTGTACCAGAAGAAGAGATGGAAAGTATACTCAAACATTGTCACACATTAGAAGCAGGCGGTCACTTTAGTGGAGCAAAAACAGCAGCAAAAATTTTACAATAAGGATTTTATTGGACCTCAATTTTTAAAGATTATTTTAATTTTGTTAATTTATGCGATCATTGTCAACATGTGGGAAATATTTCTAAGAAACATGAGATGCTTCTAAATAATATTTTAGTGATAGAATTGTTTGATGTTTGGGGGATAGATTTTATGGGTCCCTTTCCATCTTCATTTTCTAACAAATTTATTTTGGTTGCTGTAGATTATGTCTCAAAGTGGGTTGAAGCTGCGGCCTTACCAACCAATGATGGTAGAGTGGTGGTGAATTTTATTCGGAAAACTTTTTTTCTCTGTTTGGAACTCCAGGGGCGATAATTGGTGATGGAGAAAAACATTTTTTGCAACAGTCAATTTGATTCTTTACTTACAAAGTATCGAGTTATTCATCATGTTGCAACACCATATCATCCTCAAACAAGTGGACAAGTGGAGGTGTCAAATAGAGAGTTGAAGCGTATACTTGAGAAGACGGTTAGTATGTCACGAAAGGATTGGGCACGAAGATTAGAAGATGCATTATGGGCCTATAGGACGAAATTTAAAACACCTATTGGAATGTCACCATATAGATTAGTGTATGGAAAAGCATGTCATTTACCTATGGAATTAGAGCATAGAGCCTATTGGGCAGTAAAAACACTAAATTTTGATATGCAAGCTGCAGGTGAAAAGAGGATGTTGCAACTTAATGAGATGGATGAATTTCGTAAGGCTGCTTATGAAAATGCTAAGATTTATAAAGATAAAACTAAAGGATGGCATGATAAGCATATATTGCGAAGGGAGTTCAATATAGGGCAGAAAGTGTTACTTTTTAATTCGAGACTTCGAATTTTTCCAGGAAAGTTGCGATCTAGGTGGTCGGAACCATTTATTGTGACACAAATTTTTCCATATGGAGCTATTGAGATCTATCATGAGAAGAAGGGGACATTCAATTTAAATGGATAGCGGTTGAAGCCGTACATGGATGGGGAATTAGGCGAGCAAAAGTTGTGCATCGATCTAGCCAACCCTAAGTGATAGATGGAGAATGTTTGGCTGAAAACTTAAAACTTAGCGCTTCTTGGCAGGCAACCCATGTTTTCTTTTTACTGCATTAGATTTGCTTTTTCTTTTTAATTTAATTTAATTTTAATTTTTGGTTTTATTTTATAGCATTGCATAATTTTGGAGGTTTCCAAGCGAAGTTATTTTATACACCTACTTAGATGCCTTTTTTTAGGCAGGATGGATTCCGAATCTGGAAAAGTTTTTCAAATAGGAATTGAAGAAAATTGTCTTAGCATTCCAGAACAAAAAGAATAAGTGGATTTGGACATCCACAACTCTAGATATGACTAAAACAATGAAGTCGCTCAACCAAAATTTTAACATAAATCAGGGGAGCAATTCTGAACTTTTCTTATTATTTTTGTTTTCATTCTTTTTACCCATTTAGGCAATGTAATATTCAAGTTTGGGGGAAGGGGTATAATTTTTTTATATTTTATATATATTTAAAAAGAAAAACAAAGCAATGAATTGCAATTAGACTTACCATTACACTTTTCAGTTCTTTGTTGTGCTAAAGCATTGAATATTTTTTTCTTCTTTTAGGATAGACAATATCTTATAAAGCAAGATTAAGCATTCTAATTTTTTTTTTTAGGATTATTGAATTTCAAAATTCCTTACAAAACTGTGAGTCATGTGATTATACATAAAAGAAAAATGTTATGGTTTTTCTTGTGATTATCCCCTTTGATCAAGTCCTAAATAGAGTTTTAGTACATAGAATGATAATGATTAAGTAACTGAATTAATGAAGTTTTATCTACTTCAATATTTTGAGTTACTTAGTAACTAGCGGTATTCATCACCAATATTTACTTTTACGTCAAATGGCAACTTGAAATATGAGTATACAAAAGTACTCTAAATTTGTGACTTGTTGATTAACCGGGTGAATTCATCACGAAAGTTTGCATTCGTGTCAAAAGGCAAGTGACAAATTAGAGGGGAAAAAAATGATAAATAAATAAGTAAACACTCTAGTTTGCTACTCAGTTTGTAGTAGTGAGAAGGGGTAATCACAAAAGGAGTTGTTACATGATATAATTACATTAATTTCATGACAAATATGATTGGATTGGGAATTATGAATGAATAATTGCACTGGATAAAGTGAGTATGCTTAGTTTTACTTTATTTGCTATTGTTTATACTTTAAGTTGAGAATTTGATGCTTGCATGATAAGACCTTTTAGTGTGATGAGTTGAACCTACTTATGATTTTTATTCTTTGATTTATGGGTTTTTTTTTTGCTCAAGGACAAGAAAAATCTTAAGTTTGGGGGTATTTGATGAGTGGAAATTATACATAAATTTTAGTACTCTTTTATGTATTAAAATTGCGAGTTCTCGTTTATTTCTTTGAAATTTATCTTATTTCTACTCAATATTATTTATTTGATTGATTTTGTAGGAATGAGATTTATAAGTGCAAAAAGAAATGGATATTGGTAAATATCAAATAAAAAATAGGGGATAAAGATTTTTAAAATTAAAATTTATTTTATGTAAAGATTTCTAGAAAATTTGAGCACTCAAATACATATTTTTATAAATTGGTCTCTTGAAAGAATTAATTAAAAAAAATATTATAGTCAACTAAGGGGGTGGAATGAATTTCAGAATAAAATATAAATTATTTAAAACCTAACCCTAATTTATGTTTATTGTTTTCCAAAGTAAAAAAGCTATATAAATAAGATGCAGCAGGTCAGCAAAGGGCCGTGCGAGAATCAGGAAAAAAAAGAAGAAAAAAAGGCAGCTCTGTTTGAATGTGTGGCGTGAGAATCACGACGGAACGGAACAGAAAGAAGGTGGGGCTGCACACGAATCAAGGCAAGGAGAGCAGTGTGGGGGCGCGAAAAACGAGGAGAAGGCCACAGAAAGAAAACGGGAGTGCGGATTTCGATGCTTGGATATTTGGCAAATACGAGGTTTTTCATCTTCTCTTCTAATTTTTATTATGCAATAAAGAACAAGTTTGTTAGTTGTAAATTTATTATGAACTAATTTTATTTTTCTACGACTCATATTTTTTTATTAAACTATTTTCCATGGTTGTGTGTTTAACTTTTTTTTTTCTTAATACTTACAATTATTTGTCCAACTTTTGTATGATTTATAGAATCATGGAGAGACCGAGAGGTAATTTATGATTTAGAACTATAGAATTAAACACCATTGATAAAGCGAAATTAGCGATGGTTTACTGCGATTAATGTGACTATAAAGAAATCCATAGAACTTAATGAGTCTTCAATTAATTAAATTTGCATAGAGATATGACAAACTATTAGTGGGGATATTTTTGGTGTTTTTCGAGAGAAAACATTGGATAATAAGGGGATTTTGTTCTACAACTTGGAAAAGTAAAATTTGTTGTTGCATGGAATTATGAATTGTGTGAGATTAACTAGGTGAAATGAAAAGCCCTAGAATTAATTTTGCTATTAACAAACAACCAAATTTTGGATTCCGTTCCTTTTAATTATTTTATTTCTTTCTTTAATTTAATTTCGTATTAGTTACTATTTTTATCATATTTTCGGTTTTCCAAATAGTAGTTAATCTAGTCGATTTTGGGACTCAATAAAATAATTAGTTCTTGTGGGTTCGATAATTTTTTCACTTAAACTATACTACTTGTGTAACTACCATTTCCGCTATTTTCATTTTTTTTCCTCTTTTGTAATATTTTATTTGTAATTGAATTAAATACTATATTCTTATTTCTTGATTATTTTAATTAAATTTGTTCATGAAATTCTTCGTTCTTCGTCATTGAGCTTTTCTTGTTGATCCTATTTTCTTTTATTTAATTGTTGGTATTTTTTTATTGAACCCCATTATTTTAGATCTATCTCTTATTGAACCATAAAACCAAATTTCAATTGTTCTTGACCCAAAATCGCTATTATTGGATCCTAAACCACTAACTCATTACCCTAATTACAATCTATAAATACAATCCTAGTACAAACCCTGAAAATTGCACAATACAAACCCTAAGAGCCGCCTATTCTCTCTCCACTTCTTTCTCCTCTATGTTTCTCTCTCCCGATCGTTTTCCTACGCAAACTCAGGATCCACTACTGTTCATCCTCCTTCCCCATCTCCTCCAGCCAACTCCGGCCACCACCCTTATCGACACCCCCCGTCGATGCCTCCTGAGCACTGCCCCACCTTCCTTCGATGCCCAGTCACCCAAAACCCCAACCCCGACCTCCCTTTTCTGTTCCTCGACGACAACAACACACCCCCCGATGCCCCCTTGCTCCTATCTCCGTCGCGCCGCCGCCTGCAACACTGACCACCGTCGTCATCGTGCCAGTTGACGCCATCACCGTCCGCCGCCGTGCCCTTTCTCTCCCTCTACTGTTGCTGCTGTTATTGCTGTCTCTTTGTGTTGTTGATTTCTTTGGGTTTCGTTTGCACGTATTATACACGTGCTAATTGTGCTAGTTCGTCGGTTCGTTGCTCCGGGATCCTTATCCCGTTATTCTTGGTATTCAATTTTATCGTCTATAAGGCAAGTCATCTTCCCCTTGAATTGAACATCGTATCAGATTCAAGTTTTATTGAAATTCATGCAAGTAGATCCTATTCGTTATCATATCGTTGTATTGATTATCCTTCGTTGGGTCTATTGAGGGTTTACACAAGCTAACCCTAATATTATTGCCATTGTGCCACTTTTGACTCTAAAGATTGAATCTTTCATGCATTCATGTAGGATTGATAATAGGGTTAATCATATAATCATAACACAATTAATTATTGTAGAGATAATTGCTAGGTTGTATGTTTGATTGATCGTTTGATACTTGATTGTTGTTAGAATTGTGTATGTTTGTGTTTTTAATTGTGTTTATCATGATATTACACCTTTCATGTTGATTACATAATTTATTAACTAAATAATCGATACCCATTGTTCTGCCAGAGTTTGACCATTGGCTCCCGCCGTTCACCTGCAAAAAGTGCGAGACACCGGGGTTGATCCCGGCGACGCACCATCCGATGCTCAAGTCAGTAATTGGGAATGATTATGAGAGAGCGTAAATTGGCAAAAGATTGATTACCTCTTAATGGAGATGGATGGGGGGGATTTATAGGCGCCGTTGGGATCAGATTAGGAAAGTAATCCCTGTGGTTAGATAAGGAATGTAATCCCTAATCCCCAGTGAAAGGATAGATATGAATCAAGGCCGTTGATTAGGATTAATCAGAAATCCTAATTCTACCCTGCTGGACTGGGTTTGCTGCGGGTTGAAACCCGTACCCAGTTGAGGTGGATCCGTTCGCGGGTTAGCGGGTCTTCGATAAGGAGAACCAACACCCGCTTCAGACCCATTGGCAGGTGAAGTTACCATTTTACCCCTAAACTTTAAGATTCGTTCCTGATTTGGACGGTTCTGATTTAACCCCATTTTTAGCCATATCACGAGCCCCCCACTCCCGAAGACTGAACTTGATCAGCCTTTGAGGAGTAGTTTTACTGTTTTGATGGCTAGCGGAGTTGTGTCGGAGTCCAAATGCAAGGTTTCGAATCTTTACATGGGGGGTAGTATGGTGATTTTTTAAGTTGGTTGCGCTCTAAGTTGTTCCTGAGCTCTTCTGGTTATTCGGTGATTTTTATCTATTTTTTCGGAATATTTACTTAATTTTGCGAAGTGTCGGTTCGTTGTTCGGGGATCTTAATAAATGGTCCTAGGCAATAATTACTTACTCGGGTGTTCGACAATATTTCCCCGACTTTATAATTATTTTCCAAGATTTTTAATTAATTTTCCCGAATTTTTAACCATTTTTTTACAATTTTTAAATAAATAAACCGATTTTAATAATAAAATATCGAATTATGGCGTGGCGCGATCTGGACCGTTGATCCTGAGCGAGCACGAATTTCTGAAAGATCGAATGGACCGAGTCGCTCGGCCGTAATTTCCCTGCTTTTGTGGGTCGGATGGGTACTTGCTTGGAATCCGAGCAAAGTGCCTCGGTTCTTCCCTCGCGCAAGTGGCTCGGATCGCTAGTCGCTCAGCTCAGAATTCCGAGCGATGTGGAGCGATCTGAGCTGTTGGATCTTGGCACGAATCTTGAGGCAGGCACGGTTCCCAAGAAAACACTATCTTGTCGTTTAGTGGACGTGGCGCAATCTGGGCCGTCCATCATCTCAGGCGTGGATTTCGTAATGATCCAACGGTCGGAGATGCTCGGCAGCATTTTTCTTTACTTTCGAGGGTCGGATTGGCACTTGCTCGGAATCGAGCGAAATGGCTCGGTTTTTCCCTCGCACGAGTGGCTCGGATCGCTAATCGCTCGGTTCGAAATTCCAAGCGACGTGGAGCGATCTGGACCGTTGGATCGCAGCGCGAATCTTGATGCTGGCTCAGTTCCCAAGAAAATACTATCTTGTTGTTTAGCGACACTGGCATGATCGGAGCCGTCTGATCGAAATCTTGTGCGAATCTTGAGGAAAAAGTCGTTTTTCTCCATTTCGCAGCTCGGATTGGCACTTGCTCGGAATCCGAGCAAAATGGCTCGGATCGCCTGTCGCTCGGGTGTTGGATCCGAGGGACGTGGGGCGATCTTAGCCGTTGGATGATGGAACAGGTCTCGATGCTGGCTCAATTTCCAAGAAAACACTATCTTGTCGTTTAGTGACGCTGGCAAGATCTGAGCCGTCTGATCGAAATCTTGCGCGAATCTTAAGGAGAAAGTCGTTTTTCTCCATTTCGTAGCTCGGATTGGCACTTGCTCAGAATCCGAGCGAAGTGGCTCGGATCGCCTGTCGCTTGGGTGTTAGATCCGAGGGACATGGGGCGATCTTAGCCGTTGGATGATGGCACAGATCTCGATGCTGGCCTCAATTTCCAAGAAAACACTATCTTGTCGTTTAGTGACGCTGGCAAGATCTGAGCCGTCTGATCGAAATCGTGCGCGAATCTTGAGGAGAAAGTCGTTTTTCTCTATTTCATAGCTTGGATTTGCACTTGCTCGGAATCCGAGCGAAGTGGCTCGGATCGCCTGTCGCTCGGGTGTTGGATCCGAGGGACGTAGGGCGATCTTAGTCGTTGTTTCTGAAGTGCCGAGCTGCTTTACTTGGGTTGAAACGTCGCTCCCTTTGTCAACAGTTGCAGTTCTTCGTTACATAGTCGTTTGGGCTTTTATAACGCTTCAAAAGAGGCCCACGAGTCGCGCCCTTACGTTATAAAGCCCAAGAGACGTCTTTTTTACTATAAGTTTTCACCCCCTCAATACTTCACCTCATTTCTCACTTTCACTTTCTCACTCTTGGTTTTTACTTCTTTAGCGAAGTTTTTAGCTCTCCAGCGGTGCTGCTAGCTGTTGCGTCAAGGCGTTTGAAGCTCCGGTGATCTTTTCCGGCTGCACTAGTCACTTCAAGGTCAGTCCCTCTCCCCATCTTTATATAATGGTTAAGATTTCTTCTGCGGATGAGACCCCCTCCTCGGACCGAGGTGTCAGCCGAGCGGCCAATCCGAGCAATCTGTAAAGGGAAGGAGATTGTGGAGCCGACCGAAGAGACAAGGGTCAGGCCTAGTACAGATGTGGAGGTCGCCGAGCCTCTTCAGGAGGTAGTGGTCCGGTCTAGCAAGAGCAAGGGGGTGGAGACGATAATCGAGCACCCGAAGACTGTAGGGGAGTTGGGTCGGCATCTGAGCACTCTGTCGAGCATCGACGGTGTGCGGAGCTATTCCGGAGAACTGTTGGAGAAGGTGACGCAAGGCACCGCCAAGTCGATCGAAGAGAACGAGCCGAGGGAAACCTTCGAGGTAGATCAGATCTCTTCGGTGCTGACCGAGGCGGATTTGCATCGGATCCGGAGCGGGTTCCAAATCCCCACGGAGTATGGGCTCCTTCTCCCAGGCCCCTGGCTTCCGAGCGTGCACCTCGTCCTCGGCCGATATATGCGTTTTCCCTGCCGACTCCCTGAATGCCGGACTTCGGCTACCACTACACCCTTTCGTGGTCGAGGTGCTGCAGTGGTACGGTTTGTGTCCGGCTCAGCTAATGCCGAATACCTGGCGACACGTCATGGCATTTGTCATTCAATGCCAGGAGGTCGGCGCTCAGCCCAACATGTTCATTCTTCGGAGTCTTTACCGTCCTTGCCAACCGAGCAAGAATGAGCAGAGGTACTACCTCTCGCCAAGGGAAGGGAGTGAAGCTGATCGAGAACCCAGACACGATCAAGCATTAGAAGGAGAAGTACTTCCTCGTCCGAGCTCCCGAGCCATGGGTGATCCCGACGGTGTGGTCGAGGGACGGTCTTCGAAGCGGGCGAAGAAAGAGCCCGTGCTCAGCAATAAGGAGGTGGAAGTTGTGGAGAAGCTGCTCGGTCTTCCGACCCTCAGTTGGAAAGACATCACCGAGGAGGCGTTATTCCGAGGGGGTCTCAGTCCGATCGACCCTAGTATGCCTCTCCGTTTTCTTGTTTTGTCTTTGAAGTTTTGGACAATTTTTCTAACTTTTTTCACTTGGTTTGTGCAGGCTCTCCCGGCATGGACTACAAAGGACTGATGGCTAAGGCCCGAGCGGCTAGGGAGAAGGAGGCGAGGAAGAGAAAGAGGACCGTGTCCAGACCTCAAGGCGGCCGAGCGCCCAAGATACCCTCAGTTTCTCCGAGCCCCTGAGCGTCAGGTTGTCGAGCTGGTCGAGCTCGATCAGGGCCTCGTCGCACCGACCATCCCTCCTACCTCGGATGCGCCGACCCCCACGGCGCGAACGGACACCCCAGGGTCTTCGGGCGGAGCTTTCAACATCAGCGCGTTGCTGGCTCTCGACGTCCCGCCCCTCACTGCCGAGGCAGAGGCGATCCTGACCGAGGAGCACATGCGCATCTTCGTCCCCGACTCGCAGGTCATGAAGGTCGACAAGTTCTTAGGGGACGGTAACATTTGCATGCAAGCGGTGAAGCACTTGCCGACCCCTAAAGACCGAGCGGCACTTAAGGCAGGTGAAGTCAGGGACGCCGCGATGCAGATCGCTCGGAACACCATGTCAGTAAGTGGTCGAGTACTTTCTTCAAAATTTTTCTAAGTTTTTGCGCTCGTGCTTGACTGTTTCTTATACTGCTTGTAGACCCTCTGCCACTTCAACTATCTGCTCGAGGAGTTCGCGAACAAGGAAAAAGAGATGACTGTTCTGAACGATCAGGAAAGGTCAGAGCAGGTCAAAGGCGGTGAAGCAGCTGGAGGCCGAACAGTTGCGTTCTACTTCGCTCGAGGCCGAGGTCGCCGGCTTAAAGGCTCAGCTGGCAGCCGAGGCTTCCAAGGACGAGGCCCTTGAAAAGGATAGGGCTCAGGCTCGAAGGAGAGCTGTCTCAGGCTCGGAAGGCATCGGAGGAGGCCCTGAGCGAGCAAGCGTCGAAGGTGACGGCTGCAGAGAAGGGCAGTTCGGGACGAGGCCGAGGCTCACATGTTGACGAACATGGAGGAGGCGTACGGCCGAGCCCTGAAGCATATCGTTGCTCGGAACCCCAGGTTCGACGTCTCGTCCTATTACTTCTACGACTTTGTGGAGGGTGAGGAAGAGTTGCCCTTGGCTGCGCTAGGTCCGAGGCCGGAGGGCGAGGGTGATGCCGCGCATGCGATTGTTGCTGTGCCGACCGATGATAAGGTCGACCCCTGACTTTGTCTTCTCTTCTCTCTCTCATTTTTTTCTTTTGTAATGCCTAACTGCGGACTGGCCACCTCTTTTTGTAAACCTTTTGACTTTTAATGAAAATGGTGGTGTTTTGGCTGAATATTACGAAATTTTCGCAAAGTGTTCAACTCTTTTTGCTCGGATTGTGTCTTCAAGTGTCGAAGACTTATTTTGATTTTTCTCCGCCTTTTAGGTCGAGTTGGGTCCGATTACTGAGGTCTCCTATCTCCGTACTGAGTTGGAGAAAACGAAGGATGCTCTTTCTCGTAATCGGGACAAAGCATTTTATGACTTCTTGAAATTGGAGGACATCAAAGCAACGGCGAGAGTGTATTTAAGCGAGTTGAGGCAAGTGCGGAAGCGATCTCGAGAGACTCATCTCGAAGGCGAGATAGAGTTGATCCGTAAGGCGCTCTTTGATGTCGACCAAAGGAATAGTGAGCTACTGGCAGAGATTCGTCACTTGGAGGTAACGGTGAAAGAGCACTCGGCGGAGGAAGAGGAGTTAGCTTCGAAGGTGGGGAAGTTGATGTCTGAGCGCGATGATTTGACAGCAAGAATTGACAAACTGAGGAGGATCACGATCGACAGGGGTATCGAAGTGACTCATCTCCGTCGTATCATGGCTGATAGCACAAACATCGTAGGCTCATCTAAACTACCTCGTTTCAAAGCATCGGCAGGAGGACGATATTTTGAGAGATAGGATCGTCGAGCTAGAGGAGGAGATTGCAATGCTAAAACCTCAGCCTGTGAGGACCAATGTTCGCAGTACGTCGTGTACTCGCGAAGAAAGCGAAAGAGGAATCTCGTTCTATGAACTTGCGACTCGTTCGCCTGCCATTAGGCGGAGCCCTGCTGACGCTCAGAGTGGTGTAGCTGTTTCATCTAGTGGCGCTTCGGTTGGGTCCACAGCGAGAATTAGCGGCGAAGGGGGTTCTCGCTTCGCTGGTTTAGAGTCGAGCTCAGAGGTGAGGTGAAGCCGCCCTCGCGTGTCTCTGAACCAAAGCGTAACCCTTCCAAAGAAGCGCTAGACAAGTTGTATTATGCTCTTCAAGTTATTGTAAAACCCTGTTGTAATGTCAATCCTGTTTGGTCTCTTAATACAAGAGTTTGTTTTGCTTCTGATGTCGAATGTTGTGTTAGCTGTTTATTAGTTTAAGTATAACCCCTCCAACTTTTGACAACTACTCAAAATCAGAAGAAAATCTTCCTTCATATGGGCGGCTCACTCCTAGCTCGCTTAAGATCGAGCTTGCGGAGGAGAATCGAACCAAGTGTTGGACTCCGAACTCGTCGTTAGAGTTTATTCAACGGTTGTGGGAGCAATTCCGAATGGTGACCCACTGCTAGCTCGCTTAAGAGCGAGCTTGCGAAGGAGAATCGAACAAAGTGTTGGACTCCGAACTCGTCGTTAGAGTTTGTTCAACGGTTGTGGGAGCAATTCCGAATGGTGACCCACTCCTAGCTCGCTTAAGAGCGAGCTTTCGGAGGAGAATCGAACCAAGTGTTGGACTCCGAACTCGTCGAGTTTGTTCAGTGGTTGTGGGAGCAATTCCGAATGGTGACCCACTCCTAACTCGCTTAAGAGCGAGCTTGCGGAGGAGAATCGAACCAAGTGTTGGACTCCGAACTCGTCGTTAGAGTTTGTTCAACGGTTGTGGGAGCAATTCCGAATAGGTGAACCACTCCTAGCTCGCTTAAGAGCGAGCTTGCGGAGGAGAATCGAACCAAGTGTTGGACTCCGAACTCGTCATTAGAGTTTGTTCAACGGTTGTGGGAGAAATTCCGAATGGTGACCCACACCTAGCTCGCTTAAGAGCGAGCCTGCGGAGGAGAATCGAACCAAGTGTTGGACTCCGAACTCGTCGTTAGAGTTTGTTCAACGGTTGTGGGAGCAATTCCGAATGTTGACCCACTCCTAGCTCGCTTAAGAGCGAGCTTCCGGAGGAGAATCGAACCAAGTGTTGGATTCCGAACTCGTCATTAGAGTTTGTTCAACGGTTGTGGGAGAAATTCCGAATGGTGACCCACTCCTAGCTCGCTTAAGAGCGAGCTTTCGGAGGAGAATCGAACCAAGTGTTGGACTCCGAACTCGTCGTTAGAGTTTGTTCAATGGTTGTGGGAGCAATTCCGAATGGTGACCCACTTCTAGCTCGCTTAAGAGCGAGCTTGCGGAGGAGAATCGAACCAAGTGTTGGACTCCGAACTCGTCGTTAGAGTTTGTTCAACGGTTGTGGGAGCAATTCCGAGTGGTGACCCACTCCTAGCTCGCTTAAGAGCGAGCTTGCAGAGGAGAATCGAACCAAGTGTTGGACTCTGATCTCGTCGTTAGAGTTTGTTCAACGGTTATGGGAGAAATTCCGAATGGTGACCCACTCCTAACTCGCTTAAGAGTGAGCCTGCGGAGGAGAATCGAACCAAGTGTTGGACTCCGAACTCGTCGTTAGAGTTTGTTCAACAGTTGTGGGAGCAATTCCGAATGGTGACCCACTCCTAGCTCGCTTAAGAGCGAGCTTCCGGAGGAGAATCGAACCAAGTGTTGGACTCCGAACTCGTCGTTAGAGTTTGTTCAACGGTTGTGGGAGCAATTCCGAATGGTGACCTACTCCTAGGTCGCTTAAGAGCGAGCTTGCAGAGGAGAATCGAACCAAGTGTTGGACTCCGAACTCGTCGTTTGGGTGAAGAGTAAAAGCAGAGAGATGAAAACAATTTTACAAGTAAAATATGAAAAAACTTTCTTTATTGATAACGAATGGTTGGCTGCTTCTAAGTTGCGAGCCGTTATTACATGAGAGAAATAAAGGAACAAATACAAGTAGTAGGAGAGGAACGGTTCGACATCCTAGAATACTTAGAGAGGCGTTAATGCTCTCTCTTGGTATTTTAAAAGATGGTCGGCATTCCAGGTCCTGGGGATCTCTCTGGCTTCGAGGTCTTCTAGTCTATATGTCCCGGGCCAAACTACTTTGGCGATCTTGTAGGGTCCCTCCCAATTTGGAGCCAGTTTACTCTTTTGACCAGGAAAAGAGATCGGCTAACTTTCTGAGGACCAAGTCCCCTTCTTTGAGGTCGATAGGACGGACTCTCTTATTGTATGCCAATTTGATCCTTCTTCGGTAGCTTTGTTGACGAATGGCAGCTCTTTCACGGATCTCATCGATCAAGTCTAGATTTGCTCGGAGCTCCTTGGCATTTCGTTCTTCTTCATAAGCCATTAGACGAGGAGAGGGTATACCAACTTCTAGGGAGATCATGGCTTCGGACCCATAGGTGAGATTGAATGGGGACTCTCCTGTGGGGGTCCGTTTTATGGTGCGGTAGTTCCACAGCACGTTGGGGAGCTGATCGACCCATAAGCCTTTAGAGCATTTATCCAACCTCTTCTTAATACCAGAGAGGATTTTTCGGTTAGCATTCTCCACTTGGCCATTCGACTGTGGATGGGGACAGAGGAGAAACGGTGTTGGATGGCGAGGTCTTCACATAGAGCTCGGAAGGCAGCCCCGGTAAATTGGGTTCCGTTGTCTGTTATGAGGACTCGAGGGACACCGAATCGGTAGATTACGTTCTTCCAAAAGAACTGAAGTACTTTGTTCTCGGTGATTGTGGCCAAGGGCTCGGCCTCTATCCACTTCGAGAAGTAGTCGATTGCCACGACTAAGAATTTAAACTGGCCGGGAGCTGGTGGGAATGGCCCTAGTTAATCCATCCCCCACATTGCGAAAGGGATAGGACTTGATAGGGAAGTGAGTGGAGCTTGTGGGAGGTGACGGATGTTTGAGTACTTCTGACAAGAGCTGCATTGTCGAACGTGCAGTTCGGCATCTTGTAAGAGAGTGGGCCAGAAATATCCGTAGTTCAACACTTTGTGGGCTAGGGATCTAGACCCTGAATGTGCCCTACCGATGCCTTCGTGAAGTTCTTGCAGGGCGTATTCGGCTTGTTCTGGGGAGAGGCATCTCAAATAAGGCCTGTCGTCTAGCTGTGTTAAGGAGCGCTTGTAATGGATGCCGTCGATAAGTGTGTATCGCTCTGCTCGGGTTCTCACTTGGCGAGCTTCCTTAGGATCTTTAGGGAGGAGCCCATCCCTCAGGAACTCAACGAGGGGTTTCATCCAATTTTCTTGAAGCAGGACAGGTAGGGACTCCATAGAGTCTGGAGTTTCGTCTTCTATACTTGGCCTCAGTAGCACCTCAATCAAGACGGTCTGCTTGAGACCTTGGAGGGAGGAGGAGGCTAGCTTGGAGAAGGCATCGGCCTGGGAATTCTCTTCTTGGGGGATTCGTTGGATGAGAGCTTCTTCAAATAGAGCCATGAGATTCCTGACCTTGGCTAAGTACTTAACCATTCGGTCATCTCGTGCTTCATACTCGCCTAGGACCTGATTTACGACCAGCTGAGAGTCGCTAAAGATCCAGAGATGCTGTGCCCCTGCATTGCGAGCCATTCCGAGGCCAGCTATGAGTGCCTTGTATTCTGCTTCATTGTTCGAGGCCTTGAAGTTGATGCGGAGGGAGTATTGGAGGATGAAATCATCTGGGCCGGCCAGAATGACCCTGGCTCCGCTTCCCTCGTTACAAGAGGACCCATCCACATAAACCGACCAGACAGGTGGTCCCTTCATTGTTTGGCTGAACTCGGGGATGGTACTTTCAACTATGAACTCTGCTAAGGCCTGAGCCTTGATCGCGGTCCGAGACTAATATGTTATATCATGCTGGCTCAGCTCGATAGACCACTTCATAAGGCGACCTGAGGTCTCTGGCTTGTGGAGAACTTGCTTCAGCGGTTGGTCGATAAGAACGACCACCGAATGGGACTGAAAATATGGGCGAAGCTTCCTCGTGGCCATGACTAGGGCATATGCCATCTTCTCTATCCTCGGGTAGCAGAGCTTGGCATCCCGAAGTACCTTGCTCACGTAATAGATGGGCTTTTGGGTCTTATCTTCTTCCCTCACGAGAACGGCGCTGAGGGTCTGCTCGGAGGCTGCTAGATAGAGGTAGAGGGGTTCACCAGGAATTTGTTTGCTGAGGAGAGGAGGATTGACTAGGTAAGCCTTGAGCTGGTCGAATGAATCTTGTTGCTGCTGACCCCACTCAAAGCCTTTAGCCTGAAGGCACTTCTCCCCTGATTTGGAAAGGAAATGCCCTATGGCTGCCAGGCGACCCGTTAGCCTTTGAACCTCTTTGACATTCTTCGGAGGAGCCATGTCTAATATGGCCTTAATCTTCTCGGGGTTGGCCTCGATTCCTCTCTGGATGACCATGAAGCCTAGGAATTTCCCCGACGAGACTCCGAACGCACATTTGTTCGGATTGAGCCTCATATTGTGTTTCCTGAGTACGTCGAATGCCTCCTGCAGGTCGACCAAATGATCGACCTCATGGATGCTCTTTACAAGCATATCGTCAATGTACACCTCCATATTTTGGCCGATCTGTGCTTGGAAAACATTGTTGACGAGGCATTGATATGTGGCACCTGTATTCTTCAAACTGAAGGGCATAACCCTATTGCAGTAGAGGCCCTGGTCAGTTACAAATGAGGTCTTCGGGATATCTGAGGGGAACATACAAATCTGATTGTAGCCTGAAAAGGCATCCATGAAGCTGAGGAGTTCATGACCCGAAGTGGCGTCAATCAAAGTATCGATGCTTGGAAGTGGGAAAGGGTCTTTGGGACATGCCTTGTTGAGGTCGGTAAAGTCGATACAAATCCTCCAGGTCCCATTGGACTTTTTCACCATCACTACATTCGACAGCCATTCGGGATAGTTTACCTCTTGTATGAACCGGGCCTTCAAGAGCTTGTCCACCTCCTCTTTTATAGCTAGCTGGCGCTCAGGGGGCAAACTTGCGCCTCTTCTGTTGGACCGGTTTGGACCCCGGAGCAACACTGAGGTGGTGGACCAAGAGCTCTTCGAAATTCCGGGCATGTCTGCAGCTTACCAAGCAAAAAGGTCTCGGTTCTTTCGGATGCACTGGACTATGTCGGAGCATAGGCGGATGGGAGGGTCTTGCTAACAAAGAACTTTCGGCTTGGGTCCTGCTCAGAGAAGAGCACTTCCTCCAACTCATCCACCAGCTCGGACATTGGTCGGGCAACATCTTGGGGGATTTCCAGTGTTTTGAGGGAGAGGACTGGACCGAGGGTAGAGGTCACGTAGCACTTGCGGGTCATTTCCTGATTGCCTTTTACTTCCCCTACTCCTGCCCGAGTGGGAAACTTCATCTTGAGGTGATAGGCGGAAGGGACGGCTTTAAGAGCTGCCAAGCCGGGGCGACCCAAAATGACATTATAAGCTGCGGGGACATCTACGACCATAAAGTCCATCGACTCCGTTCGGGTAGTAGGAGTTTTGCCAGCGGTTCATCTTCAATAGTCACTGGCACTCCCGTGAACCCATGGAGCGTGTAGCCGGCGGGTTTGAGTATGTCTCGTGATAGCTTAAGGCCTTTGAAAGCAGCAAGGAAAAGGATGTTAACGGAGCTACCATTGTCCACTAGGATCCTCTCCACCTTGAAGTTCGCCATATGGAGATTGATGACAAGTGCGTCACAATGTGGGATTCGGACACCCTCAAGGTCTTCATCTGAGAATGTGACGGGCACTCCGAGGCCTTTAGGAGGAGGGGCGGCGCGAACCGAATTGACTTCCCTTATAAATGCCTTTCGAGAGGAGTTGGAGGAGCCCCCCATTGGGCCCACATGAATGAGGTGTAGGACACGCTCCTCTTCGAAGTCGGGCATTTCATCGCGTTCAGGATGCTTGTTAGCCCCCCGAGGCGGGGGAGGAAGTTCGGCTCGATCCTTTCTCACGAACCTGGTCAGCTGCCCCCTTTGGATGAGGGCTTCTATCTCATTCTTCAGGGTCCGACAATCATTGGTGTCGAAGCCATGGTCCCAGGTGATAGCGGCACCACTTCTCTTTATCTTTCTTCTTGCCAAGGGTGTTCATTTTAGGTGCAGGTGTTATCACCCCCTCCTTCTCAACCTCCATGAGAATTGTGGAGATGTTGGCGTTAAGGGGAGTAAACTTTTCGAATCTGGGAGGAGGTCAGCGCTGGTCGCCATTATCCTTCTGGATCTTCTTAGCCCCTTCCTCTTCTGTTCCCTTTCTCTTAGACCCAGAGGAAGACCCCTCCAAGTTGGGGCGGTGCTCAGCTTCTTCGACCCGAATATACTTTTCGCTCCGGAGGAGGAGGTCAGAGAAGTTCTATGGGGGCTTCTTGGTGAGGGAGGAGCAGAGGCTGGAGTTGAGGACGTTGGATTGGAATGCTGCTGCAGCGACCGACTGGTCGAGGGATGCTATGGACATGGCTTCCGCTGTGAACCTTTTCACATAGTCTCAGAGCTTCTCACCCTTTTTCTGGTTGAGGTAGAGTAGCGAAATGCTGGTCTTCTCAGTTCGGCAGCTACTTACGAAGTGGGTGACGAAGAGGGTCTCAAATTGCTCGAAGGAGAATATTGAGGATGGGGCAAGGCGAGAGTACCATTCTCGAGCTGGACCCTTGAGAGTTGCGGAGAAGGTCTTGCATAGCAGAGCATCGGAAGCTTGATGAATGAGCATGAGGATTTTGAAGCTTTCGATGTGATCGACGGGGTCAGTCTCCCCAGAATAAGTCTCGAATTGAGGAAGTTTAAAGCCAATTGGTACGGGCGCCTCCATTATGGTTCGGAAAAAAGGAGGTCGACTAGGGCGAAGGGTCCTTCCTCTAAGCTCTTCTTCTCGGTCTAACTGACCCAAGCGCCTCTCTATTTTGTGGAGACGGTGGTAAACAGCGTCATCCCTTCGACGGTAATCAACCGAGCCTCTAGACTCGCCTTTGTACAAGGGAGAGCGGGGGCTACGATGATGGTAGCTCCTGGAGCGGCGAGGACTTGGCATATGTCGGGGGTTGCTAGGAGCTGGGGGAGGAGTTAGGGACCGTCGGCGAGGACTTCGGACCGGAGGAGGAGTAGGAATCCTTGGGGCATTGGTATTGTTGGGACGGAGATTGAGAGCTTGTAGGATGGTTGCTTGGAACTGCTGGAACTCGGCACGAGTGATGGGTGCCTCATCGTTCCTTGGGTGTTACCGACCGGCAAGGGAATGGGGTCCTCTCCTGTGATGCTCGGGGGACTCTCTTCGTCCCCTTCGGGTAGGGGCCCTTCTGGAGTCTCGGCGGTGAGGAGATCGCTTATCCGGACGTTGTTGGTGGGAGGCTCCCTCTCGGGCCCGCTTTTCATCCAGACGGCGGCAAAGATCCTCATCCTTCTGCCAATTGAGGATGGTGTTGTGAAGGTCGGAATCTCGGGGATTGTGGGAGGCCATAGAATCCGAAGAGGCATTGTGGATGGAGACGTGGTCTTGATGGAGAGGTTGTTTCTGCGGGTTGGGACGCGAGACCCCTGTACCGGCATGTTGAGGACCGGGGGGACCCTTAGGAGGTTGAGGATTTTGAAGAGGGGGCTGGTCCTGTTAGAGAGGGTCCTCGGCTTGAGGCGGAAGTTGCCCCTGCTGCTGAGCGGGTTTGATGAGGACTTCCTATTGCTGATCGGGGTTGCGTCCACTGTTGGACCCTCTAGATCTTACTTTCCTAAGAGGCAAGGCTGGAGAAGATCTGACCAACGGGAAGATGGGAGACTGCTATTCGTTGATTCCTACAGACGGCGCCAATCTGTTACCGCTGAATTTGGTGTGGGGGCAAACATATAGTATTTGTGGATTCTTGGAAAACTTTGAATAGCAAACCTGTTACCTGTTCCGCCGGAGTTTGACCATTGGCTCCCGCCGTTCACCTGCAAAAAGTGCGAAACACCGGGGTTGATCCCGGCGACGCACCCTCCGACGCTCAAGTCAGTAATTGGGAATGATTATGAGAGAGCGTAAATTGGCAAAAGATTGATTACCTCTTAATGGAGATGGATGGGGGGTATTTATAGGCACCGTTGGGATCAGATTAGGAAAGTAATCCCTGTGGTTAGATAAGGAATGTAATCCCTAATCCCCAGTGAAAGGACAGATATGAATCAAGGCCGTTGATTAGGATTAATCAGAAACCCTAATTCTACCCTGCTGGACTGGGTTTGCTGCGGGTTGAAACCCGTACCCAGTTGAGGTGGATCCGTTCGTGGGTTAGCGGGTCTTCGAGAAGGAGAACCAACACCCGCTTCAGACCCATTGGTAGGTGAAGTTACCATTTTACCCCTAAACTTTAAGATTCGTTCCTGATTTGGACGGTTCTGATTTAACCCCATTTTTAGCCATATCACCCATCATGTTTACTTAATTTATTTCATGAAAAATACCAAAAACCCTGTATGTTGCTTGCTTGTTGTATGTTGTCTGCTATTTTCGACTCAGTTAATGATCTCAAAATAAATTACTTCCTGAATAAGAGTTGTAGCTTTATCTTTCTAGTTTCCAGAACATCTTGAATTTTGGAATTCCGAGTTGTGTAGCAAAAGTTATGCTCGTTTTACTATAGCTGTGTTTTTATTTCTAGATTATCATATTCTTATATGTTTCATGCTTAATCAGTTAAAAGGCTGATCAAATGTTAAAATTTTGCTCTGATAATTTCCAGAACATTAGTTAACAAGTCTAGGAGTTTAATAAACATTTTTAATGAATTTTATATCGAGTTTATTCTGTTTCTAAAATTATAACAACATGATGTCGAATTTCCGTCTGAACATGAAATCTGTACAGAACAATGTCTTTAACCTAGCTACTGTTATCGGATGTTGAACTTTAAATATGCGTTGAAGCTGTGTGGAAATCTAGTTTCTAGGACCTCTGACGGATTCAGTTTTCAATTTCTGGAACAGTGGAAAATTACGTTTTTGCACAGACTACTGTCCAGAATTTTATAATCCAGATTTTAACAGATTAATTATTCCTATATTGTACTATTTCGTGAATTAATGTATGTATGTTGCATTGCATGATTCCAATGATTTATTGTCATCATTCTAATCGTCCTATCCATGTTATCATCCTATTGATACTATTGTTCATCTCATGTCTTAATTGGCATATTATATTATTGCATTGATGAAATAATTAACAAGCCGGGGTTTAAAGGGTAATTTTAGTAGTGAATAAAGTAGAGACTGTACTTGGAGGAGGGGCCCGTGTTTCCCTAAATAATGTTCTGGCTAGTGTTTTTTCGTGTGATTGTGGATTACGGCCGTAACCCAATCTATCGTGTACCATATCGTTGCCGAAGACCGTATCGTGCACCGAAAGGTGAATAGTGTTTACCGTTGCCAACTACATGATCTACAGAGTACACCACTTAAGTCTAAGTAAAATTGTATGTGTGCATCGAACCTGTGGTATGGAACATATGGAACACAATAGTACGTGCATTAGTTAGGATTAAAATGATTAATAGACATAAGAATTGACACATCACCAACATTGCATATTGTACATCATTGTTCCTAGTGATATCGAATATTTTCTAAGTGTTATTAATACCGTTGAATATTGTTATCGAATATTGAATCATTGTTTATACCAATTGCTTCGATTATCGTGAGATTGATTATTGATTATTGTCCCATGTTATTGATTCCTATTTATCCATTGAATTCATTGTTATACCGTTATTCCATTGTTCTTTGTTTTTCTCTACTTGCTGCCTATGACTTGATCTAAGGAAAAATTTTCACCTTTTTTTAGATGAAGTGTTCACAGGTAATGAAGGAGAATTTCTTACTGGAATTGAAGAACAAACTTTCTGAAGATTTAATGCTTTCTAATTGCTTATCGTTTTATTGAACTTAATGTATTGAGACTTATTATCTATTTGTGCTTGGATTATTATTGTATTGGGCTTATGACCCGGATTTTGTTATTGTTTTCAGATATTGGATTATTATTGTATTTTAATGTTTTATATTGCTTCATTCCAAATATTATTGTTCATGAGATTATTATTATTTCCTGCGCATTTCAACTGTATTGATTATATTGTTGAGTTGAACGGATAAACAGCTTATGAGTGATGTTAGTCATTCACTGGGCCAATGTCATGTGCTCGTATTCTGTATTTTTAGAAGCGGGGCGTGACAACTTGTTGTGATTTTGTAAACTTGCAAATAATCCCATCACGCACAGATATCCAAGGCACCTTATAGAATAGCACCACTGGAACATGATGAAGTGAAGAAGTAAATTGAAGAACTATTGCTCAAAGGTTTCATCCGACCGAGTGCGTCGCCTTGGCGAGCTCCAGTCTTGTTGGTGAAGAAGGATGGATCGATGAGGATGTGCATTGAGTATAGATATCTGAACACGGTGACTATCCAGAATAAGTATCCTATTCCGCAGATCGACGATTTATTTGACCGACTTCAAGGAGCATCATTTTTCTCCAAGATTGATCTTCGATCAGGTTATCACCAAGTCCGTGTTAAGGAAGAGGATGTTCACAAGACTTCGTTCCGAACTCGACATGGGCATTACGAATTCTTAGTTATTGAAGCGCTCTGAATTTCCAATAAATAAAACTAGAAATACGTGGCACAAATTCCAGAATCAACTTCAATTGTAAGCATAAACACGGAAACCAATACAGGAAAAATTAAAACTTGTTATTACATCAACTCTTTTACAAAGCACAACAGAATTTAAACACTTTGAATTATAATTCCTTTTACAACACAGCAGTATTTAAAAGCAGCATAAATACAAAATTTTCTCTTTACAATCATTCCCTTTACAAGATATGCATAAACATTAAACATTCTACCACATTCTCCCAATTTCATGCTAATGGTACCTACCTGTAAAACATGAGGCTAGAGATATCCCTAACCCCCAAACTATAGGGGTTAGCCATAACGGTGTGAGTGATATTCAAAGGAACTACAAACTTAAACATAAAGAATAAATTCATAAGTCAACAAGTGAAACATACTAATGCAGTAATAACAGATGGAACATGAAATAACAATAAATGAAACATAAATCATCAAGTGAAACTCGGCTAAGTGTCAAGTGTAAGAAAACAGAAAACAAGCATGCATAATACAAGTTAAGAAAAACACAAATGCACATGATGATTACTAATGCATACTTGTTGGATTCTATGCATCCCATTGTAGATAGGTCCGGTGCAAGCCCTTATCGTTCTCCACTTTATAGGGTTTAATCCCACGCTATGCAACTAATCCTACTATGGTAATATAAACAAGATCTAGAATACTCTGTGAATAGGCCTGTTCCGGTATCTACTTGCTAGACTAGCACCCTCGATGTGCAAGCATCATGTAAGCATTGCTCTAAATTCGGAGAATAACCTCCCTGCCATGTACCCTGCAAATAGGCATACCGACCCTCGATGCGCAGATACACTGTACTTTTTGCAAATAGGCCTGTCGACCTTGACATGCGAATATACCGTAAGTTCCGTGAATAGGCCTACCAACCCTCGACACGCGAACATACCAAAATCGTCTCACTTCTAGACATTCAACGAATAGGCATGTCGACCCTCGATGGGCGAACAAACTTGATAGACACAATAAACACACAGTCCTGGAATACATCCGTGTGACTGGCAACACAGCCCATAGTTACGTTTCCCAAGATCTATCACAACTCCACTAGTGAATTTCCTTATGTTTATTATGTATAATTAATTAATTAGAACACAATCTCTTTAGAGTTGATGTACCCAACCAGACTTAACACAACTAAACCAAAAACGAAGACCCCAACTGGTATACAAGGGTCTCACTCAACCTCTAGAGTCTCACAACCCAAAGTACCATTAATAGTCTTTCTAGGGTCCACATCATAACACTAAGTCTCAAATATAACCCATCTTAGTTTTTATTATACAAAAATACTCTTCATTAATCACATTCCTTTTAATCGACCAATATTGCCATGAGAACTCGTTTATATGTATGGAAGCACGTTTTATCCAGAAAAATATACATTTTTACAAAAAATAAGAAAATTATACGATTTTGTCGTTCAAAATAGTACACTCTAAAATCAATATTAAATTCTGAAAAAATTAACTTAAATCCAGCACATAACATAGAATCCACCCTAAAAATCTGGACTCAAATAAATTAATTTAAAGGGTTGATATTCAATAAATTCTGAAAACTATCTTTCATCCAAAAATCTGAAAGTTACATTATTTCGTTCCTCAAAATAGTACATTCTATAGTCGATATTAAATTCTGGAAAAATCAATTTAAATTCAGCACATAACGAGGAATTTACCATAAAAGTATAGACTCAAATAAATTAGTTTAAAGGGTTCATATTCAATAAATTCTGAAAACTAACCATTATTTGAAAAATCTGAAACTACAACAGTACAGTGGTAGAAATTGCATATTTTATAACCAATGAGTCGGATTGAGGATCCGTTAGATGTTCTGGAAACTAGACACAGTGAGCTACAATTTCTATTTAATAAGTTTTAGGTAATATCATCAGCAACCGTGTCGAAATCTCGTTCCAATCTGTAACAGACAGCAGTCCAGACCGTATAATGACTTGAAATCTCATCCAAACTCGATCGACCCACTCAAATATATTCATTTAAACCCATATATAGATGCTCCCTTATGTATACTAGAGTCCCCCAATCATAGCACACAAAACCACGCTCGAAAACCATAGGAAAACACCGAGAAAATGATCGAATACACAACAAACAACAGCAGCCAATAGGTTGCGGGTTGAACAGTACCTTCGGTTACTGTTCACCCATGAACAGTAACCCTCGGCACTTCTCACCCGAGACTTCAACACTCTTGATCTAGGGTTTAAACCTCCAAACCCTAGCCCCCAATGTATTTGAATGTATTTTTATATATATTTCTTTCCATTTATTCTTGGTATGCATGAATAATTAGGGTTTACCATCAAGAATTTTATTTGCGTTAAAACAGAGAATTAAACATTAAAATTCATTTTAAAATCTTTTTAAACATGCCCTTGAATTAACCACCAAGATTCAACCACTACAATCACCTATATTCTCATTAGGTTTATTTCTTTTAGCAAATTATCAATCTTTCATGCATAAACCACTTTATTCAAAATAAAGTACTTTCGATCCATACAAAAATTATTCAAACCCCAATATTAAGTTTCAATTTTGATAATTAAAAACAACGAGTAACATGGAAAGAACTCAACTTTTTAATCAATCAAGTATGAATTTAAGAGCATATAACAAGTTCTAATTATCTCTACATATCTTTATCATCTACAATTAAATCTATAGATCCCAGGTTAGATTTTTCATCCATCATCGATATTTAACATTCAAAATTATTAAAACATGACCATCTTTCATAAAAATTGCATCTTTAGTTCATGTAAACATCTAGAAGTTCATTCATCATGCATAGCAACCATCATGATTAAACTATCAAAATATAGATCTACAAATTCACAACGAGCCCTAGCATGATCCTTACCACATTTATCATGATAATATAAGTAAAACACATCAAGAGACGAGAAGAATCACTCACCTCAAAGAAGATCAACTTGAAGAATAATAGTAGTAATAAAGAAAAGTCTTCTCCTTGCAAAAGTTCAAGATCCAAGCTTTAAACTCTAAGAAAATAATGAAAAAATATATTTTGAGTGCACATAGAAATAGGCGGCTGCTGCCCCTAATATAGGCCAGGATTGGCCTTCTAGGGTTCCGCAAAAGTTTACAAAAATTACCCCCCCAAGAATGTAGCGCCCTGAATTTTCAATATAATATCTCAGAAATACGCGGCACAATTCCCAGCATCTACCTCAATGTAATAGTAAACATAGCTAAAGCACAGATAAAATTTTCAACTTTTATTACATCATTGCTTTACAAAGCACAGCAGAAAATTAAACACCTTGAAGTACAATTCTTTCTTTTACAACACAATCTTTTATAATTTACATAAGCCACATTATCATTCTACCACATGCATCCAAATTCCAATGCTATAGGTACCTACCTGTAAAACATGAGGCTAGAGAAAACCCTAACCCTCAAAACTACAGGGGTCATCCATAATAGTTTGAGTGGCATCAAAAGAAATACAACAAGAATAAAACTTAAAGAATAAAATCATAAACAACATGTATCAACAGTAATAACAATGGAAAATGAAATAATAATAAATAATACACGAAAATATCGAGTGGAACTAGACTAAGTGCCAAGTATAGGAAAACTGTCATGCCCCGCTTCCCAAAAGAGAATACGGAATATGGATACGCGACAAAAGCCCAACAAATGATTTTCATCATCCATAAGCTGATCAAGAATCTTTACAACATTTATAAGAATCATCAGAGTCGGAAGCAAAAGTATCAACCAACATGCACATATGAACCAAAATACCAACAAGAATACTTGAAACCAAATATATTAATCTTAAATAGTCATGATCTGAATAAGTCAAATATCATGGTTCACATGCCCAAATATAAGAATAAATCCAAGTATCAAATTACAACTGTTCAAGCAAGCTACAAGAAATAATAATAATAAAATCCAGTACTAATACTTTATGTCACGAATACCATCTTGAACCTGTTCTCAGAATTCTGCAATTTAACAATTGCAGGTAAGAGAAAAAGAGAAAACAAGTACAAGTCAATTGCAAGTTACGGGCCGCTTGTAATGCAGGATAAAAGTACATGGGGAAACTAACTAATAGCATGGAATAAGTATGATGTCAAAATAAACAACTAGCATGGCAAGGTGAACAAGTACAAGTAGCATGTATCAAGTGTCAAGTGTCATGTATCAAGTATCACAAAATCAAGTAACAAGTGTCAAGTAGTCAAGTACAAGTGTCAAGTATCATGTTCAAGCATCAAGTCTCATATATCATGTAATCAAGTATCAAGTAAGCATGTATCAAATATCTTGTATTATTAATATCTAGGTAACACTTCATGTGCCATCCTTTTATCACATGGTTGTTATAGTCAATGTAATTTCGTTTTAGATTTTATAGTAGACCATATAGGGCAGTGTACTCAGGGACAAGCCTCAAGAATCAAGTATCAAGAATCAAGCCTCAAGTATCAAGTAAACATGCCTCAAAAGTGAAATATCAAGCCTCAAGTAATCATGTATCAAGCCAAATCTCAAGTATCAAGCTAAGTATCACATAGAATCAATAGATTATCTTTCAAGTACACGTTTCTGAATTATCCACTATTAGATCTGTCCCTTTAAACCCCAGCTTGGTTAATTTATTATTAATGTCAAACAAGCATGTATGTGTCACGAACCAAGTAAGTATATCATAATATGATCAAGTAATAAGTTCAAGTTGAAAGATAAACACGTACAAGTGCAAGATAACTCACAAAAGAATAAAATAACCAAATCTCAAGTTCAGGATATCAAGACCATACTGTAGTAAAACTGAAATTCCCCGTGTTACAAAAATGCAAATCTGAATCCGTCGAAACATATGGAAAATAGACTCCCAACCGAATCTAGCGAGTATAAATAAGTCATATAGTAATTCACAAAATCATAACTCAAAACTGATTTCAATTCAGAAAACACATTTAGGCAGAAATCAGTAAATCCAATTCTCAGTCAGGAAAACAGCATCAAAACTTAATAAATAAATCCACGAAAAATCTAGGGTATTCCCCTATCTGTCTAGTATTAAAATATAGTGTTTCATAATTTTCGAATAAAATTAGTTTAGCCAATAAAAATCAGAGAACACCAATAAACGATAGTTTGGTAAATCTGGAATTCCCAACACTTCTATACAAAAACTGTAATATCTCGCAAACCGTAAAACGGAATCTAAATCCGCCAAAGGGAGATGAAAATAGACAAAATATGATAACTTTCATATCTCACAAAATTTTTTCATACAATAAAAGGAATTAGGGTGAAAATACGAGTCTTTACAGAACAGCAAGTAAAATATAGCAAGTATAGTTTTTATAAACAAGCATGAAATGGCATATAAAACTCATCAATAAAATCCACCAAAATTCTGGGTAATCCCTAAATAGTTATAGAAGTACTAGCCAAGGTTTCAGATCAAAATAATATGTGTGGCATAAGTATCAAAATAATTTAGTCATCAAAATCATTGAGAACGAAATCTGGAAAGTATCTACTCCTCTGTAGTAAAACAATCATATCTCACACATACAAAAATAAAATTGAGCAAGGTTAGAGGGGTTGGAAAGAAGATGAATTCCTCTAAAACTCATGTTTTATACTAAAATTCAGATCTGACCTTAACATGGTCTAAATTACTGATCAAGACAGAATATCGGCAAAACAAAGAATTTACTTTAGGAACAAAACTAACATGAATCACACGAAACTTGATGTAAACATAACTGAACATGTATTAAAGTCTACTAAGTGTCCAAACAACATAAAATAGGGTATACGACTTGTCCAGAGCAAGTATATCACATGGATCTCACAAGCACACGAGTTCTCATAATTGATTCACATATACATCACATCAAGAAACAGTCACTCCTAGGTTAATTCATGTCATATATATCGTGAGGCAACTATAGTCAAAACACTATATAGACAATATCAACAAGATTAACACACACAAATTGTCTCTAGAACCTAACTACACTACAAGCGGTATTTATGATTTGTATCATACAAAGGAATTGAGTACAAGTTACTTGCCTTAACCGAAGATGAAGAACGAACACCAAGAATAACGGGAACGGATCCCGGCAACGAACAAAAACCACGAACGAAAATCTACTATCCAAAGCAATCACGAATCACACACGTGCAAACCCACTTGCATGCATGAAGCAACAAGAAAGCGAGAGAGATCAATCAGGAGAGAGAGAGAGCACGGCGAGGGTTGCGGCGGCCTGGCACTGGGCGTCGGCTATAGGTCAGGTTGCGGAGATGGTGGTCGGGTTGTGGTGGGGCTAGGTGGCGATCGGGATGGCTGGGCACAAGGGGAGAGGTCGTCGGCTGGCTTGGGCGTCGGGCTGTGTTGGGCGCTGCCGTCGGGGTGGCGCACAGCGGAGAGAGGGAGAGGGTGAGGGGCCGAGATGTGAGAGTAGGGAGGCTAGGGTTAGGGTTAGGGTTTATAAGGGAGAGAGGGGTATTTATATGGGGATTGTTAGGGTTTAGTATGAGATGGGTTATTAGGTAATTGGGTTGTGGGTAGTTTAGGAGTAGTAATAGGATTTGTTGAGGATTCAAACTAGGATTGTGGTTTTAATTTGGCAATGGTAATTCAATAGGGTTCGAAGAATAGGATTGGGAATAGGATGAGCAACCAAATGCACCACGAGCACTCAAGAATACAAATAAGAGAACAAGAATCAAATAAAAAAAAAGAACAACCATCAAAGAAGAACGAAGCAAAAATATGACAATCAACACAAAGAGCTCAAAATGAAATAAAATGAATATATATTGAAAACAACTCCAATATACGGTCCAGAAAAATACAAGAGAGTACAAAATCCAAGAAAGAAGGAAAATACACCAAAAATACAAAAAATAAAAAACATGAGTTACAAAAACAGAAAAACAAACATGCATAAAACCAAGTCAAGAAAACACAAATACAGTATGATGACTTTCTAATGCATACTTGTTGGATTCTATGCATTCCATACTACATAGGTCCTATGCAAGTCCTTATTGTTCTCCACTTTATAGGGTTAAATCTCTCGTTATGCAACTAATCCTGCTACGATGATTACTACAAGATTTGGATAAGCTATGAGTATCTAGCCTATTCCCCGATAATTCCGAAGACTATTTCACTCACACTTGGGAAATTTTGAGAACACCCCACACCGCAAGCTATGACGCCTCATCACACGAATACCCCATGATTGTCGCCTCAACGCAGATAATTCCGGAGATCAATCCCACACCGCAGGTAATTTTGGAGACTATTTCACTCACACCTTGATAATTCCGGAGATTATCTCACACCGCAGATCATACTGAGGTCCATAACCCATGTTTGCACTCATTTCATCATGTCATCATCTAGTGCCTGTCCTTATCTCAATAAGTTAATTAATTAATTATGAATCTCCTAGAGTTGGTGTACCCTACCGGACTTAATTCAACTGATCAACAATAAGCCACAAATGGCAAAACCACAAGATCTCAACTACCAGTATACTAGGATCCCACTCACCCTCTAGAGACTCACCACTCAACCACAAAATCTTTCATTAAAACTCTCAATTCCATTATCAATACTCTCATATTAATAAAACTTCTTAAAAATCAACAAATCCAAATTTATGTAATGTACTCACAAATTCCAGAATCGAATTAAAATATAAAATCTATTAAATAACTGAAAATCATATTTTAAAGTTGTAGAATATCACAAACTGTCAATTCCTTCGAAAACCATGTATATTTCATTTAATAAAGTCATAGAAATTCAAATTAAATTCTATTATAATCAAAATGTAACTCTCTGAAAAATACTATAATATGTAGTGTTACCGCTGATTTCGGTGTGGGGGTAAACAGATGAATTTGTGGATTCGCGAGAAACCTGAATAGCAGATCCGAACCTGTTCGCCGGAGTTGGGCCGCTGACTCCCGCCGAATACCTGCAAGGAAAGTGCGAGACACCGGGTTTGATCCCGGCGACGCACCCTCCGACGCTCTTGTCAGTAACCAGTGATATGATTAAGAAAGAGCTTTTTATTGAAAAGTATTGATTAACCTGTAACAGTGGTTGGTGGGGGGTATTTATAGTCGCCGTTGGGATCAGATTAGGAATGTGATTCCTGTGATCTGATAAGGCATAAAATCCTCGTAATCAGATTAGGAATGTAATCCCTTAATTCCCGGTGAGAGCAAATCAGGCCTGTTGATTTGGTCAAATCAGTAACCCTGATTTTCCTCTTGCTGATCTGGGTTTGTCTTAGGTCGGGACCCGTACCCAGTTGGAGTGGATCCGTTCGCGGGTTATTGGATCTGTGAGAAGGAGACCCAGTACCCGCTTCGGACCCGCTAGTAGGTGAAATTACCGTTTTACCCCTGAGCTTTGAGATTCGCGTCCGATGTGAACGGTCCCGATTTAATCCTATTTTTAGCCATATCACGAGCCCCCCACTCCTAAAGACTGAGTGTAATCAGCCTTTGAGGAGTAGTTTAACTGTTCTAATGGCGCACGGGATTTTATCGGTGTTCTTAACGGAGCTTGGAATCTTGCTCGGGGTGTAACAGTGTTATTATGGGCTTGTAAAATGCCCAAAAATATTCTCAGAATTTTCTGGATTTTTGGTGATTTTTCCAGATTTTTCTGAATTTTTTCTCATTTTTTTGAATTTTTTATTCATTTTCCGAATTAAATAATTAATTATCGAAAATATTAAATAATTATTCTAATTAAATAATTATATTTTTCAGAATTTAAAATAATTTTTCTGAATTTATAATTATTTTTAGAATTTTTATTTAATTTTTTCCGATTTTTAAGATATTTTTTCGGATTTTTTAAATAAAAAAACAATTAAATAAATAAATTAATTAAATTAAATAATACCTGACACGTGGCATGTTCTGCGCCGTCGGATCCTGGCACGGATCTCGAGGAGGCGCGCTTTTCGAAAAAACGTTATCTTGTCGTTTAGCGCGCGTGGCGCGATCTGGATCGTCCATCACCAGAAGCGCGAATTTCTGGAAGATCCAACGGCCGTAGTCGTTCGGCTGGATTTTTTCTCCAATTGCAGGATCGGGAAGGGGGTTGCTCGGCAGCCGTCCGAGAGGTAACTTCGCCCAACTACGTGGCGCCACGTGGCACCAATATATATTTTTTATATTATTTTTTTTTGTCTTTTTCCTCTTCTTCTCTCTTTCCGCTGCTCCTTCTTTCTTCTTCTTCGTTGCTTTGTTCATCGTTCTGTTTCCTTCTCCTTCGTTGCTCGTCATCACCCCTCCGACGTCGCCTTCGTGGGAGACGAAGTTGACGGGAGCGGCGACGGTGGAACCCTGGCGAGGCGTACGGAGTTCGTCTAGGGCTTGGTGAGTACTCTGAGCTTGGCGACGGAGGACCTCGGCGAGAGAGAGGGTCTCAGCGACGGGGTGAGTTTGCGAACGAGGAGGCAAGCTCGGCGACTGAGTGCAGCTCGGTGGCACAGCTTGAAGAGAGGGAGAAAGAGCTCGGGAAGATGAGCTCGGAGGCGGTGGATGTGGAGCTCGGCCGCGAAGGTCATGGAGGTGAGCTCGCTGTTAGAGCTCGGCATGGCGACTGAGTCGCTCGATGGCACAGCTTGAGGAGAGGGAGAGAGAGAGCTCGGGAAGATGAGCTCGGAGGCGGTGGATGTGGAGCTCGGCCGCGAAGTCATGGAGGCGAGCTCGCTGTTAGAGCTCGGCATGGCGATTGTGTCGCTCGACGAAGAGGGACTCGAGTTCGGCCATGGAGCTCGACGAAGGACTGTGGGGAGCCTGAAGTTGGGTTCGGAGCTTGGAGCTCGGGATTAGCGCTCGGTGAGGGAAACGCTTCGAGCTTGGCTAACTCGCGAGGGGGGAAGCTCGACGAGGTTGGAGGAGCTCGGCAGCAGAAGTCGAGCTGACGATGGTGAAGGTGTTGGAGCTTCGGCGAGAACGGAGGTGAGGAGGTGCCGCTCGGAGATGAGGGAGAAGCTTGTAGAGGAGTTGGGTTTGTTGGCTTCGGCGGAGGGGAGCTCGGCATGTAGTTGCGGGTTCAAACCATCCTGAAGATGAGCTTCAGGTTTTGTTCTCTTGGTTTTGGCGGGAACGAGCGGAAGAAGAAGGTGAAGTGGGTTCGGGTTTGGGATCCTAACGGGTCCGAACCCGACCCGTTCTACCCTTAAATTTTTTTATTTATTTATTTATTTATTTTTTTGGCTTCTTGTTCGGCGAATCCGAGCACGGATTTTGAGGCAAATTTTTGGCCATTTTGCAGCTCGGTAGGGCAGTAGCTCGAATTGGAGATCCGAGCAGCGTGTCTCGATCTGGACGGTTGAATGGTGGCACGAATCTCGAGACGGGCCCAATTCCCAAGAAAACACTATCTTATCGTTTAGCGACGCTGGCAAGATCTGGGTCGTTGGATGATGGCACGAATCTCGAGACGGCTCAGTTCCCAAGAAAACGTTATCTTGTCGTTTAGCGTCGCTGGCAAGATCTGGGCCGTCTGATCGAGATCTTACACGAATGTTGAGGAGAAAGTGTGTTTTCTCCGTTTACAGGATCGGGAAGGCACTTGCTCGGCAGCCGACCGGGCTCTTTGATGTTGGGGCTCGGACGGGTAGAGCTCGGATGGGAGTGGCTCGGCTCGTGCGAGTGGCTCGGATGGGAAGAGCTCGGATGGGAAGAGCTCGGATGGGAGTGGCTCGGCTCGGCTCGTGCGAGTGGCTCGGATGGGAAGAGCTCGGATGGGAGTGGGTCGGCTCGGCTCGTGCGAGTGGCTCGGCTCGGATTGGAAGAGCTCGGCTCTGGAAGAGAGCTATTTGTGAGACCAGTGTGAGGAGGGACCCTATGAGAGAGTTGAGCTCCAAACTCGGTGAGAAGAGGTCCGCTTAGGGGGCGAGCGGAGGGAAGAGCTCGGCTCTGGAAGAGAGCTATTTGTGAGACAAGTGTAAGGAGGAACTCTAGGAGAGAGTTGTGCTCCAAACTTGCTGAGAAGAGGTCCGCTTCGGGGGCGAGCGGAGGGAAGAGCTCGGCTCTGGAAGAGAGCTATTTGTGAGACAAGTGTAAGGAGGAACTCTAGGAGAGAGTTGTGCTCCAAACTTGCTGAGAAGAGGTCCGCTTCGGGGGCGAGCGGAGGGAAGAGCTCGGCTCTGGAAGAGAGCTATTTGTGAGACAAGTGTAAGGAGGAACTCTAGGAGAGAGTTGAGCTCCAAACTCGGTGAGAAGAGGTCCGCTTCGGGGGCGAGCGGAGCAAAGAGCTCGGCTCTGGAAGAGAGCTATTTGTGAGACAAGTGTAAGGAGGAACTCTAGGAGAGAGTTGTGCTCCAAACTTGCCGAGAAGAGGTCCGCTTCGAGGGCGAGCGGAGGGAAGAGCTCGGCTCTAGAAGAGAGCTATTTGTGAGACAAGTGTAAGGAGGAACTCTAGGAGAGAGTTGTGCTCCAAACTTGCTGAGAAGAGGTCCGCTTCGGGGGCGAGCGGAGGGAAGAGCTCGGCTCTGGAAGAGAGCCATTTGTGAGATGAGTTTGAAGAGGGACCCTAGAGTTGAGCTCCAAACTCGTTGTGAAGAGGTCCGCTTCGGGGGCGAGCGGAGGGAAGAGCTCGGATGGGAAGAGTTCGGATTCCTGCTCGGATGGGAAGAGCTCGATTCGGATTGGAAGAGCTCGGATGGGAAGAGAGCCATTTGTGAGATGAGTTTGAGGAGCAACTCTAGGGGAGAGCTGTAGCTCCGAACTCGCTGCTTATGTGAGAGAATCAACGGTTGTGGGAGCAATCCCGAATGGCGAACCACTTCTAACCCGCTGAAGAGCAGGTTATTTGAAGCAGAATCGAGCCAAGTGTTGGACTCCGAACCATCGGTAGAGGTGTTCAACGGTTGTGGGAGCAATTCCGAATGGCGAACCACTTCTAACCCGCTGAAGAGCAGGTTATTTGAAGCAGAATCGAGCCAAGTGTTGGACTCCGAACCATCGGTAGAGGTAGTCAACGGTTGTGGGAGCAATTCCGAATGGCGAACCACTTCTAACCCGCTGAAGAGCAGGTTATTTAAAGCAGAATCGAGCCAAGTGTTGGACTCCGAACCATCGGTAGAGGTAGTCAACGGTTGTGGGAGCAATTCCGAATGGCGAACCACTTCTAACCCGCTGAAGAGCAGGTTATTTGAAGCAGAATCGAGCCATGTGTTGGACTCCGAACCATCGGTAGAGGTAGTCAACGGTTGTGGGAGCAATTCCGAATGGCGAACCACTTCTAACCCGCTGAAGAGCAGGTTATTTGAAGCAGAATCGAGCCAAGTGTTGGACTCCGAGCTCGTTGGGAAGAGCTTAGTAAGTTGCAGGAGCAGCCATGTAGAAGAGGCTGGGCTCCGAACTCACCCTTCAGTGAGTCACGACTCGGAGAGGTAGAGATGAAGCAAGAGCAACAATTTCCAATAAAAAAAATGTAAAGTTTTATTGAAATAAACTAAGTGGCTGCTTCAATATGGCGAGCCCTTATTACATGCTATTGGCCGGATTACAAGCATCGGCCTTATTAAAAGTCAAGATCCTGCTTCTATGATAAGGTGAAGACCTCTTGGGAAGAGCCGGGAGGTTCTGAGTCTTAAAGCTCGGCGGGCCCTTCGGTTCGTTTGTTGGCTCCTTAGGGGGGAAGCTTGGCCCCCTCTTTCTGGATGAACTTGGTCAGGTGCACCCGCTGTATGAGTTCTTCGATCTCCTCCTTCAGAGCCCGACAATCTTCCGTGTCGTGGCCGTGGTCCCTATGAAAGCGGCACCACTTATGCTTGTCCCTCTTCTTGCCAGCTGTATTCATTCTCGGGGGAGCGCGGAGGAGCCCTTCCTTGTCCACCTCCATAAGAACTTCTGATATATTGGCAACGAGGGGGGTGAACTTCTCAAACCGAGGAGTCGGGCAGCGCTGGCCACTGCCATCCTTCTGAAGCTTCTTAGCCTCTTCTTCTTCGGTCAGCTTTCGTTTCGTCCCTGAGGTAGACCCTCCGAAGCTTGGAAGGTAGGCGGCCTCTTCGGCACGAATGTACTTGTCACACCTGAGAAGGAGGTCGGCAAAGTTCCGTGGAGGCTTCTTAGCAAGAGAGGAGCGGAGGCTGGAATTGAAGACGTTGGATTGGAAGGCGGCTGTTGCGACGGATTGGTCGAGGGAGGCTATGGACCTGACCTCCGCAGTGAACCTCTTCACATAGTCTCTCAACTTCTCTCCCTTCTCCTGGCGGAGCTGGAGTAATGAGAGGCTGGTCTTCTCTGTGTGTCTACTACTCATGAAGTGAGTGATGAAGAGGCTCTCGAATTGCTCGAAGGAGAAGATGGAAGAGGGAGCAAGGCGGGAGTACCATTCCCTAGCCGACCTCCTCAGGGTGGCGGGGAAGGTCTTGCAAAGTAAGGCGTCCGAAGCCTGGTGGATGAGCATGAGGGTCTTGAAGCTTTCGACGTGGTCCACGGGGTCCGACTCCCCCGAGTAAGTTTCGAACTTCGGGGGTTCGAATCCCCTCGGGATGGGAGCCTCCATGATGGTTCGGGAGAAAGGGGGTCTGCTCGGACGGATGGTTCTGCTGTTCGACCCCTCCCCTTCGTCCATCCGACCGATTCGCCTCTCTACCTCATGGAGATGGCGGTATAGGGCATCGTCCCTCCCGCGGTAGTCGAACGAGTCTCTGGACTCGTCTTCGTAGGAGGGAGAGCCGGGGCTACGACGATGGTCATCCCGAGAGCGGCGAGGGCTAAGTTCATGCTGCCGGCTGTTAGGAGCTGGCGGAGGAGAGGGGGACCTACGGCGAGGACTGGGAACCTGTTGGGGCGAAGGAACCCTTTGGGCCTCATTGTTGTTGGGTCGGAGGTTAAGAGCCTGCAACATCGTTGCTTGAAACTGCAGGAACTCGGCGCGAGTGATGGGCGCCTCATTGTTCCTCGGCTGATGCCGACTGGCAGGAGAGTGGCGCCTCCTCCTGTAATGCCCGGGTGACTCTCTTCTTCCCCTTCGGACAGGAGACCTTCTATAATCTCGGTGGTGAGGGGACCGCTCACCCGGACGTTGTTGGCGGGAGGCTCCCTCTCGGGCCCGCTTCTCGTCCAGACGGTGGCGTAGGTCCCCTTCCTTCTTCTGATTTTGGGGATTGTGAGAGGCCATGGAATCCGTAGAGGTGTTGTGTATGGGGACGCGGTCCTGATTGAGCGGTTGCTGCATACGAGAGCCCCCCGCACCGGCATTCTGAGGATCGGTGGGAACCCTGGGGGGTTGCTGATTCTGAAGAGGAGGCTGATCTTGAAGAGGGTCCTCCACTTGAAGCGGGGGTTGTCCCTGCTGCGGAGCGGGTTGGATGGGGACTACCTCTTGCTGATCAGCGGGGTTGGGTCCACGGTTGGACCCCCTAGATCTGACCTTTCTGGGAGGCATGGCTGGAGAAGAGCCAGTAGACGGGGAAGAGGCAGAGGCTATTCGTATGGTTTTCCCACAGACGGCGCCAATCTGTTACCGCTGATTTCGGTGTGGGGGTAAACAGATGAATTTGTGGATTCGCGAGAAACCTGAATAGCAGATCCGAACCTGTTCGCCGGAGTTGGGCCGCTGACTCCCGCCGAATACCTGCAAGGAAAGTGCGAGACACCGGGTTTGATCCCGGCGACGCACCCTCCGACGCTCTTGTCAGTAACCAGTGATATGATTAAGAAAGAGCTTTTTATTGAAAAGTATTGATTAACCTGTAACAGTGGTTGGTGGGGGGTATTTATAGTCGCCGTTGGGATCAGATTAGGAATGTGATTCCTGTGATCTGATAAGGCATAAAATCCTCGTAATCAGATTAGGAATGTAATCCCTTAATTCCCGGTGAGAGCAAATCAGGCCTGTTGATTTGGTCAAATCAGTAACCCTGATTTTCCTCTTGCTGATCTGGGTTTGTCTTGGGTCGGGACCCGTACCCAGTTGGAGTGGATCCGTTCGCGGGTTATTGGATCTGTGAGAAGGAGACCCAGTACCCGCTTCGGACCCGCTAGTAGGTGAAATTACCGTTTTACCCCTGAGCTTTGAGATTCGCGTCCGATGTGAACGGTCCCGATTTAATCCTATTTTTAGCCATATCACGTAGCAAAAATATCATCTAAAATAGTAGATCAATAATCCATAATATCAAAAAAATAATCGTTCAAGAAAAACGAAGAAAAACTCACTAAAACAATCAGCCAACACACTGACAGTTGACCGCCAAATCAGTACAAAAAATGACAGTAGACCGGCATGAAAATTTTCCAAAATCAACTAATTGACTGTCAACTGTCAATTCATGTTTAAAATCGTGATAGTTGACCGTCATATTCAAAATTCGCCAGCTTTGAAATTCGTGCACATTTTTACTGATACTTCGATTATACTTTGTAAACTCACAAGTTTGCAAAATAAATTTTTTGAGATGATCAAATACAACTTATATAACATGTAGGCATTTATAAAACTGATCAAAACCACTTGAAGATCATAAAAGAGTAATTTTTATCAAAAACTACACAACAGTAGCTATATATGTATGCATGTGTTTATATAAGTATATATGCATCAGTTAAAGCATCAAAATTCATCAATTAGAAGTAGTATAATGTCTATTTCAATCTCAATATGAAACAAGCAAGATTCAATCGAAAACTTTACAAAACACACAAAAATCCAATTTTTGGTCTGCATACAATTAGACTCGAACAAATCTCCACTTCATCTTTCAAAACTTTATTCTTTTAAATTCAAAAACCCGTATTGTACTCATCAAACGCATATACAATCACTAACATCAGTTTACACATGAATATATACAGACACAACATGTATTAATCACGTTCTTCTTCATCAATAGGATCAAAACAGAGCATGTATGTATTATACACAATGAAGATTAGGCTTTTGCTCACTTTTATTCATCCACAACATACAATCTCATAGTATTTGTTCAAATCAGCAATAATATGAATAAAAGCAACATACCCATGATTTCCATTAGTTTCTTAACAATCTCAAGTCATCTACTTAGGGTTTTAATCATCAGTAGCATAGTTTCATGAAAAGATTCAATTTTTATTCATACATCCATCAAAATCCATTATATCATCATACCATCCCCTAACATGATTTCTAATAGATAAATCATCACATAAGACATGCTTAGAACAGTAAGAAAATAAACATATGTCACTCACCTTTTTGAAGAATCAACCGAAGATAATAAAAGAATAAGAAAAGTCTTTCCATTCCCAAGAAAACCAAGATCATCGCCTCGAAACCTAAGAACTCAATAATAAAGAAACCCCTTATTTTGTGCAGTAGAGAGGTGGCTGCTACTATCCTTATAACAAGCCGGAAATAGGGTGTATTAGGGTTTTGAATAGATTTGCAAAATATCCCTTTTGAATATATCTTTACATATGTGTACGATCATACCAGCTCTAAAGCAGTGGATCCCATTAGAACTCCGAAGTTAAGAAGGCTTGGACGAGAGTAGTACTAGGATGGGTGACCTCTTGGGAAGTCCTCGGGTTGTACCCCTATCTTTAAAAGACATGCCAAACAGATCTTGGGAGATTAAAAAATCAGCTCTCTCTTTAGCTCACTCTCCGGCCTTTTTTGCCAGATCCCATCGATCCCTCCTACCTTTCACCCTGTGCCCTTCACATTTTCTGTTCAGCATGTGATCCTCTCCAGACCCATCTCCCCCTTTCCACCTCTAGCGATCCTTCGTTCTTGGCATTGGTGGTGGTCTCCCTTTGTGGCTTTCGTCGTTGTTAGTCTTGGCTTGGCTTCGGTGGCCGTTGTGGCTGCTCATTGTCCCCTTTTTCTCCTAGTGGTTTCAGCAGCATTGGGGGTAGCCCTGCCTCGAGCTTTCGTGGTTCTGGACTTGCTGCACCATCAAGCAGCCTCCTGGTGCGGCGCCTTCCTTTCCCGCTCTTCCTTCGTGGCCTCCAGTCTCGCCTGCTTGCGGTGGGCTCAGTGCTCTCCTGTGCCTCGTCATTAACCTATCGCTGTAAGTCTATCTAGGTTTGGTTTTTCTTTCCCTTTTGCTTGCTTTTGGTTTCTTTTTGGTCCTTTTCTGGCTCCTCGCTTTGTATTTTGTGTGACGGTGTTCCGTCGTTCTTTTCGTTTTCGAGCTCCTCTATTTTGTCCTCTTCCAGCGTGGTAGAGTTTGCGCTTTAGCGACGACTTAGCCGCAATTGTTAATTCTCCATTCTCTTGTCTTGGTGTGCTTGTTCCTCTCTGGGTGGATCTCCGTCATTCGATAGTGAGGCCGCGGTGTTTTTGGTTCTTACTGATTGGTTCAATTTCTTATTCCCAGCTCGATTTTATCTTGCTTTAGTGTCGTGCATTTTAAGGGATTTTCTGGCTCTTCTCTTGCTCCTCCTGTTGGTTCTCTTCAGTAAGCATTGGTATTCTCCCCCTCCTTTTCGAGGAGGAAAAAAAACCAATGGTTAACGAGGTATTGGGCCTGTCTTGGGCCGAGGTCATTAGAAAAAAGAAGACTAAAAAAACTTTTTCGGCGGTGTTTTCTCACGACCCATCGATTCCTTCTGGCCAGCCCAGTTATCCGAAGGTTCTGGGTCGTGGCACTTCATCTTCTTTCTACCCGTTCCCCCTTTCCCCTCGTTCTCCTTCGTTTATTCCCTCTTCGTCTCCTTGTGCTCTAGCTCCCGTCTGCTTTCGGTGTCATCGTTTAGGGCACGTTAGGGCATTCTGTACGGATAATATGAAGTGTCTCTTTTATTTTAAAGACAGCAACTCTCGTAATCGATGTTTTTCTCTTCAACAAATTTTGGGTCTGTCTTTGGGTGTGCCCATTTCTGAGAAGGTCTTAGCTGCCCTCGATTTCCCTTCGCTTCAAACCAAAATTGGCAAACCTTCAAGTTCTCAAGCCCTAGAGGGCGAGAGTGCTCTTTGATGCCCCTCAACTCCCCAGACCTCCGGATGCCCAACGGTTATCAGCACCAGAGAATCTTAATCCCCATGTGCCTTCCCTGGCTCTGTCTAAGGTGGAAAAGCCCCTATCTACTATTATGTTCTTCCCTTTGGTTGAGCTTTCAGATAGGCTCAATAAGTTTGATTGCTATGGTGCAGTTACTTTCGATGGAGGTTTGGTCTCTAACACAACTCTTGATTCTTTTTTGTCCAACTCTTGTAATGTTCTAGACTGGAAGTGGGTTTTTAACACTTGTTCTAATGGGGAGGTAGTGATCCTTTGCCCCTCCGTTCAATTCCTGGATGATCTTATTGCTCTCACCACATTATCAATCGATACCATTAAGATTTTTGTGCGTAAATGGGGTCATAAGGGTCTCTCACTCCCCCCCCCCCCCCGGTTCATTCTCCAGTGCAAGTGACTTTTGGTCTACCGCCTTTCTGCGACTCCCACTGACTGGTCACGGATATGTCTAAATGCGTGGGTGAACTCCGCTCCATTACCTCTTCCGCCATGTTGGCATCGGGATGTCTACAGGTGGATGCGGTCTTTTTTGCCCTCCTTTGGAAGGCACGGTGGAGGCTTACTCCCTTAGAGATTTCTCCTCCTCCCTCGACATTTCGGTTCTTTATCAAAATGTGGCTTCAAAAGGAGTAGTTTCTACTTGGCCTGCTTTTAGTCCTCCTATGGCGATTGCGGTACCATCTCCTCCTCCCTCCACTTTTGCTGTTGGCTCTTCTTCTCAACCGAAGGCTCCCCCTTCTAGGTGGAGGTCGGCGCACAAAGTTAACCCTAAAAAGTTCTTCCCCGCCAAGTGGAGCAGCTTTTCCTCTCCATTGAAAAACAAAATTTGGGAAGTGCCAAAACTGCCAACTCCTACTCCTTGGAAGCTCCACCCTGTTCTTCCCCCTGAGGTGGCTACTATTCCTGCTTTCTCCTCTGTGGTGGCTTCCCTATCCAAGAGTGCTGATAAGTGGCCGGTTTGGGAAGTGAATCCCCACTTCTCCTCAGACTAGGATAAGTATACGAGCGCGGTGCACGGTTCCTCCTCCCCATCTCTCTTACCCAAAGCTGCCCCCGCTAAAGGTCTCGTTTCTTCTTCTCCTATTGTTGATGATTGGTCCTCGCAAGATGATCTGTTGGGAGAGGAAGCAGCCGAATTGGACAAAGCCTCTACTAAGCATCAGGTTGCGGGTGCCCATCGTGAGTGTTTATTTTACTTTTTCGCATATTTTTCTTTTCAACTGCAATTTTTGGTGTCGCTTGAGTTTTAATGTTTTCTCGTCATTCTCGGTTAGTTATTGCTTGGAGTTTAGTCTTTCTTCTTTTTTTCATTTTAACTCCCTTTCTTGGCCTTCGTCACCGATTCCGGTGGGTTTTTTCCTGCCTAATCGATGTCGTAAGACCTCCTTCTCTCATACCCCATCCTTTCTCCCTATTCACTCTTCCCCCTCTATACAGCTTACTCCTTTGGGTCAGAGTAACCGGCTGAACTTGGTTCCTTATCACCCTGATCTTGATTCTGAATGTTCATTGCCACTATTAGCAGTGGACGTAAGAAGAAACAGTGGTCGAACTCTGTTAAAAAGAAATCTTTCTCTGTTATCCGTTCGAGTGCTCAGATTCGAGCAAAAAAATCCATTGTCTCTATCGGAGACGGTCTCGTTTCATCGATTCCTTTGCTTTGTTCTGATGAAGTTCCTTCCGACTCTTCCGCTAAGCCTGGTTTGAATCCACTAGGTTCCATTTATCAAGTGCAGTTCGATTCGTTATCTAATTCGCAGATGTTTAGCCTTTCTGCGACGATGGGTTTTAAGCCTGATTCGGATATTTTCGCAGTTTTTGATGCTATTCGGAGCTGCAAATTCTCTAGAGCTTTTGAGAGTAAGGATTTTAATGATTAGTATCTCTTGGAACGTTCGGGGCTTGGGGAGCTCGTCCAAGCAACAAGCGGTTTTTCAACTTATTTCCTCCTCTCGTTGTGACTTGATCTCCATTCAAGAAACTAAAATCCATTCCCCGACACCTGCCCTCCTTCTTTCAATAGGAGGACCTCTCATCAAAAATTGGATCTCCCTCGACGCCATCGGTTCTAGAGGGAGGATCCTTTTTGGTTATAAAGATAATCGCTTCTCTTTCATCTTGTCTCGTAAACTTACGTTCTTTCTCGTGGTTAGTCTTTTTTGGATTGAACTTAATTGTCCCGTCAGTGTGGTTTTGATTTACGGGCCGTCAACCGCTAACCGTCGTGATGAATTTTGGAACGAGTTCATCTCATTCCAAAACTCTATCCAGGGCCTCTGGGTCTTCTCTGGTGACTTCAATGTCACCAAATTCTCAAGTGAGAGATTAGGGATGGTTTCCAACCCTTCGGCTTCCTACCGTTTTAATGATTGCATTAGATCCCTTCATTTGACCGAAATTACTACTAACAAGGGAGCTTTCACCTGGTCTAACATGTAGTTGTCTCCGACAATGGCAAGGCTCGATAGATTTCTTGTTTCCCTTGATTGGATTAACCTTTTCCATAACTCCGTTGCGACGGCCTTGCCCAACCCGTCGTCTGATCATGTGCCTATCTCTTTGTCCTCCAACTTTAACTTCTCAAGACCGTTCAAATTCCGTTTTGAAAAATTCTGGTTGCAGGATCAAAACTTTGTTAACCTCATCTCTGAGTGCCTCTCGGCTATCTTGGGTTCCTCCAGGCTTGGTCGTATCCTTCTCAAGCTTCATGTTATCAAGTATGGCAGTAAAATTTGGAGGAAAGAAAGATTCGCCAATGCTAATTTTCTTAAAAACGTGTTCCTTTCTTCCATTGAATCCATCGATAAACTCGAGGAAATGGGGCCCATTTCTGATGCCCTTCGTTCTAAACGTGTTTCGTGTAAGAAAGAGTATGCTTCCCTTCTTCATTACGAACAAATTAAGTGGGCCCAGAGGGCTAAGTTTCGTTGTCTTAAGGAAGGGGAAGGCAACACCTCTTTCTTCCACCATTTTGCTTCCCATCGTCAACAGTGCAATCGTATTTTGTCTATTATTGATAATAGGGTGGAATTGTCCTCAGATCCTCAATTCCATGGTACTTTTCTTTGTTTCTATAAAGACCTTCTGGGTGCTGATAAACATCGCTCCATTCATTTGGACTGGATGCAATTATATGGTAAGCATTCTCACATCTGTCCAGTTTGGAAGTGCCCTTCTCTTTGGAAGAAATTAAGGCGGCAGTGTTCTCTTTAAAGAGTGACTCAGCTCAAGGGCCGGACGGATTTCCAGTTTTTTTCTTCCAACGGTTCTGGGACTATCTTAAAGATGACCTTCTCAAAATGTTCTCTAACCTTCACCAGTGCTCTTTCTCGTTCGATAGGATCAATTATGCCCATATCGTTCTCATTCCAAAAATTTTGGGTGCCAACTCTGTTTCTAACTTTCATTCGATTAGTCTGCTTAATACGACCTTCAAGATCATTATGAAAGTTCTCGCCTCCCGTCTTAGCACAGTTATCTGCCCCTTGATTGACCCAGCTCAATCAGGGTTTATCAAGGATCATTTTATCTTAGATAGTGTGGCTTCGGCTCAAGAAATCATTTCTGAGTGCCAAAGATCCAACTCGGAGAGCATTCTTTTAAAATTATATTTCCACAAAGCATATGATAGTGTGAGTTGGAATTTCCTGTTTGAGATCCTTCTTAATCGTGGTTTCGGTCCGAAATGGATCGCTTGGATTAAATCCATCCTTTTTGATGGTACCTCCTCCATTATGATTAATGGATCAGAAGGTCACAAATTTAAGTGTAAGCGTGGCCTGCGCCAAGGTGATCCTATCTCCTCACTTCTATTCTCTCTTGTGATTGATGTGTTCAGTAAGTTGCTTCGTAACGCCTGGGAGGAAGGTGTTATTGAGGGTCTTAGAGGTTCCCATAGTTTTTGTGGCATGCTGAACCTCCAATACAGTGACGATACCATTATTTTTGCCAAACCCAATGGGTATTCCTTGCGTAACCTTAAGTTGCTTCTTTACTTATTTGAAAATGCGTCTGGTTTATCGATCAACTTTCATAAATCGTCGGTCCTTTGCCTGGGAGGTGATCCTAACCGCCAAGCTGAAATAGCCCATTTCTTCAACTGTTCCTCAGCCTCCTTTCCGATTCAATACTTGGGTATCCCTTTGAAATGGGGGAAACTTCATCATTCTGACTGGATGCTGATGATCGAAAAAATTGAATCTAGACTTAATGTATGGTCGGGTAAACACCTATCGCGTGGTGGTAGACTGACCCTTATTAACTCGGTCCTCTCTTCCATTCCTCTTTATATGATGTCTTTGTTTTACGTCCCGGCGTGGGTCATCAAGAGGATTGACCAAATACGTAGGAATTTCTTCTGGTCTGGTAAAGATCTCTATAAAGCTGGTTCGCATCTCTGCAACTGGCAATTAGTTTGTACCTCAAAAGAGGCGGGGGGCCTCGGGGTGCTTGACCTTAGGCACCAAAATCTAGCCCTCCTCGGTAAATGGTTATGGAGAATTATGAAATTTGATAATTTGCCCTGGTCTCGTTTGATTTCCATAAAATGTTTTCCCCATTGTAAGGTGTGGTAATTCTACCCCAACCTCTCGCGTAATGCTTCCCTATTTTGGAAAGGGATTTGGAGGGTGGTGGGCCCTTTTCAATGTGGTATATCCCACATTTGCGATACTGGTGCTAAGACCAGGTTTTGGGTCGACTTATGGCTGGATAATATCAGGCTGGCAGTGGTTTTTCCTTCTCTATTCTAATTGGCGTCCAAACCCTTGGCCTCAGTGGCAGACTATGTCACCTTTTGAATCACCAAAAATTCTGGTCTATTCAGTTTAGTTGCGTGCTTTCGATGTCTCTTGAAGCTGAGCTTCTACAGCTTTTCGCTCGCCTTAACCTGTACTCCTGGCATCCCTCAGATGATTTCCATTGCCATTGGACCAGTTCAGGGATATTTTCGGTCAAATCTTTCTACATATTTCTTCATTTCGGTGGTACCCTCTCCCCGCTTGCCAAGCCTCTTTGGAGTAACTATGCCCCTTTAAAAGTAAAGATCCTCACCTGGCTATCCCTGAACAACCGACTTCTCACCGTGGAGGTTCTTAATAGAAGAAACCTGGCCCTAGGTCAATTATGCATGTTATGCTCGTCGGCTCAGGAGGATGCCGATCACCTGTTCCTTCATTGCACCTTTACCCAACATTTGTGGGTTATTAATACCCTCAACTGGCAAGCCCCAGTTATCCCCAATGATTTCTTCTCCAGCTGGAGAGCTCTTGACATTAAGTCTGAATATCGTTATTCCTGATTTCTGTCCTTAATGGCAATCATTTCGGTAATTTGGACGGAACGAAACCAACGTATTTTTTCTCTTTCTTCTTCTCCTATCGATAAGATTATCGATAACTTTTTATTCTTTATTAAATTTTGGCCCTCCACTCTAGATCAACAAAAAGTGGAAGCCTTGCATTTATATCGCCTGGATGCGGCGACCAACTTTTATCATTCTGCTAATTGATTCCTTAGTAGTTTCTACTTACTTTATTTATTCTTAACCCTTTCTTCTCTTTGCTGCAGTTGTGATTGGTGACAGGGGCGTTGTTCTGGCTTTTATTTGGGATCTGGGTGCTCTACTACCCTTTTTTGATGACTGCAGTATGTACCTATGCATCCAGATGCATGGTAACTTCTTCTCTTGGTTCGTTTGCTCGTATGGCTGGACATCTCTTGGACCTCTTTTTGTTCTGTCTCTTTTGTGATGGACTTTGTGCTTGTGGTTTACTGGCCTGGTTGTGCTCCGACCGGTTTTATATGATGTTCCTTGTTTATTTTTGGCATAGCTACTATGTTCTGAACTTGGTCTGTGCAGGTTACTTTTATGCTCTCTAGTTCTTAGTAGATTGTGTTGGTTCCCTTTTATGGTGGGTGATGTTTGTTGATATGGTCTGGCCCTGTTGAGGCTTTTATTTTCTTTTTTTGTGTGAGGTATTTGGCTATATGTAGGTGTGCTTCTCTGCGTTCTCGCTTTACTTGGGTTGCCAACGTAGAGTATTTGGTTTCCTTTTTTTCTGCTGCTGTGCCTCATACCTCTTTCGGTCTTTTGGTTGTTGGCCTCAATGCCTTTGTTTTCCTTAGGGGGAGGCTTTGTCTTAGTGTTTCCCTCCAGGTTTAGTTTGTTTCCAGATTGCTGTTTCGTGGTGCTCTCGGGGACGTTCGTTTGCACCGCTCTGGGTGGTTCACTCTGAACTGCACTTCGGGTAGCGGCTGGGGAGTGATGGTTGGCATGCCTTCTGCTCTTGCGTCCCTGTTGCCTGGTGTGGGTTGCCCTTCGGTTTCAAGAGTGGTTGTGTGAGCCCTTCATCTCACAGGATGAGTTTCTCCGTGCCAGCGCCATTGCTTGCGACGTGGTGCCTTCTTTTCTGCGCGTTTCCTGCTCGCGTGCAGCGGTCAGCGGCGGGCTTTAGTCTGTCTCTTCTTTATTTTGTACTGGACCTAGTGGCGATTTCCTTAATTACTTCTTTTGCTCCTTTCGTGTTTTACTCTTTGTAAAATTCGTTCGCTCTCTGTATTTACGTTTAATTATTAATTTAATTTTTGGGCTGGAATCTAACGATTCTATCCTCATTATCAAGAAAAAGAATATATCTTTACATATATAAATCTTTATTCTTGGAAATTAGATTAACCAATTTAATTCAATTTTAAACCAAAATAATTAATCTGATATAGCCGGCACTGTTTTTAGATCTAGAAAAACAAAATTTGTAATCTTGCCTCTAAGTGGCAGTTTTGCGAAAATACCATTCTTTGAGAAATTTCCGAAATAAACCAAATCTATCAAAACAAAAAGTAAACTTTTTACCTCTTTGTTGGGTAACAATCATGCTCAGCCCAAAAATCAGAAAATCTAGAGTTTTTACTCTAAGTGGTAATTTTGCATAAAAACCTATCTTTTTGTAATATTTCATAAATAATACCTACTAAAAAATGATAGGCTTCCCCTAAAATAATTTCTAACTTTGAACTTCCCAATGAAATATTTGCACGTGTTTTGTACATGTAAAAAGATAAATTTCAGAAAATGTTTATTAAATCACCAAAAAATCATTTTATTTCATTTATAAATCTCAAAGCATTATTTAAAAATTTAGGGTGTTACATCACTCCATTCTTATAATAGTTCTGTCCTCAGAACTACTACTAATAGCGACCAAACAATAAAGCAAAAGAAAACTGAAATCTCATAAATGGAAATATATTTCAAAGAATACAATCATACAAGAGAAGTACAATTCAATGCAATCATACAAAAATACAATCATACAAAAAGCTCAGAAAAATCCTTCTGCATGCGATCCTCTGGCTCCCAAGTAGTCTCCTCGAACTGCTGGTTCCTCCACAATACCTTGACCATAGGTATCACCTTATTCCTCAACACCTTCTCCTAATGATCAACAATCTCTTTGGGCTGCTCCTTGTAACTCAAGTTCAGCTGTAGATCTTCAGGCACTTCCACTAACTGATGACTCTGATCCGGCACATATTTCCTTAACATAGACACATGGAACACATCATGCACCTGTGCCAATTCTTCCAGTAGCTCCAACTAATCTGCCATTTTACCAGTTCGCCCCAAATTCCTATATGGCCCAATGTACCTTGGTGCCAATTTGCCTTCCTTTCCAAACCTGATCACTCCCTTAGTTGGAGACACCTTGAGAAAAACTGCATCCCTAACCTCAAAATCCAAGTCCCTTCGTCGAGTGTCTGCATAACTCTTCTGCCGACTCTGAGCTTCGACCAACCTCTTACAAATCAACTCGATCTTCTCCGATGTCTGTTGCACAATCTCAGGCCCAAACATCTGCCTCTCACCATACCAGCAAACAGGTGTCCTGCACTTCCTCCTGTACAGAGCTCATACGGAGCCATCCCGATACTCGCATGGTAACATTTGATATAGGCAAACTCAACCAATGCAAAGTATCCCAACTGCCACCAAAATCCATAACACAAAATCTCAGCATATCCTCCAATACCCAATTCACCCTTTCAGTCTGACCATCAGTCTGTGGATGAAAAGCGGTACTGAAATTGGTCCTAGTACCCAAAGTTGCTCGCAAACCCTTCCAAAACCTCGAAGTAAACCTCACATCCCTGTCAGAAACAATCGACACAGGAACTCCATGAAGTCTCACAATCTCATCAATGTAAAGCTCTGCCAGTTTCTCCAATGACCAAGTAATCTTCATAGACAGAAAATGAGCTGACTTAGTCAAACGGTCCAAACTAACCCAATTTGAGTCATTGCCCTTTGGACTCCTCAGCAACCCTGTGATGAAATCCATGCTGATATTCTCCCACTTCCATTCCGGAATGGGCAAAGGCTACAACAAACCTCCAGGTCTCTGGTTCTCTGCTTTGATCTCCTGATAAGTCAGACACCTTGCCATAAAGTCTGCCACATCCCTTTTTCATACCGGACCACCAAAAGTATTGTTTGATATCCTTGTACATCTTTGTGCCTCCAAGATATACTAAGAACAAGGTGCTGTGTGCCTCCCGCAAGATACTCTCTCTTAAATCTTCATTCTCCGGAACACACAACCTCTCACACATCCATAGAACTCCATCTTGGACACGGAACTCTGGTAACTTGCCTTCGAAAACCTTCTGCAATATCCTTTGAATCTCTACATCTGATTTATGACCATCCATAATCTGCTCTCTCAAAGAAGGCTGCAACCTCAACTGAGCCAAAGATACTCCCAAACCCTGCAGTATCACCACGATACCTGCCTGATTAGCCTTTGCTGCCAACTCTATCTGAATAATGATCAAACTCGACAAACTGCTCTTTCGACTAAGCCCATCAGCCACCATATTCGCCTTGCCTGGATGATACTTGATCTCAGGACGAATGTCTTCCAACATTTCAGACCACCTTCTCTGTCGCAGATTTAGATCCTTCTGTTGATAAATTTACTTCAAGCTTTTGTGGTCGGTATACATGTTGACCTTCTCTCCAGATACATAATGCATCCACTGCTTCAAGGCAAAGATGATAGCTGCTTATTCCAGATCATGCATTGGATAGTTCTTCTCATGCTGACGCAATCTTGAACCATATGCAATAACCTTGCCTTCCTGCATCAAGACACATCCCAGACCTCTGAGAGATGCATCACTGAAGATATCATAACCCTTCCCAGCTTGTGGCAAAGCTAAGATATGTGCAGTCGTCAATCTCTCATTTAGCTCAAGGAAACTCACCTCACACTTATCAGTCTAAGTGAATGCCACATTCTTCCGAGTTAACCCTGTTAAAGGAACTGCGATCTATGCATAGCCCTAAATGAATCTCCTGTAGTACCCATCCAATCCCAAGAAACTCCTGACTTCCTTCACTGTTGTTGGCCTTGGCCAATCCTTCACTACTTCAACCTTCTGAGGATCAGTGGCCACTCCGTCCTTAGAAAGGATATGACCAAGAAAAGCTACCTTAAACTTCCAAAACTCACACTTCAACAGCTTGGCATACAAGCTATGCTCTTGCAACTTCTTCAATACCTCTACCAAGGGCGTAGAATGCTCATCCTCCGACTTCGAATATACCAGAATATCATCAATGAAAACCACCTCGAAGGAATCGATAAATGTAATACCCTGAATTTTATGAATGTGAAATTGCAGATTTTATGTGTTTTGTACATGCAGAATTTTGTATAAATATTCTCTTATGAAATAATTTTCTATAACATGAACAAATAATTATTTTCTCTCTTTTCTTCTCTTATTTCTTTAAGCCCACTTTTCTTTAAAGGAGCCTAAATTCGTTTTTCTAAACTAAGTCCAACTTAATAAATTAATTATTTTTTTTCTCTAAAAGCCCATGAATTAACTACTTTTTAATTAACTTGACATGTAGACACAAATTTTTGTAGACAATTAATTAATTCTTAATGTGCAACTTTAACTAGGGGGACACTAGTTGGGACACGTGTTTGAACGTGTGTGTGCTATGCACACTCTTTATTTTGGCCGGATTGTAGGAGAGAGAGAGTGGGGGTGTGGATTAGTGGAGTGGTAGTTTTTGTGTTCATGGGTGGTTGCTACAACTTCCCATCTTACCCTAGCCATTCATCTACAACCATCTAGTGTAATCCAAGTCCTCCATTCTATCCTAAAACTAGTATAAATACCCCCTCCCTTCATGCATACAACACTAGGAAAAATAATTGAAAGAAAGAAACTATAGGAGAGTAAAAGATTGTGAGAGAGTAAAAGATTGAGTGCATTAGTGTGTGTGTGTGTTCTCGATTGTGGAGGTCGGCTACTTCAACCCATGGCAAGAGAGAGGGCTCGGGTTTCACCAAGTGCAAGGAGGAACATTGTGGTGGCTCATTCTAGGAGGTGAAGGACCAATCGTGTTCAAGGAGATCGTAGGAGCTTAGTAGTATTTTCTTCAAATCGGTTGGTGTTTCTCATGCTTCTAAATTTTAGATGCCATGCTAGGAATGATTTGATAAAAAGGGTATAGAGAAATCAAGAAATTCTAGTCTCATGTTTGATAAATTAGAGATGGAATGATAATTTAGAGAATGACTATGAAGATGATTGCTAATTGATAAATGTGTGAAATTGAAATGCTAGAATCAATCTTATTGTCATGTTTTATGTGTATAAATCATGCTATGCGAAGAAAGTAGTGCTTATGAGACATAAATTGATTAAATGCATCATGTGTAGTTGATTGTCTAAAATAAAATTTCATTATTGTAGAAAGATGAAAACTTGTGTTATAAAGATATTATTTCGTGGAAACCTCAATTTTAAATAATATGAAAATTATGATCTTATTTTCAATGCCAAAATATATCCATGATCTACTCTAATTTGCAACCTGGTGCAATCGACAGTCGACCGAATTCAAGTCGACAGTCAACTGTCAGGTAATAAATTTCGGATTTTAGTTACAGAACAGTCGACCAACTATATTGTAACAGTCGATTGCCCTGATCATTTTATTTTCGAGTTTTAAATCTCTACAGAATAGTCGACAGATTATAGTGTAACAGTCGACTGCCCTGATCATTTTATTTTCGAGTTTTTAATCTTTGCAGAACAGTTGACCGATCATAGTGTAACAGTCGACTGCCCTGATCATTTGTTTTCAAGATTTAAAGCTTTACGGAACAGCCGACTGGCCATGTTTTAACAGTCGATTGCCCTGAAGTTTCAAATAATATCTGAATTTTCGTGAGATAATTTTCTATGACCTGTGGCCTAGTATAAATAAGAATTTGAGTCTACTTTTGCAAGAAAAAACTTATTTTAATTATTAACTTAAATTGTCTTTTAGACAAAGAAATTAAACGGATTGTTTTAAGGAATTTAAAAATGAGAATTTGTAATTAGAAATTTGAAAAGTGTGAATTGTGAAACTAAGTGAGATCGTGAATTGTGAAATTAGTGGAAATATAAACTCGTGAATGTGACATGTTAGAAGAATTGAATTTTTATTATTTGCGCATGATATTGTACTTGAAAATTAAAATTAGATGACATGATGAGTTATGAAGAGCATTATGAATATGAATACATCAATACTATGAATATGAAATGTGAATTGTGATTAAACATAAAAAAGACTTTATGAGTATGAAAACTCAATGTTGTAATTATGAGTTGAAATTAAGAACTAGGGTGTAGCTAAGCCTTATACCGGCAGTAGAAGAAATGTTGAGATGAAATTTGAAATGAAAAAGCCAAGGTTGGGTCATGTGAAATGAATGAATGAGACCGGTATAGTGGGAGTGCTAACCCTAGGAGATTGATTTTGTTCATGATTCAATTAAAATAAGGATTAGATATATAGGGAAGATTTGACGAAAGTAAGAGAAAAACATTGAGTATGAGGGCCATTGGATTGACAGCGTGAGAGTATTCACAGGATGTCCCATGATGAGTCATGAGTAGGACATGGATACTGTTGCAGAGTACCGTCCCGGTGGCGACGCTCGCGGGGTGTTTGGTGACTGTGGGTGGTGTCATGTCTATGGTAGGAGGTGAATTACCACAGGATGCCTGCATGATGAGTCATGTGTCAGTGCATTGGGATTCTCTTCAGGGTGCCTAGATATGAGTTTGTAGGTCATAGAACATCTAGGATACTTACCGTAGTTACAGTAGTAGATTAAGTCATGGCGGGGGATTGAACCCTACAAGATGAAAAATGGTTAAGGGCTTGTCCTCAGACCTATGTAGTATGGGCTGCATAGACTCTAAACAAGTGCGCATTAGTGTCATATAACATAAACAATTGTATTAAGGACTAAGTGCACATTCACAACACGACATCAATAGGATAGTCCCCTTAGCTTTGTTTGTGAACAAGTTTGTGGTTTATTATGTGTTGAGAATCGTTATACTGTTTCCGGCATAGAGAGGATGGCCGAGTATAATATTTCGTCAGTGAATGAACTGACGCGACCACAGTTTTACATACAGGGTAAAGATGCTTGACAAATTGAAATATACATGCTTCTCAAAGATTGATTTAAATATTGTTTCATGTAATAACTGTAAAATTGCTTCCGCTGTAATAATGTAAAGGTATAATGTAACTCTGATGTAAGAAATGTTTCAATTTTCTTGTAAAATTGTACGAAAGATGTGTAAAGATCCTGTGGAACTTCGAATTCAGACTGTTTTGGAATTCGGGGTGTTACAGAGTGGTATCAGAGCCACACTTCTAAGTAGTACAAATTTATAAGGAACGACACCCTAGAAGTGGACATTAGAGAGTGTGTTGATTCTAGAGATTTAAATGTATGTCACTTACATTTGTGTTGCTCTATGATTTATGTTTCTTCACCTCCTTTCTTTAAGATGGTGGACCACTTCGACCCAGCTGGAGATGACAACTGGCATATTGTTGTGGACGATTACTATCTCGGGCAAGCTGATTCAGATGAAGAGGATCCTGAAGAATTTGAAGAGGAATGGCCTGAGTCCAGAGAGATCACTCCGCCTCCGGATTCATCTGATCATTCCTCTGATGAGGAAGAACCAATTCCGAGCAGTCTCATTGTGTCTCTTCAAAGGTAGGTAGAGAGTCAGAGGCAGAGAGTAGAGTTGTTGCAGGCACAGTGTGCGAAGATCAAGGAAAGCATTGCAATTCTCAGTCATCGTGTTTGGGAACTTGAGAAGAGGAAAAATATATACGATGTACTGAAGGACGAAGTGGTGGAACTATGGGAAGAGCTTCGAGAAGCTAAGAGGAACCGTAGGAACTAGACTGTTGTATCTTCTTACGGCTTTCATTTGATGTCAGAAATGTTTTAAATTCGAATGTATAAAGTTTGAAATTCAATGAAATGAAAAGTTGACTAAAAAGTTCATGTTTTATACTTCGAATTTAATGGATCTTTTGCATCAGAACATGGTTAGAAGAGGAGCTCGAAAAGGGGAAGGTCAGGACTTGGAAACGGAGTGGGTCTATCAGACACTCATTGCTGTTGCCTTGATTTAGAATCAAGGAAGGGTGCCTGCGAATCCAGTACCCGAAGCTATCAAACTCGTGGAATCATTCAAGAGGATGAAACCACCGATGTTTGAAGGGAAGTCAGACCCTGACGCGGCTGACAATTAGATCCGACAAGTAGAGACTATCTTTGAAGTCTTGGAGACTCCGGAGGGCAGCAAAGTGAAGTTGGTGGCACTTCAGTTCGAGAAGGATGCGGCTGTATGGTGGCAGTCAATGAAGTGGACGTTGGAAGATGTTGTTCTTGGCTGGAAGGAATTCTTGGAGGAATTCGGCAGTCATTACTTTCCATCAGACGTACAAGAGAAGAAGGCCATAAAGTTTCTAGCACTGCAGCAGGGCAGCATGTCAGTTAGGGAGTATGAGACGAGGTTCAATCAGCTCTCGAGATATGCTCCCGAATAGGTGATGGACGAGGCAAAGGAGGCTCGAAAGTTTGAGCATGGTTTGAGGCCAAGTCTGAGATCCAGGATGATACCCCTCGGTATCAGGAGGTTTGACAAGCTGGTCAAACGAGCTGCAGCTACGGAGGCGGACATGGAGCAGTTCCACGCTATTCAGAATTGGAGGAACAACTGGAATATGGGGAAGAGGCCCGTAGTTGCTGGAAATGTCAGAGGATAGCCGCCGGCTCAAAGGTTCAAGCCTACGGGTGCGTACGCTGTTCAGGTTGCGGGAAGACCCAGAAATACTTGGGTGAGACCTCTTGTGACTTGTTTCAATTTTGGAGAGACAGGCCACTACAAGTCTCATTGCCCCAAGCTGCAGGATGTCGTCCGCAATGAACCAACTCAGCAGGCCGGAAAGAAGCCGTACCAGTAGGGTTGAGTATTTGCCTTGACCGAAGCTGACGCTGATGAGGTGGATCACGTCATCACTGGTACGAGTGGGGGAGTATAGGAGTGACCTTTCTTTTTCTTTCTATTGTCCCTTTTCCTGTTTATTTAGTACACTTTTATATAACGAGTGTGTGTTATGTAACAGGGAAACTTTATTTGAATGGAAAGAATGCTGTTGTTTTGTTCGATACTGGGTCATCTCATACTTTTGTATCACCTAAATTTGCTAAAGTTCTGGGAGTTAAACCGAAGATATTTCCAGGCAAGGTTTTAGCAGTAGCTACTCCGTCAGGGGAGACTTTAACCACTGATCGGTACTATGCGGACTACGAGATCGTGATTAGAGATCGAATTTTTGGGAGAGATCTGAACGAGATGAATGTCTTGGGAGTCGATGTTATCATTGGCATTGATTGGATGTCGGTGTACAGTGCGAGCATCGAGTGCAAGACCAAGACAGTAACAGTGAAGGCTCCAGGTGGACCTGAAGTCACTTTCCAAGGGAAGAAGAGATGTTCAGATTTGGTTGCTGCTTTCAGCCAGAAGAAAGGGATTCCTGTAGAGGTGCAACAAATTCTGGTGGTTCGGGATTATCCGACGGTGTTCTTGGAGGATTTGCCTGGGTTACCCCCGCATCGTGATGTGGAGTTCAACATCACCATTCAGCCAGGGAGTGCACCTATTTCCAAGGCACCGTATAGGATGGCGCCAGTGGAGCAGAATGAGATTAAACAGCAGATTGAAGAACTGTTGGAGAAGGGCTTTATTCAACTGAGTGCGTCACCTTGGGGAGCGCCGGTGCTTTTGGTAAAGAAGAAGGATGGTTCGATGAGGATGTGCATCGATTACCGAGAGCTGAATAAGGTTACTATTCAGAACAAATATCCGATTCCAAGAATTGATGACTTGTTCAATCATCTACAAGGAGCTGCTCTTTTCTCCAAAATAGATCTTCAATCAGGATACCATCAAGTTCGAGTGAAAGCTGAAGATGTGCATAAGACTACGTTCAGAACTTGACACGGACATTACGAATTCTTAGTTACGACGTTTGGAGTGACGAATGCACCTGCAATTTTCATGAATATGATGAACAGAGTTCTATAAGGCCATTCATTGATTCTTTCGTCGTGGTTTTTATCGATGATATTCTTGTGTACTCCAAGTCGGAGGAGGAGCATGGAGAGCATCTGGCAGCAGTTTTGAAGAAGCTAGTAGAACAGGAGTTGTATGCCAAGTTGTCCAAGTGCAATTTCTGGAAATCTGAGGTGGCATTCCTAGGTCACATCCTTTCTAAGGAGGGAGTGGCAACTGACCCACAGAAGGTATAGGCGGTGAAGGATAGGGCAAGGCCTACTACAGTGAAGGAAATCAGTAGTTTTCTTGGGTTGACTGGATACTACAGGAGGTTCACCCAGGGCTACGCTCAGATAGTCATGCCGCTCACTGGTCTGACCAAGAAGAATGTGAACTTCAAGTGGACCGAACAGTGCGAGGCAAGATTTCAGGAGTTAAAAGAGAGGCTGACTACTGCACCCATTTTAGCTTTGCCTAGAGCAGGTGTTGAGTATGAAAACTCATTGTTGTAATTATGAGTTGAAATTAAGAACTAGGGTGTAGCTAAGCCTTATACCGGCAATAGAAGAAATGATGAGATGAAATTTGAAATGAAAAAACCAAGGTTGGGTCATGTGAAATGAATGAATGAGACCGGTATAGTGGGAGTGCTAACCCTAGGAGATTGTTTTTTGTTCATGATTCAATTAAAATGAGGATTAGATACATAGTGAAGATTTGACGAAAATAAGAGAAAAACATTGAGTATGATGACCATTGGATTGGCGGCGTGAGAGTATTCACAGGATGTCCCATGATGAGTCATGAGTAGGACGTGGATACTGCTCCAGAGTACCGTCCCGGTGGCGACACTCGTGGGGTGTTTGGTGACTGTGGGTGGTGTCATGTCTATGGTAGGAGGTGAATTACCACAGGATGCCTGCATGATGAGTCATGTGTTCGTGCATTGGGATTCTCTCCACGGCGCCTAGACATGAGTTCGTAGGTCATAGAACATCTAGGATACTTACCGTAGTTACAGTAGTAGATTAAGTCATGGCGAGGGATTGAACCCTACAAGATGAAGAACGGTTAAGGGCTTGCCCTCGGACCTATGTAGTATGGGCTGCATAGACTCTGAACAAGTGCGCATTAGTATCATATAACATAAATAAATGCATTAAGGACTAATTGCACATTCACAACATGACATCAATAGGATAGTCCCCTTAGCTTTGTTTGTGAACAAGTTTGTGGCTTGTTAAGTGTTGAGAATCGTTATACTGTTTCCGGCATAGAGAGGATGGCCGTGTATAATATTTCTTCAATGAATGAACTGATGCGCCTACAGTTTTACATGCAGGGTAAAAATGCTTGACAAATTGAAGTATACATGCTGCTCAAAGATTGTTTTAAATGTTGTTTCATGTAATTACTGTAAAATTGCTTCTACTGTAATAATGTAAAAGTATAATGTAACTCTGATGTAAGAAATGTTTCAATTTCCTTGTAAAATTGTACGAAAGAAGTGTAAAGATCCTGTGGAACTTCGAATTCAGACTATTTTGGAATTTGGGGTGTTACAATAAATGGCCGTAATATCTGATTCATCATATCCATGAATACTACCGGCCCATTCGTCACTAAGAATGGCATTACCAAAAACTAATAGAGTCCATGACGAGACCTTGAAAACTGTTTTACTCACATCTTCCTCCTTGACTCGAACCTGATGATATCCTGACCGTAGATCAATCTTCGAAAACACAGCTGCTCTCTGAAGCCTATCAAACAGATCATCAGTCCGTGGAAGCAGATACTTGTTCTAAATAGTCACCCTATTAAACTCTCGATAGTTAATGCACGTCCTCATTGACCGATCCTTCTTCTTCACTAACAACACTGGCTAGTGCTCCCCACACTGAAGAACTCAGCCTGATAAAACCCTTGCTAAGCAATTCCTCAATCTGCTTCTTAACTTCATCTTGCTCTACAGGTGCCATCCTGTACGGAGCCTTAGAAATCGGAGCACTCCCCGGCTGAACATTAATGCAGAACTCAACATTTCGCTACGACGGTAATTCGGGCAAATCTTCCAAGAATACCGTAGGAAAATTCCTGACAACTGGAATGCCTCTGATTTCATCTGGAGTCATCAACTTAGATACCATAGCAGTCATTTTCGGGTCCTTCATCTTCCCCTGAAAAGTCACTATGGGACCTCCTGTTGCTTTCACTGACACCTCTTTCTTCTTGCATTCGATTGTGGCATCATATCTTGCCATCCAATCAATGCCCACGATCACATCCACACCCAAGACTTGCAATTCAATGAGATTAATGCCAAATAATCTCCAACCAATCTCGATATCATAGCCCTCATAATATCGATCAGCTTTCAATTCTTCTTCTGATGGTGTAGCCATTGACAAGATTCTGCCTGAAACACCTTAGGTTTCACACCTAAGACTTTAGCAAAATTGGGCAACAAAATTGTATGCGAAAAACTAGTATCAAATAAAACTTTTGCTTTTATTCCATTAACCAAAACAAATCTTGTTACATGAAGAATGATACTCAAATCTCCAATTTATTGTTAAACAAAGTTTTACTTAATACATCAAATGAAATTTAAAATTCGTACATACCCTGGATCACATCCTCTAAGTTACCCGCATCCTCCTCAGTTAATGCGAATACTCGCCCTTGCCTCTGAAATTTTCCTCCACCTGCACCATCCTTCTTCAACTGTGGGCAGAAAAGCTTAGTATGCCCCTGTCGCCCACACTGGAAACTAGTCAGCTTTGCCAGTTTAGGACATGCTGACCTGAAGTGAACTGCCTCCTTATAATAGTAACAAGTCATCTCTTGAGTTGCGGGTGCCCTCTGCTCTGGCTTATTGATCCTGCCCTGCTTCACTGGGAACTTCTTCCCACTCTGACCAACTGCTGGCTTCTTGTTCCTGTTCCAGGTCCCCTCCTTCTTCTGGAACTGATCCATATATTCTTCAGTCATTGCTGACCTCCTGACTAGCTTATCAAACCTTATTATGCCCAACGGTATCATCTGTAACCTCAAATTCGGCTTCAAGCCCTGCTCGAATTTCTTGGCCTTCTTCGCTTTATCAACAATCAGCTCCGGTGCATACCTTGACAGCTGAGCGAACATAGTCTTATATTCGCGCACTGACATGCTGCCTTGCTGCAGATTCAAGAATTTTGTTGCTTTCTTCTCCTGAATATCCAGAGGAAAGAAACGATCCCTAAACTCATCCAGAAAAGCCTCCCAAGTAACCTGTTGATCCCCAAAATTCCTCTTCACTGACTGCCACCCGATGCCAGCATCTTTCTTTAACTGCATTGTAGCCAACTTCACCTTATTGACTGTCAGAGTTTCCAAGACTTCGAAGACTATCTCCATCTGTCTAATCCAATCATTAGCCTCATTTGGATCGACTGCCCCTAAAAAACGGGTGGCTTCATCTGCTTGAAGGACTTAACCTGCTTAATTGGATCAGCATTAAAAAACATTGATCCAGCCCGATGATTCTGATTCTGATTCTGAGCCATGTTGGCTGCCATGAATGCATTCAATGTCTGATACACCCTGGCAATCTCAGTCTCAAGATCAAGTCTAGCCCCATAGAACTCTCAGCCCCATCACCATTTCTACCAATCCTGGTCCTGGGTCCTGCCATTATACTGAATACTGAAAAATGAGGAAAAAGTTAGAGCATCACAACACAATTCATATTCACATCAATACCTCATGGCAAAACCTCAATCTTATCCCAAACCATATCTTCTTGATGTTATTCTATGTGATACTCACACTTTAATGTCCACTTCTAGGCACTCACGCTCTAATGTCCACACCTAAGTTTATCTTTATATTATGTTTATCATTACAATTGAAGCATGCTCTGATACTAATCTCTGTAGCGCACCGAATTTCGTATATATTATCTCAGAAATACGTGGCACAATTCCCAGCATCTACCTCAATGTAATAGTAAACATAGCCAAAACACAGATAAAATTTTCAACTTTTATTACATCAATTCTTTACAAAGCACAGCGGAAAATTAAATACAATTTACATAAGCCACATGATCATTCTACCACATGCATCCAAATACCAATGCTATAGGTATCTACCTGTAAAACATGAGGCTAGAGATAACCCCAACCCCCAAAACTATAGGGGTCAGCCATAACGGTGTGAGTGGCATCAAAAAAAATAAAACATGAATAAAACTTAAAGAATAAAATCATAAACAACATGTATCAACAGTAATAACAATGGAAAATGAAATAACAATAAATAATACATGAAAACATCGAGTGAAACTAGACTGTGTCAAGTGTAGGAAAACAGAAAAACAAACATGCATAAAACCAAGTCAAGGAAACACAAATGCAGTATGATGACTTTCTAATGCAAACTTGTCGGATTTTATGCATTCCATACTACATATGTCCGGTGCAAGCCCTTGTCATTCTCAACTTTATAGGGTTAAATATCTCGTTATGCAACTAATCCTACTATAATGATTACTATGAGATTTAGATAAACTACGAGTATCTAGCCCATGCCCCGATAATTTCGGACGTCAATCTCTATCCACAAATAATTTTGGAGACTATTTCACTCACACTTGGGAAATTTCGAGAATAGCCCACACCGCAAGCAATGGCGTGTCGCATCGACCCCGATAATTCTGGAGATCAATCCCACACCGCAGGTAATTTCAGAGACTATTTCACTCATACCTCGATAATTCTGGGGATTATCTCACACCGCAGATCATACTAAGGTCCATAACCCATGTTTGCACTCATTTCATCATATCACCATCTAGTGTCTATCCTTATCTTATTAAGTTAATTAAATAATTACGAATCTCCTTGAGTTGGTGTACCCTACCAGACTTAACTCAACTGATCAACAACAAGCCATAACTGGCCAAACCATAAAATCTCAACTGCCGGTATACTAGGGTCCCACTCACCCTCTAGAGACTCACCACTCAAACACAAAATCTTTCATTAAAACTTCAATTCCATTATCAATACTCTCATATTAATAAAACTTCTTAAAAATCAACAAATCAAAATTTATGTAATGTACTCACAAATTCCAGAATCGAAATAAAATATTAAATCTATTAAATAACTGAAAATCATATTTTAAAGTCGTAGAATGTCACAAAATATCAATTCCTTCGAAAACCATGTATATTTCATTTAATAAAGTCATAGAAATTAAAATTATATTATATTATAATCAAAATGTAACTCTCTGAAAAGTACTGTAATCTGTAGCAAAAATATCATCTAAAACAGTAGATCAATAATCCATAATATCAAAAAAATAATCGTTCAAGAAAAAGGAAGAAAAAGTCACTAAAACAATCAGCCAACACACTGATAGTCGACTGCCAAATCAGTACAAAAAACGACAGTCGACCGGCATGAAAATTTTCCAAAACCAACTAATTGACAGTCGACTGTCAATTCATTTGTAAAATCGTGATAGTCGACCAACATATTCAAAATTCGATAGCTTTGAAATTTGTGCACATTTTTACTAATACTTCGATTATACTTTGTGAAATGACAAGTTTGCAGAATAAATTTTCTGAGATGATCAAATACAACTTGTATAACATGTAGGAGTTTATGAAACTGATCAAAACCACATCAAGATCATAAAAGAGTAATTTTTTTCAAAATCTACACAACAGTAGCTATATATGTATGTATGTGTTTATATAAGTATTTAAGCATCAGTTAACGCATCAAAATTCATCAATTAGAAGTAGTATAATTTCTATTTCAATCTCATTATGAAACAAGCAAGATTCAATCGAAAACTTTACAAAACACACAAAAATCCAATTTTCGGTCGGCATACAATTAGACTTGAACAAATCCCCACTTCATATTTCAAAAACTGATTCTTTTTAATTAAAAAACCTCTCTTGTACACATCAAATGCATATACAATCACTAACATCAGTTTACCCATGAATATACACACACACAACATGTATTAATCAAGTTCTTCATCAATAGTATCAAAACAAAGCATGTATGTGTTATACACAGTAAATATCAGGCTTTTGTTCACTTTTATTCAGCCACAACATACAATCTCATAGTATTTGTTCAAATCAGCAATAATATGAATGAAAGCAACATACCTGATGTGGTTTGTTTTTGGGGTGTGGGGGCAGCAGGTGTGAGTTCTTGTAATTTGTGAAATGGAAACTGTAGTACTGGAATCGGTCCGGGCATAGGGAGTAGGACCGGCTCGAGGGTAGCAGCCGAGAGGTAGAGGTCGGGTGCTCGGCTCGGATCTTTGATGCTCGGCTCGGTCTTCTGTACCTGCACACTGCCTAGAAACACCAGGAGAAGTCCCAACGACAGGCCCTCCGACGATCTAGTCAGTCATTGAGAAAGAGGCTGGGCAGCTAGGACTCAGGTGGAGAAAATTTTATTACCTGGTGAAGTGATGAGGGGATCTAGTATTTATAGGCACAGGCAAACGGGTCTGGGACCTTAACGGGTCGGGTCGGACCTGTTTGTCTGTGGGCCTGAGGCGGCAGGAGCCCGTTAGACTTTTGTTGACTTGATGATCAAGGAAGAGCGGGATTTGAGGGAATCTGATGGCCCAGGGTGGGCCATGTCATCTAACCCATATGAGGAGCCTTCCACTCCTGGAAAGCTGGGTAATCCAGCCGTGGAGGAGTGATTTGTCTCTGTAGGAAGAGCGGAGTGGTGTGTACAGCAAATGTGGCTTGTATCTTCCTGGAGAGGCCAGTAGTAGAGTAGGATGAAAGGGATCCTTTAGATATGAGGGGCGTCGAGAGCCGAGAACTAAGGGTCATCAGCCGAGCATCGAGCGTCGAGCATCGAGCGTCAAGCTCCTATACGCTCAGATGTTAGGGTCTGTTGCCGAGCCATCGAGCCTTTATGAGCTCGGATGCTGAGGCTTGCTGTCGGGTGTCGAGCCCAGAAGCTCGTCTGTGAGAGCTAAGGGGTGGCTCAGAATCGCCATCGACTGTCGAGCCCCCAAAAAAGCTCTGGGGTGGCTCGAGGTGACTGCCAAGCGCCGAGCCCCCCTTGCTTGTTGGAAAAACGCTGGGGTGGCTCGGAGTCGCTACCGACCGTCAAGCCCCTGAAAAGCCATGGGGTGGCTCGACGTCACTGCCAAGCACCGAGCCCCCTACTTGTTGGAAAAGCGCTGGCGTGGCTCAGAGTCGCTACTGACCATCGAGCCCCTGAAAAGCCATGGGGTGGCTCGAGGTCACTCCGAGCGCCGAGCCCCCCTTCTTGTTGGGAAAGTTGTGGGGTGACTCAGAACCGCTACCGATCGTCGAGCTCCTAAAAAGCCATGGGGTTGCTCAAGGTCATCGTCGAGCATTGAGCCCCCGTGCTTGTTGGGAAAGCTGTGGGGTGGCTCAGAATCTGTAACACCCTGAATTCCAAAACAGACTGAATTCGAAGTTCCACAGGATCTTTACACTTCTCTTCCTACAATTTTACAAGGAATTAAAAACTTTCGTTACATCAGAGTTACATTTACGTTACATTTATACAGCGGAAGGAATTTACAATAATTACATGAATAAAAAATATACAACATTTGAATCAATCTTTAAGCAGCATGCATACCTTAATCTTTAAACAAACTACAAACTTGATCACAGACAAAGCTACAGAGGGACTATCCTATTGATATCATGTTGTGTTGTGCACTTAGTCCTTAATGCAGTGGTTTACATTATACAACACTAATGCACACTTGTTCAGAGTCTATGCAGCCCATACTACATAGGTCCGAGGGCAAGCCCTTAACCGTTCTTCATCTTGTGGGGTTCGATCCCTCGTCATGAGTTAATCTCCTACGGTAACTACGGTAAGTATCCTAGGTGTTCTATAAGTTACGAGCCCATGTCTAGGCGCCCTGGAGAGAACCCCACGCACTGACACATGACTCATCATGCAGGCATCCTGTGGTTAATTCACCTCCTACCATAGACATAGCACCACCCGTAGTCATTAGACCACCTCATAAGCGTCGCCACTGAGACGGTACTCTGGAGTAGTCTCCATGCCCTAATCATGACGCATCATGGGACATCCTGTGAATACTCTCATGCCGCCAATCCAATGGACCTCATACTCATGTTTTTCTCTTACGTTCACCACATCTCCACTATGTATCTAATCCTTATGTATAAATGAAGGTCAATATTCTAGAATCTAGTATTACTCCTACATCGGTCTTTCCAATATCAATCATTATCAACAACCCAAACTTTTTCAAAATATCATAATTCTCTTTTCAACACTTTTCATTCTTGCCGATGTATAGTCATAGCCAAAATTCTAGTCTAAGTCCTCTTTTCATATTCATAGAAGCAAGCATATTTGTTTACCAAATTTCACATTTTGACAAGTTCTCTTTTTCACACATTTTCATGCACAACTTGCATATTCAATTTCTCATTTAATTCTACTCAATAATTTTAAGTGAAAAATCTATACTATTATTAAGCAAAGTTCTATTTTAGCGGCTTTTTACTATCATGCCCCCATCAACATAAAAGGCTAAAAAAATATCTAAGGTTAAAAAATGTAATTTGCATGACTAATAAATTAACATTTGCATGCCACCCAATTCCTATCTAAACTTTTTTGAAATAATAAACCAATTAAATAATTAGTATCTCATGCATGGAATAATTAGTAGATCATGCATTCCTTTTGTTTTACTATAGTGTTTCGTGCACACATTTTAAAATGAATGGCCCATAAATGCATGGGTGATTACTATACGGTAATTAAAATCCATTCATACCTTCTCTGCATATATAAAAAATAGTTTCTTATGCATGGTCCATCAATGCATGGGTGATTACTAGAAAGTAATTAAAATCCATTCATAGTATAGATTTAGACAGTGCTCTGTGCATATAAATATGATCCATCTAATTTGTTAAAGTACTTATTTTAGATTTTGAAGATCTTCCCATGTCATAATTTCAGAAAATTACCTATCGATCGGAAAGTGAAGGAGAGGCAAAAACTGTGAAGGACACTTCAAAGATCCCTGTTCATGGTACAATTTGGATCATGTGCTTTATCCCAGGTAAAATTAAGGATAAAAGTAACCCTAGGCTGGCAATTCTAATGAACAGGTGCAGTGCCCTGTTATCCTGTTTTTTGTGTTCTTTAGTCTGTCCAGTAATCTTTTATTACAGTAGTTTAATATTTAGTGTTTATTAATTTCCATGACATATATTATGTGCCCTCCAGGATAAATTCTATTGTAACTGCAGAAAAAACACAAGTGAGAACGAAATAGTATTATTTGGCGGCAATCTACGGACTCAAAGTATTCATGTTATCTATCGTTATTCAGAAGCTGCACCATTGGTAAATCATATTTCTGCTGTTCCTCATCTTCCAGGCTATATACTGCTTTTTAGAACTGGTGACATTATTTTGATGGATATTAGAGACCCGTATATTCTGTGTTCCATTCACAAAATGTACCTAAGCTATATTAAGGCTATATTAAGGCTATCTACGGCTACTGATCTCATCATAATATTTATCAGTTAAGGCGATATTAACTGATCATAATATTTATACTTCAAAGCAAGAACTCAAGCTTGATTGACCAGTCAACAAAGAATTGTTCTATGTATAGTTCATCTTATAAGAGTGAAGTATACACATGCAATTAAATGTTTTGAAGATCATATTACATTGTTGTGTAAATACTATATATATATTAACTGATTATGAGAATAAAAATATAGTAAGACAAAAAAAAATTGTTTCTCATGGAGAAACAAAATAAGAAATGCATTTTAATAGCCATGGTTCTTTTTATGTGTGTTAAGGCTTTTAATCAAGTATTAGTTTGTCCCATGAAGACCAAATTTAATTGGAAATCTATTTATACTTCAAAGCATATATCATATTATCATATATATTATTTACTATATTGATACTCTTTTGCTAGATGAGACTTGATATTCATTTGTAATCTCGGTTTATGGGAATACATTGATCTGTTGTCGTATACCCCATGATAGCTCAGTTTTCATTATCTGATCAATGTTTGTTGTGAATAAACCTTTTTATATCACTCAAAAAGAGATCATTATCTGTGATGGTTAATCATAAAACTGTGATTGAAATGTATGGGTAAGGGTTGTGTAATGGAAATGTATTGCGTGTAAACTGCACGAAAAGTCTAGCTTATAACTGTTTTTGAAAATTTTACGGCAGTGTAATTTCTTAGGCGCCCGTTTACACATGTAGATCTTTAGTCGTAATACTAGGTGCATTGCACGTGTAATACAAATTCATTTAATTTAATGACTAAATTTTTTTATTGACGTGCATCGCACGTGCATTATACTAGTCTCAATTAACCTCTTTTCAATTCTTTCTATGTTCAAAAATTTCATTAGTTTGTTTTGGAATTTCAAACGAATCAAATCTAAGATGAATTCTTCATTCTTAGTTTTTTACTCTTATTTCTCATTTAAAAGTCCACATAGTTAAAAAAATAATTTTTATGAAGTTAGAAAAATTTCCTAACATTTTTCTAAAATTTTTATTTCATATTAAAACTCAAAAAATCAAAGGTATAAAAAAAAAATCAGATTTTAAAAAAAAGTGGCCTCAGCCAGTTTCGAACCCGAACACACAAGCCCTCAGGTGAACAGTCACGAAACTAACCCCCACGCTCTAGCCAAAAGGGACAGAGTGCCCAACTACTCTAAAGGAGGCATTAATAAGGTTAAGCTCTGCTATCAGGATTTGGGAAAAATCGAATTTTTGAAATAAAAAAGCCTCTGCCAAGACTCGAACCCACACACAGGTGTCGCCGAGCTACAGTAGAGCACAAATGGTGCCCCCCTCTAACTAGTATGCCCTTAGGGGTTAACTGATATGAGAGTCGATTAAAATAGGTTTGTTTCGACTCTCTGTTTATCAAAATTATTTCGTTTTTCAAAAGCTCTTAACTTAGTTTCTCTTCCATATAAAGTCATAAAAAATTTTAGAATACTGAGTTTATGTATAATTAACAAACCAGTATTTTAAAAACATTTTTTTGACATTAAAACATGTATTTCTCATTCTAATTTTGTGTTCTATGCCTACAATTTCAGTAATTCAATTTAGCCACTCTCCACCAAATTTTTGCATTACAACTTCATTAAAAGAATATTAATTCCTGTTTTTCCCTCTTTTATCAACAAAACTCAATGACATGGTTTCACTCATCAAACTAGTGTCATAATAGTTTAATAAGCACAAATTTAATAATTTCATCTACTAATCATTCACAAGCATTTTTCTACATTTAACATGGTTCCAATTTCACATTTTCATAGCATTAAGGCAATTTTACTACATTAAATATGATTTATAACAAATAGCATGCAATTTATCAAGCATTTACTCAATCATCTACCAAGTCCTTTTTAGAGACAACAAATGGTTATCTTATTAGTTTCTTTAACATTCTCATTAATCAAAAACTCCTAGCATGGTGTCTAAGAATAGAAGTACAGAAAAACACCCACATATTTGAAGAAAACAACTACAAAATTGTAATATCCTGGATGGATATTATATTGTATAAATTATTATTTTTAAATTAAAATATTTTTAAATGAGAATTTCTTGGTTTCACTCATAAAAAGTTACCTGGACCTATCTACTTGTAAGTATATACAAGTATTGTATCAGTTTTGTACACTTGTACAAAATCCTGAAAAACGCATTTTTGAGAAAAATGTCTGGAAAATCCCGGGCAGACACTGAAAATTATTATTTTATTATTATTTTATTATTATTATTTTATTATTATTTCCTTGAAATAAAATATTTTTGGTGGATATTACCCGGTTTTGTTAATAAGCATTTTCTGTGTACACATACCAGTTTGTATACATCTGTATTGTATCAAATTGGTACTGGAATCTTCCGGGATGATAATAAAATTTATTTTATTATTATTTTTGGAAATAAATTATTTTTGTACAGGTTGAGTGGTTTTACAAACGGAAAATTATCGGTATATAGATATATACATACGTATGCGTATTGTACCGATTTCGTACGTTTGTACAAATCATGTAGTATGTGTTTTGGACAGAAATATCTTATTTTTGTCATGATTAATCAAATTTGTACGGCTAGGATTGGTTTGGGAGCTTAAACCTAGGGTTAAGACTAATTAGAGTTACATAAGAGTTAATAGGTGTTGTTCCTTCTCACCTAAGTTAACTTCTACTAGAACCCTCCCCTCCACTTCACCCCCTCCACCTCACCATGATTTCGGCCGGCCAAAACCCTTAAAAATATCCCAAGGGGGTATATGAAAGGAACCCTAGGTCATTTTGCACCTTCATCCCTTCATTTGACCTATAAACCCCCCCCCCCCCCCCGCCCCCCCCCTTCAGTCTTTGCCTCTTTTACAAGAAAAAAAGGAAGGAAAAGAAGAGAAGTAAAACCCTAAGTGTTCTTCATTTGGGGGTTTTGCATAGGAGTGTTCTTCAAGTTGTAGTAGAAAGCTAAGGAGGAAGGAGAAGGTTGCTAGCTAGTCCTTCCTACATAGATTCAAAGGTGGGGATTCTCTACTTCTAATTTTAGTTTGTTTGTTCTTATTTATTTTTGTATGTAGAAAAGAACCCATCTTTAAGGGTTAGTTTTGGTTCTATGTGAGTAAAGAACCCATCTTTGATGGTTGGTTGTTGTAGGATAAAAAGAACTCTTCTTTTGATGGTGGACGTTGTAGGTGTATGTTCTAAATAACTTGGACTATTTTCTAAGCATATAAGTAGTTGTAGAAATCCATGCTTAGGTTGCTAACCATTTTAGTAAGAAATCCAAGCTTGAGTGGCTAATTATTTAGTAAAGGGCCATACTTAAGTTGTTATAGGTTGTTGTAGAAAGAAACCCATGCTTGAGTGGATTATAGTAAATATACCATGCTTGAGTTGTTGTAGGTTGATTATAGTGAGAAACCCATGCTTGAGTTGATTATAGTAAATATACCATGCTTGAGTTATTGTAGATTGATTATAGTGAGAAACCCATGCTTGATTTGATTTTAGTAAGTATACCATGCTTGAGTTGTTGTAGGTTGATTATAGTGAGAAACCCATACTTGAGTTGATTATAGTAAATATACCATGCTTGAGTTGTGTAGTAATCCTAGATTAAAAAGAACTCATTCATGCTTATGAAACCAATGAACCATGCTTGTGAAACGCATGAACCCATTCGTACTTGTTCTAGTTCAAAAAGAATCCATATACCATGCTTAAGTTGTTATAGGTTGATTATAATAAGTATTCTATGCTTGAGTTGTTGTAGGTTGATTATAATAAGTATACCATGCATGAGTTGTTGCAGGTTGATTGTAGTAAGTATACCATGCTTGAGTCGTTGTAGTAAGAAACCCATGATTGAGTTGATTATAGTAGGTATACCATGCTTGAGTTGTTGTAGGTTGATTATAGTAAGAAACCCATGCTTGAGTTGCTAATTATTTTTAGTGAAGAACCATGCTTAAGTAGTTGTAGGAATCCACGTTAAGTTGTATACCATGCTTGAGTTGTTGTAGGTTGATTATAGTGAGAAACCCATGCTTGAGTTGATTATAGTAGGTATCCCATGCTTGAGTTGTTGTAGGTTGATTAAGTATACCATGTTTGAGTTGTTGTAGGTTGATTATAGTGAGAAACCCATGCTTGAGTTGATTATAGTAAGTATACCATGCTTGAGTCATTGTAGGTTGATTATAGTGAGAAACCCATGCTTGGGTTGATTATAGTAAATATACCATGCTTGAGTTGTTGTAGGTTGATTATAGTGAGAAACACATGCTTGAGTTGATTATAGTAAATATACCATGCTTGAGTTGTTGTAGGTTGGTTATAGAAAGATACCATGCTTGAGTTGTTGTAGTAAGAAACCCATACTTAAGTTGTATACCATGCTTGAGTTGTTGTAGATTGTTGTAGTAAGAAACCCATCATGCTTGTGTTATTGTAGTGGTTCTAGTAAAGAACCCATGTTTGAGATGTGTAGTTGTTTTAGATTCAAAAGAATCCATGCATGTTTGAGTTATATGATTGTAGTGGTTTCGGTTAAATCCTAAAAGAAACCCATGAGTTTATTTTGCATGCTAATCCAATTGAATTATTGAAATGAACCCATGTTCCATAGTTGTTCTAGTTCAATTTTTAAGAAAAAACCCATGAAACTAGCTCCATGATAGTTCTAGCTCAAATTGGCGAGGAACCCATTCAATTAGGTTCTAGGTGATTCTAGCTCAACTTTGAGATAGAACCCATGAACCTAGTCGCATATTGTCCTAGTTCAAATTTGGAAAAAGAACCCATGAGTTCTAGTTGTATGCGTTTCTAATTGAAATTAGACCATATGATGTGCATATGCTTGATCTTCAATATATGGTAAATAATGGTTAGGAAAGTCACTAGTATTGTTAGCTAAATAAAAGCTAGCCTAGGGGTCATCAAACATCAAGACTCGCATCTTACCACCTTGAAAACTGTGGATAAATCACACCTCGAGCACCGACGGATCTTAACTGATGTGGGTTGATCGCGGACCAAGAGTGTTGATGAGATCTGAGTTAGGGGTAATGATGAGTAAAAGAGATTTCCATCACCGGTGTTTTGGATCGATAGGCCATGAGTTGGATCGGGATAATCATAAGAAAGTTATTGAAAACCCCGTGAGACTGTTTGGGTTTAGTGACATCGTTAGGGTAGTAACTTATGGCTATTACTACTTAACCTTTACTTATTATCATTTTTGTCGAAGGGAAAGAGTTGGTGTTAAGGGTGATCCTTATGATCCGACCTATCCTATAGGCCTGACATTAGGCGGTGTTATTGGGTTGTCCCCATCAAAAGGATACGTACGGTGTCATCTCACGAGTTGGGAGCACGAGTTGCGTATCTCGTCTGTTAATTCCTGAAATACCGTGGCTTGGGGTGCCACAGGATGCAACGTGCAGTCCAGCGCTTGCAAGACCCCAGGGGTGCCACAGGGTAGGCTTCGCGCTAACCTGCGCATGCAAGACCCTATGTTCTTTTGATTTTCGAATGAGGCCCGATATGCTGGACAATAGTGGCAAACATGGACACCACTATCTGACTGCAGTAACAGAACTAGACCGTACCTGCAACCTTGTTTTTTAGTGAGGTCCGACATGCTGGGTAGTAGTGGCAAACAGAGACACGATAATCGTACTGCATTGGTGGGACTTGACCCACCTGCAACCTCACAGTCACGTTGTATTATCAGGAACAGGATTGTGTACAATGTACAATTCTTAACGTGGGTTCAAATCCCTATATATTGATGAACTCAAGAATATTCACATTTAGGAGCAATAATCTTATTGCAATTGGACATTTTAATGCTCTATATGTGGTATTTTACTCTTCTTTTCTCTTTTCCATAAGAAACAACCAAAAGCAGCAAAACGAAGCAGATTCCAGACTAATACAGACTGAGAGGATGATATACAGGGAACTGCAGTGCAACAGTCGACTTGCTCCTCATCAGTCGACCGGACAGAGAGATTACTGGGGCTCGGCACAGTCGACTGCTCCAACATCAGTCGACTTGACTGAGGGATCATGAAGCCACAAATGTTTCAGCACAAGTCGACTTACGCCTAACACCAGTCGACTGGTATTCGGCAGAGTGAAAAGATAAGATGCATCCGCATCTAGATCCAAATCTATCTGAACCCATTATATGCGAATAACAACTTCTCCAACAAATCAAAGCTAGATACAGGGGATTGGCAAGAGCACGTGGTTAGCAGATAAGGAAGAAAAGAAGAAAAGAGAAAGAAATAAATCGCCGATCAAATAAAGAAGGAAAGACGAGGACTTTTCCTGAAGAAGTGGCAAACCCTAATTCTTGTGCCGTGTTCTATAAATATCAATCAAGAGGCATTATTTTGGCGCTCCTCCGCACACACCACCAGCCGAATCACAGAGTTCCAGAATCATCAACACATCAACTAAGAGCATTATTCTATCAGCATCGAAGAAGGAGAGAGGAATCAAGTACTGCAAGGGGAACAAGGCAGTTGACTGAGTGACAGCCAGTCGACCGATCTGCCGGACTTCATCAGTTTATTTCTCCTCTTTTTAGTTCTTTTATGTTAATCATGTATTCAAACTTGCTGATCAATAAAAATCTTATTATGTGGAACTAATTTTATAGTTGGGTAGATTGAAACCGTAGTTATGTAATGCTTCTATTCTTCTGAATACTACTCTAGTACTTATTGATTAAATCTGATTGAATTGGTATAGATTTATAATAATCAAACTTGTTCAGAATTCTAAGGGCAGTCGACTGAGGTGACAGCAAGTCGACTGGCATACAGAATCTGAGTTTATCAAGTTTGTGTATTATAAATCTGAATCTGTTATATGAGCATATTGAGACGACCCGTATCTCATGTTCATAACTTGTAACACAAGAATCTTTAGGGGTTCTTAGTTTAATCAACTTGAGGGATCTAGATCTGATACCAATTTCTAGAACTTTGAGTGTTTGTTCGTTTCCACTGTTCTTATGTTTTCTTTAAGTGCAACTTAGTAGATACCATGCTAAATACTTAAGGAAAGAAATGAATTAGAGTAGATACCATGCCTAATTCTTGGCTAGGGAAACAATACTTTAAGGAGTAGATACCATGCCCTTAAAGGAACGAACATGAGTAACTAGAATAGTGAAGAAGGAGACTTAGCATTACTGACTACAGGTGGAAATCAAAACCCAACTACTTAATAAATATTTGTGATTCAGAACTCCTTGATATAGTTTTTAATCTTTTTATTTCTTTATATCAACACTTTAAGATCCTTATTTCTATTTTATTGATTAGTAAGTTAATTTCTACAATCTCTGTGGGATCGATCCTTGCTCGTCACTACGCTTCTATAAACGATTCGTACACTTGCGAGGTTTTTAATTTGTGTCTAGTTTAGATCATCTAGATAGCACAACATATATGAAGAAACGGCATGAGAAGGGGCGTATGTAGTATGGGTTGCATACTGTTCTGGAGACTTGCTTGCATTAGAATAAGTAGATCATTGCGTTAGTCAAACTTGCATTAAAGTCTAAGGCATAGCATATACTGACACATCAATTATATATACATGTTTCTCTTTTCATTAATCTGTTTGCTTAAGTGGAGAATTGCTGCTAATTATCAGCCTTAAAGCGTTAGTGAATACTGACGCCCCCATTTCAATAGATACTGGATTGCAGAAGTACAGGTACAGGATTCAGGAGGACTCAAGGCGAGAGAAGCAAGAGTCGTTTCCATTTCCGCAGCATTATATGTTGTTACTATTGTTCCATTGTAACAGTTTTGTAATCTATTTATTTGTTGGAAAGCATCCAAGTGAAATACCAAGTGTTGTTCTTTATTCATTGTACTCTGATGTAATATGTTGAAAGTTGTAACACTTGAGATTGTAAAGGTATTATTGTAACACTGTTGTAATATACTGCAATTTTATAACATTCGGATTTGTAATACATTTGTATTGAATAAAAAGTTAAATTTCCTGTTTTTCTGTGTATTGTGGCTAATTGAAGAGAAGATTCTGGCTTATGTCACGGTTTCCCAGTTACCAAAAATCGGGGCGTTACAAAAAGCTCCTAGAATCTCCTTAAACACATGAGCGGTCCTTCTCCTCCTAGTTTGTGCCACCACGATCGCCTCCTCCTCCTTGCCTAGTGAAACTCGAGCCTCACTTTCCTCCAATGAAATGGCCGGCCTCCAAGGATGGAACACACACAACTAGAACACTCTCAATCTTTTTCTAACTCTCTCTCAATCTTTTTACTCTCTTATGTATTTTCTTTCTTTCTTTTCTTTACCAAATTTTAGTATATTATATGCATAGAAGGGGGGGGGGGGTACTTATACTAATTTTTGAGTGAAATGGAGGGCTAGGATTAATCTAGATGATTGTAGATTAGGGGCTAGGATGAGTTAGGGAGTTAGAGTAACCACCCATGAACACAAACCACCTCTCCACTAAGCTACTCTCCCACTCCCCCTTGACTCCATTTTCGGCCTACCCCAAAGCTCATCCAAGACACGTGCTAGTGCAATGCACGTGTCAAATGTAGCACCCCTAGTTACTAGTTGTGCATGATAAATTAATTAATTGTCTACAAAATTGATCTACACTACAAGTCATGTTAAATAAAAGAGAAATAAACTAGTGGGCTTTCAATTAGTGGGCTAAAACACCATGGCTAATTTAAGATAATTAATTAAATAGGATAGGCTTAAAATAAACAATTAGGCTTTAGAATTTAATTAAGCTTTTCTAAATAAAAAGAGAGAGATAAGAAAATATTTGTTCATGCTACAAGATAAATAATTATCTAGAAAAATGCACATGAATTAGAATGTGCAACACACGTAAAAATTCACAAACCTTTCATTTAATTAAAAAATAAGGAATCAAGATATTACAACACTCCCTCTTTAGAATAGTTCCGTCCCCGGAACTACACATATAGAGCGAGAAAAATACAACAAGAAGAATAGAAGGAAGAAGAAAGAAAAGAAAACTACAACTCAAACAAAGAGCTCAGGATGGTCTCTCATCATCCTCTCCTCGGACTCCCAAGTAGTCTCTTCAACTAACTGGTTTCTCCAGACCACTTTGACCATCGGTATCATCTTGTTCCTCAAGACTTTCTCCCGACGATCCACAATTTCAACCGGGAGCTCAATGTAACTCAGATCCAACTGCAAACCCTCCGGCACCTCAGGCAAATGGTGACTTGGGTCTGGAATGTACCCTCTCAGCATAGACACATCAAAGACATTGTGCACCTGAGATAACTCCTCCGGCAACTCCTACCGGTAAGTAGTTTTCCCAATTCGCTTCAATATCTTGTACGGGCCTATGAATCTTGGGGCTAACTTCCCACCTCTGCCGAAGAGAATCACACCCTTACTAGGTAAAACCTTCAGGAAGACGAAGTCACCAACCTCGAACTTAAGGTTGCTTCTCCGGTTGTCTGCATAGCTCTTCTGCCTACTATGTGCATCCACCAACCTCTTCCTGATCAGATTAATCTTTTCAGAGGTCTGCTGCACAATCTCAGGCCCAAACATTTGCCATTCCCCAACTTCAAACCAACAAACAGGCGTCCTGCACTTCCTTCCATACAGAGCTTCTTACGGCGCCATCCCGATACTAGTCTGAAAACTGTTGTTATAGGCAAACTCCACCAGAGCTAGATGACTTTCCCAACTGCGTCCAAAATCTAGAACACAACACCGAAGCATATTCTCAAGAATACGGTTGACTCTCTCGATCTTCCCATCGGTTTGAGGATGAAACGCAGTGCACAAAGCCGTCTTGGTACCCAGAGCTGTCTAAAGACTCCTCCAGAAATGCGAAGTAAACTGCGCATCTCGATCAGACACAATGGTTAACGGGACCCCATGAAGTCTGACGATCTCACCAACATACAGCTTAGCCAGCTTTTCCATAGACGAAGTGTAATGCCCTGATTTTTCATTTATGAAAAATTATTTTATTTTGCACGTAGTGTGCACGTGGAATATTTTTTGGTAAATATTTTCTTCAAAGATGAGTAAAGATATTTTAATATGTGCCTTTAATTATTTTTCTATAAAGTCTTCTTTCAATTAGACAAAAAGCCTTTTCTTTAAAAAGCCAAAGTTAATTTAATTTATTATTTTTATAATAATTATTTTGGCCCATAAACTAAAGCCCATGGATTAATCTATTTTTATACAACTTGTCATGTAGAATACAATTTAAGGACTATTTTATTTTTATACAAAAAAATTTAATGTACAATTTTGGGCCTAGTTGCATGCACGTGCACTACACGTACACGTGCAATATGCACTTTTTCAACTAGGCCGGTTGTAATCTTTTTGGAGAGAAATGAAAATTGTAATGGTGATCCTGGTGTGGTGGTTACTTGGTTGTGGGTAGTTATTGCAACTCCTACTTTCATCTTGGCCCTCCATCCTACAACCAACCAATTGATCCTAGCCCTCCATTCTCCTTGATTTTTAGTATAAATACCCCCCCCATGGCTAGTTATTCTTGTGTAAATTCTCTTCCAAACCTATAGTTCAATTATATTATCTAGTGGTGATTTTGTGAGTTAAAAGATTGAGAGTGTGTGGGATTTTTGCTTGCAACTAGAAGAGGGGAGGCCGACATTCATCAAGAGGGAGCTCGGCTTGGGTGTGCTTGGGAGGCTTGTGTGCACGTGTTCAAGGAGGAGCCATTCGTCGCAAGGACATTCGTCTAGGGATTTGCTAGTTGTAATTTTTCTCTCCATACAAGGTGGGTAAATTTTTTCCTATTTCTAACATAAAAATGCATGCTAGATTTAATTAGCAAAATGATGCATGAAAATGATTAATAAGAATGCACATTTAATTGAAAAGATGATCTCTAATTGATTGAATTGTTGATATGCAAATTGTGTGTGTTTCTACTATTAAAATTCAAGTGGTGTGCAATATGAATGTGATTATAAATTATGTAAATAAACATTCGTTAGTAGCATGAAAAAATTATGTGCAAAGATTAGTATATTGACTATGTCGCTTTATGTGCTAAATTGGAAACTTTGTTAGGGCGTTGTAAAGAATAAATTAAGATGCAATTTTTATGTTTGGAAAATGAATAAGAGCAGAAAATTGGTATAGAGATTAATGAAATTATAATGTCGAAAAAGAATGTATTAGTGATAGTATATCAAATTAACCAAATTGTATGGTGGATTTGTATTAATTATTAGGAAAAATATGTGTAATTATTTGAGAAAATTATCCTCATATACTGGAGTGTAGTCTATGTTGGAAATGATTAACCTGGAGTTTTTACAGTAGGTTAGTAAGAACAATTTGAAATTTAACTCTATTCAGTCGACCAAATATATGTAGCAGTCGACTGCACTGAACATGAAAAGTTTTGTAATTGAATTACCCAGAAAAGCCGACTGATATGAACGGAAGTCGACTTCTCCGTAATTTATATTTTAATTTCGAATGCTGCGGAACAGCCGACTGGCCATGTGCAGCAGTCGACTCTTCCGAACGATTATTGAAGAACTTCCTTTGGCTGAACGAGTCGACTGAGTATGCACTAAGTCGACTGTCCAGATCACTTTTTGGCATATCAGGAATTCTATGATTTGTGTTATGATAATGATTGTGAATCTTATGTTGAATATTGGGTGTGACAGTAAACTCTATTTGTCTTTGCATGAATTTATATGAAGTGAATCATTTATTAGAATTTGTGAATGTAAAAGCTATGAACATGAAAAGGGAAATCTACTGTGATTATGAAAATAAATTTATGAGTTGGAAATGCTCAAATTGGAAATTGTGAATTGGAATTGAAACAAAAGAGTAGCTAAGTCTCCCACCGGCAATTGGAATGAAATGAAATGAAATGAAATTTGAAATGAAAAGACCAAGGTTGGTCATGTTTGAATAAAGGAATAAGTCCGGTTTAGTGGAGAGGCTAACTTTAGAGCTTTGATTTTATTCATGATTCTAATAAAAACTAAGGATTAGTACATAGTGGAGACGTGATGAAAGTGAGAGAAAAACATGAGTATGAGAACTAGAGTTACGGTGCGGGTGTGTGAGCCACAGAATGCATGCTTGATGAGTCAAGACATGGCGTGGGCACAACTTAGTAATGATCGGACTTTAGCCATGCTTGTGGGATGTTTGGTGACTGCAAGAGGATCGTGTGCCATGAAGTGAGGCTGAATTGCCACAGAATGCATGCTTGATGAGTCAAGACATGGTGTGGGATTCTCCTCCACAATTTTCTGTACACGAGCTTGTACTTATAGATCATCTAAGATACTCACCGTAGTTACCGTAGTAGATTAAGTCATGGCGAGGGATTGAACCCTACAAAGATGAAGAACGATTAAGAGGCTTGCCCTCGGACCCATGTAGTTGGGATACATAGAATCCGAACAAGTGCGCATTAGTGTCATCTAATATAAATAATTGCATTAAGGACTAAATGCACAATCACAACACGACATCAATAGGGTAGTCCCTTTAGTTTGATATGTGACAAGTTTGTGTTTGCTAAATATGGAAAATAAGTTATACTATTTCCGGCATAGAGAGGATGCCCGTGTATAATGATCGTCGGTTGAATAAACTGACGTACCCATAGTCTTATATGCAGGTAAATGGCTTGATACAGATTAAAGAGGAACAAATGCTTAAAGATTATTCAATGTTGTTGTACAATTGTTTCGTTGTTGTAAAGTTTACTTCCGCTGTACAGTGTAAATTGTAATGTATTCATGTAAACTCTGATGTAAAGTGAAAAGTTCAAATTTCCTTGTAAAATTGTACTAAAGAAAGCTAAAAGATCCTGTAGAACATCTCGAATTCAGTGTATTTGGGATTCGGGGTGTTACATGAAGTGAGTTTCATTGCCAAGAAGTGAACGGATTTTGTTAGTCGGTCGACTATGACCCAAATCGCATCATTGTCCTTTGAACTCTTGGGCAATCCCGTGATGAAATTCATACTGATGTTATCCCACTTCCATTCCGGAATAGGTAACGGTTGCAATAGACCTCCAGATTTCTGATTCTCGACTTTGACCTACTGACAGATCTCACACCTCGCCACAAACTCGGCCACATCCCGCTTCAAACCCGACCACCAGAAATATTGCTTAATGTCCTTATACATCTTGGTACTACCAAGATGTACAGACAAAAGAGTAGCATGTGCCTCCTGAAGAATACTCTCCCGCGATTCTGCTTGATCCGGAACACACAGCCTCTCTCTAAACCACAACACTTCATCCCTGATCTGAAACTCTGACAACTTGCCAGCACCGACCTGCACCTTCATCTTCTAAATCTCTGCATCTTCCTTTTGACTTGCAATAATCCTTTCATTCAACATTGGTTGAAGCCTCAACTAAGCTAAAGACGATCCCAAGTCTTGCAGAACAACTTCAATACCAGCCTGATCCAACTCCTCCGCAAGATGCCTCTGAGTTGTAATCAAACTAGCCAGACTGCTCTTGCAGCTAAGTGCATCAGCAACAACATTAGCCTTCCCAGGATGGTACTTAATCTCCGGACGAATGTCCTCAAGTACTTCCAGCCATGTCCGTTGCCTTAGATTCAGGTCCTTCTGTTGATAGATGTACTTCAAGCTCTTATGGTCCGTGTACATGTTCAGCTTCTCACCATACACATAATGTCTCCATTGCTTCAACGGCAAAGATAATCGTAGCCAACTCCAAATCATGAGTCAGATAATTCTTCTCATGCGATCTTAGTTGTCTAGACCCATAAGCGATCACTTTCCCTTCTTGCATTAATACACAACCAAGCCTACGATGTGAAGCATCGCTGTAGACATCGTACTCAACACCTGCTCTAGGCAAAGCTAAAATGGGAGCAGTAGTAAGCCTCTCCTTCAACTCCTGAAACCTTGCCTCGCACTGCTCAGTCCACTTAAAGTTCACATTCTTCTTGATCAGACTAGTGAGCGGCATGGCTATCTGAGCATGGCCCTGAATGAACCTCCTATAGTATCAGTTAACCCAAGAAAACTCCTAATTTTCTTCACTATTGTAGGCCTTGCCCAATCCTTCACCGCCTCCATCTTCTGCAGATCAGTTGCCACTCCCTCCTTAGAAAGGATGTGACCTAGGAATGCCACCTCAGATTTCCAGAAATCGCACTTGGATTACTTGGCATACAACCTATGCTCCTGAAGCTTCCTCAAAATTGCTGCCAGATGCTTTGTGTGCACCTCCTCTGACTTGGAGTACACAAAAATATCATCGATGAACACCACGACGAAAGAATCAATAAACGGCATTAGAACTCTGTTCATCATACCATGAAGATTGCAGGTGTGTTCATCACTCCAAACGACATAACTAAGAATTTGTAATGCCCGTGTCGAGTTCTGAACGCATTCTTATGCACATCTTCAGCCTTCACTCGAACTTTATGGTATCCTGATTGAAGATCTATTTTGAAGAAAACAGCAGCTCTTTGTAGATGATCGAACAAGTCATCAATTCATGGAATCGGATATTTGTTCTGAACAGTGACCGTATTCATCTCTCGGTAATCGATGCACATCCTCATCGAACCATCCTTCTTCTTTACCAACTGCACCGGTGCTCCCCAAGGTGACGCACTCGGTTGAATAAAGCCTTTCTCCAACAGTTCCTCAATCTGCCGTTTGATCTCAACCTGCTCTACAGGCACCATCCTATACGATGCCTTGGAAATAGGTGCACTCTCTGGCTGAATAGTGATGCTGAACTCTACATCACGATGCGGGGGTAACCCAGGAAAATCTTCCAAGAATACAGTTGGGTAATCCCGAACCTAGTGGAATTTGCTGCACCTCTACAGGAATCCCCTCCTTCTTGCTGATAGCAGCAACAAAATCTGAATATCTCCTCTTCTCTTGGAAAGTGACTTCAGGACCACCTGGAGCCTTCACTGTTACTTCCTTGGTCTTGCACCCGATGCTCACACTGTACACCGACATCCAATCAATGCCAATAATAACATCGACTCCCAAGACATTTAGCTCGATCAGATCAATCCTGAAAATTCTATCTCCAATCACGATCTCGCAGTCCGCATAGTACCGATCAGTTGTTAAATTCTCTCCTGATGGAGTAGCTACTGCTAAGACCTTGCCTGGAAATACCTTCCGTTCAACTCCCAAAACTTTAGCAAATTTAGGTGATATAAAGGTATGAGAGGACCCAGTGTTGAACAGAACAACAACTTTCTTTCAATTCAAATAAAGTTCTCCTGTTACATAACACACACTCGTTATATAACAGTTCACTATATAAAGCGAAAAAGAGAAACAACAGAAAAACACTCCTACACATCCTCCCTCATACCAGTGATGACGTGATCCATTTCATCAGCGTCAGCTTCAGTTAAGGCAAATACTCGTCCCCTGCTGGTACAGCTTCTTCCGGCCTGCTGAGTTGGTCCATTACGGACGACATCCTGTAGCTTTGGGCACTGAGACTTGTAGTGGCCTGTCTCTCCACAGTTGCAACAAGTCACAGGAGGTCTCACCCAAGCATTTCCGGGTCTTCCCACCACATGAACAACATTCGCACCCATAGGCTTGAACCTTTGAGCCGGCGGCTGTCCCCTGACATTTCCAGCAACTGCGGGCCTCTTCCCCACATTCCAGTTGTTCGTCCGATTCTGAACAGCGTGGAACTGCTCTATGTCCTGCCTCAGTGGCTGTAGTGCGCTTGACCAGCTTGTCAAACCTTCTGAAACCGAGGGGTATCATCCGTGATCTCAGACTTGGCCTTAAACCATGCTCAAATTTCCAAGCCTTCTTTGCCTTGTCCATCACCAATTCGGGGGCATACCTCGAGAGCTGAGTGAATCTTGTATCATACTCCCTAACCGACATGCCGCCATGCTGCAGTGCCAGAAACTTCATGGCCTTCTTCTCTTGGACGTCTGATGGAAAATAATGGCTGCAGAACTCTTCCAAGAATTCTTCCCAGCCAAGAACAATATCTCCCATCGCTCGCTTCATCGACTTCCACCACACAGCCGCATCCTTCTCGAACTACAGCGCAGCCAACTTTACCTTGCTGCCCTCCAGAGTCTCCAAGACTTTGAAGATAGTCTCTACCCTGTCAGATCCAATTGTCAGCCGCGTCAGGGTCTGACTTCCCCTCAAACATGGGTGGTTTCATCCGCTTGAATGATTCCATGAGTTTGATTATTTCAGGGTATTGGATTCACAGGCACCCTCCCCTGGTTCTGATTCATGGCAACGACATTGAGTGTCTAATAGACCCTCGCTAACTCCGTTTCCAAGTCCAGACCTTCTCCGCTTCTAGCTCTTTTTCCAGCCATATTGTGATGCAACAGATCCATTAAATTCGAAGTAGAAAACATGAATTTTAAATCAACTCTTCATTTCATTGAATTTCAAACTTTGTACATTCGAGTTTAAAACATTTCTAGCCTCAAATGAAAGCAGTAAGAAGACACAACATTCTAGTTCCTACAGTTCCTCTTGGCTTCTCGAAGCTCTTTCCGTAGTTCCACCACTTATTCCTTTAGTAGATCATACATGTTTTTCCTATTCTTGAGTTCCCAAACGCGATGACTAAGAATTACGATGCTCTCCTTGCACTTTGCACATTGTGCCTACAGCAGCTCCGCTCTCTCTCTGAGTCTCTACCTGCCTCTGAATAGACACAATGAGACTGCTCGGAACTGGTTCTTCCTCGTCGGGGGAATCATCAGATGAATCCGAAGGTGGAGTGATCTCTCGGGACTCAGGTCATTTCTCTTCGAATTCTTGAGGATCTTCTTCATCTGAATCAGCTTGCCCGGGGTAGTAGTCCTCCTCAACTATATGCCAGTCATCATCTCCAGCTGGGTCGAAGTGGTCCGCCATTGTAGAGAAAGGAGAAGAAGAAGCCTAAATCATAGAGCAACACAAATGTAAGTGACTTACATTTAAATCTGTAGACTCAATACATGCTCTAATGTCCACTCTTAGGGTGTCGTTCCTTATAAATTTGTACTACCTGGAAGCTTGGCTCTGATACCACTTTGTAACACCCCGAATTCCAAAACAGACTGAATTCGAAGTTCTACAGAATCTTTACAGTTCTCTTCGTACAATTTTATAAGGAATTAAAAACTTTTGTTATGTCAGAATTACATTTACATTACATATATACAGTGGAAGCAATTTACAATAATTACATGAATAAAAAAAATATACAACATTTGAATCAATCTTTAAGCAGCATGCATACTTTAATCTTGCCAAACACTTTATCCTGCATTGAAAACTGTGGGTACATCAGTTGCTTACAATAGACGAAATGTTATACACGGCCATCCTCACTATGCTAAATAGTATAACGATTTTCATACTTAAACGAACCACAAACTTGATCACGGACAAAGCTACAGAGGGACTATCCTATTAATGTCGTGTTGTGCTGTGCACTTAGTCCTTAATGCAGTGGTTTACATTATATGACACTAATGCTCACATGTTCAGAGTCTATGCAGCCCATACTACATAGGTCTGAAGGCAAGCCCTTAACCGTTCTTCATCTTGTAGGGTTCGATCCCTCGCCATGACTTAATCTACTATGGTAACTACGATAAGTATCCTAGGTGTTCTATGAGTTACGAGCCTACGCCTAGGCGCCCTGGAGAGAACTCCACGCACTGACACATGACTCATCATGCAGGCATCCTGTGGTCAATTTACCTCCTACCATAGACATGGCACCACCCGTACTCATTAGACCACCCTATAAGCGTGCCACCGGGACGGTACTTGTAACCCCTGTTTCCGTTAATACGTATTTTTCAAGTATTTTTCCGTATTTTAAATTCTTAGTATCTTGTAACTATTCTTCTTAATTAATTATATTATTCAAACTACCTTTATGAAGCCCAGTATTTAAATTGTTTTAATATTTAAATGTTTTGAAGCCCAATCACAAAATTGATTTATTAAATGATTTGAAGCTCAAGCCCAATTGTTTAATTTAAGCCCAATCCTATAACTAATTTATTATATTATTTTTGAGCCCATAGACCAAGCCCAAACTCAAACCCACTACTCATATATATTGTATAGACTCCATCCTATATGATTATATTCAAATCCCCACATTTTCTAATCCAACCGTATACAAATCCCCTCACATCCCCACTCTTCACCTCCCGTAACTCCATAACTCCCTACACCTCATAATTGCCCCCACTAACTCCTAATAAACTACCCATTAACCAACCCAATTATATTTATTTTATTTATAAACCACCCCCACTGTCCCTTCTCTCTCTCCCGTACTCTCTCCCACCGCTTTTTCTCTCCTGCTTTCTATTTCCCTCTTCTTCCTCCTATCTCAAGCGAAACAGAACCCAACACCTCTCCACTTCTCCCTCATCGCTCATCCTCTACCTCCTTGCCCCACCGCAGTGAACCCATCCTCTCTCCCCGATGCTCCTCTCCCCCCTCTCTGGCGTCGTTTCCCATGCAGCACCTCTTGCAGCGCCACCAGCCTCCCATCCTGCCGCTCGCCCCTACGCCCAGTCACCTTCCGCCGTCTCTCTGCTCGCATCGCCATTGTGTCGTCGCTCCCCTCCCCTCATTGCCCCTTCGTCTTCCCCCATCGAAGCTCTCCCTTCCAGTCAAGCTTCTCCCATCGACCACACCTCGTAAACCCCTCCCCTCATCGACACACCCAACGCCTCGCCGCCTTCACCCTCCCCGTTCACTCCGCAACCACCGGTGTTCCTTCATCCCCTCGTCGTCATCATCGAACGCCCGAAGCCCCACCGTTCCATCTCCTCCGTTTCGACGCGAAACAGAGCTCTGCCGTTCGCTGTTGTCCTTCATCACTGCGTCGCTTCCCGACGCCAGCGCCTTGCCGCCAGCGATCAGCCGCCTCGCCGTGGTGCCGCAGTCGCCTCCGTAGCACTGCCCATGCGTAGTCGCAGTTATCTAATGCTCTTTCTATCCCTCTTTGTCGAAGTAGAAGAAGAACAGAAAAGTGGGTTTTGGGTTGCTGTGTGGTGTGCTGTGTGGTGTTTTGTGAAGTAGGGTATCGAGGTCGGTGTTTGGTGTTTGGTTGATAAGGGAGCTAGACTTGGTAATTGGTGTTTAGGGGGATCTGAGTTGCTGTTTTGTGAGAATTGGATCTGCTGTTTTGCTGATTTGGGGTGTTTGATGTTGTGGAGTAGGGACTGGATCATCTTGTTGGTATTTAGTGTTTCATGTAGGGATCCGATCTGAGTTTTTCTGTTTGGTGTCTCGCCTGTATTTTGCTTCGCTGTCCGGAATTCTTATCCTGTTACTCTTGTATTCGGTATCATCGTCGTCAGTTATCAGGCAAGTATCCTCTTGTACAAATCGTTTGTTCTTGTACAAGCTTCCTTTGAGAAATACCATATGTATATTCTTTGACTCTAATTCGTATCCTTTGGTCGAATTGAAATATGTTGTTATACATAATCTGTCGATCCCGTATTCGCATATGATCCTGAGTACTTTGTTGCCACATGCATTACATGAATACGATTGATACATACATATGTAATCTTAGGATTATACATGATTATGTGCATGAATGTTCTACCCGTGATAGTAGTTAAATATGATATCTGTTATTGTTGATTGAAATTAATAAAAGTAACAAGCTGGGGTTAAGGAAAAGATCATAGTAGTGGACAATATAGGTAAGTGCTCAGAAGGGGGCCCGTGTTTCCCATGATTACAAGTTATATGGAACTAAGTGCCACGTAGAACTAAGTGCCATGTCAGGGGTTGACGGGGGCCACCTTTAGAATCCATTACATAATTGCAAGTTTACATGTTTCACGTTACAAGTTTATACTCTATATGTTCCACGTTATAAGTTTGCACGTATCTCGAACAAGATACAATTGACATGTTTTTTCCGAGTATGTGACCTATAAAATCCATCACTAGACCTAAACGTAACTGATTGTATGTAGCAACCATGTAGTAAAAGGATGGATGCATGAAGTGCTACCTTGATAGAATTAATAAAAGAGATAAGATTAACACGTACACTTGTATGATCCAATTATATGTACATGTTCATGTTGACTTGTTTACTTGTTTACATGCCACTTGTTTCAAGATGTCTTATTCATGATCCTGTTTAAATATTGTATTTCTCCAATTACATAATTCTTGATTCTTTGCTCTTTTCCCCACTTCTTGTTTTGTTTTTGTACTTGTCTCCTTAGCTTGTACCACTTGCGGCCCGTAACTTGCATTAACGGGTATCTTCTTGTTTCTTCTTTTTGTATTAATGTACTTGCAGGCTCGGATGGAGAGTTACTAAAAGGTGTTGTTGATCAAGTATTTTAGTCTTGTTAATTATCATGTTATCTTTAGTTCATGTTTTATTTCATGCTACTCTTTATTGTATTCCGGGCATGTTTGACCCGTAACAACTTTGTATTCCCAGCTGTTGGTTATGTTATGGACTATGTCATGTACTTTTGTTATCCTATTGTGATTTTTCATGCCTACGTGGTGTTATTATATTGTTGTTGAGTTATATGTATAGCTTGTGAATGGTGTATTCGCATCATTCGCTGGGCCTCAGTCATGTGCCCATATTCCTATATTTTGGGAAGCGGGGCGTGACAGGGTTTTTAGTGGAATCAGAGCTCAGGTTTGGCTAATGTGTTAGTTTGACTAATACATTAGACAGGCTTGACTCGGCTAGGTTAAATCAAAAATATGTGCACCACGTTGATCACATGGATAATGAATAACCAACATATAATCTGGATGCTAACTGTTTGATTTTGTTGCAGGACAAGACTAGAAAGGGTACCTTTCCTCCCCGTGCTGGGGATGATCAGTCTAATGAGCCGGTGGTCAAGTGATGCAGATGCTTAGGGGAGGTGCTTCTTCTTCTGGTCAGCCGGAAGAGCCCACTTTGGTCAAGTGATGCAGATGCAGCATGAGCAGAATGAGCTGCTGATGCAACAGATAATACAGATGCAGCGGGAGCATAATGATTTGATGAGGGAGGCTTCGGGAGCTGCCAACAGGGGGGCCATCGTACCTGCACCCGAGGTGCTGCCACCGAGACCTGGCAATGTAGAAGACTTCATAAGGCTACACCTAGATAAGTTCTCTGGCACTGAAGGTCCACTTGAAGCCGAGCAATGGCTTATTCGGACTGAGTAGCTATTAACTGCAGCACGGGTGGCAGATGCTTATCGTGTGGATGTCGTGAGCATCCAGCTGGTTGACCTCTCTCACATTTGATGGCGAGCTGAAATGGAACGGCTAGGGCGCCCCATTGCCTGGGCCATTTTCAGATAGAGCTTTCTCACGAAGTTCTTTCCCAATGTCACCAGGAATGAAATGGAGCGGCAATTTGTCATGCTAACTCGGGGGAGTCGGATCGTAGATGAGTATGCTGCGGAGTTCACCCGACTGAGTCGTTTTTCCACTTCCATGGTGGCGAATGATGAAGATAGGGCTCACCGCTTCTTGTTGGACTTAGATATTGAGATTCACATGCAAGAATTGGTCCAGGCCCCGAAGGGCCGATCCAGCAGAGAGCACCAGTTCGAGGACCACCGCTCCCACCACAGTAGCAAGTCTATGGTCAGAGGTCCGCAGCTCCTGGGAGAGGGCAGGCCTACAACTTGATTGTAGAGGAAGCTGAGACAGCTGAAGATATTGTCGCAGGTATATTGCAGTTTGTTATTTTGTCTTCTTTCTGTCTTCTCCTTGCATCATTTTTTTTTGCATACTTTCTTGTGCATGCACAATTTCAGTTGTATTCTTAGACTCAACCTTAGGTATTATTTTAGTTAACTCATTCCCTACTCATGACTTATCTGATCCCGATGTCATCCCAACTCGTTTCACTTAATTATTTCCTGCTTCTCAGTCTCTTGGGTGTTACGTTTGCTCTGTCCTATATACCACCTACGCAAATTTTGAGGACGAAATTTTGTTATAAGGTGGATGGGATTTGTAACCCCTGTTCTAGTTAATACATATTTTTCCAGTATTTTTTCGTATTTTAAATTCTTAGTATCTTGTAACTATTCTTCTTAATTGATTATATTATTCAAACTACTTTTATGAAGTCCAATATTTAAACTGTTTTAATATGTAAATGTTTTGAAGCCCAATCCCATAATTGATTTATTAAATGATTTGAAGCCCAAGCCCAATTGTTTAATTTAAGCCCAATCCTATAACTAATTTATTATATTATTTTTGAGCCCATAAATCAAGCCCAAACCCAAACCCAGTACTCATATATTGTAACGCCCTGAATCCCAAATACAACTAAATTCGAGAGTTCTACAGGATCTTTACACTTCTTTCGTACAATTTTATAAGGAATTTAAAACTTTTATTTCAAGAATAATTACATCAGAGTTTTTTACAACAATACGCATTGGAATCAATAAAATACAACAATAATAAATGTACAATTGTTACAACTTTAACATTTAAGTAATCAACAGCATCAACTCTCTTTATATCTTCGTGTAACTCCAAATCCTGCATATAAAACTGTGGGCGCGTCAGTTGCTTACAACTGAAGAAATATTATACACGGCCATCCTCTCTATGCCGGAAACAGTATAAAGATTCTTAAATACTTTAGCAAACACAAACTTGATCACAAACAAAGCTACAGGTTGATGTTGTGTTGTGCGGTGCACTTAGTCCTTAATGCAGTTATTATATTACATGACACTAATGTGCACTTGTTCGGATTCTATGCATCCCATACTACTTAGGTCTGTGGGCAAGCCCTTAATCATACTTCATCTTGTAGGGTTCAATCCCTCGTCATGACTTAATCTACTATTGTAACTACAGTAAGTATCCTAGATGTTTTCTGACATACAAACTCATATCTAGGCGCCCTTGAGGGAATCCCAACGCACTGACACATGACTCATCATGCAGGCATCCTGTGATAATTCAGCTCCTACCATAGACATGACACCACCCGCGGTCATCCAACACCCCACGAGCGTCACCACCGGGACGGTACTCTGGAGCAGTATCCACGCCCTATCATGACTCATCATAGGACATCCTGGGATACTCTCTCGCCGCCAATCCAATGGCCTTCATACTCAATATTTTTCTCTTACTTTCATCACATCTTCGCTATGTATCTATCTGTAATTTCGATAAGTATCCTAGATGTTCTATGATCTATGAGCCCATGTCCAGGCAGCCTGGAGGGGAATCCCACGCACTGACACGATGCATCGAGCAGGTAATCTATGGACAATTCAGCCTCCACCTTGGAACAATGGCACCACCCATAGTCACCAAATATCACACAAGCGTCGCCACCGGGATGGTACTCTGGAGTAGTATCCACGTCATGTCACGACGCATCGTGAAGACAGCCTGTGCGTACCCTCAAAACACCCATCCAATGGCCCTCATACTTGTGTTTTTCTCTTACTTCCATCATAGCCTTACAAAATTTGTTTTAAAAGAAAATCATCACAACCTAGAGCTAGCTTACCCTACCAGACTTAAATCAAAACAACAGAGACAGTCAGCCTACCTGGCTACTTCTCAAGAGACGCTCAACCCTCAACGGTTAGCTCTCAAAATCATAAATGAAACTGCCGGTCACTAGGGTCTCGCCTAGCCTCTAGATTCCAACACCTATCTCTTTCTAGAGATCAACAATATTTCATAATCAATCTCAAATAATATTTCCATTTCTTTTTGTTCACAACTCTTTTCTCAAAAACATTTCTTTTATAATCTCATAACATGAGAACGATTCAATTCGATATCTTTATCAATTTCATCTTTCACATCCTTGTGTGCATTTCACAATAAAACTCAGTCAAATATTAATAATCATAAAATCTCGTATTCAAACTTAATTAACTTTCATTTGTCAAAATCAAATCCAAACTCAAGAACCAAAACCAGTTCGGTTCAGTTGACTGGTGACAGTGTCAGTCGACTATCCAGCGAACATCAAAACATCTCAGTCGGTATCAGTCGACTGTTCTGCTAACATCAAATCATCACAGTCGGTTCAGTCGACTGGTGACAGTACCAGTCGACTGTTCCGCGAATACTTTGAAACATCAAAAACTAAAATTCAGGACAGCAACAGTCGACTGTAAAAGTAGATAGTCGACTGTCCTACTGACGAAAACCCAATTTCTTATACTTGCCAGACGACTATGGAAGGTAGTCAGTCGACTGTCAATTACACCAATTGCAGCTTGCATATATTTTTCGACCTTTTAATTGATTTGTATTTCCATATAATAATATAGATCATTTCCAGAGTGTATTCCTTTTAAAAACAATATCGTATATGTTCTCAAATTCACAAGTTTCTCATCTTTAAAATGCATCAAAACATATATCCAATCGATTTTCCAAATAAACTGTTGTCTTTATCAAAATCACTTTATAAAATCTGTATACTCACATAAATAAATATTTTGAGGTTAGAATCGCACTTCTTTGCTACATTAGCATCGAAAGTCATTTCTCCAGATATTTGCATTATTTCAATTACTATTTCAACCATGCATCATACAATCAAAATTTACTACGACACATATTCTTGCATGCAAATATTCTAACAATCATCATAACACATCTTGGACCATAAATTTAACAATTCACAACTATCACAATAATTAGAATTTAGCAATCAATCTCTACGACAACTAGCATGTAATCTCATCATACCAATTCAAATTCAACATATAAATTGTGTATCATCTATCATGCAAATTTCTCCTAAATTAGAAAGCATTTAAGAAATACCCACCTAAAGTTGAAGAAATGTACTCAAATGAACTCCTAGAATTAGAAGCTCCTAAAGAAAACTCCAATTGCAACTCCTCGAAATCCGCGCACCAAAGCAAGGTCTTCAATCCATTTTGGCAAGAAACACTCATCAAGAGCATCTCCATCCCCACTCCATTTCGGCAACATCAAGAACAACTCCCATCTTCTTTCATATACAAATACTATGTATGTACATATATACATTAGTATATATATGTAGGCATGTGGAATAAGTGATTAGGTGGAGAAATGGACAAAGGCTATGCTGTTTTGATGCTTGGCCTCTTTCGGAAATGTCAGGGGAGAGGAAGGAGAAGAAATGAGAGAATGAGAGACTTAGGGGGTATTTTTATAGATTAGCTAATGGGTAGTTAGAATAACCCCCCCTCACATGAACACCACTAATCCCATGATTTAAATTTGAAACTTGCTTTCCCTCCCATTTTCAAAATCAAAGTTCAGATTTTTTCCTCCTCTCTAAACAGTCCGGCCCTCAAAAGTGTGCACATCGCACGTGTGTACGTGCACGTGCTTTGTGTACAAAATAATTTATTTATTTAATCCCTTTAAAACAATTTATTTATATATGTAATAAATATATAAAATTAACTTTAAAATTATACTTTTCATTCACAATTAAAATAAACACACATTTCATGAAATTTATTTTGAAAGACTAATACGCTTAAAACACGTGCACCGAAACACGTGCATCGCCCGTAGAATCTCAAAAATACAAAATTAACTTTATCAACCTAAAAAATATTTATAATTAATTGGAATGCAACATAAAGTATATTTAATATACATATTCGATAATGTACTCAAACGTACAGAAAGCACGTGTATTGCACGTAGAAAATTTATTTTAATAAAGATAGTCAAAAATTGAATTTTTGTTTACAAAACAAATTTAAACATATTTATAAAAATAAATAATTGAAATCCATTGAAAACTTTGCACGTAACGGGGGAAATTCCGAAATCGACACGTGCATCGATAATACGTAAAAAGCACGTAAAACCCAAAGATTGAAATTTAGCATTTGAGTTGTCTCAAATAGAATTTTAAGAATATGGGATTACATAAATAATAGAAATTCAAAATACATATCAAAATACGTTATGGATATAATCAATAACAATACAAAATGCACGTGCGTAACACTCGAGGGCAAAATTGTCATTTAAATTTTGCGGGGTGTTACATATATATTGTATAGACTCCATCCAATATGATTATATTCAAATCCCCACATTTTCTAATCCAACCGTATACAAATCGCCTCACATCCCCACTCTTCACCCCCCGTAACTCCATAACTCCCTACACCTCATAATTGCCCCCACTAACTCCTAATAAACTACCCATTAACCAGCCCTATTATATTTATTTTATTTATCAACCACCGCCCTGTCCCTTCTCTCTCTCCCGTACTCTCTCTCCCACTGCTTTTTCTCTCCCGCTCTCTGTTTCCCTCTTCTTCCCCTTATCTCGAGCAAAACAAAACCCAACACCTCTTCGCTTCTCCCCCATCGCTTATCCTCTACCTCCTCGCCCCATCGCAGTGAACCCATCCTCTCTCCCCGGTGCTCCTCTCCCCCTTCTCTGGCGTCGTTTCCCCGTGCAGCACCTTCGGCAGTGCCACCAGCCTCCCATCCTACCGCTTGCCCTTACGCCCAGTCACCTTCCGTCGTCGCTTCGCTCGCATCGCCATTGCATCGTCGCTCCCCTCTCCTCATCGCCCCTTCGTCTTCCCCCATCGAAGCTCTCCCTTCCAGTCGAGCTTCTCCCATCGACCGCACCTCGCAAACCCCCTCCCCTCGTCGACACACCCAATGCCTCACTGCCTTCACCCTCCCCGTTCACTCTGCAACCACCAGTGTTCCCTCATCCCCTCGTCGTCATCATCGAGCGCCCGAAGCCACACTATTCCATCTCCTCTATTTCGAATCAAAACAGAGCTCTGCCGTTTGCCACTGTCCCTTATCGCTGCGTCGCTTCCCGACACCAGTGCCTCACCGCCAGCGATCAACCGCCTTGCCATGGTGTTGCAGTCGCCTCCGTAGCACCGCCCACGCGCAGTTGCCGTTCTCCAATGCTCTCTCTCCCTCTCTGTCGAAGTAAAAGAAGAACGGAAGATTGGGTTTTGGGTTGCTGTGTGGTGTTTTGTGAAGTAGGGGACCGAGGTCGGTGTTTGGTGTTTGGTTGATAAGGGATCTAGACTTGGTGTTTGCTATTTAGGGGGATCTGAGTTGCTGTTTTGTGAGAATTGGATCTGCTGTTTTGCTGATTTGGGGTGTTTGTTGTTTTGGAGTAGGGATTGGATCATCTTGTTGCTATTTGGTGTTTTGTGTGGGGATCCGATCTGAGTTTTGCTATTTGGTGTCTCGCCCGTGTTTTACTTTGCTGCCCGGGATTCTGATCCTGTTATTCTTGTATTTAGTATCATCGTTGTCGGTTATCAGGCAAGTATCCTTTTGTACAAATCGTTTGTTCTCGTACAAGCTTCCCTTGAAAAATACCACAAGTATATTCTTTGACTCTAATTCGTATTCTTCGGTCGAATTGAAATCTGTTGCTATACATAATCCGTCAATTCCGTATTCGCATATGATCGTGAATACTTTGTTGCCACTTGCATTACATGAACACGATTGATACACACATATGTAATCTTAGGAATATACATGATTATGTGCATGAATGTTTTACCTATGATAGTAGTTAAATATGATATCTATTAATGTTGAATAAAATTAATAAAAGTAACAAGCCGGGGTTTAAGGAAAAGACCATAGTAGTGGACAATATAAGTAAGTGTACTCGGAAGGGGGCCATATTTTCCATGTTACAAGTTATATGGAACTAAGTGCCACGTAGAACTAAGTTTCACATCAGGTGTTGACGGGGGCCACCTCTGGAATCTACGGGGGCCACCTCTAGAATCCATTACATGATTACAAGTTTACATATTTCACGCTACAAGTTTACACTCTACATATTCCATGTTACAAGTTTGCACATATCTCGAACAAAATACAATTGAAATATTTTTTCCGAGTACGTGACTTATAAAATCCACCACTAGACCTAAACGTAACTGATTGTATGTAGCAACCATACAGTAAAAGGATGGATGCATGAAGTGCTACTTAGATAGAATTAATAAAAGACATAAGATTAATACGTACACTTGCATGATCCAATTGCATGTACAAGTTCATGTTGACTTGTTTACATGTTTACTTATTTACTTGATTACTTGTTTATATGCCACTTATTTCATGATGTCTTGTTTATGATCCTGTTTACATATTGTATTTTTCCAATTACATAATTCTTGATTCCTGGCTCTTTTCCCCACTTCTTGTTTTGTTTTTGTACTGGTCTCCTTAGCTTGTACCACTTGCGGCCTATGACTTGCATTAACGGGTATCTACTTGTTTCTTCTTTTTGTATTAATGTACTTGCAGGTCCGGATGGAAAGTTACCAGAAGGTGTTGCTGATCAAGTGTTTTTGTCTTGTTAATTATCATGTTATCTTCAATTCATGTTTTATTTCATGCTACTCTTTATTGTATTCCGGGCATGTTTGACCCGTAATTACTTTGTATTCCCAGCTATTGGTTATGTTATGGACTATGTCATGTAATTTTTTTATCCTATTGTGATTTTTCATGCCTGCATGGTTTTGTTGTTATCTTGATGTTGAGTTACCTGTACAGCTTATGAAAGGTGTATTCGCATCATTCGCTGGGCCTCGGTCATGTGCCCGTATTCCCGAATTTTGGGAAACCGGACGTGACAGTACTCTGGAGTAGTATCCACGCCCTAATCATGATGCATCATGAAACATCCTGTGAATACTCTCACGACGCCAATCCAATGGCCCTCATACTCATGTTTTTCTCTTACGTTCATCACATCTCCACTATGTATCTAATCCTTATGTATAAATGAAGGTCAATATTCTAGAATCTAGCTGTAGAACCCTGTATTTTCAAATATTAATTTAAAGATTTGAAAATGAATTAAAATGATTTACTGGAAATTTAATAAATATTTTCTAAAAGATTTATCTTTTTACACGTTTGAAACACGTGCAAATAATTTTGGTGTAAATATACAATTTGATATTTTTAATAAGTTCTCATACTTATTATGGAGTGTATTCTAAATTTTGAGATTCTTCTGAATAAAGAAACTATTTTTACAAATATCTCGAAAGAGAGGGGCTTTTATGTAAAAAGTCGTTTGGATCTTAAATAAACTATGAAAATTCGTTTTTACTGATATTTTGGTTTCCCATGGCTAGCATTTAAATTTAAATACATTTATATTTTATTTAAAATCGATTTGGTGAAGATTTAAACCAACAGAGTGTTTTTTGCAAATATAGAATTCATGTTGGATCTTCGTGCAATTGTTTTTCTGGAAGGTAAAAGTCAGATATTTTGATTGGAAAATATAATATGTATTATTAGATATTATTTCGGATTTTTCTGGATTTTTATGAATATTTTATGAGGTATTTGCAAATATTACAAAAGGGATGGCTTTTGTGCAAAATTGCCACCCTGAGTGTAAATCCGAAATTTTCTTATCTCTGGGCTGTGCTGGGTTGTTGGAAACTTAGTGGTAAAAGGATTTTATTTAGTTTTGATTTATTTAACTTATTTTAACTAATAAAGGTTATATATGTGAAGTAATAAATTGAAAAAGGACTATTTTGCAAAAGTACTTCAAAACCCTAATTCCTTTCAATCCCGGCCTGTATAAAAGAGGACGTGCAGCCGTCATTCACTGCACAACTCCAGATTTATTATATTATTATTTTCTTGGTGATCAAGAGGAGAATTTTTGGATCTCGCAAAAAGGAAGGCTTTTCGTTGGATCTTTTCAATTCAAAGGTGAGTGATATAAATTTGTTTTGTTGTTTGATTTATGTGAGTGACTTTGTTTTGCTTTGTTCTGTTTTGTGAGCGATATAAATTTTTTTTGTTGTTTTGATCTATGTATGCGAGTGACAATGTTGTTTTGATTTGATGTGGTGAAGGATATGGATCTTATATTGTGGTATGGATTATGTGAACTATTGTGGTTATTTGGACCATGTATGCGAAATCTGAGATTGTTGAGTAGATATTAGTTTATGAAATTTGTATTGCTAGAAAGCATGTTAAGATTTGAGTATGGTTATGATCGGATGATGAGCATCTGGATCTTATGTATATAAATCAGATCTTGGCTTGAGTCGGGAAAGAAATTTATTTTTGAGAAACCCTAATGGAAAAATTAGTAATTTAGAACATGAAAATTGAGTTTTGAAATATTGGATGATTGGGTGATGTACCCATAATGAAGATTATTAGAGATTTGTTATTTTGCCTGAATACGAACTATTTTCATGAATAGAGAATCTTTAGAAAACTTCAGTTTTGATTTGTGTTCAGACCTAAATTATGAAAAACTGTAGGCCGACAGTCGACTGGCCTACTATTCAGTCGACTGGTATGACCCTACTGCTGTATTTTAGTTTTCTTTGAAAAACTCATTCTGGACAGTCGACTTAGACTATCATCAGTCGACTGGTTCACTGAGAAATTATTTTGTAAAAATTATTTCAGTCCTTTCTGGACAGTCGACCATGACCTCCTTAAGTCGACTTATGTACTTAGAATATTTTCTTGAGAATTGTTGGAATTTGTCTCGGGTAAGTCGACTGATGGACTTTCCAGTCGACTTATGTTACTTAGTTTATTTTCGTAAAAATCATAGATATTCTCCTCTGGATAGTAGACTTACTACAGTATAAGTCGACTGGTACTGATGAGTTTTTGTAACTTGAGTGTTCCTTTGAATGATTGGTTCTCAGATAATTCAGTCTACACTTTGTCTTCAGTTAAGCATTTGGTTTGAGATATTCAGTTGAGCTAATTTTGTTTAGTGGAAAGTTGATTAAGACTTTTGAGTTTGAGTCTCTAGAGGTGAGTGACCCTAGTATACCGGTGTTGAGTTATTTTGTTGAAGCCGCGAGACATTTTAGTTAGTCAGTTTTGAATTTAGGCCGGTAGGGTACACCAACTCTAGGAGATTCGTTAAGTAATTAAATAACCCGAAAATGATATGGACAGGCACTAGTGGTGATATGATGAACGGGAACATGGGTTATGCACCTCAGTATGGCTTTAGATGTGGGATTTAATCTCCGAAATTATCCAAGTAACTTACTTGAGATGTGGGATTTATCTCCGGGATTATCCAGGTAAATTACCTGTGATGTGAGATATATCTCCGGAATTATCCAAGTGATTTGCTTGCGGTGTGGGATTGATCTCCGGAATTATCAAAGTCGAGGCGACGCACATGGGGTATTCATGTGATGATGTGTCAATGTTTAGATGTGGGATGATCTCCGGAATTATCCAGGAAAATTACCTGAGATGTGGGATCTATCTCCGGAATTATCAAGCATGGGCTAATTCTCACAGTTTATCTTTATCTCGTAGTAGTCATCGTGATAGGATTAGTTGCATAGCGGGGGATTGAACCTTATGATGTGGAGACGTTAAGGGCTTGCACCGAACCTATGTAGAATAGGATGCATAGACTTCGACAAGTATGCATTAGAGAGTCCGCATATAGACTTTGTGTTGTCTTGACTTGGTTTTGTGCATATGTTTTCCAGTTTTCCTACACTTGACACTTAGACTAGATGCACTTGTTGTTTTCATTCTATGATGTTTTCATGCTTTACATCCTTGTTATTTCTCATTCATTTATCATTGTGGTTAATACATGTTGTTGATGACCTTATGTTTTACGATTAAATTATGTTGTTTGTTTTTATGTCACTCACACCATTTATGGCTGACCCCTTTAGTTTGGGGGTTAGGGATCATCTCTAGCCTCATGTGTTACAGGTTGTTGCTTAGAGTCTGGAGGCTTGGATGTTTGAGCTAGTTTTGAGATAAACTGATGTAATAGAGCTTTGTGTAAATCTGTGTAAAAAGAAGTATTGTGAAAAGAAAGTTGTAATTCAAGGTGTTTGTAATTCCGCTGTGTTTGAAAAAGATTGTTGTAATAAAAGTTTGGAATAAAATTATTTATGTTTTTGGGCTATGTGTACTATTACATTGAAGTTGATGCTGGGATTGTGCCACGTACTTTCTAAGTTATTAAATTAGAAATTCGGGGCGCTACACTAGCATTACTCCTACATCGGTCTTTTCAATATCAATAATTATCAACGACCCAAACTTAGTCAAAATATCATAATTCTCTTTTCAACACTTTTCATTATTGCCAATGTATAGCCATAGCTAAAATTCTAGTCTAAGTCCTCTTTTCATATTCATAGAAGCATGCATATTCGTTCACAAAATTTCACATTTCAACATGTTCTCTTTTTCACACATTTCAATGCACAACTTGCATATTCAATTTCTCATTTAATTCTACTCAATAATTATAAGTGAAAAATCTCAATTAATCTATTTTCAATTCTTTCTATGTTCAAAAATTTCTTTAGTTTTTTTGGAGTTTCAAACGAATCAAATCTAAGATGAATTCTTCATTCTTAATTTTTACTCTTATTTCTCAGTTAAAAGTCCACATATTTAAAAGAATAATTTTTATGAAGTCAGAAAAATTTCCTAACATTTTTCTCAATTTTTTATTTCACATTAAAACTCAAAAAATCAAAGGTATAAAAAAAAATCAGATTTTTAAAAAAAGTGGCCTCAGCCAGTTTTGAACCCGCACACACAAGCCCCCAGGTGAACAATCACAGAAACTAACCCCCACGCTTTAGCAAAAAGGGATAGAGTGCCCAACTGCTCTAAAGAAGGCATTAATAAGGTTCAGCTCTACTCTCAGGATTTGGGAGAAATCGAATTTTTGAAATAAAAAAGCCTCTGCCGAGATTCGAACCCACACACACAGGTGCCCCCGAGCTACAGTAGAGCACAAATGGCGCCCCCCTCTAACCAGTTTGCCCTTAGGGGTTAACTGATATGAGAGTCGATTAAAATAGGTTTGTTTCGACTCTCTGTTTATCAAAATTATTTCGTTTATCAAAAGCTCTTAACTTAGATTCTCTTCCACATAAAGTCATAGAATTTTTCAGAATACTAAGTTTATTTATAATTAACAAACCAGTGTTTTAAAAATATTTTTTTGACATTAAAACACGTATTTCTCATTCCAATTTTGTGTTCTATGCCTACAATTTCAGTAATTCAATTTAGCCACTCTCCAACAAATCTTTGCATTACAACTTCATTAAAAGAATATTAATTCCTATTTTTCCCTCTTTTATTAAAAAAACTCAATGACATGGTTTCACTCATTGAACTCGTGTCACAATAGTTTGATAAGCACAAATTTAATAATTTCATCTACTAATCATTCACAAGTATTTTTCTACAATTAACATGGTTCCAATTTCACATTTTCATAGCATTAAGGCAATATTACTACATTAAACATGATTTATAACAAATAGCATGCAATTTATCAAGCATTTACTCAATCATCTACCAAGTCCTTTTTAGAGCCAACAAATGGTTATCTTATTAGTTTCTTTAACATTCTCATTAATAAAAAACTCCTTGCATGGTGTCTAAAATTAGAAGTATTGAAAAATACCCACCTATTTGAAGAAAACAACTACAAAAGCTCCTAGAATCTCCTTGAACACACGAGCGGTCCTTCTCCTCCTAGTTTGTGCCACCACGATCGCCTCCTCCTCCTTGTCTAGTGAAACCCGAGCCCTCACTTTCCTCCAATGAAAAGGTCGGCCTCCAAGGATGGAACACACACAACTAGAATACTCTCAATCTTTTTACTATCTTATGTATTTTCTTTCTTTCTTTTCTTTACCAAATTTTAGTGTATTATATGCATAGAAGGGGGGGGGGGGGTATTTTTACTAATTTTGGAGTGAAATGGAGGGCTAGGATTAATCTAGATGGTTGTAGACTAGGGGCTAGGATGAGTTAGAGAGTTAGAGTAACCACCTGTAATGCCCTGATTTTTCATTTAATGAACAATTATTTATTTTGCACGTAGTGTGCACGTGCAATATTTTTGTAAATATTTTCATCAAGATGAGTAAAGATATTTAATATGTGCCTTTAATTATTTTTCTATAAGCCTTCTTTCAATTAGACAAAAAGCCTTTTCTTTTTAAAAGCCTAAAATTAATTTAATTTATTATTTTATAATAATTATTTTGGCCTATTAAACTAAAGCCCATTAGTTAATTTTTTTTTTTATGACTTGTAATGTAGAATACAAAATTAAAGTTTATTTTATAAATAAAATGTACAATTTTTGGGCCTAGTTGCATGCACGTGCACTACGCGTACACGTGCAATATGCACACTCCTAGCATGGCCGGATTGCATCTTGGAGGGAAAACCAAAATTTGGGTGGTGATCATGGTGTGGTGGTTACTTGGTTGTGGGTAGTTAATGTAACTCCCCCCCCATGGCTAGTTATTCTTGTGTAAAATTATTCTCTTCCAAACCTATAGTTCAATTATATTATCTAGTGGTGATTTTGTGAGTTAAAAGATTGAGAGTGTGTGGGATCTTTGCTTGCAATTAGAAGAGGGGAGGCCGGCTACATCAAGGAAGAGGGAGCATTCGGTTGGGTACTTGAAGGCTTGGGTGCACGTGTTCAAGGAGGAGCCATTCGTCGCAAGGACATTCGTCTAGGAATTTGCTAGTTGTAATTTTTCTCTCCATACAAGGTGGGTAAATTTTCCCTATTTCTAACATAGGAATGCATGCTAGATTTAATTAGCAAAATAATGCATGAAAATGATTAATAAGAATGCACATTTAATTGGAAAGATGATCTCTAATTGATTGAATTGTTGATATGCAAATTCGTGTGTGTTTCTACTCTTAAAATTCAAGTGTGTGCAATAAGAATGTGGTTATAAATTGTGTGAAGAAACCTTTGTTAGTAGCATGAAAAATTATGTGCAAAAAATTATTATATCGACTAGGTCACTTTTATGTGCTAAATTGGAAACTTTGTATGGCGTGGTAACGAATAAATTAAGATGTAATTTTTATGTTTGGAAAATGAATAAGAGTGGAGAATTAGTATAGAGATTGATGAAATTATAATGTCAAAAAATGTATTAGTAGTATGTCACATTAACCAAATTGTATGGTAAAAATGTGTTAATTATGGAGAAAATTATGTTTAATTATTTAAGAAATTTATTTTCATCTACTGGAATAAAATTCATGATGGAAAACAATTAATTCGGATTTTTATAGTATATTAGTAAGAACAATGTGATATGCAATTTTGTTGAACGCCGAAATGTTCTAAATAACAGAGAGTATGGGTTAAATGAGATTTGAATTGAGCTAGTGACAACTTGAGCGCGTAGCTCAAGCGGTCGGGATGGCTCTGATCGCTACAGTGGTTTCGGCCTTAAGGTTGCGGGTTCGAATCCTTGTGGCACCATTTTGTTTCATAAATTTTTTTAAGCGTATAAGATCAGCGGCCGAGAGTATTTATTACTCTCAGCGCCCCTTTATACCGTCTAGCACCTTTGGCCTAGTAGTTGTGCTGTCGGCTGTGTTCTCCGGGGTTCTGGGTTCGAATCTTGCCCTCGGCAAGATGGAAAAAAAATGTTTTTTTGATGTTTTGGTGATCAAAAAAATGTGGAAAAAATATGATTATTCTTCTAAAAATATGTAGGACTTTATAAAAATAATTTGGGGATTATTTGCATGAAATAAAACATGATTTGAGAATAAAATGTGTAAATAGAACTATGGTTCTATATTTTTATTGTTGTGAAATTGTATCTTACAAAAAAAATAATTTGAAATGAAGGATTAGAAGATTAATGTGGCAAGAAGAAAATTATATTGTGTGATGTGATGCAAATTATTCTCATTTGAGAATAGTGTGAAAAATGTGAAATGTAAATATTCTTTAGTGATGTGAAATTCAAAGTGAAATTGATAATTGATAAAGCATATGAATTTTCATGTATAGTTATGGACTATTTGAACAAATTAGAAATCATGATTGGAAAAGAGAAATACTTTTGAGTATGACAAATCAACAAATGAATTTATGAGTGGAAATGCTCAAATTGGAAATTGTGAATTGGAATTGAAACAAAAGAGTAGCTAAGTCTCCCCCGGCATTTGGAAAGAAATGAAATGAAATATTGAAATGAAAGACCAAGGTTGGTCATGTGTGAATAAATAAATAAGTCTGGTTTAGTGGAGAGGCTAACTCTAGAGATTTGATTTTGTTCATGATTCTAATAAAAACTAAGGATTAGTGCATAGTGAAGACGTGATGAAAGTGAGAGAAAACACGAGTATGAGAACTAGAGTTTACGGTGCGGGTGTGTGAGCCATAGAATGCATGCTTGATGAGTCAAGACATGCCGTGGGCACAACTTAGTAATGATCGGACTTTAGCCACGCTTGTGGGATGTTTGTTGACTGCAAGAGGATCATGTGCCATGAAGGAGGCTGAATTGCCACAGAATGCATGCTTGATGAGTCAAGACATGGCGTGGGGTTCCCCTCCAGGTTTTCTGTACACGAGCTTGTACTCATAGATCATCTAGGATACTCACCGTAGTTACAGTAGTAGATTAAGTCATGGCGAGGGATCGAACCCTACAAAGATGAAGAACGATTAAGAGGCTTGCCCTCGGACCTATATAGTATGGGATGCATAGAATCCGAACAAGTGTGCATTAGTGTCATGTAACATAATTAACTGCATTAAGGACTAAGTGCACAATCACAACACGACATCAATAGGGTAGTCCCTTTAGTTTGATATGTGACAAGTTTGTGTTTGCTAAATATGAAAAATAAGTTATACTATTTCCGGCATAGAGAGGATGGCCGTGTATAATGGTCGTCAGTTGAATAAACTGACGTACCCACAGTCTTATATGCAGGTAAGTGACATGATAAAGATTAAAGAGGAACGAATGCTTAAAGATTATTCAATGTTGTTGTACATTTATCTAATCGTTGTAAATTTTACTTCCGCTGTGCAATGTAAAGTGTAATGTTTTATGTAAACTCTGATGTAAAGTGAAAAGTTTAAATTTCCTTGTAAAATTGTACTAAAGGAAGTGGAAAGATCCTGTAGAACATCTCGAATTCAGTGTATTTGGGATTCGGGGCGTTACACCACCTATGAACACAAACCACCTCTCCACTAAGCCACTCTCCCACTGTCCCTTGACTCCATTTCTGGCCTACCCCAAAGCACATCCAAGACACGTGCTAGTGCAATTCACGTGTCAAATGTAGCACCCCTAGTTACTAGTTGTGCATGATAAATTAATTAATTGTCTACAAAATTGATTTACACTACAAGTCATGTCAAATAAAAGAGAAATAAACTAGTGGGCTTTCAATTAGTGGGCTAAAACACCATGGCTAATTTATGATAATTAACTAATTATGATGGGCTTAAAATAAACAATTAGGCTTTATAATTTAATTAGGCTTTTCTAAATAAAAAGAGAGAGATAGGAAAATATTTGTTCATGCTACAAAATAAATAATTATCTAGAAAAATACACATGAGTTAGTACGTGCAACACACGTAAAAATTCACAAACCTTTCATTTAATTAAAAATAAGGAATCAAGATATTACAGAATCGCTACCGACCGTCGAGCCCCAAGCTTATTGTAAAAGCTATGGGGTGGCTCGAGGTCACTGCCGAGTGCCGAGCCCTCATGCTTGTTGGGAAAGCTGTGGGGTGACTCCGAACCGCTACAGACCGTCGAGCCCCAAGCTTGTTGTAAAAGTTGCTCGGGGTCACTACCGAGTGCCGAGCCCCCTACTTGTTAGGAGAGCCGTGGGGTGACTCGGAACTGCTACCGACCGTCGAGCCCCAAGCTCGTTGTAAAAGCTAAGGGGTGGCATGAGGTCACTGCCGAGCGCCGAACCCCCATGCTTGTTGGAAAAGCACTGGGGTGGCTCGGAATCGCTACCGACCGTCGAACCCCAAGCTTGTTGTAAAAGCTAGGGGGTGGCTCGAGGTTATTGCCGAGCGCCGAGCCATGATGCTTGTTGGAAAAGTATTGGGGTGGCTCGAAATTGCTACCGACCGTCGAGCCCCGAACTTGCTGTAAAAGCTAGGGGGTGGCTCGAGGTCACTGCCCAGCACCAAGTCCTCCTGCTTGTTTAAAAAGGCCAGGGGCAGCTCGGAATCGCTACCGACCATCGAGCTCCAAGCTTGCTGTAAAACCTAGGGAGTGGCTCGAGGTCACTACCGAGCGGCGAGCCCCCATGCTTATGGAAAAGCGCTAGGGTGGCTCGGAATCTCTATAGATCTTCGAGCCCCAAGCTTTCTGTAAAAGCTAGGGGGTGGCTCGAGGTCACTGCCGAGTGCTGAGCCATCCTGCTTGTTCAAAAAGTCCAGGGTCGGCTCGGAATCGCTACAGAACATCAAGCCCCAAGCTTGCTGTAAAAGCTAGGGGGTGGCTCGAGGTCCCTGCCGAGCACTGAGCCCTCCTGCTTGTTGGAAAAGGGCCAGGGGGACTCAGAATTGCTACCGACCGTCGAGCTCCAAGTTTGCTGTAAAAGCTAGGGGGTGGCTCGAGATCATTGCCGAGTGCCAAGCCCTCCTGCTTGTTGGAAAAAGGCTAGGGGCGGCTCAAAATCGCTACCGACCGTTAAGCCTCAAGCTTGCTGTAAAAGCTAGGGGGTGGCTCAAGGTCACTGCCGAGCACTGAGCCCTCATGATTGTTGGGAAAGTTGTGGGGTGGCTCGGAATTGCTACCGATCATCGAGCCCCAAGCTTGTTGTAAAATCTAGGGGTGGCTCGAGATCAATGCTGAGCGCCAAGCCCCCCTACTTGTTGGGAAAGTTGTGGGGTGACTCAGAACCGCTACTGAACGTCCAGCCCCAAGCTTGTTGTAAAAGCTAGGGGGTGGCACGAGATCACTGCCGAGCACCAAGCCTTCATGCTTGTTGAAAAATGCTAGGGGCGGCTCGGAATCGCTACCGAATGTTGAGCTCCAAGCTTGTTGTAAAAGTTTGGTGGTGGCTCGAGGTTACTTCCGAGCATCAAGCACCTAGGCTGGGGGTGGTTCAACTTGAAGCGAGTTTCGACCCGCCGTGCCTACTGTGAAAGTCGGGAGTAAAAACTAAAAATTTTCATGTAATGTTGACGTCACGGGTGTGGAATTTGAGGCATTTGAAATCCCAGTGGCCGTTAGATCTTGATGATCAAGATTGGATGGTGAGGATTTTGGCGCTGGATTCGAGGAGTTGATTTCTCTCTATAAATCCCCCCTCCCTCCCTCATTTCTTCACTTTGCGTTTTCTCTCTGAAACCAGGAGCTTCTCTCTCTAAGTTGCCGACGATGACTTTTACGGCTAACTCTCCGTTTAACGATATTCATGTTAGTATTTTATTTTGCAATGTCGCGCTCTCAGTCCAGCTCCGAAGTGAGTTATTTCGATTGGGGTGAAGGTGATTGTGATTCGGACTCGACATCGTGGGACCTAGACGACTGTCCTAATGTGGGAGAGGGACAGTTGGATTCCACGTCCTGGGATACGGTTCTGGACGTGGCCCCCTTACAGATACATGAGCCAGAGGTAGTAGAGTCCTCGGGCGAGAAGGTTGGGGAAGAAGAGTCTGAGGAAGGAGGCGAGGAGGTTGAGGAAGAAGTGTCTGAGGAAGGAGGCGAGGAGGGAGGAGGCGAGGAAGGAGGGGCTCTCCCCCCTCTCCCTCCTTTGTCGACACCGTCTCCGCCGAGGAAGCCTCGAATTCATAGTAAGAAGATGAAGTGGCATTTGTCGGATAGTCTGGGCTCGCCGAACGAGTTCGGACAAAAACCTGGATTTGACGTCCCCTTTTCCAAGAAGCCAGGGTCGGTCAGGATGTATCCTGACAACATGGAGAACCTTGTTCAATTCCACGTGGAGATGCCTTCGACTAGCCGGCCTCAGATAAAGATGGACAACACGCAGTGTGTGTTAAAGGCCGATTTTATGCCCATAATAAGGGCCAGTTACTTCATCCCTAAGGAGTATGAATTGATGACCCCGAGCCCCGATCTTTGCCCCACCACTGAGTTGGCCCCTAGCTTCTGCATGTTTCCCGAGGATGCTTTTGTCTCGGGGCTAAGGTTGTCGCTGCATCTGTTCATCAAGAGGGTGCTGAGGTGGGGGGAGCTGAGCCCAATGCAGTACGGCCCCAATTCATGGAAGCATCTGATTTGCTTCATTCTGAAGTGCCACGAGAAGAAGGTCCCCCTTAAGTTGAAGTACTTTCGTGCGGTCTTGGGGGTGAGCTCGGTCGGGGATATGAAGGGCATATTCTACATGTCGCCCCGTCCTCACAAGAGGGTAATGCACGGTCACCCAGATTCCATAAAGGGGTGGAAGAAGTACTTCGTTGTTGGGAGCAAGGTGCCTTGGTAAATCCCTACGTTCTGGAAATTCTACAAGCCGAACTTCAAACCCCCGAGACGGAGGAACTTGACGAAGGCAGAGTTGGCTGATGTAGACTAAATCGTGGAGGGGCACAACATCGGTTGGCCACGCGTGACCGAGATACACCTTGCGCGAGCCAGACTGAGCCCAGCCGACCCCTGTACATTTTTGTTTCATTCTTGTCTAACCTTCTGCTTTCGTATTAACATTTTTTGTCTTTTTTCCAGTGAAGGAACCTGCCAAGCTAGAGGCAAGGAAGGCCTTGTTGGCGCTGGCCCAGAAGAAGAGGGCCCAGCAGGCAGCATCAGCGGCAGGGCCAACACAAGAGGCAGCGAAGGTCCCTTCGGAACTGCCTGCCAAGAAGTTGAAGAAAAAGCACTCGTCCCGAGACGTGAAGGAGTCGGGGCCGAGCACGAGTAGCCGAAAGGTTACCTAGGTCCTGAGGTCTGGGACCCCCGTCATCCGTCCCGATGCCAGGCAGATGGTTGGCGAGGGGGGTCGAGGCCGTACACCCCGAACTGGTCGGTGAAGGAGGGAGATTTACTAGCCAAGGGCCCGATCTCCATGGAGGTGGCCGCCAAGCTTGCCACGGTCCATGATCGGAACGTTCTGGCAACCGAGACCATGGAGACGGCCCACATGAAGTGGGCTCAAGCTCAAGTGGTGGTAAGTGGTTGTTTTGCTGTCTATTTATTTTTTTATTGTACAGGGTAATCTTTTGACTTTCCCTTCTCGACCAGGTGCTGATGATCGGGGACCAGATGAGGAGGTGCCTGGAGAAAGAGGTCCACGCCGAGAAGTAGAACGCTGATCGGTACCTTTGAGAAGCGAAGGACGTGAAGAGCGAGCTGACGGCCGCTCAAGGGAAGATCCAAGCCCTCCAAGCCGAGCATGCCTCTCAACAGGATGGGAATCTCCATGAATTGGCCCGTGGCCTGGGGAAAGGCGTAGGTGGATTACGACGAGATGGCAATGGTGGCTTCGGAAGAGGTGATTGCCGCCCAGGACGAGGCCTATGACAGGGCGAAGGAGCACTTTCTGCTCCTTTACTCCGAGGTGAAAATCGACTACCTCAACTACGGGTGGGTGGCCCCGGTGCATCCGCTAACCCCCGCGGGAGCGGGAGAGAGAGATGAGGCTCCGAGGGACCCCACCTTAGAGAAGGAGGCGGGGGGTGCGGCAGCCGACGAAGAGGTGCAGATCCCCACTCCGTAGTAGCTAAAATACTTTCTTCCCCATTTTTTTTGTATTGCCGAACGCGGACTGCCAACCGCCTTTTGTAATCAATTTTTGAATTAATACAATAGTGCTTTTGGCCAACCTTCTATGACTTGTGGATTTTTAGTGAATTGTGGTTTCCTTCTCTCTTGTCAGATTAACGAGGTCCTGGGTGCCGACCTCAGTTCTGCTGAGGTCCGTCGACTTCAAGATAGGCTAGAGTCCAAGGAGAGTGTCTTGATCCGCTATTGCAAGCAGGCTCGTGATCGAGAAGCCGCGGTAGGCTATTTTATGAACAAGTCCAAGGAGCTTAGCGTAGAGGCGGCACGCCTGAAAAAAGGCCATAGGCGATCAGGACTGGGGGAGTGCCGAAATGAACTGGTCCTTATCTGATGCTTCCACCAGGCGACTAACCTCCGAGTCCGTTCTTCGCGAGGTTGTGGTTGAAAAGGAGCTGGAGATTCGGAGATTGAAGGTGCTGCTAGGCGCCGGATGGTCTCGGTTCGGCCATCCAGGGCAAGGAGTCCCCTCTATTTTGGGTTCCTCGCCGACCTTGTATCTGGAGATGGCGAGGCCCACTGATGCGCAGAGCTCTATTGCAGGGGACGTCGAAAATGGCTATGCCCAAGATGGGGGATGAGGTTGGTGGAGGGCGGACCCATTCCGTAGGACTCGAGACGGCTCTTGTGAGCTCGAAGGGCCTAGCGAGAGACCCTTAGGTAGAGGTAGAGGTAGAATGCTAAAGTTTCTTAATTGTACTGTAGCCATTGAAGGTGCTTATGAATAAGATTTGATTTGTCCGATCCTCTTGACTTAGGGAAAAACTAGGATGTTGACTGTTCCTTGAATCGAGCGTCGAGCCCCCTGCTTCGTAGAAAACTAGGGAGTGGTTTGAGACCCGCGTCGACCTCCAAGTTGCCCTAATTGGGGTTGTGGCTTGGGGGTACTGCCGAGCGCGATGCCCAGGTAGCTTGAGAAAGTTAGGGCATGGCTCAAGGTCAATGCCGAATGTCGAGCCCCCTTAACATGGTAGAGTCATTGGGTTGTGGCTTGCAGGCACTGCCGAGCATGTAGCCCAGTTAGCTTCAGAAAGCTAGGGCGTGGCTCAAGGTCAACGCCGAATATGGAGCCCTATTAACAAGGGAGAGTTGTCGGGTTGTGGCTCGGAGGCACTGCCGAGCGCGTAGCCCAGTTAGCTTGAGAAAGCTAGGGCGTAGCTCGAGGTCAATGCCGAATGTCAAGCCCCCATAACATGGGAGAGTTGTCAGGTTGTGGCTCGGAGGCACTGCCGAGCGCGTAGCCCAGTTAGCTTGAGAAAGCTACGGTGTGGCTCGAAGTCAATGCCAAATGTCGAGGCCCCTAAACATAGGAGAGTCGTCGGATTGTGGCATGGAGGCACTGCCGAGCACGTAGCCCAGTTAGCTTAAGAAAGCTAGGGTGTGACTCGAGGTCAATGCCAAATGTCAAGCCCCCTTAACATGGGAGAGTTGTCGGGTTGTGGCAAGCCCCCTTAACATGGGAGAGTTGTCGGGTTGTGGCTCGAAGGCACTGCCGAGAGCATAGCCCAGTTTAGCTTGAGAAAGCTAAGGCGTGGCTCAAGGTCAACACCGAATATCGAGCCCCCTTAACATGGGAGAGTTGTCAGGTTGTGGCCCGGAGGCACTGCCGAGCGTGTATGCCAGTTTAGCTTGAGAAAGCTAGGGCATGTCTCGAGGTCAATGCCGAATGTCGAGCCCCCTTAACAGGGGAGAGTTGTCGGGTTGTGGCTCGAAGGCACTGCCGAGCGAGTAGCCTAGTTAGCTTGAGAAAGCTAGGGCGTGGCTCGAGGTCAACGCCGAATGTCGAAACCCCTTAACATGGGAGAGTTGTCGGGATATGGCTCAGAGGCACTATCGAGCGCTTAGCCCGTTAGCTTGAGAAACCAGGGCGTGGCTCGAGGACAACACCGAATGTCGAGCCTCCTTAACATGGGAGAGTTTTCGGGTTGTAGCTTGGAGGCACTGCCGAGCGTGTAACCCAGTTAGCTTGAAAAAGCTAGGGTGTGGCTCGAGGTCAATGCCGAATGTCGGGCCGCCTTAACATGGGAGAGTTGTCGGGCTGTGGCCCGGAGGCACTACCGAGCGCGTAGCCCAGTTTAGCTTGAGAAATCTAGGGCATGGCTCGAGGTCAACACTGAATGTCGAACCCCCTAAACATGGGAGAGTTGTCGAGTTGTGGCTCGGAGGTATTGCCGAGCGCGTGGCCCAGTTAGCTTGAGAAAGTTTGGGCGTGGCTCGAGGTTAATATCGAATGTCTACCCCCCTTAACATGGGAGGTAAAAATTTAAAAAGTGTAAGAGAAAATTAAAATTACACTTTGTTATTTACAACAAAGGAAAAGCACGTAAGTGACGACTACAATGGATTGGTTACATAAGTTTAACCTCTCCTTTGAGGAACTTAATGAGGAGTTCCGCATTCCAGGGCCTCTTGATTATCCTGCCCCCCAGGTCTGCGAGTCGGTATGTGCCTGGGCATACCACTTTGGAGACCTTGTAGGGGCCTCCCAATTAGGCGATAGTTTCCACTTTCCTCTGGGGTCGGATACCGCGAGCTTTCTGAGCACGAGGTCACCTTGCTTGATGTCCGTTGGGCGGACCTTCTTGTTGTAGAATTTCTTGATCCTTTGTTGGTATATGCTTCTGCAAATGGCGGATCTTTCCCTGACCTTGTCGATGAGGTCTAGACTGGCTCTGAGGTCTGAAGAGTTGTCCTCCTTGTTGAAGGCCATGATCCTAGGCTAGGGGAGGCCGATCTCTTGAGGAATAATAGCCTCGGTGCCGTAGGTGAGGTTGAATGGGGATTCACCCGTGGGGATCCTCTTAGTTGTTCGGTGTGCCCAGAGTACGTTGGGCAGCTCATCGACCCATAGCCTCTTTGGCAAATTATCCTGCCGCCTCTTGAGGCCGACCAGGATATGGCGGTTCACATTTTCGACTTGGCCGTTTGATTGAGGGTGGCATACTGATGAGAGGCGTTGATGAATGCCAATGTCTTTGCAGAATATTCAAAAAAATTTACCCACGAGCTGGGTCCTGTTGTCGGTGATGAGCACCTGTGGGTTCCTGAATTGGTAGATAATGTTCCTTCAAAAGAATTGTTGAGTTTGATACTCGGTGATCGTGGCCAAGGGTTCTGCCTCGATCCACTTGGTGAAGTAGTCGATGGCCACCACCAGAAATTTCCTCTGGCCCGTTGCTTGCGGGAAGGGGCCGACTAGGTCCATCCCCTACAAAGAAAAAGGGGTCGGATTGGACAGGGATCGGAGGTTGTCCTAAGGGAGCCTCTTCACCGACAAGAATCTTTGGCAAGGGCCACATCTCTTGACGAGATCCTGGGAGCCTTGCAGCATGGTCGGCCAGTAGTACCTGTGATTTAGGGACTTTCATGCGAGCGACCTGCTCCCCATGTGACATCCGCCGATCCCTTCGTGTAGTTCCTTCAGAGCGTACTTTGCCTCGTCGAGGGCTAGGCAATGGAGGTAGGGCCTACCGTCAACTAACGTGTATGAGCGCTTGAAGTGCATTCTGTCGATCAGGGTGAATCTTTCGGAGCGGACCCTGATCCTTCTTTCTTTGGGCCAGTCTTGAGGGAGCTCACCGTCCAAAAGAAATTTTCGGATGGACGTCGTCCAGTCGTCTGGGTGGAGATGAGTGGTGAGGCAGGAGGCTTCAGGGAGGTCGATGCTGGGCTTGAGGAGGACTTCGATCAGAACGGTGTGGTCGAGCCCTTCGAAGAATGACGAGGCAAGCTTCGATAATGAATCTGCCTGGCCGTTCTGTTCCGTGGGGATCCGTTCTACCGAGAGGTAACGCCCCAATTTCCAAATACTGGAAAACCGTGACATAAGCCAGAATCTTTTCCTTCAATTAGCCATAATATATAGAAAAATAGGAAAATTTCAAATTTTTGTTCAACACAAATGTATTACAAGTCCGAATGTTATAAAACTACAATATATTACATCAGTGTTACAATGATACCATACAAGCCCAAGTGTTACAAACTTCTAATAAAAATTACATCAGAGTACATTGAATAAATTACAACACTTGGTACTTTCACTTGGATGCTTCTCAACCTAAATAAATTACAATATATATTACAATTGAAATAAAATTGACACTTTGATTCTTTTGCCTGAGTCCTCCTGAATCCTGTACCTGTAGCTATGCAATCCAGTACCTGCAATTTTGCAATCCAGTACCTATTGAAATGGGGATGTCAATACATATACTGATGCTTTAAGGCTGATGACTAGCAGCGATTATCAACTTTAAGCAAACAGATTGATAAAAAGAGAAACGTGTATATATATTTGATGTGTCAGTGTATGCTATGACTTAGACTCTAATGCAAGATTAACTAATGCAAGGATGCTCTTATTCTAATGCAAGAAAGTCTTCGGAATAGTATGCATCCCGTACTAAAAACGCCCATAACAAGCCGTTTCTTCATATATAGGGATTTGAACCTGCACCATGAATTCTACTCTTGTACTCAACCTGTTTCTGAAGATACAGTGTGACTGATGAGGTTGCTCTGAAACGGTCTAATCCCGCCATTCATAGTCATATAGTGGTGTCCCCTGTTTGCCACTATTGCCCGACATACCGGACCTCACTAAAAAATTTGATGAACCCTTGGAGTTAACTATAACACAAGTTAGCTCAAAGCATCTCCTGTGGCCCCTAGCAGATAGACCGTAGTCTATGGTTGTTCGCCCTTAGATATAGAACATGACGGAGTTCCCGGGGTCCATCCCCTAGCTCCGATAGGAATTGCTCCTACCCTTATCATGGCACTTCAGAAATTAACAGACGAGATACGGATCCCGTGCTCCCAACTCGTGAGAAGGCACAGACCATATCCCTTTGACAAGAAGGGTACAACCCAATATCACCACCTAGTGTTGGCATATAAGACAGGTCGGATCATAAGGTGTCACCCTTAATACAAACACTTTCCCTTCGACAAGAAAATGATAATAAATAAAGGTTAAGTAGGAATAGCTATAAGTTACTACCCTAATGATGTCACTAACCCTAAACAATCCGAGGGATGACAACAGTACTAACACAACATACTAGGTCTTAAGTTAGACTTCGCAAGATAACTCTACTAGGCGCTCAACCTAGACTTACCAAAATTCCTAAGGATTCTGTTCATAGCCTATCGATCCAAGACCCCCGCAATACGAACGTATTCGCATGCTACTATCCTGAACTTGGATTTCGTCTACGCTACGGTCCGCGATCAACCTACACTAGTTAAGATATGACAGTACATGAGGAGTGACTCATCCACAGTCACTTAGGAGTAAGGAAAATACACATCTTGATGGTCGATGGCCCCTAGGGCAATGATATCACGCTAGACGAGTACAACAAACTGCGTACTAGATAATAAGCTACATACGAGTAAACAAAACACATACGAGCTAAATAAGCTACGTATGAAACCAACCACTACATATGAACCAGGCGAGCTGCGTATGAGACAACAACATACATACGAGCCAAATAAGCTACGTATGAGACCAACAAATACATACGGGCCAGGCGAGCAACATATGAGCAAAACAACATATAGAAACAACCATACAGGTATTCTAACAACCTAGAAGCAACCAAACGTACTTACTAGTGAAACTTGATCTTTTATAATTAGAAGCAACAGAAGAATCTTCTAACAGTCTAATATAAATATATTACCAATGAAAAACCCGATCTTCGTACGCAAAGGCGACATAAGAAGGCTTCTAACAACCTAGAAGCAAACAGTCCTACGCTTATCGGAATTCAACAAAATTAGACATTTTAGAAAGGTGAGAACATCTCCTACAACTTCCTAGTTGAACACTTTTCCAGATTCCGTAAGGATTTCAAAATTCGGTTCGTGAAATACATGCAAACAGTTAACCAATCTGCAAAATTTCAACAAAAAGCTGAAACTTCTATAGCTTGTAACTTTTGCTCTACTTGTCGGAATTTAACGAAATAGGACAATTTAAAAAAGTAGGAACATCTATTACAACTTCCTAGTTGATCACTCTTCCAAATTCTGTAAGTAAAAAGGTACAAAACATCGAGCAATCAAAACAGCGAGTACTCATCCCAAAAGGTGGCTGCTGTGGTTTGTAAAAGCCATAACTCCTACTCCGCTTGTTGAAATCTAACCAAACAGGATATTTTGGAAAGATGGGAACATTTACCACAACTCTCTAGTTGAACACTTTTCTAAATTCAGTAAGTAAGAGGGTACACAACATCAAGCAATCAAAACAGCAAGTTCTGAGCCAAAACTGGCTGCTATAAATTGTAAAAACCATAACTCCTACTCTGCTTACCGGAATCTAACCAAATAGAGCATTTTGGAAAGGTGAGAGACTCTACTAACTCTCTAGTTGAACACTTTTTCAAATTCAACCAATAAGATGTCCAAAAACATCAACCAATCCAAACAGCAAGCATTCAGCCAAAAGCTGGCTGCTGTGTTTTGGAATGGTCATAACTTTTGCACCACTTATCAGAGTCTAACCAAATAGAGCATTTTGGAAAGGTGAGAGTCTCTACTACAACGCTTTAGTTGAACACTTTATCAGATTCAATCAATAAGAAGTACAAAAATATCAAGCAATCCAAATAGCAAGCATTCAGCCAAAAGCTGTCTGCTGCACTATGGAATGGTCATAACTTTTGCACCACTTATCAGAAACTAACCAAATAGGGCATTTTGGAAAGTTTAGATTATCTACTACAACTCTCTAGTTGAACACTTTATCAGATTTAATCAATAAGAGGTACAAAAATATCAAGCAATCCAAACCGCAAGCATTCAACCAAAAGCTGGCTGCTGCGTTTTGGAACGGTCATAACTTTTGCACCACATATCGGAATCTAACCAAATAGGGCATTTTGGAAAGTTAAGAGTCTCTACTACAACTTCCTAGTTATTCACTTTTCCAAATTCTGCAAGGAACATCAAGATACATCCCCTTGAATATATGTCGATGTTAACCCCAAATTAGTAGGTTTGCTCTTTTTTGCGAAACACTCGCTATTGGGGGGTGTTTTTATAGGAGAAGGGTAGGAAGGGTGTGGTAGAGAATGAGAAATCATGGCTTAACAAATTTGAGATCAATTTACAATTTTAAATTGCAATCAAACCCTAATAAATTTGCAATCATCACCCTACTCATCCCTAACCCTTCATTTCATGATCAAAAAAATAAAAGACAATTTCCCTAAATCACATACTACACGATCGCGTACAAACGTACGAAATCAATACCATTCAAATACGTACATATATTTGTATATACAGATAATTTCTATTAGTTTAAACGAATCAATCTGTACAAAAATAATTTAATTCCGAGAAATAAAAATAAAATAATTTTATTACCGGCTCGGAAGATTTCAGTATCAATTTGATACAAAACAGATGTATACAAACTGGTATATACATATATAGATAATGTTTATTAACAAAACCTGGTGATATCCACCAAAAATATTTCAATTCTGAAAATAAAAATAAAATAATAATTTTTAATATCTTCCCAGGATTTTGCAGACATTTTCTCAAAAAACGTATTTTTCAAGTTTTTGTACAAGTGCACAAAACTGATACAATAAATATATATACTTACTAGTACATATATCCGGATAACTTTTTATTAGAAAAACCAAGTAATTTTCATAAAATTATTTTAATTTAAAAAATAATTATTTATACAATATAATATCCGACCAGGATATTACACGAGTGGTATTCGAAAGACGCCAAGAGGTGATGAACTACCGCCAGGTACTGCACCATTCGAGCGTCGCGAGCTTCGTACTCCCCGGTGATCCGGTTGACCACAAGCTCGGAGTCGTTAAAGGCCATGATGTGTCTGGATCCGGCCATGCGTGCTAGGGTGAGCCCGACGATCATAGCTTCATATTCTGCTTCGTTGTTCGAAGCTGGGAAGTTCAGACGGAGAGAATATTGAAGGAAGAAATTATCGGGACATTTCAGAATGACGCCCGCTCCGCTTCCTCCCTCGCAAGACAAGCCATTGAAATAAACCTCCCACATCGAGTCAGTTTCCTGGATGACGGATGGCTCGGAAATAGTGCATTCCATGATGAATTCGGCAATGGTCTGCCCCTTGGTAGCTGTCCTCGGCTGGTAGCTAATGTCGTACTGACTCGGCTCGATTGACCATTTGACCAAGCGGTCGGAAGTTTCGGGCTTGTGTAGGATGGCTTTAAGGGGCTGGTCCGTCAGGACCTGAATAGAGTGGGCTTGGAAATAAGGGCGAAGCTTTTGCACGGCCATCACAAGTGTATAGTCCACCTTCTCCATTTTTGCATACCTAGTCTCCGCCGAAAGCAAGACTTTGCTTACGTAGTAGAGAGGCTTCTAGATGCTGTCATCCTCCCGAACGAGAACGGCGCTGAGGGCACTCTCTGAGGCTGAGAGGTATAGCTGGAATTTCCTGAAGGAAACACCAAAGGCGGACTTGGCGGGACGCCAAATGCTTCTTCAAGGTCGTCCACATGGTCCTAACCTCGCCGGCTTTTGACGAGCATGTCGTCGACGTATACTTTCATGTTGCGAACGATTTGATTTTTGAAGACTCGGTTGACGAGTCTCTGGTAGGTGGCTCTCGCGTTCTTGAGCCCGAAGGGCATAACCCGGTAACAGTACAGACCTTGGTCGGTGACAAAAGACATCCTGGCGATGTCAAGAGGAAACATGCAGATTTGGTTATAGCCTGAAAAGGCGTCCATGAATGTCAGTAGCTCGTGACCTGACTTCGCGTCGATTAGGGCATCGATGCTCGGGAGATGGAAAGGATCTTTTGGGCATGCCTTTTTGAGATCTGTGAAGTCTATGCAAATCCTCTCACTTCCGCTGGCCTTCTTCACCATAAGGACGTTAGCCAGCCACTCGAGGTAGCTGACCTCCAGGATGAATCGAGCAGACAAAAGTTTGTCCACCTCAACCTTTAGGGCTTGTTGCCTCTCCGGGGTGAACTTGCACCGCTTCTGATGAATAGGCTTGGAGCTCGGGGCGACGCTCAGTCGGTACATGATCAGATCTTCGGAAATCTCGAGTATGTCAGGATAGGGTCCAGGCAAAGAGGTCGATGTTGCGGCGGATGCAATCGATCAGGCCCGACTTCAAGTCAGGGGACAGGGTGCAACTCACGTGGAAAAATTTGGATCTGTCCTCTGCCCCGAACGAGATTTCCTCCAAATCGTCCGCTGATTCTGACTCCATATGGTCCTTCTTGGGAGGGAGCTCAACTGCATCAAGGGGAAATATCCTGCCCCCGACCGCGGTCATGTAGCACGAACGTGCCGACTCCTGTTTACCTTGGACGACCCCAACCCCAAGGTAGGTGAGGAATTTTAGCTTCAGATGGTAGGTCGAAGGGGCGGCCTAGAATGAATTAGGAAGTATTCTATTTTGTTCTGTTATGTGACTTCTTACCATCTATACATGCTTATCTGTTATTCTGAATTTATGGGTGGTTATATCATGCTAGATTTACTTTGTTTCATGCACATACACATCTGTCTGATAATAATTATAAAATGTTCAAGCTGGGGTTTATGGAAAAGATCTAGTAGTGGGAAAGAATAGAAATGTGTACTTAGAAAGGGGAACGTGTTTCTCATATGATTATTTGTTATCTGACCCTGTCTACATTACTTCTTATATGAAGGTGTAAAGTAGAAGAAAACCACTAGGTTCTATCTGTCTGTCTGAATCTATTATCTGACTCTGTCTACATTACTTCTTATAGGAAGGTGTAGAGAAGAAGAGAATCACTAGGTTCTATCTGTCTGATTATCTGTTATCTATCTGAACCCTGAGTACACGGCCGTATATGATCCCCTACGAAATCTAAAGCGAAATTGTCTATTGTAGCAACCATGTGTTATGTTTTTTGGGCGCATGAAGTGCTACCTATAGTAATCACACAAGACTTATAAGAACAAGACATCTGTATCTGAATCTAAAATCTGAAATCTAAAATCTGAAATCTAAATCTGAATCTGTTACACGTATCTGACTATCTGTTATCTGATTATCTGATTATCTGTTACCTGTCTGACACTGCCATGTGACACATTACTTGACACTATCTGTATATCTGTTTGCATACTATCTGACACTTGACATATGTTAGTATACCATGTTAGTTGATTCTGCTATACCATGCTAGGTCTGTTTCAACTATTAATTAGATCTGTTAGTTTTCCCCATGTACTTGTATCCTACATTATTTGTGACCCGTGACTTGCAATTGACGGGTACTTATTTTCTTCATTTCCCATTTTCCTGCAAATTTACTAATTGCAGATCAGGATGGACAACTGCCAGATGGTATTAGCGAGATAATGTATTAGTGCTGGAGTTTCTGCTTTATTATTATTATTATTGTTGCTTGAACATTGAATAAAAGTATATTTGATTTCTTGGATATTTTTTTTGTATTTGGGCGATGTGACCCAGGATATTTGTTTTTGTCTAGACTCTGATTTATTTGAAAATATTGTATTTTATTTCAAATAAATTTATGTTGGTATCTTGTTTCAATTATGCATGTTGGTTGATACTTTTGCTTCCGACTCTGATTATTGCTATGATATGTTGTAAAGATTCTTGAACTACTTATGGATGATAAAAATCATTCGCTGGGCTTTTGTCGCGTATCCGTATAACGTATTCTTTTTGGGAAGCGGGGCGTGACAGGGTTTCTAGTGGTATCAGAGCACTAGGTTTGGCTAATGTATTAGTTGCCTAATATATTAGACAAGCTTGGCTCGAACTGGGATCTGCTCTATATTTCACCAACCATGCATGCATAAGTGAATCATAATCAACATTGATCTGGATACTAGTCTTATTCCCTCCATTTTGATCCCTTCTTATTTGATTTCTTTGATTCCTTGTTTCTTCCGTCTCTTTTAGTCGTTCTTATTTGTTGATTCCTTATTGGGTATAGTTTCGTTCTTTCCGTACCCATATTTCTTTGATTCTTTCATTCATCTTCATTTGTTGACTCATTTTGAGTATCATGCTAGTTATTCTTTTCCTGCTATATCCTCTTCAAATTCCGCTTGTGTCCCTTCTTTCCTCTTCCTTCATATTCAATTCTTTGATTTCTTATTTTCTTTCGTCCCTTGTAGTCGTCCTCCTTTGTTGACTCTTTATTGAGTATAAAACTTATTTTCTTCTCCTGCCTATATTTTCTTTATATGTATTTTTGAATATTTTATGTATTTCGATTATTATTTGTTATATTTTGGATCTTCTATAAAATTGTTTTCTAAAAATTTTATTATTTCGAATAATTGTGTATTTTAATATTACAAATTTTAAAATGTAACTTCGTACTTAAATTGAGCAATCAATATCAAAGTACGTGTGGAAGATTGCATCATCTCATTCATCGTTTTATTGCAACTGGATGTCGAGATGGCAAACATGCAATTAGACGTCAATGGAGGCAAATTGCAACTGGATATGGTGAGGCAAAATTTGAAACCGAATATCTAGATGGTAACCTGCAACCTGTTTTCGTGGAGGCAAACCTGCAACTTGATGTCGAGAAGGCAAGACTACAGATGGATATAAATGAGGCGAACCCACATCAAAGAATTTCTACTAGTACTATTATTATTGTTTTTGTAACACCCCAAAAAAAAAATTTTCTCCAAATTCAATTCTTTCAATTTCTATATCACTTTAAACATAAACTAAGAAAGTTATATTTCAGGAAAAATTTTGGCAGAGTTTCCCCTGTAAATTTTGCCCCGAAACGCAAATAGCTTACGGAATTCTGCTCAAAATTCCGTAGCTCACAATATATACAATAATTTCACGGGCTCCCCAGGCCAAAATGAGCAGAAACACACAGGCAATATAATATAATGCTTTGGGGGCTAAACTCATAACGGATTATCAAATATCAAATAAAAACTATAAATTTTATAGAAAAACGAGGTAAAAATTTAGAAAAATTCTTGTAAAACCTACCACAGAGCCCGGTACTCCACAACGAGATGGGTACGGGTCACAAACATACCATACCACCCCACACTATACTCATCATCATCATATACATGCTTATACATCCATAATACAATTTAGATCATAAATTTTACTATGCACATAACTAATTAGTACAAATTTTTAAAATAAAACTTCATCCTACCAATCCACGCCTCACCTCTGCACTGATGAGAACCTGTAACAGTAGGGGATCTATGATAGTCCTCAGACTCCCCTAACCCCCCAAACACTAAGGGGTCAGCCATTTCTGGTGTGAGTATAGTTATTAATCTAATTACAAATTAAAATAGTGTAAAGAAAATAATTTAAACTTACAAATACCAAGTTAAGATAATGCAACCTGAATCCTGAACACAACAACATCATCACTACGACGATATATCAAGTACTCTGCCAATCATGCATTCAACTATTTAATTATCCATAACTTCCCACATTTCATAATATACTTCACCTCAACCTCGTATATATATATATACTTATTTTACATCCGCATAATACGAATTCCCATACAATCCATTACTTTTTCAATTTAAATTTCCTAACACGAATATTCATCTTTCCACAATTATCGTCATATCCTCATTTCGTTATTCATAAGAATATACCCACATGATGTTACTATATCTTTTCTTCATCTCTATTTAACCATGCACTTCATTTAATTGCATTCTATCAACAACTCACTTACTCATCCTGGAAGTGGTGCCAAGGCAGGTAGTTCCCACCATTTCCATGGAAATGGCGGGCGAGTAGTTCCCTGACACACTTCCAAGATACACAAACTCATATCACGACATACTTCCCTTAATAACCATTTTCATTACCACTCTAATAATACAGGTATTTATTTTATTATATTACAACAAGTACCACTTCTTACATATATGCTTCTATTCTCACAATGCCACATTCATTCAAGTCTTATGACGCAATTATAACATCTTATTGCTTATTGCAATGCTCTCACATTTCATCACATCATTAACAAATCACTAGTAGAACGCTTATACTCGTTACATCGAAAACATGTTTTATAGCTTATTCCCATCTCATTATACCACCTTAGTAATTCTCATTCTTATAAGTAATATATCTTATTATTTTCACTAATATCTCAATTTATCATTAATTTCACTTTCATTCTCATCAATTTATACTCCATATCCCAAACATAGTTTGGGTAATAATATATCACATCCCAAAGCCGATAGCTTGGGTAATAATCACCGCACCCCAAACACATAGTCCGGGTAATATCACATCACATATCAAGCCGATAGCTTGGTTATTAATTCACTTCAATTACTTTTCATCTTCACTTAATTCTTCATTTCCATTAATCATTACCATTATTATACCAACTCACCCTGCGAATTATGCCAAGGCAGGTAGTTCCCACCATTTCCACAGAAATAGCGGGCAGGTAGTTCCTTGACACAATTCCAAGGTACAACTCATAGCAACTATATTTAACTTTAATAATCATTTACATAATAAAATTACTTCATACTCTTCATATTAACACACATCTCTTTTACTCTTTTCATTATAAATTAATCACATACTGCATTTCATCCACAACCACTTTCTTTCACATTCACAATTCACTTTCCACTTTCTTTACTCTCATATTTTTATTTACACTTAGTTATTTATTAGTTTGTCGACCAGTGAGCCATAGTATCCCAACATACTAAAAGCCGACAGCCCAGTAAACATGCGGTCCGATGCTCTCCCAGAGTCTTACTCGTCCGAGGCTTCGTCTTCCTCCTAGCCGAACTAGCGAAGGAACACCACACTCTCTCAGGTCCCACCTGAGGTATCATATCTCTCTCCGGTCTATCCGGAGGTATCTGCTCTCCCAGGTCTATCCTGGGGTATCAACTCTCTCTCAGGTCCCACCTGAGGTATCATATCTCTCTCCTGTCTATCCGGAGGTATCTTCTCTCCCAGTTCTATCCTGGGGTATCAACTCTCTCTTAGGTCCCACCTGAGGTATCATATCTCTCTCCGGTCCCACCGGAGGTATCTGCACTCCCAGGTCCCACCTGGGGTATCATCAAGAGAAAACCGGGCCTCAAGCCGATAGCTTGGGCGATAAAACACCGCACCCCAGATAAACTGGGTACTTCCTCCCAGCCGAAGCCAAAAGGGAAAATACCGCACCCTAAGCCGGTCCTTGGGTATTAGGAGGTCTAGCCCAAACCCCCAGGATTGCTGTAGGTACTGGTCAACAAAGCCATCTGTTATTAGCATTAATCATTTCATCTTTCCATCTTGCTTTATCACACAAGCATTTCACTATTTAATATAATAAATGCCACATCCTGGACTTTAATCACGTGAATTAGTAACCCATTTATTAGCACGTGTCATCTTATCTTTTATCTTCATATCCACATACCACATTATGCATACATCCTGTTATTCCACATAACTCATCATATCATATTAATGCACTAGGTTTGCCCGTTGACAGGTGCCTAGGGCACGTCTTCAGAACGGTGCACCTTATTTGAGCATAAAAAATAATTTTGGAGGTCGAGCAAATTAATTGAAGTAGCAAACATAGAGCAAAAAATCTATTATATGTTTTTTTTTATTTGAATTATTTTTAAAGTTTTTAAAATTTTAAATTGTTAAATTTTTAAATTTTTTAATATTTTAAAATTTATAAAAAAATTATTTTCTTAATTTTTTTTAATAGAAGGGGGAGGGAGAGAGAGAAAAAAATTTAAATAAATATAGGAGTTGTTTTGGGTGGGAGATTTGAATTTGAGTTTTGGAAAAAACTTTTGGGGGAAAAATATGTTTTGTAAAGTTAGATCTGGGCCTTTGATTTTTGGGGGGATTGAAGGAGAGCCACTTGATAGCTTTCTTTGTGTTTTATTATATAGATAATAATAATGTGCCAAGATATTTATTTCGTCATAACAACCCACGTTAAGAATACTATACTATTCATTACATCACTGTACCATATATAGGCATACGCCAAGTTATAACATTAATAAAAGAACTACATTATGTTATTCCATATCGTAAAAGTATCAAAATGTATAATTCATCATATTATAATATTATACTATTCCCCATTAATTCACTTCAAACATAATTATAATGTAATCATATACCCACTTACTAATTTCATCAATTATTACATCACGAGTCAATATCATAATATATATATCACAAACATACACCACACGTGCGAAATTCCAAGAAAAGGGGCCAAAATCACTTATTTCCTCTAATTAAATCTTATAATATCTAGTTATAGCATACTAGCTCATACACCATGCTCCATGTAATCATAATTACCTATAAGGGCCTATATGCCCCAAAACATGCACAAAATATGCACTGGATAAAAATATGCATAAACAATCTAATATAATTAGTTTTTATACTTCAACACGTCACAATAACCCGTACTATAGATTTTATATATTTAAACTAATCACTTTCACCACATATCTCAAAAACCCATTTTGGATCCTTAAAAATCCGTATTTTCAATAAAAATCCATTTTTGGCATAACTCCCACAAAACATATCAAAAGGCCACGAAATTCGGCCACAATATAAAATATTTATAAACACAATGTACTCACCTGACGGATCGAGCAAACGATGTCCCACGTCCGTCCTGTAGCCAGTCGAAGTTCGACTTTTTCCACCTAAATGAAAAATTATAGAACCGATTAGTTTAAAGCTCAAAACTCGACCTAAGGACCTCCAAATTTGAATCCGTCTTCACCCACGCGTCACAAATGACATATGTAGGCGAGCTACATCGATGGATTTCAAATTCGAACCCCGATGCAAGAACTCCCATATTGATCGGAGGCTTTCTAATAGGAAAAATTCATATTTTCTAAATTCCTTAATCCCCTTTGTCCTAATCTCACATATTAGGGTTAATAATAATAATAAGACTCAACTACACCTCCGAACCCATCAAATTCTCACCTAAATCTCGCTCGGGCATTTCATCGAACACCCGGCGTGCACTAAATTTATACTTTCATTCTCCATCTTTTCCATTAAGTTCTAAGTCTACAAAATTCCTTCTAAATTCATATTGATACTCTCACACTACTCCACAACCTCCCATACATTTTCTAAACTCGCTAGAAGCAAGTTTCTTACTCCGCTTCACATATTCTAAAAATTCGCTTTATGCCAAAATTAGAACATCACGATTTCACCATGATATACACCAATCCTAACTTCTAACATGTTCTATATAATCTCTTTTACAAACCCCAAACCCTAATTTATTAACAACTTGCAATTTCTTTAACAATCCACTAATTTCTCAAATCTTCCACTTCCAACATCTCTAAATCTCTCTACCATAATAATCCTACTCCATAGAAATTAATCCAACTCAATTTCATACAATAAAATGGGTTAGGGTTTACCTTTTCGGAATCCTTTCGAAAATCCGACACTTCCACGATGTAGAGAACCCTTCACTTAGCCAGTTCCCAATTTAATTTGGATTTGGCGAAGGAACGAAGTGGATTGGAGCGGGAGAAGGGGAGGCCGAATGGGTTTCGGCCGAAGGATTCGATCGGGAAGAAAACAGGGAAAGGAAAGGGAAAGAAAGAAAAAGGAAAGGAGAAAGAAGGGGGGGGGGAGGAATTTGGAAAATTGTATATATATATATATAATAAGGAATAATTACATATAAGCCCCCAATCTCCCAAATATTTCAAATAGACCCCCAACTCTCACACTTTAAAAATACTAACAACATCAAATACAAAAAATTATCTCATAATAATTTTTGAAAAGTAGAAAATAAGGTAAACAATATTTCTTCATATAAAACTCGACCCATAACTCCAATATATCATAAATACTAATCTACCACAAATATCCATACCAATATCAATATTTAAATAAAATACATCAAAATAATTTTCACCACTCAAAATATATAAAAACAGGCATTTTCGGTTAAAATCCGAGGTGTTACAGTTTTCCTTATTATTATTAGTATTATTATTATTATTGTTATTACTATTACTATTATTATTATTGTATTTTGTTACTATTTTATTTTTGATGTCGATATTGAATTACTTTCACCAAAATGATGAACCCCAAATTATTTTCTGTCTTATATTATTATCCTTACCAGTATTGTTAATATTTTATTATTATTATTATTTTTACCAGTATGTTTATGATGATTATTATTGTTATTATTATTTTTATTATTTTGCCATTATTATTTGATTATTATTATGTGTTGATTTTTTATTATTAATATTATTTTTGTTAACACCCTTTAGTTTTGACCTAATTATTTAAATTAAAGCCCTCCTCCAAATCCCAATTTTATTCTGGTGTCTTATTCTTTTCTTCCTGCTCGGATCGTCGCTTGGTGCCACGTGGTCTACAACGACTTGTCTGCAGCTCGGAACGTCACCATGAGAGTGGCGCAGCATAAGCGTGGTGGGCCCATAACCCACAGGTCTCAGGATCATATTATTGCTTCTCCTTCTTTGCATTGTTTTGGTTTCCCTTATCTCTTGCAATTGTTCTCATCCATTAACTTATTGTTTGATTCAATTCTTCCCTGTCTTTTCTCTCTTTGATTTCAGTTCTGTCTACTCCTTTATTGCTTTGTTATCTTGTGTTGATTCTTTCCTTTTGATATTGTTTGTTTCTTTTCTTGCATTCCATTTGACATCCTTGTTAGCCATTTTCTTCATTCTTTTCTGATGTTGCCGCTGCTTTGTTCTTTCCCCATTAGCCCTCTGCTTTGTTATCGTTTTTCCAGTTTGTTTTTGCCTTGTCCTATGAATCGCCTAAGCAAATTTCGAGGACGAAATTTTGTTGTAAGGTGGGTAGGATTGTAACCCCTGTTTTTTCAAAAATGTATTTTTGTGTATTTTCTGTATTTTAAAAATTTTCACAAATTATTTTCTTCGGTTTTCAAAATTCTTTTGTCAAAATGTATTATTGGATTTTCCATTTAAAATCTATTTTTGATCCATAATTTTAGCTGTAACTATTTTTCTATAATTTTTGTATTTAATACAGTTCTTATTATTGTTATTATTACTTTTATTATTTTTATCATTTTTATTATTATTAACATTGTTACTATCTGTATTATTTTGCTAGTGTTGTTATTTGCATTATTATTTTATTTTGTTTTTTATCGTTAAAATTACATTATTTTATAAATTATATTTATTAGTTATTGTATTTAAATTTTCTTATTTGATTTTTTATTTAAAAACCCTATAACCCATTTGGTTCTTATTGGATATTTTTTCATACCCATTTATTCTAACCATTACCCATTATATCCTATCATACCTAACCTGTTTGAATACCCCTCAGACCCAATTATATACTAAACCCATTATAACCTAATATTAATCCTACACCAATATATTTAGTCCTATACCCATTATACCATCAGATTTTCCTACCATTATTACCTATTATAATCCTATACCCTAACTAATCCTACCAATACTTACCTTAGCTTAACCAGACCAAATCATACCATTACTTTCCTAATACTACAAGGTCCTACCAAATCCCTACGCCTTGAATCCCCACCGTGAGCTGCATTTTTCCCCCTCCACTACCCGGTTGCACCATAAACCAACCCGGCCCATTTTTTTCTATTTTTTTTTTTCCTCCTGAGCCGTCAGCCAGGATGTGTGCACCTCCCCTTTTTTTTCAAACCCTAATACTTATACATATCCTATATATATTATTGCAATCCACTTGCTACATGCTTTAGTTTTCCCTAAGCACCCTATTCCGTGCTCGCTCTCTCTCTCTCTCTCTCTCTCTCTCTCTCTCGTGTCTCTCCATCCGCCGTCTCGCACTCTCTTGTTCTCGGGGTTTCTTGCGAATGCTCGAGTGCGCGTGTGGATCATTCGTGAGTTCGTGAATTTTCGTTCGTGGGAATTGCTCCTACTTTTGAGTTTGTCGTTCTTTATCCCGATTTAAGGCAAGTAACTTGTACTCCAATTCATTTGTTTGATACAAGTCAAAAAGTTCACATATAGTGTAGTTGGGTCTAGAGACAACCTTAGATTGCGTTTTCCATGGGTTTTGTCTATATTGTGATAATTTGGCCATAGATGACTCATGACATAAATCTTGATATGCGATAACCTAGGAATTGCTCAATTCTTGATTTTAATCATGTATGTGAATATTTGTGTGAAATTGTGTTTGGACTAAGACCCATATGAAATAATAGGTGTGGACATGTTGATAACCCTAAATCATGATGTCTAGATACTTGGTAAGTTGTATTTCAAGTTTGGATGTATTGGGATCAATATTCTTGAAGTTATGTCGTTTTTGTTTTGAAGTGTAAAATCTGTATTTACTAGGTGTTCTGTTTTGATTGCTGTTTTCGTCTATGCTACAGTCAGTATCTTGATTTCGGTATAAAATATGAGTTTTAGATAATTTTTTCTATTTTCAAACCTCACTTTTTTTGCTTGGTTTGGATTTCGTATGACTGAGTTATGACAGTTTTAGTACAGAAGTATTAATCTATTCCAGATTCTGTTTTGGGTTAATTTTGTTAACAAACTATTTTCAAGAACTATTCTTTACATATTATTTTGATCCAATATTTTGGTCAGTGTTTCTTTATGAATTTAGGGTTTACCCAGAATTTTGATGAATTTTATTGATAAGTTTTATGTGATGTTTCATGCTCGTTTCTAAAACCTACATGTGTTGTATTTTGCTTGTTGTTCTATAAAGAATCCTATTTTCACTATAATTTCTTATACTGTATGAAAAATAGTTGTGAAATGTGAAATTTAGTATATTCTATCTACTTTCATATCCCTTTGGCGGATTTGGATTTCGATTCACTGGTTGCGAGATATCTTAGTTTTCGTACAACAGTGTTGAGATTCCCAGATTCGTTAAACTATGTTTTCTTGATTCTTTGGTATTTTTGATGACTAAACAAATTTTACTGGAATATTATGAAACTTTATATTTTGTATCTAGACATATATGGGAATACCTTAGATTTTTCCTAAATTTATTTGAGTGGTTTTGATGCAGTTTTCCTGATTGAGGATTCGTTTTCCTGATTCTGACTGAACATGTTTTCTGTTTTCAAATCTGTTTTGAGTTATGATGTTGTGAAGTACTATATGACTTATTTATGCTCGCTGGATTCGTGTGGATGTCTAGTTTCTAGATCCTTCGATGGATCTAGATTTTCATTTCTATAGGGACAAGAATCACTATTTTAGTACTGATCTGTCACGCTGTCTTGATTATAAACATACACTATTTTGCTCGTTTATGTGACTGTATATCATCTATGCATGTTTATTTATTTTTCTGGACCTATTACTGATTATACCATGTTAGTTTGACACTATTTCGTATACATTCATGTCTGTTTGATGACCATAATAAAAGTAACCAAGCCGGAGTTTGTGGGAAAGATCTAGTAGTGGGAAAGCATATAAATGTGTACTTAGAAGGGGGCCCGTATTTCATATATGATTATCTCTTATCTGACCCTGTCTTATATGAAGGTGTAGAGTAGAAGAGAACCACTAGGTTCTATCTGTCTATCTGAATCTGTTATCTGACCCTGTCTACATTACTTCTTATAGGAAGTTTTAGAGAAGAAGAGAACTACTAGGTTCTATCTCTCTGATTATCTGTTATCTATCTAAACCCTGAGTACACGGCCCTATATGATTCCCTACGAAATCTAAAGTGAAATTGTTTGTTGTAGCAACCATGTATTATGTTTTTGGGGCGCATAAAGTGCTATCTAGATAGTAATCACACAAGACTTATAAGAACATGACATCTGTATCTGAATCTGAAATATGAAATCTGAATCTGAATCTGAATTTGTTACACGTATCTGACTATCTGTTATCTGATTATCTGATTATCTGTTATCTGTCTCACACTGCCATGTGGCACATTACTTGACACTATCTGTATATCTGTTTGCATACTATCTGACACTTGACATATGTTAGTATACCATGCTAGTTTATTCTGCTATACCATGCTAGGTCTGTTTCAACTATTAATTAGATCTGTTAGTTTTCCCCATGTGCTTGTATTCTACATTATTTGTGACTCGCGATTTGCAATTGACGGGTACTTATTTTCTTCTTTTCCCCTTTTCCTACAAATTTACTAATTGCAGATCAGGATGGACGATTGCCAGATGTTATTGGCGAGATAATGTATTAGTGCTGGAGTTTCTGCTTTATTATTATTATTATTGTTGCTTGAACATTGAATAAAAGTGTATTTGATTTCTATGATATTTTTTTTTGTATTTGGGCGATATGACCCAGGATATTTATTTTTGTCCAGACTCTAATTTATTTTTGAATATTTTATTTTATTTCAAGTAAATTTCTGTTGGTATCTTGTTTCAATTATGCATGTTGGTTGATACTTTTACTTCTGACTCTGATTTTTGCTGTGATATGTTGTAAAGATTCTTGAATAGCTTATGGATGATGAAAATCATTTGCTGGATTTTTGTTGTGTATCCGTATTCCGTACTCTTTTTGGGAAGCGGGGCGTGACACCTCACCTCGGCGGTGAATCTCTGAATGAACTCACGGAGGGATTCCCCATCCTTCTATTTGAGGTCCAGAAGAGAGGCGCTCGTCTTCTCGACCTTTCTGCTGGTCATGAAGTGGGCTAGGAAGCCCGCCTCTAGTTTTTCGAACGAGAAGACCGAGCCGGGGGTAAGTTTGGAGAACCATTCCCGAGCCGAACCACGAAGGGTAGCAGGGAAGGTGCGGCAGAGGAAGGGATCCGCAGCGTTGTGAATCATCATGAGGGTTTTAAATCTCTCTATGTGACCAGCGGGATCACCCTTGCCGTTGTAGGTCTCGAAATGAAGAGGCCTGAAATTTCAGGGGATCTCAGCTTCGAGGATTTAGGGGGAGAATGGGGGTCCATTCGGCCGACGATCGTGACCCGGTATGGATCCGCCTTCGCCGATATGGGCGAGGTGGTTCTCCATCTCCTGTAAATGCCGAAGGACGGCACCTCCCTGTTCCTGAAGGCGGGCCGATCCCTGGGATTCGCCACCTCTTGTTCCTGACCGTGGGTCGGAATTGTTTCGGACCTCGGTGCTTTGGCCACCTCGGATGGCTTAGAGGATCTCATCCCAGAAATTTTGGAACTCGACCCTAGTGAAGGGGGCTTGCTCCACCGGGTCCTGCAGGGGCGGAGGTCCATGGGGCGAGCGGCTGTGTTCTAGACCGTGAACTTGGGACGGTCGTCGGCGATGGTTCGAGACCGAGTTGGAAGCAGCCTTTCCCCTGGTCCGGTTGGCCTGCCGATCTGAGATGACGCGACATTCGAAGGTCTGGCCACGCCATTGACCCGTGGTTGGTTGGAACCCTGGGCATCCGGTGGCTGTGTTGTGGAGGGTCTGGATGTCGTGCTGAGGTGATGGTCCCTTCTGGTTTTGGGAGCCATGAGAGAGCTCAGACTCGAGGTGACGTTCCTGACGGGGCTTGGCCTGGCGACAGTACTAAGAGAGGGTTCCTACAGACGGCGCCAATCTGATGCAGTTTGTTTTTGGGGCGTGGGGGCAGCGGGTGTGAGTTCTTGTAATTTGTGAAATGGAAACTGTAGTACTAGCATCGGTTTGGCCTTAGGGAGTAAGACTGGCTCGGGGGTAGCAGCTGAGAGGTAGAGGCCGGGTGCTCGGCTCGGATCCAGTAGCTCAGCTCGGATCTTTGTTGCGTGGCTCTATCTTTTGTACCTACACACTGCCTAGAAATAGCAGGAAAAGTCCCGGCGACAGGCCCTCAGACGATCTAGTCATTTACTGAGAAAGAGACTGGGCAACTAGGGTTCAGGTGGGGAAAACTTTATTACCTGGAGAAGTGAGGAGGGGGTCTGGTATTTATAGGCAGAGGAAAATGGGTCTGGGACCTTAACGGGTCGGGTCGGACCCGTTTGCCTGTGGGCCTGAGGTGGCAGGAGCCCGTTGGACTTCTGTTGACCTGATGATCAGGGAAGAGCAGGATTTGAGGGGATCTGATGGCCCGGGGGGGGGGGGGGGGGGCACGTCATCTAACCCATATCAATTCCCATGATTTCTATATGGTTCTTAACAATCTCAAGTCATCTACTTAGGGTTTTAATCATCAATAGCATAGTTTTCATGAAAAGATTCATTTTTTATTCATACATCCATCAAAATCCATTATATCATCATACCATCCCCTAGCATGCTTTTTAATAGACAAATCATCACATAAGACATGTTTAGAACAGTAAGAAAATAAATATATGTCACTCACCTTTTTGAAGAATCAACCAGAGATAATAAAAGAATAAGAAAAGTCATTTCTTTCGCCAGAAAACCAAGATCCTCGCTTCGAAACTCTAAGAACTCAATAACAAAGAAACCCCTTGTTTTGTGCAGCAAAGAGGTAGCTGCTACTGCCCTTATAACACGCCGGAAATATGGTGTATTAGGATTTTGAGTCGATTTGCAAAATATCCCTTTTGAATATATCTTTACATATATAAATTCTTATACTTGGAAATTAGATTAACCAATTTAATTTAATTTTAAAACCAAAATAATAAATGTGATATAGCCGACATTATTTTCAGATCCAGAAAAACAAAATTTGTAATCTTGCCTCTAAGTGGTAATTTTGCAAAAAGACCATTCTTTGAGAAATTTGCGAAATGAACCAAATCTATTAAAAGAAAAGTAAATTTTTTACCTCTGAGTTGGCTAGCAATCATGCTCAGCCAAAACATCCAAAAATCTAGAATTTTTACTCCAAGTTGTAATTTTGCACAACAGCCCATCTTTTTGTAATATTTACAAATATGCCAAATAAATATCAGAAAAATCCAAAAAGTTTATAAATAATACCTACTAATAAATGATAGGTTTCCCCCAAAATAATTTCTGACTTTAAACTTCTCAAGAAAATATATGCACGTGTTTTGCACTTGTAAAAAGATAAATTTCAGAAAATATTTATTAAATCACCAAAAAATTATTTTAATTCATTTATAAATCTCAAAAGCATTATTTAAAAATCTAGGGTGTTACAAAGAAGATTATTTATTTACATATATGGATCCCTTCCAATTATTTGTTAATCAAATTAATTTAAAATAAATTAAAATTAAATCCCTTCACATCCCAGATCTGGCCGACCAACACATGCAGCCTGAAATTTTGAAATCTGGAGTTTTTACTCGAAGTGACAATTTTACAGAAAAGTTCTTCTCTTTGTAATATTTACAAACAAGTCATAAAATATTCGTAAAAATCCAGAAAATTTTGAATTATTATCTACTAATAAAATTTAGATTTTCAAAATAAAATTTTCTGACTTTTACACTCCAGGAAGAATATATTCAATAATTCCCTAAAAAAAAAGAATATATTCAATAATGCCCCCAACAATCTCAAAATTGCGTAATTATATATTTATTAATTAAATCAATAAAAAATCAACCAAATATGGAAATAATCTAATTCGTTAGAGTCTTCTACTGAATAGCTGGCCCTAAATGCAGGCAAACAATTTTTCAGTTCAATTTTCACCCATAATCAACTTTTTACAAAAAAAAAACTCCTTTCTTTAAAATTTTTACAAAAGTTGTTTTCTTAATTCAGAAAATTCCCAAAACTTCAAATATACCCAGTAACAAATTTTGGAAGTTGTTCATCAACTCATAATTCCAAATTCATACTTCGAAACTATTTACACGTGCTTTGCACGTGTGAAAATGTCAATTTTTACGAAAATTCAAAATAATTAAATAAACTGATTTAAAAATTATTTTTTAATTCAAAATATTGTATTAAAATTTACGGGGCATTACATCACTCTCCCGTTAGAATAGTTCTGTCCTCAGAACTATCCTTAGTAAGAGGAAAACAAAAATACAGAACTCTCACAACAGTTTTAGGAAATCCTTTTATCTTTATTTTCTAATTACATTGGGTTGCTAACTAAAGAAAATAATGTATAATAAAAACAACAAAATATATATGAAAACCGACAGAGCAATAAGTGATGCTGTTTATTTTTGGGGTGTGGGGGCAGCAGGTGTGAGTTCTTGTAATTTGTGAAATGGAAACTGTAGTACTAGCGTTGCTCCGACCCCGTGGAGCGGGAGCGGCTCGGGGATGAGGAGCCGAGAGCTAGGTGTCTTACACCTTCAGTAATTTTTACGGATTTTTGTGATTTTCCTGCCATTAAAATAAATTACGAACTTGCATGGTGGTCAGAATAGAAAGAAGTAGTATATTGTTACTGTTGTGGAAAGAATAACCTGTATCTCACTGCATGCTTATGGGAATGATATGAAATTTTAGTATGTCATTGTTGGATGTATCTAAGACCTATATTTCAAATTTCATTAGATCTGGTCCACTGTAGCTATGTCAATAAAATTATGCAAACTGAGCTAGATATTTTAGTAAACAGAACTGCTATTGTTACTGTCCTGTTTTTGGATGACATTCAAAAGGACATAATTGGAAACCTAATTGGTCGAATCACTTGAATTTTGGAAGTGTTGTAACATCATGTATCAGAAACTAGATTCTAAAATTTCATGATGATCTGACACCACATGCTATTTTAAATGGATTTTTATCCCATGACTGTGTTGATCTGATCTGCTGTTCTGGAAGTCTGTACACTTGTTAAAGATGGGACCATAAGACCTTGTAAACGACCTTGTATGATGGAACTTGAAACTAAGAAGTTTTAGTAGACACATAGATCTTTGTGGATTGACCGACAAATCATGGTTGGATAAGTGTGCGATTTTATATGATTTTTACAAGTGAGGATTGAAACACAGTAAATTTTAGAGCTTACTATTTTGCACCATGATCATTGAGATGAGTCTAAACTTGTATCTTGTTGGCTCAGAGTTATTGTTTGAGGTCAAGACTCATGTCCTAGATGTGTACTTGGGTTAGGACTCAAATTATCTAAAGTTTCTTGCTAACAGTAGCCCATAGTTTCTTGTAGACCGCATTATAGATCACATTGTTCAATGTTTCGAAGTGAAAATTGTATTGGATGTTGTGGTATTGTTGTAGACCACTTTGGGATGAAATTCATGCCCATTGTGTGCTTGTACTTGTTGTCTACCTTGAGTAGAAGCATGGGGAGTGTCGATCGCGATTCCTCAAGGGAACGGGATCGGGAATGGCTCTGTTTTGGCATAAACACCAAGTGTGTGCTTGCTGTTTGGAGTCTTAAATTATTGTTTTTAGGACTCTTAGAACCCCTATTTGAGTATTCATGGGTTAGGACTTACTCCTAGTGTGGTGTACCTTGTTGGGGTACGTTGGCTGAGTATTGAGACTCTAGGACATAGTCTTGTTGACATACCTAGATGGGTAGAATAGGACCCGTGTCACATCGAACGCGTTGGAGGAAATGACTCGTGCGCCGACGTACTCATCGTGCATGGCTGGATTCCATGGTTTTTGTTTGGAGCTATCTCTTGTTGAGGACCGTGGAGCGTTAAGTTTAGCGAGAGATACTTGCTGGTTGGGCCGAGGTTGCAATCGAACTCCAAGCGTAGATGACAGTTGCGGTGATCGACGGAGTCGGTTCGTCGTTGGTTCGTGCCAAGTGTGGGCCGAGGCGGGTCAACCCTTGGGCTAGACTTGAGGGCTAGTTAAGCCCTAGCAAGGAATGGGTTGAGATATATTAATGATAAGGGTGACTAATTAGAAAGAGTAGGCAAGTAGAACTTAACTAGTTGTTCATAGCAAGCCAAGTTGATTACCAAGTTAGGGATTGGTTATGGTAGATAGATCGCCTAACTAAAGAATAGGTGTAGCATGGATACTTTAGTAGGGTTATATCGAGGCTTGGTTGATTGTAAGGACAGGCACTAGCGAGGGTGTATGCCTGTCAGGGTGACTTCGTCTTGACTGCAAGTTCTGCTTTAGTGTAAGGACGAGTGTAGTCGAGTTGGGAAAACCTTATATCCGTCACATCCTTTGTTGACTGATGCAGGCAGGAGGTTTAGAGGAAGTCCCCACAGAGCGAGAATCTACGGGAAAGATCCTAAGTCCTCCGGCGGGGAGCCTTGGTGCACGTATATCAACTTTTGGTAAGGTCTGGGGAGACAACAGATCGGGTAAGCCGATTTGATGATAGTCACACAGGGTAAGCCTGCAACTGACCATAATTTCAGTCACGTAGGGTAAGCCTGCGACTGGAATCTCGGGCATAGTTGATAAAATATGAGGATTAGACACCACTAATGACGGCAGCGACGAGTAAGCCGGACGACTACATCCTCACCATCACTGGAATCAGAAACGGGAGGGAGCACAAGAGTAGGATGCATAACAGGTGATCGAGCCCCATTAATCTGAAGAACTTCGTTTGGTTGGGGGGTGTGTAGTTGGGATGCATATCTTTCAACCAAGCGTGCATTAGCCTTAGGAGCATGTGTGCATAGTGTGTGTATTAGTTTAGGTCATGGCATACACCGACACTTGTTTGACATTACCTTTTTCTTTGCATCAAATTTTATTTGTGGTAGTTGAGGTTGGAATCATTATATTATGGCGTAGAGAGGATAGCCGAATATAGCATTTTGTTAGTTGTAATCAACTGACGTGCCCACAGTTATTAGTGCAGGATTGCCAGCTTGGGAGCGTGGGAAAGCTCTAGCAGGGGAAAGCATCCAAGTGAAAGAAACTGTCCAAGTTTTACTGTACATTCTTGTTGTAACAATTAATTAAAATTGTTGTAATCATTGGATATTGTAATAACAATTTGATGTAATAAAAGTTTTTAATTTCCTGTGATTTTGTTGTGTTGTGACTCATTTGAAGAAAGATCCTGGAGAGTGTCACGAGTTCCTAAGTTAGGAATTCTGGGCGCTATAGAGTTGGTATCAGAGCTTACTTCAAATTGTAGTCCCAGACCACCGGAGATTAGACTTGGGTGCGTCCGTAGGGTTAGATTAGTATAGATATTCAGTGATCGTAATTAATATTGTTGCACTTCTGTACCTGTACTTCTATATCTGTACTAATGCCCTTGTTTTCTCCCGCAGGATGGCTGACAGGCGATGCCTCGGAGCATAACTTGTGGTTTGAGGTAGGGGAGGCCTCAGAAGAAGAAGAACCAATGATGGAGGAGGAGCCGATGATGGAGGGCGAGGAGCCCAAAGAGGAAGCTGAGATTGAGGGCGGGCAGCTCTCCGATGCAGAGAACCACCTCGGAGCTCAGCAGCTTCCCCCACAACCTCCCCATCCAGACGTCGTGCAACGCTCCATGGATAGGGTACTGAGGGAGTTTGTGATCTACCAGTATAGCCACGACATGCTAGAGGACTTGCTTCAAAGGTGTGGAGTCACGCTCCTGGACCTTGTCGAGGCCTGTGAGCAGGGTCGAGCGGTTCAAAGTGAAGGCCACTCGGAAGATCAAGAAGCTCAAAACCCGACACCGAGAGAAGATTGCACAAGTCGAGGCTGGGATGGAGTTGCTAAGGGCCCAGGTGGCCCAGCTACAGTCCCAGGCGAGGCCACGAGGCAGGCATCAGTCTCCTTAGGCTTTATTACCCTCTATGATATGTGATATGTGTTATTTTAGAATATTTTGTTATCTTTTACAAACTCTTGGTACCATCTTTATGCTAAGATATTTTGATGTAATGTTAAATGGAACTACTAAAGTTACTATTAATGAATGTTTTGGGCATGATGTTTTGATTCATATGGATCTTGATTACGGTTTATGTTACTGTCATAATTTTTATCACCTCAGACACCCGGTATTAATTTTCATTATCTAGATGTCGAGGAACACTCGTAGCGGAAGCAGAGCGAGGAATGAAGGAGGTAGGGCCAACAATGCAGGCCTAACTATAGAGACCGAGTTCACTCGCATGTATCAGGCGGTGGCCACCTTCTTGGAGGCACAACGAAATTTCGTGTCGCCACTTGTGGCCCCTGTAGTCAATTTGGGGAATGCGGTCCCCGACCCAGTAAAGATGGTGGAGTCCTTTAAAAGGATGAAGCCACTAGTTTTCGAAGGTCGGGCAGACCCCACAGTTGCGGACGACTGGACCCGCCATGTGGAAACTATCTTCGAAGTGCTGGAGACCCCCGAAGGAAGCAAAGTGAATCTCGCAATGATCCTCCTGGAGAAGGACGCTGGTGTGTGGTGGTAGTTCGTCAAGCACGGACTGGGCAAAGACCAATCACTTGGGACAATTTTCTGGTGGAATTTCGGCAGCACTACTTTCCGTTGGACGTTCAAGAAGAGAAGGCGATGGAATTCATGAATCTACGATAGGGGAACATGACCATCAGGGAGTACGAGACCAAGTTTACTCAGCTGTCCCGCTATGCCCCCGAGATGGTGCAAGATGAAGTGAAGAAGGTAAAAAGATTTGAACAGGGGCTTAGGCCTACCCTGAGATCAAGAGTGGTGCCCCTAGGCATTCGGAGGTTCGACAAGCTCATGAGGAGGGCAGCAGTAACTGAGCAAGACATGAACCGGAACCACCCACCATAAGGCAGGATAGGAAACTGGAACACAGGAAAGCGGCTGATGCCAGCTGCCAATTTCAGAAAGCAGGAGCCCAGCCCAATGTTTCAAAAGGTGAACAATGGCGCAGGAGCGAAAGGGGCGGTAAGGTGTTTCGGATGTGGAGAGGTGGGACATATGAAGAACTGGGGCCCAAAGCAGCCAACTCCCGTCACCTGCTACAATTGTGGGAAGGCGAGGCACTATAAAATGAACTACCCCCAGTCGCAAAAGAACAACAGTGCAACCCCCCCATTCCGAAGAACAACAATCAAGGGAAGAAGCCCTTCAGGTAGGGGCGCGTCGTTTCGCTCACTGAGGAAGATGCCGAAGAAGATGAAGGAGTGATCTTGGGTACAAATGGGATGTAATTTTTATTCCTGGCTTTGTATTTTGAACTTTGGAAAGTGACGTTGATTGATATGTAACTCTTTTGTAACAAGCTATTTGGAAATCAATGGAATGAAAGCCAATGTTTTGTTTGATAGTGGATCATCGCATTCTTTCGTGTCAATGTCTTTTTCGGAGAAGTTGAGTCGCACCCAGGAGGTGACCCCTGAGTTAGCTCTAATGGTAGCCACACCATCAGGGTCAACTCTCACTACCGAGGTGTGTTACACAGACTGTAGACTCCAAGTTGGAGGAGAAACCCTGAATATAGATTTGCTGGAATTGGGTTTTGTGGGAGCTGATGTGATAATCGGGATGGATTGGATGTCCAAGCACAAGGCAAATATCGACTACAAAGGGAAGAAGGTAACCTTAGCTACACCCGAGAAATCGGAGATTGTGTTTCAAGGGAAGAAGAAAAACGAAAGTATGTTGGCGGCTACAGCTGGGAGTAAGGTGCCAAAGGAAGTCGAGGGGATACCCATTGTACGAGACTTTCCACTCGTATTTTTGGAGGAGTTAACAGGATTACCCCCACCAAGGGATGTGGAGTTCAGTATCGTGATCCAGCCAGGCAGTGCACCCGTATCAAAGACGTCGTATCGTATGGCATCGGTGGAACAGAATGAAGTCAAGAAGCAAATAGAGGAATTACTGTAGAAGGGACTCATCAGGCCTAGTACCTCTCATTGGGGAGCACTGGTACTACTGGTCAAGAAGAAGGACGGGTCGTCAAGGATGTGTATTGACTATCTAGATTTGAACAAAGTCATAGTCCAAAACAATTATCCAATTCCCAGGATCGACGACTTGTTCGATCAGCTACAAGGAGCTGCAGTATTCTCAAAGATAGATCTACGGTCAGGTTACCATCAGGTCTGTGTCAAGGAGGAAGACATACCAAAGACAGGCTTCAGGACGCGGCATGGGCACTATGAGTTTCTGGTGATGCCATTTGGAGTGACCAATGCTCCAGCAGTCTTCATGGATTTGATGAATCAAGTCCTACGACCATTCATCGACTCATTGTGGTGGTCTTCATAGATGACATTTTTGTGTACTCGACGACCGAGGAGGATCATGCCAAGCATTTGTCTGCAGTTCTAAGCAAGCTTCAAGAGCAAGAGTTGTATGCGAAGCTTTCCAAGTGCGAATTCTGGAAGACGGAAGTAGCTTTCCTCGGCCATGTCCTTTCTAAGGAGGGAGTGGCAACTAACCCACAAAAGATAGAGGCGGTGAAGGATTGGCCTCAGCCAAGGACAGTGAAGGAAGTGTGGAGCTTTTTGGGCTTGACTGAGTACTATAGGAAGTTCATTCAGGATTATGCCAAGATTGCAGTACCACTCACAGCTCTGACCAGGAAGGACAAGCAGTTTGAATGGATCGACAAGTGTGAAGCCAGTTTCCAGGGGCTAAAGAACCGACTGATATCAGCACCAGTTTTGGTCTTACCTCAACCGAGTAAAGGGTATGTGGTCTACAGTGATGCATTTCACTTGGATTTTGGATGCATTCTAATTCAAGAGGGGAAAGTCATTGCCTATGGATCGAGGTAGCTCCGACCACATGAGAAGAATTATCCAACTCATGACTTAGAGCTAGCTGCTATCATCTTTGCCATTGTCACACCCCGCTTCCCAAAAATACAGAATAAGAGCACGTAACAAAAGCCGAGCGAATGATTTTCATCATCCATAAGCTATTTAGGAATCTTTACAACATATCACAGGAATAATCAGAGTCGAAAGCAAAAGATACAACCAGGCATGCATAATTGAAACAAGATACCAACAGGAATTTACTTGAAACCAAAAATAAATAAATCTCAAATAAATCAGAATCTGGACAAGTTAAATATCCTGGGTCACATCGCCCAAATACAAAATAAGTATCCAAGTCATCAAGTACATTTTATTCAAGTTCAAGCAACAAATAATAATAAACCAGAAAATCCAGCACTAATACATCATCTCACCAATACCATATGGCAGTCGACCATCCTGATCTGCAATTAGTAAATTTGCAGGAGAAGAAAAAAAGAAAACAAGTACCCGTCAATTGCAAGTTATGGGCCACTTATAATGTAGGATACAAGTACAGGGGATAGATAACTCTAAGTAACAAGCATAGCATGGTATAAGTGTGTCAACAGAAAATAATATCTAACATGAATCAAGCAAACAGAATCAAGCAACATGGTATACAAATAGGTCTAAGTAACATGTATCAAGTGTCAAGTGAACAGGTAAACAGGTAAACATGTATCATGTATACAGGTAACAGGTATGCAGGTAACAGGTAAACAGGTAATCATGTAACATGTATCAGGTAACAGGTATACAGGTAAACAGGTAATCATGTAACAGGATAATCAGGTATACAGGGAATCAGATTATGTTATGTCAAGTCTTGTTATTTTACTATCTAGGTAGCACTTCATGCATCCCAGCTTTTACTACAAGGTTGCTACAACAAACAGTTTCGCTTTAGATTTCGTAGTGGAGTCCATAGGGCAGTGTACCCAGGGTTCAGGATAACAGGAATAACAGGAACAGGTAGAACCTAGTGGTTCTCTTCCGAGTACACCTTCCTATAGGGAAGTATGCAGTCAGGTACAGGAAACAGGTATAACCTAGTGGTTATCTTCTGAATACATCTTCCTATAGAGAAGCATGCAGTCAGGTACAGGTAACAGGATCGTGAATCATGTAGTCATGAACACATAACAGACAGGCAGGACACAGGTCCTCTTCTCAGTACACGTTTCTATATTTTTCACTACTAGATCTTTCCCTTAACCCCAGCTTGGTCATTTATTATTATAATCAGGCCTACATGTATGTGTCACAAAACAAAGCAAGGATAATAGGGTATAACATGTATCAGGTTCAGGGTGCAAGATAAACAAGTACAGGTACAAGATAACACATAACAGATTAAAACAATTACTTTTCTAATTCAGTGCAGCAGGACAGTGTTGTACAAAAATAGTGATTTCCGCTACTACAAACATCCAAATCTAGATCCGTCAAAGAATATGGAAAATAGACTTTCACATGAATCCAGCGAATATAAAAAAGTCATATAGTAATTCACAACATCATAACTCAAAACATGATTGAATCCAGAAAACATGTTCAGTCAGAAATCAGGAAAACGAATTCTCAGTCAGGAAAACCACATCAAAACCTCTCAAATAAATTCAGGAAAAATCTGGGGTAATTCTCTATATGTCTAGAATCAGAATATAAAGTTTCATAATATTCAAATAAATTAGTTTAGTCATCAAAAATAAGAACACATCAAGAAACGGTACTTTAGCAATCTAGAATTCCCAACACTACTGTACAAAAACTGAAGTATCTCGCAAACCGTGAAACGAAATACAAATTTGCCAAAAGGAGATGAAAATAGGAAAAATATATTAACTTTCTTATTTCACAAACATTTTTCATACAGTAAAAGGAATCAGGGTGAAAGTACGTTTCTTTACGGTATAGCGAGCAAAATACAGCAAGTATAGTTTTCATAAACGAGCATGAAATGGCACATAAAATTTATCAATAAAATCTACCAAAGTTCTGGGTAATCCCTAGATAAGTATAGAAAGACTGACCAAAGTTTCAGAACAAAATAATATATTTAGCATAGTTATTAAAATAATTTAGTCATCAAGAACACCAAGAAACAAAATTTGAAAAAGATCGACACCTCTGTAGTAAATCAGTCATATCTCACACAGACGAAAATGAAATCAAACAAGGTCAGAGGGGTTGGAAAATAGACAAAATTATCTAAAATTCATGTTTGATACTAGAACCAAGATACTGACTTCCAGACAGTCCAAAACAGCAACCAAAACAGATCAGCGACAAAATACAGATTTTTTCCTTTAACAACAACTCAACATATATCATACAAACCTTGTTCAAAGCACAACCAAGCATGAAATCGAGTCTACCAAGTGTCCAAATATCATGAATTAGGGTCATTAACATATCTAAATCAAGCCTATCACATGGTTCTCAACACATATCCACATTCTCACAAGAAGTCTCACATACATGATCAAATCAGACGGGTAAAACCTAAGTTATTTTATGTCAATATTGTGTGGTGAGGCAACTATGGTCAAGTTTTCCCAATAGAGACAAAACCCATCAAGAATAACACAAACAAGAGTCGTCTTTAGACCCAACTACACTATAGGTGGTATTTTTGACTTGTATCAAACAAAGGAATTGAAGTACAAGTTACTTGCCTTAACCGAGATGAAACGAACTCCAAGAATAATGGGAATGGATTCCTGGGCAACAAAAGAAAATCCACGAACAAGAGAATCCAAAATCAAGAGCAACAAACCGACGAACAATCGCACGAACACACGACACGCTTCTCGAAGCAAGATAAGAGAGAACCCATAAAAGAGAGATGTGAACTTGCGGCGGCTTGTGGCTTGGAGGGTTGGTCGGCAAGGGGGGAGAAGTGATCGGAGAGGGGTAGGGGATGGAGTATGCTGGTGGTCGGAGGTGGGATGATGGAGGTCGGATGGAAGGGCTGTCGGCCTGGAGTGCAGGCCGGGAGGAGAGGGGGTCGGGTGCTGGCCTGGGCGTCGGGATGGGGTGCGGCGCAAACAAGGGGGGAGAGACCGGGGGTTAGGATAGGGGCTAGGGTTTAGGTGTTAGGGTTAGGGTTTGAGGGGAGAGAGGGTTATATATATATATATATATGTGTGTGTGTGTGTGTTGGGTTATTGGGTAATTGGGTTGTGGGTAGATTAGGAGTAGTAATAGGATTGTTTAATGGGTATTGATATGGATGAATTGAATAGGATTCAAAATAGGATTGGGTTCAATCTAGCTTTGGTAAATCTATTAGGGATCAACAATATGATAGGGAATAGGATAACAACCAATCACCACCACCACAAACACCCAAAATATAAATAAAGAGAATGAGACCAAATGAATGAAAGATCAGATAATAGAAGAACGAGACAACTGATCCAACACAAAGAGCTCAAAATGAAATAAAACTTATATATATTGAAAACAACTCCAATATACGGATCAGAAAAAAAAAACAAGAGGAATACAAAAAAAGAAAATACCCTAAAATGAAAAATACACTCAAAAATACATAAAATAAAAAATAGGGGTTACAGCCATTATATCTATGGAGAAAGGGTGGAGATGTAGACCGACCACAAGAGCTTAAAGTATATCTATCAGCAAAAGGACTTAAATCTGAGGCAGAGGCGATGGTTGGAAGTGTTGGAAGATATCAGGCATCCAGGAAATGCCAACGTAGTGGCAGATGCACCCAGCAGGAAGATGAGCATTTCCATGCTAACAACTATGAGGAAGGAGTTAGAAGAAGAGATAAGGAGAGCTGGTATTGAGATGATTTCTCAAGGGTTGGGTGTTATGTTAGATCGACCAGAACTCCAACCAAGTCTGAAGGACCGAGTGAAGAGGAGTCAAGATTGCCATGCGGAGACCCAGGCGCTCAAGAAGCAAGCGAACGAAAGGAAACTTCCTAAGTTCAGTGTTAAAGAAGGAGTGCTATGGTATGGAGATCGGTTGTGTGTGCCAAAGGTAGGATCTTAGGGAGGAGATCATGAAGGAAGCACACACCACCTTACTGGCAGTTCATCCAGGAAGCACGAAGATGTATCGAGACGTGAAGCCGTTCTACTGGTGGGCCGAAATGAAGCAAGATATAGCGGAGTTCGTAGCCAGATGTCTCACTTGTCAGAGGGTAAAAGCAGAAAATTAGAAGCCCGGAGGGTTACTACAACCCTTGCCCATTCCAGTATGGAAGTGGGAAGACATCATTATGGATTTCGTCACAGGATTACCGAGGAGTCTTAGGGGGGACTAATTCCATTTGGGTGATCATGGACCGGCTGACGAAATCAGCACATTTTATACCGGTGAGGACAACATGGTCTATGGAAAAGTTGGTAGAAGTCTACATTCAAGAAATCGTGAAACTATATGGTGTGCCAGTATCTATAGTTTTTTACCGAGAAGCAAGGTTTACCTCACGGTTTTGGAAGAGTCTACAGACAGCATTGGGGACAAGGACAGATTTTAGCACTGCTTTTCACCCACAAACCGATGGACAAACAGAAAGGGTAAACAAAATTTTGGAGGGTATGCTCCGAGCATGCACCTTGGACTTCGGACGGAGCTGGGAGAAGCATCTAGTGCTGGTTGAATTTTCTTACAACAATAGCTACCAGGCCAGTATCGAGATGGCTCCATTCGAAGCATTGTACAGGAGGAAGTGTGGGACACCCGTATGTTGGTATGAAGTGGGCGAGAGGCAGGTGTTCAGACCAGAAATTGTACAACAGACTTCGGAGAAGATTGGATTGATAAGAAAGAGGTTATAGATCGCGCAGAGTAGGCAGAAGAGCTATGCTAACACCCGCCGAAGAGAGCTAGAATTTGAGGAAGGAGATTCTGTATTCTTGAAGGTCTCACCGACCAAGGGCATGGTTAGATTTGGAAGGGGTGGCAAGCTGGCCCCGAGACCTTACAAAATCTTGAAAAGGATTGGGAAGGCCGCCTACAGGTTGGAACTACCCCCCGAGTTAGCCCAGGTGCATAATGTTTTCCACGTCTCCATGTTGAGGAAGTATGTGCCAGACCCGGGTCATCAACTGTAACGCCCTGAATTCCAAAAACAACTGAATTCGAGATTTCCACAGGATCTTTACACTTCTTTCGTACAATTTTACAAGGAATTTAAAACTTTTATTTCAACAATGATTACATCAGAGTCTTTTACATCAATACGCAGCGGAATCAATAAAATACAACAATGATAAAAGTACAATTGTTACAACTTTAACATTTAAGTAGTCAACAGCATCAAATCATCTTTATATCTTCATGTAACTCCAAATCCTGCATATAAAACTATGGGCGCGTCAGTTGCTTACAACTGACGAAATATTATACACGGCCATCCTCTCTATGCCGGAAACAGTATAACGATTCTTAAATACTTTAGCAAACACAAACTTGATCACAAATAGAGCTACAAAGGGACTATCCTGCTGATGTCGTATTGTGATTGTGCACTTAGTCCTTAATGCAATTATTTATATTAGATGACACTAATGCGCACTTATTCGGATTCTATGCATCCCATACTACATAGGTCCGAGGGCAAGCCTCTTAATCGTTCTTCATCTTTGTAGGGTTCAATCCCTCGCCATGACTTAATCTACTACTGTAATTACGGTAGGTATCTTAAATGATCTATGAGTGCAAGCACGTGTACAGAAAACCTGGAAGGGAATTCCACGTCATGTCACGACTCATTGTGAAGAACCTGTGGCAATTCAGCCTCCTTCATGGCATACGATCCTCATGCAGTCACCAAACATCCCACAAGCATCACCACCGGGACGGTACCCTGGAGCAGTATCCACGTCATGTCACGACTCATCGTGAAGAACCTGTGAAATACTCTCCGCCACAAATCCGATGGTCCTCAACTCGTGTTTTTCTCCTACTTTCATCACGTCTCCACTATGTATTTATCTGTAATTTCAGTAAGTATCGTAGATGTTCTATGATTACAAGTACGTGTACAGAAAACCTGGAGGGGAATCCCACGTCATGTCACGACGCATCGTGAAGACAGCCTGTGGCAATTCAGCCTCCTTCATGGCACACGATCCTCTTGCAGCCACCAAACATCCCACAAGCATTGCTACCGGAATGGTACTCTGGAGTAGTATCCACGTCATGTCACGACGCATCGTGAAGACAGCCTGTGCATACCCTCACAACACCCATCCAATGGCCCTCATACTCATGTTTTTCTCTTACTTCCATCACAGGCTTACAAAATTTGTTTTAAAAGAAAATCATCACAACCTAGACTAGCTTACCCTACCAGACTTAAATCAAAATAACCGAGACAGTCAGCCTACCTGGCTACTTCTCAAGAGACGCTCAACCCTCAACGGTTAGCTCTCAAAATCATAAATAAAACTGCCGGTCACTAGGGTCTCGCCTAGCCTCTAGATTCCAACAACTATCTCTTTCTAGAGATCAACAATATTTCATAATTAATTTCAAATAACATTTCCATTTCTTTTGTTCATAAATTTTTTCTCAAAACATTTCTTTTATATTCTCATAACATGAGAACAATTCATTTTGATTTCTTTATCAATTTCATCCTTCATATCCTTATGTGCATTTCACAATAAAACTCAATCAAATCTTAATAATCATAAAATCTCGCATTCAACTAATTTTAACCTTCATTTGTCAAAATCAAATCCAAACTCAAAACCAAAATAAACAGTTCGGTTCAGTCGACTGGTGACAGTATCAGTCGACTGTTCAGCGAACATCAAAACATCTTAGTTGGTATCAGTCGACTGTTCTGCTAATATCAATACATCACACTCGGTCCAGTCGACTGGTGACAATATCAATCAACTGTTCCGCGAATACTTTGAAAACCCAAACACCAGCAGCAGTCGACTGTGAAGTGGACAGTCGACTGTCCTGCCGACGAAAAACCAATTTCTTATACTTACTAGTCGACTGTGGAAAGTAAACAGTCGACTGTCAATCACACAATTTGCAGCCTGCATATATTTTTTGACCTTTTAATTGATTTGTACTTCCACGTAAAAATATAGATCATTTCCAGAATGTATTCCCTTTAAAAAACAATTTCGTATATATTCACAAATCTACATGTTTCTCATTTTTCAATGAAATCTTTAAAGTGCATCAAAACATATTTTCCAATTAATTTTCCAAATAGAATATTGTCTTTTATCAAAAATTACTTTACAAAAATCTCTATACTCAAAAATAGATATTTTGAAGTTAGAACCACACTTCTTTGCCATATTAACAACAAACACTATATTTGCATTATTCTAATCATGCCTCAACATGCATCAATTTCATGCAATCTCTTCAATTCTAGCATTTCAACTAGCAATCATAACAATTTAAGGAATAGCATAGCAATTTGCATTTACCACAATCAATCAAAATTTAACGATTCATTAATGTGCATGTAATATCATAATACCAATTCAATTTCAACCAAATGAATCATATATCATCTATCATGCAATATCTACTCCTAAATTAGAAAGCATTTAAGAAACACCCACCTAAATTGAAGATTTGTACTCAAATGAACTCCTAGAATTAGAAGCTCCTAAAGAAACTCCAATTACAACTCCTCGAAATCCGCGCACCAAAGCCAAGCCTTCAATCCATTTCGGCAAGCATAAGTGAGCATCCAAGAAAGCAAAACAACTTCATTTGCATCTTCAAACATGCACATACTATATATATACATACATATGTTTACACATACATATATACATACATTGAATTGTATGGTGGATAAACAAAAGGCAAAGAAGGATTTGTTGTCTTGTGGCTTGCTTGGTTTTGTTGCTTTCGGAATGGGCAGGAGAGAGAAAGGAGAAGAGATGAGAGAATGAGAGACTAAGGGGCATTTTTATAGATTAACTAATGGGTAGTTAGAATAACCACCTCCCACATGAACACCACTAACCCCATTTTATAAAATTGGAACTTGTTTTCCCTCCTATTTTCAAAATCAAACTTTTAGAATTCCTCTTCTCATAAGCAGCCTGGTCCGCCCAAAAATGTGCACATCGCACGTGTGCACGTGCACGTGCTTTGTGTACACCCAAAAATAAATTATTCAATTAATTCCTTTAAAACAATTATTTATATATGTAACAAATATGTAAAATTAACTTTAAAATATACTTTTCATGCCCTATAAAATAGACAGAAATATTTCATGAAAATTTATTTTGAAGGAAGAACACGCTTAAAACACGTGCACCGAAAACACGTGCGTCGCCCGTAAAATCTCAAAATACAAAAATTGATTTTATCAACCTGAAAAATATTTATAATTAATTGTAATGCAACATAAGAATATATTTAGTATACATATATGATAATGTACTCAAACGTACAGAAAACACATGTATTGCACGTAGAAAAATTGTTTTTTTAATTAAAATAGACAAAAAATTGAATTCTATTTACAAAAATGAATTTAAACATGTTCATAAAAATAAATAATTGAAACTCATCGAAAACTTTGCACGTAACGGTGGAATACCCGAAATCGACACGTGCATCGATTAATACGTAAAAAGCACGTAAAACTCAAAGATTGAAGTTTCGCATTGGAGTTGTCTCAAATGGAATTTTAAGAATACGTGATTGCATAAATAATTGGAATTCAAAATACATATCAAAATGCATTATGGATATAATTAATAACCGTACAAAATGCACGTGTGTAACACCCGAGGGCAAAATTGTCAATTAAATTTTGCGGGGTGTTACATCAACTATGCGAAATTCCAGAAGACTTGCAAGTAGATCTCTCCTACAAGGAACGACCTGTGCAGATAGTGGATCATCAAGAGAAGGTGCTGAAAAACAAGGTCATCCAGATGGTAAAGGTTCTCTGGAGGAATTAATTCGTCGAAGAAGCTACTTGGGAGCCAGAAAGCCGAATGCAGGAGACCTACCAGTAGTTATTTATGTGAAAATTATCTTTCTTTTCCATTTTTTTTTCTCCCATTAAGTGTAGTTCTGAGGACAGAACTATTCTAAGGAGGGAGTGATTTAACGACCCTAATTTTGATAAATACGGTTTATAAACAAACTAGATTCTATTAGTTATAGAGTTATTTTTTTCTTTTGATTAAAGGAATTGTTTTCTACTAATAACCTCCAACTATGCATATGAGCACATATGTATGCATATATGGGTTTTGAGTTTGGGCTTAAGAGGGCCAATGTGGCAAACAAAACACACAAAAAAATGGAAAAAGAAGCCCTAATAGGCCGGTCAAGATTAGAGAGGGAAAAATGGAGGGAAAGATTGAGAACTAGGGTTAGGGTTTGAACTTGGACTTGACTCATGATTGGTCTTTCACCATCTCTACACTCCACCTCTCATTCTCACCAATCAAAGAGAGATGTTCTCTCATTTCCCACACCCCAAATCCGGCCAACCATCCCCCCTTGCTCTCTTGTGTTTTTTTAAAAACCCCTCCCACTTCTTCTTCTCATTCCTTATCTTCTACAACCTCCACACTTAAGAGAAAGAGAAAAAAGAAAGAGAGAAAGAGTGTCTTGCTACTAATTTGGAAGGACAAGAACCAAGGAGAAGAAAAGAGAAGGCCAAAGCAAGGAGGAGAAGCAAGGAGCTCTAGAGGAGTCAAAAAGGAGGACCAGCAAGCAAAGAGCTAGAAGGAGATCAAACTACAAGCAAGGGTGGGTGTTTCTAACATTATGTTTGTTTTTATGGTTGAATGGTGTTTGTGATGACTGAAAAATGACATTCATGCCCTAAGAATGAACCTAACCAACTTGTTTTGCGTTAAGTAATCCAAACCAGAAAATCCTGTTAAAAGACTAAATTTTTGTTGTCAGTCCGTATCTCATTGCATGAACACTACTTGGTATTTTGATCTGAAATTTTTAAAGGATGGTCATATAGGTGTCGTACAACTTCAGTAACTTTTACGAATTTTTGTAATTTTTCCTGCTATTAAAATAAATTACAAACTTGCATGCTGGTCAGAATAGAAAGAAACATATTTTATTGTTACTGTTTTGAAAAGAATGACTTGTATCTCACTGCATGCTTATGGGAATGATCTGAAATTTTAGTATGTCATTGTTGGATGTATCTAAGACCTACGTTTCAAATGTCATGAGATTTGGACCACTGTAGCTATGCCAATAAAATAATTTAAACTGAGCTAGATACTTTAGTAAACAGAACTGCTGTTGTTACTACCCTATCTATGGACGACATTCAAAATGACATAATTGAAAATCTACTTGGTAGAATCACTTCTTTTTCGGAGTATTGTAACATCATGTGTTAGGAACTAGATTCTAAAATTTCATGACGATCTGACACCATATGCTATTTTAAATGGATTTTTATATTGATCTGATATGCTGTTCTGGAAGTCTGTACACTTGTTAAAGATCGGACCATAAGACCTTATAAACGACCTTGTATGAAGGAACTTGAAACTAAGAAGTTTTAGTAGACACATAGACCTTTCTGGATTGACCAAAAAATCATGATTTGGATAAGTGTGCGATTTTATATGATTTTTGCAAGTGACGACAGAAACACAGTAAATCTTAGAGCTTACTGTTGTTTTGCACCATGATCACTGAGATGAGTCTAAACTTGTATCTTGTTGGATTAGAGTTGTTGTTTGAGGTCAAGACTCATGTCCTAGATGTGTAATTGGTTTAGGACTCAAATTATCTAAAGTTTCTTGCTAAGAGTATCCCATAGTTGCTTGTAGACCCTATTATAGACCACATTGTTCAATGTTTCGAAGTGAAAATTGTATTGGATGTTGGAGTATTGTTGTAGACCACTTTGGGATGAAATTCATGCCCATTGTGTGATTGTACTTGCTGTCTACCTTGAGTAGAAGCATGAGGAGTGCCGATCGCGATTCCTCAAGGGAACTGGACCGGAAATGACTCTATTTTGGCATAAACGCCAAGTCTGTGCTTGCTGTTTGGAATCTTAAATTGTCATTTTTAGGACTCTTAGAACCCCTATTTGGGTATTCATGGGTTAGGACTTACTCCTAGTGTGGTGTACCTTGTTGGGGTACGTTGGCTGAGTATTGAGACTCTAGGACTAAGTCTTGTTGACAAACCTAGATGGGTAGAATAAGACCCGTGTCGTATCGAACGCGTTGGAGGAGATGACTCGTTCACTGACGTACTCACAATGCATGGATGGATTCCATGGTTTGTGTTTGGAGCTACCACTTATCGAGAACCGTGGAGCGTTAAGTTTAGCGGGAGCTACTTGTTGGTCGGGCCGAGGTTGCGTTCGAACTCCAAGCGTAGATGACGGTTGCGGCAATCAACGGAGTCGGTTCGTCGTTGGTTCGTGCCAAGTGTGAGCCGGGGCAGGTCAACCCTTGGGTCAGACTTGAGGGCTAGTTGAGCCCTAGTGAGGGATGGGTTGAGATCCATTAATGTTAAGGATGACTAATTAGAAAGAGTATGCAAGTAGAACTTAACTAGTTGTTCATAGCAAGCCAAGTTGATTACCAAGTTAGGGATTGGTTATGCTAGATAGATCGCCTAACTAAGGGAGAGGTGTAGCATGGATACTTTGGTAGGGCTAGATCGAGTCTTGGTTGATTGTAAGGACAGGCACTAGCGAGGGTGTTCGCCTGTCAGGGGGACGTCGTCTCCACTGCAAGTTCTACTCTAGTGTAAGGACGAGTGTAGCGGAGTTGGGGAAACCTTATTCGGTCATGTCCTTTGTTGACCGATGCGGGCAGGAGATTTAGAGAAAGTCTCCACAGAGCGAGACTCTACGGGAAAGATCCTAAGTCCTCCGGCAGGGAGCCCTGGTGCCCGTATATCAGCTTTTGGTGAGGTCCGGGGAGACGACATATCGGGTAAGACAATTTTATTACAGTCACGAAGGGTAAGCCTGCGACTAACCATTATTTCAGTCACGCAGGATAAGCCTGCGACTGTAATTCCAGGTGTAGTGGATAAAACATGAGGATTGGACACCACAAATGACGACAGCGATGGTTAAGCCGCACAACTGCAGCCTCACCATCACTTGAATTAGAAACGGGAGGGAGCACCAGAGTAGGATGCACAACGGGGGATCGAGCCCCATTAAACTGATGAACGTCATTTGGTTAGGGGGTGTATAGTATGGGATGCATATCTTTTAACCAAGCGTGCGTTAGCCTTAGGAGCATGTGTGCATAGTGTGTGCATTAGTTTAGGCCATGGCATACACCTAAACTTGTTTGACATCACCTTTTTCTTTGCATCAAATATTATTTGTGGTTGTTGAGGTTGGAATCGTTATATTATGGCATAGAGAGGATAGCCGAATATAGCATTTTGTCAGTTGTAATCAAATGACGTGCCCACAGTTATTAGTGCAGGATTGCCAGCTTGGGAGCGCGGGAAAGCTCTAGTAGGGAAAAGCATCCAAGTGAAAGTTACTGTCCCAGTTTTACTCTACATTCTTGTAGTAACAATTAATTGAAATTGTTGTAATCATTGGACATTGTAATAACAATTTGATGTAATAAAAGTTTTTAATTTCTGATTTTGTTGTGTTATGACTCTTTTGAATAAAGATCCTAAAGAGTGTCACGAGTTCCTAAGTTAGGAATTCGGGGTCACTGCCGAGCGCCGAGCCCCCATACTGTTGGTAAAGCTCTGGGGTGGCTCGGAATCGCTACCGACCGTCGAGCTCAAGCTTGTTGTAAAATCTAGGGGGTGGCTCGAGGTCACTGCCGAGCACCGAGCCTGCCATACTTGTTGGAAAAGTGGGGTGGCTCGGAATTGCCACCGACCGTCGAGCCCCCAAAGCTTGTTGGAAAAGCTAAGTGGTGGCTCAAGGTGACCACCGAGCGCCGAGCTCAAGCTTGTTTGAAAAGTTAGGGGGTGGCTCGAGGTCAATGCCGAGCGCCGAGCCCCCTATACTGTTGTAAAAGCTCTGGGGTTGCTCGGGATCTCTACCGACCGTCGAGCTCAAGCTTGTTGTAAAAGCTAGGTGGTGGCTTGAGGTCACTGCCGAGTGCCGAGCCCCCCATACTTGTTGGAAAAGCTTTGGGGTGGCTCAGAATTGCCACTGACCGTCGAGCCCCCAAAGCTTGTTGGAAAAGCTAGGGGGTGGCTCGAGGTCACTACCGAGCGCCGAGCCCCCCATACTTGTTGGAAAAGCTCTGGAGTGGCTCGGAATTACCACTAACCGTCGAGCTCCAAGCTTCTTGGAAAATCTAGAGGTGGCTCGAGGTCACTGCCGAGCGCCGAGCCTTTATGAGCTCGGGTGTCGAGGCTTGCTGCCGGATGCTGAGTCTAGAGGCTCTTATGTGGGAGACAAGCGTGGCTCGGAATTGCCACCGGCCGTCGAGCCCCAAAGCTTGTTGGAAAAGCTATGAGGTCGGTCGAGGTCACCACCGAGCGCCGAGCCCCCCATACTTGTTGGAAAAGCTCTGGGGTGGCTCAGAATTGCCACTGACCATCGAGCCCCCAAAAGCTTTTTGGAAAATCTAGGGGGTGGCTCGAGGTCACTACCAAGCGCCGAGCCCCACATACTTGTTGGAAATGCTCTTGGGTGGCTCGGAATTGCCACCGGGCCCCAATCTTGTTGTAAAAGCTAGGGGTGGCTCAAGGTCACTGCCGAGCGCCGAGCCCCCCATACTTGTCGGAGAAGCTTTGGGGTGGCTCAGAATTGCCACCGACCGTCGAGCCCCCAAAGCTTGTTGGAAAAGCTATGGGGTGGCTCAAGGTCACCACCGAGCACCGAGCCCCGATTCGTCGCTCATGCTATGGGTGGCTCGACTCGAAGCGGGCCCCGACCCGTCTTACTGACTATGAAAGCCGAAAGTAAAAACTAGAAAATTTCTTATGATGCTGATGTCACGGGCGTGGATTTCGAGGAGTTTGAAATCTTAGTGGCTGTTAGATCTTGATTATCAAGATTAGACAGTAAGGATTTTGGTGCGGGATTCGAAGCGTCGACCCCTCTTCTCATTTCTTCACTTAGCGTTTTTCTCTCTAAGGCTAGGAGCTTCTCTCTCTTGCTGCTGGCGATGACTTTTACGGCGAACTCTCCGTTTACCGATTATCAGGTTAGTATTTTAATTTGCCATATCGCGCACTCAGTTTGGCTCTGAGTCAATTTTTTCAGGCTGGGGTGATGGTGATCGGGATTCGGATTCAACGTCGTGGGACCTTGACTACCGACCTATTGCTGGAGAGGGACAGTCGGACTCCACATCCTAGGATGCAGTTCTGGACTTGTCCCCCCTACAGATTTGCAAGCTGGAGACAGTAGAGTCCTTGGGCGAGGAGGTTGGTAAGGAAGAGTCCGAGGAAGGGGACAAGGTCGAGGATGAAGTGGAGTCTGAGGAAGGAGGCAAGTTCGAGGAGGAAGTGGAGTCTGAGGAAGGAGACGAGGCTGAGGAAGAAGTGGAGTCTGAGGAAGGGGAGTTGAGGAAGGAGGCGAGGTCGAGGAAGAAGCAGAGTCTAGGGAAAGAGGTGTGGAAGGAGGGGCTATCCCCCCTCTCCCTCCTTTGTCGACACCGTCTCTGCCGAGGAAGCCTCGAACTCGTAGTAAGAAGAGGAAGTGGCGAACGCCAGATAGTCCGGGCTCGCCGGATGAGTTCGCACCAAAACCTGCATTTGACGTCCCCTTTTCCAAGAGGGTAGGGTCGATCCGGATGTATCCTAACAACGTGGAGAGCCTTGTTCAATTCCACGTGAAGGTGCCTCCGACTAGCCAACTTCAGATAAAGATGGACAATACGCAGTGTTTGTGAAGGTGGATTTTCTGCCCATCATAAGGGCCAGTTACTTCATCCCCAAGGAGTACGAGCTGATGATTCCGAAAGCCTCGGTCTTTGCTCCACCACCGAGTTAGCCCCCATCTTCTGCATGTTTCCTGAGGATGCTTTTGTCTCAGGGCTAAGATTGTCGCTGCATCCGTTCATCAAGAGGGTACTGAGGTGGGGTGAGCCCGATGCAGTACGGCCCTAATTCATGGAAGCATCTGATTTGCTTCATCTTGAAGTGTCAGAGAATAAGGTCCCCCTTAAGTTTAAGTTCTTCCACGCAGTCTTGAGGGTGAGCTCACTCGGTGACATGGAGGGCATATTCTACATGTCGCCCCTCCCTCATAAGAGAGTGATGCACGATCACCTGAACTCCATAAAGGGGTGGAAAGAGAATTACTTCATTGTTGAGAGCCAAGTACCTTGGGAAATCCTTACTGCCTGGAACTTCTTTAAGCCGAACTTCAAACCCCTCAGGCGGAGGGACTTGACTGAGGCAAAGTGGGCTGATGTCGACAAAATCGTGGAGGGGCACAGCATTGGTTGGCCCCGCATGACCGAGATACACCTTGTGCGAGCCGGACTGAGTCCAGCTGAACCCTGTACGTTTTTGTTTCATTCTTGCCTAACCTTTTGCTTCCGTATTAACATTTTTTTCTCTTTTTTGCAGTGATGGAGCCAAACAAGCTTGAGGCGAGGAAGGCCCTGTTGGTGCTGGCCCAGAAGAAGAGGGTCCGGGAAGCGGCATCGGGGGCGAGACCAGCCCAAGGGGCGGCGAAGGTCCTTACAGAGCCATCCCCTAAGAAGTTGAAGAAGAAGCACTCATCCCGCGAGGCGAAGGTGTCAGGGCTGAGCACGAGTATCCGAAAGGTTACTGAGGTCCTAAGGGCGGGGACCTCCTCCGTCAATCCCGACGCCCGGCAGATGGTTGGTAAGGGGGGCTAAGGCCGTACGCCGCGGAATGATCAGTGAAGGAGGCAAACTCGCTTGCCGAGGGCCCAATCTCCATGGAGGTGGCCGCCAAGATTGCCACGGTGCGCGACCGGAACATTCTGGCGACCGAGACCACGGAGACAGCCCATATGAAGTGGGCTTATGCTCAAGTGGTGGTAAGTGTTGGTTTTTCCTATCTTATTCATTTCTTTTGTACTGGGTGATATTCTGACATTCCCTTCTCGATCAGGCATTGATGATCGAGGACCAGATGAGGAGGTGCCAGGAGAAAGAGGTCCGAGACGAGAAGCGGAACGCTGACCGATACCTTTTGGAGGTGAAGAACGTCAAGCTCGAGCTGACGACCGCTCAGGGAAAGGTGCACACCCTCCAAACCGAGCTTGCCTTTCAACAGGACGGGCATCTTCGTGAACTGGCCGTGGCCCGGGGAAAGGCACAGGCAGAGTACGACGAGATGGTGATGGCAGGTGGCAGACGAGTTGAACAGTGCCCAAGACGAGGCGTATGATAGGGCGAAGGAGCACTTTCTGCTTCTTTACCCTAAAGCGAAGATCGACCACCTCAACTATGGGTCGGTACCCCCCGTGCATCCGCCCACCCCCGGGGGCGAGGGCAACGAGGCTCCAAGGGACCCTACCTTGGAGGAAGAGGCGGGGGTGCGGAAGCCAACGAAGAGGTGCAGCTCTCCCCTCTGTAGTGGCTAAAATACTTTCTTCCCCTTTCCTCTCTTCTTTTTTTTTGTTTCTTTTTGTATTGCCGAACGCGGACTGGCCACCGCCTTTTGTTATCAATTTTTGAATCAATACAACTGGATTTTTGGGCCGACCTCCTATGACTTGTGTGGATTTTTAGTGAATCGTTGTTTCCTTCTCTCTTGCCAGATTAACGATAACCTGGGTGCCAACCTTAGTTCTGCCGAGGTCCATCGACTTCGGGATAGGATAGAATCCAAGGAGAGTGTCTTGATCCGCTATCGCAAGTAGGCTTACGATCGAGAAGCCGCGGTCGGTTATTTTATGAACAAGTCCAAGGAGCTTAGCTTAGAGGCGGCACGTCTGAAGAAGGCCATAGCCGATCGGGTCTGAGGGAGTGCCGAGACGAACTGGTCCCTATCTGATGCTTCCACCCGACGATTGACCTCCAAGTCCATCCTTCGCGGGGTGGTGGTTGAAAAGGAGCTAGAGATCCAGAGGTTGAAGATCCTGCTAGGCGCCGGGCGGTCTCGGTTCGACCATCCAGAGCTAGGAGGCCTCGCTTTTGGGTTCCTCGCCGACCCTGTATCTGGAGATGGTGAGGCTCGCTGATGCACAGAATTCCGTTGTAGGGACGTCGACAATGGCTAAGCCCAAGATAGGGGATGATATTGCTAGAGGGCGGGCCCATTCCGCAGGACTCGAGGCGGCTTTTTAAAGCCCAAAGGGTCTGGCGAGAGACCCTTAGGTAGAAGTAGAGGGAGAATGCTGTAATGTTTTTTAATTGTACCGTAGAATTTGAGGGCGTTTATGAATAAGATTTGATTTGTCCGATCCTCTTTGGCTTGGAAAAATTAGGATGTTGATTGTCCCTCGAACCGGGCTCCGAACCCCCTGCTTTGTAGGAAACGAGGGAGTGACTCGAGACCAGTGTCGAATGCTGATTCGCTCTAATTGGGGTTGCCACTCGAGGGAAAGATTCCTGATTTGCTCAGGAGCCAAGCCGTTTCGTCTTCCAATGTCGCTTAACGAGGGACGTTTCATCTTCTGTCATTTTGACTTCCCAATGTCATGAATGCGCCTTTCTGGAGGGCTATATAACCCTCACCCCTTTATTAGTTGTTCATCAGAAATCATCTCACTTCACCGTGAGTTCTCATCGCCGGTGACTCTCTTGCTACCGTCTGACAATTGGGGGTAACAACTATGAGCGCTGTTTTATACCCTGTTGTTAGCGGATGAGAGGTGAGTCGGTCTCGGAGGTGGGGCTCAGGGCGCTTACCAAAGGCGAGCACCCCCAATGAAACATTTGTCCGAGAGTCCCAGATCGGTGGCTCCCCTGCCACCCTCTGACAATTGGGAGTAACGGCTATGAGTGTTGTTTTACCCCCTATTACCAGCGGGTGAAAGGTGGGTCGATCCATAGTTTGGGGCTTGGGGTGCTTGCCGAAGGCGAGCGCTATAAATCATAATGAAGTCTTTTGGGCAGGGGGAGAGCTGAAATCCCAGCCGAAGGTTCAAGACTTGGTTGCTTTGACGAAAACCCCCTCGGGCGCTCGGTGTGTTGAAGATCCCCTTAACCTGTGAGAGTTGTCGGGTTGTGGCTCGGAGGCATTGCCGAGCACGTAGCTCTGTTAGCTTGAGAAAGCTAGGGTGTGGCTCGAGGTCAATGCCGAAGGTCGAGCCCCCTTAACATGTAAGAGTTGTCAGGTTGTAGCTCGGAGGTACTGCCGAGCGCATAGCCCAGTCAGGTTGAGAAAGCTAGGGCGTGGCTCGAGGTCAATGCCGAAGGTCGAGCCCCTCTTAACATGGAAGAGTCGTCGGGTTGTGGCTCGGAGGCATTGCCTAGCGCGTAGCCCTGTTAGCTTGAGAAAGCTAGGGCGTGGCTTGAGGTCAATGCCGAAGGTTGAGCCCCTTTAACATGGAAGAGTAATCGGGTTGTGGCACAGAAGCATTGCCGAGCGCGTAGCCTTATTTGCTTGAGAAAGCTACGGCGTGGCTCGAGGTCAATGCCTGTAACATCCTATATTTTTATTTTAATAAAAAAATTTATTTTTTCAATTTTTGCACGTATGGCACACGTGCAAATTTTTCCATCTTTATTTTTCTTACTCTCATTTACTATTTTAGCATGCATAGTCTTTTTATTTAGCCTTTTATTAAACTCATGGACCTAATATTTGATTCTAGCCCACTAGACTAAATAATTAAATTGATTAAAAGAAAGCCCAACAAGATAAGCCCATTAATTAAATTATTTTTAAGTTGTGTATAGACTCACACATGACATGTAACAACTTTTAATACACATTTTAGAATCATAGGAATTGTATTCAATTTTGTGTATGTGTGTGTGCACTAGTACACAACACGTGCACGTGTAAGATGGAGAGATAGGGGTGGCCGGTTTTGAAGATGGAAAGGTGGGGGTTAGGATGTGAGAGGTTGGGGGTTATGGGGGTTAGGATAGTGAAGAGTTGAGTAATTTATTAGGTGGAGAAATTTGCATTATATCCCTTCACATTGTACTATAAATACACCCCTATTCTTCTTCACATTTCACACCAAAAATAACAAAATTTAAGAAAGGGAAAAAGAAAAAGAGAAAGAGAGTGTTCTTCTGCATTGTAGAGCTCTTGTTAGGAGGAGAAGGACTAGGAGTGCTTATCGGAGCTAGAAGTGGTGTCTCTTCATCTTGGTTGTTTATTATTCATAAGAGGTGGGTGGTCTTTGTACTTTCTAATTCATAGGTTGAGCATGCTAGAATATGACATTAGCAATGTAGATCAAATTGATGTGATGTGGGTGATTTTACGCCTTCTAAAATATGAGACATGCATGCTAATATATTACATGAGTAGTATAGATAAAGTTGATGTGATAATTAGTGAACAAAATCCATGCTTTTATGTGTGCTATGAATTGTAGAAATTTTGATATGATTAAAGAAACAAATTGTCATCATTTTAATTTGAAATGAGAAAAAGAGTTATGGCCATATATGCATGTTAATTCATAAATGTATATATATATATATATATATATATATATATATATATATATTGAAGAAAAGGTGGAGTCTGGCCACCCTGTTTCATTAATAAGTGATTAATAAAACAAACTCACAGTACTGAGCCAACTACAAAATCCTACAAACAAAACAAAAGTACATAAACTCCACCCCGAACATGGAGGGTGGGACAAAAGAAACATAGAGTAGCCGCAAAGAAGTACATCATAACCCCTCAACAAACCCTGGGGTGGTGGGTATCAATGTCCATAGTAGGCCGTGCTGGCTATCAATCGATCATCAGCCCGATCTTAATCTCCTCGTCATCAAACTCCTCTACCTGGAATACACTCGCAATCCTTTCCCTGGGACCTGCTGCTGCCACATTAGCCCAAAAAGAAATAAAATGCATGATGTGAGTTAAATTGCCAGAAATACTATTGCAAGTTCTACGAAAGTAAAGATTATTTCTGTCTAGCCATAGAACTCAAGTCATTGTGGCGATAGCGATGTACCACGCTTCTCTCATAGAGCCCCTCTCTAACACGAACTTTGGGCCTACCCACAGGTCCTCGTATGTACTATGTTATTGAGTCGTCCCTAGGGCACTAAGTACCTCAACGGGTACTGCTTTGCTCCTAGGACACTGTACAAAAAGATGGTCTCTAGTCTCTATTGCAGCGTGGCAGAACCCGCATTGAGAGTCGATAGTCGGTTGGTGCTTAGCGATGTTTTCTCTAGTCAGGATGGCATCATTTATTACCAACCATAAGAAAGCTTTGATTTTTAGCTGGGCTTTCGTTCTCCAGATGACAGTTGACCACTTTGGGGTACAACCCCTAAAATGGATGCGGTTGTACATGGAGCGAACCGTGAATTTGCCGTTCTTCTCCAATCCCCAGGATTTCTTATCGGGACCATGAGAGCAGCCAATTCCAGCGCTGGTGATGTAGGCCTGAAGTTCCGTTAATCTAAGCTGAGAGCCTAGGTCAAGCGGTTGTTTGAAATATGGCTTCCAGGTGCCTCTTTTCCGGGCTGCGGCCACCGTGCAATGTGGTTTTGTCGCCTGCTCATATAAATCAGGGAACAGGGATCTGAGTGTGTGATCCGTACACCACTTATCCCACCAAAACCTGGTGAGTCTGCCATTACCGATCGATGACTTCACACAACTATTGAAGGGTTCATATGCCTTAGTGATGCCTTTCCAAAACCAGGAAACCCGATGGCCTATCCTGAAGCCCAGATTTCTCGACCCATTCTCATGCATATATCCTTGAACGAATTGTTGCCACCCTTCTCTATTAGGGTGGAACACTTTCCACCACCATTTACCCAATAGCACCAAATTCATATCTCGCAGATCAATTATACATAGGGCTCCATGTATCTTTTTCATGCACGCCTTCTCCCATCTAATGCAGTGATATCCTCCTCGGTCCGGGTCTGCCCCTTTCCATAGGAAACGTTTCTGAGTTCGGTCAATTCTCTGGATTAGCCATCGCGGTATTTCAAAGAAGGAGAGATAATAGGTAGGAAGGTTTGAGAGGACTGCATTAATAAGGGTGATTCTCCCTCCCAAAGATAGGGCTTTGCCTTTCCAGCCTGCTAGCCATTTCTCAACCTGGTCAATAATGGGTAGCCAATTCGCTTTTTTGAGTTTCCCGGGTCTTAGCGGTAATCCAAGGTACTGAATGAGGAAACTGTTGGTGGAGCAATTGAGGATTGTGGCATGTTCAAGGGCCTCCTCTGGAGTCATGGCAATGGGAATGAGAGCACTTTTATGGAAATTAACCCTGAAACCCGACCAAGCTTCAAAGTAATATAGAATTCCTTTGAAGACAGTAGTTTCCCCCAGGTTGCCTTTGCCAAATAGAAGAGTATCGTCTGCATATTGGAGTATGGAGCATCCTTGACGATTGACTCCCTTGGCTACTGGTACGATCCAGCCCACTCTACTGCACTTAGCCATCATGGATCTTAGAGCGTCTGCCACGATGGTAAAGATAAGTGGTGAGTGCGGATCTCCTTGTCTGAGCCCCCATTTGCAGGAGAAAGGGTGGCCTGATACTCCATTTACCAGAATAGCCGTTCTGCTGGTGGTAAGACAATTGTGGATCCATCTGATCTATCTGTCCCCAAAACCTCTTCCAGCCAGTGCTTCCAAAAGACAGCCCCATTCAACAGAGTCATAGGCTTTTTCGAAGTCCAGCTTCAGGAGTTAGCTCTTAGAGTTCGAAGTGTGGCATTGATGGATAGTCTCTTCAGCCGTTGCTATACTGTCCTGAATACATCGCCCTTTGATGAATCCCGTCTGGTCTTGACTACTGAGGCCATCCATTACCATTCCCAGTCTGTTAGCGAGTGTCTTGGTAATGATCTTTACAGAGCAGTTAAGGAGAATAATGGGGCGGAAGTCTCCAACTCGTCCGGAGTCTTCTTTCTTAGGAATCATCACAACCTCCGCGTAGTTGAATCTCCCTAATTTGAGTTTATGCTCGTAGAAGTCTGCGAACACCTTCATTAAGTCACCTTTGATTTCCTCCCAGAATATCGATAGAATAGTATCGGAAAACAATCTGGACCTAGTGCCTTATCTTTTCCTAGTTGTTGTACTTCCTCCCAGACCACCTTCTCAGTAAAGGGTGCATCAAGGGACTGCAATCCCGGATCGGAATTTCCTGCTTGGTTTTGCCAGAAATTGTGTTTGATAGGGACTCTAAAGTTCGCTTTGTGCCCAAAGAGGCACCTGAAGTGGGACTGGAAAGCCAGCTTAATAGCAATGTCACCTTGTACCATTCTGGAATCCGAATGGATCGAGTGAATGAGGTTAGATCTCCACCGGGCACTGGCGACTCGGTGAAAGAATGCTGTGTTCGCGTCTCCCTCTTTGAGCCATGAAATTTTGGAACGTTGTTGCCATTTGATTTCCTTAATCCTGTAGAGATGGTCAATTTTCTATCTGAATTGAAGCAGTCGATTCCGTTCTTCCTGTAGCAGATCCCTAGTTTCTTCAGTCTTCTCCAGTTCCTCAATTCTTTCAAGAAGGGAATCCTTTGCTCTCCAAATCAGTGCAAATCTGGTGTGGTTCCACTTCATAAGCTTGCCCCTGAGTTTACTAATTTTTTCGCACCAAATAGCGGTCGCCTCCCCACCCTTGGTTAGGCAGGACCAACTCTCATTGACCATATGATGGAAGCCCAGGATTTCTAACCAAGCTTTCTCGAACCGAAACTTTGACGGTTTTTTGGGTTGGTCTTCCCTAGAAGATAAGAAGATAGGCATGTGATCTGAGGTTGGTTTAGGGAGTGATTTAGCCGATGACAACGGAAATTTGGTCTCCCAGTCCGTGGAGACCAAGATCCTATCTAACTTAGCTAGAATGGGCACCGCTTGCATGTTCGACCAGGTGCAGAGCCTATCCGAGATGGGGATGTCAACCAATTCCAGGTCCGTAATGACTTCAATAAATGCTTCCCTGTCAAGGTCATTGGAACCTCTGCCTCTGTGTTCTGAGGCAAATCTAGTGATGTTAAAATTGCCCCCCACCACCCAAGGGTGTGGCCAGTGTGCTTGGATCGTTCTTAGTTCCGTCCATAAGGCCGTTCTAGAGGCTGAGGTATGCGTTCCATAGACCACCGTAACCAATTGAGTCCATAGGCCAGATTTTCGCTGAAGTAATACCGATAAAGAAAATTGCTCGTGGAGCTCGTCTAGACAACAAAAGATGGGATTAAACCCTAGGGCGATGCCCCAGACGCCCCAACTAATGGGGACATTCTCCATTTGGAGACTCGATTTCCCCCTACCCTACTAATTCTAGACATATATGAAAGTTTGGTCTCTTGGAGACCCACAATGTTAGCCTTAGACCTAGCTATGACATCTCTGCCCATTTCACGCTTGCCCTGCCTACCGAGGCCTCTAACGTTCTAGAATAGGGCCTCCATTAACAACGGCTAGGGGAGGGATCGTGACTCATTTTGGACGTCGAGTTCAAATTGAGGATAACCCTATTGGTCTCCCACCCCCTAATCTTATTCAGAAGAAACGCGTTTCGTTCGGTATCGCCTACTGGACCACAGGTATTGTCTAGACTAAAATTTTTATTATCAGTCATGAAATTAAAAATAGATGCTAAGAAGGAACATGTACCTCCGTCGCTAGTCTTAGAGGATTTAGCGGTCGCTGCTATCTCTAGATAATCGTCTAGGGACTCATCATTAGTCCTCTTTGCCACTTTCTGAACAGTAAAACCTGTGTCAAAGGAGCTCGAGCCCGGTGCAGTCAACTTGGATGATGGGTAGGTGGAAGGAACAAACTCAGGGGAGATAGCACAGAAGTCCACATCAAAATCAAAATCCTCTAACTCCCCCGACTCCCCCTCGGAGTAGAAAAAATTATCTTCAAGATTCAGTCTGTCTTCACGATCGTCTTCATCACAGTGGTATGCCAACTGACTAGTGTGCTCTCCTGTAGCGGACCCCTCAATGGGCCCACTACAAGTCACCGCTTCCGGCTAAATATTGGGCTCTCTCCTAACGGACTCCTCGATGGGCCCGTTATTTGTCAAAATTCGTTGCTCATTGTGCACCATCGCTTCAATGGGCCCCTCTTTAGGCTCGAATACAATATGTTGCGCCTTGGGCCCCTCTTTAGGCCCGAATACAATATGTAGCGCCTTGGGCCCCTCTTTGTGTAATGCCCTGATTTTCATTTATGAAAATTATTTATTTATTTTATTATTTTGCACGTAGTGTGCACGTGCCATTTTATGAAATTTTATAATGAAGGATGAGTATATGTCTATGTATATATGCTTGCTAAATTATTTCTTTTATTTAAAGGTCCTTTTTTCAAATAAACTTAAGCCCAAAATCTAAATTATTTATTTTGTAAAAGTTAATGTTTTGGCCCATTAATTTAAGCCCAAAAATTAATTCTCTTTTTAACAACTTGTAAAGTAAAACTCTTTTAAAAGATTATTTTGTAAAAAAATGTATATGCACAAGTTTGTTTATATGGAGACTAGAATAGCACGTGCATGCAACATGGTGTGCATTGCACACTATTCCATTCCATGGCCGGTTTTAATCTTTTGGAGGGAATTGGAAATTTTCAAATGGAGATCATGCATGGGTGGTTACTTAGTTGTGGGTGGTTAATGCAACTCCTACTTTCATCTTAGCCCTCAATCTCATAACCATCTACTAAATCCTAGCCCTCCATTTCACCCAAAATTGTGTATAAATACCCCCCCAATTAATTGTAATCTACCCAAAAATCTATTTGAGAAGAGAAAGATATATTTGTAAGAGAGTTGTGAGTGTGATTATTCTTTGGAAGCCGGCATTACTTCAGAAGATTCTCGGTGGCAAGGAGCAAGGAGGAGGAGTCACATTATCACTAGAAGGCTTTTCGGGATTTCGTTTATTTCGTCAACAAGGTGGGTGTTTCTCAGGACTTCTAATGTAGTGATCATGCTAGGGTAAAATTTTGATTGTTATCATGCTTGTGAAATGTGGATTGATATGGTGATTATTATACTAAAATGCGTTGTGCTGTATTTAGTATGAAAGATGTGAATGAATGAACAAGATTAATGAAAATTTAAAAGATCGGAACTGACCTGTACAGTCGACCGATCATGTGAATATGTCGACTGGTACGAGGTGGATGTTTCCCATGACTTCTAAATCAGAATTCATGTTAAGATCGAGGATTTAATTGTGTATGTATGTGCAAACTGATGTGATAGAATGATTGCTAAATTGATATCTTCCATGCTGTACATAGTGTAGAAATTATAAACTTATGAAAAAGGACTAATAATAATTAGAGAACTGGAAATGACCTATACAGTCGACCGGTCGTATGAACAGTTGACTGGTATATTGAAATAAAATATATACAATTCGGATTTTCATGAAACGACATATTTTTAATGGGAATTATTAACTTGATGTTCTAGCATGTTAAATTGGGATTAGTATTCATCTCCGTGAGTAAATGATGAGAAAAAGGAAAAATATATGTTTAGCATTTCCTTTTGAGAAAAGAAAACACTAGTTATGTGGAATTTACATTTTTATCGAAAACTATGTTGTGATGTTAATAAACACATAAGAATGTCATGTTTATGTTGGCATGAGCACATTGTAGTATGACAAAAAAATGATGTGTGAACAGAATAAAGAGAGAATTCCTTAAATTCGAAAGTTTAACCTGCTCAGTCGATCGAATGTATGTAACAGTCGACTGTACTGAACTTGAAAGGTTACATAATTGAACTCTGCTGAACAGCCGACTAGGCGGATTGACAGTCGACTGCACTGTAGATGATATTTGAATTTTGAACGCTGCGGAACAGTCGACTGGCCATGTGCAGCAGTCGACTCTCCCAAGCAGTTTACTGAAGAACTTTGTTTGTCTGAACAAGTCGACTGGATGAGCTCTAAGTCGACTGTCCAGATGACTTTGTGATACATCATAAATTCTATGACTTTGTTTTATAGGAAAGATTGTGAATCTTATGTTGAATATTGGTTGTGACAGTAAACTCCTTTTTTCTTTGCATTAATTAAATATGAAGTGAATCATTTATTTTGAATTTATGAAAGTTATATAATTGTGGAACTATGGGCATGAAAGAGAAAATCTATGGTGATTATGAAAAATGAACTCATGAGTTGGAAATGCTCAGATTTTTTTTAGTAATTGTGAATTGGAATTGAAATGAAAGAGTAGCCAAGTCTCCCCCGGCAATTGGAAAGAAATTGAAATGAAAGACCAAGGTTGGTCATATTGAATGAATGATTAAGTCCGGTTTAGTGGAGAGGCTAACTCTAGAGGTTTGATTTTGTTCATGATTCTAATAAAACTAAGGACTAGTACATAGTGGAGATGTGATGAAAGTAAGAGAAAAACATTGAGTATGAGAGCCATTGGATTAGCGGTGAGAGAGTATCCCAGGATGACCCCATGATTAGTCATGATAGGGCGAGGATACTACTCCAGAGTACCGTCCTGGTGGCGACGCTCGTGGGGTGTTTGAAGACTACGGGTGGTGTCATGTCTATGGTAGGAGCTGAATTACCACAGGATGCCTGCATGATGAGTCATGTGTCAGTGCATTGGGATTCCCTCCAGGGCACCTAGACATGAGTTCGTAGGTCAGAAAACATCTAGGATACTTACCATTGTTACAGTAGTAGATTAAGTCATGACGAGGGATTGAACCCTACAAGATGAAGAACGATTAACGGCTTGCCCTCGGACCTATGTAGTATGGGATGCATAGATACCGAACAAGTGCGCATTAGTGTCATATAATATAATATAACTATTGCATTAAGGATTAAGTGTAAAACCACAACACGACATCTTTAAGATTTCCCCTTCATTTTGATATGTGAACAAGTTTGTGATTTATTAAGAAATGAGAATCGTTATACTGTTTCTGGCATAGAGAGGATGGCCATGTATAATTATCGTCGGTTGAATAAACTGACGTACCCACAGTTTTACATGCAGGATAATTGGCTTGATAAAGGTTAAAGGAGAACCAATGCTCAAAGATTATGTGTTATTGCATCTTTTGTATAAAGTTGTAATTGCTTCCGCTGTCATTATTTGTAAATTATTGATGTATATGTTCTTGCTGTAAAATAAAAAGTGTAAAATCTCATGTAACTCTGATGTATAGTGAAAAGTTTTCAATTCCTTGTAAAATTGTACCGAATGAGACGAAAAGATCCTGTAGAACTTTCAAATTCAGTTGCATTTGGGATTCGGGATGTTACAGAGTGGTATCAGAGTTACGTTTAACATTGGTACAAATTTATAAGGAACGACACCCTAGATGTGGACACTAGAGTGTGAGTTTGAGTCTAGAGATTTAAATGTAAGTGACTTACATTTGTGTTGCTCTATGATTTATGTTTCTTCCTCTCTATTTCTAAGATGGCTGATCACTTCGACCCTGCTGGCGACGACAATTGGCATATTATTGAGGAAGAGTACTATCCTGTACAAGCAGATCCTGAGGAAGAGTACCATCCTGGGCAAGCGGATTCTGATGAAGAGGAGTGGCCTGAATCTCGAGAAATTGCCCCACCTCCAGACTCGTCTGATGATTCTTCTTCCGATGAAGAGGAGGGACCAGTTCCGAATAGTCTTGTGGCTTCTCTTCAGAGGCAAGGTAGAAACACTGCGAGAGAGAGTTGGATTATTGGAAGCGCAGTTGGCCAAGCGCAAGGATGACTTTTCAGTTCTCAGTCATCGTGTATGGGAACTCGAGAAGAGGAAGAATCTAACCGATGTGCTGAAGGATGAAGTTGACGAACTACGAGGAGAACTTCGAGAAGCGAAGAGGAACCGTAGGAATTAGACTGTTGTAGCTTCTACTATATTCATTCTGATGTCAAGAAATGTTTTTCAATTCGAATGTATAAACTTTGGAATTCAATGAAATGCAAGTTGATTTAAAATTCATGTCCTATACTTCGAATTTAATGGATCTTTTGCATCAGAATATGGCTAGAAGAGGAGTTAGAAACAGGGAAGGTCTGGATCTGGAAACGGAACTTGCGAGGGTCTATCAGACGCTCAAGGCCGTGGCTATGAATCAGAACCAAGGAAAGGGACCTGCGAATCCAGTGCCCGAAGCGATCAAACTAGTGGAATCGTTCAAACGAATGAAACCACCTGTATTCGAAGGGAAGTCAGACCCTGATGCGGCTGACAACTGGATTCGTCAAGTAGAGACCATCTTTGAAGTGCTGGAGACCCCTGAAGGCAGAAAGGTGAAGTTGGCGACTCTACAACTTGAGAAGGATGCAGGCTGTTTGGTGGCAGTCGATGAAGCGGACCATGGGAGGTATAGCTCTTGGCTGGGAGGAATTTTTGGAAGAATTCCGCAGTCACTATTTTCCTTCTGACGTCCAGGAGAAGAAGGCTATGGAGTTTCTATCACTACAACAAGGTGGCATGTCAGTGAGAGAGTACGAGACCAAGTTTACTCAGCTCTCTAGGTATGCTCCTGAATTAGTGATAAATGAAGTGAAGAAGGCTCGTAAGTTCGAGCATGGATTGAGGCCGAGATTGAGATCCCAGATGATACCTCTTGGTATCAGGAGATTTGACAAGTTGGTCAAGCGTGCAGCAGCCACAGAAGCAGATATGGAGCAGTTCCATGTTGTTCAGAACCGGAGGAACAACTGGAAGTCTGGAAAGAGGCCCGCCAATTCTGGAAATTTCAAGGGACAACCATCTGCACAAAGGTTCAAACCGACAGGGGCGAACGCTATTAGTGTGGATGGAAGACCTGGGAACAATGTGGTGAGACCTTCTGCGGTAACTTGCTACAACTGTGGTGAGACGGGACATTACAAATCTCAATGTCTCAAACCACGGAATGGCAATCACAATGTGCCAATGCAGCAGACTGGGAAGAGATCGTACCAACCATGGCGAGTATTTGCCTTGACGGAAGCTGATGCTGATGAAGTAGATCATGTCATCACTGGTACGAGGGCGGATGCTTAGAGGTTTATGTTATTTCTTTTTCCCGCTTATTTTGTGAACTGTTACGTAATGGGTGTGTATTATGTAACAGGCGAACTTTATTTGAATGGAATGAAAGCTGTTGTGTTGTTCGATACTGGATCCTCTCATACCTTTGTGTCTCCTAAATTTGCTAAAGTGTTGGGAGTTGAACCGAAGATTTTTTCGGGCAAGATCTTAGCAGTAGCTTCTCCATCAGGGGAGACTCTAACCACTGATCGGTACTATGCTGATTGCGAGATTGTGATTGGAGATCGAATCTTTGGGATTGATCTGATCGAGCTGACTATCTTGGGAGACGATGTTATCATTGGCATTGATTGGATGTCGGTGTACAGTGCAAGCATCGAGTGTAAGACCAAGACGGTGACAATGAAGGCTCCAGGTGGACCTGAAGTCACTTTCCAAGGGAAGAAGAAGTGTTCTAGGCTGGTGGTAGCTATCCGCAAGGAAGAGATTCCTGTGGAAGTGCAAGGGATTCCTGTGGTTCGGGACAATCCGACTGTGTTCTTGGATGATTTTCCTGGGTTACCTCCACATCGTGATGTAGATTTCAGCATCACTTTTCAACCAGGGAGTGCACCCATTTCTAAGGCACCGTATAGGATGGCTCCAGTGGAACAGGATGAGGTGAAACGGCAGATTGACGAACTGTTGGAGAAAGGCTTTATTCAACCTAGTGCGTCACCTTGGGGAGCACCAGTGCTTTTGGTAAAGAAGAAGGATGGATCGATGAGAATGTGTATCGATTACTGAGAGCTGAATAAGGTCACTGTTCAGAATAAAGTATCCTATTCCTCGAATTGATGACTTGTTCGATCGTCTACAAGGAGCAGCTGTTTTCTCCAAAATAGATCTTCGATCAGGATATCACCAAGTTCGAGTGAAAGCTGAAGGTGTGCACAAAAGTGCATTTAAAACTCGACATGGGCATTACGAATTCTTAGTTATGCCATTTGGAGTGACGAATGCACCCGCAATCTTCATGATTTGATGAACAGAGTTCTGAGGCCGTTCATTGATTCTTTCGTCGTGGTGTTTATCGACGATATCCTCGTGTACTCCAAGTCAGAAGAGGAGCACACCGACCATCTGGCAGCAGTTTTGAAGAAGCTGGAAGAGCAGGAGTTGTATGCCAAGCTATCCAAGTGTAATTTCTGGAAATCTGAAGTGGCATTCCTAGGTCACATCCTTTCTAAAGAGGGAGTGGCAACTGACCCTCAGAAGATTGAGGCAGTGAGAGATTGGGCTAGGCCTACTACAGTGAAGGAGGTCAGAAGTTTTCTTGGATTGACTGGATACTACAGGAGATTCATTCAAGGTTATGCTCAGATAGCCGTGCCGCTTACTGGTCTGACCAAGAAGAATGCGAACTTCAAGTGGACTGACCAATGTGAGGCAAGCTTTCAGGAGCTGAAAGAGAAACTGACTACTGCACCTATTTTGACATTGCCTAGAGCAAGTGTTGAGTACGATGTTTATAGCGATGCTTTACATCGTGGGCTGGGTTGTGTCTTAATGCAAGAAGGAAGAGTAATCTCTTATGGGTCTAGGCAACTACGACCGCATGAGAAGAATTGCCCGACTCATGATCTGGAGTTGGCTGCGATTATTTTTACCCTGAAGCAATGGAGACATTATGTGTATGGCGAGAAGCTGAACATGTACCCGGACCGCAAAAGCTTGAAATACATCTATCAGCAGAGGGATCTGAACTTGAGGCAGCAAAGATGGCTAGAGGTACTTGAAGACATTCGTCCGGAGATTAAGTATCACCCATGGAAGGCTAATGTTGTTGCTGATGCGCTTAGTCGCAAGAGAAGTCTAGCGAGTTTGATTACAACTCAGTGGTAGCTGGCAGAGGAATTGGATCGGGCAGGTATTGAAGTCGTTCTGCATGACTTGGGAGCATCTTTGGCTCAGTTGAGGCTTCAGCCTACACTGAACGAAAGGATTGTTGCCAGTTAGAAGGTTGATTCGGAGTTTCAGAAGATGTTGGAGCAGGTTGGTGATGGCAGGTTGCCCGGATTTCAAATCAAGGATGGAGTGCTGTGGTTTGGAGAGAGGCTGTGTGTTTCGGATCAGGTGGACCTGAAAGAGAGTATTCTTCAGTAGGTGCATGCTACTCTTTTGTCGGTACATCCTGGGAGTACTAAGATGTACAAAGATATCAAACAGTATTTCTGGTGGTCAGGTTTGAAGAGGGATGTGACTGAATTTGTGGCGAAGTGTGAGGTTTGTCAGCAAGTCAAAGCTGAAAATCAGAGACCCGGAGATCTATTACAGCCGTTACCTATTTCGGAATGGAAGTGGGATAACATCAATATGGATTTCATTACGGGATTGCCCAAGAGTCCTAAAGGCAATGATGTGATTTGGGTTATAGTCGATCGACTAACCAAATCCGCTCACTTTTTGGCGATGAAACTCACTGCTTTGATGGACAAGTTAGCTGAGTTGTATGTGGGCGAGATTGTCTGACTTCATGGTGTTCCGTCAACTATTGTGTCTGATCGAGATGCACGGTTTACTTTGCATTTCTGGAGGAGTCTTCAAATAGCTTTGGGTACCAAGACAGATTTCAGCACTGCTTTTCATCCGCAAACCGATGGGCAGACCGAGAGAGTCAACCGTATTCTTAAGGATATGCTTCGGTGTTGTATACTAGACTTTAGAGGCAGTTGGGAAAGGCATTTACCCTTGGTAGAGTTTTCCTACAACAACAGTTTTCAGACTAGCATCGGGATGGCGCCGTACGAAGCTTTGTATGGCAGGAGGTGCAGGACACCTGTTTGTTGGTTTGAAGTTGGGGAGCATCAATTGTTCGGGCCAGAGCTTGTGCAGCAAACCTCTGAGAAGATTAATCTGATCAGAAAAAGGTTGGTGGAAGCTCAGAGCAGGCAGAAAAGCTATGCAGACAACCGGAGAAGGGACCTTGTGTTTGAGGTTGGTGACTTCGTCTTTCTGAATGTATCGTCCCAGCAAAGGTGTGATTCGCTTTGGCAAAGTCAGGAAATCAGCCCCGAGGTTTATAGACCCGTACAAGATATTGAAAAGGATCGGGAAAACTGCTTACCGGCTTGAATTACCGGAAGAGTTGTCTCAGGTGCACAATGTCTTTTATGTGTCTATGCTGAGAGGTTATATTCTAGATCTGAGTCATCATTTGGCTGAAGTGCCGGAAGGTTTGCATTTGGATCTGAATTACATCGAGTCTCCTGTCGAGATTGTTGATCGTCGAGAGAAAGTCTTGAGGAATTAGACGATACCGATGGTCAAGGTAGTCTGGAGAAACTATTTGGTTGAAGAGGCTACTTGGGAGTCTGAGGAGAAGATGTTGAAAGACCATCCTGTGCTTTTTGTTTGATATGTATTTTGTATTTTATGCTTGTTTTGTTTCTCGCTCTTGACTGTAGTTCTGGGGACGGAACTATTCTAAGGAGGGAGTGTTGTAATGCCCTGACTTTTATTTATGAAAATTATTTATTTATTTTATTATTTTGCACGTAGTGTGCACGTGCCATTTTATGAAATTTTATAATGAAGGATGAGTATATGTCTATGTATATATGCTTGCTAAATTATTTCTTTTTTTTAAAGGTCCTTGTTTCAAATAAACTTAAGCCCGAAATCTAAATTATTTATTTTGTAAAGTTAATGTTTTGGCCCATTAATTTAAGCCCAAAAATTAATTCTCTTTTTAACAACTTGTAAAGTAAAACTCTTTTAAAAGATTATTTTGTTAAAAAATGTATATGCACAAGTTTGTTTATATGGAGACTAGAATAGCACGTGCATGCAACATGGTGTGCATTGCACACTATTCCATTCCATGGCCGGTTTTAATCTTTTGGAGGGAATTGGAAATTTTCAAATGGAGATCATGCATGGGTGGTTACTTAGTTGTGGGTGGTTAATGCAACTCCTACTTTCATCTTAGCCCTCAATCTCATAACCATCTACTAAATCCTAGCCCTCCATTTCACCCAAAATTGAATATAAATACCCCCTCAATTAATTGTAATCTACCCAAAAATCTATTTGAGAAGAGAAAGATATATTTGTAAGAGAGTTGTGAGTGTGATTATTCTTTGGAAGCCGGCATTACTTCAGAAGATTCTCGGTGGCAAGGAGCAAGGAGGAGGAGTCACATTATCACTAGAAGGCTTTTCGAGATTTCGTTTATTTCGTCAACAAGGTGGGTGTTTCTCAGGACTTCTAATGTAGTGATCATGCTAGGGCAAAATTTTGATTGTTATCATGCTTGTGAAATGTGGATTGATATGGTGATTATTATACTAAAATGCGTTGTGCTGTATTTAGTATGAAAGATGTGAATGAATGAACAAGATTAATGAAAATTTAAAAGATCGGAACTGACCTGTACAGTCGACCGATCATGTGAATAAGTCGACTGGTACGAGGTGGATGTTTCCCATGACTTCTAAATCAGAATTCATGTTAAGATCGAGGATTTAATTGTGTATGTATGTGCAAACTGATGTGATAGAATGATTGCTAAATTGATATCTTCCATGCTGTACATAGTGTAGAAATTATGAACTTATGAAAAAGGACTAATAATAATTAGAGAACTGGAAATGACCTATACAGTCGACCGGTCGTATGAACAGTTGACTGGTATATTGAAAGAAAATATATACAATTCGGATTTTCATGAAACGACGTATTTTTAAAGGGAATTATTAACTTGATGTTCTAGCATGTTAAATTAGGATTAGTATTCATCTCCGTGAGTAAATGATGAGAAAAAGGAAAAATATATGTTTAGCATTTCCTTTTGAGAAAAGAAAACACTAGTTATGTGGAATTTACATTTTTATCGAAAACTATGTTGTGATGTTAATAAACACATAAGAATGTCATGTTTATGTTGGCATGAGCACATTGTAGTATGACAAAAAAATGATGTGTGAACAGAATAAAGAGAGAATTCCTTAAATTCGAAAGTTTAACCTGTTCAGTCGACCGAATGTATGTAACAGTCGACTGTACTGAACTTGAAAGGTTACATAATTGAACTCTGCTGAACAGCCGACTAGGCGGATTGACAGTCGACTGCAATGTAGATGATATTTGAATTTTGAACGCTGCGGAACAGTCGACTGGCCATGTGCAGCAGTCGACTCTTCCGAGCAGTTTACTGAAGGACTTTGTTTGACTGAACAAGTCGACTGGATGAGCTCTAAGTCGACTGTCCAGATGACTTTGCGATACATCATAAATTCTATGACTTTGTTTTATAGGAAAGATTGTGAATCTTATGTTGAATATTGGTTGTTACAGTAAACTCCTTTTTTCTTTGCATGAATTAAATATGAAGTGAATCATTTATTTTGAATTTATGAAAGTTATATAATTGTGGAACTATGGACATGAAAGAGAAAATCTATGGTGATTATGAAAAATGAACTCATGAGTTGGAAATGCTCAGATTTTTTTTAGTAATTGTGAATTGGAATTGAAATGAAAGAGTAGCCAAGTCTCCCCTGGCAATTGGAAAGAAATTGAAATGAAAGACCAAGGTTGGTCATGTTGAATGAATGATTAAGTCCGGTTTAGTGGAGAGGCTAACTCTAGAGCTTTGATTTTGTTCATGATTCTAATAAAACTAAGGACTAGTACATAGTGGAGATGTGATGAAAGTAAGAGAAAAACATTGAGTATGAGGGCCATTGGATTAGCGGCGAGAGAGTATCCCAGGATGACCCCATGATGAGTCATGATAGGGCGAGGATACTGCTCCAGAGTACCGTCCCGGTGGCGACGCTCGTGGGGTGTTTGAAGACTACTGGTGGTGTCATGTCTATGGTAGGAGCTGAATTACCACAGGATGCCTGCATGATGAGTCATGTGTCAGTGCGTTGGGATTCCCTCCAGGGCCGCCTAGACATGAGTTCGTAGGTCAGAAAACATCTAGGATACTTACCGTAGTTACAGTAGTAGATTAAGTCATGACGAGAGATTGAACCCTACAAGATGAAGAACGATTAAGGGCTTGCCCTCGGACCTATGTAGTATGGGATACATAGAATCTGAACAAGTGCGCATTAGTGTCATATAATATAATATAATTATTGCATTAAGGATTAAGTGCACAACCACAACACGACATCTTTATGATTTCCCTTTCATTTTGATATGTTAACAAGTTTGTGATTTATTAAGAAATGAGAATCGTTATACTGTTTCTGGCATAGAGAGGATTGCCATGTATAATTATCTTCGGTTAAATAAACTGACGTACCCACAGTTTTACATGCAGGATAATTGGCTTGATAAAGGTTAAAGGAGAACCAATGCTCAAAGATTATGTGTTATTGCATATTTCGTATACAGTTGTAATTGCTTCCGCTGTCATTATTTGTAAATTATTGATGTATATGTTCCTGCTGTAAAATAAAAAGTGTAAAATCTCATGTAACTTTGATGTATAGTGAAAAGTTTTCAATTCCTTGTAAAATTGTACCGAATGAGACGAAAAGATCCTGTAGAACTCTAGAATTCTGTTGCATTTGGGATTCGGGATGTTACACTTTGGGCCCATTAACGTGCTCAATAACATCCCTATGCATTAGAGAATCGCTTCCGATGCCTTTGTGCTTCTCTCCTTCGCGGTTCAGCATAACACCCTGCTCGTAGACAGTGCCACTCGCCTGTAGAAGAGGGGCACGTGGCTCCCTCTCCTTGGTTGGCGCTCCAATCGATGGTGTGGGAGACGAGGCGTTTTCGTCTTCTTTTGGCATTATACTCGACGTTGTGGGAGACGAAGCATTTTCATCTTCTTTTGGTGCTACACTCGAAGGTGTGGGAGACGATGTGTTTTTGTCTTCTTTCCTAATATAGATCCCTCCCTTTTCTCCCTCTTTCCCATCTTTGCTTACTTTCTGTTCCTCTTCCAACTCGATTTGGGGTTTCGTATTCTTCCCCAAAACAGCTACCTCCCTCGGAGGTGCTTGTCCCTGAGCTTGTATCTTTATCCCTAACAACCCATTTCCATGAAAGGAAGGCTGCTCCTTGTTACCCCCGTTCGATTTCTTTCCCAGAAAGGCTTTCCTTTTACCCCTGTCTCTGACCAAACTCTCTGCATGTCCCTGCTCCTCCTCTCTAGGCATCTCAACCCTATCTTGTAAGTTTTGACTGCTATTTTGAGCTCTGGGTAGGCCAAACATTGTGGAGGTTGGAGTTGGGTCTGTATGATTTGCCATTTGTGTCGAGATTTCCTTTTGACCGTTGGGTTCTTCATTTGATTTACTCCCTTTGTCGCTGGTGAGCGGCTGGGCTTGGTCCTCCTCCATCCTCCTTGCCTTTTTGAGGATTTCACGGTGTGCTCTCTCCACCTCGTGGGCCCCATCCAGAGTGAGGTCCCACTCCGGCATCACCACATGTCGGTAGGAGCGGCCATCTCTGAGTGCGAAGGGGGGGTGAAAGGATCTGGAGTTCCTTCAGCTCCGGCTCCGCCTGCAAGGCATGAGGGAGATGTTCTCACAAGGTACGACTCTTCAAAAGAGAATACCTTTGCGAAGCAAGGCATTGAGGGAGATGTCTGGGCTTCGGATTAAAACTCTGGCGGAGACGATCTCCGATCGCCGCACCATCTTGCTATCAATTTCTTCAATAGTCCCAAACTTGGAGATGATCTCTTGCAATGCCTCTTTCTTCCAGAAGTGTAAAGGGACGTTATGGATCTAAATCCAAAAACAATCACCTTGCGGCAACTCTGCTCCAAAGCTTAGGGTCCAGGAAAACAATTCCGCACTGAAGTGACCAAAGTCCACAACTCCCATGGATGTCACCTCCGTCATCTTCTCTGGCAAAAGGAAAGACACCAAGAATTGAAGCTGGCACAATTTTTTTGCTACCCAGTCTCTGTGTGCGGCCATCGGCCATTTGGCCATCAGTGCTTGGATCAAATGGTTCTCCGATGGGCACCTTACCCATATTTTGGTAATGGCACACCATCGGCGCAACCATTGCTCTTCTAGCATGATCGTCTCCAAGCTATTGGCCAAGCGGATGAAGGTGGGTCTATCTGGCGATCTCCCTTTTGTGACTGGACGATCATCGTCATTGCTGGATGAGGTGACATTTGTGCACACATAGGACATATGCCCCCATTTCATACATTTCAAACACCTCACCTCCTTCGTACAGTCTTGCCGATAGTGTCCCAGGTCACCACAGTTGAAGCATGGTGCAGGTCTGCGTTTTCCTTTCCTTTGCCTCTTCTTGGGTTCTGAGATTGTATGGGTGGAGTCACTTATAGCTTTGTTTTTCCCTTTCCTGTGGACTTCAATCCATGAATCCTCCTCTATCCTCTCCTCCGACTGCCTAGGTGCCTCCTCCCTTCTATCCTCATTTTGCAGACCCCTCTCTTGGACCCACCAACGATGGGTACTTGAGGTTGCACCTGAGTTGATGGCAGGGGTTGTTTGTGAAAGGCGTGGTGCGGTTGGGGGGTGGTAGGTCCCTCTGGTTATGAATGGTTTTAGAAGAGGCCAATGGAGAAGAGTGGTGTTGTGTGGTGGGTTTTGTTTGGGGTGAAGCAGGATGTGGAGGATTGTGGTTGTGTGTGGGTGATCTTGATGGTGGAGGAATGGTAGAGGGGTGTTGATTTTCAAGGATTAGGTGGGGGTGGTGAGTTTGCCTGTGTTAGGGGTGGTGGTGGTGGTGGGGGGGGGGGGGGTGGGTATGCCTGTGGTAAACCCTGTCTCTGGAGTAGCTCTTGAACTGTTGTTGCCCATGCCCATAGTGAAGGTAGTGCCTATTGTAGTTCCTGTGTTGCATTGCAAGTTGGTAGTGTCGATTGTTGTCCCTCTGATCTTCTCTCTGATAGTGGCACAGGACCGTGGGGGGGGGGGTCTTTTACGCCCATAGTGGCTAGTAAGAGGACCCCCTCTATGGGCCCGTCCTCTCGGGAGAATCTCCTCATGATGGCGATGATGATCGCTGCCTCTCCCGTCCTGCCGTTGATGCGCACTTCGGTGTGCCCACCGTGGGGAGGGCATGCATCTGAGCCTAGGGGAATCCCCCGCAGGGGGGATGTTCAGAGGTAGAGGGTTTGGGGTAGGGTTAGTTAGGACAGCCACTGCTAGGGGGCCTGTGGATTGAGGATGAGACAGAGGGGGGGCATCAAATGTTGGGAGGGTAGGGGAAGGGGCATCAGATGTTGGGAGGGTAGGGGGATTGAGGGTGTGGCGTGCCCTCTCATAGGGCCCGCACCCGCTCAACTCTAACTCTGAAAGCATGGTAAGGGAATGAAGCCGGTGGTCCGAGTGGTGTTCAAGAACAGAGACACGAGTTGGATTTATAATTGTAGGAATACTTGTTGAGATCTCCCTTATGATAAAAAATGAATTTTGGGTGAAATTGAATTGATACATATAGAATCATTTTAAATTATTTGTAAGAGATACCATATGCTATTTTAATCAAAATGAGAAAATGAAATTTTCGTTCATTAAAGAGAAGGAGATAATTTGAAATGTTTAGAACATAAGATTGGAAATTCGTGAATCATTGTTTTCAAGAAAAATCAGTATGAGTAAGAAAATTTCAGTCCATTAAAAAGATAGGATCGATCATATGTCGAGTTTTGTGAAAAATAACTCATTCCAGAACGTTGTGAACAAAACTACAATAGCGTGATCCCTAATCAGTAATTACACTTAGACTTATTGGTTAGCCAGTACACCACAGAGCGCTACTGTGCTTGTAGGAGATCTTGGGTTCAAAACTTGTTGGGCACATTTTATTTTGTATTCATTTAAATAAATACCCGAAACTGAAAGTTGGTATATGAAGATTTCGTTATGGCATATTGATAGCCAAGTCCCTTGGACTTACTGGCTAGTGGAGTGGGCTTTGGGCGTCTGTTGTGTTAGGCGGTTGGCTCGGGTTCGAGACCTGATGGCCACCCTTTTGTTTTTGTTTTTTTTGTTTGCGTGTTTTAATACTTTTGAAGAGTTCTCATGCAAATAAAATCTAGGGAAAAATTCTAATATTCCTATGAAGTGATATAGATTTTATTTAAAATAATTTAAGAAATTTTCATGTATAATTGAGATATTAAAATGGAATTGAGATAGAAAAAATGAATTATTGACTTCGAAGTTTATCATTTGAGAATAGGACTTTCATTTTGTGAAGAAGAGTAAAATATTGTTGTGTGAAGTGATTTCTTTTGAAGAGATTATACTCTTATTTGGTTTAAGAAATATTTTGATGTGAGTTGAGACATTTTACGAACTTAAATTACTAATGAGATTTTAAGTGATGAATTTATGTTCATGAAAAGAATTATTGCTTCTAAAGATTATGAATGAATAAATGAATCATGAATAATGTTAAGATAAGGCATTGATCAAATTCTGAATAAGTTGAAGATGAGAATATTTAAGTTTGATACATGATTATTGATGGGTATGAGTACCCATGGATTCTTGTACATAAAATGTTGTGATTTAGAGTTAGTGAGACCTCGGATACTGGCACATTGAATTAAAAGATATGGGATTTATTTTTAAGATATGGCCATGGAGTTATCTCGTATTTGTGATTAAGTCCGGTAGGGGGTAAAACTAAATCTAGGTATGATAAATTTTTCATGTCTTGAACTTAATAACTAGGCACTAAGAGAAGATGTAGTAAACCTGGGCAAACGTAAGTGAGACACTCTATATAGTCGGACGATGTACTTCGGGATTATAGACCCAGTCGGGCGGTGTACTCCGGGACCGAGGTTGCTTCGATGGAGACGAGTTTTATATTAAATGCATGATTATGCATAGTCGGGCAGATAGTTTATCGTACTCCAATGTATATACATATACCGGGGCTAGATGGCACTTGCGGGGTATTCAGATGACGAGGAGTCTGTATAACAGTCGGGCGGTGTACTCCGGGACTGGGATCCGTACTCGTGGAATATCTAAACCTTGTACTTATTACTGGGTAGTTTTCATGGCGAGGGATCGAACCCTTTAATGTGGAGTACGTGGGTGCTTGCCCTCGGACCTATGTAGAATGGGATGCATAGAATCCGAACAAGTATGCATTAGTGTCATCTTAGTATAAAATATTTGCATTAAGCATTAAGGCATCGCATACACTTGCATGTTTAGTGTAGTCACATCTAACACTTTATTTGCTTTCAAATTTGTGGATTGTTAAAGTACTGAGATCGTTATATTTCCGGCATAGAGAGGATGGCCGAGTATAACATTTTCGTCAGTTGTAAGTAACTGGCATGCCCAAAGCTTATTATGCAGGAATTGGATTTTCATGAAGAAGTAAAGTTGATATGATGCTGTTGATTAATTACATGTTAGAGATGTTGCAAGTTGTATATTATTTTCATTGTTGTACTTCATTTTATCATCCGTTGTGTAAACAATTGCAAAGAACTCTGATGTATGATGAAAAGTTTAAATTTCCTTGTAAAATTGTATGAAGTGAAGTGTAAAGATCCTGTGAAATCTCGAATTCGGTCCTATTTGGAATTCAGAGTGTTACAGATGGTATCAGAGCCACAGTTCATAAGTAGTACAAATTCATAAGGAACTTTACCCTGGAGTGGATATTAGAGTGTGAGTTTCACTTATAGTGATTTGAACTTATGTTTGTGTTGCTCTATATGATGACATTTTCTCTTCCTTTCCCTATAAGATGGCCAATCAGCATGATCCCCAGCATGAGGCATATTGATTTGTCCCCTTCGAGGATGAAGAGGAAGAACCAATGGAGGAAGAAGAAGACCCAGAAGAGGAAGAAGAAGAACCGGAGGAGATAGAAAAGGAATTCCCTGAGTCCAGGGAGATTACTCCACCTCCGCCGGATTTCCCTGAAGAATCTTCAGACGAAGAACTCGTTCCAGATGACCAAAATTATATTTTTGTTTCTTTTCAAGGAGAATTGGATGCTCAAAAGTGGAAAGTAAACCACTTGGAAGCGCAATGGGCAGAAGATAAGGAGCGCATTCTGGAGCTGAGTTTTCAAGTGTGTGAACTGGAGAAGGTTCAGCACGTGAATGATCGACACTTTGCCAAGTTGGACTACCTCACTCGCTGGGACGAGCAGAAGCGGCATCAGAGTTTTGATGATATGACGAAGGAAATCCAGGAACTACGGTAAGAGCTCAGAGAAGCCAAGAGAAACCGTAGAATCTAGGATGTCTTTTGTAATGGATGTATTGAAGCAAAGTTTATCTTTCTGAATGTAAAAAGTTTAATTTTGGAATGAATAAATTTTGTCGAAGCGATGTTATCTGTGTTAATTATGATGATTAATGATGAATTTTATGACTCAGAAATGGCACAAAGGAACAGGGACGGCGAAGTGCATATCGGTGAGTATGAGCTAGATTTGGAGACCGAACTAGCTCAAGTATATCAGACCTTAAATGCTTTCGCTACCAACATCGTCGGGAATGCTAGGCCAGGGTCAGTTGTGCATGTCCCCTAAGCAATCAGGCTAGTTGAATCGTTCAAAAGGATGAGGCCACCTGTTTTTGAGGGCCAGGCAAATCCAGATGTTGCTGATGACTGGATTAGGCAGATTGAATCAGTCTTTGAAGTGCTAGAGACCCCAGAGGCCAGTAAGGTGAAGTTGGCCACTATTCAGCTAGAGAAAGTTGCAGGTGTTTGGTGGTAATCACTAATGAGGACTTTGGGAAATGTGCAGCTTACTTGGGAAGAGTTTCTCGAAGAATTCAGGAGTCACTATATTCCTATGGATGTTCAAGAGAAGAAGGCTATGGAATTTTTGGGCTTGCAGCAAGGTGGTATGTCTGTGCGGGAGTATGAGACCGAATTCAACCAACTCTCATGGTATGTGCCGTAAATGGTTAAGGATGAAGCCAAGAAAGCGCGAAAGTTTGAGCAAGGGTTGAGGCCGAGCTTGAGAACCCGTATGATACCCCTAGGTATCCACAGATTTGAGAAGCTGGTCAGGAGGGCTGCCGCTACTGAGTCATATATGAACCAGTTCCAGGCAGTACAGGTCAAGAGGAATAACTGGAGCATGGGCAAGAGGCCTGCAGCGCCGAGAAATTTCAGGGGACAGCCCCCAACACATTGTTTCAAACCAACTGGAGCAAATGCTGTTGCAGTGACTGGAAGTGTAACACCCCGAATTCCAAAACAGTCTGAATTCGATGTTCCACAGGATCTTTACACTTCTTTCGTACAATTGTACAAGGAAATTGAAACATTTCATACATCAGAGTTACATTATACCTTTACATTATCACAGCGGAAGCAATTTTATAGTAATTACATGAAACAACATTTAAATCAATCTTTGACCAGCATGTATACTTCAATTTGTCAAGCATCTTTATCCTGCATGTAAAGCTGTGAGCACGTCAGTTCATTCATTGACGAAATATTATACACGGCCATCCTCTCTATGCCGGAAATAGTATAACGATTCTCAACACTTAACAAACCACAAACTTGTTCACAAACAAAGCTAAGGGGACTATCCTATTGATGTCGTATTGTGAATGTGCACTTAGTCCTTAATGCAATTATTTATGTTATATGACACTAATACACACTTGTTCAGAGCCTATGCAGCCCATACTACATAGGTCCGAGGGCACGCCCTTAACCGTTCTTCATCTTGTAGGGTTCAATCCCTCACCATGACTTAATCTACTACTGTAACTACGGTAAGTATCCTAGATGTTCTATGACCTACAAACTCATGTCTAGGTGTAACACCTCGAATTCCAAATACAACTGAATGCGAGATTCCACAGGATATTTACTTCACTTTGTAAAATTTTACAGGGAATTTAAAACTTTTGCTTTACATCAGAGTTACAAATGAATCTTTACACTTTATAGCGGAAGCAAAATTACAACATTTACATGAATTAAAGTACAACAACACTTGAATAATCTCTAAGCATCAGTTCTCCTTTAATCTTTATCATGCCATTTATCCTGCATATAAAACTGTAGGCACATCAGTTTATTCAACCGACGAATATTATACACGGCCATCCTCTCTATGCCGGAAACAGTATAATGATTTTCCATACTTAACATACACAAACTTGTTCGCAAATCAAACTAAAGGGAATATCCTATTGATGTCGTGTTGTGGTTGTGCACTTAGTCCTTAATGCAGTATATTATATGACACTAATGCACACTTGTTCGGATTCTATGCATCCCATACTACATAGGTCCGAGGGCAAGCCTCTTAATCGTTCTTCATCTTGTAGGGTTCAATCCCTCGTCATGACTTAATCTACTACTGTAACTACGGTAAGTATCCTAGATATTCTATGAGTAACGTGCTCATGTACAGACAACCTGGAGGGGAATCCCACGTCATGTCACGACGCATCGTGAAGAAAACCTATGGACAATTCAGCCTCCGTCATGGCACACGATCCTCTCGCAGTCACCAAACACCCTATAAGCGTCGCCAAGATCCCGATAATTCCGGAGTAGTGCCCACGTCATGTCACGATGCATCGTGAAGACAAACTGTGAATCACACCCACATCGTAGACTCGAGGCCCTCATACTTGTGTTTTTCTCTTACTTTCATCGCATCTTCACTATGTACTAATCCTTAATTTAATGAAATCATGAACAAAATCAATCTCTTAGGGTCAGCACTCTCACTAATACCGGTCTTATTTCTTTTATTTAACAATGACCCAAACTTGGTCTTTTCAATTCAATTATCATATCTCATTTCTTTAAATTGCCGGTGTGAGTCTTGGCTACACCCTAATTTTCAATTTTAATTCACAATTCTCATATTGAGTTTGTCATGCTAAAAAAGAATTCTCTTTTCCAATTAAACAATTTCCAATCTTTTCCTGAATCAAAATCTCATACATGGAGTTCGATTATAAATCATGCATTTTAATAACCAACATTTATTTCCACATTGAAATCATATTACGAAAATATATAGTCAAAGTGAATATTCACAAAATCACTATTGTCATACTACTCTTTGACAAAATAACCCATACAAAAATCACAATTGTATTTTTCCTTCCATCAATTTTCCTTTTTAACATTTATATTAATCACCTCATGAAAACACACAATTTTATGAAATTATAAAGGTAAGAAACAATAGTTTCGAATACAATTTTACCTCAAAATATACTTTATTTTAGTCCAATAACTCCCACTTAATTTTTATAGGTTGTATATAATTTTAGAATAATAAAGGTATTTTTTTCGGAATTTATATACATCAAGAAAACGCCCCAAAAATCAATTTGTCAAAAAAATATATTCTGGCTACAACCAGAATCGAACCCGCAACCTTAGAGAAGACAGCCCCACGCACTAGGCACAAGGCCGAATGCGCTTAGCGATATGAAGAGGGATCGGAGAGTCATATACCCTTTGTTCGGGTTGGGTATTTTTAACCGCATACAGAAAAACAAGGTGGACATAGGGTATCGAACCAGCAACTCCCAAGACTCACGCCCACGCTACAGTAGCGCCAGAAAGACTCACCGATCACTTGAGCTATGTGCTCAAGTTGTCACGAACACAACTCGAGTTTACTTAACTCGAGTCTCTGTTTAATTAAAACGTTTCGATGTTCAAAAGCTCTTATCTTCGTTTTACTTGCAAAAAAAGTCATGTAAATCTCCAGAATGCTAATTCCATATTAAATCAATACTCCAGTATTTTTAAAATAATTTTCTCACTAATAAAATATACATTTTCATACAATAATTTAAATTATATACCACTCTTTCCATATTTCAATTTGACAATTCTCAAACAAAACTTGGTATTAAAAGATCACATTATAATTGTAATTCCCTGTTTTTTCCCTCTTTCATTAACCCAAATGCATAGGACAAATTTCATTCATTAGAACCAATATCACGATAGTCCATTTAGTGCATAAAACAATAATTTCATCTATTAGCAATTCATACTCAATTTTGACATTATCATAAACTCAATTTAACATTTCCATAACCACAAAGCAAATTGTACTACAACATTAAGATTCATGACAAGTTAACATACAATCTACCAAGCATTAATTATAACATCTAACAAGTCCTTTTTCAAATTAAGTGTACTCTTATTAGTTTCTTTCAGGCTAATTATGCCATCATTCCTAGCACGGTGACTAGAATTAGAAGTAAGGAAAACCACCCACCTAATTTGGAGAGAAAACCCACAAAACAACTCCTAGAATGAAATGGCCCTTCTCTTCCTAGTTTGAGCTTGCCCAAAGAGTACTCCTCCTTGCTTGAGTGCAAACCGAGCCTCTCTAGGTGTAGCCGGCCTCCTTGAATGCAAGCACACTCAACTCTCAATCTTTTATTCTCACTCTCTACCAAAACGCAATCTACTACTAATGATTATTTTCTTTCACTATAGATTTGATGAATGAGAAGTGTAAGGATAGTTAGGCTAGGGGGGGATATTTATAAAAAAATTTGGGGCAAATAGAAGGCTAAGATTGATCTAGGAGTTAAGAAACAGGAGCTAGGATTAAATGGGAAGTTGTAGTAACCAATCATGACTACAAAACTACCTCCTACAAACTCCACTCTCTCTTTTTCCCTCCCATTCCTATCCGGCCTCAAAAGGAGCACAAACACGTGCTAGTGCAATGCACGTGTTTCTAAAACCCCCTATTCTAAAAAGTTGTACATTTAATTATTTATAAAAATCTATAAAATTGTCTACACTACAAGTTGTAAGAAAAAGAATTAAAATGATGGGCTTTTATTTAGTGGGCCAAAATGGTCTATATTTAAAATAAATTAGATTGGGCTAAAAATAAAGGAATACTTATGCTTGTTTAAAAATAGGCTTTAATAAAAATAATAGAAAGGATATATATATATATATATATATATATATATATATATATATATATATATATATATCTGTATACTCATTTGTTTATGTAATAAAAATAATTATAAAAATTTATACCACAAGATTGCATGTGCATGATACTTACAAATTAATAATACAAAATAATAATTTTCATAAATGAAAAATCAGGGTATTACACTAGGCGTCCTAGAGAGAATCCCAACGCACTGACACATGACTCATCATGCAGGCATCCTGTGGTAATTCACCTCCTACCATAGACATGACACCACCCGCAGTCACCAAATACCCCACGAGCGTCGCCACCGGGACGGTACTCTAGAGCAGTATCCACGTCCTATTCATGACTCATCATGGGACATCCTGTGAATACTCTTACGCCGCTAATCCAGTGGCCCTCATACTCAATGTTTTTCTCTTACTTTCGTCACATTTTCACTAAGTATCTAATCCTTATTTTAATTGAATTATGAACAAAATCAATCTCCTAGGGTTAGAACTCCCACTATACCGGTCTCATTCAGTCATTTCACATGACCCAACCTTGGTTTTTTCATTTCAAATTTCATCTCAACATTTCTTCTATTGCCGGCATAAGGCTTTGCTACACCCTAGTTCTTAATTTCATCTCATAATTACAACATTGAGTTTTCATACTCATAAAGTCTTTTTCATATTTAATCACAATTCACATTTCATATTCATAGTATTCATGTATTCATATTCATAATGCTCTTCATATCTTATCATATCATCTAATTTCCATTTTCAAGTACAATATCGTGTGCAAATAATAAAAATTCAATTCTTCTAACATGTCACATTCACTAGTTCATATTTTCACTAATTTCACAATTCACAATCTCACTTAGTTTCACAATTCACACTTTCAAATTTCTAATTACAAATCTCATTTTTAAATTCCTTATAACAATCCATTTAATTTCTTTATCTAAAAGACAATTTAAGTTAATAATTAAAATAAGTTCTTTCTTGCAAAAGTAGTCTCAAATTCTCATTTATACTAGGCCACAGGTCATAGAAAAATATCTCACAAAAATCCAGATATTATTTGAAACTTCAGGGCAATCGACTGTTAAAATATGGCCAGTCGGCTGTTCCATAAAGATTTAAATCTCGAAAACAAATGATCAGGGCAGTCGACTGTTACACTATGATCGGTCAACTGTTCCGCAAAGATTAAAAACTCGAAATAAAATGATCAGGGCAGTCGACTGTTATACTATAATCGGTCGACTGTTCTGTAGAGATTTAAAACTCGAAAATAAAATGATCACGGCAGTCGACTGTTACAGTATAGTCGGTCGACTGTTCTGTAAGTAAAATCCGAAATTTATTACCTGACAGTCGACTGTCGACTTGAATTCGGTCGACTGTCGAATGCACCAGGTTGCAAATTAGAGTAGATCATGGATATATTTTGGCATTGAAAATAAGATCACAATTTTCATATTATTTAAAATCGAGGTTTCCACGAAATAATATTTTTATAACACAAGTTTTCATCTTTCTACAATAATGAAATTTTATTTTAGACAATCAACTACACATGATGCATTTAATCAATTTATGTCTCATAAGCACAACTTTCTTCGCATAGCATGATTTATACACATAAAACATGACAATAAGATTGATTCTAGCATTTCAATTTCACACATTTATCAATTAGCAATCATCTTCACAGTCATTCTCTAAATTATCAGTCCATCTCTAATTTATCAAACATGAGACTAGAATTTCTTGATTTCTCTATACCCATTTTATCAAATCATTCCTAGCATGGCATCTAGAATTTAGAAGCATGAGAAACACCAACCTATTTGAAGAAAATAATACTAAGCTCCTACGATATCCTTGAACACGATTGGTCCTTCTCCTCCTAGAATGAGCCACCACAATGTTCCTCCTCCTTGCACTTGGTGAAACCCGAGCCCTCTCTCTTGCCGTGGGTTGAAGCAGCCAACCTCCACAATAGAGAACACACACACACACACACTAATGCACTCAATCTTTTACTCTCTCTCAATCTTTTACTCTCCAATAGTTTCTTTCTTTCAATTATTTTTCCTAGTGTTGTATGCATGAAGGGAGGGGGTATTTATACTAGTTTTAGGATAGAATGGAGGGCTTGGATTACACTAGATGGTTGTAGATGAATGGCTAGGATAAGATGGGAAGTTGTAGCAACCACCCATGAACACAAAAACCACCACTCCACTAATCCACTTCCCCACTCTCTCTCTCCTACAATCCGGCCAAAAAAAAGAGTGTGCATAGCACACACACGTGCGAACACGTGTCCCAACTAATGTCCCCCTAATTAAAGTTGTACATTAAGTTATAATTAATTGCTTACAAAAATTTGTGTCTACATGTCAAGTTAATTAAAAAGTAGTTAATTCATGGGCTTTTAGAGAAAAAAAAATACTTAATTTATTATGTTGGGCTTAGTTTAGAAAAACAAATTTACGCTCCTTAAAAGAAAAAATGGGCTTAAAGAAATAAGAGAAGAAAAGAGAGAAAATAATTATTTGTTCATGTTATAAAAAATTGTTTCATAAGAGAATATTTATACAAAATTCTGAACGTACAAAACACAGAAAATCTACAATTTTACATTCATAAAATTCAAGGTATTACAACACTCCCTCCTTAGAATAGTTCTGTCCCCGGAACTACAATAAAAGAGCGAGAAAGCAAAACACAATAAGAAGAAAGAAAGGAAAAATAGAAATCAAACAAAGAGCACAGGATGAACCTTCATCATCCTCTCCTCAGATTCCCAAGTAGTCTCTTCAACCAACTGGTTTCTCCAGACTACCTTGACCATCGGTGTAATGCCCCGAATTCCAAAAATACACTGAATTCGAGATTCCACAGGATCTTTACACTTCTTTCATACAATTTTACAAGGAATTTAAAACTTTTCACTTTACATCAGAGTTACATGAAAACTTTACACTTTACATTTTACAGCAGAAGCAAATTTACAACATTTAAATAAATGTACATCAACATTTGAATAATCTCTAAGCATCTGTTTCTCTTTAAATGTACATCAACATTTGAATAATCTCTAAGCATCTGTTTCTCTTTAATCTTTATCATGTCATTTACCCTGCATACAAAACTGTGGGTACGTTAGTTTATTCAACCGACGAACATTATACACAGCCATCCTCTCTATGCTGGAAATAGTATAACTGATTTTCCATATTTAACAAACACAAACTTGTCACATATCAAACTAAAGGGAATACCCTATTGATGTCGTGTTGTGATTGTGCACTTAGTCCTTAATGCAATTATTTATATTACATGACACTAATGCACACTTGTTCGGATTCTGTGCATCCCATACTACATAGGTCCGAGGGCAAGCCTCTTAATCGTTCTTCATCTTGTAGGGTTCAATCCCTCGTCATGACTTATTCTACTACTATAACTACGGTTAGTATCCTAGATGATCTATGAGTGCAAGCTCATGTACAGAAAACCTGGAGAGGAATCCCACGCCATGTCTTGACGCATCAAGCATGCATTCTATGGCAATTCAGCCTCCTTCATGGCACACGATCCTCTTGCAGTCACCAAACATCCCATAAGCATCGCCAAGATCCCGATAATTCTGGAGTAGTGCCCACGCCATGTCCTGACGCATCAAGCATGCATTCTGTGGATCACTCTCACATCGTAGACTCGAGCCTCTCATACTTGTGTTTTTCTCTCACTTTCATCACCTCTTCACTATGTACTAATTCTTAATTTAATGAAATCATGAACAAAATCAATCTCTTAGAGTTAGCCCTCTCACTACTACCGGTCTTATTTCTTTCATTTCACAATGACCCAAACTGGTCTTTTCAATATCAATAATCATAATTCATCACTTTCACTTGCCGGTGTGAGTTTTGGCTACACCCTAATTTTTAATTTCAATTCACAAATTTACATATTTGTGTTTTCATACTCAATAATATTTCTCTTTTGCAATCACATGATTTCTAAATTATTCATGAGTCAATAACCATACATGGAGTTCAATTACTCATCATGTATTTCATCAAATATTTATTTCCACATTAAAAATCATATCACCAATTTTATGGTCAAGATAAATATTCACAATTCATTATTGTCACATTATTCTTCACTAAGAATAATTCACACAACTTCACTACCTACTTTCTTTCTTTATTATTTTTCCTTTCTAGCACTTTATTTCAAGTCCTTTTTCAAAACACAATTCTCACAAAAATATAAGTGTAGAACCATAGTTCTAACTACACTTTTATTCCCAAAATGTACTTCATTTCATTCTAATAACTCCCAATTTATTTTTCATAAATCACACATAATTTTAGAATAATAATAGTATTGTTTTTCATAATTTTTAAACATCAAAAATCATCAAAACATTTTTTTTTCCAAAAAGTTTAGTACTGCCGAGACCAGGATTCGAACCAGCGACCAGATAGAACCCAACCGCATGCTCTAGCCATTTAGCCACTTGTGCTCATCGATATAAAGGGGGATTAGAGAGTTACATACTCTCGGACTGAAGCTTGATTTAATTTCTTAAACGCACAAAAAAAAGGTGGTCTCAAGTATCGAACCAGTGACCTCAACCCACACACACCCGCGCTACTGTAGCGCCGAGGGGCTCTCCGACCACTTGAGCTATAGGCTCAAGTTGTCTTGAATACAACTTGTGTTTTAATTAAATCAACTCTCTGTTTAATAGGACATTTCGATGTTTCAAAAGCTCTCATTTGAGTTTTGCTTTCACTAAAATCTACTGTAAATCTCCAGAATAATTATTCACATAATAATTGATACTCCAGTAATTAAAAATAATTTTTTCCACTAATCAACACATATTTTGCATACAGTTAGTTTAAATTGTATACTACTACTACTACATTTCTTTTTCGACATTTCTTATCCAATTTAACATCAATACTCTCTATATCAATTCCCTGTTTATATTCCTTTCACAAACCCACAAATTATATTTTAAGTTATTCATTACACATTATCACAAAAGGTTCATTCAAGTATATAAAACAACATTTTCATCTACTAACATTTGCATATAGTTTTTGATGCTAACAATGAATTTTACTTCAAGCAATCCATAGCTATAAATAATTAACATACAACTTAAGTTGATGATGGAATCACATACAATCTATTTAGCAACATTTCAATTAACTAGTAAGCCATTTTTCCAATTAAATGTACTCTTATTAATCTTTTTCATGCATTATCATTTCAATTCAATTCTAGCATGCTATCTAATTAGAAACATGGAAAATAACCCACCTTAATTGGAGAGAAATACAATTGCAACACCTCCTAAAAAGTCCTTGCCAAAAGTGCATTCCTCCTCCTCCTCGATGTGCACACGAGCCTCCAAAAGATGCAATCCCGAGCTCCAAAGATGCCGGCCTTCCTTTCTTGGTGCAAGCACAACTCCCCCACAATCTCTCAATCTTTTATCTCACTTCCTTCTAATAATGTACTACTAACAAATGTATTTTCTACTATAGGTTTTTGGAGAATGAAGAGTGCAAGAATAACTAGGATAGAAGGGGGTATTTATACTAAAAATTTGAGTAAATGGAAGGCTAGGATCAAACTAGGAGTTAGAAATAAAAGGCTAGGATTCAAGGGGAAGTTGTAGTAACCAACCATGATCCAAACAACTACCACCCATAACTCCACTTCTCTTTTTTCCTTTTCCCTCCATTCAAAACCGGCCACAAATGGTGCTTTTGCACGTGTACGTGCAATGCACGTGCATGCATTTGTCCTCCATTTAAAAAAGTTGTACATTATAAAAAATAATCTTTAAAAGATGTTCTACATGACAAGTTGTAATTTAAAATAAAAATAACTCATGGGCTTTAATTAATGGGCCAAAATAATAGTCTTATAAAAAATAAATAAATTAGATTTGGGCTAAAAAGAAAGGCTTATGTTTATTTGAAGAAAATGGGCCTTCATAAAAATAATTAAAGAACACATATACATATATATATATATACATATACTCATCATCCATAATGAAAATAATTATAAGATTTCACACTACAAAAATTGTACGTGCACACTACGTGCAAAAATAAATAAATAATTTTCATAAATGAAAATCAGGGTATTACAATCGGTATCGTCATATTCCTCAAGACTTTCTCCCGACGATCAACAATCTCAACCGGAAGCTCAATGTAACTCAGATCCAACTGCAAACCCTCTGTCACTTTGGGCAAATGATGACTTGAATCTGGAATGTAACCTCTCAGCATAGACACATGAAAGACATTGTGCACCTGAGACAATTCTTCCGGTAACTCAAGCCAGTAAGCAATTTTCCCAATCTGCTTCAATATTTTATACGGGCCTATGAATCTTGGGGCCAACTTCCCACCTTTGCCAAATCGGATCACACCTTTTCTGGGTAATACCTTCAGAAAGACAAAGTCACCAACCTCAAACTCAAAGTCCCTCCTCTGGTTATCTGCATAGCTTTTCGGCCTACTCTGAGCATCTACCAACCTCTTCCTGATCAGATCAATCTTTTCAGAGGTTTGCTGCATAATCTCAGGCCCAAACATCTGCCACTCCCAACTTCGAACCAACAAACAGGCGTCCTGCACTTCCTGCCATACAAAGCTTCGTACGGCACCATCCTAATACTAGTCTGAAAACTGTTGTTGTAGGCAAACTCCACCAAAGCTAGATACCTTTCCCAACTGCTTCCAAAGTCTAGAACACAACACCAAAGCATGTACTCGAGAATATGGTTGACTCTCTTGGTCTGCCCATCAGTCTGCGGATGAAAAGCATTGCTGAAATCTGTCTTGGTATCCAAAGCTATCTGAAGACTCCTCCAGAAATGTGAAGTAAACCGCACATCTCGATTAGACACAATGGTTAACGGAACACCATGAAGCCTAACAATCTCACCAACATACATCTCAGCTAACTTGTCCATCGAAGCAGTGAGTTTTATTGCCAAGAAGTGAGCGGACTTGGTCAGTCGATCGACTATGACCCAAATCGCATCATTGCCCTTGGAACTTTTGGGCAAGCCCGTGATGAAATCAATACTAATGTTATCCCGCTTCTATTCTGAAATAGGTAATGGTTGCAATAGACCTCCAGGTTTCTGATTCTCAGCTTTGACCTGTTGACAAATCTCACACCTCGATACAAATTCAGCCACATCCCGCTTCAAACCTGACAACCATAAATGCTGTTTAATGTCCTTATACATCTTGGTACTCCCAGGATGTACAGACAAAAGAGTAGCATGTGCCTCCCAAAGAATAGTCTCTTTCAAGTCTAACTGATCCGGAACACACAACCTCTCTCCAAACCATAGCACTTCATCCCTGATCTGAAACTCTGACAATTTGCCAGCATCGACCTGCTCCTTCATCTTTTGAATCTCTGCATCTTCCTTCTGACTTACGATAATCCTTTCATTCAGCATTGGTTGAAGCCTCAACTGAGCTAAAGATGATTCCAAGCCTTACAGAATGACTTCAATACTAGCCCAATCCAACTCCTCTACCAGATGCCTCTGAGTTGTAATCAAATTAGCCAGATTGCTCTTGTGGCTAAGTGCATCAGCAACAGCATTAGCCTTCCTAAGATGATACTTAATCTCCGGACGAATGTCCTCAAGTACCTTCAGCCATCTCCTTTGCCTCGGGTTCAGATCCTTCTGCTGATAGTTGTACTTCAAGCACTTATGGTCCGTGTACATGTTCAGCTTCTCACCATACACGTAATGCCTCCATTGCTTCAAGGCAACGATAATCGCAGCCAACTCCAGATCATGAGTCGAATAATTTTTCTCATGCGGTCTTAGTTTCCTAGACCCATATGCGATCACTTTCCCCTCTTGCATTAAGACACAACCAAGCCCACGATGTGAAGCATCGCTGTAGACATCGTACTCAACACTTGCTCTAGGCAAAGCTAAAATGGGTGCAGTAGTCAGCCTCTCTTTCAACTCCTGAAAGCTTGCCTCGCACTGTTCGGTCCATTTGCAGTTCACATTCTTCTTGGTCAAACCAGTAAGCAGCACGGCTATCTGAGCGTAGCCCTGGATGAACCTCCTGTAGTATCTAGTCAAGCCAAGAAAACTCCTGATTTCCTTCACTGTAGTAGGCCTTGCCCAATCCTTCACCGCCTCTATCTTCTGCGGGTCAGTTGCCACTTCCTCCTTAGAAAGGATGTGACCTAGGAATGCCACCTCAGATTTTCAGAAATCGCACTTGGATAAATTGGCATACAACTCCTGCTCTTCCAGTTTCTTCAAAACTGCTGCCAAATGCTCCTCGTGCTCCTCCTTCGACTTGGAGTACACAAGAATATCATCGATAAACACCACGATGAAAGAATCAATGAATGGCCTTAGAACTCTGTTCATCATATCCATGAAAATTGCAGGTGCATTCGTCACTCCAAACGGCATAACTAAGAATTCGAAATGCCCATGTCGAGTTCTGAACGCAGTCTTATGCACATCTGCAGCTTTCACTCGAACTTGATGGTATCCTGATCGAAGATCTATTTTGGAGAAAACAGCAGCTCCTTGTAAACGACCGAACAAGTCATCAATTCTTGGAATAGGATATTTGTTCTGAACAGTGACCTTATTCAGCTTTCGGTAATCGATGCACATTCTTATCAAACCATCCATCTTCTTTACCAAAAGCACCGGCACTCCCCAAGGCAACGCACTCGGTTGAATAAAGCCCTTCTCCAACAGTTCTTCAATCTGCCGTTTGATCTCATCCTGCTCCACTGGCGCCATCCTATACGGTGCCTTGGAAATAGGTGCACTCCCTGGCTGAATGGTGATGTTGAACTCGACATCACGACTCGGGGGTAACCCAGGCAAATCCTCCATGAATACCGTCGGATAATCCCGAACCACCGAAATTTGTTGCACCTCTACAGTAATCCCTTTCTTCTGGCTGATAGCTGCAACCAAATCTGAACATCTCCTCTTCCCTTGGAAAGTAACTTCAGGTCCACCTGGAGCCTTCACTGTTACTGTCTTGGTCTTGCACTCAATGCTCGCATTGTACACCGACATCCAATCAATGCCAATGATAACATCGACTCTCAAGATATTCTGCTCGATCAGATCTATCCTAAAAATTCGATCTCCAATCACGATCTTGCAGTCCGCATAGTACCGATCAGTGGTTAAAGTCTCTCCTGACGGAGTAGCTACTTCTAAAACCTTTCCTAGAAATATCTTCGGTTCAATTCCCAGAACTTTAGCAAATTTAGGTGATACAAAAGTATGAGATGACCCAGTATCGAACAAAACAACAACTTTCTTTCCATTCAAATAAAGTTTCCCTGTTACATAACACATACTCGTTACATAACAGTGTACTAAATAAATAGGAAAAAATACTCGTACCAGTGATGACGTGATCCACCTCATCAGCGTCTGCTTCGGTCAAGGCAAATACTCGCCCTTGCTGGTATGGCTTCTTTCCGGCCTGCTGAGTTGGTCCATTGCGGAAGACATCCTGCAGCTTGGGGCAATGAGACTTGTAGTGGCCTGTCTCTCCACAGTTGAAACAAGTCACAGGAGGTCTCACCCAAGTATTTTCGGGTCTTCCTGCCACCTGAACAGCGTTCGCACCCGTAGGCTTGAACCTTTGAGCTGGCAGCTGTCCCCTGAAATTTCCAACAACTGTGGGCCTCTTCCCCACATTCCAGTTGTTCCTCTGATTCTGAACAGTGTGGAACTGCTCCATGTCCCCCTCTGTAGCTACAGCTCATTTGACCAGCTTGTCAAACCTCCTGATACTGAGGGGTATCATCCTGGATCTCAGACTTGGCCTCAAACCATGCTCGAACTTTCGAACCTTCTTCACCTCATCCATCACCAGTTCGGGCGCATACGTTGAGAGTTGATTGAACCTCGTCTCATACTCCCTCACCGACATGTTGCCCTGCTGCAGCACCAGAAACTCCATGGCCTTCTTCTCCTGGACGTCTAATGAAAATTAATGACTACGGAACTCCTCCATGAATTCCTCCCAGCCAAGAACAATGTCCCCCATCGTCCACTTCATCTACTGCCACCATACAGCCGCATCCTTCTCGAATTGAAGTGCCGCCAACTTCACCTTGCTGCCTTCCGGAGTCTCCAAAACTTCGAAGATAGTCTCTACCTGTCGGATCCAATTATCAGCCGCGTCAGGGTCTGCCCTCCCCTCAAATACCGGTGGTTTCATCCGCTTGAATGATTCCATGAGTTTGATTGCTTCGGGTACTGGATTCGCAGGCACACTTCCTTGATTCAGATTCATGGCAACGACATTGAGTGTTTGATAGACCCTTACTAACTCCATTTCCAAGTCCAGACTTTCCCCATTTCGAGCTCCTCTTCTAGATATGTTTTGATGCAAAAGATCTATTAAATTCGAAGTATAAAATATGAACTTTTAAGTGAACTTTTCATTTCATTGAATTTCAAACTTTATACATTCGAAGTTAAAACATTTCTGACATCAAATGAATGTAGTAAGAAGATACAATAGTCTAGTTCCTACGGTTCCTCTTGGCTTCTCGAAGCTCTTCCCGTAGTTCCTCCACTTCGTCCTTCAGTAATTCGTACATGTTTTTCCTCTTGTCGAGTTCCCAAACCCGATGACTGAGAATTGCAATGCTCTCCTTACTCTTCGCACACTATGCCTGCAATAGCTCTGCTCTCTCCCTCTGAGTTTCTACCTGCCTTTGAAGAGACGCAATGAGACTGCTCAGAACTGGTTCTTCCTCGTCAGAGGAATCATCAGATGAATTCGGAGGTGGAGTGATCTCTCTGGACTCAGGCCATTCCTCTTCAAATTCTTCAGGATCCTCTCCGTCTGAATTAGCTTGCCCGGGGTAGTAATCCTCCTCAACAATGTGCCAGTCGTCATCTCCAGCTGGGTCAAAGTGGTCTGCCATCTTAAAGAAAGGAGGAGAAGAAACATAAATCATAGAGCAACACAAATATAAGTGACTTATAATTAAATCTCTAGACTCAACAAACTCTCTAACGTCCACTTCTAGGGTGTCGTTCCTTATAAATTTGTACTACTTAGAAGTGTGGCTCTGATACCACTCTGTAACACCCCGAATTCCAAAACAGTCTGAATTTGAAGTTCCACAGGATCTATACACTTCTTTCGTACAATTTTACATGAAAATTGAAACATTTCTTACATCAGAGTTACATTATACCATTACATTATTACAGGGGAAGCAATTTTACAGTAATTACATGAAACAACATTTAAATCAATCTTTAAGCAGCATGTATACTTCAATTTGTCAAGCATCTTTACCCTGCATGTAAAACTGTGGGCGCGTCAGTTCATTCACTGAGGAAATATTATACACGGCCATCCTCTCTATGCCGGAAATAGTATAACAATTTTCAACACTTAACAAACCACAAACTCATTCACAAACAAAGCTAAGGGGACTATCCTATTGATGTCGTGTTGTGAATGTGCACTTAGTCCTTAATGCAATTATTTATGTTATATAACACTAATTCGCACTTGTTCAGAGTCTATGCAGCCCATACTACATAGGTCTGAGGGCAAGCCCTTAACCGTTCTTCATCTTGTAGGGTTTAATCCTTCACCATGACTTAATCTACTACTGTAACTATGGTAAGTATACTAGATGTTCTATGACCTACGAACTCATGTCTAGGCGCCCTGGAGAGAATCCCAACGCACTGACACATGACTCATCATGCAGCCATCCTGTGGTAATTCACCTCCTACCATAGACACAAAACCACCTACAGTCACCAAACACCCTACGAGCATCGCCACCAGGACGGTACTCTGGAGCAATATCCATGTCCTACTCATGACTCATCATGGGACATCCTGTGAATACTCTCATGCCGCCAATCCAATGGCCCTCATACTCAATATTTTTCTCTTACTTTTGTCACATCTTTACTATGTATCTAATCCTTATTTTAATTGAATCATGAACAAAATCAATCTCCTAGGGTTAGCACTCCTACTATACCGGTCTCATTCACTCATTTCACATGACCCAACCTTGGTCTTTTCATTTCAAATTTCATCTCAACATTTCTTCTATTGCCGGCATAAGGCTTAGCTACACCCTAGATCTTAATTTCAACTCATAATTATAACATTGAGTTTTCATACTCATAAAGTCTTTTTCATGTTTAATCACAATTCACATTTCATATTCATAGTATTCATGTATTCATATTCATAATGCTCTTCATAACTCATCATGTCATCTAATTTCAATTTTCAAGTACAATATCATGCGTAAATAATAAAAATTCAATTCTTCTAACATGTCACATTCACTAGTTCATATTTCCACTAATTTCACAATTCACAATCTTACTTAGTTTCACAATTCACACTTTTCAAATTTCTAATTACAAAATCTCATTTTTAAATTCCTTAAAACAATCCATTTAATTTCTTTATAAAAAAAGACAATTTAAGTTAATAATTAAAATAAGTTCTTTCTTGCAAAAGTAGTCTCAAATTCTCATTTATACTAGGCTACAGGTCATAGAAAATTATCTCACGAAAATCCAGATATTATTTGAAACTTCAGGGCAATCGACTGTTAAAACATGGCTATTCGGCTGTTCCGTAAAGATTTAAATCTTGAAAACAAATGATCAGGGCAGTCGACTGTTACACTATGATTGGTCGACTGTTTCGCAAAGATTAAAAACTCGAAAATAAAATGATCAGGGCAGTCGATTGTTCTGTAGAGATTTAAAACTCGAAAATAAAATGATCAGGGCAGTTGACTATTACAATATAGTCGGTCGACTGTTCTGTATCTAAAATCCAAAATTTATTACCTGATTGTCGACTGTCGACTAGAATTCGGTCGACTGTCGATTGCACCAGTTTGCAAATTAGAGTAGATCATAGATATATTTTGGCATTGAAAATAAGATCACAATTTTCATATTATTTAAAATCGAGGTTTCCACGAAATAATATTTTTAGAACACAAGTTTTCATCTTTCTACAATAATGAAATTTATTTTAGACAATCAACTACACATGATGCATTTAATCAATTTGTGTCCCATAAGCACAACTTTCTTCGCATAGCATGATTTATACACATAAAACATGACAATAAGATTGATTCTAGCATTTCAATTTCACACATTTATCAATTAGCAATCATCTTCACAGTCATTCTCTAAATTATCAGTCCATCTCTAATTTATCAAACATGAGACTAGAATTTCTTGATTTCTCTATACCCATTTTATCAAATCATTCCTAGCATGGCATCTAAAATTTAGAAGCATGAGAAACACCCACCTATTTGAAGAAAATACTACTAAGCTTCTATGATCTCTTTGAACACGATTGATCCTTCTCCTCCTAGAATGAGCCACCACAATGTTCCTCCTCCTTGCACTTGGTGAAACCCGAGCCCTCTCTTTTGCCGTGGGTTGAAGTAGCCGACCTCCACAATAGAGAACACACACACACACTAATTCACTCAATCTTTTACTATCTCTCAATCTTTTACTCTCCTATAGTTTCTTTCTTTCAATTAATTTTCCTTGTGTTGTATGCATGAAGGGATGGGGTATTTATACTAGTTTTAGGATAGAAAGGAGGGCTTGGATTATACTAGATGGTTGTAGATGAATGGCTAGGAAATGATGGAAAGTTGTAGCAACCACCCATGCACACTAAAACCACCACTCCCCTAATCCACTCCCCCACTCTCTCTCCTACTATCCGGCCAAAAAAAGTGTGCATAGCACACACATGTGCAAACACGTGTCCCAACTAGTGTCCCCCTAATTAAAGTTGTACATTAAAAATTAATTAATTGTCTAAAAAAATTTGTGTCTACATATCAAGTTAATTAAAAAGTAGTTAATTCATCGGCTTTTAAAATAATGGGCTTTTAGAGAAAAAAAATACTTAATTTATTAAGTTGGGCTTAGTTTAGAAAAACAAATTTAGACTCCTTAAAAGAAAAATTGGGCTTAAAGAAATAAAAGAAGAAAAGAGGAGAAATAATTATTTGTTCATGTTATAGAAAATTATTTCATAAAAGAATATTTATACAAAATTCTGCACGTACAAAACACGTAAAATCTACAATTTCACATTCATAAAATTCAGGGTATTACAGGAAGGGTACCCACCTGCTTCAAGTGATGAGAGTCAGGCCACTTGGCTCCTGGGTGTACCAAGTCGCAGGCAAGCAGGACTTGTTATGCATCAAGCCATTTTGCCCCTAGCTTCAGTAGGAAAGGCCGAGTCAGAAGCAGTCCAACTCAGGGCAAAAGCAGTTCCGACAAGGGTGAGTGTTCGCTTTGACCGAGGCAGATGCTGATGATGTGGAAAACATCATCACGGGTTTGGAGGATGACGTTTAGTTGCTTTGTTGCTTTTCTACTTATATAATAAATGTTATGTAATGAGTGTACTCTTATGTAACAGGAGACATTCAAATAAATGGAATAAAAGCTTCAGTTTTATTTGATATGGGATCATCGCACACATTTGTGTCACCCTCATTTGCAAAACGATTGGGAGTCGAAGCTAAAATTATTCCAGGCAAAATTCTATATGTGGCTACTCCGTGAGGAGAAAACTTGACTACCAACCGATATTATGAAGGGTGTGATCTTGAGATTGGAGGCAGGCTCTTTGGCATTGACCTCATTAAATTGGTAGTTTTGGGGGTCGACATCATTATTGGCATAGACTAGATGTCAATTTACAGTGCCACTATTGAGTGTAAGAGCAAGGAAGTTATGGTGAAGGCACCAGGAGGACTAGCAGTTACATTTCAAGGTAAGAGGAAGTGTGAGCAGTTGGTAGCAGCTTTGTCAGAGCAGAAGGTTCCTGAAGAAGTGAGGCAGATTCCAGTGGTTCGGGATTTTCCAACAGTCTTTCTTGAAGATCTACCTGGGCTTCCCCCTCATCGAGATGTATATTTCAGTATCACTGTTCAGCCAGGGAGTGCACCCATTTCCAAGGCACTATACAGAATGGCACCGGTTGAGCAAGATGAGATCAAGAAGCAGATTAAAGAGTTGTTGGGCAAAGGATTCATCTGACCTAGTGCATCACCTTGGGGAGCCCCAGTTCTTTTGGTGAAGAAGAAGGATGGATCAATGAGGATGTATATCGATTACAGAGAGTTGAACAAGGTTACAGGACAGAACAAGTATCCAATTCCTCGAATCGATGATCTGTTCGACCGTCTACAAGGAGCAGCTGTTTTCTCCAAGATAGACTTGCGGTCAGGATATCACCAATTCCGAGTAAAGGAAGAAGATGTGCACAAGAAGGCTTTCCGAACTAGGCATGGTCAGTCACTATGAATTTTTAGTTATGCCGTTTGGAGTAACCAATGCACCTGCTATTTTCATAGACACGATGAACAGGGTCCTGCGGCCATTCATCGATTCTTTTGTCGTTATGTTTATTGACGACATATTGGTCTATTCCAAGTCAGAAGAAGAGCATTCCGAGCACCTAGCAGAGGTACTGAAGAAGCTGCAGGAGCACAAACTGTATGTGAAGCTGTCCAAGTGTGATTTCTAGAAAACCGAAGTCACCTTCCTGGGTCACATCCTTCCTAAGGAGGGAGTGGCTACGGACCTACAGAAGATTGAGGCAGTGAAAGATTGGCCAAGACCGACCATACTGAAAGAGATTAGGAGCTTTCTGGGTTTGACTGGGTACTACAGAAGATTCTTTCAGGGCTATGTCTAGATAGTTGTGCCACTCATGGTGCTTACAAGGAAGAATGTGAGTTTCAAATGGTCGGAGCAGTGTGAAGCTAGCTTTCAGGAGTTGAAGGGGAGGTTGACTACCACTCCCATTTTGGCTTTGCCAAGAGCAAGAGTCGAATATGATGTCTACAGTAATGCTTCCCAATGTGGTTTGGGCTGTGTGCTGATGCAAGAGGGAAAAGTAATAGTTTATGGGTCTAGACAGCTGAGACCGCATGAATAAAATTACCCAACACATGATCTGGAGTTAGAAGTGATCATTTTTGCATTGAAGCAGTGGAGGCACTACGTGTACGGGGAGAAGGTCAACATGTACACAGATCACAGGAGTCTGAAGTATATCTATCAGTAGAGGGACTTGAATCTGAGACAGAGGAGATGGCTAGAAGTGTTGGAGGACATCTGACCTGAGATCAAATACCATTCGGGCCAGGCCAATGTTGTGGCTGATGTGCTCAGCAGGAAGGGCATTTTGTCCCGATTGATCAAAACTCAGGAGAAGTTGGCAGAAGGGCTTGATCGAGCAGAGGTTGAGGTGGTTTTGCAGGGTCTGGGAGCTTCCTTAGCTCAGTTGAGGATTCAACCTACTTTAAGAGACAAAATCATCGACAATCAGAAGATCGATCTAGAGATTCAGGAAATGATAAAGCAGGTTGGTGTTGGTAGGTTGGCTGTAACCCCTGTTTCCCCAAAAATATATTTTTGGGTAATTTCTATATTTAAAATTTTTCTCAAATTATTTTTCGGTTTTCAAATTCTTTTGTCAAGATGTATTCTTGACTCCTCTATTAAAATCTAATTTTTAGATCAATAATTTTATTGTAACTATTTTCTATGAATTTTACACTTTAATACAAATCTTATTTTTGTTATTGTTACTCTGATTTCTGTTATTATTACAACTACTATTATTATTGGTACTATTATTATTTTTATCAGTTTTGTTATTTTTGTTATTGTTCTCCGTATTATTATTATTACTATTATTTTTGATATTATTATTATTAGTATTGTTATTGTTTTATTATTATTATTAGTATTTCTATAAAATCCTAAATTGTATATTTTTTATTTTATTCTAAAACCCATTTTAACCCATACCCATTAATTATACCCAAACCCACCTAATACCCATTCACACACTAAAACCCAATTACCCATTAAAACCTAAACCCTGTTTTAAACCCATTGTAAACACAACACTCTTTATACACCCAAATATGCATTATTTAATACCCTACCCTACCCGCTTGCAACCCAAACCCGAAACCAACAGCCTAACCCTATTTCTCTTTACTGTCTATTTAAAACCATGCAAACTCCCCCCTACCGCTTCATCTCCCTTCACCCATGTGCGTCCCGAACCTATCCTCCGAGCCTTTCCTCTCCTGCTTAGAGCGCCTTCAGCTCCGTCTCCGTCCCTTTCCATCCATCCCCTGCTCTTCTCTGTCGTGTCGTCTACCCCGCCTCCTATCGCGCCTCCATGCCACAGCACCTAGCCACCCCATGACCTCTCCCGTCGCCTCAACAGCAGCACGCCTCGCCACTGTGCTGCAGCACCTCCACGTCGCGACTGCAGTGTCCAGCCGCAATAGCCCTGTGCTCCCGCAGTCGACAATGCCTATGTTGCCGTCCTCGCGGTGCGCCAGCAAGCCGCGCTGCCTCTGCCGTCGTTCACCTGTAGCCATTGTCTTCCACCTGGCTCGCCGATGCTGCCCCTGGGCACCGTCCATCGATGGCCAAGCCTTGATGGGTTGTTTTGATCAAGTATTGATCAAGTAAATTTGGGTCGTCGATCGCCCGTGATCTTGATCCCTTGATCTCGACCATCGGATCTTCGTCATCATCATCTCATCTTGAACATCGTGATCATCGTGTCCCCTTGATTCAGATCTGACCATTCGATTTTTGATCTCCATCTTGATTGATTGATTCCTAGCCATCCGTTGGATCATGATCATCAGCTATTTGATTCTTGGCCATCAATCTCCTCTTGATCATCCGATTAGATCCTAGCCTTCGGATCTTCTTTGATCATTAAAATCATGATGATGATCAACTTCCTTTGATCGCAGTCGTTCAATCGATCGATCTTGATCTTCATCATTATCTTCATCATCAGGGAAATCTGACCGTCCGATCTGATCCGGTCATCTTTATCTTGATGTTCGATCTAAGCCGTCCAATTGTGTTCGTGATCTCGATCGTCTTCATCTTGTTCGTTGTTCGTATGTTTGTGATTGGTTCGTGATCAGTTTGTTGTGTTTGTGTTCGTACCTCGGGAACCTGTTCCCTTTATTTTTGGGTTTCATCGTTTTTCATCTTCGGTTCAGGCAAGTAACTTGTACTCAAATTCCTTTGTATGATACAAATCAAAAATACCACTTATAGTGTAGTTGGATTCTAAAGACAACTCGTGTGTGTTTTGTTTGATGGGTTTTGTCTCTATTGTGCTATATGACCATAGTGAACTCACGACACAAATTTGACATGAAACAACTTAGGATTTGGCCGTTCTTGATTTTAATCATGTGTGAGATATTTGTGAGAATTTGGGCGTTTGTTGAGATCCATGTGTTAGACTTGTTTTGGATATGTTAATTACCCTATTTCATGTTGTTTGGACACTTGGTAGACTCGATTTCATGTTTGGTTGTGTTTGGATCAAGTTTCGGTTGAATTATGTTTATTTTGGTTCTTGAGAAAATTCTGTATTTTGCCGATAATCTGTCTTGATCAGTAATTTAGACCATATTAAGGTCAGAATCTTAATTTCAGTATAAAACATGAATTGTGGATAATTTTGTCTGCTTTCCAAACCCTCTGACTTTGATTGATTTCATTTTCGTATGTGTGAGTTATGACTGTTTTACTATAGAGGTGTATATCATTTCCAGATTTCGTTTCTTGGTGATTTTGATGACTAAATTATTTTGATACTTGTGCTACAAATATTATTTTGATCTGAAATTTTGGTCCATGTTTATATATCTAATTAGGAATTACCCAGAATTTTTGTGTATTTTATTGATGAGTTTATATGTCGTTTCATGCTTATTTATAAAAGTTATACCTGCTGGATTTTACTCATTGTTTCATAAAGAATTGTATTTTCACCCTAATTCCTCTTACTGTATGAAAAATCCTTACAAGACATGAAAGTTAACTAATTTTGTCTAATTTCATCCCCCTTTGATGAATCTGGATTTCGTTTCATGGTTTGCGAGATATTATAGTTTTCGTACAGCAGTGTTGGGAATTCCAGATTTGCCAAACTATCGTTTCTTGATGATTTATGAATTTCTTTGGCTAAACTAATTTTACTGGAATATTATGAACTTTGTATTTTGATACTAGACATATAGGGAATTACCTCAGATTTTTCCTGGATTTATTTGAGGAGTTTTGATGCTGTTTTTCTGACTTTGAATTCGTTTTCCTGATTCCTAGTTGAACGTGTTTCCTGTTTTCAAATCAGTTTTGAGTTATGATTTTCTAAAACACTATATGACTTATATATATTCGCTGGATCCATGTGGAAGTCTATTTTCCAGATTCTTTGACGGATCTAGATTTGGAGTTTGGTGGTAACGGGATTCACTGTTTTACTACTGTACTGTCGTGCTGTCCTGACTTAAGAAGTACCATATTTTGTTCTGTTATGTGACTGCTTATCATCTGAACATGCTTATCTGTTATTCTAAATTTGGGGGTCGATGTATCATGCTAGATTTACTCTGTTCATGAACATACACATCTGTCTGATAATAATTGTAAAATGACCAAGCGGGGGTTTATGGAAAAGATCTAGTAGTGGGAAAGCATAGAAATGTGTACTTAGAAGGGGGCCCGTGTTTCCCATGTGATTATCTGTTATCTGTTATGAGAACATGCCAGATTTTGATTATCTGATTCCTGAATAGAAACCTCCTTATGAGAGGGTGTATTCAGAAGGGGGCCCGTGATCCCCATCTGTTACCCAACTACATACTTCATACGGGAGGGTGTACTTGAAGATGACTTAGTCTTTTCTGTTGTATGATCGTCTGTTATCTGTCTGTCTGGATCTGTTATCTAATATCTGTCTGAACCCTGAGTACACGGCCCTATATGATCCCCTACGAAATCTAAAGCGAAATTGTTTGTTGTAGCAATCATGTGTTATGTTTTTTGGGCGCATGAAGTGCTACTGTAACACCCCAGTTTTTTTTTTGACTCCAAATTCAATTCTTTCAATTTCTATATCACTTTAAACATAGACTAAAATAGTTATATTTCAAAGAAAATTTTGACAGAGTTTCCCCTGAAATTTCTGTCCCGAAACACAAAAAGCTTACGGAATTCTACTCTAAATTCCGTAGCTCACATCACAAGCAATAATATCATGGGCTCCCCAGGCCAAAATGAGCAGAATCACACAGGCAATATTATATCATGCTCTAGGGGCCAAACTTATAATAAAATATCAAATATCAATTAAAAATCATAAATTTCTTTGAAAACGAGATAAAATTTTTAGAAAAATTTTGGTAAAACATACCACAGGGCCCAGTACTCCACAACGAGATAGGTACGGGTCACAAACATCCATACCACTCCGCACTATACTCATCATCATCATCTGCATGCTTATACATTCAAAATACAATTTAAACCATAAATTTCACTATTCACATAACTGAACTTATACATAAAATTTAAAGTAAAAGACTTCACTCAACGAAATCTACGCCTTACCTCTGCACTGCTGAGGACCTGTAACAGTAGGGGCCTAGGGTAGTCTGGGGACTCCCTAACCCCCAAACGCTAAGGGGTTAGCCATTTCTGGTGTGAGTATAATTATTAATCTAATAAATTAATTAAATTGTAAAAGAAAATGAATTGAACTTATAAACATAAGGATAAGAAGGTTTAACCTGAAGTCTGAACATAAAAACACCAGAAATACGATTTTCATATCAAAGTACTCTTCCAGACTGCATCCAACTGTATACATAACCATAACTTCACATATTTCACTTTATCCATCACACTAACCTCATATATATATCCTTATTTTACATTTGCATGATACTAATTCACATACAATCCATTTCTTTTCGATTTAAATTCCCTAACACAAATATTTATCTTTCCACAATTACCGTCATATCACCAATTCTTCATTTATATATATATATAACCACAGGATGCTACTACATATTTTCTTCATTTTTATTTACCCATGCACTTCATTTACTTATATTATATCATCAACACACCCGTTCATCCTGGAAGTTGTGCCAAGGCAGGTAGTTCCCACCATTCCCACGGAAATAGAGGGCGAGTAGTTCCCCAACACACTTCCAAGATACACAAACTCATATCACAACATACTTTCTTTAATAACCATTTCCATAACCACTCTCATAATACTGATATTGATTTTATTGTATTATATCACGTATCGCATCGTAAATATATGCATTCATTCCTATAATACCACATTCATTCATGTCTTATAACACAAACACAACATCTCATTGCACATTGCAATTTGCTTGCAGTTCATCACATCATTATCATATCACTTATTTGAGTGCTTATTCTCATTGCATCAAAAGTATGTTTTACAACTCATTCTCATCCCATTATATCACTTAGTTACTACTCAATTAATTGAGAATTAAACTTACTTTCATTTTCACTTATATCTCAAGTCACCATTAATTTCACTTTCATTCTCAACAATTTATACTCCACATCCCAAACATAGTTTGGGCAATAATATATCACACTCCAAAGCCGATAACTTGGGTAATAATCACCGCACCCCTAAACACATAGTCTGGGTAATATCACATCACATCCCAAGCCGATAGCTTGGTTATATTCACTTCAATTACTTTTCATCTTCACTTTACTTTCTCATTCTCATTTACACTTATTTATTTTATTAGTTTGTCGACCCTGTGTCCATATCATCACAAAACTGAAGCCGATAGCTCAGTCAAAATATAGATTGCTGCCTACCAAGGGTCTTACGCATGACATTCAAATACACATATCGCTGCCACATAGGTCTTACACATCAAATATACATATCGCTGCCACATAGGTCTTACGCATCAAATACACATATATTATTTTCTCCTTTTCAGTGCCCACACAACTGACCTCCTCGTACAACACAGGGATCTCTGTGCCTCCCCTCCCGTACATTTCAATCTCGCTAACCCACCATATCATCCAGATCCAGGTGTCCTAAGCATCTATCATTTGTGGGCTGGATTGAAAGTACGGTTGCGCACATGTCCAACCAAGACTAAAACCAGAAGGCTAGTCAAAAATAAATATAACACGCGGATCGATGCTCACATAGAGTCTTACACGTCCGAGGCTACGTCTTCCTCCTGGCCCTATACCAGCGAGGGAAACTCCTGATCCCCAAATATAATTTGGGGCAATATATAACTCCTGATCCCCAAATATGAAATTTGGGGCAATATATATATAACTTCTGTTCCCGGGTGTATCCCGGGCCTGTGGAGTCTAGCCCAAACCCCTGGGAGATTGTGCAGCACTGCAATATTAATATTTTTCCTTTAAATACATATATATCTCCTTTATTACATAACTTCTTTATAATATTATTTCGCCTTTATAATATAACAAAAAATGCATATAACTCCATTAAATTCATAAGCATACACAAGCCATTAATCTCATCGATTATCGTATAAAATTCTCAGTTATCACCCACAAGGAACACACACACATCATGCCAATTTTCACATCACATCTATATAATAAATTACAAATAAAGCTATCAAGTGACTCTTATTCAATCTCCCCCGAAATCAATGGCCAAGATCTAACCTCACAATACATATTTTCCTGCCCAAAATTTTAAACCCCACAAATTAAAAATCCACACACACACACTCTCTCTCTCCCAAAATACCCACCAGGTCTCTCTCTTTCTCACTTCGTCTCTCTCGCTTTTCCCGCTCTCTCTCTCTCTCTCACTGACTCACTCTCTCCTTCTCTCTTACCTCTCTCTGTCACTGTCTCCCTCCCCCCACATCCGGCGCCTCTTCAGTGCCCCCCTCACCTCCAGTCGCCAACCCCCTGGTCCTCCCTTTTGCTATTAGCAATCAGCGACCAACCTCGATGCCATCCAAACACCGAACCCCTCACCGTCACTGACGCTTGTTCAGCTCCCCCCCAACTCCGGCGCCTCTTCAGTGCCAACCCCAGCGCCATCCAACCACCGAACCCCTCACCGTCACCGACCACCGATTTCACCATCTCAGGTATACTAGGTTTGGGGTTTACAAATTTCCTCTTTTCTTTCAAATTGTCAAATTGGTCTTTTTTTTCACCGATTTAACCATCTCAGGTCTTTTCAAATTGTCAAATTTCCTCCTTTCAATTTGCTGAAAAATCATTTATTTCTAGAATGAGTGAATGAGTGAATGAATTAGTCTCTGATATAATGGATTAATCTCTGTTATGAGTTCTAGAATGAGGGAGTGAATCAAATTGGTCTTGCTGAAAGTTCGTTGAGTTACAATTAGGTAATTAAGTAATGAATGAGTGAATGAATCATCGAGTTCTAGAATGAGTGAATGAGTGAATGAATTATCTCTGTTATGTTCAATGAATGAGTGAATGAATCATTGAGTTCTAGAAATTTTCTTTTCGGTGGATTGAACAAGGCATCTATGCATATTAATTCTAGCAGCGGTGGCCAAATAATAAAACTTAATTTTTAAGAAGGGAGGGGGGGGGGGGGGTGGCCCCCCACTAAGATTCGCCCATAGCTTTGGTACAGATACATAAATTGAAGTTTGATATGTTTTTCTTAGGCTGATGTATAAACTGAAATCTCATTTTTCCAATAGACATAAATTGACTTTTTGGGTTGATCATAGACTTTTTGCGAACATGATACAACCATACCTTTTTGGGTTGAAGTTCAGAAAATATTACAATGAACGCTTGGGAGTCATGTCAGGCTCTGCTTTGTAAGCAAGTAGGTGGTTTGTCTGCTTTCAATGAGACGATTAGCTGGAAACAAATATCATTATGTAAGAGGTTTAAGTTTAACACAACTATTGTCAATCAAGACACAGGACACACTACATAAGAGGCATGGAGAAATCCTGTTTTAAGTTGTGGTTGGATGTTCTCTAATTGACCTCACTGATGCTATTTGAAGTAATGTTACTGGCCAAGTAATGCTACATGAATTTTCATATGAAACTGTGATATTGATATGATCAGTTAAAACTTTTAACGGCTTTTAGAATCTACTTGCATTTACCCTTCCATATTAACATTTTTGTTAAAAATTGTGCTCTAATGCTAAAACAAATTTTGTGCTTGGGGGCTGCATCGACTTGCTCATTTTATGTATGCTATTTTTGTACACTCTAAAATTTCTGCAAGAATGTAGAGGTCTGAGCTGTATTATTGCCAATCCCCTTTCCATATGTGAAAAGATGTCAGATAGCTCACCAGTCTATCTCCTTTCCCTTTATGATACAGAGACTTTTATATGCTTCGTGATTTACACACTTTTATATGAAAATAATTAACTTCCATATGTAGTTAGTAGTTAGTAGTTACACACAAATTAAAAATGAAAAATAAGTTTATACAATGGTACTTTCATAGGTTTTTACCCTTTTGTAAAGCCTAATTGTCATATTTATGGATTTGTGTAAATCTTTTATCCTCAAGCTTACTTGCACTATTGACAACTGTGCAACATTCAGAACCTTGATATACAAATTTTGATTTTATTTGCAAACAAATTATAAATGAAATAGCTCTTCCATCTGAGGAACACCCCCTACCGATGTTTTGATCATCATATTTTTTTTTAAAAATTTAAGGGTGTGTTTTAATAATGTAGTTAAGGTAAGATAATTTGAGTTTTGTTTTCTTAGCTTTGTATTATTTAGAGTCCTTAAGCTATGTTGGGAATGGAGTTTTGAGGAGTTAATCTCTAATATCAGAGTATGATAATATGCCACTAATTATAATAAGGAAAATAGGGCCAATTAGTATCTCTCCATACATGAAATATTCTGGTACCACGTGTTAACGGGCCAATTAATTTGCTGGGCCAATTAGGGCCAATTATAATAAGACTAATTATAACATGACAGTAAATCCATGTAATTTGTACACTTCCAAAAATTGATTGTGATTTATATGGAAAAAACACCAAACAGTGCATTCATTACCTGGGTATTAACCTGAGCCACCTTATGCACATTCAAAAGGCCAACCATGTCTTCAAACCAACCAACTAACAATATCTTCAAGCCACCTTATGCACATGCATGTACCCATTACTATACAGTTTCTAGAAGATAGATCATAGTAGTTAATATTATGTTCGTATTTTAAAATAGTTTATAATTAAAGTTAATCATAACGTCAAAGAAGAAAATAGATTACTCTATAATGTCTTGATTGGTTTGTTAAAATAATTAGAACGTCAAAGTTAATCATCATATATTTCCCTTCCTTTATATACAGATCAATTGCTTCCATTAAAGAACAGCAATGGATGGCATCACTATATATGGCCATGTAAGTATCTCCTTTTTTTTAAAAAAAATCTATAACTCTTCATATAACAATAAGTTCCTCACATTTTAATGTTTACTTTAATACCTTACAGGTTGGTGTTGACTTGGAAAAAACAGTAAGTGAGGCTTTTCATTGTGTTTTTATGAAATTAATTAATCGTCCACTTACATTCAAAATTGATATTTTTCTATTACAGGTGCAAATCCTTCGACAAAAAAATGTCGGGGTTACCATTCGAGATAAACACGAGCTTAATCTAATATCTCTTCGCAAGTTAAGCTTAACCCCTTATTACATGGTTGGTCTTTTGCTCATTATTGATTTTTATTAATTCCTACTTTTTAACCACCCAATGTAGAGAAAAGAAACGAGTTATTCTGGCAAAGGAAAGGGAAAGAAAAATAAAATGTCCAGTGCGGTATATGCTTATCTGGCTTCTTTATCTTGCTTTATCTACATTGCTTTTTCTTTATCTTTCCTCACACTGCTTCTTTTATTTATTATCGATGTATTAATCAAAATTAGTACATTCTGAAGTAAGTAAGTGGTTCTCCTCTTAAACAGTCATTTATAACGATTCATTTTCACAAATTTAGGCTCATAATGTTCATGTTATATCGAAAGCTACGTTGGCCCAACGTAGACGACGAGAACGAGAGAAACTTGAAATGTGCTCTAGACGAGTATTAGACGCAACTGACGAATGTTTAGCTCGAACAAGTCTTCCATTTTTCGAAATTCCTTCTAATGTACCACAGAAACATACGTATGATGGACAGACTTCCTCACTACTGCCAAATATTGGCCTGCAAAGAACCTTTCAAGCTTCTGACGCTGTTAGGTAAATAATGTTTGCTTTTTAAATCTTAACTTTTTCAGAATGTCTTTAGTTAGTTGCTCTCCATGTTCAGCCATATGATTGATTCACAAGTAGAGAGACTTGAAGGGTGCACTCCGCGTCAATTGGCCCAACGTAATAGACAATATCGAACTGCTACGTCCAAATCGAATAGGTTAATTTTTTTTTACCTTTAACCCATGTATATTACCCATAGGTTAAAATATATACAACTGTGAACTTACATGGCCATCGTAACTAATAGGTTAAATTCAGAACTACACTTTCTCGGCATGATGAATGTAACCAGCTATTATTGTTCAGCATTGCATTGGAATGATGAAAAATTATCGGTATCATCTGCCAGAAATAATTATTTCGAAAATTGTTGTTCACAAGGAAAAGTGAAGCTACCTTTGTTCATTACTCCACTCCCACCACTTCAAGATTTATATGATGGTGATAGTGTACAATGGACTTTATTTCTGACTTATACTCGAGAATACAATGCACCAAATGCTTTTACGAGTTTGGGTGTCAGAATGGATGAAAGGGTCATCCTTGGTCGGGGGCCTACCTCATTCACCATACATGGAGAGCTGCGCCACCGAACGGGATCATTAATACCACAGCCAGGCCAAGCTGCTGTTTATGCACAACTCTACATTTACGATCTAGTTTCTGCTTTAGGTTTTCATACATCGCGAAATCCTCATTTGAGAGCTGATGTTCTCAATATTATTCAGGATTGTTTGGAGTTCAATAAATTTGCATATAAGTTCCGTCAAGCTTATGCAATTTTAAACCAGACAAGTTCTTCGGATCACAGCTTACCCGCCGTTCTACACTACAATTCATCAAATGACCGGCATAGGTATAATCTTCCAACTACTAATGAGATTGCAGTAATTATACCTGGTGATGGAACTGAAATTAGTGGTATGAAAGATATCATACTGCATTTGAGGGGAAACAACGAGTTAATGCAAATTAACGAGTGGCATCCAGCATATTTGCCCCTTGCATTATGTCTTGCTATTCTCTTATGGTGAGTTGGGATGGGAACCAGATTTGAAACAGTGGGATGTCATCAATGGAAGACCTTCGACTGCTAGACTAACTCAAATGCAATTCTATAGTTATCGTTTATTTCAAAGCAATACAGAGTATTCAACTATTCTGAGAGCAGGAAAACTTTTGCAAGAATTTCTGGTAGATGCTTGGGCAGCCTCTGAGCAGAATCGACTGACATATCATAAGCTTAATCAGGGAAACTTCGAGCTGAACTTTACCAAGGTCTTACCGACATCGCTGCAGATGGGTTAGGACTTGATCAAGTCGGACAACGATTCATTTTGCCATCTTCATTCATTGGTAGTTCAAGACATATGTTTGAAATCTTTCAAGATTCAATGGCTATTACGCGCCACTACCAACACCCAGATATTTTCCTTACCATGACTGCAAATCCCAAATGGCCAGAAATAACTACAGCTCTATTGCCACATCAAAAAGACACTGATCGCCCTGATTTAGTTTCTCGCATTTTTGAGTTGAAGAAAAATGCTTTGATGAAGGTGATAGAGAAAGAAAAAATATTTGGTTAGAAAGTTGTGCATGTCTTTACCATTGAGTTTTAGAAATGCGGGCTACCTCATATGCACGCTCTTTTCTTTCTTGCAAATCAGATAAAATTCGTACATGCCAACAAGTAGATGAAGTAGTTTGTGCTGAATTTCCAGATCCGATAGCGGATCCCCTACTCTTTGAAACTGTCAAAAGTTGTATGGGGCATGGCCCGTGTGGTCGACGAAATCCTCAAGCATCGTGCATGGAAAATGGAAAATGTCAAAAGAGGTATCCTAGAGAGTGCTCTGAGGCAACAACTATGGATCAAGATGGCTATCCAATCTACCATCGTCATGAAACTAAATATTTTTATATTGTGAGGGGGCAGTAGGTTGATAATATAGATATTGTACCTCATAATGCTTACCTTTCAAAAATGTTTAATTGTCATATTAATGTTGAAGTTTGTGCTGGGGTGAGATGTGTTAAATATGTCCACAAATATATTTTCAAAGGAAACGACCGCGCAACAATTGTGTTGAGAGGAGTAGATAAGATCAAGCAATATCTCGACGCACGGTATATTGGCCATCCAGAAGCTGCATGGCGAATTTTTGGACACTCTTTACATGAAGAGGTGCCAGCGGTTGTACGCTTGGCACTGCATTTGTCTGGAATGCATCGCGTTGTTTATAATTCGGCTGATAGGATGGACGACGTCGTATCTAGAGCCGAACTAGAAATGACAACTCTTACGGGGTTTTTTTGCATGTTGCTCATCCAATTTAGCTACACACGCATTCACCTACCAACAGTTCCCACAACATTTTGTCTGGAATAAGTCTTCGAAGATGTGGACCATGAGAAAGAAGGGGTACGCAATCGGTAAAATGTACTTTGCAAGTCCAAATTCGGGTGAGCGCTTTTATTTGCAGTTTGCTACTAACAGTTGTCAAGGGACCACAATCATTTCAGTGCTTACGTACAGTCGACAATGTTGAGTATGCTACTTTCAAATTAGCATGTGTTGCCAGAGGACTGTTGGAAGATGATGGCGAGTGGGTACAATGTCTCCAGAAGCTGCAATTATGAGCATCGGCTACCAACTTAGAAGGTTATTTAGTGTCATTCTTACAGAATGCTCTCCGTTGGAACCACTTACCTTATGGAACCAATTCTCAGTGCATATATGTGATGATCTTGAACACAAACTACGTACATTATTTTTCATTCCCAATCCTACCCAAGCTCAAGTCCTAGATTATGGTCTATATCTTTTAAACCAAATGCTTCAAGAACCAGGCAAGAGCTTAGATAACTTCTGACCCATGCCCCATCCTATGCAAAACTGGAGTACGGTTGTTGGTAACAAGTTTATTTGGGAACATAGAGTACTGCAAGTTGAAGCCCTACAAGCTAATATACAAGTAAGTATAAATTCACTTAATGATGCACAGTTATCTGATATTCTGCAATAATTACATCAGTTATGGGCGGCATGGGAACTACATTCTTCTTGAACGGAGGGGTCAGTACGAGAAAAACCTTTTTATACAATACACTAGCAACGAAATACCGTCGAGATGGTTTCATTGTTATAATTGTTGCTTCTTCTGGCATTGCATCATTGTTACTGGTAGGAGGTAGAACTGCACACTCAACAATTTCCATCCCACTTGATGTGTTGGATAATTCCTTTTGTGGGTTCACTAAGCAATCACCTCAGGCAGATTTGTTCAGGGAAGCAAAGCTAATCATTTGGGATGAGGTCCCTATGCAGCATAGGTTTTGTGTAGAAGCTGTTAACCGTACACTTCAAGATATCCGTGATAATAAAAATCCATTTGATGGTATCACTGTGGTGCTCGGTGAGGATTTTCGACAAATCCTACCAGTAGTACCGAAGGGGGTTCGAGAACAAATTGTTGGTGCATCGCTAAGAAAATCTTTACTTTGGAATGTCGTACAAGTCTTAACTTTGAATGTGAACATGCGTCTAGATTCATCCGATATAAGAAATGTTTCATTTGCCAATTTTCTAAACGAGGTTGTATTCTTACATGTTTTTTGTAATAACTAAGCTAATCTCTCCTTTTGACTCTTACTGACAAATAAGTCTTCTTTATTATATAGATTGGCTCCAAATCCGATGAAACCGTACAACTTCCTTCAACAATTCGGAGGTGTCACACATTAGATGAACTTTCATCTACCGTTTACCCACAACTAAACGTTATCGGCACTATCACTGCCAAATATCTCACAGAGCGAACAATTCTATCAGCAAGAAATGATGATATCAATTTCATTAATGCTGCTGCATTAAATCTTCATCCGGGGCCAAAATTTACATTTCTTACTGCCAATAAAATGTCTGAGGAGGATGGAGTTGATTGAAACATCACCAATCGATACCCTAACGAGTTTTTGAACTCTTTAGATCCTCCCGGGCCACCACTATTTAAACTCGAGCTGAAAGTGGGGTGCCCAATCGTATTGCTGAGGAATGTTGCACCAAAGGATGGTATGTGTAATTGCACCCGGTTAATTGTAGTTCAATGTGGTCAGTCATCGCGTGTAATTGAGGCTATGATTTTAACTGGCGATAAAGCAGGAAATTTGGTCTTTATTCCAAGAATACCTCTAACCCCTAAACCTTCGTCTTTGGATCTACCTTTTGAAATGACAAGACGCCTAATTTCCAGTTAGATTAGCGTATGCTGTAACAAAAATTAAAGCGCAAGGCCAATCTGTTCATATTGTGGGGATAGATTTACGCTCACCAGTTTTCAGTCACAGACAACTTTATGTTGCACTCTCTAGGTGTACAAGTTTTGATCGTATTTTCTACTCCTACCAGAAGATTGTTTGAGCTCAACAACAAACATTGATTGAAGTTATTATATAGTTATTTCAGAAAATACAGGTACTTTGATTAAAATACAAGTTACAAATTTATGACTGGGATTATCTTTCAATAAACTTTTTTCATACTCTAGCTAATGAACCTTACTTGAATATACATAAACTTTTTATTCAGTTAGGTGATCTCCATAAACTCAAGTCACCAATATTTATTAATGATTCTGAGCTTCATAATAACTATTTGCTAATTCGTTAATTAGGAGACTTCAGATAGCGAAATTTTCTCTAAATAGTATTATGGATGATCCACAAACTATTAAATTTCACCAACCACAATTAAGAAATGCATCTACCAAACTGTGCAAGAGCTACCATTCCCATACTCTCAGCACATCCTCTCAAGTGTACAGTGTCTAAATTTCCTTCGCATCTGTAAGGATAACTACAGATAATCTTATTAACAATGATCTTAACAGTTAGTATTTTGGGAGATGATGTATAACAATGATCTTAAAAGAAAAGTATATACAATAGTAGTTATTAAAAAAATTCTTGAAATATGAATGAAAATTAGTATCTTATCAGAGCTTTTAGTGTAATCATCTGTTTATCAATTCACACTTCACAGTTTCACTATCAGGGCTTTAGTGTGATCATCTTTTTTTCAATTCACACTTCACAGTTACACTACTCATAAGTGAATTTTTAAAGTGGAGTTATAACATATATGTTTCAATCTGTAACAGATTAACTTCCTTACTTATTTCATAGAGATGGATATTAAATATAATTATAGTTTTTCTAGCTAAAAAATTAAATATAACTATGGTTATCTTAAACACAAGCATATATATTGAATACAATATAATTTGTATATTAGCTAGGTAGAACAAACAGTAGGTTGTCACTCTTATCTTATAAAATGAAATGAATCTCTCTTAATTTTTCTACAAGACGATGCTAAATTTCCAACTATATAGTAATTGGTGTTGCAATAACAAACAATTATTGTAGCAATAACAAACAATTGGACTTGCTATAAAACAAGTATCACCCTTTCTATTATTTGATGGCATACATTAAATCAATAATGAGCCAGCAAACACTTCAAATCAATTAACTTATCAGTAATGACATATTGACACCATATATAAGAAGAAAAAAATAGAAAGAGGGTCGTCAATTAACCTTTTTTTTTTTAATGAAACAAGATGACAAAATTTAAAAACCAATTATATATGATAGACTTACCTTACCAAAACTTTTTTTCATTGTTGTTTTACTTTTGTATGACTTTCGTATTTGAACTTTAATAGAACTGGGATGCAGCTGACATGGACTTCAAATTTATAAATACAACTACATTGATCAATTAGGGGTTGCAATAAAGTAAATTGATATTTACTACAACTACACCCTATGTTAACCGTTAATTGCTGCTAATTTAATGCTTCTTCTTTTTTTCCCAGATTGTCGTTTACACTCAGAACCGTTATGTACATATTGACAGTTTAACTTTTGGTAGGGTGATGAAGAACATGTTTGGTTCAAGGCATTGTTGTGTTTAAAAGGTAATGGTTTCAAAACTCTTACTATTGTTTTCGAATTTTCATTGTTTTAATTGTTTATTGTAAACTCTTACTATTTTTTTAGACTCACTATTTAGTCCCATTTTTGAAGACTTCAACCATTGTGTTCTCCTACAACCCCGTAATTTTCTTTTGTCGTTCGGTTGGTTGGTGTATATTATGGTGGAGGAAGTAATAGTTGTAATAGTTGTAATATTTAGCATTTTGGGTGATGATGTAAGTATCTGTATATAATGATGATATAATATAGTTATGTTAATACCCGTACCCGCAATTTTGTGGAGTATTGGGTTCTGTGTTTGGTTTTTGAAAGGTTTTTCGAAGGTTTTTCAAAAAATTCATTACGTTTTCAAACGAATTTTTGGTTTTTATTTTGTACCTTGCATTATATTCTGATTTTTTCCCCCAGAGCCTTATATATATGATGCCTATGTGATGTTGCTGGGTTTCGCCTCGGGAGGATTCATATTTATTGCCTGTGATGTCATATTTTTAATTGTTAGCAGAATTCCGTAAGGAATTGCTGTAAAATGGCTAATATTTTAGGCGAGACTCTGTCAAAATTTTTACTAAACTTTCTAAAATCTATTATGTTTTAAAATGATATCTTGGTTTTTATTTTGTATATTAGTCATATGAAGATTCCCCCTCCCCCCCCCTCCCCCCGAGCACTATATATATGATGCCTGTGTGATGTTGCTTGGATTGGCCTGGGGAGAATTCATATTTATTGCCTGTGATGTTAAATTTTTAATTGTGATCAGAGTTCCATAAGGAATTGCAGTAAAATGGCTAATATTTTAGGGGAGGTTCTATCGAAATTTTTACAAAATTTCTTAAAATCTTTTATGATTCCAAACGATATCTTGGTCTTTTATTTTATATCTTTAGTCATATGAAGATTTTTTTCCCCATAGCCCTATATATATGATGCCTGTGTGATGTGGCTTGGATTGGGCTCGGGAGGATTCAATTTGATTGCCTGTGATGTTAATTTTTTAATTTTAAGCAGAATTTCGTAAGGAATTGCTCTTTAAGGAATTGCTCTTAAAGGAATAATATTTCAGGAGAGATTCTGTCGAATTTTTTACTACAATGCTGCCTGTAAAATTTTAGAGAAGACTGTCGAAATTTTTACTAAACAGATTAATTAATTAATCATTCTTCGCGAAAACGTGCCGTAGGAAACAATTTAAAGGTACCGTAACAGAAAACTATTAGGAAGCAATATAATTTCAAAGGAGGCCTGTATAGAGTTGATGATTGTATTAGAAAGGTGGTTGTATTTGTTTACAATCAGTTTTTTTTCCCTGTCATGGTGCATATTTTTAATTGATGTTCACACATTTCTCGACATAAATCTAGCTTTATTAATAATTGGATAAGTCAATATTGAGATATTTAAGGGCAATAAAGATAAATTCCTCAAAAACTAAAACATTTTAACGAATAATTGTTAAAGAGGTATAAAGAGGTATATTGAATGATTTTTTATCTTAGCATGTACAATACATAAATTTATATGCAATTCACCCAACCAAATAACTCCAACTAAATTTATATGCAGTTCCGAATACGTGCCACGGGCATACCTAGTTATCACATAAATTTCCAATTTATCACACGCCTATCACACATACACGATATCATTCATATCATCATATTATCGCATCACAATATCATATCATACACACCATACTTTCCATCTCATCACATTAGTCGGGTGATCACACGTCACACATACACATACATTCACATACATATATCGGATCATTAAAACCCCGTAGCATATAGATATCTATCTACAAGCATCAACACACTCCCATACATATATATATACTAATTTCTTACACCTCATAATTAACTCCGTATCATACATACGAATTTTTCTATATTCAATATACCACTACAACAAACTATGGATTCACCGGCGTTTTTTTCTAATTTACACCGGCGGTTTTTTACGCCGGTGAAACATTCACCGGCATTTTTAAAACCGCCGGTCCAAATGCCGCCGAAGCGAGCGTCGCGGAATACTATGGGTCTACACCGGCGTTTTTACATGTCACCGGTAAATATTGTGTATACACCGGCGGCCGAAAAAATGCCAGTGTATGGGTATTTCTAAGTGCCCTATTTTTCAGCTGATATACATTCACCGGCGTTATACAAACGCCGCCGTAGGAGCTGTAATTTTGTTTGGAAGCTACACCGGCGTTTGTAAAAACGCCGGTGTAGGTATATAATTTTTAAAAAAAAAAAATTAAAAAACATGCAGCACTCTTACAATCAAAACCAAAATATTGAGTTCAAATTATTGAACTACAAACAGTGAAAGTGAATACTTTCACTCTCATATTCAGGCAAAAATGCTATGAACTGAAATGAATCTTATACTTTTACACTACTCATGAGATAACTGTCAATTGAAACCAGAACGTAAGTTCAAACAGGATTATTTCATCACGAGTCACTCCTCTGTAAATCATAGTGTGCAACTTCAGTTACATAATCCATCTCATCATCACTTACAGGCCTATTTGGCAAAGAACAATCTCATTTTCAAACCCAAGCAACACGCATGAACATTATCTTAGAAACTAATACTCATGTAGACTTCATGATATAATTGTATATAAAGCTTAGATAAAAAAAAATTCCATCACTAGTCGCTCCTCAAAAAATCACAGTGTGCAACTTCAGAGACATGATCCATCTCATCTCCAAATTCAGACAAAAAAGCATCTCCAAATTCACTTAAAACCCAAACAACAAGCATGAACAATCTCATTTTCAACCCAACCAATGCAAGCAAACCCAAGCAATCTCATTTTCAAACTCAAATACATAATAACCCATCTCCAAAAGCAACTAACCCATCTCCAAATGCATAAGAAAGCAAACTCAAAAAATTTCCATCACTAGTCGCTCCTCAAAAAATCCCAATTTACAACTTCAGATATATGATCCATCTCATCTCCAAATTCAGACAAAAAAGCATCTCCAAATTCACTTAAAACCCAAGCAACAAGCATGAACAATCTCATTTTCAAACCCAAGCAATCCAAGCAAACCCAAGCAAACCCAAGCAAACCAAAGCAATCTCATTTTCAAACTCAAATGCATAATAACCCAACTAAATTCTTCATCCCAACTAAATCATTGATGTTTGTGGCTCCAAAAGAAACCTGCACAAGATTTGTTCAGCCCAATTCTTGTACAGATTTGGAGGATTTTGGTATATATACAGCATCCTTAGTTGACAGTTAACCCATTTTGGTAAAAAAATCATGCTAAGATGATAATCAGATGCATGAATTCAGCATCTTTAACAGTAAAAGAACATAAAAATTTCAGTATCTAAGCATATATGTTTCTCTATTAATTCTTCATCCCAATTAAATCATGATGTTTGTGGCTCCAAAAGAAATCCGCACAAGGTTTGTTCAGCCCAATTCTTGTACAGATTTGAGGATTTTGGTATATATACAGCATCCTTAGTTGACAGTTAACCCATTTTGGTAAAAAAGTCATGCTAAGATGACAATCAGATGCATGAATTCAGTATCTTTAACAGTAAAAGAAAATGAAAATTTCCAGTATCTAAGCATATATGCTTCTCTATTAATTCTTCATCCCAACTAAATCATGATGTTTGTGGCTCCAAAAGAAACCTGCACAAGGTTTGTTCAGCCCAATTCTTGTACAGATTTGGAGGATTTTGGTATATATACAGCATCCTTGGTTGACAGTTAACCCATTTTGGTAAAAAAATCATGCTAAGATGACAATCAGATGCATGAATTCAGTATCTTTAACAGTAAAAGAAAATGAAAATTTCCAGTATCTAAGCATATATGTTTCTCTATTAATTCTTCATCCCAACTAAATCATGATGTCTGTTGCTCCAAAAGAAACCTGCACAAGGTTTGTTCAGCCCAATTCTTGTACAGATTTGGAGGATTTTGGTATATATACAACATCCTTAGTTGACAGTTAACCCATTTTGGTAAAAAAATCATGCTAAGATGATAATCAGATGCATGAATTCAGCATCTTTAACAGTAACAGAAAATAAAAATTTCCAGTATCTAAACATATATGTTTCTCTATTAATTCTCCATCCCAACTAAATCATGATGTTTGTGGCTCCAAAAGGAACCTGCACAAGGTTTGTTCAGCCCAATTCTTGTACAGATTTGGATGATTTTGGTATAATACAGCATCCTTAGTTGACAGTTAACCCATTTTGGTAAAAAAATCATGCTAAGATGACAATCAGATGCATGAATTCAGTATCTTTAACAGTAAAAGAAAATGAAAATTTCCAGTATCTAAGCATATATGTTTCTCTATTAATTCTTCATCCCAACTAAATCATGATGTTTGTGGCTCCAAAAGAAATCTGCACAAGGTTTGTTCAGCCCAATTCTTGTACAGATTTGGAGGATTTTGGTATATATACAGCATCCTTAGTTGACAGTTAACCCATTTTGGTAAAAAAATCATGCTAAGATGATAATCAAATGCATGAATTCAGCATCTTTAACAGTAAAAGAAAATGAAAATTTCGAGTATCTAAGCATATATGTTTCTCTATTAATTCTCCATCCCAACTAAATCATGATGTTTGTGGCTCCAAAAGAAACCTGCACATGGTTTTTCAGCCCAATTCTTGTACATATTTGGAGGATTTTGGTATAATACAGCATCCTTAGTTGACAGTTAACCCATTTTGGTAAAAAAATCATGCTAAGATGACAATCAGATGCATGAATTCAGCATCTTTAACAGTAAAAGAAAATGAAAATTTTCAGTATCTAAGCATTTGAACCAACAATCAACAAGAACCAACATGCTATGGTTTCAGCCGATAATCAACAAGAACCAACAAGAACCAACAAGAACCAACAAGCCTCTTGAACCATCATGCTAAAGTTTCAGTTGATGAAAATAAAATCAACGAAGCTGGCTATCACAAACATAAACATCACAGAATCAATCGCACCATTACCACTCAAAATTGAGTATCAAACCATTACCACCCAAAATTGAGTATCACAAACGAAGCTAGCTATCCCTAAATCGAGATCTCCCCTAAATTGAGTATCAAACCATTACCACCCAAAATTTCCACAAACCAGAATCAATCGCACCACTACCATCACTAAATCAAGAAGTAGAGAGAGAGAGAGAGAGAGAGAGAGAGAGAGAGAGAGAAAGAGTACTTGCGATGAGAGAGAAATGACTGAGCGGGGATCGAGGAAGGGAAGGAGGCCCAATGGCGACGTTGATGGAGGAGTTGTCGAGGAAGGGAAGGAGGCCCAATGGTGACGTCGCGGGGGAAACTTAGGCTTTGGTAAAAAAAAACGAAATGTGCTAAGGGTTTCGCGGTAGGATTGGGGATTTATCCCTGTATATTCACCGGTGTTTTTATTAATAAACGCCGGTGAATGTGAGAGGATTTGTGGGGATATATTTCCACTTTCTATTCACCGGCATGTTTTTATAAAAACGCCGGTGAATATTATAATTCACCGGCGTTTTTTAGAGATCGCCGGTGTATAACTATATAATTTTGCAACCCTATCCTGGTCTTATCCTACCCCGGCGCGATTGGTAAAACGTCGGGGAATATATGCCGGTAAATCCAGCGTGTGTTGTAGTGTACTTTACATTTCACACACAGCAAACCATATTTTAACATTGTCATAACACATTATGCACATAAAATAAAAAGATCATACTCACAGAATATCCCGCGAAGACTCGAGGCGCCACCACGCCATCCCGCATCCAAAGTTTCTAATATATCCTATTATCAAATTTCAAAGCTATTAAGGCTCAAATCATCCAAACCAATCGCAGGAGATAATAACAATAATACTAATTATCTTAATATCACACAGGCATTTTATTGAACGTCTGGGATACACTTGTGATGCACGTAATAATCTAATATCTATGGAATTTTTATCCCCAAACAATTACTAGAACCACTCCCAAATTATTCTAATGGCCCAACTATACTTTCCATTACTATACGAGAAATAATTCATACATATATAATTCTCTTTTACAAACCCAAAACCCTAATTTATTAATAACTTGCAAACTCTCTAATAATATGCTAATTTCTCGCCTCTACTACTCCTAACATCTCCAAACCTCCCTACCATAATATTTCTACTCAATAAAAACTAACCACATGTAATATCCCGGACGGATATTAACTCATTGAAATTACTATTTTATTATTATTTTATTTTAATTCCAAAATCAGATTATTTTGGTGATTTTTCGCCGGGTTGCCCACAAACAGTGTCTACGCGCATCTATCGGTCGATGCGCATCCGAAGCGCATCAAATTGATAACGCGAGCCTCCGAATTAATAATAAAATTTATTTTATTATTATTTTCAAAGTTAAACTATTTTATGGAAATTTTATGAGGATTTTTAGTATACACATACATGTACACATACATACAAATTGTATAGGTACTTAGTACATCATACAAGTATGTAGTATATACTTTTGGTCAATATACTCATTCTTGTCATGGCTACTTAATTAGAAGGTTAGGGTTGATTAGGAGGTTTAAAAGAAGGTTTGTATGCATAAGAGAAGAACTAAAAGCCTTCTAGAAACCTTATCCCTCCACCTCACCACCCTACACCATACCCCTCCCCCCTCCTAGGAGCATGGCCGACCACCCCTTGGGGTTATTTTGTGCCAATGTGGTGCACTTACCACCTCTAGTCTCTCCTATAAACACCCTCTCATTCTCCTCCTTCTCTCATTTTAGAAAACAAAAAGAAAGAAAGAAAGAAAGAAAGGAAAAGAAAGAGAGAACAAAGTTAACTTGAGAGTTTTGTTTTGTAGGTTGTTAGAAGCCTTCTAAAAAGCTAGGGGAAGGAGAAGGATTAGCAAGCAAGTCCTTCCAATAGATACTAAGGTGGGGGTTTCTTCACACTTCTTTGATTGTTTGTTTGTTTGTTTGTTTGTTAGTTTTATTGTTTGACTTCTTCTTCTCACCTTCTTGTTTTGTTTTCTTGTTTTTGATGGGTGTGTTGTTATGTTGTTGTGAATGTTGAAAAAAAAAAGAAAGAAGGAAAGTAGTAGTAGTATCTACTAAAAAAAACATAAAGATCACATCTTTATAATTGTAGTGTTGTTTATGTTGTTATTGGACTAAAAATTCACATATGGCATATGACATTGAACATACAACCATTGTTGATTGTAGGACTTGTAGGACTTGGCATACATGAGCACATGAACTTTTTACAACCATTGTGGGTTGTAGGACTTTGATTAAACATTGGACTAATAATAAGAAGTGTATAAAAAGATCTTTTTGTTAACCACTAGTTGTAGCTATCAAAAAGATCTTTTCTTTTTTTAATCACTAGTTGTAGCAATTAAAAAGATCTTTTCTTTTTAAATCACTAGTTGTAGAAATAATAAAAAGAGATCTTTTCTTTCACATTTACTAGTTGTAAAGTAAAATAAAATAAAAATGATCTTTTCCTTTATCACTAGTAATAATAAAGATTACTAAGCAACTAAGTAGTAGCATGCTAAAATATAAGGTAGTAGTATGTGATTAAATGAGGTAGTAGTAGCATGTTAATTTAATAAAGTAGTAATAGTATGTTGATTAATAAGGTAGTAGTAGTAGTAGTAAGTTGTATGTTGTGATTTTGATGAGAATAAAGTAGTAGTATGTAGTAAGTAATTATAGATGTTTTATGTCCACAAAGTAGTAGTAGTAGTAAGTTGTATGTTGGGTTCTTGATAAGAATGAAGTAGTAGTAGTAGTAGATAATTGTGTGTTATGCTTTGATTAAAATAGGAGTAGTAGTAGTAGTAAAATGTTGTAGGATCACTTCTAAAAACATTTAGAAGTAATATTCATGCTTCAAATGTTATAGGATCACTCCTAAAAATATTTAGGAGCAATATTCATGCTTCAATTGTTGTAGGATCACTTCTAAAAATATTTAGAAGCAATATTCATGCTTCAAATGTTGTAGGATCACTCCTAAAAATATTTAGAAGCAATATTCATGCTTCAAATGTTGTAGGATCACTTCTAAAAATATTTAGAAGTAATACCCATGCTTCAAATGTTGTAGGATGCCTTCTAAAAATATCCTACCATGTTTCCATGTTTAGTTAGTTGTAGGATTACTTCTAAGAATATCCTACCATGTTTCCATGTTTAGTTAGTTGTAGGATTACTCTAAAAATATCCTACCATGTTTCCATGTTTAGTTAGTTGTAAAATATCCTACCATGTTTCCATGTTTAGTTAGTGGTAGGGTTACTCCTAAAAATATCCTACCATATTTTCATGCTTAGTTAGTTGTAGGATTACTTCTAAAAATATCCTACCATGCTTTATGTTTAGAATGTTGTAGGATTGTTTCTAAAAATATCCTACCATGCTTTATGTTTAGAATGTTGTAGGATTGCTTCTACAAATATCCTATCATGCTTTTATACTTGAAATGTTGTAGGATTGTTTCTAAAAATATCCTACCATGCTTTATGTTTAGAATGTTGTAGGATTGTTTCTATAAATACCGTATCATGCTTTTATACTTGAAATGTTGTAGGATGATTTCTAAAGATATCCTACCATGCTTTATGTTTAGAGTGTTGTAGGATTGTTTCTAAAAATATCCTACCACGTTTAGATTAGCCTATTTGTGCTTAGGATGTTGTAGGATAAATTCTAAAATTCCTACCATGCTTAGATTATTCTATTTATGCTTAGAATGTTGTAGGAATCAATCTAAGAGTTTCCTACCATGCTTGGATTAATGACATTATGCTTAGGATGTTGTAGGATCCATAATAAAATTACTTACCATGCTAGTTTAATTGTAGGTATGTAATATACCATGCTAGTTAGTTGTAGGTATGTGATATACCATGCTAAGTTAAATTGTAGGTAAGTGATATACCATGCTAGTTTTATCTATGCCATGCTAGCTTAATTATAAGAAAGTTGTATGTCATGCTAGTTTAGATTGTGAGTAAGTTGTATACCATGCTAGGTTATATGAATACTCATGTTTACATGGTACCCATGCTTAGATAAGTGTTTGTTCATGCTATGTTAGTAAATGATCATGATTCATGCTAAGTAAGTAGGTATCATGCTAATTGTTGATCATGTTAAGTTAATGACGTCCATTCTATGATATTCATGCTTAGATTAAAGACACTACCCATGGTTAGTTGTAGTGATTTTATGTTATGTTCTATACCATGCTAAAGTTCAAATACTTGCTTAGGATGTTGTAGGAGTAGTGTTAGAACTACCTACTAGGCCTTGGAATGTTGCGTGTTCATACTAGTTGGGTTGTGGTGATTAGTCATGATAAGTGGTAAGCTTTCATGATCAATTTGCAACCTACGCTTGACTATAGTGGACTTCATGTCTAGGTCGTAAGCAATTTTCATGCTTGAGCTTGATGTAAGCATAAGCATTAATCACATTCATACATAGGAGTATCATGGTGGTTGTATTATATGATTAAATTGTCGTAGGAAGATGCTTGCAATTGTGTGCAGTACTTAAGGCGCTATAGGTCGAAGTAGTAAGATCGGGAAGACCCCTAGTATTAGTTAGTTGATAAAGGCCGTTTTGTCGCCTTCGGTTCTTCCTTAGTAGAATACCGATCATAGACTACTAGTAGATTCTTCTGTTGCTTCTAACAATAGAAGATTAAGTTTGCTAGTAAGCACGTTTGATTGCTTTTAAGATTGATTACCTGTATGGTTGTTTGCACATGGTTGTGCTCGTACGTGGCTCGACTGGCCCGTACGTAGCTGTGGGTCTCATACGTAGCTTAGTTGGCTCATATGTAGGTAGTTGTCTCGTACGCGGCCCGACCGGCCCGTGCATAGCTGTTGGTCTCATACGCGGCTTATTTGGCTGGTATGTGCGTGATCATCTCCTACGAGGCCCGCCTGGCTCGTAGGTAGTTATTGTTTCATACGTAGCTTATTGGCTCGTATGTGGTTGTTACTCGTGTATAGCTTGTTAGCTAGTACACAATCCGTTGTGCTCGTCTAGGGTGATGTTACCACCCTAAGGGCTATCGACCATCAAGACATATGTTTTCTCACCCTAAGGAACTGTGGAGGAGTCACTCCTTGTGTACCGTCGAATCTTAACCAGGGTAGGTTGATCGAGGACCGGAGTATAGACGGAATCCAAGTCTAGGGTAGCGGCATGCGTGTATATTCGCACGGCCAAGTCTTGGATCGATGAGCCACGAACCGGATCCTGAGGGATTCTGGTAAGTCTAGGTTGAGCGGCCTAGCAGAGTTGTCTTGCGAAGCCTAAATTAAAGGCCTAGCATGTTGCGTTTATAATATTGTCATCCCTAGGATTGTTCGAGTCAGGGACATCATTAGGGTAGTGACTTACAAGGATCATTTTAACCCTTGCCAGGAGAGAGGAGTCAGTTGTAGGGGGGTCCTTACACTAACTCGTCCCTTGAGGCAGATCATAGGTGGTGTACTGGGTTGTACCTTCCCGTCAAAGGGATACGTACGGTGCCGTCTCACAAGTTGAGGACACGGGTTGCGTATCTCACGCTGTTAATTCCTGAAGTATAGTGGCTGGGGGTGCCACAGGATGCATTGTGCAGTCCTGCACTTGCGATACCCCAGAGGGTGCCAAAGGGTAGGCTTCGTGCTACCCTGCGCTTGCGAAACCCTATAGTTTGTTTTTGGAATGACGCCCGATACGTTGGGTTCGTCTATTTGGAGAGAGGTCCGGTTGGCCGGGTTGCAGTGGCGAACATAGACACCACTGGCGAAATGCAATAGTGGGACTTGACCACGTCTGCAACCTCATTAGCCACGTGTAGGTGTCGGGAACAGGTTGAGTACAATTAGAAGTTCATAACGCGGGTTCAATCCCTATATATGGAGAAACGGCTTGAGATGGAGTCGCATGTAGTATGGGCTGCATGTTGCTTTCGGAAACTTGCTGACATTAGGATAGGAAGCGTCCTAGTTCTATTTAAATATCGCATTAGAGTCTAGTCTTAGCACTCACAAATACTTAAACTACACCAACACCATTGCTATATTTTGTATATTGTTTGGGAGATTCGCTGCTATATGATCAGCCTTTAAGCATCAGTGAATACTGACGTCCCCACTTCCATAGGTACTGGATCGCCGAAGTACAAAGGCGAAATTCAGGAGGACTCAAGGCAAGGAAAGCAAGGAGTCAGTGTTATGTTTAGTTCCGCTGTAGTATATGTATTGATTATGCATTAGTTGAGAAGTACTCGGATGTAAGATGTTGAAGGTTGTAATACTTAGAAATGTAAAGGTAATATTGTAACTCTATTGTAAGGTATTACAGTTGTACAATATTCAGACTTGTAACACATTGTGTATTGAATAAAAAGTTTTAAATTCTCCTGTTTTACTGTGTATTGTGACTAATTGAAGAAAAGGTCTTGGCTCGTGTCACGGTTTACCAGTGTCGGAAATCGGGGCGCTACACCACACTTAATTTTATACAATAAAATAAAATGGGGTATACCTTCCCAAAGCCCTCTCCAAAAACCGTTGCTACCACGATGCAGAGAACCCTTCAATTAGCTTATCCCTCAATTTAATTTGAAAATCATGGAGAGATGGAGCGGATTTGGGCATGGGAGGGATCGGCCGAATGGGTTTCAGTTTTGGTCGGGAGGAGGAAACGGGAAAGGAAAAGAAAGAAAGAAAGAAGGAATGGGGGTGGGTTTTAAAAATATAATATAATAATAATAATAATAATAATAATAAGGTATATTAACAAATAAGCCCTCCAAATCCAATATATTGCAAATAAACCCCAACTCTTTTCTTTATTAATATAAACACTACAAAATATATCAAAATTATCTCATATTAATCCACCAAAATTTATAAAATAACAATAAACAATATTTCTTCACATAAATCTCAACTCTGAGCTCCACTAAATCAATAATACCAATCTACCACAAATATATACACCAATATCAATATTTAAAATAAAATATGCTTCAAAAGATAGAAAACGAGTATTTTTGATATTTACAAATTCGAGGTATTACAGCAACCTAGATAGTAATCACACAAGACTTATAAGAACATGACATCTGTATCTGTATATGTATCTGAATCTGAATCTAAATCTGAATCTGTTATACGTATCTGGCTATCTGTTATAGGATTATCTGATTACCTATTGTCTGTCTGACATTATTACTCGACACTATTATTTGACACTATCTGTATATTTGTCTACTTGTTTTTTTGACTTTGACACTTGACACATGTTAGTATACCATGCTAGTTGCTTCTATTATACCGTACTATATCTATTTCTGCTATTATTTAGATTTGTTTAGTTTTTCCTATGTACTTGTATCCTACATTATAAGTGGCCCGTAACTTGCAATTGACGGCTACTTATTTTCTTTTTCCTTCTCCTGCAATTTACTAATTGCAATCAGGATGGTCAGCTGCCAGATGGTATTGGCAAGATGATGTATTAGTGCCGGATTTTCTGCTTTATTATTATTATTATTTGTTGCTTGAACTTGAATAAAATGTACTTGATTACTTGGATATTTATTTGTAATTGGGCGATGTGACCCATGATATTTGACTTTTCCATATTCTGATTTATTTGAGATTTATATATTTTTGGTTTCAAATAATTTTTTGTTGGTATCATGTTTCAATTATGCATGCATGCCTGGTTGTATCTTTTGCTTCCGACTCTGATTATCTTGTGAAATGTTGTAAAGATTCTTGAACAGCTTATGGATAATGAAAATCATTCGCTGGACTTTTGTTGCGTGCTCGTATTCCGAATTTTTTTGGAAAGCGGGGCGTGATAAGGTTTTTAGTGGTATCAGAGCCAGGTTTGGCTAATGTATTAGTTGCCTAAGATAATAGACATGCTTGGCTCGAACTGCGATCGGCTCAACATTTCACCAACCATACATGCATAAATGAATTGATAATCAACATGATCTGGATACTAGTCTTATTCCATTCTTTTTTATCCCTCCTTATTCAGTTCTTTAATTCCTTGATTCTTCCGTCTCTTTTGGTCTTCCTCTTTTTTGATTTCTTGTTGGGTATGAAATTATTCTTTTAGTACCCATATCTTTCTGATTTCGGTGCTATCTATTTTTTTCTTCCTGCTTGATTCTTCGGTCGGCATTGCTGGATGCTATTGGCAGAGTATTTCCGATCAAAGTGGCGCAGCGGAAGCGTTGTGGGCCCATAACCCACACATCCCAGGATCCTTTGGTTTTTCTCCTTCGTTGCATTGTTTGCTTCGTTTTGTCCCTTGTACCCGTCTTCATCCGTTGACTTATTGCTTGGTTCATCTCTTGCTTGTCCATCATTCCTTCCATTCCAGCTCTATCTATTTCTTCATCTCTTTGCTTTGTTATTTTGCAAGTCTTGTGTTGTTTCTTCTTCAAAATTTTTTTCCAGTTACTTCGTTCTTGCATTTGATTTTGCCATCATGCACCCATTCATTATTTGATTCAATTCTTCCCTGTCTTTTCTCTCTTCGATTCCAGTTCTTCCTACTCCCTATCTTCCTTTGTTATCTTGAGCTGTTTCTCTCCTTTTGATACTGTTTATTTTCTTCCTTGCATTCCATTTGACCTCATCGATATCCACTTCTTTCTTTTTCGGGTTTTGCCACTGCTTTGTTCCTTTCCCCTTTGCCTTCTAATTTGTTACCCTTCCCCAATTTTGTTTGCTTTTGCCTTGTCCTATTTACCGCCTAAGCAAATTTCGAGCATGAAATTTTGTTGTAAGGTGGGTAGCATTGTAACCCATGTTTCCCCAAAAATATATTGATATGGGTAAAAATAGGGTTAATTCGGAGCCGTTCAAAGTGGGCATGAATCTTGAAGTCGCTGGGGTAGGATGGTAATTTCATCTTCAGACGGGTCTGAATCGGGTACCGGGCCTCTTCCCTTAGACCCGCTAGCCTGGGAACAGATCCGGTAGACAGAGAACGGGTCTCAACCCGTTAGGGACCAGTCAAATAGGATAGGAGCAAATCCTACTCTGTCCCTATCTTAAGGGGATGGTTGTAACCAACCCCAACCAGCCACACCAGGAAGTAGGGATTTACCCTTATCCGGAAAAAGATCTTCATGGCGACTATAAAAACCCCCCTACCTCCTACTGTAAAAGGTGATCACTCTTGCACACTTGAGCTCTTTTCCCCTTCAGTTTTTCTGTGTATTGACTTGAGCGTCGGAGGGTTCATCACCGGGATCCATCCCGGTGTCTCGAACGTTTGTGCAGGTTTCAAGGGAGCACCAAGGAGTCAAAAATCAGCAAGACAAGAGAAGGGGTCAACCTGTATGAGTTCCTCACGAACCTACAAATCTCATCTATTGCCCCCACACCAGATTCAGCTGCAACGGTTTGGCACCGTTTGTGGGAAATCACTCGACAAGCAATCTCGTCTTCCTCCTTCAACCCACATTACTCCCAGCCATGCCTCCCAAGAAGAAACCCGCAAACTCCAACTGAAGGACAACCTATTCTCATCCTCCTCCTCCTCCTCCGCAGGGGGATCTCCCCCATCCCAACCAACCAACCCAGCAGCTCGATCCTCTGGCTCCGCAGTCCATCTAGTATCCTTTGGGACCCCAGGCTGCAGTGGGGGAACACTCTGGACGGAGCCGCCACAAGCAACCTATCCAATAGGTTTGAGTCTCCATCCACAATGTCGACACCGATTCCATGGCTTCCTATACTCCCCCTACTCCAAAGGATCTGCGGAACGTGATCAACAATCGTCAGACCGAGCATGGACCCGATCTCTGTACCCATCTGGAGGAGAAGCGGGCCCAAGAGTCGAACCCTCGCCGCGAGCAGGCCAAGGACCGTTCGCCATGCCGATCCAACTGAGGGGGGTGCAACTCTCCCCGTAGATGAAGAGAGTCGTCCCAACATCACCCAAGACGGAGCTGCTCCCCGGCAGGTCGCCATACACCTCGAGACCATCATGAGCATGAGGCCCCCGTCACAAGGGCAGAATTCCAACAATTCCAGGAGGCGGTCCTCCGGGCTTTCAACATTGCCCCTAATAATGGCCGTAGGGCTCCCAGTCCTCCGCCAGCTCCTTACCATCCTCGCCGTTCCCGTAGTCCTCAACCGGCTCCTCACCATCCTCGCCGCTCCCGAAGTCCTAAGCAGGCTGCGAGCCATCGTCGTCCTTCTCCCAATCACCACCGCCACTCCCGAAGTCCGCGCCCTACCCCAAGTCACCCCCGTCTCTCAGCCAGTCCACCTCCTAATCTGAGCCATCACTGGCACAGCCCCAGCCCTCCTCGATATGAGAACGAGTCTCGGGGCTCGACCAAACAAGACCGGAGGGAGGACTCGGTCTATCGCCGTCTCCACAAGATGGAGAGGCGCCTCAGCCAACTCGATCAAAACGAGGGGCAACATGCAAGGGACCTTCGTCCAAGCAGGCCCCTATTCTCCCGTACCATTATGGAGGCTCCAGGTCCTGACAACTTCAAGCCTCCACATTTTGAGACCTATATCGGGGAGTCGGACCCCGCAGATCACATTGAGAGTTTCAAAACTCTCATGATGATCCACCATTCATCCGACCCCCTCCTTTGCAAGACCTTCCCGGCCACACTCAAGGGGCCGGCTTGGGAATGGTATTCTCGGCTTGCGCCGGCATCTATATTCTCCTTCGTCCAGTTCGAGGGTCTTTTCCTCACGCATTTTCGTGAGTAGTTGGTGCGCCGAGAAGATGAGAGACACCCTATTGTTCCTCAACCAAAAGAAGGGCGAACGACTAAGGGATTATGTCAAACGCTTCACTACCGAGGCCAGGTCCATTGCTTCTTTGGAACCCTCGGTTGCCACCATCGCCTTCCAGTCCAACATCCTCAATGCTGACCTCAGGGCATCCCTCGCCAAGAATCCCCCTCGGGATTTCTCAGAGCTCCTACTTCGAAGCGAGAAGTACATCCGAGCAGAAGAAGCAGTTCGCCGCCCCACCTTCAAGGCCTCATCTTCCGCGAACAAGCGGAAGGGTGCAGAAGAAGAAGGAGCTAAGAAGCTCCAAAATACAATGGGGTTTCAGCGGCGTCCTCCTCCTTGGTTCGAGAAATTCACTCCGCTTAACACGAGTGTATCTGCCATCCTCATGGAGATAGGGAACGATGGCCTCCTACTGGCTCCCCCAAGGATAATACTCCGGCAAAGAAGAGGGACCGGAGTAAGTGGTGCTGTTTCCATCGGGACCACGGGTACGACACAGATGAATGTCGGGCCTTGAAGGATGAAATCGAGGCCCTCATTCAGAGAGGGCAACTCAACTGGTTCGTAAAAAGGGACTGAGCTGATCTTCCCCTGCTGCCTCGGGGGGCTAACAGGAAAAATAAGCAGCGCACAGAGACTCCGGAGGCCGAAGTAGAGGGCATCTTGCACCTGATACATGGGTCCCAATGGGGGGGGGGATTTCAACTCCTTCCAAAAAGCCTTTGTAAGGGAGTTTAACTCCGTGCAGAGCCATCCTCCCCCAAAGGGCCTCGGAGTCCCGGTGATGTTCTCTAATAGGGACCCTGGAGGGCGTCCGCACGCCCCACTGTGATGCCCTCGTCATCAATCTTCGCATGGAGAACTTCGAAGTTTGTCCCATCTTGGTAGATAACGGAAGCTCCGTCAACATCCTTTTCTGCTGTTCGGGGACCGGCTCAAGCCCGCGGGCTACACTCTCCACGGGTTTACCGGAGTCTGGGTTACGGGCGAGGGAATTATAACCCTCGACGTAACGGCTGGAAAGGCCCCGACAACTGGCATGGAGCAAATGGACTTCATGGTGATCGACATCAAGGCCGCCTATAATGTTATCCTGGGCAGACCAGGTTTGGTCACGTTTCAAGCCATCTCTTCGGCCTACCACATGAAAATGAAGTTCCCCACCCCCTTAGGAGTGGGAGAAGTGAGGGAAAGCCAAGAAGCGGCTCAGAAGTGCTATATGACCTCTATGGGGGGTCCAGTTCTCTCTTTGGAAGCGCTCGAACTTCCTCAGGAAGGCGGCCAAACTATCTCCGAGCTCGTGGACGAATTGGAGGAAGTGGCCTTCTCTGAAGAAGACACCACTAAGACGTTCCGCGTCAGCAAAGCTCTCTCCCCCTCCATAAAGCAAGATATCTCTCGGTGCATACGGGAGAATCACGACCTCTTTGCATGGACTGCAGTAGATATGACCAGGATCTCAGAGGAGCTCTCAATGCACCATCTGAGCGTCACCCCTGGGGTCAAGCCTGTCCAGCAGAAGAGGCAAAAGTTTGCCCCCGAGAGGAAACATGCGATCAAGGAAGAGGTTGAAAAACTCCTCAACGCCCGCTTTATTCAGGAGGTGAACTACTCCTAAGTGGCTCTCCAACGTGGTAATGGTCAAGAAGGCCAATGGGAGTTGGAGAATATGCATTGACTTCACTGATCTCAATAAGGCATGTCCGAAGGACCCCTTTTCTCTTCCCAACATCGACGCCCTGATCGATGCAACTTCTGGGCACGAGCTCCTCAGTTTTATGGATGCCTTCTCAGGATACAACCAAATCAGAATATTCCCTCCGGACATCCCGAAGACCTCGTTCGTGACGGACCAAGGCCTCTGCTGCTACCGTTTTATGCCCTTCGGCTTGAAAAACGCAAGATCTACATATCAGCACCTGGTGAACAAGGTCTTCTGAGACCAGATTGGCTGAAACATGGAGGTCTACATCGACGACATGTTGGTCAAGAGCACTCGAGGGCAGGTGCACACCCTCGACCTTCAAGAAGACTTCGAGGTGCTCAGGAGGCACAATATGAGACTAAACCCAAACAAGTGTGCGTTCGGTGTCTCATCGGGCATATTTCTAGGGTTTATGGTCAGCTAGAGGGGCATAGAGGCCAATTCTGAGAAGATCCAAGCCATTCTCAAAATGGCTCTCCCCCTCCAATGTCAAAGAGGTGCAGAGGCTTATGGGGCGCCTCGCTGCGATCGGGCAATTCCTCTCCAAATCTGGGGAAAAGTTCCTCCCCATCTTCAAAGCCCTTAGGGGGGCTAAAGGCTTCGAGTGGGGACATCAACAACAGGAATCCTTTGACAAGCTCAAAGAGTATTCGGCCAACCCCCCGCTCTTGAGCAAGCCAGCAACTGGGGAAGTCCTCTACCTCTATCTCGCAGCTTCGAAGCAGTCGCTCAATGCGGTCCTCGTAAGGAAGGAGGAGAAGAAAAGAAGTTCATCTATTATGTGAGTATGGTGCTCCGCGATGCCGAACACCGTTATCCGAAGCTGGAGAAGATGGCTCTTGTCCTAGTCATGGCGGCCCGAAAGCTCTGCCCCTATTTCCAATCCCATTTAGTGGTCGTCCTTACCGACCAACTGCTGAAATAAGTTCTCCATAAGCCTAAGACTTTCGGATGGCTCATGAAGTGGTCCATCGAGCTGAGTCAGAACGACATCAGCTACCAGCCTAGGACGGCAATAAAAGCCCAAGCTCTGGCCGAGTTCATCGTGGAGAACACCATCCCCCACTCATGTGAGTCGCCTGCCCACCCCTCTGTCTGGACCGTCTATGTGGACGAGTCCTCCTGTGCCGATGGAAGCAGGGCCGACGTCATCCTAACTGGCCCCGATGCCTTCGTCCTCCAGTACTCCCTCCACCTCAACTTCCCAGCGTCAAACAATGAGGCAGAATATGAAGCCCTCATAGCAGGGCTCTGCTTGGCTCGCAAGGTGGGGGCCGAGCACGTATGGGTCTTCAGCGACTCCCAGTTGGTGGTCAATCAGGTGTCTGGGGAGTACGAGGTGAGAGACGACCGAATGGCTAGGTACTTGGCAAAGGTGAGGGAGCTTCTAGCTCTATTTAGAGATGTTCAACTCCAGCGGGTTCCCTGAGAGGAAAACGCACAAGCGGATGCCCTCTCTAAGCTCGCCTCCTCGTCTCTCCAAGGTCTAGAACGGACCGTCCTAATAGAAGTCCTTCTCAAACCAAGCATCGACAAAGGTAGTTCGGAGCCAATGGAAGCCTACCCCCTAACACTTGGGGAAAACTAGATGAAGCCCCTCCTCAAGTATCACCAAGATGGAGTCCTTCCCGAAGACCCGAAAGAAGCAAGGAGGATCAGGACATGAGCAGAGCAGTACACACTCCTGGATGGGGTCATGTACAAATGCTCCTTCACCCATATAGAGGGTTGGCCCTATCTGAGATGCCTCTCCCTGGAAAAAGCGCTCTACGCCCTAAGGAAAGCCCATGATAGTTTATGCGGTGCGCACTTGGGAGCGAGATCCCTTGCCCGGAAGCTCTTAAACTACATCTAGCCTACACTACTAAGTGATTCCGAAGAGTATGTCCGCCAGTGCGACTCCTGCCAGAAGTTTGCCTCAATCCGTCGCCTTCCCCAAGCACAACTCGCCTCCTTGGCAAGTCCAGTCCCATTCGCAATGTGGGGGATGGATTTGCTCGGACCTTTCCCTCCGGCACTAGGCCATCTGAAGTTCTTGGTGGTAGCAATAGACTACTTCTCCAAGTGGATAGAGGCCGAACCTCTCTCAACGATCACTGAGAACAAGGTGCAGAAGTTCTTTTGGAAGAACATTATCTGTCGGTTCGGGGTACCTCGCATTCTCGTAACGGACAACGGGACCCAATTTACAAGAGCGGCCTTTCACGACTTTTGCACCGACCTTGGGATTCAACAGAGGTTCTCTTCAGTGGCGCACCCCTAGTCCAATGGCCAAGCGGAGAACGCGAACTGACAAATCCTCTCAGGCTTGAAGAAGAGGCTCGATAAGTCTGCTAAAGGGCTATGGGTCGAACAACTCCCCAATGTGCTTTGGAACTATCACACCACCAAAAAAATTCCAACGGGAGAGTCCCTCTTTCAACCTCACATACGGATCAGAAGCTCTTATCCCTTTGGAGGTGGGTCTGCCTTCACCTCGACTCATAGCTTACAACGAGGCGCAGAACGCGAACCAGCTTTGCAACTGCCTAGACCTCATTGACGAGATCCGCGAGAGAGCCGCAATCCGCCAAGAGACCTATCGTCGTAGGATCACTCAAGCTTACAACAAGAGGGTACGACCGACTAACCTAAAGGAAGGGGACTTAGTGCTGAGAAAGTTATCAATTTCCGATCCAAGCAAATGAGGCAAGCTAGCACCCAATTGGGAAGGACCATATAAGGTCTCCTGAATTATACGCCCGGGCGTGTATCAACTCGAAGACCTGGGGGGCAGGAAGATGCCAAGGACTTGGAACACTGAGCACCTGATAAAGTACCGAGAGGATGTCTAAACACCGCTCCAAGCAACTTTCCCAGGATTACAAAAACCTTACTTGTATCTTTTTTTAATCAAAATGTAAAGGCGGTCTACAACTTAGAAGCGGCCACCCGGTTGTTTTCAATAAAGAGAAATTTCTCCTCACAACTATCCTATCTCATGAGTAACCTAACTCTACCTAACAAATTTTATATTTTTGGGGTAGCCTAACTCTACTTGCAAAAAAAAAAATTTTTAACGACGAGTTTGGAGTCCAACACATGGCTCGATTCCACTTCAGCTACTCGCTTATAAGTGAGTAAGAAGTGGTTCGCCATATGGAATTGCTCCCACAAGTTGACACTCTCTTAAAACGACGAGTTCGGAGTCCAACACTTGGCTCGATTCCACTTCAGCTACTCGCTTATAAGCAAGTAAGAAGTGGTTCGCTATTCGAAATTGCTCCCACAACTGTTGACACTCTTAAAATGACGCGTTCAAAGTCCAACACTTGGCTCAATTCCGCTTCAAATTACTCGCTCATAAGCAAGTAAGAAGTGGTTCGCCATTCGGAATTGCTCCCACAACCGTTGACACTCTTAAAACGACGAGTTCAGAGTCCAACACTTGGCTCAATTCTACTTCGAATAACTCGCTCGTAAGTGAGTAAGAAGTGGTTCTCCATTCGGAATTGCTCCCACAACCGTTGACACTCTCTTAAAATGACAAGCTTGGAGTCCAACACTTGGTTCGACTCCGCTCCGAGTACTTGCACCCAAAGCGAGTAAAGAGCGAATCACCATTGCTCCGACAGCTGTTGACAACTACAAATGCCAGCAAAATGTGCAAGTTCATAAAACAAGTATTATTACATTGATGTTTGAGGAACAAGTCTAATTACAAGACCAACTACTCATCCTTACGACGAGATACAAAACTTGAAGAACGAAAAGTACAAGACTACAGAAAACTACTTCAACGCCTCCTAGGGGCGGGGATACTTCCGGTTTAGAGACACCCGGGGACGACGAACGCTGTACTGCCGACGTCTCACCTCGGCGCTTGTCACTAGGCCGGCAAGCTGAGACGCATCTTCTGCACTGCTTCTAACGGTATCCCCAACAAATGCTCTGTTCAACGAAGTACCCACCCCACTTTGTGCGTCACCCGGTCTCCGACGGGTAATGGGCGAGCAAGTTGCGAGCTCGTAAAAAGAAATCCCTCTTTTGCTCTCTTCCCGCATGCACGAAGTGGTTCTAACGTTGATCCGCTCAGGTTGGAGCTTAAGACGAGTGACCTCCACCTCAAGTTCAATGATTCGTTCCTTCAGTAAGTTGTCCTTCACAGTTATCTTCAAGCAAGGTAGTCGCGTCGAGCCCGCACCACCAGAGCTGTCGGTGATAATCCGACGAAGATGAGTAACCTCAATGCTCTTGTCGACAATCACCCTCTTCAGCTCGTCTCTCTCTGCCGTCAGCTTGTCCATCGCTGCTGTCAGCTCATCTCTCTCTGCCATAAGTGTAACGCCCTGAATTCCAAAAATACACTGAATTCGAGATTCCACAGAATCTTTACACTTCTTTCGTACAATTTTACAAGGAATTTAAAACTTTTCACTTTACATCAGAGTTACATGAAAAACTCTACACTATACATTGTACAGCGGAAGCAAATTTACAACATTTAAATAAATGTACATCAACATTTGAATAATCAACATTTGAATAATCTCTAAGCATCTGTGCTTCTTTAATCTTTATCATGTCATTTACCCTGCATACAAAACTGTGGGTACGTCAGTTTATTCAACCAACGAACATTATACACGGCCATCCTCTCTATGCCGGGAATAGTATAACTGATTTTCCATATTTAACAAACATAAACTTGTCACATATCAAACTAAAGGGAATACCCTATTGATGTCGTGTTGTGATTGTGCACTTAGTCCTTAATGCACTTATTTATATTACATGACACTAATGCACGCTTGTTCGGATTCTATGCATCTCATACTACATAGGTCCGAGGGCAAGCCTCTTAATCGTTCTTCATCTTGTAGGGTTCAATCCCTCGTCATGACTTAATCTACTACTGTAACTACGGTAAGTATCCTAGATGATCTATGAGTACAAGCACGTGTACAGAAAACCTTGAAGGGAATCCCACGCCATGTCTTGACGCATCAAGCATGCATTCTGTGGCAATTCAGCCTCCTTCATGGCACACGATCCTCTTGCAGTCACCAAACATCCCACAAGCGTCGCCATGATCTCGATCCTTCTGGAGTAGTGCCCACGCCATGTCTTGACGCATCAAGCATGCATTCTGTGGATCACACCCACATCGTAGACTCGAGGCCCTCATACTTGTGTTTTTCTCTCACTTTCATCACCTCTTCACTATGTACTAAATCCTTAAATTTAATGAAATCATGAACAAAATCAATCTCTTAGAGTTAACCCTCTCACTACTACCTGTCTTATTTCTTTCATTACACAATGACCCAAACTGGTCTTTTCAATATCAATACTCATAATTCATCACTTTCACTTGCCGGTGTGAGTTTTGGCTACACTCTAATTTTCAATTTCAATTCACAATTTATATGTTTGAGTTTTCATGCTCAATAACATTCTCTTTTCCAATCACATGATTTCTAAATTATTCATGAGTCCATAACCATACATGGAATTCAATTATCATGCATGCATTTCATCAAATATTTATTTCCACATTAAAAATCATATCACCAATTATATGGTCAAAATGAATATTCACAACTCATAATTATCACACTATTCTTCAATAAGAATAATTCATACCACTTCACTTCATATATTTTCTTTCTTATTTATATTTCCTTTCTAGCACTTTATTCTAAGTTCTTTTGCAAAGTACAACTTTCACCAAAATATAAGTGTAGAACCAAAGTTCCAATTACACTTTTGTTCTCAAAAAATATACTCTATTTCATTTTAATAGATCCCAATTTATTTTTCATAAGTCCCACATAATTTTAGAATAATAATAATATTTTTTTCATAATTTTTAAATATCAAAAACCCACTCAAAAAATATTTTTTCCACAAGTTTAATACTGGCCGAGACCAGGTTTCGAACCAACAACCACAGGGAAACAAGCCGCACACTCTGACCACTAGGGCCGATCGCGCTAATCGATATAAAGGGGATTAAGAGCTTTAAATGCTCTCGGCTGAAGCTTAATTAATTTTTTTAAAATGCGCAACAAAATATATGGTTCTAACAAGAATCGAACCATCGACCTGTGAGAACCCAACCGCACACTGTAGCAATTGGAAGCCTCCCGACCACTTGAGCTATAGGCTCAAGTTGTCTCAATACAACTTGCACTCTAATTAAATCAACTCTCTGTCTAATAGCACATTTCGATGTTTCAAAAAGCTCTCATTTGAGTTTTGCTTTTACTAAACTTACTGTAAATTTCCAGATTAATTATTCCCATAATAATTTATACTCCAGTATTTTAAAAATAATTTTTCCAATAATTAAACAGATATTTTTCATACAATTAGTTTAATTTGTAAGCTACTAGTACCACATTTCTTTTTGACATTTCTTATCCAACTTAACATCAATATTCTCTATATCAATTCACTGCTTATATTCATTTCACAAACCCACAAATCATATTTCTATGTTATTCCTTATAAACATTAGCACAAAAGTTCATTCAAGCACATAAAATCATATTTTCATCTACTAACATTTGTATTTAGTTTTTGATGCCAACAACAAATTTTACTTCAAGCAATCCATAGCTATAAATAATTTTACACACAACTTAAGTTTGATGATGGAACCACATACAAGCTATTTATCAACATTCCAATCAACTAATAAGCCATTTTTCCAATTAAAATGTACTCTTATTAATCTTTTTCATGCATTATCATTTCATTTCAATCTTAGCATGCTTTCTAATTAGAAACATGGAAAATAACCCACCTTAATTGGAGAGAAATACAATTGCAACACCTCCTAAAAGTCCTTGCCAAAAGTGCGTTCCTCCTCCTCCTCGATGTGCACCCAAGCCTTCCAAAATGCCAACCCAAGCTCCTTGATGCCGGCCTTCCCTTTCTTGGTGCAAACACAACTCACAACTCTCAATCTTTTAACTCACTTACTATACTACTAATAATGTATTTTATACTATAGGTTGTGGAGAAATAAAGAGTACAAAAATAACTAGGCTAGGGTGGGGTATTTATACTAAAATTTTGAGTGAATGGAAGGCTAGGATCAAACTAGGAGTTAGAAATAAAAGGCTAGGATTCAAGGGGGAGTTATGGTAACCAACCATGATCAAGCAACCACCACCCATGACTCCATTCAAATTTCCCTTTTCCCTCCTTGTCAAAACCGGCCTCACATGGCGCATTTGCACGTGTACGTGCAATGCACGTGCATGCATTAGTCCTCCATTTAAAAAAGTTGTACATTATATTTTCTATAAAAATAATCTTTGAAAGATGTTCTACATTACAAGTTGTAATTAAAATAAGAATAACTCATGGGCTTTAATTAATGGGCCAAAATAATAGTTTTATAAAAGAAGATAAATAAATTAGATTTGGGCTAGAAAGAAAGGCTTATGTTTATTTGAAGAAAAATGGGCCTTTATAAAAATAATTAAAGAACACATATACACACTTCATCCATAATGAAAAATAATTATAAGATTTCATACTACAAAAATTGCACGTGCACACTACGTGCAAAATAAATAAATAATTTTCATAAATGAAAATCGGGGCATTACAATAAGCTCATTCCTCGCTGTCGTCAGTTCGTCTCTCTCCACTCTCAGTTTATCTCTCTCCGCCGTCATCTTAGTCAGAGAATGACGGAGTCGCCTAAGCCTCAGGCCGAGGTTAACGGCTGTCGATGAACCATAATCATCACCTTCGGGGTATTCTCCCTGAGCCTCTCTTCTAGCCGCCGGATCTCGAGGTCTCGACGGCCTAAGACTAGTCGCAGATGATTCCGCTCACGTTTTGCTCTGCGAAGCCCCCACTCGACTTCGTAAAGCCGCTCTCGGCTCCTAGCGAGGCACAACTTCATCACCCCTAGGCCAGCCTCAGGACGAGTCACCTCAGTCACATAAGGCACTTCGGCGAGCTGCGTCACTTCGACGATCTGAAAATTTCAAAGTGAAACCGCAGTGAACACTTAGCCAAAACTTCAAGGCAAGGCGACGTGAACACTTAGCCAAATTTCGAAAATTTTGTGAACACATAGCCAAAACTTCAAAGCAAAGCGACAGGACACTTAGTCAAATTTCAAAAAGTTCATTCATTCAAAAGAGCGATGGTCAGTCTACGATTAGGCGATACGTCGCTGATACATAAAAAAAGAAAAAAAAGGGAGAAGCAGAAAAGACGAAAATTAAGGCGCGACCTCTTTGCCGTGGCAGCTCGCAGCCTGCGGGGTTGGACTCCTCCGGAGGAGCGACGATTGCAAGGGGGTAACCTCAGATCCATGACTGTCACCAACGACTTCGACCTCAGCATCTGCATCCTCGTCCCCACCTTCATCCTCGTCTGACTCTTTGTCGAAGCCCTCGATGTGGTCAGGGAAGAGGCACCACCGAAAGCAGTCAACCTTAGGGAAGTGCTCGGTCACTTGCTTGATGGCGCAAGCATAGGCCTTGGCCATGTTGGCCGTGAGGAACCCTTGGGCCTTCTCCATGGTTGCGGCTTCAGCCTCCTTCTCGGCCGCGATCTTGGCAGCTTTGATGGCTTCTGCCTGCTGCTTCACTGTCTCCTCCATCTGCCGGAGCAGATCATCCTTGAGCTTCTTCACAAGGCCGTCGAGGTACTCCAACCTCGTCATCTTCCTGTCTACCTCGACCTTCAGCCTATCAAGCTCGTTCGCGATCTGAGCTTTCTCGGCCCGAGCCCTGTCGACCTCCTTCTTTAGGTCCTTCTCAAGTTTGGTGATCTTCTCCATGAGATGGCCAAAGTGACAGGTTATCTGCAGCAAGAAGACAAGTTAGCAAGAAAAACAGACAAAAATACAAAAGTAATTCATCCAACAAGAGAAACCATGTTACTCACCGACACCGCTGCTCGAGCGATCTCGAGGGCATCATCTCCCACGCCACCGGCATCCATGGCGGCACGATCCTTCGGTATCACCAAATGTTTGACAGCCTGCATACTCGATGTCGAGTCGCTGAGGAATCCGTCCAACTTTCGGACCTGCCAGTTCAGAATGAAAATTTTCTTGTGTTCCTCGGTCAGGAACACTTCGGCCTCAGCCATCAGCGGAGCCGCCTCCATACCTAGAGCGGTCGCCATTGGAAACTTCCTTGCCTCGGCTGATACCGAGGTCACCGCAGTTGCCACCCTCGGGGTAACCATCGCTGAAGCTTACGCCTCTTGGACAGCACTGGCGACTATCTTCGGCTTCGGGGAAGTCACCTTCGTGGCGACCCTCTTCCATTTCCGTGAAGCCTTGCTGCCGAGTGCTGCCCTCTGAGCCAACATCTCTTCGTAATCCATAGTTTCTGTGACAGAAGAAAGTGTGGTTAAAATGCAAGTAAAAACCGAGTAAGAAAAGAAAAACTAAAAAGGAAAACTGCATACTAGGGTCTATGCAGCTGAGCCCCACCCTGAAGAGCGCCTCCTCCGTCAGGTCCCCCCAATCAAACTTTGGTCGGTCGAGGAGAACCTGGACCATTTCTTCTTTGTTGGGGTAAAGAACCGGAAGCTCTCTCACCCTCTTCGTCACTTCCTCAACCCAATCCGAGGGGATGCACCACGGCTCACAACTTTGGATGATGAAGTACTTATCTCACCAATTTTTTATTGAGTCAGGTGGCTAACGAGCCGAGCACTGTGCCTCGGGGCCAAATAGTACCGAAAATTTGACTTGTGCTGCTGATGGAGCCGGTACAGCATCCGAAGTACACTCAGGTCCTGCTCGATCTCAGCCGCCTGGCAATGTAGTGTGAATCCGTTGATAACCCTTCACCCATTCGGCATGAGCTGGATGGGGCTGACCCCAAACCACCGCAAGACTTGGACGGCGAAGGGGTGGAGTGGCAGGTGTGCTCCGGCAATGAAGGCGTCGACAAGCCAGAAGCACATATTCTTCGGCATCGGCGAATTGGCCCTCACTCTGGGACCTGGCAGCATCAGTTCGAATTCTTCATGGATCTGAAAACATTCTCGAATCGCCACCAAGTCCGCCTCATTGAAGATCGAGATGGTGTCGTCGACTTCCGAAGTCTCCCTTGCGGCGTTCTCCTTAAAACTCCACCCCCTCCCGTATACGATCCATTCGGCATGTTCCTCCGGAAGTTCCCGTACCCTGTGGAGCCTTGTCAGAACGCCTAGAAGACTCCGGAACTCCCCCATCCTGCCTGGGTTCTCCACTATGGTCTCCACTACCATCGAAGAAGGATCTTTGGCTCTTTTGCCCCTATAGACGAGAGGAACCTGGCTCGGAGACAGTTCGTCAGCGGCAGAAGGGGAGGGCTCTGAACGTGGGGGGAGGGAAGACATTTGACTAAAAAATAAACTAAGTGTTAAGCTACCTTGAAGTGATAGCTGCGGTTGGAAAGATCACCAGAAAAACGGTCAGTGGTCGCCGGAAGCTCTCGTTAGAAAAAATTGTCGCCTGAGTAAAAATCTGAGAAGTGGACAAATGAGGGGGGGTGAAGTCTTATAGAGCTGGCACACAAAACGAGAATAGTGGTTTCCAAAAACCTAACAGTCGGGCCCATTTACTGCAAAACGACAAAGGAGTTTTACCACCTTATTAATGGCCAACGGTCAAATGGTCAGAAGTCCAACGGTCAAACGGCCAACTGTCATCCACAAACTGTCGACAGGTCGTCTTGGACTTTGGCACATTTTGCCGAGCGTTCTTGGCACCGACGCTCAAACATGAGAAAAAATCTTACTTGGTCTTCAGCACACTTAGCCGAGCGTTCTTGGCACCGACGCTCAAACATGAGAAAAAATCTTACTTGGTCTTCGGCACACTTCGTTGAGAGTTCTTGACACCGACGCTCAAACGTGAGAAAAAATCTCACTTGGACTTCGGCACGCTTCGCCGAGAATTCTTGGCACCGACGCTCAAACGTGAGAAAAAATCTCACTTGGATGTCGGCACGCTTCGCCGAGCGTTCTTGGCACCGACGCTCAAATGTGAGAAAAAATCTCACTTGGACTTCGACGCGCTTCGCCGAGCGTTCTTGGCACCGATGCTCAAACGTGAGAAAAAATCTCACTTGGACTTCGGCATACTTCGCCGAGCGCTGTTGCCACCGATGCTCAAATTTTGGGGAAAATGGCTCGTTCGGACTTCGGCAAGCCTCGTCGAACCTCTTTGGACACATGTCGCCACCTCGAAGCACCGCTGGACCTCGGCAAGGGACTCCGAACCTCCCTCGACTTCGGCCTCCTTCCTGACACGCGTCAGCTCCTTGAGGTGATTGGCGAGGGTCGGCAACATTGCCGAGGATCCTTGCCACCGACCCCCGAATAGGGGAAAATCAGCTTTCATGCAACCATAGCCATCAGATCTCCCCGAAATTCGCACCCCAAGCTGATGAGTGGCTCAGATTGCACCACTTCATAATTGGGTAATTAAAAATCAAATTTTATTTATTAATTCGAATTGTTTATTCGAAAAATTGCGAAAAAATGAATAAAAATACGGGAAAAATATTTAAAAATTCTAGAAAATATTTATAAATTCAGGGGAACAATTTTGGACCCTGGATAAATAAATATGGGCTACAATGTTTGATTATTGCTCCCGAAAAGTAAATCATCGCTTGGCAAAATTGAATAAATGGTCCGAAAAAATAATATAGAATTGGAAAAAATCACCAAAAAATCCAGAAAAGCCTGAAAGCAAACTTGGGCACACTGCCAGCTCAGAAAAGCAACATCACCCCTCAGACAAGATTCGAACACCCGTTGAGAACTCCGATAAAGCCCTATACGCCATTAAAACAACAAAATTACTCCCGCAAGGCTGTAACACACAGTCATTGGGAGTGGGGACTTGTGATATGGCTAAAAATGGGGTTAATTCAGAACCGTTCAAAGTGGGCACGAATCTTGAAGTCGCAGGGGCAGGATGGTAATTTCATCTGTAGATGGGTCTGAATCGGGTACCGAGCCTCTTCCCTTAGACCCGCTAGCCTGTGAACGGATCCGATAGACAGAGAATGGGTCTCAACCCGTTAGGAACCAGTCAAATCGGATAGGAGCAAATCCTACTCTGTCCCAATCTTAATGGGATGGTTGTAACCAACCCCAACCAGCCACACCGGGAAGTAGAGATTTACCCTTATCCCGAAAAAGATCTCCATGGTGACTATAAAAACCCCCCAACCTCCTACTGTAAATGGTGATCACTCTCTGCACACTTGAGCTCTTTCCCCCTTCACTTTTTCTATGTATTGACTTGAGCGTCGGAGGGTTCGTTGCCGGGATCCATCCCGGTGTCTCGAACGTTTGTGCAGGTTTCAAGGGAGCACCATGGAGTCAACAAATCAGCAAGGCAGGAGAAGGGGTCAACCTTGTGTGAGTTCCTCATGAACCTACAAATCTCATCTATTGCCCCCACACCAGATTCAGCGGCAACATATATTTTTGTGTAATTTCTGTATTTAAAATTTTTTCTAAATTATTTTTTGGTTTTCAAATTCTTTTGTCAAGATGTATTCTTGACTCCTCTATTAAAATATAATTTTTAGATCAATAATTTTATTGTAAATATTTTCTATGAATTTTACACTTTAATACAAATCTTACTTTTGTTATTGTTAGTCTGATTTCTGTTATTATTACTACTACTATTATTATTGGTACTATTATTGGTACTATTATTTTTATCAATTTTGTTATTTTTGTTATTGTTCTCCCTATTATTATTATTACTGTTATTTTTGATACTATTATTATTATTATTGTTATTGTTTTATTATTATTATTAGTTTTTCTATAAAATCCTAAATTGTATATTTTTATTTTATTCTAAAACCCATTTTAACCCATACCCATTAATTATACCCAAACCCACCTAATACCCATTCACACACTAAAACCCAATTACCCATTAAAACCCAAACCCTATTTTAAACCCATTATAAACCCAACACTCTTTATAGACCCAAATATCCATTATTTAATACCCTACCCTACCCGCTTGCAACCCAAACCCCAAACCAATAGCCTAACACTATTTTTCTTTACTATCTATTTAAACCCATGCAAACTCCTCCCCCCCCCCCCCCCGACCGCTTCATCTCCCTTCACCCATCTGCGTCCCGAACCCATCCTCCGAGCCTTTCCTCTTCTGCTCGGTGCGCCTTCAGCCCTGTCTCCCTCCCTCTCCGTCCATCCCATGCTCTCCTCCGCCCCGTCGTCTACCCCGCCTATTGTCGCGCCTCCGTGCCGCAACACCTAGCCACCCCGTGCCCTCTCCCGCCGCATCGACAGCAGCGCGTCTCGCCACTGTGTCGTAGCGCCACCACATCGCGACTACAGTGTCCTGCCGCAATAGCCCTGCACTCCCCGCAATCGACGATGCCTCTGTTGCCGTCCCCGCAGTGTGCCAGCAAGCTGCACTGCCACCGCCGCCATTCACCTGCCGCCATCGTCTATCGCCTGGCTCGCCGATGCTGCCCCTGGGCACCGTCCATCGATGGCCAAGCCTTGATGGGTTGTTTTGATCAAGTATTGATCAAGTTGGGCCATCGATCGCCCGTGATCTTGATCCCTTGATCTCGATCGTCAGATCTTCATCATCATCATCTCATCTTGATCACTGTGATCATCATGTCCCCTTGATTCAGATCTGGCCATTCGATCTTGTGATCTCCATCTTGATTGATTGATTCCTATCCATCCGTTGGATCATGATCATCAGCTATTTGATTCTTGGCCGTCAATCTCCTCTTGATCATCCGATTAAATCCTAGCCATCGGATCTTCTTTGATCATAACGATCATGATGGTCATCAACTTCCTTTGATCGCAGCCATTCGATCGATCTTGGTCTTCATCATTATCTTCATCATCAGGGAAATCTGACCGTCCGATCTAATCCGATCATTTTGATCCTGATCTTCGATCTCAGCTGTCCGATTGTGTTCATGATCTCGATCGTCTTCATCTTGTTCGTAATTCGTGTATTCGTGATTGGTTCGTGATCCGTTCGTTGTGTTTGTGTTCGTGCCTCGGGAACCCGTTCCCATTATTCTTGGGTTTCATTGTTTTTCTTCTTCGGTTGAGGCAAGTAAGTTGTACTCAAATTCCTTTGTATGATACAAGTCAAAAATACCACTTATAGTGTAGTTGGGTTCTAGAGACAACTCGTGTGTGTTTTTTTTAATGAGTTTTGTCTCTATTGTGCTATATGACCATAGTGGACTCACGACACTAATTTGACATGAAATAACTTAGGATTTGACCGTTCTTGATTTTGATCATGTGTGAGATATTTGTGAGAATTTGGGCATTTGTTGAGATCCATGTGTTAGACTTGTTTTGGATATATTAATTACCCTATTTCATATTGTTTGGACACTTGGTAGCCTCGATTTCATGTTTGGTTGTGTTTGGATCAAGTTTCGGTTGAATTATGTTGATTTTAGTTTTTGAGAAAATTCTGTATTTTGCCGATAATCTGTCTTGATCAGTAATTTAGACCATATTAAGGTCAGAATCTTAATTTCAGTATAAAACATGAATTGTAGAGAATTCTATCTGCTTTCCAACCCTTCTGACCTTGATTGATTTCGTTTTTGAATGTGTGAGTTATGACTGTTTTACTACAGAGGTGTATTTTATTTCCAGATTTCGTTTCTTGGTGATTTTAATGACTAAATTATTTTGATACTTGTGCTAAAAATATTATTTTGATCTGAAATTTTGATCAATATTTATATATCTAATTAGGGATTACCCAGAATTTTGGTAGATTTTATTGATGAGTTTATATGCCGTTTCATGCTTGTTTATAAAAGTTATACATGCTGGATTTTACTTGTTGTTTCATAAAGAATTGTATTTTCACCCTAATTCCTCTTACTGTATGAAAAATCCTTAAAAGACATGAAAGTTAACTAACTTTGTCTATTTTCATTCCCCTTTGACGAATCTGGATTTCGTTTCATAGTTTGCGAGATATTATTGTTTTCGTACAGCAGTGTTGGGAATTCCAGAATTGCCAAACTATCGTTTCTTGATGTTTTATCATTTTTGTTGACTAAACTAATTTTTCTGGAATAATATGAAACTTTGTATTTTGATACTAGACATATAGGGAATTACCCCAGATTTTTTCTGGATTTATTTGAGGAGTTTTGATGCTGTTTTCCTGACTTTGAATTCGTTTTCCAGATTCCTGGGTGAACGTGTTCTCTGTTTTCAAATCAGTTTTGAGTTCTGATTTTCTAAAACACTATGATTTATATATATTCGCTGGATCTGTGTGGTAGTCTATTTTCCAGATTCTTTGACGGATCTAGATTTGGAGTTTGGTGGTAACGGGATTCACTGTTTTACTACTGTACTGTCGTGCTGTCCTGAATTAAGAAGTACCCTATTTTGTTCTGTTATGTGACTGCTTATCATCTGAACATGCTTATCTATTATTCTAAATTTGTGGGTCGATGTATCATGCTAGATTTACTCTATTCATGTATATACACATATGTCTGTTAATAATTGTAAAATGACCAAGACGGAGTTTATGGGAAAGATCTAGTAGTGGGAAAGCATAGAAATGTGTACTTAGAAGGTGGCCCGTGTTTTTCATCTGATTATCTGTTATCTGTTATGAGATCATGCAAGATTTTGTTTATCTGATTCCTGACTACATACCTCCTTATGAGAGGGTGTATTCAGAAGGGGGCCCGTGATCCCCATCTGTTACCCAACTACATACTTCCTACGGGAGGGTGTACTTAGAGGGGACTCAGTCCTATCTGTTGCATGATCGTCTGTTATCTATCTGTCTGGATCTGTTATATGATATCTGTCTGTCTGAACCTTGAGTACACGGCCCTATATGATCCCCTACGAAATCTAAAGCGAAATTGTTTGTTGTATCAACCATGTGTTATGTTTTTGGGGCGCATGAAGTGCTACCTAGATAGTAATCACACAACTTATAAGAACATGACATTTGTATCTGTATCTGTATCTAAATCTGAATCTGAATCTGTTATACATATCTGGCCATCTGTTATCGGATTATCTGATTACCTGTTGTCTGTCTGACATTATTACTCGACACTATTATTTGACACTATCTGTATATCTGTCTGCTTGTTTTTTTGACTTTGACACTTGACACATGTTAGTATACCATGCTAGTCGATTATGTTGAACCATACTATATCTGTTTCTGCTATTATTTAGATTTGTTTAGTTTTCCCTATGTATTTGTATCCTACATTATAAGTGGCCCGTAACTTGCAATTGACAGGTACTTGTTTTCTTTTACCTTCTCCTGCAATTTACTAATTGCAGATCAGGATGGTCAGCTGCCAGATGGTATTGGCGAGATAATTTATTAGTACTGGATTTTCTACTTTATTATTATTATTATTATTATTTGTTGCTTGAACTTGAATAAAATGTACTTGATTACTTGGATATTTATTTGTAGTTGGGCGATGTGACTCAGGATATTTGACTTGTGAAGATTCTAATTTATTTGAGATTTATATATTTTTGGTTTCAAGTAAATTTCTGTTGGTATCTTGTTTCAATTATGCATGCCTGGTTGTATCTTTTGCTTCTGACTCTGATTATCTTGTGAAATGTTGTAAAAAATTTTGAACAGCTTATGGATGATGAAAATTATTCGCTGGGCTTTTGTTATGTGCTCGTATTACGTATTTTTTTGAGAAGCGGGGAATGACATTGGCAGAGTTTCAAGTGAAGGATGAGTGTTGTGGTTTGGAAGCGGATGTGTGTGCCAGATCAAGCGGAACTGATGGAGAGTATTCTTCAGAAAGCACATGCTACTTTATTATCTATGCATCCAGGCAGTACCAAGATGTATAAGGACATCAAGCAATATTTCTAGTGACCAGGGATGAAGCGAGATGAGGCTAAGTTTGTTGCCAGGTGTGCAATTTTTCAGCAAGTCAAAGCAGAGAATCAGAAGCCCGGAGATTTGTTGCTGCCATTACCCATCCCAGAGTGAAAGTGGGATTGTATCAGCATGGACTTTATCACAGGATTGCCCAAGAGTTCCAAGGGCAATGATGCAATTTGGGTGATAGTGGACCGACTCACCAAATCGGCTCACTTTTTTGCGATGAAGCTTACTTGGTCAATGGAGAAGCTGGCAGAGTTGTATGTTGGCGAGATTATGAAGCTTCATGGAGTTCTGCTATCAATAGTATCCGATCGAGATGCGCGTTTCACTTCGCATTTTTGGAGAAGAGTTCAAGCAGCTTGGGGACGAAGATTGATTTCAGTACGGCCTTTCATCTCAAACTGATGGGCAGACTGAGAGAATCAACAGGGTACTGGAAGACATGCTGAGATGCTGTATGTTGGACTTTGGTGGCAGTTGGGAGAAGCATTTGGCTCTTGTGGACTTTTCCTACAACAACAGTTTCTAGGAAAGCATTGGGATGGTGCCGTATAAGGCTCTGTAGGGAAGGAAGTGCAGGACACCTGTATGTTAGTATGAAGTCGGGGAACGACAGCTATATGGGCCAGAGATTGTGCAGCAGACCTCAGAAAAGATCGAGCTGATCAGGAAGAGGTTAGTCTACGCACAGAGCAGGCAGAAGAGTTATGCCGACAACCGGAGGAGAGACTTGGAGTTTGATGAAGGTGACTTTGTCTTTGTGAAGGTGTCTCTGACAATGGGGGTGATTCGGTTTGGCAGGGGAGTAAATGTAACCCCTCTTCCCGTAAATATGTATTTTCGTGAGTATTTTTCTGTATTTTGAAATTTATAAAATTGTTATTGTTAGATTCGTTTTGAATTTCATGTAAAAGTATTTTTCCAAACAATATTTATAACTATTGCAAATAAACTTTGTTTTCGTTTTTACTTGATCAACTATTTGTGTTTTAACCCTCAAAATATTGTTACTGATTGGAACTATTCAACAAATTCATATTTTTATATATCAATGTTACTCTGATAATTGCTAGTGTTACTTATTAGTGTTTCTATTCTTATTGTTATTACAATTATTTATTATTATTATTGATCATTAAAACAAATCAATTCTTAGTTAATAATTGTGTTTATAACTATTTCAAATAATTTACTTGGTGCAAATTGTATTTTTGTCGTGAATCATATTTTATCTGATATCTCATTCTTTTATATTTGGTTTTATATAGATCTTTATATTCATACATAATGTATTTTTATTTATTGGATTTATACCCATGTAACCCCTATTTTCTATTTTATGTATTTTGGAGTGTATCTTTCATTTTTGTGTATTTTTATATCTCTTGTATTTTTCGGATCCATATATTGGATTTATTCTCAATATATATTCTTTTTCTTTTCATTTGACCACCCTGTGCTGATTGTTCGTTGTTTTGTTTATTTTTGCCATTTTGAGTTCTTTTTCTAATTTTCTTGGCCTCGTTCATTATATTTATTTATTTTGGTGATGTGGTGGATTTTTGGTGGTGTTTACACAAAATTATGATTTTTGACCCTTAAGGAGATTTTTAGGAGCCATAGAATTCACTATAAATTGTATCCCTATTTGAAACCTACCCAATACCCATTATCCATTTGAATACAAGTGAATTTTAGATAATTGTGTCTATTTTCAAACCCCACTAGTTTTACCTGATTTGGAGTTCGTATGACTAAGATATGATAGTTTTGGTACAGGTGTGTCGATAGTTTCAGATTCAGTTTTCTGTCAATTTTGCTAACTATTTATTTTCAAGAACTAGGCTATACATAATATCTTGGTATAATATTTTGCTTCGTGTTTCCTTATGATACTAGGGACTACCCAGATTTTTGGTGTATTTTAAAGATAAGTTTATTGTAGTGTTTCATGTTCTTTTCTAAATTCACCTTGTGCTGTAATATGCGTGCTGTTCAGTAAAGAACCCAGTTTTCACCCTAATTCCTTATGTTTTATGAAAATTATTTGTGAGATATGAAAGTTGGAAAAATCTATCTATTTTCACGTCATTTTGGCGGAATTGGATTTCGATTCGCTGATTGCGAGATATCCTTGTTTTCGTACAGTAGTGTTGAGAAATTCCAGATTCGTCAAACCATATTTTTGTGTTGCTTATTATTTTTGATGGCTTATCTATAATTACTGTAATATTACGAAACTTGTTATTTTGAACCTATAGGGGATTACTCCAGATTTTTGTGGAATTATTTGCTATGTTTTCTTGCTGTTTTTATGCTTTTGAAGTTGTTCTCCTGTTTTCTGGCTGAACATGAAATCTGTGTACAAATCAGTTTTGAGCTGAGATGTTGTGAACTAGTATGTGACTTTATTATACTCTTTGGATGCATGTGGATGTCTAGTTTCCAGATCCTTTGACGGATTTTGATTTGCATACCTGTAGCTCTTAGAATCACTGTTTTAGTACTGATTGGTCTTGCTATCCTAATTATGAACATAGACTATTTTGCTCGTATATGTTAATGTATATCATCCATGCATGCTGATTTGATTTCCTGAACCTAAACCTGATTATATCGTGTTAGTTTGACACTATTTCATTCTTATACCTGCCTGTTTGAGAATAATAATAAATAATCAAGCTGGGGTTTTAATGGGACAGATCTAATAGTGGATAGTGCAGAAATGTGTACTCGGACGGAGACTTGTGTTTTCTGTATGACAAGTTTACTGATCAAGTTTACCGATCAAGTTACCGATCAAGTTTACTGATCAAGTTACCGATCAAGTTTACCGATCAAGTTACCGATCAAGTTTACCGACCAAGTTCTGTGATTCTGTGAATACCTGAGTACACTACCCTGCATGGTCCCCTATGAAATCTAAAGCGAAACTGTTGTGTTGTAGCAACCATGTAGGGTGGGGTGCATGTCGTGCTATCTAGATAGTAATCACACAAGATTTAAACTTGATACTAGAATATGATACTCGAACATGATACCTTAATATGATACTCGAACATGATACTTGAATAAGATACTTGACTACATAATACATGAGACTTGATTACATGGGACTTGAATTTTGATACATGATACATGATTACACGACACTTGACACTGGATACATGTTTATAGGATACTTGTTTGCTTGACACTTAATTTATATCGTGTACACTTGACACTTTTACCATGCTAGTTTGTCTAGGTTAACATTATACCTATACCATGTGCTAGTTAGTTTTTCCCATTCCATGTGCTTGTATCCTACTCTATTTATGACCTGTGACTTGCAATTGACGGGTATTTGTGTTTTCTGTTTTTCTCTTTCCTGCATTCGTTGAATTGCAGATTTTGGCGGACAGGTTCCAGACGGGATTGGTGACATGATGTACTAGATGCTGGAATTTTGCTATTATTATTCTTGTAGATTGCTTGAACAATAATTGTATTCATGTATTTGGATTTATTCTTGTATTTGGGCAATGTGACCCAGGATTATTTGTGTATTTCAGATCACGACTATTTGAGATTAATATATTTTTATTTCAAGTATTCTTGTTGGTATTTGGTTCATATGTGCATGTGGTTGACTTTTCTGGCTTCCGACTTTGATTATATTATGATATGTTGTAAAGATTTCTTGAACAGCTTATGGATGATGAAAATCATTTATTGGGCTTTTGTTACGTGCTCGTATTCCGTATTTTTGGAAAGCGGGGCGTGACAACCCAATTGCCCAATACCCAATACCCAATATCTCTTTCCCCTTATAAATACTAATCTAGTTAATCCCTAATCCTAATATTAACCTCCAGCCGCTTAACCCTACCCTATACCCCTACTGTGCATCCCTAACCCCCATCCCGTTCCTTTCACCCTATTCTGTTTTCGCCACCAAACCCAAGCTTCCGTTCCCCTTTGATCGCCCCTCCGACCACCGTCACCACCATCATCGTCTTCGCCATCCCCGTCCATCTCTCCCCGTCGCCAAGAATCCACCGCAACCCAAACCGAAACCCATTTACTCACCTCGCCGCTCTTCGCCTCGACCTATCCACCCGCCCATTGCCACCGTGGTCTCTCTCCGTGCTCCCCTTCTACCGCCGTAGATCCTAGTTGCGGTCATCGCCGTCCAAGCCCGTCGAAACAAGTTGAGTCGTTTTCCACTGTTCTCGAGCATACAAACAGAGCACTGCGCCATCGAGCCGGCATGCGTCGCCTCCCAACCAGTTGCCGCCGCTAGCGTTGCAAGCCCGCCGCAGTGCCGCCGCATCGCATTGCCGAGGAACTCTCATGCCTCTCTCTCTCTATTGCTTTGGAGAAGGAGTGCGAGTGGACGATTTTGGAGTTTCGTGTTCGGCCACACCCGATCCCACTTTCGCTGTCCCATGTTTGCCATGATCCGGTGTGGGCTGCAATGTGATTGGTGGGCTTTGGTGTTTCGTGTTCGGCCGCATCAGATACAGACTTGCTGTCCGCCATTTTGGTTTGGATTCGGTGTGAGGCAGAGCCCTTATTGGTTCGTTTTGGTGTTCTGTGTTCTGCCCATATATGGTGTGGAGCTTTTGCTTTGCTATGTTGGTTTCTTCGTACGGTCTTCGCACTTGCTTTTGGGAGATTTTGCTTGGAATTCTGATCCCGTTATTCTGTTTAATTATATCTGCAAATATAGGCAAGTCTCTTCTTGAACCCTTTTATTTATTTGTGTTCAAGATTCCTTGGATCTCCTGCAAGTAGATCATGTCCTTTTATTTATCAAAAACTGCTTTGACAATTCCGTTAAGATTATCGAGGGTTTACACGAGCTAACCCGACATACTCTTAACATCGTACTTCTCTTCGATCTAAACCTAGTCCCCAATGTTTTATGCATTTGAACAAAAAACAACTAGATTCATGCATAGGATTACTTGTTGATTGGACATTGAAATTGAACATGCTAGAATTGAACTTAATTGATGAATTGACACCATGACCATGATAAATGTATCTTAACCCTTAGAAATTTGTATGTTGACATTGAGGATTGTTTTGATTGCCAATTTGCATGCTATGTTTGATCGTGTGAATTATTTGTTAACTTCTTATATTAATTTGATTTCTGGACTGCTGTAAGTTTCACTTTAAATCATATTTTTAGCCATGTTAATGACCTAATTTGAAAGAACTTACTAAACATAAAATGTAGCCCTTGATGTCTAGATAATTTTTCCTTACTCTAGATTTAAATTCCAATTTGTCATTTGTGAGATATCATCACTTTACTGCAACTGTGTTAGTAATTTCAGACTCATAATTTCATGCGTAATCTGCTATTGTTTATTTTATTTGACCCTGTTATCTGTAGAGGAAAAACCTGAAGTAAATCATGCGGGACCTAGATATGTATCGCTACTTCCCTGAATTTTTGTAGATTTTAATAATGAGTTTTCAGACCCAAAATGATTAATGGAATATAACCTATTGCATGCTGACTGAACATAAAACCTGATTTGATTAGAACATTCACCCTAGTTCCCATGACTTTCATATACCTTAATTATACTCGCTGGAATCGTATGGAAGTCTACTTTCCAGATCTTCTGGAGGATTCAAGTTTGCAATTTTGTAGTGACTGTAATCCATGTTTTAGTACAGCAAGATCATGCTGCCCTGATCATGTGATGTGTGTTGATTTGACCTGTTTGCCTCATGATTTGTTTGTAATGTATAGAATTAGACACACATAGTAATATACAACATTGACACCATCTTGCATGCTCACATAGGATGAAAATGACTTAATAACAAGCAGGGGTATTATGGGTAGGACTTGGTGGTGAACGATCGAAAAATGTACTCGGCAGGGCCTTATCGCTATATCGTATTAGAAGGAGGAGAAATGTCGATTGGAAGGGGGAGTATTGATTGAAAGACGTATTGATTGCAGTTATCGATTGTTAATTATTGATCGTCATCAACGCTGAGTACACACTCCGTGAATTCACCATCGGTCTAAAACTATCACTGTGCTTGCGCGGAACCTGTAGTATGCGATGCCGTAGTACGTGCACTAGATAGATTAATAAAATACTTAATAACCTGCATACTTGATCTTGTATCGAAATTGACTTGACATCACGCATTATATGTATGATTATTGTAACCCTTTGATATTACTGTCTGTCTTTGTTTTGTTCTTTATCTTTGACCATGTCCTATTTCCTTTGATATTCAAGTTTTCTTTATCCACTGTTTTCTCTACTTGCTGCCCACGACTTGCTCTAAGGCCTCTCTTTTCATTCTTTTAGATCAAGCATTAACAGGTACCGAAGGAGCAATACAAGAAGGAATTGGTGAGCAAACTCTTTAAAGATTGGAGCTGGACTTTAGCCTGCTTAGTTATCTTTCATTATTTGCTTATTGCATTTTCTTTTCATCATACTTTGTATTCTTGGGCTTTATGACCCGTAGTATTGTTTTATCCCAGATGTTGGATTATTAATTAGTGAATTTATTTCATGATTATCTTTGAGATTATTTATTGTTTGTGTGATTATATTCCTTGCCTGCGTGGTTGTTTTTCTTGTATATTGTTGAGTTAGACTGGTACAGCTTATGGATGATGTATAATCATTCACTGGGCCTTCGTTACGTGATCGTGTTCCCGTATTTTGGAAAGTGGGGTGTGATAGGTTTTTAGTGGTATCACAGCCCAGGGTTGAGTAATATATCAATCAAACATGACCATCTTTATGGAGGTTGGCTTTGATTGGTATATTAGTCGAGTTTGGCTCAAGCCAGGGTAACTCAATAATATGCGCACCACGTTGATCACATAAACATGTAATAACTTTAATATAATCTGGATATTAATCCTATTCGATCCACATCTGACTCCTTTGCATTCAATCCTTTGATTTCTTGTGTCTTTCCGTCCCTTGTATTCATTATCATTTGTTAATCTACCCACATATGTCTGGGTAATCACCAACTCGATGGTTTTGCAGACTATGGCTCGTGAAGATTCTTCGACTCCCCCGTCCAAGGCTGAAACATCAGAGAATTCCGCCATTTCTCCAGGCGATGCAATGAATGATGGAGTTACAGTGAAAGCACAATGAGCTTATGAGAACTAGTCTGGAAAGAGCCCAGGAGAACGCACAGCTCACCCGACTGTGTGTAATTGCACCCTAGCATCATGCCTTCGCTATCATTGGACCGACCCATGGAAGGAAGGGCCTGAGATGCAACTTTTGTCGCAAAATTGGTCACTTACGCAAGGATTGCCGGATGGCAAACCGCCTATGTTTTGTATGCAGAGCAAGTGATCACCAGGTTCGAGACTGCCCAAACAACAGGAGAAATGCACCAACTGGAGGATTAGCTCCCAGTGGAGGACAGGCTGGAGGATGTGGTCAGGCCCACAACCAGATTGCAGAGGAAGCAAAGACTGCCGAAGGTGCGATTGCATGTATTTTGTTATTTTGTTGCATTTCAGTTCTTGCGTCTTTTATTTCTTCTGTTCTTACATCTATCATATTTTATCAATTCAATATTGTATATCATGTTAGTTATTTCTTTCCTACTGTATTCTCTTCAATTCCAATTTTACCCCTTGTTCCTCTTCCTTCACATTCGAATCTTTGATTTTCTTTTGTCCCTTCTAGTCATCCTCTTCTTTAACTCTTTATTGAGTATAAATTCATTTTCTCCTACTTATTTTCTCCTTATAATTATTTTTCCCGAATACTTTCTATATTTCGATTATTCTTTGTTATATTTATTTTGGATCATCTATAAAAATGTCTCCCAACAAATATTTCGTTATTTCGAATAATAGTGTATTTTAACTTCACTTTTCAGTTTTGATCGACTATATATTTCTACTGGATTATTTTGATAAGACAAATTCTTATTTTGATAAGACAATGCGATTATTACTACTATTAATATTATTGCCATTGTTTTCATTATCCTTACTAGTATTATTATTATTGTTATTACTATTGATATTCTTATTGTTGTTTCCATTATTTTATTATTGTTGTTAATATTGAATTATTTTCACAAAAATGTTGGACCCAAACTATATTTTGTCTTACATTATTATTTTTACTAGTGTTGTTAATATTTTAACATTACTTTTATTATTATTATTATTATTATTATTATTATTATCCTTTTTGCGATTATTGTTATTATTATTGTTATGTCATTGTTATTATCATTGTTATTCTTATTGTCATTAGTATTGACATTTTGTTATTATTGTTGTTATTGGTATTATTATTTTTATCGTTACTATTATTATTATTATTATTATTTTGTTTTGAGCCCGAACACGCTCAATTTTATATGAATTTCACCATTTCGGTGCAACCTAATGTCGAGATGGCAAATATGCAACTCAATGTCAATGGAGGCATATTGCAACTGGATATCGGGGAGGCAAAATGTGCAACCGAATATCCAGACGGCAACCTGCAACCTGATGTCGTGAAGGCAAACATGCAACTTGATGTTACGGAGGCAAGATTTTCTACTGATTTGCTAATTGATATTCAAAGACTTTTTACTTATATAATGAAACTAATAGTAAAGAAATATTTTCCTTATGACATTTTTGTTTATACATTTACACTTTATATTTCCATACAATTTGAACTAGTATAGTTGATTTTACTCTATTTTGTGTATAAAATTATTATTGCTACTATTTTTATTATTGCTATTGTTTTCGTTATTATTATTGGGATTTCTATTGCTGTTATTATTATTGTTTTCATTACCTTTATTGTTATTATTTTTACTGTTATTGTTACCGTTATTTTATTATTATTGATATTATTATTATTATTGCTATTTTATTTGTTATTATTATTGTTATTATTTTTAATGCTATTATTATTTCTATATTATTTCATAATTTTCATGAATGTGTTGAATTCTGTTCTGTTTTCATTATTATCAGTATTGTTAAATTTTTTATCTTATTATATTATTATTACTTGTATGATTTTGATAATTTTGATTACAGTTATTACTATTGTTATTATTATTTTGTTATTAGTATTTTGTTATTATTATTTCATTATTATGGTTATCATTACTTGTGTCATTATTGTTGTTATTACCTTTAATATTATCGTTATCATTATTAATATTTTTATTTTTATGGTTGTTATTATTTTATTATCACTGTTATTGTTATCATTATTTTCACTATTAATATGTGTTGTTATTATTACTGTTATTATTAATTTTATTATTGTTATTATTGTTCTATTATTATTGATATTATTATCATTGGTATTTGTTGTTATCATTATTTTTGTCAAAGCCATTAGTTTTGATCTATATTATATGTTTAATTATTTGAATTGAAGCTCAATTTTATATTCTTTTGAATTATTGCTTATATCTATCTTGAGCTCATACTCCCTTTGATCCTGGTGTCTCATTCTTGTCTTCCTGCTCGGTTCGTCGATTGGTGTCATGTGGCCTACAGCGACATGTATGTTGCTTGGGACATCACCATCGTAGTAGAGCAGCGGAAGCGTGGTGTGCCCATAACCCACATGTCCCAAGATTCTTTTGTTGTTTCGCCTTCCCTACATTGTTTGTTTCACTCTATCCCTTGCATTCATCTTCATCCTTTGACTGATTTGCTTGGTCTAACTCTTCCTTGTCCATCATTTCTTCGATTCCGGATCTATCTATTTCTTCATCTCTTTGCTTGCTATCTTGCAAGCCTTGTGTTGTTTCTTTTTCATTTACTTGATACCGGTTACTTCTTTCTTGCATCCTTATTGACCTCGTTGTTATTTACTTCTTTCTTTTCTGTTGTTGCCTCTGCCTTGTTCCTTTCCTTAAACCCTCTATTTTTGTTACCCCAGTTTGTTTTTGCCTGTCCTATGTACCGCCTGAGCAAATTTCGAGGATAAAATTTTGTTGTAGGGTGGGTAGGATTTGTAACCCCTATTCCCGTAAATACCTATTTTCGTGAGTATTTTTCTGTATTTCGAAATTTATAAAATTTCTATTGTTAGATTCATTTTGAATTTCATGTAAAAGTATTTTTCCAAACAATAGTTATAACTATTGCAAATAAACTTTGTTTTCATTTTTACTTGACGAACTATTTTTGTTTTAACCCTCAAAATATTGTTACTGATTGGAACTAGTTCGACAAATTCATATTTTTATATATCAATATTACTCTGATAATTACTAGTGTTACTTATTAGTGTTTTTATTCTTATTGTTATTACGATTATTTATTATTATTATTGATCATTAAAATAAATCAATTCTTAGTTAATAATTGTGTTTATAACTATTTCAAATAAATTACATGGTACAAATTGTATTTTTGTCGTGAATCATATTTTATCTGATATCTCATTCTTTTGTATTTGGGTTTATATTGATCTTTATATTCATACATAATGTATTTTTATTTATTGGATTTATACCTAATTTCCCAATACTCAATATCTCTTCCCCCCTATAAATACTAATCTAATTAATCCCTAACCCTAATATTAACCTCCAGCCGCTTGACCCTACCCTATACCCCTGCTGTGCATCCCTAACCCCCATCGCGTTCCTTCTCCCTCTTCTGTTTCTACCACACAACCCAAGCTTCCATTCCCCTTCGACCGCCCCTCCGACCACCATCACCACCATCATCGTCTTTGCCATCCCCGTCCATCTCTTCCCGTCGCCAAGAACCCACCGCAACCCAAACCGAAACCCATTTACTCACCTCGCCACTCTTCGCCTCGACCTATCCACCCGCCCATTGCCGTCGTGGTCTCTCTCCGTGCTCCCCTTCTACCGCCGCAGATCCTAGTCGCGGTCATTGCCGTCCAAGCCCGTCCAAGCCCGTCGAAGCCAGTCGAGTCATTTTCCCCTGCTCTTGAGCACGGAAACAGAGCACTGCACCATCGAGTCGGCGTGTCTCGCTTCCTAACCAGTCATTGCTGCCAGCATCGCGAGCCCTGCCGCAGTGCATCCGCATCGCATCGCCGAGGAACTCTCGCGCCTCTCTCTGTCGCTTTGGAGAAGAAGGAGTGCGAGTGGACGATTTTGGTGTTTCGTGTTCGGCCACACTCGATCCCACACTCGCTATCCCATGTTTTCCCCGATCCGGTGTGGGGCTGCAATGTGATTGGTGGGCTTCGGTGTTTCGTGTTCGGCCGCATCAGATCCAGACTTGCTGTCTGCCGTTTTGGGTTAGATCCGGTGTGAGGCAGAGCCCATATTGGTTCGTTTTGGTGTTCTGTGTTCTGCCCATATCTGGTGTGGAGCTTTTGCTTTGCTATGTTGGTTTGTTCTCACGGTCTTCACACGTGCTTTTGGGAGATTTTGCCCAGGATTCTGATCCCGTTATTCTATTTAATTATATTTGCAAATACAGGTAAGTCTCTTCTTGAACCGTATTATTTATTTGTGTTCAAGATTCCTTTGATCTCCAGCAAGTAGATCATGTCCTTTTATTTATCAAAAATTGCTTTAACAATTCCGTTAAGATTATTGAGGGTTTACACGAGCTAACCCGATATACTCTTAACATCGTGCTTCTCTTCGATCTAAACCTAGTCCCCAATGTTTCATGCAATTGCACAATAAACAACTAGATTCATGCATAGGATTACTTGTTGATTGGACATTGAAATTGAACATGCTAGAATTGAACTTAATTGATGAATTGACACCATGACCAGGATAAATGTATTCTAACCCTTAGAAATTTGTATGCTGACACCTAGGATTGTTTTGATTGCCAATTTGCATGCTATGTTTGATCGTGTGAATTATTGTTAACTTCTTATATTAATTTGATTTCTGGACTGCTGTAAGTTTCACTTTTGATCAGATTTTTAGCCATGTTAATGACCTAATTTGAAAAAACTTACTAAACATAAAATATAGCCCTTGATGTCTAGATAAATTTTCCCTACTCTGGATTTAAATTCCAATTTGTCATCTATTAGATATCATCACTTTACTACAACTGTGTTAGTAATTTCAGACTCATAATTTCATGCGTATTCTGCTGTTGTTTATTTTATTTGACCCTGTTATCAGTAGAAGATAAATCTGAAATAAATCAAACGGGAACTAGACATGTATAGCTACTTCCCTGAATTTTTGTAGATTTTAATAATGAGTTTTCAGATCCAAAATAATTAATGGAACATAACCTACTGCATGCTGACTGAACATAAAACCTGATTTGATTAGAACTTTCACCCCAGTTCCCCTGACTTTCATATATCTTAATTATACTCGCTGGAACCATGTGGAAGTCTACTTTCCAGATCTTTCGGTAGATTCAGGTTTGCTATTTTGTAGTGGTTGTGATCCATGTTTTAGTACAGCAAGGTCATGCTGTCCTGATCATGTGATGTGTGTTGATTTGACCTGTTTGTCTCATGATTTGTCTGTAACGTATAGAATTAGACACATAGTGATATACTACATTGACACCATCTTTCATGCTCACATAGGATGAAATTGGCTTAATAACAAGCCGGTGTGTTATGGGTAGGACTTGGTAGTGAACGAACGGAAAATATACTCAGCAGGGCCTTATCGCTATATCGTATTAGAAGGAGGAGAAATGTCGATTGGAAGGGGGAGTATTGATTGAAAGCTGTATTGATTACAATTATTGATTGTTAATTATTGATCTTCATCAACGCCGAGTACACGCTCCGTGAATTCACCATCGGTCTAAAACGATCACTGTGCTTGTGCGGAATCTGTAGTATGAGATACAGTAGTATGTGCACTAGATAGATTAATAAAATACTTAATAACCTGCATACTTGATCTTGTATCGAAATTGACTTGACATCACGCATTACATGTGTGATTATTGTAACCCTTTGATATTACTGTCTGTCTTTGTTTTGTTCTTTGTCTTTGACCTTGTCTTATTTCCTTTGATATTCAAGTTTTCTTTATCCACTGTTTTCTCTCCTTCCTGCCCTCGACTTGTTCTAAGGGCTCTCATTTCTTTCTTTTAGATCAAGCATTAACAGGTACCGAAGGAGAAATACAAGAAGGAATTAGTGAGCAAACTCTCTGAAGATTGGAGCTGGACTTTAGACTGCTTAGTTATCTTTCATTATTTGCTTATTGTATTTTCTTTTCATCATACTTTGTATTCTTGGGCTTTATAACCCGAAGTATTGTTTTCGTCCCAGATGTTGGATTACTAATTAGTGAATTTATTTAATGATTATCTTTGAGATTATTTATTATTTATGTGATTATATTCCTTGCCTGCGTGGTTGTTTTTCTTGTATATTGTTGAGTTAGACTGATACAGCTAATGGATGACGTATAATCATTCACTAGACCTTCATTACGTGTTCGAGTTCCTATATTTTGGGAAGCGGGGTGTGACAGAAAAATTAGCCCCGAGATACATAGGACCCTATAAGATATTGAAAGGGATTAGGAACACAGCTTATCGGTTAGAATTACCAGAAGAGTTGGCCCAAGTACACAATGTCTTTCATGTGTCTATGTGTCTATTTCACACCTAAATTAACAAAATTTAAGATAGGAAAAAAGAAAGAGAGAAAGAGAGTGTTCTTGTGCATTGGAGAGCTTTTGTTAAGAGGAGAAGGACTAGGAGTGCTTGTTGGAGCCAGAAGTGGTGTCTCTTCATCTTGGTTGTTTATTATTCATAAGAGGTGGGTGGTCTTTGTACTTTCTAATTCATAGGTTGAGCATGCTAGAATATGACATTAGCAATATAGATCAAATTGATGTGATGTGGGTGATTTTATGCCTTCTAAAATATGAGACATGCATGCTAATATATTACATAAGTAGTATAGATTAAGTTGATGTGATAATTAGTGAACAAAATCCATGCTTTTATGTGTGCTATGAATTGTACAAATTTTGATATGACTATAGAAACACATGTTAATTTGAAATGAGAAAAAGAGTTATCGCCATATTTGCATGTTAATTCATAAATGTAGAAATATATAATTGTAGGAACACTTGTTGAGATTTCCTTTATGATAAAAAATGAATTTTTCGTAAAATTGAATTGATACATATAGAATAATTTTAAATTATTTGTAAGAGATACCATATGTTATTTTAATTAAAATGAAGAAATGTAAATTTTGTTCATTAAAGAGAAGGAGATAATTTGAAATGTTTAGAACATAAGTTTGGAAATTCGTGAATCATCGTTTTCAAGAAAAATCAGTATGAGTAAGAAAATTTCAGTCCATTAAAAAGATTAGATCGATCATATGTCGAGTTTTGTGAAAAATAACTCATTCCAGAACGTTGTGAACAAAACTACAATAGCGTGATCCCTAATCAATAATTACACTTGAACTTATTGGTTAGCGAGTACACCACAGAGCGCTACAGTGCTTGTAGGAGATCTTGGGTTCAAAACTTGTTGGGCACATTTTATTTTGTATTCATTTAAATAAAAACCCGAAACTGAAAGTTGGTATATGAAGATTTCGTAATGGCATATTGACAGACAAGTCCCTTGGACTTACTGGCGAGTGGAGTGGGCTTTGGGCGTCTGTTGTGTTGGGCTGTTGGCTCGGGTTCGAGCTCGAGCCACCCTTTTCCTTGTGTGTTTTAATATTTTTGAAGAGTTCTCATGCAAATAAATGCTAGGAAAAAATTCTAATATTCCTATGAAGTGATATAGATTTTATTTAAAATAATTTTAGAAATTTTCATGTATAATTGAGATATTAAAAATGGAATTGAGATAGAAAAAATGAATTATTGACTTCGAAATTTATCATTTGAGAATAGGACTTTCATTTTGTGAAGAAGAGTAAAATATTGTTTTGTGAAGTGATTTCTTTTGAAGAGATTATACTCTTATTTGGTTTAAGAAATATTTTGATGTGAGTTGAGACATTTTACGAACTTAAATTACTAATGAGATTTTAAGTGATGAATTTATGTTCATGAAAAGAATTATTGCTTCTAAAGATTATGAATGAATAAATGAATCATGAATAATGTTAAGATAAGGCATTGATCAAATTGTGAATAAGTTGAAGATGAGAATATTTAAGTTTGATACATGATTATTGATGGGTATGAGTACCCATGGATTCTTGTACATAAAAAGTTGTGATTTAGAATTAGTGAGAACTTGGATACCGACACTATTGAATTAAAAGATATGAGATATATTTTTTAGATATGGCCATGGAGCTATCTCGTATTTTTGATTAAGTCCGGTAGGGAGTAAAACTAAATCTAGGTATGATAAATTATTCACGTCTTGAACTTAATAATTAGGCAGTAAGAGAAGATGTAGTAAACCTGGGCAAACATAAGTGGGGCACTCTATATAGTCGGGCGATGTACTTCGGGACTATAGATCCAGTCGGGCGGTGTACTCTGGAACTGAGGTTGCTTCGATGGAGACGAGTTTTATTTTAAATCCGGGCTATGCGTAGTCAGGGCAGATAGTTTATCGTACTCCAGTATATATACGTATACCGGGGCTAGAAGGCACTTGCGGGGTATTCGCATGACGAGGAGTATGTATAACAGTCGGGAGGTGTACTCCGGGACTGGGATCCGTACTCATGGAATATCTAAACCTTGTTCTTATTACTGGGTAGTTTTCATGGCGAGGGATCGAACCCTTTAATGTGGAGTACGTGGGTGCTTGCCCTCGGACCTATGTAGAATGTGATGCATGGAATCCGAACAAGTATGCATTAGTGTCATCTTAGTATAAAATATCTGCATTAGGCATTAAGGCATCGCATGCACTTACATGTTTAGTGTAGTCACAGTTAACACTTTATTTGCATTCAAATTTGTGGTTTGTTAAAGTACTGAGATCGTTATATTTCCGGCATAGAGAAGATGGCTGAGGATAAAATTTTCGTCAGTTGTAAGTAACTGACGCGCCCACTGCTTATTATGGGGGAATTGGATTTTCATGAAGAAGTAAAGTTGATATGATGCTGTTGATTAATTACATGTTAGAGATGTTGCAAGTTGTATATTATTTTCATTGTTCTACTTCATTTTATCTTCCGCTATGTAAACAATTGTAAAGAACTCTGATGTATGATGAAAAGTTTAAATTTTCTTGTAAAATTGTACGAAGTGAAGTGTAAAGATCCTGTGAAATCTCGAATTCGGTCCTATTTGGAATTCAGGGGTGTTACAATACCGAAGGTCGAGTCCCCTTGACATGGAAGAGTCGTCAGGTTTGTGGCTCGGTGGTCGGGTTGTGGCTCGGTGGCATTGCTGAGCGCATAGCCTTATTAGCTTGAGAAAGCTAGGGCGTGGCTCGAGGTCAATGCCGAAGGTCGAGCCCCCTTAACAGGAAAGAGTCGTCGGGTTGTGGCTCGGAGGCATTACCGAGTGTGTAGCCCTGTTAGCTTGAGAAAGCTAGGGCATGGCTCGAGGACAATGCCGAAGGTCGAGTCCCTTTGACATGGAAGATTCGCCGGGTTGTTGCTCGGAGGCATTGCCGAGCGCATAGCCTTGTTAGCTTGAGAAAGCTGGGGCGTGGCTCGAGGCTAATACCGAAGGTCGAGCCCCTTAACATGGACGAGTCATCGGGTTGTGGCTCGGTGGCATTGCCGAGCGCATAGCCTTATTAGCTTGAGAAAGCCAGGGCGTGGCTCGAGGTCAATGCCGAAGGTCGAGCCCCCTTAACATGGAAGAGTCTTCGGGCAGTGGCTCGGAGGAATTGCCGAGCGCGTAGCCCTATTAGAATGAGAAAGCTAGGGCGTGGCTCGAGGTCAATGTCGAAGGTCGAGCCCCCTTAACATGGAAGAGTCGTCAGGTTGTGGCTCGGAGGCATTGCCGAGCGAGTAGCCCTGTTAGCTTGGGAAAGCTAGGGCATGTCTCGAGGTCAATGCCGAAGGTCGAGCCCCCTTAACATGGAAGAGTTGTCGGGTTGTGTATCGGAGGCACTGCCGAGCGCGTAGCCCGGTCAGGTTGAGAAAGCTAGGGCGTGGCTCGAGGTCAATGCCAAAGGTCGAGCCCCCTTAACATGGAAGAGTCATCGGGTTGTGGCTCGGAGGCATTGCCGAGTGCGTAGCCCTGTAAGCTTGAGAAAGCTAGGGCGTGGCTCGAGGTCAATGCTAAAGGTCAAGCCCCCTTAACATGAAAGAGTCGTCGGGCTGTGGCTCGGAGGAATTACCGAGCCCATAGCCTTGTTAGCTTAAGAAAGCTAGGGCGTGGCTCAAGGTCAATGCCGAAAGTCTAGCCCCCTTAACTTGGGCGGAAAAAATTTAAAAAGTGCAGGAGAAAACCAAAATTGCACTTTGTTATTTACAAATAGGGAAAAGCACGTAAGTGCCGACTACAATGGTTTGGTTACATTAGTTTAGCCCTCTCCTTCAAGGAACTTAATGAGGTGCTCCGCATTCCAGGTTCTCTTGACTATCCTGCCCCCCAGGTCTGCGAGTCGGTATGTGCCTGGGCGTACCACTTCGGATACCTTGTAGGGGCCCTCCAAATTATGCGATAGTTTCCACTTTCCTCGGGGGTCGGAAATCGTGAGCTTTCTGAGTAGGAGGTCACCTTGCTTAATGTCCATCGGGAGGACCTTCTTGTTGTAGAATCTCTCGATCCTTTGTTCGTATATGCTCCTTCGAATGGCGGATCTTTCCCTGACCTCGTCTATGAGTCCAAATTGGCTCTGAGGTCAGAAGAGTTTTCCTCTTTGTTGAAGGCCATGATCCTGAGCGATGGGAGGTTGATTTCTAGCGGAATAACAACCTCGGTGCCGTAGGTGAGGTTGAACGGGGATTCGCCGGTGGGGATCCTCTTAGTTGTTCGGTGTGCCCAGAGTACGCTAGGCAGCTCGTCGACCCATAGCCACTTTGGCAAATTATCAAGCAACTTCTTAAGACCGACTAGGATCTGGCGGTTCGCATTTTCGGCTTGGCCGTTTGACTGAGGGTGGCACACCGATGAGAAACATTGATGAACACTGATGTCTTCGCAGAACTTTCAAAAGTTTTTACCCGTGAACTAGGGCTCGTTGTAGGTGATGAGCACCTGCGGAATTCCGAATCGGAAGATGATGTTCCTCCAGAAGAATTGTTGTGTTTGATGCTTGGTGATCGCGGCCAGGGGTTCTGCCACAATCCACTTTGTGAAGTAGTCGATGGCCACCACCAGAAATTTCCTTTGTCCCGTTGCTTGCGAGAAGGGGCCAACTAGGTCCATCCCCCACATAGCAAAGGGGGTCGGTCTGGACAGGGATCGGAGATTGGCCTGGGGGAGCCTCTTTACCGATGGGAATCTTTAGCATGGGCCATACCTCTTGACGAGATCCTCGGAGTCTTGCAACATGGTAGGCCAGTAGTACCCGTGATTCAGGGCCTTTCGAGCGAGCGACTTGCTCTCATGTGGCATCCACCGATCCATTCGTGCAGTTCCTTCAGAGCGTACTTTGCCTCGTCGGGGGCTAGGCAATGGAGGTAGGGCCTACCGTCGGCTATTGTGTATGAGCGCTTGAAGAGCGTCCCGTCGATCAGGGTGAATCTTTCGGAGCGGACCCTTGATCCTTCTCGCTTCGACCCGGTCTGGAGGGAGCTCACCATTCGAAAGGAATTTTCTAATGGGCATCGTCCAGTTGTCTGGCTGGAGATCAGTGATGAGGTAGGAGGCTTCAGGGAGGTCAATGCTGGGCTTGAAGAGGACTTCGATCAGAACGGTGTGGTCGAGCCCTTCGAAGGATGACGAGGCGAGCTTCGATAATGAATCTGCCTAGGCATTCTGTTCCCTGGGGATCCGTTCTACCAAGTGGTATTCGAAAGACGCCAACAGATGATGGACTACTGCTAAGTACTGCACCATTCGGGCATCGCAAGCTTCGTACTCCCCGGTGATCTAGTTGACCACGAGCTAGGAGTCGCTAAAGGCCTTGATGTGTCTGGATCTGGCCTTGTGTGCTAAGGTGAGCCCCGTGATCATAGCTTCATACTCTGCTTCGTTGTTCGAAACTGGGAAATTCAGTCAGAGAGAATACTGAAGGACGAAATTATCGAGACCCTTCAGAATGATGCCTACTCTCCTTCCTCCCTCACAAGACGAGCCGTCGACATAAACCTCCCACATCGGGTCGGTCTCCTGAATATCGGATGGCTCGAAATGGTGCATTCGGTGATGAATTCGGCGAGGGCCTGTCATTTTTGCTTGGTCGAGGAGGGAATCGAACGATTCCCTTGTCCTCGATCTCCATTAAGATTGCTGAGACGTTTTGAGTTAGGGGCGTATACCTCTCAAATAAATTGAGGACCGGGGGGACCCCCTTGAGACCAGTCGTTTCTTTTATGGGTCTCTTGAAGGGCTCAGCATCATCGACCTTACGCTTCCCCTTAGCAGTGGCTTCTTTGGTGCTCTCGGGATTGAGGGCCTCTTCTGCCCGAATATACTTCTCGACCCTTTTGAGTAGGTCGGGAAGTCCACGGGTGGCTTCTTAGCTAAGGAAGCCTTGAGCTGGCCATGGCGGATATTGTGTCGAAAGGCTGCAGAGGCGACCCCTGTGTCGAGGGAAGAAACTGACCTCGCCTCGGTGGTGAATCTCCGAACGAACTCATGGAGGGATTCCCCATCCTTCTTTTTGAGGTCTAAAAGGGAAGATCTCGTCTTCTCGAACTTCCTGCTGGTCACGAAGTGGGCTAGGAAGCTCGCCTCTAGCTGTTCGAAAGAGAAGACCGAGCCGGGAGTATGTTTGGAGAACCATTCCCTAGCTGGGCCCCAAAGGGTAGCAGGGAAGGCACGGCAGAGGAAGGGATCTGCAGCGCTATGAATCATCTTGAAGGTCTTGAATCCCACCATGTGATCACCGAGATCATCTTCGCCATTGTAGGTTTCGAATTGAGGAGGCCTGAAATTCTGAGTAACCTCGGCTTCTAGGATTTGGGGGAGAAAGGGGGTCCAGTCTGCCGATGACCGTGACCCGGTACTGATCCCCCCTCACAGAGATAGGCGAGACGGTTCTCCATATCCTCCAATCGATGAAGGACAACGTCTGTCTGTTCCTGGGGGCTGGCCGATTCACGGGGTTTGCAGCCTCCTATTCCTGACCATGGGTCGGAGCTGTTGCGGACCTCCATGGTCTGGCCTCCTCGGGTTGGCTTGGAGGATCTCATCCTGAAAACTTTGGAACTCGGCCCTTGTGACGGGGGCTTGCCCCACAGGCCCACGAGGCTAGCGGCTGTGCTCTGGATTGCACGCCTGGGACGGCCGTCGATGATAGTTTAAGATCGAGTTGGAAGCGGCCTCTCCCTAGTTCGGCTGGCCTGTCGATCTGAGATGACGCGGTGTAGATCAGTCGCATTCGAAGATCTGGCCGCACCGTTTATCCGAGGTTGGTTAGAACCCTGGGCATTCGCACGGCTGGGATGTGGAGGGTTTGGATGTCTTGTCGAGGTGAAGGCCCTTCTGGCTTTGGGAGCCATGGAGGAGCTCGGACGCGAAGTGATGTCCCTGACCGGGCTCGGTCTGACGACAGTACTAAGAGAAGGTTCCCACGGACGGTACGAACCTGATGCTGTTTGTTTATCGGGTGTGGGGGCAGCAGGTGTGAGTTCTTGTAATTTGTGAAATGGAAATCGTAGTACTAGCGTCGGTCCGACCCCGGGGAGCGAGAGTGGCTCGGGGATAGGATCCAAGAGGTAGAGGAGGGTGGCTCGGCTCTAAAGTAGGAACGGAGAGGTAGAGGCCAAGTGCTCGGCTCGAATCCAGCAGCTCGGCTCGGTCTTCTGTACCTCACACTACCTAGAAACATCAGGAGAAGTCCCGACAACAGGCCCTTCGACGATCTACTCAGTCACTGGAAAAGAGACTGGGCAGCTAGGGTTCTGGTGGGAAAAGATTGATTACCTTCTGCAGTGAGGAGGGGGTCTGGTATTTATAGGCAGAGGCAAACAGATCTGGGACCTTAGTGGATCGGGTCGGACCCGTTTGCCTGTGGCCTGAGGCGGTAAGGGCCCGTTGGACTTCTGTTGACCTGATGATCAGAGAAGAGCGGGATTTGAGGAGATCTGATGGCCCAGGAGGGGCCACGTCATGTAACCCATATCAACAAGAATAAGTGAAAATCCATAAAGCATAAAACTAATCCCAAGACGATAATATATATATATATATATATATATATATATATATATATATATATATAATAAATTACAAAGAAAGCTATCAAGTGGCTCACATTCAATCTTCCCCAAAATCAATGGCTCAGATCTAACCTCACAAAACATATTTTTCCGCCTAAAATTTCAAACCCCACAAATTCAAACCTACTCACACACACTCTCTCTCCCCCCCCCCCTTCTGTCTTTCTCACTCCGTCTCTCTCTTTCTTTACCAGTCTCTTTCTCTCCCCGCTCTCTCACTTTTTCCAACCCCAACATGAAAACCAAGTAGAAAAAGAAGACCAAGGAAAACCCCTTCTCAATCCACAATCCTAATTCCAATCACCCAAACCCCAACCCACCGTCCTCGCCGCCCCCACCGGCCACCACTTCCACCACCGCTACTCCCTCGGTCGCGAGCTCGGCCGCGGCAAGTTCGGTGTCACCTACCTTGCCACCGACGCCGAAGACTCCTCCCTCCTCTTTGCCTGCAAGTCCATTTCAAAATCCAACCTCTGAACCCCGATCGACGTCGATGATGTCAGAGGCGAGGTCGACATCATGCGCTCTCTGCTGCAGAATCCGAATATCCTGACTTTGAAGGATACGTTTGAGGATGACGAGGTGGTGCATTTGATGATCGAGTTCTGTAAGAGCGAGGAGCTGTTTGATCGGATTGTGCAGAGCGGGCATTACACGGAGAGGGACAGCCGCCATGGTGACGAAGACGATCGTCGAAGTTGTGCAGGTGAAGGGCTAATTTTTTTTTTTAATTCCAATTAGGGTTTGGGTTAAAGATTTGATTTTGATGGGAAGTTGTGAAGTGAAGGTTGGGGCTTTTGGGGTTCTTGAGTTGGGGTTTAGGTTAAAATTTTGATTTTGATGGTGGGTTTGTGTTAAAAATTTGATTTTGGTGGTGGCTTGAAATTTTGTTGTTTAGATATCTTATTATTAGCTTATGATTTTATTTTGATGGTGGTCTGATGTTTAGATGTGCCATAGGCATGGAGTGATGCATAGGGACTTGAAGCCGAAGAATTTCTTGAGGTAAAGGAACCTCTCTTTTCTAATGTACCCTGGTAGAACTGGCAATGTTATGTTTTAATTTTTGCAATATTTTACAGGTGGAGACTTCAATGGTAACCATTTTATATTGTTTGTTTGTTTTTTCCTTCTCTGTGTTGCCATCATATTCTTTTGCTACTTACATTTTAATTGGAAGAAATATATACGGATATCAATGTCATTTTCTTTTGCTACTTGAAAACTCAGTATGGATAATTATGACAGGTGGATTGGAAAAGCTAAAAAACTTTTTCAGTATTTATCCACTGTCAATCTCTTTTCTCTTATGTGGACTGTTGTCAAATAGAAAATAAGAAAATAATGGCGTGTTGCGCCGAGTGGAATAGAGAATCCAGATAGGTATCTGACACTCAATATATCGCCAATCCCTTGCCCTATGTGAAAATATGTCAGATACCTTCACCGGTCTATCTCCTTTCCCTTCATGATATAGACACTTTTATATGAAAATAATTAACTTCCAAATATAGTACGTAATTAGTAGTTACACACAAATTAAAAATGAAATATGAGTTTATACTATGGTACTTGGGTAGGTTTTTACCATGACAAATGACAACAATAATAACACGAAAAATATATTTGAGCAACTAGATATATGGTATGAGAAAAATGTTACACATACAACGAAAAACACAGGTCAACAGTGTAGATCGTTATGCATGCTCAGACATACGTAAATTCATCCTTTGTTACGTGATCAAGTTGTCTTGGGGTTAATCATTTGGGATGAGGTCCCAAAATTTCAAACCCAAAAATTTCAAAACCCACACACACACTCTCTCTCTCTCTCTATCTTCCAAAATAACCCCCCTTCTCTCTCTCATTCTCACTGTCTCTCTCTCTCTCTCCCCGCTCTCTCTCACTGTTTCCCTCTCTCTCTTCCCATCTACCCGTTCTTCTACCCCGGCCACCTCCGGCGCCTCTTGAGCACCGCCCTCCCGCCGACGACCCCTCCTGTCACCACACACCGACCCCCCACCTTTAGTCGCGACCCCCCTGCTCCTCCCTTCTGCTCTCATCAACCACTAGCGCCAACCTCCTTCCTGATTGCAATCAGCGACCACCAGTGCCAACCCCGACGCCACTCCACTGTGACTGCATCCTACCACCGAACCTCTCACCGTCACCGTCTCTACATCCTTAGTTGATCCCGACCACCGATTTCACCGTCTCTACAGCTCAGGTGCAGATTGTTTTTTGTTGTTGCATTTTTTGCATGAAAGTTACATGAGTTAAACAAAGATCAAGTGGGATAACAAGTGTGTCCCAAAACAAAAACTGCTAACAAGTAGCTAATCAATTTGAGTGAGAAAAAAATTAGCTGATCAATTTGGGTAATCTTTCTTCTCTTTCATAACTTCAATTCTCATGGGTACTTGATCACTCAAAGCTTCACCAAAAAGTCTAAATTTAATCAATTAAAAGGTTCGAGATGAAATTTAATTGACAAACATTTCCCAAGTTCCCACCCAAAATGTTTGTCTGTGTTGGAGAAATGCATTTGGAGTACTTATAAACACAAAAGAGAAGCAATGTTATTTGATCTCATTGTTGTTCAATAACTTAAAAGTTTAATGCTCTGAGGAATAGGACATTGAACTTTTATGTTTTCAATTAACTAATACTCGGAAGTATGGTTCTTTTTCTATGGTGATGTATGGTGAAGTTATCTATATTTTTTTACTGATGCAATTCCTGTCTCTTTGTTTTTTAAACTTCAGGTGGTAGGTTATGCTTCAACATTAATGCAGGATGAGCATTGGAGTAACTTAGTAAATAATGCTAAAGACCGTGGTTGTTACTTTCAGGTTGAAAAAAAAATCCCTTCTTTGCTTCTATATCTAAATTTGTCTGGCTTTTAGACTGTAGTTTTATTATGTTTTGCGGGGTTAAATTTTGACCGTTGATGGGGTTAAATTTAAATTTAATAATTCAGATGTTTAATATCATTAATAGAAAATTTAGATCAATTTCCTTAATTCTATTCCACAAACCCATTACACATAGTGTAGTCAAGTTTTTTTTTGAAATAAGCAATGTGTAGTCAAGTTCTTCGCCGTCTTATGTGGGTGAGTAAGAATTCGACTCTTTATCTAAAGAGAATTTATTGATGTAATAATTATGGCTGAGTATGGTGAAGTAATCTATATTTTTTTACTGATGCAATTCCTGTATCTTTGTTTTTTAAACTTCAGGTGGTGGGTTCTGCTTCAACATTAATGCAGGATGAGCATTGGAGCAACTTATTAAATAGTGCTAATGACCGTGGTTGTTACTTCCAGGTTGAAAAAAAATTCCCTTCTTTGCTTCTATATCTAAATTTGTCTGGCTTTTAGACTGTAGTTTTATTATGTTTTGTGGGGTTAAATCTGGACCATTGATGGGGTTAAATTTAATTTTAATAATTCAGATGTTTATTATCATTAATAGAAAATTTAGATCAATTTCCTTAATTCTATTCCACACACCCATTACACATAGTGTAGTCAAGTTTTTTTTTGGAAGAAACATACTGTAGTCAAGTTCTTCACCGTCTTATGTGGGTGAGTAAGAATTCGACTCTTTATCTAAAGAAAAATTATTGATGTAATAATTATGGTTACTAAATATAAAAAGATTCAAGTTTTTACATGACACTCATTTAGGGATAGAGCTAGGACTTTGAAAGATGAGTAGTGTAATGCACAATAGCCTATAAGTATCACCGGCAAAAAAATAAGACAAATATCCTGTAAAATCTTTGCTACTTAAAAACTCCATCTCATTAGCTATAGAGATGGACAATAAGCGAATTAATAGAAACCGGTAGTAAATTGGTTTAATTAGTTACATCAAGTTTAGAATAACAATGAACATTGGCTAGAAAATTATTCAGTATTTGAAATGCAATACGTAACTAACAATTTTTTTATAGTTTATTACAAAAACAAAAGAAGATTATTTCGGCAACTTTTAAGCAAATTCAGATGTTTCCATTTTACATGTGTTTGTAGCCACATAGGGCCAAAAAATATTGTATATTTTTTTCTACAAAATGATCCCACAATCCTATTGAAAACAAGTTTTTTTTTAAGCAAAAGAAAAAGATAAAAGTATGACTTTTTCTTTTTTCCACCTTTTATAATGAAATAAAATGTTACTACAAACATAAGCTTGAACCCATTTACAAAACATTCGACTGTTCTGAGTCTCCACAAAAATAAGATTTACTTCTTTCTGTCTGTTTCCATTCCTTCTCTTATTCTCTCAATAGATTCTCATATAAATCCTCTGTCGCTCTCTCTCTCTCCCCAATTTTAATGGGTTCTTCAGTTCTTCACCTTTTGGGTATCTTCTATTTATGGGCCATTCTTTTTCAATGCAAAGCTCAACCCTTTATCATTTCCAGCTTCAGCCACCCTCAGACTTGGCTTCGCCCCTATGATTGCACTTACATGAGAGGTCAGTTTAGTCCCACCGGGGCTAATTGGTGATGTTTAATTGTAAAATTGAAGTTAATTGGATGGTGGGCTTTTGTTGTTGTGTATGTGTTGACATTTGTTGAGTTTATTGACCCTCTGTTTTTTGTTTGTATTCGGTGGGATTTATCATGGGTTTTAGGTTTTCATTGTATTTGAGCTAAGGGCAGGTGATTGGGTATTGGATTTTTGTTGGGTTTTTTAGGAGAGGAAAAAGGTCATTTTTTGGGTACAAGATAAGCTACCTTTTTATTCATTTTTACTGGTACAGTTCACGTGGTACAATAATTGTTCTTTAAAATATTTGTTGATACCGAGATGCTTTGGCAAATTAGTATTTTATTCATTTTATGTAATTTTAGTTGAATTCTAATTTTGATGCTCAATCTCATGTAAAGATTGGATTTGTAGGTTTTTGTAGCTTAAAGGCTTTGTTCTAAGTTCTTATAGGCTTTGAAAGAAATCATGCTCATTCAATTTTGTAGCTTATTTGGATCTGGTTTGATATTATTAAGAATTGCAATTGGTCACTGATTTCTTATACTGTAATTATTTTCAAAGAGCATTTTATTCTGATGTGCTAACTTTGAATATAACAATATGGTAACAGGATGATGAGAGTGCATTGCTACAGCAAGCTCTTGCAATATCCATGGATGATGCTAGGTCTGGTGGTGGTGCAATTGTAGACACTGACATGTCAGATGCTATCACAGATGACCAAGAATTGGCTTTCGGTTAGTTCTTATTTACATTCCAACTTTAAGACAATTCCCAACACATTTGGCAACTTTATTTATCTTCTTTTTTGGCCTAAAACATCCCATTAGATGGTAGTTTTTAATATTTTAAAAAAAAGTTTTGCTGATGCCTTGCCAAATTGATCCTTCGTTTAGATCGTGACTAGAAATCCTTCGTTTAGATCGTGGCTAATTCGCTATGAAAGAAGGGATAACTTAATGAGAAAAATGACCTTCAGACCCTTTGTTTTAGATCTTTGCATTTGATAATTCCTATGCCACATTGTTTTTGATCTTTGCGGCCAAATAGGGATACACGACCGATTTATAAAAAATGAGGTTATGAAACAGGAAATTTAATAAGATAGAACTCTACCCGAAATAAAAAAAATAGATCCTATACGATAGAACTCTACCCCAAATGTGTCATCAATCTGTGCAAGTTAAGCAATCAATGCAAAGTTGAGAAATCTGTGGTTTTCAGACATTAAATGATCAGTTTTTATTGTGTGGTTGATCATGGGTTGATTCAAGTTTGTAAGAAGTAGCAACATTATGCTAGGATGATGAAAGCTGAACTTTATGCTACTTAATATTTTACTTATCTTACATATTACCAACTGTAGTGAAGCACTTCAGCACTTCAGTTAGATTTCCTTAGGATGGAGCCTACAACTTATGATTAGAGTGATAAAAAGATTGATTTTGTGCCAAGTTAATTAAATTTAGTAAGGATTTAAGCTGGAAATTTAAAGTTTTTACATATTACTTATCATATGCGCTACTACATAGATAAGAATGATAAAATTGATGGAGCCTATTACTTTTTTCTTCAAATTCCATATTTGTCATCTTAAAGGTATATAGAATATTGAAGTTGCAGTTAATTAGAGGCTAACATCAAGTGGCAGCAAACTATGTTTTTGTAATCATTTTTTGAACAAATGATCTTTACGCTCAACTAATATGCAAACCATTAGTTCACAGTTACCTTTAATTAACCATTACGTTCAACTAATATGCAAAACAAATGAAGAGCTAGGCTTGGAAACAACTTCTCCATCTCCTTACCTTTCACCTGCAAGTATTCAACCATCAGTAGTGGTTCAGTTCCTGATTGCTACTCTATTATGTTTTAGTTAGAATGTCTAAGATGCTTTCTTTCTTTCATTCAAAACAAACGGACAAGTACGATGAAGTGCTTCATTCCTTTACTTTTTATGTTCATGCGTCTTCGCAGCTTATGTATTTCTTCTCTTATGTTATCTAGCATATATGAATATTCTGTATGTGTAATTTTACCTCATAATCAAGGTATTAATACATGTTTTATGCTAAGAATGGCACCATTAGACAAAGGTTGATGGTAAATTCTATACTGTAATTACGTCCTTTGTTTTTTTTGTTGTTGATGTATTCGAAGACTAATAGCTGCTAAGCACTAATATTGTTTCTTAAATCATTAGAGTCGTTAGTTGGGTGCAACTACAGGAACTGAAATTGTGTTGTTCCATTTATAGCTTTTGCTTATGTTAGCTGGTAGTCATTTAACCCGAGTTATTTGTTGATGGTGGAAGCATATATTGTGATCAAATTAGGTAAAAAATAACAATGCTAGATTGTTGCCGAGAGAAACAAAAGCCAAAGATGAGTTTTCTATATATTCTTCTGATAAAAAGTGAGTTTTTAATAAGGTTCAATTATTTTTTTAGTCTGCGTCGGTGATTAATTGAGAACTGCTATGATGGGGTACGAGGCTTAGATCAAGAGAGTTCAAGACTAGAGCCTGCTGGTTCATACTATGCCTAATTTTTGGTAACATTGTTAGGAAACCTAACCTTGGTATACCGACAATTAATACACTGTTGAACTGTACTATATTTTCGGCTTGATGCTTTGTTGCAGTATTTAGTGGGACACAGTTTACCATATTGTATTGCTCTCTAGAGTCTTCGAGTTCAAAGAGGAAAAAGAGTTTTTCAATCAGTGTGTTTAGATCTATAGTGCAAAGAGATAGTTTCTCTTTTATATAATTTACCGTAGAGATTCTCATTTTTTTTCATTTCTTTTCCGTCCGATTCCGTTTCTCTTTGCCTTTCGATTGTTTGCATAATTAGTTGGTCTACGTTTGATGATGTTCATCTACTTAATTCATTTGGTGGAAAAACTTTTGAAAATGATAAAGATAATGGTTTATCTTGAATTAAATTCCTTACAAAAAAACTGTTCACGTGTACCATTAAAAAATGAGTTTCTTTTACACCAACCTAACTTCAAAATGGATGCATATGTACACCCTTATTTCCTTCCAATTTCATGTAGTTCTATTTCCTCTATGTAATTGACACAAATCACAAAACTAAGTTAGTACGGTTAGTAAGTTGTAGCTCAGATGGTAGTTGGTAAAAGACTGTGATAGCTAACAAGTACTCCATGGGTTTTAAATACACACAGGTCTTGGTCTCTCTCTCTCTCTCCCCCCCTCTCTCTCTCCCTGTTAAACACGAGATTAGAAGAATCAAGGATTAACTAGGACTAGAATTCCCAACCTCTTCCTCACTAGAATTCTAAGCTATTCTTATGTCGTTTCCAGGCATTTTTAGCTATGTTTACAAGCAGTTGATCACACTATTATGCTTCACTATGAGATTACAATGTGATGATATTACACTAATTTTGTTATGACTATGTTGATATTGTACTACTAGGTTTATGAGCATTTTGAGTCATATATAGTGTTGTTTCCAGGTGTATTGAGCTTTGTTTATGCTGTTTATAAGCATTTTCAGCTCTGTTTATGTTGTTTCCAGACTTATTGAGCTCTGTTTATATTGTTCCTGAAAATTCTAATATATTTTTATGTTGTTTCCATGCATTTTTATGTTGTTTCCAGGAATTTTGAGTTCTGTTGATGATGTTTTCATTAATAGCTTACTTTCATTTTGGGTGCTGATGGTAAGCTTTATTATGCAGATATGTTGGGTTCAAACCGTCGAGTTTGAAGGCAATCTCTTTTGTACATCATCCAATCTGAAAGGTATTGGTTTGAGAATAAATTTTCCTACATACTCTTACTATTTATTTCTTTAATTATCATTGGTTTTGATTGATTCTTAAAAACTCTTACTGTTTGTGTAGGCTCACTATTTCGTCCCATATTGACGACTCGAAGCTTTGTGTTTGATCCCTATTGTAACAACCCTGTAAAAAAAAAATTATAGTAGGGTCGGTTGTATATTTTGTTCCCTTAAGTTATGCAGAATAAGAGATTACGTAAATCTGTGTAATATTTAGGATTTTAGAAGATGATGTAAGTAACTGTGTATAACGATGATATAATATAGTTATGTTAATACCCGTACCCACAATTTTGTGGAGTATTGGGTTCTGTGTTTGGTTTTTTAAAGTTTTTTCGAAGGTTTTTCAAAAAATCCATTAGGTATTCAAACGAATTTTTGGTTTTTATTTTGTATCTTGCATTATATTCTGATTCCCCCCCCCCCTCCCCAGAGCCTTATATATATGATGCCTATGTGATGTTGCTTTGTTTCGCCTGGGGAGGATTGATATTTATTGCCTGTGATGTCATATTTTTAATTGTTAGCGGAATCCCGTAAGGAATTACTGTAAAAGGGCTAATATTTTAGGGGAGGTTCTGTCAAAATTTTTACTAAATTTTCTAAAATCTATAATGTTTTCAAACGATATTTTGGTTTTTATTTTGTATCTTAGTCATATGAAGTTTTTTTTCTTCCCAGAGCCTTATATATATGATGTCTGTGTGATGTTGCTTGGATTGGCCTGGAGAGAATTTATATTTCTCGCCGGTGATGTTAAATTTTTAATTGTGAGTAGAATTCCGTAAGGAATTGCTGTAAAATGGCTAATATTTTAAGGGAGGTTCTGTCGAAATTTTTACAAAATTTTCTAAAATCTTTTATGATTCCAAACTATATCTTGGTCTTTTATTTTATATCTTTAGTCATATGAAGTTTTTTTTCCCAGAGTCTTATATATATGATGCCTGTGTGATGTGGCTTGGATTGGGCTGGGGAGGATTCTATTTGATTGTCTGTGATGTTAATTTTTTAATTTGGAGCAGAATTTCGTAAGAAATTGCTCTAAAAGGAATAATATTTCAGGAGAGATTCTGTAGAAATTTTTACTACAATCATGCCTATAAAATTTTAAATAAGACTGTCGAAATTTTTACTAAACAACTCAATTAATTAATCATTCTTCGCGATAACGTGCCGTAGGAAACAATTTAAAGGCGCCGTATTAGAAAACTATTAGGAAGCAATATAATTTCAGAGGAGGCCTGTATAGAGTTGATGATTGTATTAGAAAGGTGGTTGTATTTGTTTACAATTAGTTTTTTTTTCCTGTCATGGTGCATTTTTTTAAACTGATGTTCTCATATCTCTTGACAAAAATCTAGCTTTTATAAGAATTGGATAAGTCAATATTGAGATATTTAATGGCAATAAAGATAAATTCCTAAAAAACTAAAACATTTTAACGGATAAGTCAATATTGAGGTAGAAAGAGTTGTATTGAATGATTTTTTTTCTTAGCATGTACAATGCATAAATTTATATGCAGTTCACCCACCAAATAACTCCAACTAAATTTATATGTAGTTCCGAATACGTGCCGTAGGCACGTGCCACGGGCATACCTAGTGTGTGTATATATATATATATATATATATATATATATATATATATATATATATATATAAACTATGTAATAATTTATCGAAAGCAACTAGATAATCAATTAATGCATACGAATTTCTACAACATAATCATCGTAACTAATATAGATTAGTCAATAATACTTGCACACAAAGGAATCAAAAGCTTCCTTAAAACTGGATACACTATAAACACAATGCATTATGAACTTAAGAATTAATGAAAATAGACAGCGTACGTAACACGAAACTTATACAAGAATACGAGAAAGAAAACTGTAACACCCCGAATTCCAAATACAACTGAATTCGAGATTCCACAGGATCTTTACGCTTCTTTCGTACAATTTTACAAGGAATTAAAAACTTTTCACTTTACATCAGAGTTACATGAAATCTTTACACTTTACAATTCACAGCAGAAGCAAATTACATCATTATTATATAAAAGTACAACAATATTTGAATAATCTTTAAGCATTAGTTCTCCTTTAATCTTTATCGGGCCATTTTCCCTGCATACAAAACTGTGGGTACGTCAGTTTATTCAACTGACGGAAATTATACACGGCCATCCTCTCTATGCCGGAAACAGTATAACGATTCTCATTTCTTAACAAAATCACAAACTTGTTCACAAAACAGAGCTAAAGGGGCTATCCTATGAATGTCGTGTCGTGATGTGCACTTATTCCTTAATGCAGTTGTTTATAATACATGACACTAATGTGCACTTGTTCGGATTCTATGCATCCCATACTACATAGGTCCGAGGGCAAGCCCTTAATCGTACTTCATCTTTAGGGTTCACTCCCTCTCCATGACTTAAACTACTACGGTAACTACGGTAAGTATCCTAGATGTTTTATGATCTACGAGCCCATGCCCAGACAGTCTGTAGGGGAATCCCACGCACTGACATGACGCATCAAGCAGGCATACTATGGACAATTCAGCCTCTGCCATGGAACAATGGCACCACCCGTAGCCACCAAAACACCCCACAAGCGTCGCCACCGGGATGATAATTCTGGAGTAGTGCTCACGCCATGTCATGACGCATCAAGCAGGCAGTCTGTGAATCACTCTCACACCGCCAATCCGATGGCCCTCATACTAGTGTTTTTCTCTTACTTTCATCACATCTCCATTATGTATCTAGTCCTTAGTTCGTTAGAATCATGAACAAAATCAATTCCCTAGAGTTAGCCTTTCCACTATACCAGTCTTAATTCTTTATTCAACATGACCCAAATCTTGGTCTTTTTATTTCAAATTTCATTTCAATTCATTTCTTTCCAATGCCGGTATGAGGCTTAGCTACACTCTAGTTCTAAATTTCAATTCACAATTTCACAAGAATTGAGCCTTTCAAGCTCTTAAGTTCATTTTTCATGATTACATCAGATTTTCCTTTTCATGTTCATAGCATTCATAATCGTAAAAACCTTTCATAAATTCAACAGAATAATTTACTTCACTTCATATGCGATTTCATGCAAAGGTAAATAAAATTCACTTTTCTAATCCGTCACATACAACCTCCATCAAATCTCTTTCAAACAATATATATATATTCATTTTTATCACGAGACAGAAATAAAAATCTGAGACGTCAAAATAATCTGGACAGTCGACTCTCAAAACATAGCCAGTCGACTGTTCAGCTAAAGAAAATATTCAAGAAAATGCTCGGGATAGTCGACTCCTAAACTTGATCAGTCGGCTGTTCTAAGAAAAGAATTAAAACTCGAAGGATTCAGGGCAATTGACTGTTACTCAGACCAGTCGGCTGTTCTGCAGGATTTTAACTTGAAGAATTCAATAACTAGGTCAGTCGACTAACTACACCTATTCGGTCGACTGATCACTAACAAAACTTGAAATATAGAATCGTTTCTTCTTTCCTTTCGATTAATACACAACGTTTTAGTTTAACTGAAATATGTTCATTTCTTGAAACTAACATGCAACTTTATTTGGCTACCATCATTACACGCATGGTTTACAATTTAATGTAGAGATTCTCACAGCTTGTATTTTTCACACAACCACGATTTCTAACACATATTCATTGTTTTTCTACAGAGATGAATATTAAGTCCAAATTAGCATGCTAGATTACAATCGAAAATAACATAACATTAATCATATCATTCCGTTAAGTTCACTCATTCGTTTCTTGCAATCACACTGTATTTCATTCAAATTATAGTATTAACAAGAGCAATAATTCCACTTGTTTATTCATGCATAATTATTACAAAACTTAACATGGTGTGTTTCATTCTTTCAGACCAGTCGACTGTTCGACATGATCGGTCGACTGCACGTCTAGTTTTCCAATTTCTCAAAATGTCTTTAGTTCTTTTCCATTCATTCAAGTTTTCACATGATGTATATAGCATGGGAGATTTCATTGTAACAATCATTCAATCAATCTAACTTTACACACACATAATGACAATTCAATCTCAATCCTAGCATTATTTCTATTCTAGAAGTCATGAGAAACACCCACCTTTTTGAAAAAAAAACCAATGAAAAATTTCCTAGAGCCTCCTAGATTGCGATGCACGAACTTCTCCTCCTTGATCCTTGCCAAAAACGAAAGCTCCAAGTGTGGGGAAATGGTGGCCGGCCTCCAAAGGAACACACTCAACTCCACTAATATGTCTCTTATTAAATTTTCTCTTCTTTCAATAGATTACTTGTGTAGAATACAAATAAATGGGAGGGGTATTTATACTAGTTTTGAAGTAGATTGGAAGGCTAGGATTCAATGGATGGTTAGAGAATGGAGGGCTAGGATAGGAGTAGGAGTTAGAGCAACTACCCACACACTAAGTAACCACCCATGTACACAAACCCACTCCTATACCCAAAACCGGCCCCAATTTGTGTGCAATGCACACTACGTGCATGCACGTACCACCTAGTACCCATATTTAAAAGTTGTAAAATTTTAATAAATTAATTTGTTCACATTTTGTCTCTACATGACAAGTGTGGCCATTTAATTGATTTATTAAATTAGTGGGCTTCATAAATAGTGGGCTTAGGTTGTGGGCCAGAACAACAAATTAGTAAATAATTAAAATGGGCTAAAAACAATTAATTAGTGTTTTAGGATTTTTGAAAATAAGCTTTTTAGGAAAATAAAGGAAAGGAAAAAATAATTGTTCATACTATTAAAGAAATTTTGTATATAAAATAAATAAATAATATACATATGAAATTTGCACGTGCACAACACGTGGAAAGAAAAAATAGTATTTTTATTAAAATGAAATTTGGGATATGACAACACTCCCTCATTAAAATAGTTCCGTCCCCGGAACTACAATTAAAGGGTGAGGAAACAGAAATACAACAAGAAGAAAGAAAAAATATACAAATCAAACAAAGAGCTCGGGATAATCCTTCATCATCCTCTCCTCAGATTCTCAAGTAGCATCTTCAACCAACTGGTTTCTCCAGACTACCTTGACCATCGGTATCGACTTATTTCTCAAGACTTTCTTTCGACGATCAACAATCTCAACTGGGAGCTCATTGTAACTCAGATCCAACTGCAAACCCTTTGGCACTTCAGGCAAATGATGACTTGGATCTGGAATGTAACCTCTCAGCATAGACACATGAAAGACATTGTGCACCTGGGTCAACTCTTTCGGTAATTCAAGCCGGTAAGCAGTTTTTCCGATCCTTTTCAATATCTTATATGGAACTATGAACCTCGGGGCTAACTTCCCACTCTTGCCGAATCTGAGCACGCCTTCGCTGGACAATATCTTCAGAAAGACAAAGTCACCAACCTCAAACTCAAGGTCCCTTCTCCGGTTGTCTGCATAGCTCTTCTGCCTACTCTGAGCCTCCACCAACCTCTTCCGGATCAGATCAATCTTTTCAGAGGTCTGCTGCACAATCTCAGGCCCAAACATCTGACGCTCCCCAACTTCAAACCAACAAACAGGCGTCCTGCACTTCCTGCCATACAAAGCTTCGTACGGTGCCATCCCAATACTGGTCTGAAAACTGTTGTTGTAGGCAAACTCTACCAAAGGTAAATGTCTTTCCCAACTGCCTCCAAAGTCTAGTACACAAAACCAAAGCATATCCTCAAGAATACGGTTTACTCTCTCGGTCTGCCCATCGGTTTGGGGATGAAAAGCAGTGCTGAAATTCGTTTTGGTACCCAAAGCTGTCTGAAGACTCCTCCAAAAATGCAAAGTAATCCGTGCATCTCGATCAGACACAATGGTCAACGGTACCCCATGAAGCCTGACGATCTCACCCACATACATCTCAGCTAACTTGTCCATCGAAGCAGTGAGTTTCATTGCCAAAAAGTGAGCAGACTTAGTTAGTCGATCGACTATGACCCAGATCGCATCGTTGCCCTTAGGACTCTTGGGCAAACCTGTGATGAAATCCATACTGATGTTATCCCACTTCCATTCCGGAATAGGTAACGGCTGTAATAGACCTCCAGGTTTTTGATTCTCAGCTTACAGCTCGACACAAATTCAGCCACATCCCGTTTCAAACCTGACCACCAGAAATGCTGTTTAATGTCCCTATACATTTTGGTACTCCCAGGATGTACAGAAAAAAGAGTAGCGTATGCCTCCTGAAGAATACTTTCTTTCAAGTCCAACTGATCCGGAACACACAGCCTCTCAACAAACCACAACACTTCATCCCTGATTTGAAATTCGGACAACTTGCCAGCACCAACCTGCTCCTTCATCTTCAGACTCTCTGCATCTTCCTTCTGACTTGCAATAATCCTTTTGTTCAGCGTCGGTTGAAGTCTCAACTGAGCTAAAGATGATCCCAAGCCTTGCAGAACAACTTCAATACCAGCCCGATCCAACTCCTCTGCCAACTGCCTCTGAGTTGTAATCAAACTCGCCAGACAACTCTTGTGGCTAAGTGCATCAGCAACAACATTAGCCTTCCCATGATGATACTTAATCTTCGGACGAATGTCCTCAAGTACCTCCAGCCATCTCCTTTGCCTCAGGTTCAGATCTTTCTGCTGATAGATGTACTTCAAGCTTTTATGGTCTGTGTACATATTCAGCTTCTCACCATACACATAATGTCTCCATTGCTTTAAGGCAAAGATAATCGCAGCCAACTCCAGATCATGAGTCGGATAATTCTTCTCATGCGGTCTTAGTTGCCTAGACCCATAAGCGATCACTTTTCCTTCTTGCATTAAGACACAACCAAGCCCACGATGTGAAGCATCGCTGTAAACATCATACTCAACACCTACTCTAGGCAAAGCCAAAATGGGTACAGTAGTCAGCCTCTCTTTCAACTCCTAAAAGCTTGCCCCGCACTGCTCAGTCCACTTGAAGTTCACATTCTTCTTGGTCAAACTAGTGAGCGGCACGGCTATCTGAGCATAACCTTGAATGAATCTCCTGTAATATCCAGTCAATCCAAGAAAACTCCTGACTTCCTTCACTGTAGTAGGCCTTGCCCAATCTCTCACTGCCTCGATTTTCTGAGGATCAGTTGCCACTCCCTCCTTAGAAAGGATGTGACCTAGGAATGCCACTTTAGATTTCTAGAAATCACACTTGGACAACTTGGCATACAACTCATGCTCCTGAAGCTTCCTCAAAACTGCTGCCAAATACTCCGTGTGCTCCTCCTCCGACTTGGAGTACACAAGAATATCATCGATAAACACCACGATGAAAGAATCAATGAACGGCCTCAGAACTCTGTTCATCATGTCCATGAAGATTGCAGGTGCATTCATTACTCCAAATGGCATAACTAAGAATTCGTAATGCCCGTGTTGAGTTCTGAACGCAGTCTTGTGCACATCTTCAGTTTTCACTCGAACTTGATGATATCCTGATCGAAGATCTATTTTGGAGAAAACAGCAGCTCCTTGTAGACGATCGAACAAGTCATCAATTCTTAGAATCGGATATTTATTCTGAATAGTGACCTTATTCAGCTCTCAGTAGTCGATGCACATCCTCATCGAACCATTCTTCTTCTTTACCAAAAGCACCGGCGGTCCCCAAGGTGACGCACTCGGTTGAATAAAGCCTTTCTCCAATAGTTCCTCAATCTGCCGTTTGATCTCATCCTATTCCACATGTGCCATCCTATACGGTGCCTTGGAAATAGGTGCACTCCCAGGCTGAATAGTGATGCTGAACTCTACATCACGATGCGGAGGTAACCCAGGCAAATCTTCCAAGAACACAATTGGATAATTCCGAACCACAGGAATCTGCTGCACCTCTGCAGGAATCCCCTTCTTCTGGCTAATAGCAGCGACCAACTCTGAACATCTCCTCTTCCCTTGGAAAGTGACTTCAGGTCCTCCTAGAGCCTTTACTGTTACTGTCTTGGTCTTGCACTCGATATTCGCATTGTACACCGACATCCAATCATTGCCAATGATAACATCAACTGCCAAAACATTCAGCTCGATCAGATCGATCCCGAAAATTTGATCTCCAATCACGATCTCGCAGTCAGCATAGTACCGATCAGTGGTTAAAGTCTCCACTGATGGAGTAGCTACTGCTAAAATCTTGCCTAGAAAGATTTTTGGTTCAACTCCCAGAACTTTAGCAAATCTAGGTAATACAAAAGTATGAGAGGATCCAGTATCGAACAGAATAACAGCTTTCATTCCATTCATATAAAGTTCTCCTTTTACATAATACACACTTATTACGTAATAGTTCGCTAAATAAACGGGAAAAGAAAACAACATGAACCTCTAAACATCCACCCTCGTACCAGTGATGACATGATCTACTTCATCAGCATCAGCTTCAGTCAAGGCAAATACTCGTCCTTGCTGGTACGGTCGCTTTCCAGCCTGCTGAGTTGGTCCCCTTTGGACGACATCCTTTAACTTCGGGCACTGGGATCGGTAGTGACCTGTCTCCCCACAATTGTAACAAGTCACCACAGGAGGTCTCATCCATGCATTTCCGGGTCTCCCATCTATGTTGACAGCATTCGCTCCCGTTGGTCTGAACCTCTAGGCTGACGGCTGTCCCTTGGCACTCCCAGCAACTGCAGGCCTCTTCCCCATGTTCTAGTTGTTCCTTCTATTCTGAACAGTATGGAACTGCTCCATGTCTGCCTCCGTGGCTGCCGCCCGTTTGACTAGCTTGTCATACCTCCTGATACCGAGGGGTATCATCTAGGACCTCAAGCTCGGTCTTAACCCATGCTCGAACTTACGAGCCTTCTTTGCCTCATCCATCACTAATTCGAGAGCATACCTTGAGAGCTGAGTGAATCTCGTCTCATACTCCCTAACTGACATGCTGTCCTGCTGTAGTGACAGAAACTCCATGGCCTTTTTCTCCTGGACATCTGAGGGAAAATAATGACTGTAGAATTCTTCCAAGAATTCCTCCCAGCCAAGAACAATACCTCCCATTGTCCGCTTCATCGACTACCACCACACTGCCGCATCCTTCTCGAACTACAGAGTCGCCAACTTCACCTTGCTGCCTTCATGGGTCTCCAAGACTTCGAAGATAGTCTCTACCTGCCGGATCCAGTTGTCAGCCGCGTCAGGGTCTGACTTTCCTTCAAATACCGGTGGTTTCATCCGCTTGAATGATTCCACGAGTTTGATTGCATCGAGTACTGGATTCACAGGCACCCTTCCTTGGTTCTGGTTTATGGCCACGGCATTGAGTGTCTGATAGACCCTCGCTAGTTCCGTTTCCAAGTCCAGACCTTCACCGTTTCTTGCTCTTCGTCGAGCCATATTCTGATGCAAAAGATCCATTAAATTCGAAGTATAAAACATGAATTTTAAATCAACTTTTCATTTCATTGAATTTCAAACTTTATACATTCGAATTGAAAACATTTCTTGACATCAGAATGAAAGCAGTAGAAGCTACAACAGTCTAACTCCTACGGTTTCTCTTCGCTTCACGAAGCTCTCCCCGTAGTTCCTCAACTTCCTCCTTCAGTACATCGGTCATGTTTTTCCTCTTCTCCAGTTCCCATACACGATGACTGAGAAGTGCAAAATCATCCTTGCGCTTCGCCAACTGAGCCTCTAATAGTCCGACTCTCTCCTGCAGTGTCTCAACCTGCCTCTGAAGAGATATCACAAGACTACTCGGAACCGGTTCTTCTTCGTCAGAAGAATCATCAGATGAGTCTAGAGGTAGGGTGATCTCTCGGGACTCAGGCCGTTCCTCTCCGTCAAAATCTGCTTGTCCTGGATAGAACTATTCCTCGGAATCTGCTTGTTCAAGATAATAATCTTCCTCCAAGATATGCCAATTGTCGTCTCCAGCAGGATCGAAGTGATCAGCCATCTTAGAAATAGAGAGGAAGAAGCATAAATCATAGAGCAACACAAATGTAAGTAACTTACATTTAAATCTCTAGACTCAACACACACTCTAATGTCCACTTCTAGGGTGTCGTTCCTTATAAATTTGTACTAGTGTGAAGCGTGGCTCTGATAACACTCTGTAGCACCCCGAATTTCAAATACAACTGAATTCGAGATTCCACAGGATCTTTACGCTTCTTTCGTACAATTTTATAAGGAATCAAAAACTTTTCACTTTAAATCAGATTTACATGAAATCTTTACACTTTACAATTCACAGCGGAAGCAAATTACAACATTATTATATAAAAGTACAACAATATTTGAATAATCTTTAAGCATCAGTTCTCCTTTAATCTTTATCGGGCTATTTTCCCTGCATACAAAACTGTGGGTATGTCAGTTTATTCAACCGACGGAAATTATACATGGCCATCCTTTCTATGCCGGAAACAGTATAACGATTCTCATTTCTTAACAAAATCACAAACTTGTTCACAAAACAGAGATAAAGGGGCTATCCTATTGATGTCGTGTCGTGCTGTGCACTTAGTCCTTAATGCAGTTGTTTATATTACATGACACTAATGTGCACTTGTTCAGATTCTATGCATCTCATACTACATAGGTCCGAGGGCAAGCCCTTAATCGTACTTCATCTTATAGGGTTCAGTCCCTCACCATGACTTAAACTACTACGGTAACTACGATAAGTATCCTAGATGTCTTATGATCTACGAGCCCATGCCCAGGCAGTCTGGAGGGGAATCCCACGCACTGACATGACGCATCAAGCAGGCAGACTATGGACAATTCAGCCTCTGCCATGGAACAATGGCACCACCCGTAGCCACCAAAACACCGTACAAGCGTCGCCACCGGGACGATAATTCTGGAGTAGTGCTCACGCCATGTCATGACGCATCAAGCAGGCAGTCTGTGAATCACTCTCACACCGCCAATCCGATGACCCTCATAATTGTGTTTTTCTCTTACTTTCATCACATCTCCACTATGTATCTAGTCCTTAGTTCGTTAGAATCATGAACAAAATCAATTCTCTAGAGTTAGCCTTTCCACTATATCGGTCTTAATTCTTTATTCAACATGACCCAAATCTTGGTCTTTTCATTTCAAATTTCATTTCAATTCGTTTCTTTCCAATGCCGGTATGAGGCTTAGCTACACTCTAGTTCTCAATTTCAATTCACAATTTCACAAGAATTGAGCCTTTCAAGCTCTTAAGTTCATTTTTCATGATTACATCAGATTTTCCTTTTCATGTTCATAGCATTCATAATCGTAAAAACCTTTCATAAATTCAACAGAATAATTTACTTCACTTCATATGCGATTTCATGCAAAGGTAAATAAAATTTACTTTTCTAATCCGTCAGATACAACCTCCATCAAATCTCTTTCAAACAATATATATATATATATATATATATATATATATATATATATATATATATATAATAAAACACAAAGAAAGCTATCAAGTGGCTCATATTCAATCTATCCCAAAATCATTGGACCAGATCTACTCTCACAAAACATATTTTCCCGCCCAAATTTCAAACCCCACAATTTTAAAATACACTCTCTCTCTCTTTCCCAAAATACCCACCCGTTCTCTCTCTTTTCTCCCGCTCATTGTCTCTCTCTCTTCCCTTCGCTCTTACTGTCTCTCTCTCTCAGCTCATTTCCCCAACCCCCCTCTCTCTTTCCTCACTTCCCGACCCCGTCTCTCTCTCTCTCAAATCACTCCCCGACCCCCCCTCTCTCTCGATGCCCTCAAGGCCCGCCCCCACTCTCTCTCTCCACGCCCCACCTCCTGAAACCCCGACGCCCCGACGCCCAACCACCTCGGCGACCCGCCTCCTCAAGCCAACCCCGATGCCCTACCTCCTGTCCTCTCTCCTCACTTACCGACCCGCCTCTCTCTCTCTCGATGCCTCCACGCTCTCTCATATTTGGTAATTAGTCACTTACTTTCCATTTTGCTTATTTTGCTTTTTTTTGTTCACTTATTTTAACTAATTTGATTTGGGTTTTTGTTACTTTTGCAAGGATTGTGGGAAGCAGGTGTATTTGGGTATGGATTTTTATTTTTATTTTTGTTGTTGTTGTTGTTGTTGTTGTTGTTGTTGTAAGTTGCTGAATCAGTTTTTGAGAATTTTAACTAATTGGTTTTTTTCTTATTTATGTTTTTGAGAATTTGCAGGGGGTTTTGACACTGCTGATGCTGCTGCTAGGTTAGTTTGATGATTGTTTTGTGGTTTTTTAATGACCCGTTTGAGTTGAGAGAACAAATTGAGCTGAATTTTGTTGAATTAGGGCTTTTGATCGAGCTGCGATCAAGTTTCGGGGAGTGGAAGCTGACATGAACTTCACTTTGAAACAGGTAAAGATAGGAATTTTTAAATTTTTTAAAAAATTTGGTATTTGAGAGTTGAATTTCTAATGGTGGCAGACGAGTAATCTGACAAAGGAGGAGTTTGTTCATGTGCTGAGAAGGCAGAGCACAGGGTTTCCGAGGGGGAGCTCCAAGTATCGAGGGGTTCCGAGGCAAAAAGTATGGCATGTTATCACTCTTTTTCACTCTTTTGATACATGTTTTTAAAGCATTTTGTTTGATGGAGATGTCGTATTCAACTCAACAGATATGTCTATTTGGGCCTTTTCGATACAGAAGAGGAAGCTGCACGGTAGCAGTTTTTTTTGTCGGTTTTGTGATATTCAATATTCATTTATTGTGTCAATTAATCTTATATATATTTGAGATTTATCAGGGGTTATGATAGAGCAGTAATTAAGTATAATGGTAGGGATGCTGTGACCAACTTTGATCCTAAAATCTACGAGAATGAGCTGAATTCTGTTGGTAAGTCAAGTTAGTGATTAATGTTTAGGGACGATGAGGACAAGAACTATTTGTTCTGTGTGTTGATTGTTGATGTTTGTCATTGAATGTGAGCCACTTGATAGCTCCAAGTATCGAGAGTTGAATTTCTACAGGGTGAGACTCTTCCCGGTGTATGTTTAGCAACTTCATGTATTTAGAAATAAAGTTAATCTCTATGCAAATGTATATTAACTGAATTCTATTTTCCTTCTACTATTGTAGTGCATCGCAGATAACAACCCTGAAAATATCCCTTGCATGAATTTGAAGAATGGTCCCTCAAGGTAATCTAAGCAAATTTTAATATATATTGCATTTGTTGAAAAGATTGAACTTTCATCATGAACTTATGTAGCAATTTTCAGTAAATTTAAATTTTTCTTCCGGAAATGAACTGTAAATTATTCTAAAACCTCATTAATATTCTGAAAAGTTGGACCAAAATAAATCATTAATACATTGGTAACAAAGTAATTCATATAAAGTGTACACCTCATAATTATTCTCGCTGTAGAACATATTAACTTTCCTTGAATCTGTATCAACACATATTCTTAACAAATTGGTCTTCCGTTTAGTTAGATATGTCCTTGCACTCAGAAGAATAATTTAGAAAAAAACTGTATACTCACTGGGATTTCTGTAATTGCTCATTTCAGGATGAAGTTAGCAAGCTTCTATGCGCAACAATTAGTGAGCGAGAGCGAGACATTATAAGGCACTATTTCGGTATTGACATTGAATGTCATACATGGGAGGATATAAGTAGGCAGTAAGTACTTCTCATCCAGCTTGAAAATGTATTAAAAGTGGTTGATAAATCTATAGTTGATTCTTATTCTGATCATTCAGAAACATATAATTCTACTCATAATTTATTTTGACATACATTTAATTTGACATATAGTTCTGACAGTTGACATACATTTAATTTGACATATAATTTTTCAGTATGAAACTAACACACCAAGAAAGGATGATGAGATTAGGGAGGTTACAAATTAACTCACAGTTGAAACCTCATCAGCTTGCTTTCCAATCCCTATATGAGAAAGTACTAGCTAAAGGTACAAAAATAATTTCCAACAATTTTTAATAGGCTAAAGCAAGTATGAAAATTGAAGAAGGATTAATATATCTATTAAAACTAGGACTAAGGTAATGTTTTTTGTTCATATTTTGATACCTGCTGCAATGTGACTGAAACCTGATGTTCAAATCTATATGAGCAGAGTAAGAAATTCGCAAATGACACACAACAACATGTTTTGGGAGCAAATATCTGAACATAAAGTAAGATAAACATCCAATCGATGTCTTTAAATGATACAAAATCAACTCTGTAAGTGCTAAATAGCAAATGGTAAGTGAAGGGCGCTACTTTGGAATGCTCCTTCCATCTAAGGCATTTCTTGCCTCCGCTATAGTCTGTAAGTCCATGAACTGGATTAATGCCTATACATAAAAATAGATCTCAAATAGGTTAGAGTTCTTCAAGTGCGTTCAGAATGTAGTGCAATGCAATGATGGAGGAAAGGCCAAAATGAAACTAATGGTACAAATTGTGCAGAAAAAGAAGTCAGTCAAACTGATTATATCAGATATGAGTTTCTTTGATGAGAATTGCAAAGACAAAAAATCAGTGTATGTTTTTTTAGATTTAATGTTTAGTAGGAATTATAGTATGTGTTCCATTGATTGTGTGAAACTTTCTCCGAGTGCTTATCATATAGTATATTATTTCCATTGTTTAGCACCGATAGAGTAGGGAGCCCGTTCGAGTTTGACACTGATAATTTCCAGATCAGTGTTGAATTTTATGCATGTTTTGGTTTACAGTACTCCTGTATAATTTTAATCTCTTAATTATAATGAACACAATAACTGTAGTTTTTTTTCTTTCTTTTGTACTTTGTGTACTACATCGTTCAATTCATTTTAAGCTTGCTTTAAGCATTCTTACCTGACAAACTTATCCAATTATTTACCAGAAACTTGACAGTTTTATGGAGATGGCATTTGGGCAAGAGTGATATATATATTTTTAAATTTATAATTTTTGCTAGGAATACCAGACCTACAGTTGATGGATAATGTTAGTTGAAGTGTTATCATTGCTTTCATTAACAAAGTTCACTTTCAAAGCTGCCAATGTCATGTCTTTCGGTGATAAGCAGGTGGTGGATCAATCTCGAACTTCAGGACACAATGGGCGTTGCAAGAGATAGATTAGTGGAAAACTACTTTGGGGTAGTAGGGTGGGCTTATGAGCCAAAATTTTGGAGAAGCAGGGAAGCAATGACCAAGGCAAACTGTTTCATAACATACATTGATGACATATACGATGTATATGTTTCACTGGAAGAACTTGAACTCTTTACTGAAGTTGTTGATAGGTAATGGACGTATTCTAACTAAACTGACATGAATTAAATTTAGAAGAATTGGTTAAGATGAACTTATTATTTCTTATAACCAGGTGTTTGAAGACTACATATCACAAAAAACGTGGTGCTGACCGTGTATGCTTTACACACCATCCGAGTTGCATTATATTTTCTTCAAGATATAATTCGAAGTCCAAAGGCGGTGCATCTCCTCATAGTCCATATCACCAATTTTAAATTTTTCCAAATTTCCTTTTTAAAACATTCAGCATAATTATATACTCACCCTCCTTTGTATTGGACAGAGTCCTTGCAGTATCTTTCTTTGCATGATAATCGATACCTCTGCTCCTTCAAAGGGCACAAAGACAGGTGATGATTCTCCTAGGTTTGCAGTTTTACTGTTTTTTTATCGTAAACGGTGGGTCCATAGCCCCCTGTGCTTCATTAGAAAGATTTCAGTTGCAGTTTTACTCTTCGAAACAGGGATATAACTTACTTTCAGTTGCATGTTGCAAATGTGAACTGATGTATTTTCATTGTAGAGTTGTTTCCCTCGGTATGTCCCCTCTCAATGACAGCTTTATGTCGGGTTCAATTGACAATAGTGTGAGGATATGGGATCTCCGCGTAAATGCTTGCCAGGTTTAAATTTCGGCTTCTTCATGCATTCACATATTTCACATATATTTGAAGAAAATCAAACATAACTTGGTGTTTGTAATTGAACTGATTATAGTTGATCTTGCTTAGGTGGATGAATGCAATGAATGTCGTTTGACTTCGATCTTATCGAGTATTGAAATTTTGGTTAAATTCCAAAGTCATTTGTATTTGAATGTTTCAGTCAGTTTTGGCATGACTACTTTAAATTTTTATCTGATGTGTCTACATGATTCCTTTCAAGGGAAACGTACAGAGTTAGTATAATCAACGGGGAACTGATCATCGTCATATTTTCAATACCTATGAAGCTCTGGTCAAGGTAATGATTTTGAGTTCTCTTATAATCAGAACACTTTTTATTTATCTTTTGTGTGTATGTATGCACTTTACCAATTTATCCTCTTCCAGGTTGCTCATGAATTCAAATTGATTGAGGCTCTCAACCAATCTTGATCAGATGTGCAGTACTTCAGAAGTGTTTGTTTCTTTATGAAAATGTAAAGAAATTATCTTATCTGCATTTACCTGCCTTTTGCATACTTTCATATACTCATTCTCTCTATATACCAAATGCAGTTAAAGTATAAAAACTGCATCCTAATGTATTATCTGCATATAATTAGAGTGTTTTTTTTAGATGATATACTTGGAAGAAAACTAGCGACAAGGCGCATGAAAAAAAATTCGTTAGTAGCTTGGCGCTTTCAATTAAATCTTTTAGGGCCAGGGTTATGTAGTTTTAATTAATTATTTTGGAAGCTAAAACAATGCATTACAGGAAATTGGAACATTTTCATTGGTCGCAGTCAGGAATTTAGTAGGGGAAACTTTCCCGACTACTTTCTTTGGGTTGCCAGGGATGTTCTGTTGGGAATGCATGCATCAGGATGCTGATCTCATCAATGGCCGGGGATGAAACAGAGACACATCAGTCATGGTAATCTTTGTTCTCTGTTATGTTTTTTATTATTATTTATATTTAGTTTCACTCTCTACATTCTCAATGAAAATGTAATTTACTTTCTCTAATAATGCTCAGAATGTGTTCGATCAAATTCCTGTAGGGGATACTTTTTAAATCAAATCTACATGAAAAAATCATATACATACATCTACATGGCAAATATCTGATGTTTATCTAGAAATGTAAGGTAGGTCTCCTCAAGATGTATGTCCCTTTCATTTTAGATTTTAATGAAATGGATTTTAGTATTTGTACTTGAACTTGATTCTGGTCGAATTTGTTTAGGTAGATGAATGCAACATTGAATTGATTTCTACGTCGATTTGCTCGCAATTCGGAAAAATCCTGATCCATAAGTATTTAGCAGGGCTTCTGTGTCAATATTGGTCTGATTTATCTACATTAATTTTATATATTGTTTTTATAACGAGTTGCAGCTACTATACTGAATAGTTTTATTGCTCGATACCCATCAGCAGATTGGGCACAAGAAGGAGGTGATCCATGTGTACCAGCTTCCTGGTCCTGGGTACAATGTAGTTCAGATCCACAACCGAGAATTATCTCAATGTCCGGCCTTTCATTAATGTTCATTTAATTATTTACACTGGAAACTAGAGCAAAAATAATTTTTGTCTAAAGTTAAAATGAATATATACAGACTAACATAAATGGTAATTATGCAGTACTTTGTCTGGAAAGAATCTTACAGGGGATATTCCTTCTGAGCTAACAAAGTTATCAGGCTTGGTTCAACTGTAAGTTTTATAGAGCTACTGTGAGTAAAAATAGTGCATTCATGTTTTACACTGCTTCGTCTCATTGACCAAAGAGGAGAAACAGACATATTTTGTTGCATAATTTTCTTTTTTTCTTCATATAATAACAAGTCATAGCTGATTATCGCAGGCGTCTTGATGGAAACTCACTCGCTGGTTCTATACCTGATTTCAGTGGATGTTCAATTCTGCAGATTATGTAAGAATACGTATCTCATAATTTCTGTATAACTGACTCTTCATATTGTTGAGTTTTTTATTCTTTTATTATTTAGTTATTTTTTATATTCTCTTTTCAGGTTAAACATATAGGTCAAGTACAATCAATGGGATAGAGTCTTAACAGCTTGACTACAATGAGAAAAGTTCTCTTTTTCGGATGTGATGGTTGGCGACCGAGTGCATACAAATTTGTTAACGTGAGCATGTTCTTTGACTTGGTTATGAATCTTCCATATTCAGTATAACTCTAATCTACATAAGCAAAGAGTACTAGGTTATGTACTTTAGATTTAATGGTTATCTACCTCTTTTTTCAACTCTGTTCTTCCTCTTCACAAATCTGAAACTTCACATTTGATTTGTTTTGTGAAGTGTGAGTAATATCTACATAACACAATCTGAAACTAAAGTTACCTTTGCACAATTCACAAATCTGAAACACTTCACAATTCACACTTCAAAATTCACTTTCACTTTGATTGCTGATCAATTATTTAAATTTTCAGGTACTTGATGGACCCAAACATGAATTTTGTCAAGTTCTTTGGAAAAAACTATGACGTTGAGACACTATCTGATGGCATAATCAAAGAAATATCAGAACACAAGAAGCAGGGATCATGACGTGTTTGCTTCTGATGGAAAATAATTCATTTTTTTTTCTTTTTCTTACATCGATTTCATAGTTGGAAAATCATTCTTAAACCATTTTTGGTGGAAGAAGTGATGAGATAGTTTTGGCAGTAAAGAGTTGACATATACCAGATGATGTTGTTAACCACAGTGGGAAATAAATTTATCCGTTTTTGAAGATTTCAAAGGGTTTTAGGGGATTCCAGCTCATTTATTGTTATGGCAACTTCTTCCATTGTTTGCAGTTTTCTCAACTTGGCCTTTTGTACTATTAATAATAATAGGAGATTGATGTTAAGCTTTTGTCATGCCCAATTTCAGTGTATTGGATACAATTACTTAGTTCTTTTTTATTAGAAAAGCGATTGGATGATGTTGCTGTCAGGTGGGATAGTGTTTGCGGCGGTAGGGTTTGGGGTGTCGGGTGTGAGTACGAAGGGGATATATTTATCTAACGGGTAACGGGTCGGGTATGGGTTGGGTCCCCTTCGTTTTTTGTTTATTTTTCTATTGCGGGTCCGGGTCGGGTCGGGTCGGGTCCAATTTTAGGGGACCCAGACCCGACCCGAAATTTCAACGGGTAGTAATTTAGGACCCATACTCTACCCAAATCAGATATGGTCGGTTCTGGTCCAACGTCGGGTCCGGGTCGGGTCCGGGTTTCGGGTTTTAATACCAATGCTATTAGTCATATGAAGATTTTTTCTTCCGAGAGCCCTATATATATAATGTCTATGTGATGTTGCTTGGATTGGCCTGGGGAAGATTTATATTTCTTGACTGTGATGATAAATTTTTAATTGTGAGCAGAATTTCGTAAGGAATTGCTGTAAAATGGCTAAAATTATAAAGGAGGTTCTGTCAAAATTTTCAGAATAGTTCCTAAAATCTATTATGATTCCAAACTATAGCTTTAGTCATATGAAGTTTTTTTTTTTGCCAGAGCCTAATATATATTATGACTGTGTAATGTGACTTGGATTGGATTATGGAGGAATTGTTATCAAAGGAATAATATTTCATGAGATATTCTATCGAAATTTTTACTAAACATTTTAAAGAAAGTTAAGACGTCGCGATAACATGCCGTATGAAACATTTTAAAGACGCCGTATTAGAAAAACATTTTACACACCCACCTTTTTTGTTTTATGCAATTCACCCAATCAAATAAATCTAACTAAATTTATATGCAGTCCCGAATACGTGTCGTAGGCACGTTCCACGGGCAATCCTAGTATATATATATATATATATATATATATATATATATATATATATATATATATATATATATATTCATTTTTATCACGAGACAGAAATAGAAATCTGAGATGTCAAAATAATCTGGACAGTCGACTCTAAAAACATAGCCAGTCGACTGTTCAGCTAAAGAAAATATTCAAGAAAATGCTCGGGATAGTCGACTACTAAACTTGATCAGTCGGCTGTTCTAAGAAAAGAATTAAAACCCGAAGGATTCAGGGCAGTCGACTGTTACTCAGACCAGTCGGCTATTCTGCAGGATTTTAACTCGAAGAATTCAATAACCAGGTCAGTCGACTAACTACACCTATTCGGTCGACTGATCAGTAACAAAACTTGAAATATAGAATCGTTTCTTCTTTCCTTTCGATTAATACACAACATTTTAGTTTAACTAAAATATGTTCATTTCTCGAAACTAACATGCAACTTTATTTGACTACCATCATTACACGCATGGTTTACAATTTAATGTAGAGATTCTCACAGCTCGTATTTTTCACACAACCACGATTTCTAACACATATCCATTGTTTTTCTACAGAGATAAATATTAAGTCCAAATTAGCATGCTAGATTACAATCGAAAATAACATAACATTAATCATATCATTCCGTTAAGTTCACTCATTCGTTTCTTGCAATCACACTGTATTTCATTCAAATCGTAGTATTAACAAGAGCAATAATTCCACTTGTTTATTCATGCATAATTAGTACAAAACTTAACATGGTGTGTTTCATTCTTTCAGATCAGTCGACTATTCGACATGATCGGTCGACTGCACGTCTAGTTTTCCAATTTCTCAAAATGTCTTTAGTTCTTTTCCATTCATTCAAGTTTTCACATGATGTGTATAGCATGGGAGATTTCATTGTAACAATCATTCAATCAATCTAACTTTACACACACATAATGACAATTCAATCTCAATCCTAGCATGATTTCTATTCTAGAAGTCATGAGAAACATCCACCTTTTTGAAGAAAACCAATGAAAATTTTCCTAGAGCCTCCTAGATTGCGATGCACGAACTTCTCCTCCTTGATCCTTGCCAAAAACGAAAGCTCCAAGTGTGGGGAAATGGTGGCCGGCCTCCAAAGGAACACACTCAACTCCACTAATATGTCTCTTATTAAATTTTCTCTTCTTTCAATAGATTACTTGTGTAGAATACAAATAAATGGGAGGGGTATTTATACTAGTTTTGAAGTAGATTGGAAGGCTAGGATTCAATGGATGGTTAGAGAATGGAGGGCTAGGATAGGAGTAGGAGTTAGAGCAACTACCCACACACTAAGTAACCACCCATGTACACAAACCCACTCCTATACCCAAAACCGGCCCCAATTTGTCTGCAATGCACACTACGTGCATGCACGTACCACCTAGTAACCATATTTAAAAGTTGTAAAATTTTAATAAATTAATTTGTTCACATTTTGTCTCTACATGACAAGTGTGGCCATTTAATTGATTTATTAAATTAGTGGGCTTCATAAATAGTGGGCTTAGGTTGTGGGCCAGAACAACAAATTAGTAAATAATTAAAATGGGCTAAAAACAATTAATTAGTGTTTTAGGATTTTTGAAAATAAGCTTTTTAGGAAAATAAAGGAAAGGAAAAAATAATTTTTCATACTATTAAAGAAATTTTGTATATAAAATAAATAAATAATATACATATGAAATTTGCACGTGCACAACACGTGGAAAGAAAAAATAGTATTTTATTAAAATAAAATTTGGGATATTACAAAAACTGTCTAAAGTAACAAATAACAATAATTTTAGTCAGTGAAAAAAAACATTAAGCACTCCAAAGGTCGTTTAAACATTTGTATAAAACCATAAAGTGCAAAAATAGATATATGAACAGATCAACAAAAAACAATCGTTGATCAAATAACATCGTAAAAGATCATTATAGCAAGAAGATAATAAGGCCAACCATACAAAATAAGAAGCAAAAAGAAAATTTAAGAACATGAATAATGAAAACAGTAAATAATAATAAAAGTAACACAAAGAACACAAACTTAAAGATGATAAAAAATATATATATAAGCCTGGGAAGATAGTCAATAAAAGACACGTCGAAATACCAACATTACTATAATATAAAAATTTTTAGTAGTTGTAATAGTGAAACAAGTTTAATAGTAGTAAATGAAATAATTATAATATCAATTATATAAAAATGAAAATAATAAATAACTAAGAATAATAAAAAATCATATTATATATGTAACCCCCATTTCCGCTAATAAGTATTTTTCGTGTATTTTCTATAATTTAATTTTTATAAACTTATTTTGTGCTAAATTCGTTTCGATTATTTTATTAAAGTATTTTCTAATCAAAAATTTTATTCATTTCGAATAATGGTGTATTTTGATCTTATTTTCTACATCTTATTGATCGACTATTTATATTTGAGTCCAAAAACAAATATACTATCATTATTGGATTATTTTAATAAATTGTTAAACCTGAATATTAATTTATTATATAATTTTATTTTGTTATAATTAAAACTATTAATTGTTATTACTTGATTATTTACTAAAATTCATCTATCAAATTACTTTGATCTATTCTTCTTGGCGAACCGTAAATTATTTTCGAGCCAACTTAAATTGTTTTCATTGTACTATTAATTTATCTAATTGGATTTCAATTTTTGATTCATGAGATATTCTTTTCGTCTTGTTGGACTACCTAGTTTTGTGGATTTTATTTTATTGGATTGTGATCATTTTATTGAACCCTATTGATTTATATCTATCTCTTACTTGAACCCTAAAACCCAATTTCAATTGTTCCTGACCCAAAATCGCTATTATTGAATCCTAAACCACTAACCCAATACCCTAAATTGTACCCTATAAATAAAACTCTATTGCAAACCCTAAAAATTGTGCAATTCGAAACCCTAGCTGCTTATTCTTTCTCTTCTCTCTCTCTCCTCGCCGTTTCTCTCTCCCAGTAATTTTTTTCGTCCAAATCCTCCAAACCACTGTAGTTTCTTCTTCCCATCCAATCTCTGGCACCCCCCGTCTCCGACGACCCCCTCCCCCACTCGTCGTCAGCCCTTCCTTCGACACCCATACAGCCGCCCATCCAAAACCCCATCCTCCTTTCATGTTTTCGATCGTCAGCCACAGCAAAAACTCCCTTGCTCCTCCACTTCGTCGACCAACACCGCAGGTGCCGCCCTCTGCCGTCACGTCGTTTGTCGTCGACGTCGCTTGCGTCGCCGACCACCAGTGCTGATCGAACCCCTTGCCACTGTTGTTGCCGTCTCTTTTTGTTGCAGTGGCTATCTTTTGTGCTGTTGATTACTTGGAGTTTTGTTTGTACGTATATCGTATGTGCTAATTTGCTAGTTCGTGGGTTCGTTGCTTCGGGATCCTTATCCCGTTATTCTTGGTATTCGTTTTCACCGTTTATAGGGCAAGACACTGTCCTATTGAATTGTTAATTGTCTCAAATCCAAGTTTTATTGAAATTCTTGCAAGTAGATCCTATTCGTTATCGTATCATTGTATTGATTATCTTCGTTGGGTTTATTGAGGGTTTACACGAGCTAACACCAATATTCTTGACATCGTACCACTTTGACTCAAAAAATATTGAATCTTGCATACATCATATAGTATTGATGATAGGAAATTTTCATGCATCTCATAACACGATTAATTATTGTAGAGACAATTGCTAGGTTGTATGTTGTTTGATCGATTGATGGTTGATTGATGATAAATTAGTATATGTATGTGTTCTAATTTTATTTATCAGGTTTTGACACTCATCATATTGATTATATAATTTATTGGCTAAAGAATTGACATCCATCATGTTAATTAAATTGATTAATGAAAAATGTCCTAAAACCTGTATCTTGCTTGCTGGCTGTATGTTGTATGTTGTGTAATCTAGTCACCTAAATAAATAGACAAAACTAGACACAAATTAAAACCTCGCAAGTGCACGAATCGTTTGGAAAAGCGTAGTGACGAGCAAGGGTCGATCCCACAGAGATTGTAGATTCTAACTTACTAATCAATAAAATAGAAAACAGAATATTGAAGTGTCGTTCTAAAAGTCTAAAAGAAATGAAAAGATAAAAATCTAAATAAGTAGCATCACAAGTTGAGTCACAAATCTCTGTTAAAGTAGTTGGGTTTTGATCTCCACCAATAGTCAGTAATGCTAAGTCATATACTACATCCATTACTCATGTTTGTTCTCTTCAAGGGCATGGTATCTACTCCTTAAAGTAATGTTTCCCTAAGCCAAGAATTAGGCATGGTATCTACTCTAATTCGTTTCTTTCATTAAGTACTTAGCATGGTATCTACTAAGTTGCACTTAAAGAAGGCATAAGAACAGTGGAAACGAACAAACACTCAAGGTCCTAGAAATTGGTATCAGATCTAGATCCCTTAAGTTGATCAAACCAAGAACCCCTAAAGATTTCCTTGTTACAAGTTATGAGCACGAGATACGGGTCGTCTCAATATGCCCATATAACAGATTCATATTTATAATACCCAAACTTGATAAACTCAGATTCCGTACGTCAGTCGACTGGCTATCACCACAGTCGACTGCTCCTAAGAATTCTGAACAAGTTTGATTATCATAAATCCATCTCAATTCAATCAGGTTCAATCAATAAGTAATAGAGAAGAATATAACATTAGACAACTACGGTTTCAATCTACCCAACTATGACATTAGTTCCACATAATAAAACTTTTATTGATTAATATAATAGAGTTCATGACTACAATAGAAATAAGAACTAAGAGAAAGAACAGAAGAACATTGATTTGTATGATGTTGCACTTTAGCCCAATCAGCAGTCGTCTAGTTCTCCTCCTTTGATGCTTGCTGTCGACGATCAGTCTTGATGATAGATCCGGCCTTCTCGAGAGAGTTTTTCCGCTTCTTTCTTGATTGGTATTTATAGAACAAGAGAAGAGAATTAGGGTTTGTACTTTTTGCAGAGAAGTCCTCTTCTTTTGTTATTTCTTTCCTTATCTTCATCAGTCGTTTATTTCTTTCTCTTTTTCTTCTTTCCTTCCTTATCTGCTCACCACGTGCTTCTTGCTTTAATTGTTTGAGAAGTTGTTATTCGCAGAAAACACCTGGGTTTGGATAACTTAATTTTGATTCGGATTTGGATGAGGATGCATCTGTTCTTATCTTCTGACTCGCTGCGTACCAGTCGACTGGCTTGGGAAGCAGTCGACTGTGTCGAGCCTTATCAAACTCTCTGTCCAGTCGCCTGGTTGAAGACTCAGTCGACTGACGCTCTGTAATATTCTGAGTTCATCCTCAAATTCTGTGTTAGTCTGGAATCTGCTTCGTTTGGCTGTTTTAAGCTGTTTCCTATGGAAAAAGAGAAAAGAAGCGTAAATACCACATATAGAGCATTTAAATGTCTAATTGCCTTAAGATTATTGCTCCTAAAAGTGAATAATATTTGGTTCATCAAATACCCCCAAACTTAGCTATTGCTTGTCCTCAAGCAAACTAAAATTATGAATAAGGGGAAAATAATAGTATTCAACCACCAAGAATTTTTATTATGAAAGCATCAAAATTTCAATATAAACAATTTCAAATAAAGTAAAAACAAGTATACCCACTTTCTTCAGTGCGAATGCTTAGTTAGAATCCCCAACTCAATCATACTTGTCATGCCATTAATTTTAGTTATTGTATGCAACTGCTCAATTCTGTGATTATCCCTTTTCTCTACTACAAACCGAGTAGCAAACTAGAGGGTTTTTTTTTTTTTTTTTTTAGTCTCTTCTCTAAAGTTGTCACTTGCCTTTTTACGCGAGTGCAAAACATTTGTGATGAATCCACCCGGTTAATCAACAAATCACAAACTTTAAGTGCTTTGCATACTCATATTCCAAGTTGTCGTTTGACGTAAAGGTAAACATTGGTGATGAATACCCCTAGTTACTAAGCACTCAAAACATTGGAGTAGATTGACTTTATTCAAATATATATATATATATATATATATATATATATATATATATATATATATATATATTTATCACTCTATTTACTTAAACTCAATTTAGGACTAGATCTAAAGGGAATAATCACCAGAAAAAGTATCACATTTGTTTGTTATGTATAATTGCATGACTCCTTCAATTTTGTAGGGAATTATGAACTCAACAATCCTAAAGTAAATAAGTATTCTTAGTCTTACTTTATAAGAAATTATTTATCTTAAAAAAAAAATATCAAAAGACTCCAAATAACTAAATACCCCCAAACTTAGATGGAACATTGTCCTCAATGTTCGCACAAAAATTAAAATAGGCATGTGTTACCACCTAGTTTGAAGAAAAATGAGATAAAGAAATAAAGAAATGACTAAAGAAACGAATTAAGGAAGAGAGTGTAAATACTCCCCTGAAAAATTGGGTTGCCTCCCAATAAGCGTTGTGTTTCTTGTCTTCAGCTAGACTTGATGAGTTTATGCGAAGTATTGAATGGATCGCGACTCAAAACTCATCTTATTATAAGGCTTCCCCCCTCTGCCCATTCACCTTGAACATTGAGCTTCTGCCAACGCTCCATGTGGGGGAAACCTGTGCAACAATTCATGGACCGTACCATCTTGACATTAGTTTATCAGCAATGGTCCATCTTAATGCACCATTGTGCTTTTGAAAGACTCCCTGCAGCCTCTCCTCTTTCTGCATCCTAAAATTTGTAGCAACTGTCACAGGTAATGTCTGGTTCCCCCCCAAAGATTCATACTGCTGGTGTTCATGTAGTGGCTTCAGTTCCACGTCTAGGATTCTAGTAGCAGTCGGGACAGTTGACTTACCCCGTCTACCAGTCGACTGGTCTGCAGAAACACAAGTTTTATCAGACTCAAAATTTTTAACTGCAGGTGCAAGCTTACCTGTATATGACTTTGGAGTTTCAAGGTGATGTACTGTCTCTGCAATCCTCCGATCATCATATTCCTGTTCAACATGAGATAATGTTAGAGGGTGTGTAATTGTTTCTTGTAATGGATCAGCACTATGTTCCTGCAATGTTTGGTCACAAATTTCCTGAACCACATCAACATTATAACATTCATGATCATCGTGTGGAATTTGTGGTGCATCAAACATTTTAAACTCAATCTCTTCCTCTAGTGTTGTCCTTAATTGGAGCTGTTCTTGTCCTCTAGGGTTGGGTATGGTTTGTGATGGGAATTCTCTTGCCTTTCTCTCACTTAACTCCGTAGCGATTTGACCAATTTGAAATTCCAATTTTTGAATGGCCTGTCTTTGTTGATTGCTTGTTTGCTGTTGCTGTTGGAGTAACTGCAGAATGGTGGACTCAAAATCCAACTTATTCTTTTCTTGTTCTGGCCTATCATACCCATTCCCACCCTGGAATTGCTGCGTATGCCCTGGTGTGAATTGATTACCTTGATGGTTTTGCCACCCTGGGTTATACGTGTTTGAAAAAAAATTATTCTGGGGCGGGTACATTCCCTGTTCTTCGTAGTTTGTGTGCTCCTGATCTGCGAAAGAAAACATGGGACATGAATTAGTTGTATGGTTAGATTGAAAACAATTTGCACAAATTTCTTTTGGTTGGTTTTTTACGCCACCCAACGTTGAATTCACAAGCATATCAATCTTTTTGTTCATGGTTTCCATTTCTAATTGCATGTTTTTATTATGAGAAATTTCGTAAACTCCCTGTTTTTTCGAGATGCCCCTCCTTGTGGAGAATTGTTGTGAGTTCTCGCTGAGTTCTTCAAATAACTCTATGGCCTCCTCAGCACTCTTCCTCATCAACATTCCATTGCAACCTGCATCTACAATTGCTTTGTTAGCGTCATTTAAACCCTCATAAAATGATTGTACCTGATCATCCTTAGGTATGTTGTGCGTAGGACACTTGAGAAGCTTGTTTTTAAAGTCCTTCCATGCCTCGAAAAACAAATCTCCATCTTTTTGTTGGAAAAGTAGAATCTCCCTTTTTAGTTGTCTGGTTTTTCTGGGCTGGAAAGAACTCTTTCAAGAATTTTGTTGCCAATTGCTCCCATGAATTAATTGATCCTGGTTCCAAAGAATTATACCACAACTTAGCATTAAGTTTTAAAGAAAAAGGAAACAAGATTAACCTGATTTGTTCAGGGGTAAGCCCTTGGATGCTTTGTGTCCTGCAAAGATCAAAGAAGTCTTGTAGATGTAGATGCGGATCTTCGTCTGTTTTACCAAAGAAGTGGGGCACCATGCTAAGTAAATGAGGAGATAAATGCATGTTTCCTGTGACTTTGGGTTGAAAAGCTATGCAAGACGGTTGCTCAATATTCTTTGGAATGAATTTGTCTTGCATTGGTACTCGATTTAATACATTTTCACCCATTGTTGCTTCTGGAATTCTTCGCTGTACAGTCGACTGGTGGTCAGAGTCTGTTTGTGCAGAAAGTAAACTAAAAGAAAATGTTAGAAAAGAAAACGAAGAAATAAAATAAAATAAACAGAAAAAATATTCTACTGATTTGTAAGTTAAAATGCTAACACTCCCCGGCAACGGCACCAAAAACTTGTTGTGTAATCTAGTCACCTAAATAAATAGACAAAACTAGACACAAATTAAAACCTCGCAAGTGCACGAATCGTTTGGAAAAGCGTAGTGACGAGCAAGGGTCGATCCCACAGAGATTGTAGTATCTAACTTACTAATCAATAAAATAGAAAACAGAATATTGAAGTGTCGTTCTAAAAGTCTAAAAGAAATGAAAAGATAAAAATCTAAATAAGTAGCATCACAAGTTGAGTCACAAATCTCTATTAAAGTAGTTGGGTTTTGATCTCCACCAATAGTCAGTAATGCTAAGTCATATACTACATCCATTACTCATGTTTGTTCTCTTCAAGGGCATGGTATCTACTCCTTAAAGTAATGTTTCCCTAAGCCAAGAATTAGGCATGGTATCTACTCTAATTTGTTTCTTTCATTAAGTATTTAGCATGGTATCTACTAAGTTGCACTTAAGGAAGGCATAAGAACAGTGGAAACGAACAAACACTCAAGGTCCTAGAAATTGGTATCAGATCTAGATCCCTTAAGTTGATCAAACCAAGAACCCCTAAAGATTTCCTTGTTACAAGTTATGAGCACGAGATACGGGTCGTCTCAATATGCCCATATAACAGATTCAGATTTATAATACCCAAACTTGATAAACTCAGATTCCGTACGTCAGTCGACTGGCTGTCACCACAGTCGACTGCTCCTAAGAATTCTGAACAAGTTTGATTATCATAAATCCATCTCAATTCAATCAGGTTCAATCAATAAGTAATAGAGACGAATATAACATTAGACAACTACGGTTTCAATCTACCCAACTATGACATTAGTTCCACATAATAAAACTTTTATTGATTAATATAATAGAGTTCATGACTACAATAGAAATAAGAACTAAGAGAAAGAACAGAAGAACATTGATTTGTATGATGTTGCACTTTAGCCCAATCAGCAGTCGTCTAGTTCTCCTCCTTTGATGCTTGCTGTCGACGATCAGTCTTGATGATAGATCCGGCCTTCTCGAGAGAGTTTTTCCGCTTCTTTCTTGATTGGTATTTATAGAACAAGAGAAGAGAATTAGGGTTTGTACTTTTTGCAGAGAAGTCCTCTTCTTTTGTTATTTCTTTCCTTATCTTCATCAGCCGTTTATTTCTTTCTCTTTTTCTTCTTTCCATCCTTATCTGCTCACCACATGCTTCTTGCTTTAATTGTTTGAGAAGTTGTTATTCGCAGAAAACACTTGGGTTTGGATAACTTAATTTTGATTCGGATTTGGATGAGGATGCATCTGTTCTTATCTTCTGACTCGCCGCGTACCAGTCGACTGGCTTGGGGAGCAGTCGACTGTGTCGAGCCTTATCAAACTCTCTGTCCAGTCGCCTGGTTGAAGACTCAGTCGACTGACGCTCTGTAATATTCTGAGTTCATCCTCAAAGTCTGTGTTAGTCTGGAATCTGCTTCGTTTGGCTGTTTTAGGCTGTTTCCTATGGAAAAAGAGAAAAGAAGCGTAAATACCACATATAGAGCATTTTAATGTCTAATTGCCTTAAGATTATTGCTCCTAAAAGTGAATAATATTTGGTTCATCAAATACCCCCAAACATAGCTTTTGCTTGTCCTCAAGCAAACTAAAATTATGAACAAGGGGAAAATAATAGAATTCAACCACCAAGAATTTTTATTATGCAAGCATCAAAATTTCAATATACACAATTTCAAATAAAGTAAAAACAAGTATACCCACTTTCTTCAGTGCGAATGCTTAGTTAGAATCCCCAACTCAATCATACTTGTCATGCCATTAATTTTAGTTATTGTATGCAACTGCTCAATTCTGTGATTATCCCTTTTCTCTACTACAAACCGAGTAGCAAACTAGAGGGGTTTTTTTTTTTTTTTTTTTTTTTTTTTTTTTTTTTTTTTTAGTCTCTTCTCTAAAGTTGTCACTTGCCTTTTTACGCGAGTGCAAAACATTTGTGATGAATCCACCCAGTTAATCAACAAATCACGAACTTTAAGTGCTTTGTATACTCATATTCCAAGTTGCCGTTTGACGTAAAGGTAAACATTGGTGATGAATACCCCTTGTTACTAAGCACTGAAAACATTGGAGTAGATTGACTTTATTCAAAAATATATATATATATATATATATATATATATATATATATATATATATATATATATATATATATATATATATATATATATATTTATCTCTCTATTTACTTAAACTCAATTTAGGACTAGATCTAAAGGGAATAATCACCAAAAAAAGTATCACATTTGTTTGTTATGTATAATTGCATGACTCCTTCAATTTTGTAGGGAATTATGAACTCAACAATCCTAAAGTAAATAAGTATTCTTAGTCTTACTTTATAAGAAGTTATTTATCTTAAAAAAAAAATATCAAAAGACTCCAAATAACTAAATACCCCCAAACTTAGATGGAACATTGTCCTCAATGTTCGCACAAAAATTAAAATAGGCATGTGTTACCACCTAGTTTGAAGAAAAATGAGATAAACAAATAAAGAAATGACTAAAGAAACGAATTAAGGAAGAGAGTGTAAATACTCCCCTGAAAAATTGGGTTGCCTCCTAATAAGCGCTGTATTTCTTGTCTTCAGCTAGACTTGATGAGTTTATGCGAAGTATTGAATGGATCGCGACTCAAAACTCATCTTATTATAAGGCTTCCCCCCTCTGTCCATTCACCTTGAACGTTGAGCTTCTGCCAACGCTCCATGTGGGAGAAACCTGTGCAACAATTCATGGACCGTACCATCTTGACATTAGTTTATCAGCAATGGTCCATCTTAATGCACCATTGTGCTTTTGAAAGACTCCCTGCAGCCTCTCCTCTTTCTGCATCCTAAAATTTGTAGCAACTGTCACAGGTAATGTCTGGTTCCCCCCAAAGATTCATACTGCTGGTGTTCATGTAGTGGCTTCAGTTCCACGTCTAGGATTCTAGTAGCAGTCGGGACAGTCGACTTATCCCGTCTACCAGTCGACTGGTCTGCAGAAACACAAGTTTTATCAGACTCAAAATTTTTAACTGCAGGTGCAAGCTTACCTGTATATGACTTTGGAGTTTCAAGGTGATGTACTGTCTCTGCAATCCTCCGATCATCATATTCCTGTTCAACATGAGATAATGTTAGAGGGTGTGTAATTGTTTCTTGTAATGGATCAGCACTATGTTCCTGCAATGTTTGGTCACAAATTTCCTGAACCACATCAACATTATAACATTCATGATCATCGTGTGGAATTTGTGGTGCATCAAATATTTTAAACTCAATCTCTTCCTCTAGTGTTGTCCTTAATTGGAGCTGTTCTTGTCCTCTAGGGTTGGGTATGGTTTGTGATGGGAATTCTCTTGCCTTTCTCTCACTTAACTCCGTAGCGATTTGACCAATTTGAAATTCCAATTTTTGAATGGTCTGTCTTTGTTGATTGCTTGTTTGCTGTTGCTGTTGGAGTAACTGCAGAATGGTGGACTCGAAATCCAACTTATTCTTTTCTTGTTCTGGCCTATCATACCCATTCCCACCCTGGAATTGCTGCGTATGCCCTGGTGTGAATTGATTGCCTTGATGGTTTTGCCACCCTGGGTTATACGTGTTTGAAAAAAAAATGTTCTGGGGCGGGTACATTCCCTGTTCTTCGTAGTTTGTGTGCTCCTGATCTGCAAAAGAAAACATGGGACATGAATTAGTTGTATGGTTAGATTGAAAACAATTTGCACAAATTTCTTTTGGTTGGTTTTTTACGCCACCCAACGTTGAATTCACAAGCATATCAATCTTTTTGTTCATGGTTTCCATTTCTAATTGCATGTTTTTATTATGAGAAATTTCGTAAACTCCCTGTTTTTTCGAGATGCCCCTCCTTGTGGAGAATTGTTGTGAGTTCTCGCTGAGTTCTTCAAATAACTCTATGGCCTCCTCAGCACTCTTCCTCATCAACATTCCATTGCAACCTGCATCTACAATTGCTTTGTTAGCGTCATTTAAACCCTCATAAAATGATTGTACCTGATCATCCTTAGGTATGTTGTGCGTAGGACACTTGAGAAGCTTGTTTTTAAAGTCCTTCCATGCCTCGAAAAACAAATCTCCATCTTTTTGTTGGAAAAGTAGAATCTCCCTTTTTAGTTGTCTGGTTTTCTGGGCTGGAAAGAACTCTTTCAAGAATTTTGTTGCCAACTGCTCCCATGAATTAATTGATCCTGGTTCCAAAGAATTATACCACAACTTAGCATTAAGTTTTAAAGAAAAAGGAAACAAGATTAACCTGATTTGTTCAGGGGTAAGCCCTTGGATGCTTTGTGTCCTGCAAAGATCAAAGAAGTCTTGTAGATGTAGATGCGGATCTTCGTTTGTTTTACCAAAGAAGTGGGGCACCATGCTAAGTAACTGAGGAGATAAATGCATGTTTCCTGTGACTTTGGGTTGAAAAGCTATGCAAGACGGTTGCTCAATATTCTTTGGAATGAATTTGTCTTGCATTGGTACTCGATTTAAGACATTTTCACCCATTGTTGCTTCTGGAATTCTTCGCTGTACAGTCGACTGGTCCTTGGTACAGTCGACTGGTCAGAGTCTGTTTGTGCAGAAAGTAAACTAAAAGAAAATGTTAGAAAATAAAAAGAAGAAATAAAATAAAATAAACAGAAAAAATATTCTACTGATTTGTAAGTTAAAATGCTAACAGTCCCCGGCAACGGCGCCAAAAACTTGTTGTGTAATCTAGTCACCTAAATAAATAGACAAAACTAGACACAAATTAAAACCTCGCAAGTGCACGAATCGTTTGGAAAAGCGTAGTGACGAGCAAGGGTCGATCCCACAGAGATTGTAGATTCTAACTTACTAATCAATAAAATAGAAAACAGAATATTGAAGTGTCGTTCTAAAAGTCTAAAAGAAATGAAAAGATAAAAATCTAAATAAGTAGCATCACAAGTTGAGTCACAAATCTCTATTAAAGTAGTTGGGTTTTGATCTCCACCAATAGTCAGTAATGCTAAGTCATATACTACATCCATTACTCATGTTTGTTCTCTTCAAGGGCATGGTATCTACTCCTTAAAGTAATGTTTCCCTAAGCCAAGAATTAGGCATGGTATCTACTCTAATTTGTTTCTTTCATTAAGTATTTAGCATGGTATCTACTAAGTTGCACTTAAGGAAGGCATAAGAACAGTGGAAACGAACAAACACTCAAGGTCCTAGAAATTGGTATCAGATCTAGATCCCTTAAGTTGATCAAACCAAGAACCCCTAAAGATTTCCTTGTTACAAGTTATGAGCACGAGATACGGGTCGTCTCAATATGCCCATATAACAGATTCAGATTTATAATACCCAAACTTGATAAACTCAGATTCCGTACGTCAGTCGACTGGCTGTCACCACAGTCGACTGCTCCTAAGAATTCTGAACAAGTTTGATTATTATAAATCCATCTCAATTCAATCAGGTTCAATCAATAAGTAATAGAGAAGAATATAACATTAGACAACTACGGTTTCAATCTACCCAACTATGACATTAGTTCCACATAATAAAACTTTTATTGATTAATATAATAGAGTTCATGACTACAATAGAAATAAGAACTAAGAGAAAGAACAGAAGAACACTGATTTGTATGATGTTGCACTTTAGCCCAATCAGCAGTCGTCTAGTTCTCCTCCTTTGATGCTTGCTGTCGACGATCAGTCTTGATGATAGATCCGACCTTCTCGAGAGAGTTTTTCTGCTTCTTTCTTGATTGGTATTTATAGAACAAGAGAAGAGAATTAGGGTTTGTACTTTTTGCAGAGAAGTCCTCTTCTTTTGTTATTTCTTTCCTTATCTTCATCAGCCGTTTATTTCTTTCTCTTTTTCTTCTTTCCTTCCTTATCTGCTCACCACGTGCTTCTTGCTTTAATTGTTTGAGAAGTTGTTATTCGCAGAAAACACCTGGGTTTGGATAACTTAATTTTGATTCGGATTTGGATGAGGATGCATCTGTTCTTATCTTCTGACTCGCCGCGTACCAGTCGACTGGCTTGGGGAGCAGTCGACTGTGTCGAGCCTTATCAAACTCTCTGTCCAGTCGCCTGGTTGAAGACTCAGTCGACTGACGCTCTGTAATATTCTGAGTTCATCCTCAAAGTCTGTGTTAGTCTGGAATCTGCTTCGTTTGGCTGTTTTAAGCTGTTTCCTATGGAAAAAGAGAAAAGAAGCGTAAATACCACATATAGAGCATTTAAATGTCTAATTGCCTTAAGATTATTGCTCCTAAAAGTGAATAATATTTGGTTCATCATTGTCTACTATTTTTGACACAGTAAATAAACTTAAAATAAATTATTTTCTGAATAAGAATTGTAGCCTTATCTTTCTAGTTTCTAGAACATCTTCAATTTCTAAATTCTGAGTTGTGTAGCAAAAGTTATGCCCATTGTACTATAGCTATGTTTTTACTTTCAGATTTTCAGATTCTTGTATTGTGCATGCTTAAACAGTAAAAAGGCTGAAAAAATGTTAAAATTTTCCACTGATAATTTCCAGATTGTTAGTAATCATGTTTAGGAGTCTACAAAATATTTTTAATGAATTTATTATTGAGTTTTTGTTGTTTCTAAAAGTAAAATAACATGATATCTAGATTCTGCCTGAACATGAAATCTATAAAAGAACGATGTGTTTGACCTAACTAATGTTGTCGGAATATGAACTTTAAATATGCATTGGAACCATATGGAAGTCTAGTTTCTAGAATTTCTCACGGATTTAGTTTTTGATTTCTGAAACAGTGGGAAACTGCATTCTTGTACAGACTACTCTTGTTGTTCAGAATTTTATATTTCAGATTTTAGTAGATTAATTATTCCTATATCATAATATTGCATGAATTAGAGTGTGTATGTTGCATTGCATGGTCCTAATGCCCTATTGTCATCATTCTAATTTTCCTATCTAATTCATCGTCCTATTGCTCTCCTATTGATACTATTGTTCACCTCAAGTCTCAAATTGCATATTGTATTGTTGCATTAATAAAATAATTAACAAACCGGGGTTTAAGAGTTGACTTTAGTAGTGGACAATATAAGGAATGTACTCGGAGGAGGGGCCCGTGTTTCCCTATTTATTAGTCTATTGGTCATATTGGTCATATCGGTCATCGATTAATTGTAGATTACTGACTACAGTATCTCGATTGATTCGGTCATCGGTCATTATTGAATATCGTTGCCGAGTACATGAACAATAAAATCCACCCCTAAATCTAAATGTAATTTGTTTGTATGTAACAACCATGTGTTAAATAAATGGGACGCATGAAGTGCTTCATTAGTTAGGATTAAAATGATTAATAGACAAAAGGATTGACACATCACCGATATTGCATATTGTTCATCATTGTTCTTATTGATATCGAATATTGGCTAAGTGTTATTGATATTGGTCATTGAATATTGTTATCGAATTGTGAATCATTGTTTATATCCACTGCATCGATTACCGTAATATTGATTATTGATTATCGTGTCTTGTTGTTGATTCCTATTGATCCATTGACTTTATTGTTATACCGTTATTCCATTGTTTCCTACTTTCTATACTTGTTGTCCATGACTTACTCTAAGGATAATTTTTTCCCTCTTTTTAGATGAAGTGTTTACAGATGTTGATGGAGAATTGCCTGATAGATTGGGAGAACAACATTGGTTAAGGAATTGATTGCATCGCCGCTTAATAAATAATTATTTTTGTCATGAAGATGTAATTATTGAACTATTGTTATTTCATTGTATTGTGGGCTTTTAACCCGAATATTGCTATTATTGTTTCAGATGTTAGATTATTATTGTACTTGGATATTATATATTGCTTCATTTCAAGCTCAGCTTACAGCTCGACACAAATTCAGCCACATCCCGTTTCAAACCTGACCACGAGAAATGCTGTTTAATGTCCCTATACATTTTGGTACTCCCAGGATGTACAGAAAAAAGAGTAGCGTATGCCTCCTGAAGAATACTTTCTTTCAAGTCCGACTGATCCGGAACACACAGCCTCTCAACAAACCACAACACTTCATCCCTGATTTGAAATCCGGACAACTTGCCAGCACCAACCTGCTCCTTCATCTTCAGACTCTCTGCATCTTCCTTCTGACTTGCAATAATCCTTTTGTTCAGCGTCGGTTGAAGTCTCAACTGAGCTAAAGATGATCCCAAGCCTTGCAGAACAACTTCAATACCAGCCCGATCCAACTCCTCTGCCAACTGCCTCTGAGTTGTAATCAAACTCGCCAGACAACTCTTGCGGCTAAGTGCATCAGCAACTACATTAGCCTTCCCATGATGATACTTAATCTTCGGACGAATGTCCTCAAGTACCTCCAGCCATCTCCTTTGCCTCAGGTTCAGATCTTTCTGCTGATAGATGTACTTCAAGCTTTTATGGTCTGTGTACAAATTCAGCTTCTCACCATACACATAATGTCTCCATTGCTTTAAGGCAAAGATAATCGCAGCCAACTCCAGATCATGAGTCGGATAATTCTTCTCATGCGGTCTTAGTTGCCTAGACCCATAAGCGATCACTTTTCCTTCTTGCATTAAGACACAACCAAGCCCACGATGTGAAGCATCGCTGTAAACATCATACTCAACACCTACTCTAGGCAAAGCCAAAATGGGTACAGTAGTCAGCCTCTCTTTCAACTCCTAAAAGCTTGCCCCGCACTGCTCAGTCCACTTGAAGTTCACATTCTTCTTGGTCAAACTAGTGAGCGGCACGGCTATCTGAGCATAACCTTGAATGAATCTCCTGTAATATCCAGTCAATCCAAGAAAACTCTTGACTTCCTTCACCGTAGTAGGCCTTGCCCAATCTCTCACTGCCTCGATTTTCTGAGGATCAGTTGCCACTCCCTCCTTAGAAAGGATGTGACCTAGGAATGCCACTTCAGATTTCTAGAAATCACACTTGGACAACTTGGCATACAACTCATGCTCCTGAAGCTTCCTCAAAACTGCTGCCAAATACTCCGTGTGCTCCTCCTCCGACTTGGAGTACACAAGAATATCATCGATAAACACCACGATGAAAGAATCAATGAACGGCCTCAGAACTCTATTCATCATGTCCTAGATGGCTTAAGCTTTGCCCTACTCGCCTGCTGCCCCGCGGGTGGACCAACCATGCATCTACTGCCACAGGGTTGTTCACTCATTCCAGGACTGTAGGGCAGCGAACTGCAATTGCCTGCTGTGTGGAAGTGATGACCACATGGTTCAAGACTGCCCAAGGAACTGGCGCAATGCACCGATAGAAGGATCAGCCCATAATGGAGGACAGACTGGAGCTCATGGTCAGGCTTACAACTTGATCGTTGAAGGAGTGACTACAGGTATTCGGCAATAGAGTTGTTTTGTTTATTATTCTTTCTTTTCTGTTCTTGCATTGGTTTTTCTCTTTTGCATCATTTATTCATTCTGCATCTTGAATTTACCTTCATTTATTGATTCATTATTGAGTATCATACTAGTTATTTCCACCCTACCCATTTCTTTCCCTTCATTTTCAATCATTCCATGCCTTATTCTCTTTCGTCCCTTGTAGTCATTCTCATTCAATGATTTGTTATTGAGTGAATTCATTCTTTTCCTATCTATATTATCTTTGATTCTAGTAATATCCACACTTTTATTCCTGCTTGGTTCTTGATCGGCATCGCTTGATCTACAACGACATGTCTGCAGCTTGGAATTCTGCACAGTGAAAGCGTGGTGGGCGCATAACCCACAGGTCCCTGGTGTAACGCCCCACCCCAATACACAGACAATTTTTATTATTTTTAAGACAAATTATATACTATGTAGTACAACTGCCCACCACAGGCAGCCTCTCAAAAGGTGGTTAACCAATTAGGTGACTCTTGATCATAGGCAACTATATTTATGTTATATTAATCTAGTAATATTCCCGATATGGGACAAATCTCAACAATCTCTTGTCTACTCAATCACGTACACACTAAGACCCCATGGGTCATAGCACCACGTCATCACTACCAAGACAGCACAATGCCTGTCTTTCTCAACTAAAGTCCGGGTGGGCCCACTTGGATGACGTCATCCTACAAATCCAACAACAGAATCCTGCTGTTTCTCATCACATCGCGCCCCCCTCTCATCTCTCTATCCTACCTTTATATATATATATATAGAAATTACGGGGTATTACATACACCCCCCCTTTAGAAATCAGCATCCTCGCTGAGTACGGGACATGCCACCTAGCGCAGGATCCTTCTTTCTAGCCGATGTGGCATCGTTCTCGATCCTGGAGATCAGTCCCACACCACAAGTACACACCTCGATAATTCTGGAGACTCCCAACACCGCAGATCATACTGAGGCCCTCTTCCACACCTGGTGTCGGAAGTCGGCTCTGATACCAATTGTAACGCCCCGCCGCAATACTCGGACAATTTTCATTATTTTTACGACAAATTATATACTATGTAGTACAACTGCCCACCACAGGTGGCCTCTTAAAAGGTGGTTAACCAACTAGGTGACTCTTGATCATAGGCAGTTATATTTATATTATATTAATCTAGTAATATTCCCGATATGGGACAAATCTCATCAATCTCTTCTCTACTCAATCCCATGCACACTAAGACCCCATGGGCCCTAGTGCCACGTCATCACTACCAAGACAGCACAACGCGTGTCTTTCTCAAATAAAGTCTGGGTGGGCCCCCTTTGGATGACGTCCAACAAATCCAATAGCAGAAGCTTGCTGTTTCTCATCACATCGTAGGCCCCCCTCTCATCTCTCTATCCTACCTTTATATATATATATATATATATATATATATATATATATATATATATCCTTTTAGAAATTATAGGGCATTACACCATGATTTTCTTGTTGCTTCTCTTTTTTGCATTGTTTACTTCCATGTTCATTCATTTGCATTGTTATCATTCATTGAATCTCTATTTAACATCATTCTAGATTACTCCCATCATATGCATGTTCTCTCATGTTGGGGTTGTCACAATTTTGCCTCTTTTCCTTTTATTCCCAGTTTGGTTATTTCACCGGTTTGCTTTTGTTTTGTCCTATGTACCGCCTAAGCAAATTTCGAGGAAAATGTTTTGTTGTAAGGTGGGTAGGATTGTAAACCCCATTTCTGCTAATAAGTATTTTCCCTGTATTTTCTATAATTTAATTTTTATAAATTTATTTTGTGCTAAATTCGTGTCGAATATTTTATTAAAGTATTTTCTAATCGAAAATTTTGTTCATTTCGAATAGTGGTGTATTTTGATCTTATTTTAATATCTTATTGATTGAGTATTTATATTTGAGTCCAAAAACAAATATACTATCATTATTTTAATAAATTGTTAAACCCGAATATTAATTTATTATATAATTTTATTTTATTATGATTAAAACTATTAATTGTTATTACTTGATTATTTACTAAAATTCATCTATCAAATTACTTCGATCTATTGTTCTTGGCGAACCCTAATTTATTTTTGTGCCAACTTAAATTGTTTTCATTGTACTATTTATTTATCTAATTGGATTTCAATTTTTGATTCATGAGCTACTCTTTTCGCATTGTTGGACTACATATTTTTGTGGATTTTATTTTATTCGATTGTGATCATTTTATTAAACCCTATTGATTTAGATTTATCTCTTAGTTGAACCCTAAAACTCAATTTCAATTGTTCTTGACCCAAAACTGCTATTATTTGACCCTACACCACTAACCCAATACCTTAAAATTGTAACCTATATATAAAACTCTATTGCAAACTCTAAAAGTTGTGCAATTCGAAACCTTAGCCGCTTATTCGCTCTCTTCTCTCTTTCTCTCTCCTCGACGTTTCTCTCTCTCCGTGAATTTTCCTACCCAAATCATCCAAACCACTGTACTATCTTCTTCCTTGACCAATCTCCGGCACCCCCCATCTTCGGCGACCCCCCCTCTCATCGTCAGCCCTTCCGTTGATGCCCACATAGCCGCCCAACCAAAACCCCGTCCTCCCTTCCTGTTTCCGATCGTCAGCCACAACCAAAACCCCCTTGCTCCTCCACTTCGTCCAGCAACACCACTTGTAACATCCAGGAATTTTCAATTATAATTAAATAAGAGTTTGTTGGATTTCATGTGTTTTGCACGTGCAAATTTATATACATTTTACCCTTAAAAATTATTTATTTTTATACCATGAACAAGTATTTTTAATTCTTCTCTTTTTAATTTGAAAAGCCTATTTAAACTCTAGGCCTAATTGTCTAATTCTAGCCCACCCTAATTCAATTAATTATTTTAATTAGAAGCCCATAGACTTTTAGCCCACTAGATTTTCCCACTAATTTAATTCTCTTCTATTCATCACAACTTGTAGGGTAGACTTGTTTTTGTAACAATCAATTAAACTAACATGTACTACAAGTAACTAGGTGTGCTTGGTGTGACACGTGCATTGCACTAGCACGTGTCTTGAGTGTGCATAGGCTTGGCCGGATAGATCATGGAGGAGGTAGGAGAGATGGAGTAGTGGAGAGGTAGTTTTGTGTTCGGGTAGTTGCTCTAACTCCCTAATACATCCTAGCCCCTAATATACATCCATCTAGATCAATCTTAGCCCTTCATTTTGCTTTGAAAAAAGTATAAATACCCTTTCATATTCTTCATGTAAAGCACTGGAAAAAAATTGCAAGAGAAAAGAAAGAAAGAAACTAATTGTGAGAAAAAGATTGAGAGCAATTGTAGGTAAAAAGATTGAGAGAGTTGTGTGTGTGTTCTCTTTCACTTTGGAGGCCGGCCATTCATCGAGGAAAGAGAGCTCGGGTTTCATCAAGTACAAGGAAGAGGAGCGCTTTGGTGTGCACAGGCAAGGCGGAGAAGGCTTACAACTAGGAGGGGATCGTGTGTTCAAGGAGTTTCCCTAGGAGTTATTTTGTTTTTCTTCAATTAAGGTGAGTGATTTCTCAAGCTTCTAATGTAGATATCAGGCTAGGGGTTAAATTGATGAAATTGCTAAGAAGAAACTAGTTAATTTGGCTATATGTTGCTTTAAAAAGACTAGTTAGAAATAAAGTGAATGTTTGATGAATTGTTTGATAGTTGCTATAAATTGCGATTGTTACATTAGAATTATCATATTGCTATGAAAATATGAATTTTGAACCATGCTAGACGTAGAATATATGTTGGTAAATGGCTAGTTGATTTATTGAAATATTTGTTATATGCTATATTAATTATTGTGACACTAGTATGATGAAAGAGATTATGTTCTAGAAATGTTGTAGAAATATAAGAAAACTAGAAAACAATCTTAGGTGATAATTGTAGTGCTAAATTTGATGGAAATCATGGTTGCTTTTAAATGTCGAAATTGTAGACATAGAATACAAGTTAGAAAGAAATATTCATGTTTTTCTGTCAAAACAATAATTTTAAAATACTATTATGTTACAAAACTATAAGACCAGTAATCTGGAATTTTTCAGGGAACAAATTAGAGGATAAAAGAGTTTAAGATTTTTTGAAATATGAAATATTAGTAACAAATAGAGAGTCGAGTTAAAAACAACTCAACTCATCTCAAATCAGTTGTTCAGTGTGGCTTTACTGGTCTTCGGGTTCGCCCTTAGAACTTTACTGTAGCAGGCGGGGCACTGTGTGCTTGGGTTCGAGTCTCTACAGAGACTTTAATTTTTTTTTAAAATCAATTTAAACTCAAATACCGAAACCCGAAATATAATTAAAATTGAAGTTGACTATCAAACAGTTAGTCACTTTGGTCTTTCTGGTCTTCGGTGGCGCCTTAAGGCGATTACTGTAGCTAGGCAGGGTCTGTTGTGTGTGGGTTCGAGCCTGGCTTCGGCAACTTTTTTGAAAAAGTGATTTTTAAATATATTTTGTTAGTTCTAATAGTTTTAAAGTGATTTAAAATTAAGAAAAAAATATTAGAAATATTCAAACAAATGCCTAGACTTCATGAGAATTTTTCTATAGCTTTTTGAATTATTATGATGAGAATTAGAGGCTATTTTAAGAAAATAACTTAATACAAACTATTAGAAAGAGATATGAATTAATTAAAGAAAATAAATATTTCTCTTTTAAAGGAAATTTTGAATAGAGATTTTTAAATGAGATGTGTCCTGGAAAATTTTAGATAAAGATATTTTTGATTTGGCTTAATAAGTGAAAGAATGACTGTAACCCCTATTTTCCGTTTTCTGTATTTTGAGTGTATTATGTGTGTTTGGGTTCTTTATAAAAGTTTTCGTTTTCTTAAAATCATTTTATTTTAAAAATATTTTGTATCTCCTGTTAAAACCCATATCTTTTCATTAATTGTATTTATTGTTATTTTCAAACGATTTTTATATTATGCAAACCCTATTAATGTTGTTGTTATTATTATTGTTCAGTATTTTTATTATTACTCTTATTTTTATTTATTATTATTATTATTATTATTATGATTGTTATTATTGTTATTATTATTAATATTTTTGACTGGTTATTAAAAATACATTTTTAATTACCAACTGTATTTGTAGTATTTTAGATAAATACAATTTTGTAATGCAAATTACATTTTTATTATAAATAATACTTTTATTGGTTAATTTATTTTTCTATTGAAATTTTAAAACCCCCAAACCCATATATATCCAATATCCCATTATATACCCTTTAACAAAACCCATCTCTTCATACATAATACCCAATTACCCTAATTCTTTTGGATCCTAAACCAATACTACCCTCTACCTGTTAACACAACTCCCTAATACCCATTAAGCCCCTACCCTACCATCGGGGTTATCTTGGCTATTCGGTCGCGATCATCATCAACTTGATCATCACCTTGATCGGGACCGTCCGATCTTGTTGATCTTCATCATGATCTCATCAGTGCTGATTTGCCCGATCGTTGGTTGATCATCTTGATCTTGATCATCATCGTGATCCGTTCGTTAGTTTGTGATCGTCATCATGATCCGTTCGTTGATTTGTGTTCGTGATTGGTTCATGATAAGTTTGTTGTGTTCTTGCCCGAGAATCCGTTCCCGTTATTCTTGTTCCTTGCATCATTTTCATCGTCGTCTCTCAGGAAAATAGCATGTATTAAATTCCTTTGCAAATAGAAGTACGAAATACAGCATGTAGTGTAGTTGGATTCTAGAGACAATTTGTGTGTGAATCCCCTTGTTGATATTGTCTCTATAGTGATGATTTGACCGTAGTTGCCTCACAACATACATGACATGATATAACCTAGGATTGACCACGTCTTTTTGCATATATGCGTGTTGTTCATGTATTATCTTGTGCTCGTTCGTGTTACTCTTGGTAGACTTGTTGTGAACTTGTGAAATACCCTATATCATGTTGCTTGGACATCTTGTACACCATATTTCGTGTTTGGTTATGATTTGGATGAGTTTTATGTGAACTAGTGATTTTGTGCATATGCGATATTTTCAGTTTTGCCGGTTTTCTCATTTTGATCAGTATTTTAGACACTATTAAGTTCAGTATTTGAAAATATTTTGTGAACATAATTTGTAGAGAATTTTGTTTATTTTTCAACACTTTTTACGGATCTCAGTTTCGGTTTACGAGTTCTGATTTATGTCTATTTTACTACAGTAGTGTCGAAAGATATCCAGATTTGTTTTCTATGAAGTCTGAAGAGTAATTTATTTTTATTCTGGTATTAAAATTATTATTTTGATCTGAAATTTTGCTCAGTACTTCTAGACTTGATTGGACTTTACCCAAATTTTTTGTGGATTTATTTGATGCATTTTACCAACCATTCTATGTTTTCAAACAATTACTATACTAGCAGATTTTTCTTGCTGTTCAGTAAAGAACTTGATTTTCGACCTATTTCTACTTGTTGTTTGTAAAATATTTGTCAATATGAAAACTATCCTACTGTATCTATTTTATCATACTTTTGGCAGATTTGTATTTAGATTTATGGTTTGTGAGATATTGCTGTTTTCGTACTGCAGTGTTTGTGATTTCAGTTTTGCAAAACTACCGCATCTTGATGTTTTCTGATTTTACTTGACTACTCTATTTTTGTTGGAAAATTATGAAACTTGATTTTCTATTACAATACATATAGGGGAATACCCCAGATTTTTCGTAGATTTAATTTGTGAGTTTTCATGTTGTTTTCCTGTTCTTGAATGCAATCTTCTGATTTCTGGCTGAACGTATTTTCTGGTTTCAATTCAGTTTTGAGTTATGATTTGTGAAATATTGTATGACTTATATCTCTTCATTGGATTCGACAGGGAGTTTATTTTCTAGAACTTTCAACGGATTCATATTTGCATGCTTGTAGCAACGGAACTAGAAATCATAGTTTTACTGCAGTATGGTCTTGCTGTCCTGAACTAGAAATCACGTTGTTTTATCGTTTTATGTGTTATCTTGCACTCGTACATATTTATCTTGCAACTTGAACTTGTTACTTGTTTATACAATGAAATACTTACCCTTTTCGTGACACATACATCTTTGTTTGACACTAATAATAATAAACAACCAAGCCGGGGTTTAAGGGAAAGATCTAGTAGTGGAGAATACAGAAACGTGTACTCGGAAGGAAATCTATTCATCTTACGTGATATTTGGAGCTTGATATTTAGAGCAAGATATTTGGTTATTTGAAGCTTGACACGTGATTACTTGACACTTGCACACTTGACACAGAGCTTAATATTTTGGGTATTTGGAGCTTATTAATTGGTTATGTGGAGCTTGTTTGGAGATTGTCATTTGGTTATTTGGAGCTTGTTATCTAGTTACTTGGAGCTTGATACTTGATATTGAGAGCTTGTCTCCGAGTACACTGCCCTCTATGATCCACTATGAAATCTAAAATGAATCTGTGTTGACTATAGCAACCATGTAGTCAAAGTATGGATGCATGAAGTGCTACCTAAATAGTAATAATACAAGACTTGAACATGATCACTTGACACTTGCTACTTGATACTTGTACTTGAGTACTTGACACTTGTTACTTGTTACTTGATTTCGTGATACTTGATTCTTGATACTCGTTACTTGTTTATATGATACTTGTTCACTTGACACTTGACACATGCCACTTACACTTGGTTATCTTGCCATGCTAGTTGTTATATTTTGTTATCATGCATATTGCATGTTATTAGTTAGTTTTCCCCATGTACTTGTATCCTGCACTACAAGTGGCCCGTAACTTGCATTGACGGGAGTTTTGTTTTCTTTTTCTCTTCCTACAATTTATTAAATTGTAGATTTTGGAGATCAGCTGTCAGATGGAATAGGCGAGATGAGATATTAGTGTTCCATTTTACTATTATTATTTCTTGTTGCTTATTTTTGAACAATTGTATTTGATACTTGGATTTATTTGTATTTGGGCAATGTGACCCAGGATATTGACTTATTCAGATCTGGATCATTTTGAGATTATAATATTTTAGTTTCAAGTATTCTTGTTGGTATTGTGATTCATATATGCATGCTTGGTGGACTTTTCTTGCTTCCAACTCTGATTATTCTTGTGAAATGTTGTAAAGATTCCTGACAGCTTATGGATGATGAAAATCATTCGCTAGGCTTAATCACGTATCCGTATTCCATATTCTCTTTTTGGGAAGCGGGGTGTGATAAGGTTTTTAGTGGTATTAGAGCACCATGTTTGGCTAATGTATTAGTTTGACTGATATATTAGATAAGCTTGGCTCGATCTGGGATTGGCTCAACATTTCACCAACCATGCATACGTAAATAAATTATAATCAACTTTTATCTGGATGCTAATTGTTTTTGATCTTGTGCAGACTATGGCTCGTAAAGGTTCTACTTCTCGTCTTCAGGATCCCAGATTTGAGGCCATCACCAATGTGTTGGAATGGCTGATTAACATGAAGGAGAACCACAGTGACTTGGTGATGACTGCTTTGGAAGCTGCTCGGGTTTCACTGCACGCTGTGCCTATGTAGGCAGCTCTTCCTCCCCGTCCGGGTATAGTCACGAATTTCATGAGGCTGCATCCCGACAGGTTTTTAGGCACTGGGACACCTTTGGAGGCAAAATAGTGGTTGATTTAAACTGAGCAACGGCTTTTGGCAGCTAGAGTTACAGATGCAGATCGAGTGTATGTGGTAGCCATCCAGCAGGTGGACCTGGCTCACATTTGGTGGAGGTCCGAGTCCGAAAGGCTCGAACGACCGATCACTTGGGCCACTTTCACTAGGAGCTTCTTTGAGAAGTTCTTTCCTAGCAGCACTAGAGTGGAGATGGAGCAACAATTCCTGGCCCTGAACAGGTTGGTCATTATTTCTAGTAATGGAATTTTGTTACATATTGTCTATGCAATGTTGTAACATGAGACTTTCTTGAAACAGGGCTCCAGGGTCTGTGGATGAGTATGCCGCTAAATTTACTAGACTTAGCTGCTTAGCAGCCGTTTTTGTGGCAAACGAAGAGGACAGGGCTCGTAGATTCACATTGGGGCATGAGCGAGAGATTAGGGTACAACTTGTCTCCCTTCGCTTGCGCACTTATGCAGAAGCACTTGAGGCAGCTCGAGCTCAGGAGCAGGCTCATGGTGGATTGGATCTTTCTCAGCGGACTGTTCTGCACTCTGTTGCTAGGCCTTCTGGTGGGCCTGTTCGGAGGCCTGTCCCAGCCCATCTGGTTAGGGCAGCTCCTTACTCTTCTGTGGTTCCTCAGCGGGCTAGTTTTTGCGACTATTGCCGACTTGCTGGGCATGAGAGCAAGAATTGCAGGCGTGCCAATCGCCTCTGTTTTGGATGTGGTGCTCCTGATCATACATTACGGGATTGCCCGTAGCAGAAGACCGCTGCCTCCAGGAGAGGTCAGGCTTTCAACCTGACTGCTGCTGATGCTAAGACAACAGAGGATGTTGTCGCATGTATATTTGCTTTTATTGTTTTGTTGTTTTTGTTGTTCCTCTTTTGTTTCTTCATTTCTCTTGCATTATTTCTTTCATATTTATCTTCTGCATTGTGTTTTCCTCACCCCTGTTCATCCATTCATTTTGCTTGTCTACTTGCTTTGTTATCTTGAAGTGTTGTGTTGTTTCTTCTTCATTTTTGATACTAGTTACTTCTTTCTTGCATTCCATTTTTCCATCATGCACCCATTTATTATTTGATTCAATTCTTGCTTGATCATTCTCTCTTTGATTCCAGTTCTACCTACTCACTATCTTGCTTTGTTATCATGTGTTGCTTCCTTCCTTTGATACTGTTTATTCTCTTTCATGCATTCCATTTGACATCATTGTTATCCATCTTCCTTCTTTTTCTGGAATTGCCACTTCTTTTTGCCCTTCCATTTAACCCTCTATTTTGTTGCCCTTTCCCAAGTTTTTTTTTCCCTGTCCTATGTACCGTCTAAGCAAACTTCGAGGACGAAATTTCATTGTAAGGTGGGTAGGATTTGTAACCCCTGTTTTCCGTTTTCTGTATTTTGAATGTATTATGTGGGTTTGGGTTCTTTATAAAAATTTTCGTTTACTTAAAATCATTTTATTTCAAAAATATTTTGTATCTCCTGTTAAAACCCATCTCTTTTCATTAATTATATTTATTGTTATTTTCTAACGATTTTTATATTACACAAACCCTATTAATGTTGTTGTTATTATTATTGTTCAGTATTATTATTATTACTGTTATTTTATTATTTTTATTATTATTATTATTATGATTATTGTTATTATTGTTATTATTATTAATATTTTTGACTGGTTATTAAAATCCAGTTTTATTTACTAACTGTATTTGTAGTATTTTAGATAAATACAATTTTGCAATGAAATTACATTTTATTATAAACAATACTTTTATTGGGTAATTTATTTTTCAACTGAATTTTTAAAACCCCCAAACCCATATATAACCAATAACCCATTATATACCCTTTAACAAAACCTATCTCTTCATACATAATACCCAATTACCCTAATTCTTTTGGATCCTAAACCAATACTACCCTCTACCCATTAACACAACACCTTAATACCCGTTAAGCCCCTACCCTACCTGAAATGCATCTGTTCTCCCTAACCCTAAACTCTATATCCCCTACCTATATATTAACCTATGCATCCGCCCCTACCTCTTCACCTTCCTCCCGAATACCCTACCTCTCATCCTATCTTCCACCCTATCTCTCTCTCCTTGTGTTGCCCTACTTTAGTGCCGCAACCCGCCTTGTTCCGACTATAGTGCCTGTAATGCCCCGATTTTTATTTATGAAAATTATTTATTTATTTTGCACATAGTGTGCACGTGCAATTTTCGTAATATGAAATCTTATAATTATTTCCCTTATGGATGATGAGTATATGCATATATATATGTATATGTGTTCTTTAAATTATTATTTTTTTATAAAAGGCCCTTTTGTCTCAAATAAACACAAGCCCAAAAATCTAATATATTTATTTTGTAAAAAACTAATATTTTGGCCCATCAATTTAAGCCCATTCTCTTAATAACAACTTGTAAGGTAACATCTTTTAAAAGATTATTTTTATAAGGATGTATAATGTACAAGTTTTTATATGGAGACTAGTGCATGCACGTGCATTGCACGTACACGTGCATTGCACGTACACGTGCATGAGCACCTTTCCTTGGTCATTTTTTGGAAGAAGTGGAGTTAGTGTATAGGTGGTTACCTAGTTGTGGGTAGTTACTAAAACTCCTACTCTCATCCTAGCCCTCCATCTCATAACCATCTACTCAATCCTAGTCCTCTATCTCACCCAAAGATTTAGTATAAATACCCCTCTCACTCATTTGTCTTTTACACTAAGAACTTTATTTGAAAGAAAGATATATTTTAAGAGAGTTGTGAGTGAGTATCTTGGAGGCCAGTCATCAGTTCAGAGGATTCTCAGTGGTAAGGAGCAAGGAGGAGGAGTCACATTATCACACTAGAAGGCTTTACGGGATTTCGTTAAACTCTTCAACAAGGTGGGTCTTTCTCAGGACTTCTAATATAGAGATCATGCTAGGGCTAATATTGATTGTTATCATATTTGTGAAAAGTGGATTGATAGGGTGATCGTATATTAAAATGCTTTGTGTTATACTTATTGTGGAAGATGTGAATAGATGAAAAAGAACTAATGATAATTAGAGAACTGGAAATGACCTGCACAGTTGACCGATCATGTGAACAGTCGACTGGTACACCGAAATAAAATATGAACAGTTCGGAATTCCATGAAACGATGTATTTAATGTGAATTGTTAACTTGATTTTCTAGCATGTTAAATTGGAGTTAGCGTTTATCTTCGTGGATAAATGATGAGTAAAGGAAAAATGTATGTTTGGCATCTCATTTGGAGGAACGAACATACTAATTGTGTGAGATTTACATTTAATCATAAACTATGTTATGATGATGGTAAATAGATAAGAATCACATGTTTATGTTGACATTGAACATATTGTAGTTGAATAAAATGTTGTGTACTAATTGAAGAACAGAAGGGAGAGATGATCCCTTAATTCGAAAATTAACCCTGTTCAATCGACCGAATATATGTAACAGTCGACTGTACTGAACTTGAAAGGTTGTATAATTGAACTCTGTAGAACAGCCGACTGGTTTGAATGACAGTCGACTGCCCCGTAAATGATATTTAGTTTTTGAACGCGGCGGAACAGCCGACTGGCCATGTGCCGCAGTCGACTCTTCCGAGCGGTTATTGAAGAACTTTCTTCGACTGAACAAGTCGACTGGATAAGCTCCAAGTCGACTGTCCAGATCACTTTTGACATCTCAGAAATTCTATGAATTGTTTTATGGTAAAGATATGAATCTTATGTTGAATGATTATTGGTTGTGACAATTTAAGTAAACTCTATTTGTCTTTGCATGAATTTATACCTGAAATGATGGGAATCATTTATTTGAATTTATAAAGGCTGTATGAATGTTAAAGTTATGAACATGGAAAAGAAAAATCTATTCAGATTATGAAAATGAACTCACGAGCTAGTAATGCTCAATTTTGGTAATTGTGAATTGAAATTGAAACAAAAGAGTAGCTAAGTCTCCCACCGACAATTGGAAATAAATAAAATGAAATTTGAAAAGAAAGGCCAAGGTTGGTCATGTTGAATGAATGATTAAGTCCGGTATAGTGGAGAGGCTAACTCTAGAGCTTTGATTTTGTTCATGATTCTAATAAAATAAGGACTAGATACATAGTGAAGATGTGATGAAAGTAAGAGAAAAACATTGAGTATGAGGGCCATTATATTGGCGGCGAGAGAGTATCCCAGGATGTCCCATGATGAGTCATGATAGGGCGTGGATACTGCTCCAGAGTACCATCCCGGTGGTGACGCTCGTGGGGTGTTTTGACGACAGCGGGTGGTGTCATGTCTATGGTAGGAGCTGAATACCCACAGGATGCCTGCATGATGAGTCATGTGTCAGTGCGTTGGGATTCCCTGCAGGGCGCCTAGATATGAGTTCGTATGTCAGAAAACATCTAGGATACTTACCGTAGTTATAGTAGTAGATTAAGTCATGACGAGGGATTGAACCCTACAAGATGAAGTACGATTAAGGGCTTGCCCTCGAACCTATGTAGTATGGGATGCATAGAATCCGAACAAGTGCGCATTAGTATCATATAACATAATAATTGCATTAAGGATTAAGTGCACAATCACAACACGACATCATTAAGATTTTCCCTTTAATTTGATATGTGAACAAGTTTGTGATTTGTTAAGAAATGAGAATCATTATACTGTTTCTGGCATAGAGAGGATGGCCATGTATAATTTTCGTCGGTTGAATAAACTGACGTGCCCCATAGTTTTGTATGCAGGATAAATGGCTTGATAAAAGTGAAAGGAGAACTGATGCTTACAAACTATTCATTGTTGATGTACATTTATTTAAATGATGTAAATTGCTTCCGCTATCATTACATGTACATTATTGTGTTATATGCTTCCACTGAAAAATGTAAAGTGTAAAATCTCATGTAACTCTGATGTAAAATGGAAGTTTCAATTCCTTGTAAAATTGTACCGAATGAGACGAAAAGATCTTGTGGAAATCTCGAATTCAGTTGTATTTGGAATTCGGGGTGTTACAGTGCCAGCCAGCAACTCCCAAGCTCTCCCCTGTGCTTCCCTCTACCTCCGATAACCACCTCCTGCACCGCGCGCCTCCCTTGCGCGCCCTCCTACCAACGTCGGCAGCACTGTCAGCCAGTCGCGACCTTGCGATGCCCAGCCACCGTGCCATCCCGTTGGTTGTACACTATTTCCCTCTCCCTGTCGTGCAGCAACAGCAGCACAGCAACTGCACTATGCTAGTTCTCCTCCATCCGACGCACAGTCGTAGCCGCTTTCCCTCGTCGGCGCCTTGTGCCTCTACCGAAGCTCCATTGTGGTTTGTTTGGGTGTGGATCATTGCTTTGATTTTGGGCCATCAGATCTTCATCATCACCATCTCATCTTGATCATCACTACCGGGGTAATCTTGGTCGTTTGATCGTGATCATCATCAACTTGATCATCACCTTGATCGGGACCGTCCGATCTTGTTGATCTTGATCGTGATCTCATCCGTGCCGATTCGCCCAATCGTTGGTTGATCATCTTGATCTTGATCATCATCGTGATCCGTTCGTTGGTTTGTGATCGTCATCGTGATCCATTCGTTGATTTGTGTTCGTGATTGGTTCGTGATCAGTTCATTGTGTTCTTGCCCAGGAATCCGTTCCCGTTATTCTTGTTCCTTGCATCGTTTTCATCGTCGTCTCTCAGGAAAATAACTTGTATTAAATTCCTTTGCAAATACAAGTACTAAATACCACCTGTAGTGTAGTTGGGTTCTAGAGACAATTTGTGTGTGAATCCCTTGTTGATATTGTCTCTATAGTGATGATTTGACCGTAGTTGCCTTACGACATACATGACATGATATAACCTAGGATTGACCACATCTTGTTGCATATATGCGTGTTGTTCATTATTTATCTTGTGCTCGTTCGTGTTACTCAAGGTAGACTTGTTGTGAACTTGTGAAATACCCTATATCATGATGCTTGGACATCTTGTACACCATATTCGTGTTTGGTTATGATTTGGATGAGTTTTATGTGAACTAGTAGATTTTGTGCAAATGCGATATTGTCAGTTTTGCCGGTTTTCTCGTTTTGATCAATATTTTAGACCCTATTAAGGTCAGTATTTGAAAATATTTTGTGAACATAATTTGTAGAGAATTCTGTCTATTTTTCAACACTTTTGACGGATCTCAATTTCGATTTACGAGTTCTGAGTTGTCTATTTTACTACAGTGGTGTCGAAAGATATCCAGATTTGTTTTATATGAATTCTGAAGAGTAATCTATTTTTATTCAAGTATTAAAATTATTATTTTGATCTGATATTTTGTTTAGTACTTCTAGATTTGATTGGAGTTTACCCAAAATTTTTGTGGATTTATTTGATGAGTTTTACCAACCGTTCTATATTTTCAAACAATTACTATACTAGCAGATTTTTCTTGCTGTTCAGTAAAGAACTTAATTTTCGACCTATTTCTACTTGCTGTTTGTAAAATATTTGTGAACATTAAAGTTAGCCTACTGTATCTATTTAATCATCCTTTTGGCAGATTTCGATTTGAATTGATGGTTTGTGAGATATTGATGTTTTCGTACTGCAGCATTTGTGATTTCAGATTTACAAAACTACCGCATCTTGATGTTTTCTGATTTTACTTGACTAATCTATTTTTGTTGGAAAATTATGAAACTTGGTTTTCTGTTACTATACATATAGGGGAATACCCAAGATTTTTTTTGGATTTAATTTGTGAGTTTTCATGTTGTTTTCCTATTCTTGAATACAATCTTCTGATTTCTAGCTGAACGTATTTTCTGGTTTCAAACCAGTTTTGAGTTATGATTTTGTGAAATACTGTATGACTTTATCTATTCGCTAGATTCGGTTGGGAGTCTATTTTCTAGACCATTCGACGGAATCGGATTTGCATTCTTGTAACAACGGTAATCTCAGTTTTACTACAGTATGGTCTTGCTGTCCTGAACTAGAAATCTCGTTGTTTTATCCTTTTATGTGTTATCTTGCACCCGTACATGTTTATATTGCAAGTTGAACTTGTCACTTGTTTATACCATGATATACTTGTCCTGTTTGTGACACATATATGCTTGTTTTACACTAATAATAATAAACAACCAAGCCGGGGTTTAAGGAAAAGATCTATTAGTTGATAATACAGAAACGTGTACTCGGAAAGGGATCTATTGATCCTACGTGATACTTGGAGCTTGATGTTTGGAGCTTGATATTTGGTTATTTGGATCTTGACACGTGATTACTTGACACTTGCACACTTGACACAGAGCTTGATATTTTGGGTATTTGGAGCTTATTAATTGGTTATGTGGAGCTTGTTTGGAGATTGTCATTTGGTTATTTGGAGCTTGTTATCTAGTTACTTGGAGCTTGATACTTGATATTGAGAGCTTGTCTCCGAGTACACTGCCCTCTATGATCCACTATGAAATCTAAAATGAATCTGTGTTGACTATAGCAACCATGTAGTCAAAGTATGGATGCATGAAGTGCTACCTAAATAGTAATAATACAAGACTTGAACATGATCACTTGACACTTGCTACTTGATACTTGTACTTGAGTACTTGACACTTGTTACTTGTTACTTGATTTCGTGATACTTGATTCTTGATACTCGTTACTTGTTTATATGATACTTGTTCACTTAACACTTGACAGATGCCACTTACACTTGGTTATCTTGCCATGCTAGTTGTTATATTTTGTTATCATGCATATTGCATGTTATTAGTTAGTTTTCCCCATGTACTTGTATCCTGCACTACAAGTGGCCCGTAACTTGCATTGACGAGAGTTTTGTTTTCTTTTTCTCTTCCTGCAATTTATTAAATTGCAGATTTTGGAGATCAGCTGCTAGATGGAATAGGCGAGATGAGATATTAGTGTTCCATTTTGCTATTATTATTATTTCTTTTTGCTTATTTTTGAACAACTGTATTTGATACTTGGATTTATTTGTATTTGGGCAATGTGACCCAGGATATTGACTTATTCAGATCTGGATTATTTGAGATTATAATATTTTGGTTTCAAGTATTCTTATTGGTATTGTGATTCATATATGCATGCTTGGTTGACTTTTCATACTTCCGACTCTGATTATTCTTGTGAAATGTTGTAAAGATTCCTGACAACTTATGGATGATGAAAATCATTCGCTGGGCTTAGTCACGTATCCATATTCCGTAATATCTTTTTGGGAAGCGAAGCGTGACAATGACGTTATGAAAATAAAAGAAATTGTGTGGAATTAAATTATGAATGTGGTAAGTTTGAATTCGTAACACTATACATGAAATTGTACACGAAAATGAAATAAAGATCATGATGAGTTATGAGAAAATTTGTGAGTGTGAATACTCAATTTTATGAACATGAAATTAGATTAAAGACTAGAGTGTAGCTAAGTCCTTATATCGGCATTGAATAAATTTTTTGGAATGAAATATTGATATGAAAGATCAAGTTTGGGTCGTTATTGTTGATTGATGGTTAAGACCAGTATAGAGGAAGTGCTAACTCTAGGGTGTTGATTTTATTCATGATTCAAACAACTAAAGACAATACACTAGTGAATATGTGATGAAAGTAAGAGAAAAACACAAGTATGTGGGCCTCGGATCTATGGTGTGAGAGTATTCATAGGTTGCCACTTTTATGAGTCATGTCATGACGTGGATACTACTCCGGAATTATCGGGACCGTGGCGACGCTTGTGGGGTGTTTAGTGACTATGGGTGGTGCCATCGTTCCATAGGCTCTGCATGATGCGTCATGTCACGGCGTGGGATTCCCCTCCAGGTTGTCTGGACATGGGCTCGTAGCTCATAGAACATTTAGGATACTTACTGTAGTTTCCGTAGTAGTTTAACTCATGGCGAGGGAATCAACCCTACAAGATGAAGAATGATTATGGGCTTGCCCTCGGACTTATGTAGTATGGGATGCATAGAATCCGAACAAGTACACATTAGTATTATATAATATAAATAACTACATTAAGGACTAAGTGCACATTCACACACGACATCAATAGGATAGTCCACCTTAGCTTTGTTTGTGACAAGTGTGTGTTTTCTAAGTAAGAGAAATTGATGTATTATATCCTAGTGTCAGTTGTATACAACTGACGTACCCATAGTTTCTATGCAGCTATGCAGGATAAAATGATTGACAAGACTAAAGAGTGATTGCTGCTTATAAAGGAATGTTCAAGTTGATGTTCAATTCATGTATTATATTGTAATTTGCTACCGCTGTGTAAATGTAAATAATTGTTGTAATAAAAGTTTTTAATTCCTTGTAAAATTGTACGAAGTGAAGTATAAAGATCCTGTGGAACTTCGAATTCAGTCTTATTTGGAATTCAAGGGTTATAGTGTGGTAACAGAGCCACGCTTCCAAGTAGTACAAATTTATAAGGAATGACACCCTAGAGTGGACATTAGAGTGTGATCTGGGTATACAGATTTAAATGTAAAGTTACATACATTTATGTTGCTCTATGATTAATGCTTCTTCTTCTCCCTTCCCCAAGATGGGGAACCACCATGACCCAGCAGGCAATGATGATTGGCACATAATCGAAGAGGACTACAACCCCAGACAAGGAGATTCCGACGAAGAAGATCCTGAGGAATATGAAGAGGAATGGCCCGAGTCCCGAGAGATCACTCCACCTCCGGACTCTTCGGACATTTCATCCGACGAGGAAGAGCCAGATTGGGGATATCTCATCAAGACCCTTCAGAGTCAAGAGGAGACTCAAAGGGAGAGAGCAGAGCTGTTGCAGGTGCAGTATGTAAAGTGCAAAGAGAATATTGCAACCCTGAGTCAACGTATTTGGAAACATAAGAAGAGAAAGAATATGTATGATGTACTGAAGGAAGAAGTAGCTGAACTAAAGGAAGAGATTAGGCAAGCCAAGAGGAAACATAAGGATTAGAATGTTGTATCTTCTCAATGCATTTGCTTGATGTCAAACGATGTTTTAAATTTGAATGTACAAAGTTTGAATTCTATGAAATGAAAGAAGTTGGTTTAAATTCATATTTTCTACTTCGAATTTAATGGATCTTTTGAATCAGAATATGGCTGGAAGAAGATCAAGGAATGGAGAAGGACCCAACTGTGGACTCAACTTGGAAACAGAGTTAGCTGGAGTCTATCAGACCCACAACGCCATTGCCATGAATCAAAACCATAGGGGGATGCCTGTGAATCCAGTTCCTGAGGTGATCAAACTCGTGGAGTCATTATAGAGGATGAAGCCACCAGTGTTTGAAGGAAAGTCAGACCCAGATGCAGCTGACAATCGGATTTTCTAAGTTGAGACTATCTTTGAAGTCTTGGAAACTCCAGAAGGTAGCAAGGTGAAGTTGGTTACTTTGCAGCTTGAGAAGGATGAGACTGTATGGTGGCAGTCAATGAAGCAGACTATGGGAAATGGTGTTGTTGGCTGGCAGGAGTTCTGTGGTCACCATTTTCCCTCAATATCAGGAGGTTTGACAAGTTAGTCAAGTGAGCTGCAGCTACTGAAGCGGATATGGAGCAGTTCCATGCTGTTCAGAACCAGAGGAACAAGTGGAATGAGGGGAAGAGGCCTACAGTTTCTAGGAATGTCAGATGGCAGCCACCGGCTCAAAGGTTCAAACCTACGCGGGCAAATGCTGTCAATGTGGCTGGGAGACCCGAAAATGGTTGGATGAGACCTCCTGTGGTGACTTGTTCAATTGTGGGGAGACAGGTCATTATAGATCTCATTGTCCTAAGATGCGAGATGTCGTCCATAGTGGACCAACGCAGCAAGTTGGGAAGAAGCCGTACCAGCAGGGACGAGTATTTGCTTTGACTGAGCCTGATGCCGATGAAGTGGATCACGTCATCACTGGTACGAGGGCGGATGTTTAGAAGTTTTTCTCTTGTTCTGTTTTCCCTACTTTATTTAGTAAAACATTTATTTAACCAGAGTGTGTTATGTAACAGGAGAACTTTATTTGAATGGAAATAAAGCTGTTGTTTTGTTCGATACTGGATCCTCTCATACTTTTATATCACCTAAATTTCCTAAAGTCTTGGGAGTCGAACCGAAGGTCTTTCCAGGCAAGGTCTTAGAACTAGTTACTCCATCAGGGGAGACTTTAACCACTGATCGGTGTTATGCGGACTGTGAGGTCAAGATTGGAGACAGGATTTTCGTGATTGATCTGATCGAGCTGAATATCCTAGGGGTCGATGTTATCATTGGAATTGGTTGGATGTTGGTGTACAGTGCAAACATCGAGTGCAAGACCAAGGTAGTAACAGTGAAGGCTCCAGGAGGTCCTGAAGTTACTTTCCAGGGGAAGAAGAGATGTTTAGATTTGGGGGCCGCTATCAGCAAGAAGAAGGTTCCTGTGGAGGTGGAGCAAATTCCAGTGGTTCGGAATTACCCGATGTGTTCTTGGAAGATTTTCCCAGGTTACCCCCGCATCGTGATGTAGAGTTTAGCATCACTATTCAGTCTAGGAGTGCACTTATTTCCAAGGCACCGTATAGGATGGTGCCTATGGAGCAGGATGAGGTTAAACGGAAGTTTGAGGAACTATTGGAGGAAGTCTCTATTCAACCGAGTGCGTCACCCTGGGGAGCACCGGTGCTGTTGGTAAAAAAGAAGGATCGGTCGATGAGGACGTGCATCGATTACCAAGAGCTGAATAAGGTCACTGTTCAGAATAAATATCCTATTTCACGAATTGATGACCTATTCGATCGTCTACAAGGAGCAGCTGTTTTCTCCAAAATAGATCTTTGATCGGGATACCATCAGGTTCGAGTGAAGACTGAAGATGTGCATAAGACTCCATTCAGAACTCGACATGGGCATTACGAATTCTTAGTTATGCCATTCAGAATGACGAATGCACCTGCAATCTTTATGGACCTGATAAACAGAGTTCTGAGGCCGTTTATTGATTCTTTTGTCGTGGTGTTTATCGACGATATTCTTGTGTACTCCAAGTCGGAAGAGGAGCACACTGAGCATCTAGCTAAGGTTCTGAAGAAGCTTCAAGAGCATGAGTTGTATGCCAAGTTATCCAAGTGCGATTACTGAAAATCTGAAGTGGCATTCCTAGGTTACATCCTTTCTATGGAGGGAGTGGCAACTGATCCACAAAAGATAGAGGCAGGTGAATGATTGGGCAAGGCATACTACAGGGAAGGAAATCAAAAGTTTTCTAAGGTTAACTGAATACTACAGGAGGTTTATCCAAGGCTATGCTCAGATAGTCATGCTGCTCAATGGTCTGACCAAGAAGAATGTAAACTTCAAGTGGACTGAGCAGTGCAAAGCAAGCATTCAGGAGTTGAAAGGGAAGCTAACTACTGCTCCCATTTTGGCTTTGCCTAGAGTAGGTGTTGAGTATGATGTTTACAGCGATGCTTCACATCGTGGGCTTGGTTGGGTCTTGATGCAAGAAGAAAAAGTGATCGCTTATGGGTCTAGGCAACTAAGACCACATGAGAAGAATTATTCGACTCATGATCTGGAGTTGGCTACGATTATCTTCACCTCGAAGCAATGGAGACATTACGTGTACGGTGAGAAATTGAACATGTACACGGACCACAAGAGCTTGAATTACATCTATCCAAAGAAGGACCTGAATCTGAGGCAACGGAGATGGCTGGAAGTACTTGAGGACATTCGTCCTGAGATTAAGTACCATCAGGGAAGGCTAAAGTTGTTGCTGATGAACTTAGCTGTAAAAGAAGTTTGCCCATTTTAATTACGACTCAGAGGCGTCTTGCAGATGAGTTGGATCGGGCTGGTATTGAAGTTGTTGTGCAAGGCTTGGGATCATCTTTAGCTCAGTTGAGGCTTCAGCCTATGCTGAATGAAAGGATCATCCTGAGCTCTTTGTTTGATTTGTATTTGTTTTCTTTCTTATTGTATGTTGTCTTCTCACTCTTTAAGCATGGTTCCGGGGACTGAACTATTCTAAGGAGCGAGTGTTGTAACATCCTGGAATTTTGAATTATAAATAAATAAGAGTTTGTTGGATTTCACATGTTTTGCACGTGCAAATTTATGTACATTTTACCCTTAAAAACTATTTTTTTTATACCATGAACAAGTATTTTTAAATCTTCTCTTTTTAGTTTAAAAAGCCTATTTAAACTCTAGGCCTAATTGTCTAAATCTAGCCCACCCTAATTAAATTAATTATTTTAATTAGAAGCCCACGGACTTTTAGCCCACTAGATTGAGCCCACTAATTTAATTCTCTTTTAATTATCACAACTTGTAAGGGTAGACTTGTTTTTATAAAAATTAATTAAACTAACATGTACAATTAGTAACTAGGTGTGCTTGGGGTGACACGTGCATTGCACTAGAACATGTCTTGAGTGTCCATATGCTTGGCCGGGTGGAGCAAGGAGGAGGTGCGAGAGATGGAGTAGTGGAGAGGTAGTTTTGTGTTCATGGGTAGTGCTCTAACTCCCTAATACATCCTAGCCCCTAATTTACATCCATCTAGATCAATCTTAGCCCTTCATTTTTCTTTGAAAAAAATATAAATACCCCCTCATCTTCTTCACGTAAAGCACTAGAAAAAAATTTCAAGAGAAAAGAAAGAAAGAAACTAGTTGTGAGAAAAAGATTGAGAGCAATTGTGAGTAAAAACATTGAGAGAGTTATGTGTGTGTTCCCTTTCACTTTGGAGGCCGGCCATTCATCAAGGAGGAAGGAGAGCTCGAGTTTCATCAAGTACAAGGAAGAGGAGCGCTTTGGTGTGCACAAGCAAGGAGGAGAAGGCTTACAATTAGGAGGGGATCGTGTGTTCAAGGAGTTTCCCTAGGAGTTCTTTTGTTTTTCTTCAATTAAGGTGGGTGATTTCTCAAGCTTCTAATGTAGACATCATGCTAGGGATTAAATTGATGAAAAAGCTAATAAGAAACTAGTTAATTTGGCCATATGTTGTTTTAAAAGAGACTAGTTAGAAATGAAGTGAATGCTTGATGAATTGTTTGATAGTTGCTATAAATTGTGATTGCTACATTAGAATTATCATGTTGCTATGAAAATGTGAATTTTGAACCATGCTAGATGTAGAATATATGTTGGTAAATGGCTAGTTGATTTATTGAAATATTTGTTATATGCTATATTAATTATTGTGACACTAGTATGATGGAAGAGATTATGTTCTAGAAATGTTGTACAAATAAAAGAAAACACGAAAACAATCTGATGTGATAATTGTAGTGCTAAATTTGATGGAAATCACGGTTAATTTTAAATGTCGAAATTGTAGACATAGAATACAAGTTAGAAAGAAATATTCATGTTTTTATGTCAAAATAATAATTTTAAAATACTGTTATATTGCAAAACTATAAGATCAATAATCTGGAATTTTTCATGGCACAAATTATAGTAGAAAAGAGTTTAAGAGTTTTTGAAATATGAAATATTAGTAACAAACAGAGAGTCGAGTTAAAAACAACTCAACTCATCTCAAATCAGTTGTTCAGTGTGGCTTTACTGGTCTTCGGGTTCGCCCTTAGAACTTTACTGTAGCAGGCGGGGCCACTGTGTGCTTGGGTTCGAGTCTCTACAGAGACTTTAATTTTTTTGAAATCAATTTAAACTCAGATACCGAAACCCAGAATATAGTTAAAATTCAAGTTGACTATCAAGCAGTCAGTAGCTTTGGTCTTTCTGGTCTTCGGTAGCACCTTAAGGCGGTTACTGTAGCTAGGCGGGTTCTGTTGTGCATGGGTTCGAGACTGGATTCGGCCACTTTTTTGAAAAAGTGATTTTTTATATATATATTAGTTTTAATGTGATTTAAAAATTAAGAAAAAAATATTAGAAGTTTTCCAAAAATGCCTAGACTCCATGAGAATTTTTCTATAACTTTTTGACTTATTATGATGAGAATTAGAGGCTATTTTTAGAAAAGAACTTATTATAAATTTTTAGAATGAGATATGGATTAATTAAAGAAAATAAATATTTCTCTTTTAAAGGAAATTTTGAATAGAGATTTTTAAATGAGATGTGTCCTGGAAAATTTTAAATAAAGATATTTGTGATTTGGCTTAATAAGTGAAAGAATGACGTTATGAAAATAAAAGAAATTGTGTGGAATTAAATTATGTATGTGGTAAGTTTTAATTCGTCGCATTATACATGAAATTGTATATGAAAATGAAATAAAGGTCATGATGAGTTATGAGAAAATTTGTGACTGAATAGTCAACTTTATGAACATGAAATGAGATTAAAGACTACAGTGTAGCTAAGTCCCCATACCAGCATTGAATAAATTCTTTGGAATTAAATATTGAAATGGAGACCAAGTTTGGGTGGTTATTGTTGATTGATGGTTAAGACCGGTATAGAGGAAGTCTAGCTCTAGGGTGTTGATTTTATATGATTCAAACAACTAAGGACAATAGACTAGTGAAGATGTGATGAAGGTAAGAGAAAAACACAAGTATGAGGGCCTCGAGTCTACAGTGTGAAAGTATTCATAGGTTGCCTGCTTGATGAGTCCTATCATGGAGTGGATACTACTCCAGAATTATCGGAACCGTGGCGACGCCTTGTGGGGTATTTTGTGACTACAGGTGGTGCCATCGTTCCATGATGAAGGCTGAATTGTCCATAGGCTTTGCATGATGCGTCATGTCACGATGTGGGATTCCCCTCCAGGTTGTCTGGACATGGACTCGTAACTTATAGAACATCTAGGATACTTACCGTAGTTACCATAGTAGTTTAAGTCATGGCGAGGGAATGAACCCTACAAGATGAAGAACTATTACGGGCTTACCCTCGGACCTATGTAGTATGGGATGCATAGAATCCGAATAAGTACGCATTAGTGTCATGTAATATAAATAACTGTATTAAGGACTAAGTACACATTCACACATGACATCAATAAGATAGTCCCCCTTAGCTTTGTTTGTGACTAGTATGTGTTTTCTATGTAAGAGAAATTGATTTATTATATCCTAGCATCAGTTGTATGCAACTGACGTACCCACAGTTTCTATGCAGGATAAAATGATTGACAAGACTAAAGAGTGATTGCTGCTTATAAAGAAATATTCAAGTTAATGTTCAATTCATGTATTATGTTGTAATTTGTTTCTACTGTGTAAATGTAAATCATTGTTGTAATAAAAGTTTTTAATTCCATGTAAAATTGTAAGAAGTGAAGTGTAATGATCCTGTAGAACTTCGAATTCAGTCTTATTTGGAATTCGGGGTGTTACAGAGTGGTATCAGAGCCACGCTTCCAAGTAGTACAAATTTATAAGGAACGACACCCTAGAGTAGACATTAGAGTGTGAGTTGGGTATGGAGATTTTATTGTAAAGTTACTTACATTTGTGTTGCTCTATGATTAATGCTTATTCTTCTCCCTTCCCTAAGATGGCGAACCACCACGACCCAGCAGGCGATGATGATTGGCCCATAATCGAATTGGACTACTACCCCAGACAATGAGATTCTGAGGAAGAAGACCCTGAGGAATATAAAGAGGAATGGCCCGAGTCCCGAGAGATCACTCCACCTCCTGACTCATCGGACATTTCATGCGACGAGGAGGAGCCAGATGGGGACATATCATCAATACCCTTCAGAGTCAAGGGGAGACTCAAAGGGAGAGAGCAGAGCTGTTGCAGGAGTAGTATGTGAAGTGCAAGGAGAATATTGCAACCCGCAGTCATCGTGTTTGGGAACTCGAGAAGAGAAAGAACATGTATGATGTACTGAAGGAAGAAGTGGCTGAACTACGGGAAGAGCTTAGGTAAGCCAAGAGGAACCGTAGGGATTAGAATGTTGTATCTTTTGAATGCTTTTGCTTGATGTCAAACGATGTTTTAAATTTGAATGTACAAAGTTTGAATTCAATGAAATGAAAGAAGTTGGTTTAAATTCATATTTTCTACTTCGAATTTAATGGATCTTTTGAATCAGAATATGGCTAGAAGAAAATCAAGGAATGGAGAAGGACCCAGCTGTGGACTTGACTTGGAAACGAAGTTGGCTAGAGTCTATCAGACCTTCAATGCCGTTGTCATGAATCAAAACCATAGGGGGATGCCTGTGAATCCAGTTCCTGAGACGATCAAACTCGTAGAGTCATTCAAGAGGAAGAAGCAACCAGTGTTTTAAGGGAAGTCAGACCCAGATGCAGCTGACAATTGGATTCGGCAAGTTGAGACTATCTATGAAGTCTTGGAAACTCCGGAAGGTAGCAAGGTGAAGTTGGCTACTTTGGATCTTGAGAAGGATGCGGCTGTGTGGTGGCAGTCGATGAAGCAGACTATGGAAAATGGTGTTATTAGTTGGGAGTTCCGTGGTCACTATTTTCTATCTGATGTCCAAGAGAAGAAGGCGATGGAGTTCCTGGCGCTGTAGCAAGGAGGCATGTCTTTCAGGGAGTATAAGACAAGGTTTACTCAACTTTCGAGATATGCACCTAAACTTGTGATGGACGAGACGAAGAAAGCTCGAAAGTTCGAGTACGGATTGAGGCCAAGTCTGTGATCAAGGATGATACCCCTCGGTATCAGGAGGTTTGACAAGTTAGTCAAGCGAGCTGCAGCTACTGAAGCGGATATGGAGCAGTTCCATGCTATTCAGAACCGGAGGAACAACTGGAATGTGGGAAGAGGCCCGCAGTTTCTGGGAATGTCAGAGGGCAGCCGCCGGCTCAAAGGTTCAAACCTACGGGGGCGAACGCTGTCAATGTGGCTGGGAGACCCAAAAATGGTTGGGTGAGACCTCTTGTGGTGACTTGTTTCAATTGATGGGAGACAGGTCTTTATATATCTCATTTTCTTAAGCTGCGAGATGTCATCCGTAGTGGACCAACGCAGCAAGTTGGGAAGAAGTCGTACCAGCATGGACGAGTATTCTCTTTGACTAAGGCCGATGCCGATGAAGTGGATCACATCATCACTGGTACGAGGACGGATAATTAGAAGTTTTTCTATTGTTCTGTTTTCCCTACTTTATTTAGTAAAACTGTTATGTAACGAAAGTGTGTTATGTAACTGGAAAATTTTATTTGATAGGAAAGATAGCTGTTGTTTTGTTCGATACTGGATCCTCTCATACTTTTATATAACCTAAATTTGCTAAAGTCTTGGGAGTCGAACCGAACGTCTTTCCAGGCAAGGTCTTAGCAGTAGCTACTCCATCAGGGGAGACTTTAACCACTGATCAGTATTATGCGGACAGTGAGGTCGAGATTGGAGATAAGATTTTCTGGATTGATCTAATCGAGCTGAATTGTAACCCCTGTTTTCCCAAAAACGTATTTTCTGTGTATTTCCTGTATTTAAAATTTTTGTAAAATATTTTTTCAAAATGTATTTTTGGATCTCCTATTAAAATCTGTTTTCGATCAATAATTTTATTTGTAACTATTTTCTTTTATTTTTATATTGTAGCACAATTCTTATTTTTATTACTCTTATTATTACTATTACTGTTATTATTATTACTATTATTATTTTTATCATCTTTCTTATTATTATTATTGTTATTATTGTTATTAATTTTGACTGGTTATTAAAGATCTTTTTCTATGTACTAATTGTATTAGTAGTTATTTCAAATTATTTCCACATTTTAGTACAAAATATATTTTTGTTATATAACCCTACATTTTACTGGTTAATTATTTTTCTATTAGTTTTTAAAACCCATTTTTATCCTATTGGATTTCTTCTTAAACCAATTAAACCCATTACCCTATTTAACCCTACCCTAATTCACATTTAATCTAATAACCCTATAACACTCCCTCAGACCCGTTATTGCATCCCTTAACCCGTTTACCAATTTACACCTAACCCTAACTATAAATACCTATATGTTTTATAGCTACCCTGTCATCTACACTAGCCCCCAGCCGCTTCGTCTTCACCCTTCACCCTCCATCTCCCGCTCGTTCCCTTCTCCCGCGACATCCTGGTCCCCTCCTCGGTATGCTATCGCGAAGCTACAGCGCCGCCTAGCAGCCTCGGAAGCCCCCGTCTCCCCCCTTCGACCAAGCATGCCTTGCCGTTCGCCGGTTGTGCTCCGCTCACACCATACCCTGGTGCCTCTCCTTTCCCTGTTTGCTTCGCTCCGACACACAGCCAGCAGATCCGACAACCCCAGAGCTCCCTGTCGTTTCCCTTTCACTCTAACGTTCCTCCTCGCCCTCCTCGCAGTCAGCTGCAACTACGCGCAGCTTCCCTAAGCCGTCGCATTGCCCTCCGCTGTGCACCATGCCACCCCGGTCTTCCTCTCTGCCAATAGCAAACGCAACAATAGTGACGGTCCTGTCGCCGCGCCTTGCTGTGCGTCATTCTCTTGCTATTGGACTTGGTGTGGTGTGCACATATATTGCCCGTGCACGTGCTTCATTGGTTGGAGTGTTTTCCTTTCGTTGTTCGTGTTCCGGGAATCAGTTCCCGTTATTCTTGATCTTGCATCGTTTTCATTATCGGTGAAGGCAAGTAACTTGTATTCTTTTCTTTGTGTAATACAAGTACTAAATACTACCTGTAGTGTAGTTGGGTTCTAGAGACAATTTGTATGTGAATCCCCTTGTTGATATTTTGTCTATTGTGATGATTCGACCATAGTTGCCTCGTGACATACATGACATGAAATAACCTAGGATTCACAACTTCTTGTTGTATATATGCACGTTATTCATATGATATCATGTGCTCGTTCGTGTTATTCGTGGTAAACTTCTTGTGGACTTGTGAAATACCCTATACCATGTTAGTTAGACATCTAGTACACTATATTTCATGTTTGGTTATGATTTGGATGAGTTTTGCGTGAACTAGTTGATTTTGTACATGAGAGATATTTTCAGTTTTTGCCGGTTTTCCGTTTTGATCAGTATTTTATACCCTATTAAGGTCAGTATTTGAAAATATTTTGTGAACATGAACTGTAGAGAATTTTGTCTATTTTCTAACCCTTTTGACGAATATGAGTTTCAATTTATGATTTGTGAGTTATGTCTATTTTACTACAGTGGTGTCGAAAGATTTCCAGATTTTGTTTTCCATGAATTCTGAAGAGTAATCTATTTTTATCCTGATGTTAAAAGTATTATTTTGATCCAATATTTTGCACAGTATAACTAGAACTGATTGGGGTTAACCCTGAATTCTTGTGAATTTATTTGATGAGTTTTAAAAACCGTTCTATGTTTCCAAACAATTACTATGCTAGCAGATTTTTCTTGTTGTTCAGTTGAGAACCTGTTTTTCGATCTAATTCTACTTACTGTTTGTAAAATATTTGTGAATATGAAAGTTAGCCTATTGTATCTATTTTATCACCCTTCTAGGGGATTTGGATTTTGGTTTATGGTTTGTGAGATATTGCTGTTTTCGTACTGTAGTGTTTATGATTCCAGATTTACAAAACTACTACATCTCGATGTTTTCTAATTTTTGTTGACTAAACTAATTATTTTGAAAAATTATGAAACTTTATATTCTGATGCTACACATATAGGGGAATACTCCATATTTATTGTGGATTTAATTAATGAGATTTCAGGCTGTTTTCCTGACTTTGAGTACAATCTTCTGATTTCTAGCTGAACGCGTTTTCTGGTTTCAATTCAGTTTTGAGTTATGTTTTTTTGAAATACTATATGACTTATATATATTTGCTGGATTCGGACAGGAGTCTATTTTGCAGATTCTTTGATAGATCAAGGTTTACATATTTGTTCCAACGGGAATCCCAAATTTAGTACAGTACTGTTTTGCTGTCCTGAACTAGAGTGTTCGTTGTTATATCCTATTATGAGTTATCTTTCACCTGAACATGTTTATTATTCATCTTGTAACTTTTATTTGATCATACCATGTTATTCTTGCCATGTTTTGTACACGCACATACCTTTTTGAAAATAATAACAATTAACCAAGCCGGGGTTAAGGGAATGACCTTAGTAGTGGACAATATCGGTATGTGTACTTAGAAGGAGGACTGTGATCCCATTACCTGTTGCCATGTTTCATGATTACATGATTCATGCTTGATATTACTTGTTGCTATGTTTCATAATTACATGATTCATGCTTGTTATTACTATATGATTATATGTTGCCATGATTCGTGACGATTCATGCTTGTTACTATATGCCGCCATGTTTCATGACTACATGAGTTACTAATTATTTCCATATTTCATGACTACATGATTCATGCTTGTTACTACTTGTTGCCATGTTTCATGACTACATGATTCATGCTTGATACTACTTGCTGCCACGTGTTCACGATTACGTGACTCGTGCTTGATACTTGTTACTTGACTTGACACCTGAGTACACGGCCCTATAGAAACCCACCACTAGGCCTAAGTGAAAATGTTTAAATGTAGCAACCATGTAGTAAAAACCGGGATGCATGAAGTGCTACCTAGATAGTAATAAATACAAGACCTGAACATACTCACTTGACACTCGTTACTTGATTACTTGTATATGATAACTGATACATAGTACTTGTTCACTTGATACTTGATACTTACTACCCGTCACTTCTATTTGTTCACTTGACACTTGCTACTAGTTTACATGATACTTGATACTTGATCCTTGACACTTGTTACCTGTACTTGATACTTGTTCACTTGTCACTTGATGCATGTTACTTGTTTGCATGACACTTGTTTACTTGACACTACATGCCACTTACACTTGTTCATCTTGCCATACTAGTTGTTATATTTTGTTATCATGGCTATTCCATGTTATTAGTTATCTTTTCCCATATACTTGTATCTTGCACTACAAGCGGCCCGTAACTTACATTGACGGGTGTTTTTTTTCGTTTTTCTCTTCCTGCAATTTATTAAATTGCAGATTTTGGAGATCAGCTTCCAGATGGAATAGGCGAGATGAGATACTAGATGCTGGAGTTTTTCTATCATGATTTTCCTGCTATTATTATTCTTTCCTATTGCTAATTGAACAATTGTATCTTGTACTTGGATTTATTTTTATTTGGGCAATATGACCCAAGATATTGACTTTTTCAGATCTGGTTTATTTGAGATTAATATATTTTGTTTCAAGTAAATTATGTTGGTATTTTGATTCATATATGCATGCTTGGTTGATTTTTCTTGCTTCCGACTCTGATTATTCATGTAAAATGTTGTAAAGATTCCAAACAACTTATGGATGATGAAAATCATTCACTGGGCTTAGTCACATATCCATATTTTGTATTCTCTTTTTGAAAGCGGGGCGTGACATGAATAACCTAGGGGTCGATGTTATCATTGGCAATGATTGGATGTAGGTGTACAGTGCAAACATCGAGTGCAAGACCAAGGTAGTAATAGTGAAGGATCCAGGAGGTCCTGAAGTCACTTTCCAAGGGAAGAAGAGATGTTCAGATTTGGGGGCAGCTATCAGCAAGGAGAAGGTTCCTGTGGAGGAGCAGCAAATTCCAGTGGTTCGGGATTACCCAACTGTGTTATTGGAAGATTTGCCCGGGTTACTCCTGCATCGTGATGTAGAGTTCAGTATCACTATTCAGCCTGGGAGTGCACCCATTTCCAAGGCACCGTATAGGATGGTGCCTGTGGAGCAGGATGAGATTAAACGGAAGATTGAGGAACTATTGGAGAAAGTCTTTATTCAAGTGAGTGCATCACCCTTGGGAGCACTGGTGCTGTTGGTAAAGAAGAAGGATGGGTCGATGAGGATGTGCATCAATTACCGAGAGCTGAATAAGGTTACTGTTCAGAATAAATATCATATTCCACAAATTGATGACCTGTTCGATCGTCTACAAGGAGCATCTGTTTTCTCCAAAATAGATCTTTGATCGGGACACCATCATGTTCGAGTGAAGACTGAAGATGTCCATAAGACTGCAATCAGAACTCAACATGGGCATTACGAATTCTTAGTTATGCCATTTGGAGTGACGAATGCACCTGCAATCTTTATGGACATGATGAACAGAGTTCTGAGGCCGTTTATTGATTCTTTCGTTGTGGTGTTTATCGACGATATTCTTGTGTAATCCAAGTCGGAAGAGGAGCACACTAAGCATCTGGCTGAGGTTCTGAAGAAGCTTCAAGAGCATGAGTTGTATGCCAAGTTATCCAAGTGCGATTTCTGAAAATCTGAAGTGGCATTCCTGGGTCACATCCTTTCTTGGGTCACATCCTTTCTAAGGAGGGAGTGGGAACTGATCCGCAGAAGATAGAGGTGGTGAAGGATTGGGCAAGGTCTACTACAGTGAAGGAAATCAGAAGTTTTCTTGGGTTAACTGGATACTACAGGAAGTTTATCTAAGGCTATGCTCAGATAGCCGTGCCGCTCACTCGTCTGATCAAGAACATTGTAAACTTCAAGTGGACTGAGCAGTGCGAGGCAAGCTTTCAGGAGTTGAAAGAGAAGCTGACTACTGCTCCTATTTTGGCTTTGCCTAGAGCAGGTGTTGAGTATGATGTTGACAGGGATGCTTCACATCGTGGGCTTGGTTGGGTTTTGATGCAAGAAGAAAAAGTGATCGCTTATGGGTTTAGGCAACTAAGACTGCTTGAGAAGAATTATCCGACTCATAATCTGGAGTTGGCTGCGATTATCTTCGCCTTGAAGCAATGGAGACATTACATGTACGGTGAGAAATTGAACATGTACATGGACCAGAAGAGCTTGAACTACATCAATCAGCCGAAGGACCTGAATCTGAGGCAACGGAGTTGGCTGGAAGTACTTGAGGACATTCGTCCTGAGATTAAGTACCATCCAAGGAAGGCTAATGTTGTTGCTGATGCACTTAGCCGTAAAAACAGTTTGTCTAGTTTGATTACGACTCAGAAGCGTCGTACAGAGGAGTTTGATCGGGCTGGTATTGAAGTTGTTTTGCAAGGCTTTGGATCATCTTTAGCTCAATTGAGGCTTCAGCCTACGCTGAATGAAAGGATCATCCTGAGCTCCTTGTTTGATTTGTATTAGATTTCTTTCTTGTTGTATGTTGTCTTCTCACTCTTTAAGCGTAGTTCCGGGGACGGAACTATTCTAAGGAGGGAGTGTTGTAACATCCTTTTATTTTTAATTATAATTAAATAAGAGTTTGTTGGATTTCACGTGTTTTGCATGTGCAAATTTATGTACATTTTACCATTAAAAATTATTTATTTTCATACCATGAGCAAGTATTTTTCATTCTTCTCTTTTTAATTTAAAAAGCCTATTTAAACTCTAGGCCTAATTGTCTAAGTCTAGCCCATCCTAATTAAATTAATTATTTTAATTAGAAGCCCACGGACTTTTAGCCCACTAGATTATTTAAATATTCTTAGTTATTTAAATATTCATGTTTTTATGTCAAAATAATAATTTTAAAATACTGTTATGTTGCAAAACTATAAGATCAGTAATCTGGAATTTTTCATGGAACAAATAATAGGAGAAAAGAATTTAAGAGTTTTTGAAATATGAAATATTAGTAACAAACAGAGAGTCGAGTTAAAAACAACTCAACTCATCTCACATCAGTTGTTCATTGTGGCTTTACTGGTCTTCGGGTTCGCCCTTAGAACGTTACTGTAGCAGGCGAGGCACTGTGTGCTTGGGTTCGAGTCTCTACAGAGACTTTAATTTTTTTGAAATCAATTTAAACTCAGATACCGAAACCCAGAATATAATTAAAATTCAAGTTGACTATCAAGCAGTCTGTAGCTTTGGTCTTTCTGGTCTTCGGTGCCACCTTAAGGCGGTTACTGTAGCTAGGCGGGTTCTGTTGTGCGTGGGTTCGAGACTGGCTTCGGCCACTTTTTTTTGAAAAAGTGATTTTTTATATATTTTATTAATTTTAATAGTTTTAAAGCGATTTAAAAATTAAGAAAACAATATTAGAAATATTCAAAAAAATGCTTAGACTTCATGGGAACTTTTCTATAGCTTTTTGACTTATTATGATGAGAATTAGAGGCTATTTTTAGTAAAGAACTTAATACAAATTATTAGAATGAGATATGGATTAATTAAAGAAAATAAATATTTCTCGTTTAAAGGAAATTTTGAATAGAGATTTTTAAATGGGATGTTTCCTGGAAAATTTTAAATAAAGATATTTGTGATTTGGCTTAACAAGTGAAAGAATGACGTTATGAAAATAAAAGAAATTGGGTGGAATTAAATTATGAATGTGGTAAGTTTGAATTCCTCACATTATACATGAAATTGTACATAAAAATGAAATAAAGATCATGATGAGTTATGAGAAAATTTGATAGTGTAAATACTCAATTTTATGAATACGAAATGAGATTAAAGACTAGAGTGTAGCTAAGTCCTTATACCGGCATTGAATAAATTCTTTGGAATGAAATATTGAAATGAAAGACCAAGTTTGGGTCGTTATTGTTGATTAATGGTTAAGACCGGTATAGAGGAAGTGCTAGCTTTAGGGCGTTGATTTTATTCATGATTCAAACAACTAAGAACAATACACTAGTAAAGATGTGATGAAAGTAAGAGAAAAACATAAGTATGAGGGCCTCGGATCTACGATGTGAGAGTATTCATAGGTTTCCTGCTTGATGAGTCATGTCATGGCGTGGATACTACTCTGGAATTATTATGACCGTGGTGACGTTTGTGGGGTGTTTGGTAACTACGGGTGGTGCCATCGTTCCATGACGGAGGCTGAATTGTCAATAGGCTCTGCATGATGCATCATGTCACGACGTGGGGTTCCCCTCCAGGCTATCTGGACATTGGTTCGTAACTCATAGAACATCTAGGATACTTACCGTAGTTAACATAGCAGTTTAAGTCATGGCGAGGGAATCAACCCTACAAGATGAAGAACGATTAAGGGCTTGCCCTCGGAACTATGTAGTATGGGATGCATAGAATCCGAACAAGTGTGCATTAATGTCATGTAATATAAATAACTGCATTAAGGACTAAGTGCACATTCACACACGACATCAATAGGATAGTCCCCCTTAGCTTTGTTTGTGACAAGTGTGTGTTTTCTAAGTAAGAGAAATTGATGTATTATATTCTAGCGTTAGTTGTATGCAACTATCGTACCCACAATTTCTATGCAGGATAAAATGATTGACAAGACTAAAGAGTGATTGCTGCTTATAAAGAAATGTTCAAGGTGATGTTCAATTCATGTATTATGTTGTAATTTGCTTCCGCTGTGTAAATGTAAATCATTGTTGTAATAAAAGTTTTTAATTCCTTGTAAAATTGAACGAAGTAAAGTGTAAAGATCCTGTGGAACATCGAATTCAGTCTTATTTGGAATTCGGGGTGTTACACCCCTGGTGCCGCCCTCCACCGTCGCGCCGTTCGCCGTCGACGCCGCTTGTGTCGCCAACCACGAGCGCCAGTCGAACCCCTTGCCACTGTTGCTGCTTTCTCTTTTTGTTGCAGTGGCTGTCTCTTGTGCTGTTGATTACTTGGAGTTTCATTTGCACGTATATCGTACGTGCTAATTTGCTAGTTCGTGGTTTCATTGCTTCGAGATCCCTATCCCTTTATTCTTGGTATTCGTTTTCACCATTTATAGGCAAAACACTGTCCTCTTGAATTGTTAATTGTCTCAAATTTATGTTTTATTAAAAATTTTGCAAGTATATCCTATTCGTTATACTATCATTGTATTGATTATCTTCGTTGGGTCTATTGAGGGTTTACACGAGCTAACCACAATATTCTTGACATCGTGCCACTTTGACTCCAAAGTATTCAATCTTGCATACATCATATAGTATTGATGATTGGAAATTTTCATGCATCTCATAACACGATTAATTATTGTAGAGACAATTGCTAGGTTATATGTTGTTTGATCGATTGATAGTTGATTGATGATAAATTAGTAGATGTATGTGTTCTAATTTTATTTATCATGTTTTGACACTCATCATGCTGATTATATAATTTATTGGCTAAAGAATCGATACCCATTATGTTAATTAAATTGATTCACGAAAAATGCCTTAAAACCAGTATCTTGCTTGCTGGCTATATGTTGTCTGCTATTTTTGACACAGTCAAAGATCTTAAAATAAATTACTTTCTGAATAAGAATTGTAGCCTTATCTTTCTAGTTTCCAGAACATGTTGAATTTCTAAATTTCGAGTTATGTAGCAAAAGTTATGCCGGATGTACTATAGCTATGTTTTTACTTTCAGATTTTTAGATTCTTGTATCGTGCATGCTTAAACAGTAAAAAGGCTGACAAAATGTGAAAATTTTCCTTTGATAAATTCCAGATTGTTAGTAATCATGTTTAGGATTCTAGAAAATATTTTTAATGAATTTATTATTGAATTTTTGCTGTTTCAAAAAATAAAATAACATGATATCGAGATTCTGCCTGAACATGAAATCTGTAAAGAATGATTTGTTTGACCTACCTACTGTTTTCGGATTTTGAACTTTAAATATGCGTTGGAACCGTGTGGAAGTCTAGTTTCTAGAATTTCTGATGGATTCAGTTTTCGATTGCTGAAACTGCGAGAAACTGAATTTTTGTACAAACTACTCTTGCTGTCCAGAATTTTAGATTTTAGATTTTAGTAGATTAATTATTTCTATATCGTAATATTGCATGGATTAAAGTGTGAATGTTGCATTGCATGGTCCTAATGCCCTATTGTCATCATTATAATTGTCCTATCTAAGTCATCATCCTATTGCTCTCCGATTGATACTATTGTTCTTCTCAAGTCTCAAATTGCATATTGTATTGTTACATTAATAAAATAATTAACAAGCCGGGGTTTAAGGGTTGACTTTAGTAGCAGACAATATAAGGACTGTACTCGGAGTAAGGGCCCGTGTTTCATATTTATTGGTCTATTGGTCTATTATTCTATTGGTCATATTGGTCATATCGGTCATCGATTAATTGTAGATTACTGACTACAGTATCTCAATTGATTCGGTCATCGGTCATTATTGAATATCGTTGCCGAGTACATGAACTATAAAATCCACCACTAAGTTTGAACTTAACTTGTTTGTATGTTGTAACCATGTGGTAAATAAATGGGACGCATGAAGTGCTACATTAGTTAGGATTAAAATGATTAATAGACATAAGGATTGACACATCACCGATATTGCATTTGTTCATCATTGTTCCTATTGATATCGAATATTGACTAAGTGTTATTGATTTGGTCATTGAATATTGTTATCGAATTGTGAATCATTGTTTATAGCCATTGCATTAATTACCGTAATATTGATTATTGATTATCGTTTATTATTATTGATTCCTATTGATCCATTGACTTCATTGTTATACCGTTATTCCATTGTTCCCTGCTTTCTCTACTTACTGTCCATGACTAGCACTAAGGAAAATTTTTCTCCTCTTTTTAGATGAAGTGTTTACAGGTGTTGATGGAGAATTGCCTGATGGATTGAGAGAACAACATTGGTGAAGGAATTGATTGCATCGCCGCTTAATAAATAATGGTTTTGCTCATGAAGAATTAATTATTGAACTATTGTTATTTCATTGTATTGTGGGCTTTTAACCCGAATATTACTATTATTGTTCCAGATGTTAGATTATTATTGTACTTAGATGTTATATATTGCTTCATTTCAAGTATTATTATTCATGAGATTATTATTATTGTCTGTGCAATTGTTCTGTATTGATTAAATTATTGAGTTGATTGGATAAACAGCTTATGGATGACGTTAGTCATTCGCAGGGCCAATGTTATGTGCTCGTATTCTGTATTTTTAGGAAGCGGGGCTTGACAATATAAGTAGCAAACAAAATAAGATAGGCCAGGAAAATGAAATGGTATGAAAATACAAAATACTAACATATGTAAAGATAAAGTATACATACATATATATATACAAAATGATAATAATAAGATAGCGCAAAATAGTTAATAGTGAACCTCAATAATATAGGGTGAAAAATAAAATAACGTATATAAGATAAATATGAAAACAAGTATAAATAATAAGGTAATTAAATGTGTATATAAGTGTAACTGTATTATGAATAACAAAGTTGAATTAGCATAGGCTAAGTTTTAATATCTTATAAAATGATATGAACAAGTAGAAAAGAATAGGATAGTGATAAGTAATATATATATATATATATATATATATATGTATATATATGTGTGTGTGTGTGTGTGTGTGTGTGTGTGTGTGTGAAACTAAAAGTGGGGTTATTAGAGTAGAATTCTTTGTTGTGGGTTCGTCTCATTGATGTCTAGCTGTAAACTTGCCTCATTGACATCAAGTTGCAGATTGCCGCCACGACATCAGGTTGCAGGTTGCCGTCTGGACATTCAGTTGTAGTTTTTTTTTTCTTTGCCTCTCGACACCCAGTTGCAAGTTTGCCTCCTATTGATGTCTAGTGGCATATTTGCCTTCTCGACATCCGGTTGCAACAGACGATGAATGGAATGATGTAATCTTCCATATGCACAGGGATATTGGGTGTTTAAATTAAGTATGATGCTACGTTTTGAAATTCGTGATAAAAAAATAGAAGAAAAAGTAGATAATAGAGTAGAAAGTCACGCAATGGAATATTAAAATAGATGTACAGATTATAAATATCAAACATAAATAGTAGGAATTAGTAATAGTGAAAAATGATTTATAAAAATAAGGAGAAAGACGGAATGAAATACATGCATAACCTTAAATGTAATTGCGAATGAGAGATAACTATGTAGCATAAATAATCACATGTCATAAAATATAGTGTAAAAAGTAGAAAGTGTATGTAGTTTGAAAATAACAAGGAAGGTACAAATCATAATATTAAGGTAACAAGCAACTATAGTATATTATAGCAGTAAAAGTATAAAAATAACAAAATAAGGTAATACAATAAGTAGCTATAAACGGTGAAAGTAAATACAACAAAGGTAGTAAATAATAAGTAATAATAAGGGTATTGAATATAAGGTGTAAAAACAAAATTAATAATAAAATAAAAATTTCAATGTGCAGAGGTATATCATATTTATATGAGTAAAAATATTACAATTAAGTTTAAATACACCGAAAAAAAATAATACAAAATAATGGAAAATATAGCATTGAAAAATCAAAGTATATATAAATGAATGTGAATTAAAATATAATAGGAATAATAATAAAAGAAATTAATAATTCAATAAGTAGGAATTGAAACTAATATAATGTGTAACAGTATCAAAATAAATGAGTAAACATAAAAGTACATAAAAATATGAAGAACAGAATTTTAAGGAAGAAAAAGATAAAAGAGAAGGGAAAGGTAGTCTACGTACAAAAACATAATATATTCAAAGCAATAATCGAAAGAAATAAGATTTAAGTAAAAGTTGTAGTATCCGTCACTCAAAAGTGACAAACGAAAATCAAACATTATGTCATTCAAAACTACAATTGCCAACACCAATACAAAAGTAAAAGCTATATTCGCCACATTCCAAACTTTAATAACAAAACTTTTTTCCATAAAACACAAAACTTATAAAACAAATAGGCTAGATTAGCAAAACAAACTTTATAATTATAATTAGATTTATACAAAAATAGATAAGTCAATAACTAATAAAATTATCCCAATTTAACGTCAATAATATTAAAAATAGTTAAAAGGTAATTATAACAGCAAAAGAAAATAAATCATTCATCTTCTATTTATGCAAAAACAATCAACCTACTTACGATAAAGTAATTTTTAGTCGAATCTAGACATGCAAATAATTCAATTTTCACTACAAACATTAATGATCAAAACAACAAACTCACATATCTAATGTCCACCCTAATTACTGACACTCACACATCTAATGTCCACCCTAGGTACTCACACTTCTAATGTCCACCCTAATTTTGTTTTCCTATACCATGTTTAGTATTACTAATTGAAGTTTGCTTGATACAAACTCTGTAGCCCCCCAAATTTTCAATAAATAAAATTAGAAATACGTGGCACAAATTCCAGAATCAACTTCAGTTGTAATCATAAACACAAAAGCCAAATACAGGGAAAATTAAAACTTTTTATTACATCAACTCTTTTACAAAGCACAACGGAATTTAAACACTTTGAATTACAATTCTTTTTACAACACAACAGTATTTAAAAGCACCTTAAATACAAATTTTTCTCTTTACAATCATTCCCTTTACAAGATATGCATAAATATAAAATATTTTACCACATGCTCCCAATTCCATGTTAATGGTAACTACCTGTAAAACATGAGGCTAGAGATATCCCTAACCCCCAAACTACATGGGTCAACCATAACTATGTGAGTGATATTCAAAGGAATTACAAACTTAAACATAAAGAATAAAATAAGTCAACAAGTGAAACATACTAATGCAGTAATAACAGATGAAACATGAAATAACAATAAATGAAGCAAAAATCATCAAGTGAAACTAGGCAAAGTGTCAAGTGTAAGTAAACAGAAAACAAGCATGCATAATACAAGTCAAGAAAAATACAAATACACATGATGATTACTAATGCATACTTCTCGGATTCTATGCATCCCATTCTACATAGGTCTGATGCAAACCCTTATCGTTCTCCACTTTGTAGGGTTTAATGCCACGCTATGCAACTAATCCTACTATGGTGATAGAAACAAGATCTAGAATACTCCGCGAATAGGCCTAAGTCCCGGTATCTACCCGCCAGATTAGCACCCTCAACGCACAAGCATCATGTAAGCATTGCTCTAAATTCAGAGAATCACCTCCCTGCCATGTACCCCGCGAATAGGGCTGCTGATCCTCGACGTGCAGATACACTGTACATTCCGCGAATAGGCCTTCCGACCCTCGATGCGTGAATACACCATACGTTCTGTGAATAGGCCTGCGACCCTCGACACGCAAACATACCAAAACCGTCTCACTTCTAAACATTCCGCAAATAGGCCTGTCGACCCTCTACGCGCGAATATACCGTACGTTCCGTGAATAGGCCTACCGACCCTCAAAATGCAAACATACCAAAAACAGCCCACTTCTAGACATTTCGCGAATAGGCCTGCCGACCCTCGACACGCGAACAAACTAGAGAGACACAACAAACACACAGTCTCGGAATACATCCGTGCGACTGGCAACAGAGCCCATACTTTTGTTTTCCAAGATCAATCACATCTCCACTAGTGCATGTCGTTATGTTTATTATGTTTAATTAATTTATTAATTAGAACACAGCCTCTCTAGAGTTGATGTACCCAACCGGACATAACACAACTAAACCAAGAACGAAGAACCCAACTGGTCAACTTCCATAAAAATCTCATCTGTCGGTATACAAGGGTCCCACTCAACCTCTTGAGTCTCACAACCTAAAGTATCATTAATAGTCTTTTTAGGGTCCACATCATAACCCTAAGTCTCAAATAGAACCCATCTTGGTTTTTATTATACAAAAATACTCTTCATTAATCACATTCCTTTTAATCAACCAATATTGCCATAAGAACTTGTCTATATGTATGGAAGCACGTTTTATCAACAAAAATATATATTTTTACAAAAATATGAAAATTAAATTATTTTGTCGTTCAAAACAGTACACTCTAAAATCAATATTAAATTCTGAAAAAATTAACTTAAATCCAGCACATAACAAGGAATCCATCCTGAAAATCTGACTCAAATAAATTAATTTATAGGGTTGATATTCAATAAATTCTGAAAAACTACCTTCTATCCAAAAATCTGAAAGTTACATGATTTCGTACCTCAAAACAGTACATTCTATAGTCGATAATAAATTCTAGAAAAATGAATTTAAATTCAGCACATAACAAGGAATTCACCATAAAAATATGGACTCAAAAAAATTAGTTTAAAATGTTCATTCAATAAATTTTGAAAACTAACCGTTATTTTAAAAAATCTGAAACTACGACAGTACAGTGGTAGAAATTGCATATTTTATAATCTATAAGTCGGATTAAGGATTCGTCAGATATTTTGGAATCTAGACACAGTGAGTTACAATTTCTATTTAATAAGTTTTAGGTAATATCATTAGCAACCATGCTGAAATCTCGTTCCAATCTGGAACAGAGAGCAGTCCAGACCGTATAATGACTTGAAATCTCATCCAAACTCGATCGACCCACTCAAATATATTAGTTTAAACCTATATATAGATGCTCCCTTATGTATACTAGAGTCCCCCAAACATAGCACACAAAATCACTATCGAAAACCACACAAAAACAACAACAAAAAAACGAACAGCAGCAGCCAATAGGCTGCGGGTTGAACAGTACCTTCGGTTACTGTTCACCTGTGAACACTACCTTCAGTTACTGTTAAACCGTGGTACTGTTCACCAGAGACTTCAACAGCCCTGACCTCGGGATTAAACCTCCAAACCCTAGCCCCAAATGTATTTGAATGTGTTTTTATATAGATTTCTTTCCATATACTCTTGGTATGCTGAATAATTAAGGTTTATCATCAAGAATTTTATTTGCATTAAAATAGCGAATTAAACATTAAAATTCATATTTTAATTTTTTTAAATATGCCCTTGAATTAACCACAAAGAGTCAACCACTACAATCATCTATATTCTCATTAGGTTTATTTCGTTAAGCAAAATATCCATCTTTCATGCATAAACCACTTTAATCAATATAAATTACTTTCGATCATACAATAATTATTCGAACCCCAATATTAAGTTTCAAGTTTTATAATTAAAAACAACGAATAACATGGAAAAATCTTAACTTTATAAGCAATCAAGCATTAATTTAAGAGCATATAACAAGTTCTAATTATCTCCACATATCTTCATCATCTACAATTTAATCTATAGACCCCAAGTTAGATTTTTCATCTATCATCAATATTTAACATTCAAAATTAATAAAATATGATCATCTCTCATAAAAAATGCATCTTTAGTTCATGTAAACATCTAGAATTTCATTCATCATGCATAGCAACCATTATGATTAAACACAGAGAAAGCTATCAAGTGGTTCTCCTTCAATCGCCCCAGAATAAAAGGTCCAGATCTAACCTAACAAAACACATCCCCCCCCCACCGCCAAAAAAAAAAAAGTTTTCCCGGAAACTCAACCCAAAACTCAAATTCAAATCCCCCCAAAACAACTTCTTTATTTATTTAATTCTCTCTCTCTCTCTCTCTCTCTCTCTCTCTCTCTCTCTCTCTCTCTCTCTCTCTCTATATATATATATATATATATATATATATATATATACTAGGTATACCCGTGGGCACGTGCCTACGGCACATCTTCGAAACGATGCAACATATGAAAAATCATGTAAAAAGTAAGGGATGATTTATATAGATCTTTTTTTGCTAGTAGACGTTGATGTATTAATGTACTTTGAAGTAAAATTATGTAGTGAGCTTGATGTTTATTGGTTTGTATATTGCAGTATCATTTGTCAGCAGGTCGGGATTCAAAAATAGTATTGTGAATCTACAACAGTAGTGGACCAAAAATTCCTTGCTATGTGTGGCTTGCTCAATAAGATATTTTTTTTTTAATTTGGAGTAGCAATTCATTTTCTAATACAATAAATACTTCAAACTGCATGAGTTAGTTCATCCTTGTTAGTTTTTTATGTAGTTAACCATGTATGAATTTAAAAGAGAAAATTTGTTCTGATGTATATGTGAAGTGAAATTGCAGCAAAGAAGATCAAGATACAATTTTGCAGCTACTAAAACCCGAAATACAGGGATTAAACATGGATTTGTTCATAAAAGCACAATCAAGCTAGTCAATGAAAGAATTTGCAACGATGTTTCAAAGCAGCAAATGCCCAAATATTCTAAAAAAGCCTAATCCGAAATTGCATAATAATAAAAAAGCATTCGAATCAAAATTAACTCAGTGAAGCACAATTACATCTCCATATTAATAACTTAGTGTATCCATATACTAGAGAGCCTAATGCAAATTTGATCTGAAACAGGTTTGTTGGTATATTTCAGTGTATGAGATATTTTAAATTCCGGAATATAGTTATAGATTAAAAAAAAGAGGTACATGCCTGTGTGGTGGACAACATTAGCCCTAACTCACTAAAATAATTACAGAGTGATTAACACAAAACACATAAGCCCAACTATCAGGCATTTTACCAGTAAAATAGACAGTAACATAAAGAGAAAAAGAAAGCATTAAAAACATTCTAAGAACATGAAGATTGCAAATGGATAGACGACTAAACCCGCCACAATGAAGAGACCTGAAAAATCACGATCAAGAATGAAAAATCATTTAATGAAAAAGGAATCAGTAAAGTCAAAAGCAATGAGAATTTTAAAAACCAACACTAAGAGTTTGTAGGAAAATTTATTTTCAAACCAATACCTTTCAAAATGACTGATGTACAAAAGAAATTTCCTTCAAACTCGACGGTTTGAATCAAAAATGTTGTTCATAACCCCAACATATCTGCATAATAAACCTTACTATTAGCTTACTATTATCATGTATGATTTTTTTTTCCTACACCTACTCAATTAAATCGGCATTTCTATTCTTGAACACTAATAGAAATTTTAGTAAAAAAATCGACAGAGTTTCCTCTAAAATATTAGCTCTTTTACAGCAATCCCTTACGAAATTCTGCTAACAATTAAAAATATCACATCACAAGCAGTTAATATCAATCCTCCCCAGGCCAATCTAAACATCATCACACAGGCATCATATATATAGGGCTTTGGGGGCAAAAATCTTCATATGATGCAAGATAGAAAATAAAAACCAAGATTTTGTTCGAAAACGTAATAGATTTTTGGAAAAAACTTTGAAAAATCACACATAAAACCCAATACTCCACAACTTTGAGGGTACAGGTTTTAACATACTATATCGCATACATACTTTACTTACATAAATATTACACAGATTTTCTCTCTCACTCATTCTACATAACTTAGGTTAACAAAATATAAAACTAATAACTCATCCACCAACCATATTAGCGAAGAAAGTAAAACTACCAAAATTACGTAAGTAGACAATTATAAGCTTCAATTATTGTTTTTGCCTTACTATTTGTTCCAAGTCAACATCAGCCTGTAAGGTATGAAAGTAAACATTATAATGCAAAGAACATAAAAGAAAGAATTTTTTGATGTAATATGAAAGAGTTGTAGATGTCATAAAAAAAAGAGAAACTTACATGACCATATATAGTGATGTTATCCATTGCTGTTGTTTAATTCTGATGAAGAACTTGATCTGTATATAAAGGAGGAGAAATATATGATGATTAACTTTGATGTTTTAATTAATTTAACAAACCAACCAATTACTTACATTAGCTAAAATTTTACACAGAATTTGGATAGCTAGTAGATGACCAAGTTTTAAGCTAAACCAATCAATTACTTACATTATCACTTTTATTGAAGATTAAGACATTGGAGTTTAACTCTATTCAACAACATAATGTCACTCTAGTTATGTAGTAAATCGGCATAATTTTTTAATGATCTTCATCATGCATGAACACGAACTCTTAGTCTCAGATATTATACTTGTAATTAAAATTTCTTTAACTTGCAATTAAAATTCCTTTAACTTGCAATTATTGGATAACCAGTACTTCAGTTATTCATGTTAATCACAATTTCTTTAACTTGCAATTTAATTCCAGCATCACTTCAATTCCACTGTATTTTTTTGGATTCTCATACAACATTTGCACGACAAATTTGATTAGACTGGTTCAGAATCTCAGCTTCTAATGTTTGATAGGATCCTTCCATTTAGCTGTACTTAGGATGGCAGATTGGCAGATTGGCTATTCTTTCACCAATATGATTTCTTTAACAAATAACATGCACTATAAAGTGACCTCTTCTTAACTATATCGACTAAGTTTGATCATAACTAAAGGCATAGGATTCATAATTTTTGGTTGAATATGAACCTGCTGTCAGAATAGACATAAACTTCTGTAATGAACTTTTGTATTCAACTTCTACAACACAATTATTTCAAATCTAACTCATCACAGTGGTGAACATCTAACTCATCTTCTATATTCAACTTACGTATTCAACTTCTATGTAATAAATCTAACTCATCACATATTCTATAATTATTTGAAATGTTACTCAACAGTGCACTTCTGATGATAATCAAACTCATAATAGACAAAGAAAGAATGAATCAACTTCTTCAAAGTATTACGAAAAGATTGTACAACACAGTGGACTGGTGAACAACCAACTAACTTGATCTCCAAATCTAACTCATCAACATTCAACTAATCAATTTCAAAATAATGAAACAACATACCCCAGAATCCTCGCGAGTATGCGACTTCGCGAAATCATGAATCCTCCCTCACCGAAATGAATGGCAGAAACACCTATAAATTTTGAAATGATCAAAAATATATCATCGAAGATTAAACTTTAGCTAGCGACTAAACTTAAATTTGCTTGAGAAAGATTCAACTATAAAAGCGAAGATTATTTCAGATTACTCTAACCTTTATATCCTAAGTTATGCAGCTAGAAATAATTTGAAATGAAAGCTAGAAACATTTCAAATTATTGTTAACTACATTGTGTTCTTGTTAAATAGGAGACATGCCCTGACAGATTGTTAATTATACATGCTAAACCCTCATTTACTATAAAATTTTTTGGCAATTACGCATGCTAATTACACTTGCTAAACCGTCATCAACTACATATTCTAATTACACATGCTCTGTCAGATATGGCAATTTTTAGGTTTTCATATACAGGCAAACCTAGACTCAAACCAATACTATTTCTCAAACAAAAATAGACCTCAAGATTGAGAGATTCATCTTAAACATTTGTCTCAAAATTTTAACAGAGAGAGAGAGAAAAAAAACAGAGAGATCGATCTCAAAATTCGTCTCAAAAATTAGATTTAACTGCATAATCACAAATGCCAACCACTAAACTAACCGACAGAGCATAAATGATTACAACTACAGTGCAGCTATTGCACAGGAAAAACCTAGAAGACAATACAATCCAAAAAATCCTGCATCATAACCAGCATGTCTCCACCTTATTCACTCATCTGATTGAAAGGAACCAATAATAAAAGTCCCTATCAAGCAGGTTGAGAGGGTTTATAATAAAAGTCTAGATTTATATTAAAAAAATTCATGTTCTTCTCTATAACTAAATAAATATTCAATTGGTTAAGAATAAGTTTTTGGAAGGCATATTTCTCATGAAGTTTTCCTATATATGAAAGAAACTGATAAACAAACAATCAGTCTTTTAGCAAATGTATATATATACACACACCTAAAGGAAAAAAACTTCATGATTTCAAGTGGATTCAGTTATGGGTTAAAATTCATGTTTTATGGTTTTGATCAAGCAGTTTTTGTCACGCCCTGCTTCCCAAAAAGGAATACAGAATACAGATACGTGACTAAGCCCAGCGAATGATTTTCATCATCCATAAGCTGTTCGAATCTTTACAAGAATAATCAGAGTCAGAAGCAAAAGAATCAACCAAGCATGTACATATGAATACAATACCAACAAGAATACTTGAAATCAAAAAATTATAATCTCAAGTAATCCAGATCTGAAGAAGTCAATATCCTGGGTCACACTGCCCAAATACAAATAAATCCAAGTATCAAGTACAATTGTTCAAAATAAGCAAAAAGAATAATAATAGCAAAATTCCAGCACTAATATCTTATATCACTAACTCCATTTGGCAGCTGATCATCCTGGTTTGTAATTAGATAAATTGTAGGAATATGAAAACTAAAACGAATTCCCATCAATGAAAGTTACGGGCCGCTTGTATTGCAGGATGCAAGTATATGGGAAAGGATAACTAATAACATGGAATAGGGATGATAATAAAATATAACAACTAGCATGGCATGATAAACAAGTGTAAGTAGCATGTATCAAGTGTCAAGTAAACAAGTATCAAGCAACAAGTGTCGAGTATCAAGTACAAGTAGCAAGTATCAAGTTACAAGTATCAGGTATCATGTATCATGTACAAGTAATCAAGTATCAAGTATCATGTAAACAGGTAGCAAGTGTCATATATCAAGTATCATGTTCAAGTGTCATGGTTAAGTCTTGTAGTTATTACTATCTAGGTAGCACTTCATACATCCCGGTTTTTACTACATGGTTGCTATATTCAAATAGTTTCGCTTTAGATTTCATAGTGGACCATAGAGGGCAGTGTACTCAAGGACAAGTATCAAGTAATCGAGCTCCAAGCTCCAAGTATCATATATCATGTATCGTGTATCACGTGTCAAGTTGTGCAAGTGGCAAGTAATTACGTGTCAAGCGTACAAGTGTCAAGTAATCACGTGTCAAGTATCATGTATCAAGTAATCACGTAGGATCTGTGGATCTCCTTCTGAGTACACGTTTCAATGTTATCCACTATTAGATCTTTCCCTTGAAACCCGGCTTGGTTATTTATTATTATCATCAAACGAGTATGTATGTGTACAAAATATGACAAGAATAACATGGTATGGTCAAGTAACAAGTTCAGGATGAAGAATAAACATGTACAGGTGGAAGACAACACATAAAATATTAGAACAACGAGAATTCTAGTTCAGGACAGCAAGACAGTACTGCACTAAAACAGAGATTCCCGTTGTTACAAACATGAAAATCTAGATCCGTCAAAGAATCTGGAAAATAAACTCCTGGCCGAATCTAGCAAATATATATAAGTCATATAGTATTTCACAAAAACATAACTGAAAACTGAATTGAAACCAGAAAAACATGTTTAGCCAGAAATCAGAAGATCATATTCAAAGTCATGAAAACATCATGAAAACTCATTAAATAAATCCACGAAAAATCTGGGGTATTCCCCTAGATTAACCAAAAATCAAGTTTCATAATTTTTCAATATAAATAGAGTACTCAAGTAAAATCAGAAAATATGAAGATGCAATAGTTTTGTAAATCTAAAATCACAAACACTGCAGTACAAAAACAGCAATATCTCACAAACCATAAATCGAAATCCAAATCCGCCAAAAGGGTAATAAAATAAATACAGTATACTAACTTTCATATTCATAAATATTTTACAAAAAGCAGGTAGAATTAGGTCAAAAATCAGGTTCTTTACTGAACAGTATGAAAAATCTGCTAGTATTGTAATTGTTTACAAGTATAGAATAGTTTGTAAAACTCAACAAATAAATCCATAAAAATTCATGGTTAATCTAAATCATGTCTAGTTTTACTAGCAAAATATTGGATCAAAATAATACTTTTAACAGTATGATAAAAATAGATTACTCTTCCGAATTCATAGAAAACAAAATCTGTAAACCCCTCTACACCTTTGTAGTAAAATCGACATAACTCACAAACCATAAAACGAAACTGAGATCCGTCAAAAGGGTTAGAAAATAGACAGAATTCTCTATAAATCATGATGACAAAACTTTTTCAAATACTGACCTTAATAGGGTCTAAAATACTGATCAAAACAGAAAAGCCAGCAAAACTGAAAATTTCTTCATGCACAAAACCAACTAGTTCACATAAAACTCATCCAAATCATAACCAAACATGAAATATAGCGTACTAGATGTCCAAACAATATGGTATAGATTTTTTTACAAGTCCATAACAAATCTACCACGAATAACACGAACGAGCACATGATATCATATAAACAACACGCATGTATACAACAAGAAGTGGTCAACCCTAGGTTATTTCATGTCACATATGTTGTGAGGAAACTATGGTCGAATCAACACAATAGAGACAATATCGTCAAGGGAATTCACACACAAATTGTCTCTAGAACCCAATTACATTGCAGACGGTATTTAGTACTTGTATTACACAAAGAAAAGAATACAAGTTACTTGCCTTAACCGATGACAAAAATGATGAGAATCAAGAATAACGGGAATGGGTTCCCGGAACACGAACTCAACTGGCGAATAACCCACGAATGCCAAAATGCATGAACCAACACACAATCCACGGACACACGCCCACAAAGAGATAAACGGTGGGGGAGAAGACGACGGCGGGGGATTGCAGTAAGGGAAGCTCGCCGCGGCCGCTGTGCTTGCTTCGATCATCGGAGAGGGAGGACACAACACATCGGTGCTGCTGTCGGCACTGTCGAGGAGCACAGGGGGTAGCGTACGGTGCTGATCGAAGAGGGCATAGCGAAGCAGCGATGGTGCAAGGAGTCGGGGTGCCTTCGGTGTGGGTTCAGGTGGTCGGAGAGGTGCGGGGAGGATAGGAGAGATGAGGAGAGGGAAAGGAGTACAGGGCGAGAGAGAGAATGACGGGAGAGGGTAGGCGGTTGCAAGGAGTTATATGGGTGTATATATATGGGTTAAGAAATATTCTGGTTGGCATGAAGTGGAGGCGGCACAGTAGTAAACGGGTCGGGTGTATAGGGGAAGGTGGGTTTTGGGTGTGAAAAATAGGGCATGGGTTTAGAGAAATGGGTTTTAGGGTGTGGTTTTACTGGGTATAGGATTTGAATAGGAGTTGGGATATAATAGGATCAAAACAAATAGTTACAAATAATAAAATCAAGATAGCATCAAAGTGAATATTAATAAAATAGGACAAGAACATAATATTTAGGATTGAACAAATCAGAAATTTGGGATAAAAAAAAAATTAAAGCTCGATCAAACGAGAAGGGAAGAATAGACAGATAGAAAAATCAAGATCTCAAATGAGGTAAATAATCAACCAAATGAATAAATAGAAAAGATCCAAAATACGGTCCAAAGAGATGCAAACTGAACCAATACAAGGAAAAAGAAAATAGACTCAAAATACATAAAATGAAAACAGCTATGTCCGGTGCAGTCGGTGCAATGTCGCCATCTTGGTGCTGTACCGAGTCTTGTGGTGTTTAGACGTCATTTCAAACTCATCCAACTCAGCAAAATGGAGGAGCGTTGGTACCTTAGCCCTCGTAAGAATCAGGGGTAGGTCAATGCTCCTTACTCAATTAGATGTTGGAAGGAGAAGTTTCTTGTTGTTCGCAGCACTGAGACATGGGGAATCCCCACTACATGGAGGTAAATGATTCCCTCGACGGTGAGAGTGGAGCCGGTAATGACCTTGGAAGAGAAGAGTGTTAGTGATGCCCTTCATGGACTGAAGGTGTTGGCATGGCAAGACATCACTGACGAAGTAATCTTTGAAGGTGGTCTTGGGTCGGCTGTTTCTAGTACGGTTTTATCATTGTTGCTTTCATGCCGTGTTATCCATACTTTTTTTTGCTTTTTGGTTGTTTCTATCCATGACTTTGTTTCTTTTATTTGGTTTTACGAGTTTTAACTCCTTCGTGTTTCACCTTGAAGGAAGCACATACATAGATTATGAAGACCATCTGGCAGATTTGGATGTGCTGTGTAAAAAGAGGGGAGATGAGCTGAAGAAGCGAAAGAGGTCGACTACGCATCCTTCTCCTGCCCAGGACTTGCCGCCCCGGGCCCCTGCCGTGCGGACTAAGCCCTCTGCAGAGGTACTGCCTGCTCCTGAGGCAGGTTCTTCCTTAGCTGCGGTCGTAGCGAGTGCCGCATTAGCCCCACTGACTGCTAATGTTGTCGCGATACTCGCTAATCGGGGGGACATGGTCTATACCCCTGACTTGAACGTGAAACCACTGAAGATCTTTTTAGGGGAACTCTGCTGCTTGCCTTGAGGCCAACCGCCATATTTCTACTCCAGCTGACAGAGCGATGCTAAAGATGGAGCCCTCCAAGAGATTGGTCCTGGAAATTGCGAGGGCACACATGATGGTATGATTTAGTTTCCTTTGTTCCTTAGCTTGCGCTTTCCTCCGTGGCATCATTATGTTTTAACCGTTTTCTCCTTGTTTCAGGCAATGTGTTATTTCGTGCATTTGGTTGACTTCTATGCGACTAACGAGAAGAATCTGATGGCCCATATTTCTCACGCCGAGAAGGAAAAGAAGAAAGTCGTCAAGGAGTCAAAGGTAGAGTTGGAGGAGCTGAGGAAGAAGGAAAAGGAGGCGCACCATGAGTTGGAGGCATTGGCGGTGAGTAAGGAGGGGATGCACCTTGAGCTAGAGGCATCAAAGGAGAGGGAGAAGGCGCTATAGAAGAGGAACGCTGACCTTCTATTAGAGTTGGAGAAGGCTTGTGCTGATGCGGCCTCAGAGCTGAAGGTCGAGGTGACTAAGGTTCATGCTGAGTGTAAGTCAAATCTGCAGAGGGTGATGCTCAAATCTTATGCCGCAACAATTTCACACGTGGCAAAGCGTGTTCCCGGTTTCAATGGGAAAGGTTACCATGTAACTCTTTGACCTGGTTAGCCCCTTGATACGGGCAGGAAAGATGATGGCAGAATCGACACTCCCGCAGATAGCGCGAGGAGCGGTTCTGGAAAGAAGGACAAGGGAAGGAAATTGCTGGGGGTTCCTTGTCTGTGGTGGCGCCGAAGCAGGTGGATGCTTGATTCACCTTATTATGCCCTTTTTTTCTTTCAGGATTTCTTTATTTGCCTTTGTTTCGGACTTGTAGCTACTTTCTGTGAAGCGTAATTGTGGACTGGCCACAGCATTTCGGTATCTTCGTTTAGTGGTTGAAAAACTATCTTCCATATTTGTTACCATTTGTCATATTGCGTTGATGTGCTTTGAAGCGACGCTTTCTCGTGACACCTAGTATTTTGTCTTTTTGTTTGACCATGCTTTTGGAACTGTCAACAGATTATTGCAGGATCCGGTGTGAACCCCTGTAGTGACGAGGTTGAGCGCCTTCGCAAGCGACTGCGTATAACGGAATTGGCAGTCGACCATTTGCGTGTTCAGTCAGAGGTTGAATGGTTGGAGTATGTTCACCGTAAGTCGGCGCTTATTGAGAGGGATTTCAAGTTAGCATTCTTGTATTGATCATCTTGCCAACTTGCCCCTTCCTCCAAAAGTGACTAAAGATAGTATTGGAGAGTGTACTCTACTCAGAGAACTAGTTTTCGAGAAAGACTTGGAGTTGTATTGCCTTCAAGCGAGACTTGGTGGGTTACGAACGGCAAGCATCTCACACGTTGTCGGTGCGAAAAAGTAATCAATGGTTGATGTGAAGGAAGGCACCACAACTAATGCGAAAGAGAGTGCAACAGTTGGAGGAGTCGAGTCAATCGTTGGGGAGCGGCGTCAATTGTGCGAGTGCCCCCTCAACATCCTGGCGATGCCCAGAGCGGCGCGTCAGCTTTGCTGAGTTTGGCTTTGGCTGGTGGGGAGTCATGCGCCTCGTGTGCCGGCCAGCAATTTCAATCCATGGGGTCGACTTTTTCTCCCAACGATGCTGGCGGTCATGAAAAAGCGGTGGCCGTCAGTGACCCACAAGGTGCCTCGTATCTATTAGGAACAACGTCTCTCGCTCACAGAGTCGCAGGGACAATTTTTAGATCAAATTGTATAATTCATAACTTTGTACTTAGAAGTATCTGTAGCACTACTGGATCTAAACATATGGGTTTGTAATAGTTCTCCGATTCTTAATGAAATCTCTTTGCATGCTTGATTCTTTTGGTGCACATTGTTATCGATATTGATGGACCATCGATTGAAGTCTTTGTAGCTAAATAACATGGCATCAAGTTTGTTACGTATAGCTAATGAACCATCGACAGTGTGTGACGAAGTTTAGAACTTCTCCATATTGAACTCAGCTAGTTGTAGGAGAAACTCTAAGGGAGAGTCATTTTCCAAACTTGCTATATGGGTCCTCCGACAAATTGTGAGAGTCACATCGAGCAGAGAGTTCAACTCTAAGTGTTGCATTTTACAAGTGAAACGGGAGTAATTGTGTCACGCCCCGCTTCCAAAAATATGAAATACGAGCACGTAACTTTGGCCCAGCGAATGACTAGCGTCACCCATAAGCTTTTTATCCAATTAACTCAACAATATAATCAATACAGAACAAATGCGCAGGCAATAATAATAATCTCATGAACAATAATACTTGGAATGAAGCAATATGAAATATCCAAATACAATAACAATCCAACATCTGGAACGAAAATAAAATCTGGGACATAATCCCAAAATAATAATAAATCTCAAACACAATAGTAATATGTCTCAATACAATGAAATAATAATAGTCTAATAATTAAGTCTTCACGACAAAGCAGTAATTATTTATTAGGCGGCGATGTCATCAATTCTTTAACCAATGTTGTTCTCCCAATCCATCAGGCAATTCTCTATCAAAAATTGTAAACACTTCACCTAAAAAGAGGAGAAAAATTGTCCTTACAGCAAGTCATGGACAGCAAGTAGAGAAAGCAGTGAACAATGGAATAACGGTATAACAATGAATTCAATGGATCGATAGGAATCAATAACATGGCACGATAATCAATAATCAATATCACGGTAATCGATACAATGGCTATAAATAATGATGCAATATTCGATAACAATAATCAATGATCAATAACGGTAACACTTAGCCAACATTCGATATCGATAGGAACAATAAGGAACAATATACAGTGTCGATGTGATGCAAATTCTTAAGTCTATTAATCATTTTAATACTAACTAATGTAGCACTTCATGCGTCACATCTATTTACCACATGGTTGCTAAATATAAACAAGTTACGTTTAGACTTAGTGGTGAATTTTATAGTTCATGTACTCGGAAATGGTATACAATAATGACTGATAACCGAATCAATCGAGATACTGTAGTCAGTAATCTACAATTAATCGATGACCGATATGACTAATAGACCAATAGACCAATATACCAATATACCAATAGACAAAGAAATAGGAAAACAAGGGCCTCTCCTCTGAGTACAATCCTTATATTGTCCACTACTAAAGTCAACCCTTAAACCCAAGCTTGTTAATTATTTATCAATGCAACAATACAATATGCAATTTGAGACATAAGATGAACATTAGTATCAATAGGGGAAACAATAGGAGGATAACATGAAGTAGTACAATTGGAATGGTGACAATAACTCAGTAGGATCATAAAATGCATCATACATACAATAATTCGTACAATACTACGATATAGGAATAATTAATCTATTAAAAACCGAAATATAAAATTCTGGACAGTAAGAGTAGTCTGTACAAAAATGCAGTTTTCCACTATTTTAGAACTCAAAAACCGAATCCGTAAGAAATTATAGAAACTATACTTCCACACGGTTCCAACGCATATTTAAAATTCAAAATCCGACAACAGTAGCTAGGTCAACCGCATTGTTCTTTATAGATTTCATGTTAAGGCAGAATTTCGACATTTTGTTATTATAATTTTAGAAACAGCAAAAACTTCAAAATATATTCATTAAAAATATTTTCTGGACTCCTAAACATGATTAATATCAATCTGGAAATTGTCAGAGCAAGATCCTACCATTTGATCAGCCTATTTACTGTTTGAACATGGAACATACAATAATTTGAGAATCTGGAATTAAAAACACAGCGGTAGTAAAACGGGCATAACTTTTTCTACACGACTCGGAATTCAAAAAATTCAAGATGTTCTGGAAACTAGAAAGATAAGGCTACAATTCTTGTTCAGAAAGTAAATCATTTTAAGATCATTTACTAGTTCAAAAATAGCAGTCAATATACAGGTCAGCAATCAATATACATGGTTTTGGGTAGTTTTCATATAATAAAATTTTATTAAACGTGATGGGTATTAATTCTTTAGTCAATAAATTGTATAATCAGCATGATGGGTATCAAAACATGATAAATAAAATTAGAACACCCTCATACATCTATTTATCATCAATCAATCATCAATCGATCAAACAACATACAACCTAGCAATTGTCTCTACAATAATTTATTTGTGTCACGATTATATGAACAACCCTATTATCAATTCTATATGCACTAATGAAAGATCCAAACTTTAGAGTCGAAAGTGGCACGATGTCAAGAATATTGGGGTTAGCTCGTGTAAACCTTCAATAGACCCAAAGAAGAGATGAACAATGGATAATACGGTAACAAAGAGATCTACTTGCAAGAGTTTCAACAAAACTTGAATTCGATACAATTAAAAATTCAAGAGGACGGTGACTTACCTGTTAGACAGTAAAAACAAATACTAAGAATAACAGGATCAGGATCCCGAAGCAACGAACCCACGAACTAACAATTTAACACGTGTAATATACGTGCAAAAGGGAACCCAACCAAAACAGCACAAAGAGACACCAGCAACGATAGAGGGGTCAAGGGCGGCTGGTGGGTCCGGCGGCGTCGCTGGTGGCTGAGGGCGGGGCGACGCTCGGGATGTGTGTCGACGGGAGGTGGGTGGTCGCCGGAGGTGGAGATGGCCGGACAAGACGATGGGGAGAGATGCAGTAATGGGTTCAGTGAAATTGGGCGAGAATTCGGTCAAGGAGAGAGAACGGCAAGGAAAGAGAGAAGAGGAGAGAGAATAAGCGGCTAGGGTTTCAAAATTGTGCAATTTTTAGGTTTGCATTAGGGTTGTATTTATAGGGTACAATTAGGTATCGGGTTGGTGAATTAGGATCCAATAATAGCAGATTTGGGTCAAGAACAATTGGAATTGGATTTTAGTGTTCAATTAAGAGATAGATCAAAATCAATAGGGTTCATATAAAAATACCCACAATTAAATAAAAGATAATAGGTTCAACAAGAAAAGCTCAATCAAGAAGAACGGAAAAAAATAATCAAGAAAGAACAATAGGGTATTTATATATATATATATATATATATATATATATATATATATACATTAAATCAAATAGTGAAATGCATATAGGGTTGAGCATGTTCGTATTAAAACAAATTAATAATAATAATAATGCTAATAATAATTATAAAAGATAATAATACCAATAACAATAATAATAACAAATATTAATACCAATAGCAATAAGAATAACAACGATAATAAAAAATAATAATAATCACAAGGATAAACATAACAATGACGATAATAATAATAATAATAATAATAATAATAATAATAATAATAATAATAATAATAATAATAATAATAATAAGATTATATAACAAAATATAAATTTATTAAAATAACCTAAATAGCAATAATACATTTGATTTAGCTCACACTTAAATAGCCGATCAATAAGATATAGAAAATAAGATTAAAATACACCATTATTTGAATTGAATAAAATTTTTGATTAGAAAATAGTTTAATAAAAGATCCGAAATAAATTTAGCACAAAATAAATTTACAAAAATCAAATTATAGAAAATACATGGAAAATAATTATTATCGGGAATGGGGGTTACAATCCTACCCACCTTACAACAAAATTTCGTCCTCGAAATTTGCTTAGGCTGTATATGGAACAAAACAAAATCAAACTGGTGAAATAACAAAACTGGGAGTAAAGGGAAAAAGCAAAATTGTGGCAACTCCAGAATAAGAAGGAACATGGATATGAATGAAGTGATCAAGAATGACGTTGAACAAAGATTCAACGAAAAAATGACAATTGCAAGTGTAAGAGCAAGGGAGGAGAAACAACTTGAGAATTCTGGGGCCTGTGGGTTATGGGCCCACCACCTTCCGCTATGCAAAAATCCAAGCTGTAGACATGTCATTGTAGATCGAGTGATGCCGATCGACAACCAACTAGGAATAAGAGAATGGATAACAGTAGAATCAAAGATAACATAGATAGAAAAAGAATGAATTTACACTTAATAAGAAATTATTGAATGAGAATGACTACAAGGGATGAAAGAGAAAAGGCATGGAATAATTGAATATGAAGGGAGAGAAACGAGTAGGGTGCAAATAACTAGAATTTGAAGAGGGCATGGTGGAGAAGGAGAACCTAGTATGATACTTAATAATGAATCAATAGACGAGATAAATGCAAGAGGCAGAAGGGATAAATGATGTAAGAGAGAATAACCAATGCAAGAACAGAAAAGAAAGAATAAACAAAACAACTTTATTGTTGAATACCTGTAGTCACTCCATCGGTGATCAAGTTGTAAGCCTGACCATGAATTCCAGTCTGTCCTCCATTAGGGGCTGGTCCTTTTATCGGTGCACTGCGCTGGTTCCTTGGGCAGTCTTAAACCATGTGGTCGTCACTTCCACACAACAGGCACTGGCGGTTCGCTGCCTTACAATCCTGATGTGAGTGACCAACCCTGTGGCAGTAGATGCATGGTTAGTCCACCCGCAGGGCAACAGGCGAGTAGGGCAAAGCTCTAACCGTCTTGGTCTGAACTGGTCTCCGAATAGGCCTTCCAGAAGTCCTCACAGCGATAGGGTGTGGAACAGACCGCTGAATAACACGCTTCCTCATACTAGTCTCCTCCTGAATTCTTCTAGCATCCAGAATATCAGCATAGGAACAAAATCGCAAGGCAGAAAAGCAATCCTGAATCTCAATGTCCAAGCCCAACAGGAAACGATGGCCTCTATCTTCGTCATTTGCCACCATAGCAGTAGCAAAACGACTTAGACGGGCAAATTCCGCAGCGTACTCATCCACGGTCCGACTCCCCTGAGTTAAGGAGACAAACTGTCGTTCCATTTCATTCTTGGTGACATTAGGGAAGAACATCGTGAGGAAGCTCTCAGAGAAAGTGGCCCAGGGAATGGGTCGGCCCAATCGTTCAGCCTCAGTCTGCCACCAGATGTGGGCTAGGTCCACAAGTTGGATGCTCATTATATCCACACGATCCACATCCACAATACATGATGCGGTCAACAACTGCTCAATCCTAATAAGCCATTGCTCGGCTACAAGTGGACCTTCAGTGCCCGAGAACTTGTCTGGATGGATCTTCATGAAATCTGCCACATTACCAGGTCTCGGTGGCAGCAATGCGGGGGCAGGCATAACAAGTACCCTGTTGGCAGCTTCATAAGCCATTCTCAACTGCTCATTATGTTTCCGTTGCATCTGCATCACCAAGTCATTGTGCTCATGTTGCATTTGCATCAACTGTGCAACAGTGGGCTGATCAGACTGACCATCCTCATCACAGGAAGAAGAAGCACCTTTCTAGCCATGGTGTGCAATAAAAATCAAACTGTTAGCATCCAGATCATAAGTTGGATATCAATTGTTCATGTGATCACTGTATTGCGCATACTGTTCAGTCAAACAGTTAAAATCCAAATCTGATTAATAAATCAATCAAAGCCAAACTTCCTTTCTTTAGTCCCATTTGACTGATACATTATCCAAACCTGGCTCTGATACCACTAAAAATCTTGTCAAGCCCCGCTTTCTAAAAATACGGAATACGAGCACGTAACTTTGGCCCAGTGAATAACTAACGTCACTCATAAGCTGTTTATCCGATTAACTCAATAATATAATCAATACAGAAAAAATACGCAGGCAATAATAATAATCTCATGAACAATAATACTTGGAATAAAGCAATATAAAATATTCAAATACAATAATAATCGAACATCTGGAACAAAAATAAAATTCGGAACATAAGCCCAAAACAATAATAAATCCCAAACACAATAGTAATATGTCTCAATACAATGAAATAACAATAGTCTAATAATTAAGTTTTCATGACAACGCAGTAATTATTTATTAAGCGACGATGCAATCAATTCTTTCACCAATGTTGTTCTCTCAATCCATCATGCAATTCTCCATCAACACCTGTAAACACTTCATCTAAAAATAGGAGAAAATTTGTCCTTAGAGCAAGTCGTGGACAGCAAGTAGAGAAAGCAGTGAACAATGGAATAACGGTATAACAATAAATTCAATGGATCAATAGCAATCAATAACATGACACGATAATCAACAATCAATATCACGGTAATCAATACAATGGCTATAAACAATGATGCAATATTCGGTAAGAATAATCAATGATCAATAACAGTAACACTTAGCCAACACTCGATATCAATAGGAACAATGAGAACCAATATGCACTATCGACGTGATGCAAATTCTTAAGTCTATTAATCATTTTAATCCAAACTAACGTAGCACTTCATGCGTCCCATCTATTTACCACATTGTTTCTACATACAAACAAGTTACGTTTAGACTTAGTGGTGGATTTTATAGTTCATGTACTCGGCAACGGTATACAAAAATGACCGATGACCGAATCAATCGAGATACTGTAGTCAGTAATCTACAATTAATCGATGACCGGTATGACCAATAGACCAATAGATCAATAGACCAATAAATAGGGAAACACGGGCCCCTCCTCCGAGTACAATCCTTATATTGTCCACTACTAAAGTCAAAACCTTACACCCTGGCTTGTTAATTATTTATCAATGCAACAATACAATATGCAATTTGAGACATGAGATGAACAATCGTATCAATAGGGGAAACAGTAGGAGGATAACATGAAGTAGTACAATTGGAATGATGACAATAACTCATTAGGATCATGCAATGCATCATCCATACAATAATTCATACAATACTATGATATAGGAATAATTAATCTATTAAAAATGGAAATATAAAATTCTGGACAGCAAGAGTAGTCTGTACAAAAATGCAGTTTACCGCTATTTCAGATCTCGAAAACTGAATCCGTAAGAAATTGTAGAAACTAGACTTCCACACGGTTCCAACGCAAATTTAAAGTTCAAAATCCGACAACAGTGGTTAGGTCAATCACATTGTTCTTTACAGATTTCATGTTAAGGTAGAATTTTGACATTTTGTTATTATAATATTAGAAATAGCAAAAAGTACATAATAAATTCATTAAAAATATTTTTTGGACTTCTAAACATGATTACTATCAATCTGGAAATTTTCAAAGCAAGATTCTATCATTTGATCAGCCTATTTACTGTTTGAACATGAAACATACAATAATTTGAGAATCTGGAATTAAAAACACAACTGTAGTAAAATGGGCATAAATTTTGCTACACAACTCGGAATTCAAAAATTCAAGATGTTCTGGAAACTAGAAAGATAAGGCTACAATTCTTGTTCAGAAAGTAATTCATTTTAAGATCGTTTACTGGTTCAAATATAACAGTAAATATGCAGGTAAGCAAGCAATATACAGGATTTTGGGTAGTTTTCATAAAATAAAATTTAATTAAACGTGATGGGTATCAATTCTTTAGTCAATAAATTGTATAATCAGTATGATGGGTATCAAAACATGATAAATAAAATTATAACAGGCTCATACATCAATTTATCATCAATCAATCATCAATCGATCAAACAACATACAACCTAGCAATTATCTCTACAAAAATTTATTTGTGTGATAATTATATGAACAACTCTATTATCAATTCTATATGCATTAATGAAAGATCCAAACTTTAGAGTCAAAAGTGGCACGATATCAAGAATATTGGGGTTAGCTTGTGTAAACCCTCAATAGACCCAACGAGGAAATGAACAATGGATAATACAGTAACAAAGAGATCTACTTGCAAGAATTTCAACAAAACTTGAATTTGATACAATTAACAATTCAAGAGGACGGTGACTTGCCTGTTAGACGGTAAAAATGAATACCATGAATAACGGGATAAGGATCCCGAAGCAACGAACCCACGAACTAACAATTTAACACGTGTAATATATGTGCAAAAGGGAACCCAACCAAAAAAGCACAAAGAGGCAGCAGCAACGACAGAGGGATCAAGGGCGGCTGGCGGGTCCAGCAGTGGCGCTGGTGGCTGAGGGCGGGGCGACGCTCGGGAGGTGCATCGACGGGATGAGGGTGGTCGCTGGAGGTGGGGGATGGCCAGAGAAGATGACGGGGAGAAATGCAGTAATGGGTTCAGTGAAATTGGGCGGGAATTCGGTCAGGGAGAGAGAACGGCGAGGAGAGAGAATAAGCGGCTAGGGTTTCAAAATTGTGCAATTTTTAGGGTTTGCATTAGGGTTGTATTTATATGGTACAATTAGGGTACTGGGTTTGTGAATTAGGGTCCAATAATAGCGGATTTGGGTCAAGCACAATTTGAATTGAGTTTTAGGATCAATTAAGAGATCAAAATCAATAGGGTTCAAAGAAAATGCCCTCAATTAAATAAAAGATAATAGGTTCAACAAGAAAAGCTCAATCAAAAAGAACGGAAACTTTTCATGAACAAATTTAATCAAAAAGACAATAATCTTGTAAGAACAATACGGTATTTAATATATATATATATATATATATTAAATCGATTAGGCAAATGCATATAGGGTTGAGCATGGTCGAGCTTAAAACAAATTAAAAATAATAATAATGCTAATAATAAGGATAAAATATAATAATACCGATAACAATAACAATAACAATAACAATTATTAATACCAGTAGTAATAAGAATAACAACGATAATTAAAAAATAACAATAATCACAAGGACAAACATAACAATGACGATAATAATAATAATAATAATAATAATAATAATAATAATAATAATAATAATAATAAGATTATATAACAAAATATAAATGTATTAAAATAACCTAAATTGCAATAATACATTTGATATGGCTCACATATAAATAGTCGATCAATAAAATATAGAAAATAAAATTAAAATACACCATTATTCGAATTGAATAAAATTTTTGATTAGAAAATAATTTAATAATAGATCCGAAATAAATTTAGCACAAAATAAATTTACAAAAATCAAATTATAGAAAATACCTGGAAAATATATATTATCGGGAATGGGGTTTACAAATTGCGCTCCACGATTTTCAACCTCCTAATCTGTCTTCATGGAATTTTGACTAGTTTCAGGAACAGATCGAATGGCGAGTTGAACTCTGAAAGTGCTTAATTGCAGGTTCTAAAGTAACTCTGAGCCATGGGTATGGATTCCGAACTTGTAAGTTTAAGTATCAACAGGTTTTTGGAGCAAATCGAATGGCGAAGCGCACTCTGAACTTGCTTCTTTGTAAATTGCTAGAGTATCTTCGAGCCATTGGTATGAACTTCGAACTGGTCATGGAGGTGCTAACGGATTGTAGGATCCGATCGAATGGCAAAGTGCACTCTGAACTTGTTTCATTGCAAATTGCTAGAATATCTTTGAGCCATGAGTATGGACTCTGAACCCGTCTTATGGAAAGCTTGTAACGAGTTTTTAGCGCTGCTCTAGGTGTAAGTTGGGCATTTATCTCGTTGTTTGGTTTAATGAAATTTAACAAGATGTTTAAAAATAAACTAGCTAATTTCACTGAAAAATAAACTAAGGGGCTACTTTAATGGCTGGCCCTTATTACATGCATGATCGTTAGTGAAAGCGGTCTTCATTGAAAGGAAAAATAAATGGTTGCTCTAGTGGCTGGCCTTAATTACAAAAAGTTTTACTGTTAGAAGAGGGCACTTCAGACGCTCTCGTTGTACTTGATGAGGTGTTCGGTATTCCAAGTTCTAGTTATCTTCTTCCCCTCTAGGTCTTCAAGTCGATATGACCCTGGGCGAATCACTTTGAGAGACCTTATACGGCCCTTCCCAGTTGGGAGAGAGCTCTCCTTTTCTCAGCAGGTTTGAGATTTTGAGTTTACACTATATAAGGTCCCCCTCTTTAAGATTGGCAGGGCAGACTTTCTTGTTATAAAACTTCTCGACCCTTTGCTGATAAATGTTTCTCCGTATGGCTGAATTTTTCCGTACCTCTTCTACGATGTCGAGGTTGGCTCGCAGATTGTTGGATTTTTTCTCTTCATTGAAGGAAAGAAGACGAGGAGATGGCAACTTCTTCCGAGCCGTAAGCGAGGTTGAAGGGTGGCTCCTCGTGGGTGTCCGCTTTATGGTTCTGTAAGACCACAACACACTTGATAGCTCTTCAACCCACGGACCTCTGCAGCTTCTCCCAGTCTCTTCTTAAGGCCGTCTAGAATCTATCGATTTGCATTTTCAACTTGGTCGTTAATTTAGGGATGCAAGATTGAGGCGAAGCGCTTAGTGATTCCCAAATCCGTATAGAATTGGCAAAACATTTTGCCTGTGAATTGTGTACAGTTATCTGAGATGAGTACTCTGGGGATCCCAAATATGCAGACAATGTTCTTCCAAAAGAACTGTTCAATTTTCTACTTGGTGATTGTGGCTAGCGATTCTGCTTCGACCCATGTTGTGAAATACTCGATGGCAACCACTAGGAAAACTTTCTGGCCAGCTGCTGACGGGAATGGTCCAAGCAAATCTATTGCCCACATGGTGAAGGGAATGGGGCTAAACATAGAGTTGCGGATTGTTTGGGGTCCATGCTTGATTGTTGAATGCTTCTGACAGGGGGTCACACTAGCGAACATACTCTTGTGTGCCAGTGAGTAGCGTGGGCCAATAGTACCCATGATTGAGTATCTTTCATGCGAGAGATCTTACCCCTTGATGGCAGCTTCCGATCTCTTCATGTTATTCTTTGAGGGCGTATTGCGCTTCCTCTGGAGTGCGGCAACTAAGATAGGGCCTACCATCGATTATGGTGTACGAGCATTTGTATAGGAGGCTTTCCACGAGAGTGTATCTCCCTGCCCTTGTCCGAATCTTCCTTGTCTTTTTGCAATCTTCATGGAGGATTCCCTTATCGAGGAAATCAACCAGGGGCTTCATCCAACAATCTTCCGAAATTTGGGGTGTGACGGCCATGAGCTCCAACTCTTCCTCTTTGATGCTCGGCCAGAGAAGGAACTCAATGAGGACCGTGCTGTTTAGCCCTTCGAGAGATGAGAAAGCCAATTTGGAAAGGGCATTTTCATACCCATTTTGCTCGCGAGGAATGCATGGCTTCTCTGAATAACATTAGGAGTTTCTTTACTCATGATAAATACTTGGCCATGCGGTCGTCCCTAGCTTTGTATTCTCCTTAGACTTGGTTAACAACTAAGTATGAGTCGCTAAACATCTTGATTATTTGCGTGCCTGCTTCTCGTGCTAAACGGAGACCAGCGATTAATGCTTCATATTCTGCTTTGTTGTTGGATGCAGGAAAGTTGAGGCGCAATGAATATTGGAGAGTAAACTTATCGGGCCCAAGCAAAATGATTCCTGCTCTGCTTCTTTCGAGGCAAGATGACCCATATACATACACTTTCCAAAGCGGGGGGTTTTCGTCTTCCTCGGGGAAGTTGGTGATGGTGGTTTCCACGATGAATTTGGCCAAGGCCTGGGCCTTAATGGCCATTATTGGTCGGTAGCTGACATCATTTTGACTCAGTTCAATGGACCACTTCATCAATCTTTCGGAACTTTCATGTTTGAGATGTACTTGCTTGAGCGGCTGATCAGTGAGGACATATACAGAATGTGCTTGGAAATAAGGGCAGAGTTTTCGAGCTGCTATAACTAGTGCATAGGCCATCTTCTCCATTTTTGAGTAGCGAAGCTCTGTGTTATGGAGGACCTTGCTCACATAGTAAATTGGTTTCTGAACCCTGCCTTCTTCTCTAACTAGGATGGAACTAAGAGTATGGTCGGAGATGGCTAGATAGAGGAAAAGGATTTCTCCTGGCTCGAGCTTGCTAAGAAGTGCAGGGGCTCGGGCTTGCTAAGAAGTGCAGGGATTGCGAGGTATGCTTTGAGTTGTTCAAAAGCAGTCTGTTGTTCTTCTCCCCACTCAAAACCTTTCGCGCCCTGTAGGATTTTGAAACGGCAAACACTTCTCCCCAGATTTAGACAGGAATCGGCCGATGGCAGCTAAGTGGTCGGTTAACTTCTACAGTTCCTTAACCGTAGTCAGGGAAGACATGTTACGAATCGCCTGGATTTTCTCGGGATTAGCTTCGATTCCCCTTTGACTAACCATGAAGCCCAAGAATTTACCAGAAGATACTCTAAAAGTGCATTTGGTAGGACTCAGATGCATGTTATGCTTGCGTAATTCTTCGAGTGCTTCCTGGAGATCAGTGACATGGTCCTCCTTCTGAAGGCTTTTGACTAACATATCATCCATGTAGACTTCCATGTTCCTGCCGATTTGTCCTTTGAATACCTTATTTACCAGAAATTGATAAGTAGTGTCGGCATTTTTCAGACCGAAAGGCATAACTCGATAGCAGTACAGAACCTGATCAGTGATGAAGGATGTTTTTCTAGTGTCAGGTGGAAACATTTGAATCTGATTATATCCGGAAAATGCATCCATGAAATTTAGGAGTTCGTGACCCGACGAGGCATCGATCAGTGCATCTATACTGGGGAGAGGGAATGTGTCTTTTGGACATGCCTTATTAAGATCTGTAAAGTCTATGCACACTCTCCAGTTACCGTTTGCTTACTGAACCATCACCACATTTGCCAACCACTCTGGATAGTTAACTTCTTGGATGAAGTGTGCGGCTAGGAGTTTGTCGACCTCTTCTTTGACCGCTCAGAGCCTATCTGAAGCAAATTTGCAGTGTCATTTCTAAACGGGCTTGGCATCAGGGTTCATGCTGAGATGATGCATGATTAGGTCTCCGGGAATTCCTGGCATATCGGCTGCGGTTTAGGCGAATAGGTCTTGATTTTGCCTTATACAAGCAATGAGGCGTTCCTTGAGCAGGAGAGGAAGGGTCTTGCTGACACAAAAACTCTTATTCTGGTCCTCTTGGGAGAAAGGGATCTCCTCTAATTTATCCACAAGCTCCGAGTTCGCATGATTTCTTTTGGCGGGGGCTAAATGGTATCAAGCGGGAGAATTGAGCACTCCACTGTGGCAGTGTAACATGCTCGTGCTGCCTGTTGGTCTTCCACTATCTGGCCTACTCCTTCTATTATCGGAAATTTCATTTCACATGTAAGACAGAGGCGACCGCATGGTAAGCTAATAGCCCGGAGCAGCCAAATATTGCATTGTATGCGGCTTTGATGTTGACTACCATGAAGTCAAGTGCCTCCGTCCGAGTTGCTGGGGCATTTCCTGAAGTTACGTTGAGTGTTATTATTCCTTTGACATGGACGGGTACTCCTGAGAAGTCATGAAGTGTGTAACCGACTAGTTTGAGGCAATCTCGAGAGAGCTGTAGAGCATCAAATGCAGCCATGAAGAGGATGTTTACGAAGCTGCTGTTGTCTACGAGGATATGTCGCACCTCATGATTTGTCATGCCTAGATTGATAACCAGTGCATCGCAAAGAGGCATTTTGATGCTCTCAAGATCTTTATTGGAAAAGGACACAGAGTGGCCCGGACCCTTTAGGGGCGGAGTGTTATGCACTGAATTAACTTCCCTTACGAATGCTTTATGAGAGGAGTTAGAATCTCTCCCCATAGGCCCTCCATGAATGGTGTGTAGGATGGCCATGTGTTTGGAGTCTCGTGATTCAGAAGGCCTTTCTAGACGCTTGTTATCCCCCGTGATGGAGGGATTTCGACGTTATTGTTTCGTTGGACAAATTGAGAGAGATAGCCCCGCCGAATCAGGATTTCAATTTCCTCTTTAAGGTCCCAACAGTTTTCGGTCGTGTGTCCATGACCCCTGTGAAATACACATCATAGGCCCTTGTTTCTTCTCTTGCTGGCCGTTGTCTTTTGGGGAAGAGGACGAACAATCCCATCTTTTTCAACTGCCATAAGGATAGCAGACACACTCGTGTTCAAGGGAGTAAACTTTTCAAAGCGAGGTGTTGGAGGAGGATGGCGTTGGCTTGCACCATTTTTTAGGAACTTTTTGGGTGTTTCCTCGCTTGAGTTCTTCTGTTTGTTATCAGAAGATGACTCTTTTCTTGACTTGTGGATTGAGGACTTCCTCAACTCTGATGTATTTTTCACTCCTTTCTAGGAGCTCAATGAAATCTCGATGAGGCCTCTTAGCGAGGGAGGCCTTCAATTCCTTATGCATGACATTGTGACAGAAAGCTGCAATCGCCACTGAAGAGTCCAAGGAGAAAATTGACCTTGCTTTCGCCGTAAAGCATTTGACAAAGTCTTTCAGTAGTTCTCAATCTCTTTGTTTCAGTTCCAATAGGGAGGCACTTGTTTTTTCAGTCTTGCGGCTAGTAACGAAGTGCACAATGAAAGCTCCACGAGCTGATCGAAAGAGAATATTGATTCTGGAGTCAGGCCCGAATACCATTCCCTTGCTAATCCTTTCAGTGTGGCAGGGAATGTTCGACACATGAGTACATCGGTGGCGTTGTAGACCATCATGAGTGTTTCGAAGCTAACTATATGGTCAGTTGGGTCTGATTCTCCATTATAGGATTAAATTGAGGAGCCTTGAAGTCCCTTGGGATGGGTGCATCGAGGATGGCTTTGCTAAAAGGTGGTCGACTAGGGCGGTAGGCCCTGCTGGAGCGGTTTTTCTCATTCTTCATATGTTCTAGACGATCTTCTACTTCTTGGATACGGCAAAGGACTTGGTCGTCCTTCCCATGGGACCCGGTTGAGTCGGTGGATCCTTCGTTGAGGGGCTGGCCCATATCTTGACTTCCTTGGATAGCTTGGAGGATGTCGAGCTTGAACTTATCCAATTCGGCCCTAGTGACTGAGGCATTTTTTTCCTTTGTTCTGTACAAGAAGCTTTCAACTCTCATGAGTCGGGCTCCTTATTGTCGTGCGCCCCGTGTGAGTTGAGGATTGCCTAGATCTCTGTGTAGGAAAGTTGGTTCTCTAATTTGCTTGATGTCCTGAGTGGGAGGGCTCAAATTGGGCGTGCCACTCGTCCAACCAGATTCACAGATTGGTTCCTTGTTGCCTGGCACTGATGATCTGGTGGAGATCTCTAGACCCGGGGGCCTCGTGAGGCCATTGAATCAGCTGAAACAATATGGACTGAGATATGATCGTGTTGAGGATGTTGTTCATGATGGCTTTGTCGGGAGCCCCCCGGTGCCTCTCCATTGGAAGGAGCTTGATTAGGCTGTCGGGATGACCATTGAGGAGGAATCAGATCTTCCAAAGGAGGAGCTCGTTGACGAAGAGAATTGGTACGACGGCTTGAGGCCGACCCCCGGCCTCTTAGTCTTGGTGGCATGGTAGCAAGTCTGACTTGTGTAGTTCCCACAGACGATGCCAATCTGTTGCTGCTTATTTTGGTGTTAAAGCAAACAGATAGTGAGTTCTTATTTAATGGAAACTACTAAAAATCTGACATTTGATCTTTGCCGTGAAATGCGGTTAAGGCTCCTGAGATTGAATCTGGATCGTTGATTGACCACCGTGATCTGAATTCGACTCGATGGACGGACAAAATGTCTAAAACACCGGGGGTTGGCCCCAGCGACAGACCATCCGACGCTCAAGTCAGAACAAGAAAGTGAAAAAGAGTTTGTGGGAGAAACTGACGAATTGTTCGTTACCTTCTGACTGTGGAGGGGGGGGGAGGGTATTTATAGGTCTGAGAAACAAATTAGGAGATCGATCGATATAAATTCCTTATCTCCTTTGTGTTCCTCCCCCTCAAGAGATAAGTTCTCTTGTTAGGGAAGAGATTTGACTCCTATCCTACATTGGCTGGGTGCCTCTCTTAGCGGGCCTAGTTTGTCACTTTTTATGGACTTGAAAGAAGCCCATGTCTGGTAGAGGGCCCCGGACCTATTAAAGAGGTCCGTTATGGTTAATCTGCCTATATAAGCTTTGAGATCTATGCTGAAATCGTACGGCCTTGATTTGCTGCGATTTTTACCATCATCACTTGATCATTCTTGTGAGTTGGAATTCTGGGTAAAATATCAGTGATTTTAGTTATCAGCAATGTATCTATGTAATAAACTTGAGGTGTCTTATATTGTTTATGCCAGATACAACCGTCAAGTTGTATGATTATGTTCAAGCAACGGAGAAAATTCGTTAAGGGAGAAATTAGTTTCACTAATAATTTAGAATGCTTAATTATAAGCTTTGCTATTATAGTTCCCTAAAAGTTGCATAATCAAATGATGACGAGGAGTTTCCTAATATACTTTTTAAAGTTTTATCGCTTTCCACATCACTTGAATTAATAGGTTAATGGGTATTTTCTTGAATGTACTACAAATAATTAGTATGGGTTTGTACTATCTAAAATTTGTACACAGTTCGGAGAAATTTAGTTTATCCAGTTCTTTGTCGCACCTGGACTATTCATGATTGAAACTGAAAGTAGAATATGGGTAGGAGGCTTATAAAACATGAGCGAGCTGCTTGAAATTTATCATTGAGACTCATCAACAGTATATAATGGGTCCAAAAACTTGGCCTGTAAAAATTTTCAGTAAGGCTTTAAGCTCATTGTGAAGGACTCTCCCTAGATACAAACGGAATGGGTAGTATCAAGGAACTATAAGCTTAGCCACCTGATGATGGTAAAAATCACAGCAGATCCGAGCCGTGTGATTCCTGCACTAATCTCAAAGCTTCAACAGGCAGAGCGACCATCACGGGCCACTTTAACAGGCTTGGGCCTTCTCCAAGATATGTGCTTCTTTTAATCCAATAAAAAGTGACAGAGTAGGCTCACTAGGAAAGACACTCAGCCCATTCTGACTAGGAATCAAATCACTTATCCCCTAACAAGAACATCTTATCTCTTGAGGGGAGAGACATGAAAGAGATAAGGAATTTAAATCGAACCAACGATCAAAATCAATCTCTTAAAATATCTCTCAGGCCTATAAATACCCCTCCCCCTCTACAGTCAGAAGGTAATGAACAATTCGCTAGTTTTCTCTCTCATACTCTCTCTCTCTCTCTCTCTCTCTTTCTGATTCTGACTTGAGCGTCAGAGGGTCTGTCGCCGGGTCCACCCCCCGGTGTTTCAGGCTTTTTGCAGGTCCATCGGCCGCATCAGCAAACGTCGGATTTAGATCACTATGATCAATCAACGATCCAGATTCAATCTGAGGAGCTTTAACTGCTTTTAACGACCAAGGACACATGTCAGACTTTTAGTAGTTTCCATCAATTATTAACTTACTATCTGTTTGCTCCCACACCGAAATAAGTAGCAACATATTGGCACCGTCCGTGGGAAACTACACAAGTAAGACTTATCGCCATGCCTCTAAGACTAAAAGGTAGAGGGGCGGCTTCAAGTCGTAACACTAACTCTCTTCGTCAACTAGCTCCTCCTATGGAAGATCAGATTCCTCCTCAGCAGTTACCCTGGCAGCCTAATCACGCTCCTTCCAACGGAGAGGCACCGGGGGGCTCCCAACATGAACAACATCCTCAGCATGATCGCATCTCAGTCCATAATGCTTCAACTGGTTCAATAGCCTCGCGAGGCCCCTGGGGGTCTAGAGATCTCTGCCAGATCATCAGTAATAGGCAACAAGAAACCGACCTGGGAATTAGGTTGGACGAGAGGCATGCCCGATCTGATTCCTCCCATTCAGGACATCAAGAGAACCAGATAACCCATTTTCCTAGACAGCGATCAAGGCAATCCTCCTCTCGCAGGGGGCACCCAATAATGAGAAGCCCAACTCACGAGAGCCGAAGGCTTCCTGTGCAGAACAGAGGGCAAAACGCCTCAGTTGCTATAGCCGATTTGGATAAGTTCAAGCTCGACATCCTCCATGCTATCCAAGGGAGTCAAGATCTGGGCCTGCCCCATAACGAAGGATCCGCCGACTCAACTGGATCCCAAAAGAAGGATGACCAACTCCTTCGCCGTGTCCAAGAGGTAGAGAATCATCTAGAACGGATGAAGAGTGAGAGAAACCACTCCAACAGGGCCTACCGCCCCAGTCGACCTCCTTTCAGCAGAGATATCCTCAATGCACCCATCCCAAGGGGCTTCAAGGCCCCTTAATTTGAATCCTATAATTGGGAATCAGACCCGACTGACCATATTGAGAGCTTCAAAACACTCATGATAGTCTATAACGCCACCGATGCACTTATGTGTCGGACATTTCCCGCAACACTGAAAGGATCAGCAAGGGAATGAGATTCGCGCTTGACTCCAGAATCAATATTTTCTTTCGATCAGCTCGAAGAACTCTTCATTGCACACTTCGTTACTAGTCGTAAAGCTGAAAAAACAAGTATCTCCCTGTTAGAACTGAAGTAGAGAGATGGAGTGTAGCGCCCCGAATTTCCAACATAATATCTCAGAAATACGTGGCACAATTCCCAACATCAACCTCAATGTAATAGTAAACATAGCTAAAACACAGATAAAATTTTTAACTTTTATTACATTAATTCTTTACAAAACGCAGTGGAAAATTAAACACCTTGAATTACAATTTCTTTCTTTTACAACACATTCTTTTACAATTTACATAAGCCACAATATCATTCTACCATATGCATCCAAATTCCAAGCTATAAGAACCTACCTGTAAAATATGGGGCTAGAGACAACCCTAACCCTCAAAACTACAGGGGTCAGCCATAACGGTGTGAGTGACATCAAAAGAAATACAACATGAATAAAACATAAAAAATAAAGTTATAAACAACATATATCAACAGTAATAAAAAATGGAATAAAGAATACCAAAAATTAAAACATGAAAACATCAAGTGAAACTAGACTAAGTTTCAAGTGTAAGAAAAGAGAAAACACACATGCATAAAACCAAGTCAAGAAAACAAAAATTTAGGATGATGACTCTCTAATGCATATTTTTCGGATTCTATGCATTCCATACTACATAGGTCCGGTGCAAGCCCTTATCGTTATCCAGTTTATAGGGTTAGATCCCTCGTTATGCAATTATTTAACTACCATGACTACTACGAGATTTAGACATTTTGCAAGTATCGGTTCTCGCTCTTGGAATACTGGAGGTCAATCCCACTCACGTGGATCATTCTGTGGCCTATTTCATCCATCGTCCTGGAATACTGGAGATTGCCTCACTTCGCAGGTCATCCTGAAACCCTCATTGCACAAACATACCATGAGTGTCGCTCTCGTCCTAGGAATACCGGAGACCAATCCCACTCACGTTGGATCATTCTGTAGCCTATTTTAGCCATCATCCCGGAATACTGGGGATTATCTGACTCCTTGGATCATCCTGGAGTCCATAACTCACGTTTGCCCTCATTTCATCATATCACCATTCTAGTGCATGTCCTTATATTAATTAAGTTAATTAATTAATTGCGAATGTCCTAGAGTTGGTGTACCCTACCGGACTTAACTCAACGGATCAACAATCTAGACCACAACTGGCCAAATCACAAAATCTCAACTGCCGGTATCTAGGTTCCCATGCACCCTCTAGAGACACACAACTCAATCATCAACACAAAATCTTTCATAAAAACTCTCAATTCCATTATAGTTACTCTCACATTAAGAAAACTTCTTAAAAATCAACCAATCCAAATTCCTTTAATATACTCACAAATTTCATAATTGAAATAAAGTATTAAATCTAGTAAATATCTGAAAATCATATTTTGAAGTCGTAGAATGCCACAAAACATCAATTTCTTCGAAAACCATATATATTTCGTTTAATAAAGTCATAGAACACTATTTTAAAATCTATTATAATCAAAATATAACTTTCTTTAGAAGTAGTAAAAATATCATCTAAAACAGTAGATAAATAATCCATAAGTTCGAAGAAACAATCATTCAAGAAAAACGAAGAAAACTCAAGAAAAACCATCAGCAAAACAGCTGACAGTCGACCGTCAAAATTAGTTCAAAAAGCGAAGGTCGACCGACAAGAAAAAATCCCAAAATCAATTAATTGACAGTCGACTGTCAGTTCAAGTGTAAAATCTTGATAGTCGGCCGATAATTCAAAATTCGACAGCTTTAATATTCGTGCACCTTTTTACTGATACTTCGTTATTTCTTTGTAAAATCATAATTTTTCAAAATAAATTTCCTGAGATGATTAAATACAACTTATCTAACATACTAGAGTTTATAGAACTAATCAAAACCACATCGAATTCACAAAATAGCAAGTTTTCACTAAATCTTCTCAAAACAGTAAATACGAGTATATAAGTGTATATAGGTGTGTTTAAGCATCAGTAAAAGATCAAGATTCATCAAATAGGAGTAGTATAATGTTTCAAATCAATCCCAGTACTAAAAAAATTCAAATCTCAATCGAAAAACTTCATAAAACCCAAAAATCCAACTTTCGGCCTTACCCCATCAGACCCGAAATAAAGAACAACTCCACCCCCTTCAAAACTCGACCTTTTTTTAAATACAAAACCCCTCTTGTACTCATTAAACACATACACAATCACTAACATCAGTTTACCCATGAATATATATGAATGCAACACGTAAATAATCAGGTTTTACTTCATCAAAGTATCAAAACATAACATGAGTATGTACACACAGTAAAGAACTTCATTTATTCACTTTTATGCAATTTAAGTCTTCTAATCCATTATATATAACCAAAACAGAAAGCATATAAAAGAAAATAACATACCCATGATTTCTATTAGGTTCTTAACAATCTCAAGTCATCTATTTAGGGTTTTAATCATTTATAACATAGGTTTCATGAAAAGATTCAATTTTTATTCATACATCCATCAAAATTCATTATATCATCATACCATCATCTAACATACTTTCTAATAGAAAAATCATCACATTCAACATGCATAGAACAACAGGAAATCAAACATATGTCACTCACCTTATCGAAGAATCAATCGAAATAATAAAGAGAATAAGAAATGACATTCCTTTCGCAAGAAAACCAAGATCCTTGCTTCGAAACTCCAAGAAATCAATAATAAAGAAAACCCTTTGTGTAATGCAGTAAAGAGACAGCTGCACCACTCCTTTAATAGGCCAGCAATTTGGTTTCTAGGGTTTTGAATAGATTTTGCAAAATATCCCTTTCGAATATATCTTTACATATATAAATTCTTATACTTGGAAATTAGATAAATCAATTCAATTCAAATTTAAAATAAAAAATAACCACCCCAATACTGGCCGGCACAGCTTGTAAACCCAGAAAACGAAATTTGTAATTTTACCTCTAAGTAGCAATTTTGCAAAAAGGCCATTCTATAAGAAATTTACGAAATAACTCAATTCTATTAAAACAAAAAGTAAACTCTTTACCACTGAGTTGTCTAGGAATCATGCTCAGCCCAAAAATCCGAAACTCTGGAGTTTTCACTCCAAGTGGTAATTTTCCACAAAAGCCCCTCCTTTTGTAATATTATCAAATAGGTCAAATAAATATCAGAAAAATCTAGAAAATTCTCAAATAATACATACTAATAAATATTAGGTTTCCCCAAAATAATTTCTAACTTTAAACTTTCCAAGAAAATATTTGCACGTGTTTTGCACGAGCAAAAAGATAAATTTCAGAAAAGTATTTATTAAATCACCAAAAAATCATTTTAATTCATTTATTAATCTCAAAAATATTATTTAAAAATATAGGGTGTTACATCACTCCCTCCTAGAATAGTTCTGTCCTCAGAACTACTACTAATAGGAACCAAACAATATAAGCAAAAGAAAATGCAATCTCATGAATGAAAATACAGTTTAATGAATACAGTTTAACTAAAAGAATACAGTCACACAAAAAGCTCAGGAAAATCCTTCTGCATGCGATCCTCCAGCTCCCAAGTAGCTTCCTTAAACTGCTGGTTCCTCCACAATACCTTGACAATAGGTATCACCTTATTCCTCAACACCTTCTCCCTACGATCAACAATCTCTACAAGCTGCTCCTTGTAACTCAAGTTCAACTGTAGACCTTCAGGCACTTCCACCAACTGATGACTCTGATCAAGCACATACTTTCTCAACATCGACACATGGAACACATCATGCACCTGTGCCAATTCCTCCGGTAGCTCCAACTTATATGCCGTTTTACCAATCCGCCCCAAAATCTTGTATGGCCCAATGTACCTTGGCGACAATTTGCCTCCATTATCAAACCTGATCTATCCCTTACTCGGAGACACCTTGAGAAAAACTGCATCCCCAACCTCAAACTCCAAGTACCTTCATCGAGTGTCTGCATAACTCTTGTGCCGACTCTGAGCCTCGACCAACCTCCTACGAATCAGCTCGATCTTCTCCGATGTCTGTTGCACAATCTCAGGCCCAAATATCTGCCTCCAACCAACTTCATACCAACAAAAAGGTTTCCTGCACTTCTTCCCGTACAGAGCTTCATACGGAGCCATACCGATACTTGCATGGTAACTGTTGTTATAGACAAACTCAACCAATGCCAAGTACCTCTCCCAATTGCCACCAAAATTCATAACACAAGCCCTCAGTGTAACCCCCATTCCCGACAATAAGTATTTTCCGTATATTTTCTATATTTTGATTTTTTATAAATTTATTTTGTGCTATATTTGTTTCGTATCTTTTATTAAAGTACTAGGTATGCCCGTGGGCACGTGCCTACGGCACGTCTTCAGAACAATGCAACATATGAAAAATCATGTAAACTGTAAGGGATGATTTATATAGATCATTTTTTGCTAGTAGACATTGATGTATTAATGTACTCTGAAGTAAAATTAAGGAGTGAGCTTAATGTCTATTGGTTTGTATATTGCAGGATCATTTGTCAGCAGCTCGGGATTTAAAAATAGTATTATGAATCTACAACAGTAGTGGACCAAAAATTCCTTGCGATGTGTGGCTTGCTCTATAAAAGATAATTTTTTTTTTTAATTTGGAGTAGCAATTCATTTTCTAATACAATAAATGTCTCAAACTGCATGAGTTAGTTCATCCTTGTTTATTTTTTATGTAGTTAACCATGTATGAATTTAAAAAAGAAAATTTGTTGTGATTTATATGTGAAGTGAAATTGTAGCAAAGCAGATCAAGATACAGTTGTGCAGCTACTAAAATCCAAAATATAGGGATTAAACATGGATTTGTTCATAAAAGCACGATTAAGCGAGTCAATGAAAGAATTTGTAACGATCTTTCAAAGCAGCAAATGCCCAAATATTCTAAAAAAGCATAATCTGAAATTGTATAACAATAAAAAAGCATTCGAATCAAAATTAACTCAGTGAAGCACAATTACATCTCCATATTAATAACTCAGTGTATCCATATACTGGAGAAACTACTGCAAATTTGATCTAAAATAGGTTTGTTGATATATTTCAATGTATGAGATACTTTAAATTCCTGAATATAGTTATACATTAAAAAAAAGAGGTACATGCCCGTGTGGTGGACAACATTAGCCTTAACTCGCTAAAATAATTACAGAGGGATTAACACAAAACACATAAGCCCAACTATCAGGCATTTTACCAGTAAAATAGACAGTAACATAAAGAGAAAAAGAAAGCATTAAAAACATTCTAAGAACATGAAGATTGCAAATGGATAGACGACTAAACCCGCCACAATGAAGAGACCTGAAAAATCACGATCTAGAATGAAAAATCATTTAATGAAAAAGGAATCAGTAAAGTCAAAAGCAATGAGAATTTTAAAAACCAACACTAAGAGTTTGTAGGAAAATTTATTTTCAAACCAATACCTTTCAAAATGACTGATGTACAAAAGAAATTTCCTTCAAACTCGACGGTTTGAACCAAAAATGTTGTTCATAACCCCAACATATATGCATAATAAACCTTACTATTAGCTTACTATTATCATGTATGATTTTTTTTTCCTACACCTACTCAATTAAATCGGCATTTCTATTCTAGAACACTAATAGAAATTTTAGGAAAAAAATCGACAGAGTTTCCTCTAAAATATTAGCTCTTTTACAGCAATCCCTTACAAAATTCTGCTAACAATTAAAAATATCACATCACAGTCAGTTAATATCAATCATCCCTAGACCAATCTAAGCAACATCACATAGGCATCATATATATAGGGCTCTAGGGGCAAAAATATTCATATGATGCAAGATACAAAATAAAAACCAAGATTTCTTTTGAAAACGTAATAGATTTTTAGATAAACCTTTGAAAAACTACACACAGAACCCAATACTCCACAACTTTGCGGGTACGAGTTTTAACATACTATATCCCATACATTCTTTACTTACATAAATATTACACAGATTTTCTCTCTCTCTCTCTCTCATTCTACATAACTTAGGTTAACAAAATATACAACTAATAACTCATCCACCAACCATATTACCGAAGAAAGTAAAACTACCAAAATTTTGAATGTAAGTGGACAATTATAAGCTTCACTTATTGTTTTTTCATTTCTGTTTTTTCCAAGTCAACATCAACCTGTAAGGTATGAAAGTAAACATTATAATGTGAAGAACATAAAAGAAAGAATTTTTTGATCTAATATGAAAGAATTGTAGATGTCATAAAAAAAAACATACATGGCCATATATAGTGATATTATCCATTGCTGTTGTTTAATTCTGATGAAGGACTTGATCTGTATATAAAGAAGGAGAAATATATGATGATTAACTTTGATGTTTTAATTACTTTAACAAACCAATCAATTACTTACATTAGCTAAAAATTTACACAGAATTTGGATAGCTAGTAGATGACCAATTTTTAAGCTAAACCAATCAATTACTTACATTAGCACGTTTATTGAAGATTAAGTCATTGGAGTTTAACTGTATTCAACAACATAATGTCATTCTAGTTATGTAGTGAAATCGGCATAATTTTCGAATGATCTTCATCAGGCATGAACACAAACTCCCAGTCTCAGATATTATACTTGTAATTATAATTTCTTTAACTTGCAATAAAAATTCCTTTAACTTGCAATTATTGGATAGCCAGTACATCAATTATTCATGTTAATCACAATTTCTTTAACTTGCAATTTAAATTCCAGCATCCCTTCCATTCCACTGTATTTTTTTGGATTCTCACACAACATTTGCACTGCAAATTTGATTAGACTAGTTCAGAATCTTAGCTTCTGATGTTTGATAAGATCCTTCCATTTAGCTGCACTTAGGATGGCAGATTGGCAAATTGGCTATTCTTTCACCAATATGATTCCTTTAACGAATAACATGCATTATAAAGTGACATCTTCTTAACTATATCGACTAAGTTTGATCATAACTAAAGGCATAGGATTCATAATTTTTGGTTGAATATGAACCTGCTATCAGTATGGACATAAATTTCTGTATTGAACTACTGTATTCAACTTCTACAACACAAATATTTCAAATCTAACTCATCACAGTGTTGAACATCTAACTCATCTTCTAATTCCAACATTTTTATTTGTTTGCTCCTACCAACTCTCTTCAAAAAAAAAACCCTAGATCTAAACTCCTAGGGGCGGCGGCGGCTAGCCCTCAGCACTGCCCCCCCTCCCCCCCCCCCGCACCCCGCACCCCGTCGCCCCCCTACCTCTCCTCTCCTCCACTGCGACTCCTTCGCGTTTGAAGACGAAAGGCCATGGAGCTCCTCCCGCTCTTGACGAAGTGGCGGGCGTTCAATCGATCGCGCCTCCACAGGCAAACTCCACGGCGCTCCTCCCCTGACATAGTCGCCGATGTCGAAGCCCTTGCGCCTCCCCTGATCGCCGTGGTCAAGATCGCCGTGGTCGAAATCGCCGTGGTCAAAATCAGAGTGGTTGTGAACCGATTGGAGTTGGGATGGCCCAGATCGACTTGGTCTTGGCTGTTGGAGGTGCCCTCCCCCCCCCCCCCCGACGACGACGATGACTGATGAGGTTGGTGGTTCGGTGGGCCTCGGCTGCTCTTGCCGACTGCTAAGGTGATGTGTCGTTTCTACCATTTAGGACAAAATAGTGGCATGGCTTTCTTCATACATCGTTTGATAAAAGCCTATACTTGCCAACGGTTGAGTCCGAGTATTCTGAGGGAGGAAGTTTCAAGATTACCAGCTGGTTAAGAGAGTAGCTTTCAGGATTTTGGCTTGTCTTGTCTGATTACCAGGAAAAATTCAATTCATGGTTGTGTGGGGGGAGTGAAGGAGATGCATGGGATCGGTGTTGCACAGCTACGGGGCTAGGGCCCGAAGACGGGGTCCCCTTATAGGTGCGCGCCTTCACAGCACTAGGTGGGGCTTGGGCCTGCAGACGGGGTCCCCCCATGAGGTGTCCTGTAGAAATTGGTGAGGTGGAGATGTATCTATTTTTTTCGGTAGTAGGGTAGTCGCACTCTGAATTCGACACCCGTTAATCAACGGCCACAGGTTTCGCAACAGCGCCGCCACTACGCCCTCATTAATAAACCTGCAATCTACAACGTCCACCACCCGTAGGGGTGAGAGGGGAAGGTGATGCTTCTGTTAGTTGTGATTGTTTTGGGTTTTGCATGAGAGAGAGAGTGAGAGAGTGAGAGAGTAAAGATGTTACTTCTCTCTATTCTGTGCTGATGTCTGTTAGGGTTTGTGAGAAATCACTAGAGAGAGTAGATGCGTGTGAGAGGCAAAGGTATCCTCTTCACGGCTCTCTCTTTGTCAGTGTTCGTGATTAGGGTGACCGAGTGTTGTGATTGGTGAGAAATTGCTGATGAGAGCTATAGCGTGACAGAGGCGAGTACCCTCTCCACGGCTCTTCTTTTGGGTGCAACTCCGATTGGGCCATGTGTGAAGTTGCGTAGGTGAGGTAGAAGGATAGGAGTGGCAAATTTTCAAATTCCACATGATTCGCTTCAGGTGGGTGTGCGCACACCATGGAGGTGGGTGCTCGAAGCTTGCTTGATGGACATACAATTAGTTGGTCCTCGTAGTTTAGAGTGAGAGCTGATTATATGTACTGGTCATGTCGCTTCATGTTTTTTTTCTGTCTGTAGGTTGTAACTTGCCCCAGTATGCTGGAGTTGATTTGTTAATTTCTTATTAATGAAACAGGGTGGCCTTATTCCACCGGTTTCCCTAAAAAAAAAAAAAATACATGGTGTTTATGATTCTATGTTTCATGTTTTATTTATGTTGCATTTATTTTTATGTCACTCACACCGTTATGGCTGACCCCTGTAGTTTTGGGGGTTAGGGTTATCTCTAGCCTCATGTTTTACAGGTAGGTGCCTTTAGCTTGGGATTTCGATGCATGTGGTAGAATGATATATGGCTTATGTAAATTGTAAAAGAATGTGTTGTAAAAGAAAGAAATTGTAATTCAATGTGTTTTATTTTCTGCTGTGCTTTGTAAACAATTGATATAATAAAAAGTTTTAATTTTCCCTATATTTGGTTTCTATGTTTATGATTACATTGAAATTGATTCTGGAATTCTGTCACGTATTTCTGAGATATTATATTGGAAATTCGGGGCGCTACATGTACACATAGTAAAGTACTCAATTTATTCACTTTTACATAATTTAAGTCTTATAATCCATTATATATAGCCAAAATAGCAAGCATATGAAAGAAAACAACATACCCATGATTTCTATTAAGTTCTTAACAATCTCAATTCATCTATTTAGGGTTTTAATCATCTATAATATAGGTTTCATGAAAAGATTCAGTTTTTATTCATACATCCATCAAAATTTATTATATCATCATATCATCATCTAATATGCTTTCTAATAGATAAATCATCACATACAACATGCATAAAACAACAGGAAATCAAACATATGTCACTCACCTTATTGAAGAATCAACCGAAATAATAAAGTGAATAAGAAAAGTCATTCTTTTCGCAAGAAAACCAAGATCCTCGCTTCAAAACTCCAAGAAATCAATAATAAAGAAAACCCTTTGTGTTTTGCAGCAAAGAGACGGCTGCAGCACTCCTTTAATTGGCCGGCAATTTGGTTTCTAGGGTTTTGAATAGATTTTGCAAAATATCCCTTTTGAATATATCTTCACATATATAAATCCTTATACTTGGAAATTAAATAAATGAATTCAATTTAAATTTAAAATAAAAAATAACCACCCCAATACTGGTCGGCACTACATGTAAACCCAGAAAACGAAATTTGTAATTTTGCCTCTAAGTGGCAATTTTGCAAAAATGCTCTTCTTTAAGAAATTTGCGAAATAACCCAAATCTATTAAAACATAAAGTAAAGTCTTCACCTATGAGTTTTCTAGGCATCATGACCAGCCCAAAGATCCAAAAATCTGGAGTTTTCACTCCAATTAGGTAATTTTGCACAAAAGTCCCACTTTTTGTAATATTTGCAAATAGGTCAAATAAATACCAAAAAAATTCAAAATATTCACAAATAATACCTACTAATAAATAGGTTTCTCCAAAATAATTTCTGACTTTGAACTTCCCAAGAAAATATTTGCACGTGCAAAAAGATAAATTTTAGAAAAGTATTTATTAAATCACCAAAAAATCATTTTCATTCATTTATTAATCTCAAAAACATTATTTAAAAATCTAGGGTGTTACATGGAGAACTTCTAAAGGACTTCGTCAAGCATTTTATAGCAGAAGCAAGGTCAATTTCCTCCTTGGACTCTTCTGTGGCGGCTGCAGCCTTCCGACACAACGTCGAGAATAAAGAATTGAAAGCATCCCTTGCCAAGAGGTCACCTCGAGATTTCACTGAGCTCCTCAAAAGGAGTGAAAAGTACATTAGAGTCGAGGAAGCTCTCAGTCCACAAGTTAAGAAAGAGTGACTTTTGGGAACAAACGGAAGAACGCAAGTGAGAAAACACCCAAGAAGTTTCAGAAAAAATGGTGCAAATCAATGCCGTCCTCCTCCTACATCCCGCTTCAAAAAATTTACTCCTTTGAACACAAGTGTGTCTGCCATTCTCATGGCGGTTGAAAAAGATGGGATAGTTCGTTCTCCTCCTAGAATGACAACGGTCGGCAAGAGAAAAGACAAGGGCCTATGGTGCGCATTTCACAGAGGCCATCGACATACTACAGACAATTGCAAAGCACTCAAACAAAAAATTGAAGACCTAATTCAGCAGGGCTATCTCTCCCAGTTTGTCCAACGTAACAATAATGCCGAAAACCCTCTGCCACGGGGGGCTAATATGCGTCCAGAAAGGCCTTCTGAATCGCGAGACTCTGAGCACATGGCCATTCTGCACACCGTCCATGGCCGACGTATCGGGGGAGATTCTAACTCCTCTTGCAAAGCTTTTGTAAGGAAGGTGAATTCGGTTCATAACACTCCACCCTCAAAGGGTTCGGGCCTCTCAGTATTCTTCTCTGATAAAGATCTCGAGGGCATCAAAATGCCTCATTACGATGCACTGGTTATCAATCTAGGCATGACAAATCACGAGGTGTGACGTATCCTCGTAGACAACGGCAGTTCCGCGAACATCCTCTTTATGGCCGCATTTGATGCATTAAAGATCTCTCGAGATCGACACAAGCCAGTCAGCTATACACTTCACGCTTCTAAGGTGCACCTGTCCAGGTCAATGGAATTGTCACACTCGACATAACAACAGGGAAAGCTCCAGCAATTCTGACATAATCTTTAGACTTCCTGGTAGTCGATGTCAAATCCGCATACAATGCCATCTTTGGCCGCCCCGGACTAGTCGCTTTCCACGCCATTGCCTCCGAGTTTCATATGAAAATAAAATTTTCGACAACAGCAGGCGTAGGCTAGGTGGTGGGAAGCCAACAGGCAGCACGGGCATGCTACACTACTACCATGGGGGGTTCGGTTCTACCCCTCCATGCCAAAGAACTACTACAGGAAAACAATCGTTGTATCACAGAGCCTTCAAACAAGTTCGTAGCTGCTACACTAGGCAGTCAAACAGAGAAACTTCTAACCTTTTCAAGTTATCTCCTCCCAGCTTCGAGTACGGTCTCATCAAAACCCAACAGTACACTCAAATCCCTCACCCGAAGTCACTCCTCTTGTTCAACAGGAAATAAATAGTCTTGCCTAAACATGTTAATGCATCAGAAGATTTCTTGTCCTCTATGCAAAACAATGGGGGGCTCCCTCCAAAGCTGGCAAGTCCAGATAAGGTCTACCAAGTTGTTCGTTTGTCATCTCATCAACTTTAAGACCCGGGGGGCAGGGATATGTCAGAAGGGACTTCGAATGAGTGACACCTTATGAAGTACACCGAGAGCGTCTGAAATGTCCTATCCTAATTTCAGCAGAATTTATAAATTTTTGTAATAAAGGTCAGCCACTAGAGCAGCCATTTAGTTTTTCCTTTCAATAAAGACCGCTTTACTAATGGTCGTGCATGTAATAAGGGGCAGCCATTAGAGCAGCCCCTTAGTTTATTTCTTAATAAAATTAGCTAGTTTATTTCATTACATCTCATTCAGTTCTACTAAAGAAAACAATGAGCTAAGCGCCTAACTTATACCTAGAACGGCGCTAAACACTCGTTATAAGCTTTCCACAACACAAGTTCAGAATGCAAATTCATGACTCGGGGTTACTCTCGTAACATGCAATCCTACATATTTAGAGCACAACTCATCGATCGATCTGTTCCTGAAGCTAGTTAAAGTTCCTCGAAGACTTACACAAAGAGTTGAGCACCAAACTTATGCACATAAGCGGCACCAAAAACTCGTTACAAGTCTTCCCATAAGACGGGTTCAGAGTCCATACCCATGGCTCGAAGCGACTCTAACAATTTGCAGTAAAGCAAGTTCACAGTGCACTTGGCCATTCGATTTGCTCCTACAATCCGTTAGCACCTCGACGATCGGTTCGGAGTCCATACCCATGGCTTGAAAAAGACTCTGTCAATTTTTCACAAAGCGAGTTCAGAGTGCGCTTTGCCATTCGATTTGCTCATACAGCTTGTTAATACCTAAACTAATAAGTTCAAAATCCATACCCATGGTTCAGAGTTACTTTCGCAACCTGTAATTACACATGTTCGGAGTTCAACTTGTCGTTCGATCTATTCCTGCAACTAGTTAAAATTCCTTAAAGATAGATTAAGATATCTAAAATCGTGGATCGCAGTTACTCTAGCAAAACTTGTAAAAAGCAACACTTGGAGTTCAACTCTCCACTCGATGTGACTCTCACAATTTGTCATAAGCTCCATACAACAAGTTTGGAAAACAACTCTCCTTCAGAGTTGTCCCTACAACTAGTTGAGTTCAAAACGGAGAAGTTCTAAACTCCGTCATAGACCGTCGATAGTTCTTTAAGCTATACGCAACAAAGTTGAGGCCTTGTTATTTAGCCACAAAGAACCCCATCGATGGCACCTCAACCATGATAGCAAGGACCAAGCATATGAAAAGAGTTTATCAAATCACAGAATTATCACAAACCCACATGTTCATATTCAGTAGTACTATAGATATTCATAAGTACAAAATCATCAATCATACAACTCGATCTACAAGCCTTCCTTGCAACTTACTGGGCGAGGGATATTGTTCCCAAGGGATACAAGCCTCCCTGAGGGTCTCCTGATGCCCACCTCTTTTCCATGACTGCTAGCATCTTTGACAGAAAATATCGATCCCACAGATTGAGATTGCAGGCCGACACATGAGGCACGTGACTATCCAGCAACCAAAGTCAAACTCAACCAAGTCAATGCGCCACTCTGGGCACCACCAGGATTTCGAGGGGAACCAACGCTATTTGCACCGTTCCCCCAACGATCGACCGGACAACTCCAACCATCGCACTCTCTTTTTCATTAGTTGTGGCGCCTTCTCTCGCTCCAACCATTGGTTCCTTTTTCGCATCTATGACGTGTGAGGTGCTTGTCGTCCGTAATCCACCAAGTCTCGCTTGAAGGCGATACAACTCCAAGTCCAGCTCGACGACTATTTCTCTGAGTTGTGCACACTCTCCAATACTGTCTTTGGTCACTTTCATAGGCAGTGGCAAGTTGACCAGATGATCGGAATACAAGAGTGCTAACTCGCAATCCCTCTCGATGAGCGTCGACTTGAGGCAAACAGACTCCAACCATTCCTCATCTGATTGAACACACAAATGGTCGACTGCCAACTCCGTTATGCACAGTCGCTTGAGAAGGTGCTCTACCTCGTCACTACAGGGTTTTTCACTAGATCCCGTGATCATCTGTCAACAATCCCAAAAGCATTGTCAAACAAAGGAACAAAATACTAGGTGTCACGAGCAAGCATCGCTTCATAGCACATTAACACAATATGAAAAGTGAAAACAAATCTAGAAGATAGTGTTTCAAACACTAAAAGGAATATACATGAATGCGGTGCCCAATCCGCAATTAGGCATCACAGAAAGTAAACTACAAGTTCTAAACAAAACAAAGCAAGAATAGCCTGAAAGATAAAAGATGTATCAAGGTGAATCAAGCTTCCACCTGCTTCGATGCCGCCACGGACAAGGAACCCTCAACTTCTTCCTTTCACTTGTCCTTCTTTCCAGAGCCACTTCTCGTGCCACCCACAGGAGTGCCGATCCCACCGTCGTCCTTTCTGCCCATATCAAGGGGCTCACCCGGCCGAAGGGTCACATGATAGCCTTTCCCGTCAAAACCGGAACACCCTCCACCATGTGCAAAATCGTTGCGGCATAAGACTTCAACATCACCCCTTGTAGCTTGGATTTGCACTCAGCATGAACCTTGGCCACCTCGACCTTCAGATCCGAGGCTACATCAGTGCGAGCCTTCTCCAACTCCAGTAGAAGATCGGCATTTTTCTTCTCTAACGCCTTCTTTCTCTCCTTTGACGCGTCCAGCTCAAGGAGCATCTCCTCCTTACCCACTGCTAATGCCTCCAACTCAAGGCACATTTCCTCCTTACTCGCTGCCAATGCCTCCAACTCAAGGTGCACCTCCTTTTCTTTCTTCTTCAGCCCTTCCAACTCCACCTTGGACTCCTTGATGACCTTTTTCTTGTCCTTCTCAGTGCGAGAAATACGGGCCCTCCTGCTTTTCTCCTTAGCTGCATAAAAGTCCACCAAATGCCCGAAGTGGCTCATTGCATGAAATAAAGAGAAAACGGTTAAAACGTAACGATACAAAGGATGAAAGAGCAAGCTAAGCAACAAAGGAGACTATATCATACCATCATATGTGCCCTCGAAAATCTCCAAGAATGATCTCTCGGGGGGCTCCATCTTCAACCTCTCTCTGTCAACAGGAGTAGGAATGTGGCGACAGGCCTCAAGGTAAGCAACAGAATTTCCCCAAAAAGCTCTCTTGGGGTTTTACGTTCCATTCGAGAGTGTAGACGATGTCCCCAGATCAGCAAGTACCGCAGCAGTTGTAGCAGTCAGTGGGGCTGACGCAGCACTCGCCAAGACCGCAGCTAAGGAAGAACCTACCACAGCAGTAGGCGGTACCCCTACAGGGGGCTCGGTCCGTGCAATGGCAGGGGCCCGGGGCAGCAAGTCTTGGGAAGGAGAAGGATGCACAGCCTACCACTTCTGCATCTTTGGCTTCCTTCCTCTCGTTCCGTAGCGCATCTAGGTCTGCCAAAATCTCTTCGAAATCCATGCATGTTCTTCCTGTAAGATGAAACACGGAGGAGTTAAAAACCGTAAGATCAAACGAAAACAATAGACACATGGATAAAATAACCAGAAAGAAACAAAAGCGTGGATAACATGGCATTAAAGCAATAACAGTAAAATCGTACTAGGAACAATTAGTCCAAGACCGCCTTCAAAGAGCACTTCGTTAGTGATGTCTTGCCACGCCAACACCTTCAGTCCAAGAAGCGCATCAGTAACATTTTTCTCTTCCAAGGTCATCACTGGCTCCGCTCGCACTGCCAAGGGAACCATTCCCCTCCAAGTAGTGGGAATCCCCCATGGCTCGACACTGCAAATGACAAGAAATTTCTGCTTCCAACATTTTATCGATCGAAGAGCATTGACTAGCCCCCTATTTTTACGAGGGCTAAGATACCAACGTTCCTCCACTTGGGTGAGTTGGATAAGCTTGAAATGACGTCTGAACACCATGAGACTCGGCTCAGCTCCGAGCTGGCGGCACTACAAGACAAAACCAACAACGTGCCTCCACGTGTTCGGCATCAGTTGCACCAGGACACAACCGATACCAGTTGGGCACCTCTTTAATGAAGGGGTGGAAGAGAAAGCGAAGCCTCGCGAAGAAAGCATCGCACGGAAAGAAACAGTATTCCTCAGACATGGGGTAACACGCCCTAACCCCAGGACTTGGCAAGAGTAGGCTTTACTCGCAAGGAATGCCAAAGCCTATTCTAATCACGAAAAGACCATCTCGTGTATGAATGGTGGCGGTATGATTAGCATCAGTAGTATGGACGAGCTCTGGCTCGTCGTATTCCATGTCGCTCCTAAGGAACTGTTGATCAACTACTGGATACTCTCTAATCAGTTCTGAACAAGGAATAACGGGGTCTTGAGCTTACACCCCCTATCTCTCTAAAGTTCGACGATCGTTTCCACAACTGTGGAATGATCTGCCTCACCACACACACTTTTTCTCTCCCTGGAAATTGGTCGAACACAACACCCTCTTATCCATCTAGACCAACTAATCTAGTAGAAGCATAGACCGACAGAATGCTAAACATGATAAACAACGGTGGCAAGGATGTTACCTAGAAAATGTGGTAGAAACTCTGAACCAACAGCTGAATTTAGCACCCCCGTCGAACACCGGGCAAGCCACCAAGCACCACCTGGTTAAACACCACAATTTATAGAGAGAAAAGCTCTCAAAATTTTCAGGAGAGCGAAAGTGAAGGTGGTAAATGAAGGAGTGGGAGGTGGAATCAATCCCTGTTTATAGAACCCCATAGATAAAATTGCCACGTGGTAGGATCTGAGCCCTATATAAGAATCAACGGTCAGATCACACCACTCCAGGTCCAATAAGAGCAGTAACTTAGCAACAGGACAGTCACTCAACAATGCGAACGATCGTCACAATGTTCGGTCAATAAAAGAAGTAATATGAAGGAGTGAACAATTTCACCAATGCTCGGTGGATGTCGTGGGATGATCAATTTCACAAACACTTGGTGAATGTCGTAGAATGAGCAATTTCACAAACACTTGATGAACGTGATGGGGTGAGAAATTTCACAAACACTAGGTGGGCGTCATATTCACCACCAACAGAAGAAAACCCATCACTAATCAAACTTCCTTGTGACAAAGTCTACTAATCCCGCGGAGTCTCCAAGCCTGTTTAGACTCTCTCGACCAAAATCAACCAAGACTTCTAAGAGATGATCAACTCCAAAAACCTAAGACACTAGTGCTCCTACCACGATCTGAGAAAGAACTCCGCCGTCCAAACAAGGCAAGCTTCTTGTGAGATCAAGACTTCAAAAATCTGCACAAAAGCTCCAAAGATTTGCAACAATCGAAAATTTCAAGAAAATGAAAATTTTCCAAAGAAAATACACTCCCGATTTGTGAAAGAGGAGATAGGGTATAAAAGGGCTTCGGATCTGGTCGGGTTTATGACCCAAACCCGCGAGCGAAACCCACGGAAAATCAATGAAAGGGCAAGACACGGTACGGGTTTCATACCCGCTATCCAAACCCCCTCTGCTTTTCTCCATCTTCTTCTTCTTCTTCAAACCTAGGTGCTAATTTGTCTCTTTCGAATTCTCCCTTCACCGCTTCGACTCCGAGCTCCACAAACCCAAGCACCGAGCTCTTGCCTCGACCAATCCTCTGCCTAAACTCCTAGTCGAAAAAAGGAGCCTCATAGCTCGACTGAACCCACCTTAAGTCGAAGGCTTCGATCGACAAGGAGCCTCAGGCTTCGAAGGCTTTGCTCACTTTGACGCAACCCTGCCATAGCTCGACGAAGCTAAACTCCTATAGCTCAGCGAAGCATCGTCTCCGCAGCTCGGCCAAGACTCGGAAGCGACATAGCTCGGTGACAAGGGATAGCTCGATGAAATCAGAGCTCGACTTTGTAGCTCGGGGAAACTCAATGATCACAGCTCAGCGAGTTCAATGGCCATAGCTCGGCCAAATCAAGCTCACGTAGCTCGACAAAAAAAAGAGACTCATAGCTATACGAAGGGGATGAGTCGATGAAGAGAAGGTTTGATGTCGTGGTAGCTCGACGAAGATGAAAACTCATAGCTCTAGGAAGACACAGGGTCCCCGTAGCTCAGCTAAGCCCTCAAAATCGAAAAAAATGGCTATAGCTCAGCCAAACGGTCGGCCGAGTTAAGGGGTCGCTCACAGCCGCTATAGACCCTCGGATCGCTCAGAAATTTGAGTTCAATCATGATGAACGGCTAGATGTGCCCACATTGCCTATCATCTTCTCCTGCTGCTTCGTTGGCTCCTCGACCGTCTGATCCCTCTCGGCGGAACAACCAGGGCATGATAGACGTCCCTAATTAATCCACGTCACCCTCCATCACAGACGGTCGAATCATAGCCGTTTGATTCACTCAGCGAACGAGCTGGGGCATGATAGACGTCCCTGATTCACTCAGAGGTCAAGGCGATATCTGATGGATGTCGGACGCCCCTGATTCATCCACGTCGCTCTCTATCACAGCGGACGAATCTCCACCGGCAGATCTCCCTCAACGCGTGAGATCTCTCTGATCAATGCCTCAGATCGCGTCAAGATTCGCACCGAGGTTGTTTTTTGCAAAAAAAATCCCTTAAACTAATTTTTAATTAGAAAAAGTAATTAAAAATTCAAAATAATTATTGAAATTTGGAAAACTAATTGAAAACTCTGAAAAGTAATTAAAATTGAATTTATTAATTACAAAATTTGAAAAAGTGATTTTAAAATTGGAAAAAATTTCAGAAATTTGGAAAAATCCGAAGAACTATGGAAAATTTCAGGAAAATATTCACTGCCTTCGGAAGACATAGACCATTTCTAGGTATCTCCGAACACCCTGACTGCTAAGATTATATGTCAAATTCCAAAAATAAGATGTACTACACCCCAAAAGCCAAGAAAATTGTCTTCGAGAGTTGGGGGCTTATGATGATGGTAAAAATCGTAGCAGATCAGAGCCTTGCGATTCCTGCACTAATCTCAAAGCTTCTACAGGCAGATCGACCATCACAGACCTTTTTAACATGCCTGGGCCTTCTCCAAGACATGGGATTCTTTCAAGCCCATAAAAAGTGACAGACTAGGTCTACTAGGAGAGACACTCAGCCTATGCAGGCTAGGAGTCAAATCTCTTATCCCCTAACAAGATCTTATCTCTTGAGGGGGAGAGACATGAAAAAGATAAGGAATTTAAATCGATCCAACGGACACAAATCAATCTCTTGAAATGTCCCAGTCCTATAAATACCCCTCCCCCTCTACAATCAGAAGGTAATGAAAAATTTGCCAGTTTTATCTCTCATACTCTCTCTCTCTCTCTTTTTCTGGTTTTCACTTGAGCGTCGGAGGGTCTGTCGCCGGGGCCACCCCTCCCCCCCCCCCACCCCCCGGTTGTTTCAGTCTTTTGCAGGTCCATCAGCCGCATCAGCAACCGTCAGATTCAGATCATGGTGGTCAATCAACGATCTAGATTCAATCTCAGGAGCTCTAACCACTTTTAACGTCCAAGGTCACAGGTCAGACTTTTAGTAGTTTCCATTAATTATTAACTCACCATCTATTTGCTCCCACACCGAAATAAGCAGCAACACCACCAGACCAGTAAACAGATCAACTATGTAACATGGGCACTGTATCATGAAGTCATACCCCATGTCGAACACTCACACTTCAAGGAGACTCGTTAGACACCAGTGACTCGTCACACACTTCTTTCATGAATTCTCAATTTTATAATATATCTTTTATGTTGGATATGCCTACAACACTTTCTGAATACTTGTTTGAACAGAAAGTATAGAAAAATTCAGAAGAGTACTGCACGTTTCTTATAGTATAAGACTTCTTTTACTTGCACGTGGACTATGGATTTTCTCCAATTCTAGTTTGTACTATAACGTACTTACTTTTCTTCCAAATATAACTTGCATATAAATTGATTATACAAGCTAGTAGCATCAAATTCCTTAGGCTACAAGCATGCAATTATGGTCTTTGTTTAACTCAACTAGAAATTGGTAATCAAGATTCTTTTCTGATTGTATGTAGATTGGTATTTAAGATTCATTTAATCAGACTCAAATTTCTGATTATAAGTAGTTTGTGATGATTCAAGTGACGTCGCTTTTCTCTTTACACATTAACCGATATACACACATATTACTTTACAAAATTGGGGTAAATATTAGACCAATGTTTAGGGGCCCCTATTATCGTATCTGCACATAGGATCATATGCGATAATCTGGAAGTTAGTCGTAAGCTAAAGTGCTAAAACAAGATGTTAACAAAGGGGATTGAGTGATGACATCCAATCTTTATAACACATCAGTTTAATGAAGTAATCTTCCAACTCTTGCAATAACTTTCATGTATTAAGTTTTCATTTTTATAAAAGATGCAGATGAGGGAAGTTCCAAATTAGTCTTTTATGAGCATACCCAAACATCTTAGATGTCATTATGATCGATGTAAGCACCTAATGAGGATTTGGATTTTACATAGATTATATATCTTAAGTGCGCAATTTATTAGTGACTTCCTGACTTGCTTTTTACCTTCGAAAATATTAGTCTAAGTAGAAAGATTGTTTAATTAATTTTCGACATTTTTTCGCATTATACAGGAAGGCCAAAGAATTCCATCGAGTGCAAGTCGTGCAAATTCAAATGACCGATGATAATGGAAGCAACTCCGCCAGAAGGAGGCATAAGTAGTAGCAATCCGGTGAAGTGTCTTCTTTTGTGGTGGTTAATGCACGTTTGTTGTAACAAGTATTTTTTTTTAAAAAATAGTTTATTCGAATATATATGTTATTTCTGTAATCTGTGTAATCTGTTGAATTCGTGGATAATTAATGGAATATGTATTTATTTTATTATGCTTAATTATTGTCCATGATTGTGAATTTTATTATTATGCTTAATTAGCCTGAAATTTTTGGAATTGATTGTGAATTATATTACAGGTTTTGTTAAATGATTTATGAAATTAATTGTATTATTGATATTTTAAAAATTTTAAAGTAAAGAGATGAAAAAAATTCAACACCATGTCCCAGCGTTTTCAAAACGCCAGTGTAGTTATTACCAAAAAAATTTCAAAAATTATAAAACCCTACCCCGGCATTTTGGAAACACCGGGCTACCCCAAACCCAAATACTAAACCATATTAAATTAACCCTACACCGGCGTTTGTAAAACGCCGGTGTAGGTGTTTGGCTATACCGGCGTATGTGAAAAGCGTCGGGGTAGACCCCCCACCAATCGCGACGCAAGCTTCGGCGGCATTTCGACTAGCTTTTTCAAAAATGCGGGTAGGGGATACGCCGGCATTTAAAATCGCCAAGGAAGCCAAAATAAGCGCTGGAGAAGGCCTTTCATGTTCTAGTGTTGGAACTCTTAATAGTTTTTTGGTGTATACTACTACCCTAGGGTTGGCAACCGGGTCGACCAGGCTGGGTTGGGTCGGAATTGCAAAAAAAAAAATGTATATATTAATCATATGATTTCAACTTTTACAAATTTCCAACTTTTTTATAAGAAACAAAGAATTATTAGAAATTGGTTGTATACAATTACAATTTTCTTCTATAAAATGACAATTTTCTTCAATTTTCCAACTTATTTATAAGAAACAAAGATTTCTTACAATTTTTTATACATTTACAAATTTCTTGCATATGTTGGTCTTCAATTTGTTGTAGTTGTTGGTCTTCAATTCTTCATGTTGGTTGCTATTGTTGTTGTTGTTGTTCTTCCGGAGAGTTACTTCCACTTGTAGACGTGTCGAACCCTATTCCTTGAGTCCTATATTCGGCCTTCATCCAGTCTTCCGTACAGACGATTATCTCCAACGATTGTGGTTTCAAGTGATTCCTGTAATCGGTTAGAACCCTGCACTTGTAGAAAATGTACTTTCTAAAGCAACTGTAGAGATAGGAGTAGTTAGTAGATCTTTAGCCATATATTTAAGAATACTATAAGTATGTTCATGGTTTTTCCACCATTGTGAAAATCTAATGAAGAAGTAAAACTTTCAGAATCTTATTGATTATACCAATATAATTCATTTGGTTCATTAGTCCTTACTTTTTTTGATTGAATTTTTACAAGTAAATTAAATGTGGCATCATCTAATTTAATCTTACCATTACCTGTAGAAGTAGCAGAATAAGAAGTAACTAAAGTAGTACTACTAGATGAAAAAATTCTATCATAATAATCATACAAGTTATTTAATGTTGGTTCAAATTTAGCTAAAAATGTTCCGCAATCAATTTTAGATGCATCTTCCCCAAGTAAAGTAAAAAACATTTCAATCAAACTCTTCGTACCTTCTAATTTGATACGAGGATCCATCACAGTAGCAATACAATACAACATAGGAGGATGATGAAAATACTTCAAAAATTTGGTGTATGCAGGTTTCACAATATGACCAATAAAAGCATCATCGATCATTTCTTTGAAAGTTGCATCATAGTAACTATTGAAATAAAAATGCTACTAGAAGTAGATTTATAAGATTTTGAAAATTTTAAAGTTGCTGTTTTAAAATGTTCTAAAAATTTTAACAAAGATTCGGCATAAAACCAAGCTTGGGGAATCATTTCAAAATTTGGCATATTTTTTGTCATACAAAATTTATTTATACATGCTTTATATTCAGCAACAACATGTAACAAATCAAAAGTAGAGTTTCATCGGTGTTTAGCATCCTTTGAAAATTTTCTAAAATGTAAACTTTCCATTCTTGAAATATAGGTCCACTTAATGCAATAGAATATATACAATTTCTAATGTTAACTATATATGGGTCGGCTATTTTCAATACATCTTGAACACATAAATTTATAATATGACATGCACATCTAACATGAATAATATTGTCAGATGGAGGGTTTAATGTGGTTTTTAATATACTAACTGATGCATTGTTGTTAGATGCATTATCAAAACTTATACACATAATTTTATCACGAATATGAAAAAAATCACAAATTTCTAAAATACGATTTGTAATTTCAATACCTCTATAGGGATAGGACAACATGGCAAGTGATATGATCCTTTTCTGTAGGATCCAATCACTGTCGATCCAATGACAAGTTATTTCCATCATTAGAATATTGTTGCAACACTTCCAACAATCGGAAGTTAGAGAAATTCTACAAGTTAAACTCTATAAAATGGCAATCAGAGCATCTCTCATTTCGTTGTACATTTTAAAACAATCAGACTTCAAAGTAGTCCTAGGAATTCTTTTAAAGTACGGGTTTAAGGCAATTTGATTAAAAGTTTCTAAGTCCCTACTCTCGGAATAGAAAAATGGTAACTCTTCCTTGATTACTATTCGGTCAATTTCCCGACGAACAAGTTCGGGATCATAAGAATGTCTATCAACTACATCAATCCTAGGGTGGATTTTTTGTTGGCCGGGTAGGTCTACAAGAAGTTCTTTGTGTACATTTTGGATGTGTCATTTTATTGTACTCGTCCCCTCACCCTTCTTCCATTTGTATGGCTTCGAACATATATGATTTACAAATTTTTATATTTACACCCGGATTTTCTTCGCCCGAAAATAATCATAAAATTTGTGTCAATCACTAGTTTTCTCTCTAGTTTTCCTACTACTATCCGGTTGTGTTGTTTCGGTTGCTTGTGTTTGTGGTTCTTCTTCTATATCTATGTCTCCTATAAACTCATCGTGTGTACCATTGTGTTCGGTCATAGGGTACTCTTCGGCGGGCTCATTTTGTAGGACAATTGGAGGCCTACGAGAAGTGCCGGTGGAATCTTGTTCACTTTGGCTACGGCCACTATCTCGTGATCTAGACATGTTGATATAGTAGTGTATGTGAAAAAAATAAATACAATCTAGGCGAAATAAGTTTAAAAAAAGTCTAGAAAACAATAGGAGGGTTGTGAGAGAGAAGATCAAAAAACCAACAAACAAATGTGATAAAAGAATTTATAACTACAAAAAAAAATATTAAGACAATAAGAGGGTTGTGAAATTTTGATACCGTACTTCGCAGATACTTATATATAGAATGAGAGTGAAAATAAAAATAGAACTAGAAGTAGAAGTCTGGACTAGTATATAGATAGAAAGAGAGTTTCTTTATTGGATCCTTGAAGGAGTTGAAGACCTGAATACGTAGTTAAATGTTGAATTTGATACGATCGGAATTTGTCGCTTCTATGTTGCTAGCTTCTTTGTTTACAAAATTTCAAAAAATTGAGATTAAATTGAGTAGTAGTAGTTGAGAGAGTAAGAGAATAAGGTGTAAAATTTTTAGATTGGGTTTAAGGGGTATTTACAGGGGAAAAAACAAAACAAAAAAAAAACAAAAAAAACAAACAACAAAAAAAAAACAAAAAACGGCTATAACAGCCGTTGCCCCTGTTTTCGGCCGTTGGACCGGCGGGTCGAACATTTGGCCCTTACGGGTCTAACGGTTCGAAACCCGCGGGTCGACCCGCCAGTTGGTGGGCTGGTTTGGCATTGTTCATCAGGTTCACGGATCAGGTTTAGCAGGTTGAAAACCATTATTTGACAATCCGGGTCGACCCACTTAGACTTGCGGGTTCGACTCGGACCCGAACTGTATTTTAACGGGCCAGGTTTGACAAGTGAGTCGCGGGTCAGGCCGGCCCGGTTGCCATTCCTATACTACCCTTGTGCAATCATAACTTGCAAGTGAAGTTTTGCATAAAGTAACGATCTTTTTATTAATTAGTCCACAAAAGTTTAAATTTAATTAGTGCCGCATAAAATTAAGTCATGATCATTAGCTTGATGTATGGCATACGAGACCATGTTATATATTGTGGCATCTTGTGAAAAAGAATTAAGTTCTGTTGGTATTTTCTCAAAAAGTTTATATTAGTTTAAAGGAGATGTTTTTTTAATTATCTTATGAAAGGGAAAGAACCTTACTCAGAGAACTTATGCCTCCTTTTCTTGAATTTTTGGGCTTATAAAATGATGGGAGTATATAACATCTTAAACATAAAATATAAATGAAAATGATGGGAGTATCCTGCACGTAAGTTAAAGTGAGTTTTCTGTTTCATTATAATTTACTGTAGGTTTTGTCATTTTGTTTGCCACATCTTTGGGCTTCAGTCGTGTGGATCCTCACCAAACTAAAGTTTGTAGTAAATCAAAAGCCATTCCAGCGTTCCATATTTCCGTAGTCGTTTATTAATTTATATAAAGTAATTCAAGCCATTTACAAAACTGCAGAATTTGTTCACTTTATGCAGTCTTTCACGTCTTCTTTCATTATGCAGTAGTATAATTTTTTTCCCGCAGACATATACACTTGTTTTTGCTATAATGCGAACATGACACTTATCTCACTATTAGTCCTCTTGCATTGTACCTCTTATTCTTCATCAATTTTATTTTTAAATAGTTTTTGTGTCACAAATTTGTTCTCTTTATGCCTCAATAAATATAGATTATCTGTAAGACAATCAAAGATAACCTTTACCATTTGTGCTAGAAAAACCTGCCTCTATTAAATAAAATTTATGAATAAAAAAAGCGGCTGAAAACATCTGTATCCTTTTTTTTTGTAAATTATTAAAACATCTTTATTGTTGAAATATATAGGCAAATTATTTTTTATTTTATTTTTTTAAGGAAAAGGTGGACTATGGCCACCCGTTTCATTAATAAGGAGTTAATAAAACAAAATCAGAGTACTGAGCCAAGTACAAGATCCTATAATACAACAAAAGTACATAAATCTACTCCAAACATGGGGGGTGGGGCAAAACAAAGTCCAAACATACATGCATCCAAAAACAAACAAACAAACAAGGTACAACGATGCATCAACTCCCCCCAACAAAACTCTGGGGTGGTGGGGATCAATCAGCAGTACATGTCTGGCGAACAGCGCTCCTCCATCAGTCTAGCGTTGGCCCAGTCCCTACTTCATCATCATCGTACTCCTCCACCTGAAAAACACTCGCAATCCACCCTCTAGGACCTGCTGCGGCAATATTTGTCCAAATGGAAATAAGATGCATAATGTGAGTTAAATTACTAGAAATACTATTACATATCCCACGGAAGTAACAATTATTCATGTTCAGACAAAGACCCCAGGTCGTAGCGGCAAGCGATAAACCAAGTTTCTTTCATCGTTCGTCTCTCATTAGCGAACTTTGGTCCTACCCACAAGGTCCTCATACTTACTAGGGTACTCATTCGTCCCCAGGGCGATAAGTACCTCCACCAGGACTCCTTTACTCCTGGGACATTCTAGAAAAACATGGTCTCTTGACTCAGGGACAGCGTTACAGAACCCACAGGTAGAGTCAAAATTCAGTTGGTATTTTGCGAGGTTCTCTCTAGTCAAAACTGCGTCATTCAGGACCAGCCATAGGAAAACTTCAACTTTTAGCAGGGTTTTCGCCTTCCACACCACTGCCGACCAATTCGGGATACATCCCCTAAAATGGATGCGGTTATAAAGGGAGCGGACAGTGAATGTGCCATTCTTTTCCAGTCCCCAAGATTTTTGATGGGGACCCTAGGAGCATATAACTCCGGTGCTGGCGATATAGGTCTGAAGTTCCATGAGCCTATATTGGGAGCCTGGGTGAAAAGGATGTTTGAAGGTCGGTTTCCAAGAGTTTCTTCTCTGAGCTACGGCCACCGTACAGTGCAGTTGTGATGCTTGATCATACAAATCGGGGAACATGGCTCTAAGTGTGTGTTCACCACACTATTTATCTCACCAGAATCTGGTTAGTCTACCATTCCCAATAGACGACGTGACAATGCTAATGAAGGGGTCGTAGGCCCCAGCAATACTTTTCCAGAACCAGGATGCGCTTCGCCCTACCCTGAACCCCAGAATTCCCGTGCCATTCCCATGTAGATATGTCTGAACGAAATCCTTCCATCCTTCTCCATTATGGTGAAATACTTTCCACCACCATTTTTCCAGAAAAGCCAGATTCATATCTCGAAGGTCGATAATGCCTAGTCATCCGTGTATCTTTTTCATGCAAGCTTTTTCCCATCTGATGAGGTGATATTCGCCTATATCTAGACTTGCCCCCTTCCATAAAAATCATTTTCGAGTTCGGTCAATTCTCTGGAAACCCACTGTGGCATTTCGAAAAAGGAAAAATAATATGTAGGCAAATTTGAGAGAACTACGTTGATAAGAATGACTCTTCCTCCCAAAGATAAGGCTTTACCTTTCTAACCAGCCAGACGGTTTTCCACCTGGTCAATGATAGGTAGTCAGTCCGCCTTCTTATGTTTCCCCGATATCAATGGTAACCCCAGGTATTTAATAGGGAAACTCTCGATGGAACAGTTAAGAATTGTGGCATGTTCTTGTGCCTCTTGTATAGTAAGGGCAATGGGGATAAGAGCACTTTTGTGGAAGTTAACTCTAAGTCCCGACCAAGCTTCAAAACTATAAAGAATTCCTTTGAAAGCAGTAGTTTCCCCGAGATTGCCATTTCCAAATAGGAGAGTATCGTCTGCGTATTGGAGGATAGAGCAACCTTGGCGATTGACTCCCCTGGCCACCGGCGAGTTTCAGCCGGCCCTGCTGCTGTTAGCCATCATGGCCCGCAATACGTTTGCTATAATGTTGAAGAGGATGGGGGAGAGGGGATCTCCTTGTCTAAGGCCTTATTTACACAAGAAAGGATGACCCGAGACCCCATTTCCTAGGATAGCAGTTCTACTGGTGGTGAGACATGTGTGGATCCATCTGATCCATCTAGCCCTAAATTCTCTTCCAGCCAGCACTTCTAGGAGACATTCCCATTCAACCGATTCATAAGCTTTCTCAAAGTCAAATTTCAGTAGGTAGCTCTTAGCATTTGACATATGGCAGTGATGGATAGTTTCTTCCACCATGGCCATACTATCCTAATATACCGTCCTTTAATGAACCCTGTTTGCTCGTTACTAATGAGTCAATCCATCACATTTCCCAACCTATTAGCCAGGGTCTTGGTGATAATCTTAACTGAGCAGTTAAGGAGACCAATAGGGCGGAAGTCCTCCACCCGCAATGAGTCTTCTTTCTTAGGGATCAACACCACCTCAGCAAAATTAATTCTACCTAACTTCAGTTTATGTTCATAGAGATCAGCATAGAGGTTAAAATCAAGTCGTCCTTAATTTCCTCCCAGAACACCTGGTAGAACAGGATTGGGAAACCATCTGGACCTGGGGCTTTGTCCTTTTTGAGTTACTGCACTGCCTCCCAAATTTCATTTTCCGTAAAAGGAGCTTCGAGGGAACGAAGCATGGGTTCAGATTCGTTCGCAAAACCTTTGCCAGAGTTCGTGTTGCAGCGGGACTCTCAAATCTGCCATCTGTCCAAAGAGACACTTGAAGTAGGATTAGAAAGCTCCCCTAATATCCTCGTCCCCTTGAATCTCTCCCGACTCCGACTGGATCGAATGGATGAGATTAGATTTACGACGGGCATTAGGCAATGCGGTAAAAAAAATGCCATATTCGCGTCTCCTTCCTTGAGCCACGAAATTCTGGATTGCTATTACCATTTGAGTTCCTTAAGTCAATAGAGTTGGTGAATGTCTTCTCGGAGTTGGAGCAACCTATTCCGCTCCTCCTACACCAATACCCTAGTTTCCTCTGTCTTTTCCAACTCCTCAATGCCTTCAAGGAGGGAATCTTTTGTTCTCCAAATTAGTGCAAATCTGGCCCGATTTCATTTCCTGAGCTTGGCCCGCAGTCTATGAATTTTTTTGCACCAAATCACGGATGCTTTAGTCCCTCTAGTAGGGGCAGGACCAATTCTCGTTAACCAAGTGATGGAAGCCTTGGATTTCCAACCACACTTTTTCGAATCTAAACTTTAGGAATTTCCTTGGATCCACTTCTCCGGAAGAGAGGATAATAGGGACATGATCCGAGGTTGGTTTAGGAAGGGCCTTGGCCCAGGTCAGCGGGAATTTGGTCTCCCACTCTGCGGAGACTAAGATCCTATCGAGCTTAGCTAAGATAGGCGCTGCTTGCATGTTTGACCAGGTGAAAAGCCTATTAGTGATGGGAATGTCAACCATTTTTGGGTCCGCAATAACCTCATTAAATGTTTCCCTATCATAGTCACTAGATCCTCTGCCCCATGCTCAGAGGCAAACCTGGTGATGTTAAAATCACCCCCCCCCACAATCCATGGGTGCGATCAGCATGCTTTAATTGCTCGTAGTTCAGCCCAGAATTCCAAGCTAGCTGCAGTAGTGTGCGGACCATATACCACCGTAATAGACTGGGTCCGTAGGTCGGATCTGCGTTAGAGTAGGACTGACAATGGGTCCATAGGTCGGATCTGCGGTGGAATTCATCTAGGCAGATAAACACTTCGGGATTAAACCCTAAGACAATACCCCCCGAGGCAACAAAAGAAGGGCAAATGTTCCATTCTGAAATGCGATTTCCACCCAGTCTACTTAGTCTAGACATGTGGGTCAGTTTGGTCTCCTGCAGACCAACAATGCTAACTTTCGATTTAGCGATGACATCTCTAACCATTTCACGTTTGCCTCGCCTACCCAGTCCTCTAACGTTCCAGAAGAAGGCCTCCATTAACTACAATTAGATATGGGACCATGACTCGCCTTGTCGGTCGAGTTCGAGATGAGGTTAACTCTATCGCTCTCCCACCCCCTAATCTTATTTAGGAGGAAAGCATTCCTATCAGTATCGCTCACCACTGGACTACAGGTTTTGGCTAGACTAAAATTCTCAGTATCAGTCATGAAATTAAAAATAGAAAGCTAGGAAGGAACGCGTACCTCCATCGCAAGTCTTAACTGATTTAGTCGCTACCGCAATCTCCAGATAATCATCCAAGGACTCCTCACTAGCTCTTTTAGCCATTTTGTGTACTCTGAAACCTTTGTTGCAGTATGTAGATATGGGAGTGGTCGACTGAGAGGTAGGGAAGGTGGGGGGACAAACTCTAGTGAGATATCCAAGGCATCGTCAGCAATCTCCTCTGACTCCACAGACTCCTCATCAGAGTAGAATAAATCATCTTCAAGGTTTAACATCACCTCTTGATCTTCCTCATCATTGTGGCTCTCTACCACTGAACTGGACACCCCAGTAGCAACACACACATTCCCACCTGCTCCACTGTGAGAAATATTTATTGGGGAATTAGTATTGCAAACTCTACTGGGCTTCTTCGCATTTAAGCTTAAGTTGGACCCCTCTTTAGGCCCATCCTTTATAAGTTAACTCCTTTATAACCAAAGTTGTCATTGGGCCTCTCTTTAGGCCCAAACCCAACCAGACAGTCTTTGCCTGTAGCATGTTCACGCGCTTCAGCTGATGAACAGAAGGAAGGGGGCACGTGTTGCTTCGTTATTTGCTGGCACTACAGTCGATGTGAGAGGCGACAGCTCTGCCTATCGAATCGATGAGGCGATGAGAACGAAGCTACGCTCATATGTTCCTTTTCTGCTCTGCTCCTGTTCATCTCCCCCAAAATTTCCTCTTTTTAAATTTGGAACCAGTCTTTTGGTTTCGATCTCAGCCTTGTTCGTCTTCTTCCCCAAAATAGCCTCCTTATTCGACCACTCCCTTCCCAAAGTTTCCATATTTTCCTTCGTTGGCAAACGGCTTAGTCTGTTGGTCAAGCTTGAGGTGAAGCTACTATCTTTTCTTGTGCTAACCGCTTTAGCCACCTGCTCCTCTATGTGAGACCCCGTATTTCCGTATAATAGTATATGGAATAGGTATATATATATAGTATATATATATATACTAGTATGTGAAGAAAGAAAGAATGGATGGGAGTGGTGACGTGGCTTAAGGAATGGATGGATGGATTTGGAAAAAGAATGGATGGGTTGACTAGTTGACCATGAAGGAATTAATGAAAAGATTGAATGAATGAAGGAAATGAAAGGAAGTGGTGTGGTGTGTGTGTGCTTGACCAGATTTGACCAAGGGATATAATCCCATATCGGTGGTAAAGAAGGGAAAGAAGAGAAATATATTAGGAAGCCAAGGATAAAGGTGCACCAATCGTCCGGACACCCTTTTGAGGCAGCCTGTGGTGGGCGTGGCTAGAATTTAATTAATTGTGTGCGTACGGGCTGAGTGCGGGGCGTTACAGATGGTATCAGAGCCAACTTTCGACATCGAATGTAGGATTTGTATATAGGAAGTGAGTGATATGTGTATGAGATGCGTAAGACCCTGTGTGGGCAGCGATTAGGAGACAAATCTACATTCGACTAGAAAGGCGATCCTGTACTAGATTGCACGTCCCGTATTCAGCGAGGACGCTGAATTCCTAAGAGGGGGTGAATGTGAGACCCCGTATTTCCGTATAATAGTATATGGAATAGGTATATATATATAGTATATATATATATACTAGTATGTGAAGAAAGAAAGAATGGATGGGAGTGGTGACGTGGCTTAAGGAATGGATGGATGGATTTGGAAAAAGAATGGAAGGGTTGACTAGTTGACCATGAAGGAATTAATGAAAAGATTGAATGAATGAAGGAAATGAAAGGAAGTGGTGTGGTGTGTGTGTGCTTGACCAGATTTGACCAAGGGATATAATCCCATATCGGTGGTAAAGAAGGGAAAGAAGAGAAATATATTAGGAAGCCAAGGATAAAGGTGCACCAATCGTCCGGACACCCTTTTGAGGCAGCCTGTGGTGGGCGTGGCTAGAATTTAATTAATTGTGTGCGTACGGGCTGAGTGCGGGGCGTTACACTCTAGTAGCGTCTCTTCCCTAGCTACTAGGGGTTGGTTTCCTCTTTGAGCTCTATGTTTGACAAAACTTCCAAGGTGGGGGTATGGGACATCAGCCATACTTGGCTTTGGGTGCAGATCCACCATGTGCAGGCCCTTCTGACCATTGGATTTTTTGGCAAGGCCCTATTTTTGACCATTGTTGAAAGATGGTGTATTTTGGGGGTCAACGCTTTCCGTCACCTAGCCATGGCAATCCTCCTTTTCCTTTGCAGCTCTGATGACTTCACGGTGCACCTTCTCTATCTCATCCGCCCCATCCAAGGTGAGGTCCCACTCATTGGAGACCACCTGCCTGTATGATCGGTCGTCTTTGAGTGCGGTGAAGGGGATGAGATGGATAAGGGCTCCTTCATCTTCGACTCCGCTTGCTTGTCAAGAACAAACCTAATTAGGTATGACTCCTCGAAAGAGAAGACCTTTGCGAAGCGGGGCATTAGGGTGAAGTCTGGGCTTATGATCAGTATCCTAGCTGATACAATTTTCGATCGTCGGATTGTCTTTTCGTCTATGTCTTCGATTGTTCCAAACTCAGAGACAATCTCTTGCAAAGCTTCTCTCTTCCAGAAGTGGAGTGGCACATTGTGGATCCAAACCCAATATCTCTCCCCTTATGGTAGCTCAACCCCTGAATCTGGGCAACCATGGGAAGATCTCCATCATGAAGTAACCGAAATCCACTACACCCATGTTGGTGACCTTAATCATCTTCTCCGGCGATGGAAAAGAAACTAGAAATTGGAGGTGGCACATTTTTTTAGCAACCCAGTCCTTGTGGGCTTTCAATGGCCACTTCGTGTTCAACGCATGGAGGAGGTGGTTTTCCGATGGGCACCCTGCTTTAACTTTAGCAACGACACACCATTGACGAAGCCATTTCTCTTCGTGCTTGATCATTTCTATGCTGTTGACAAGTCGGATGAAGGTTGGGTTATCTAGCGATCAGTCTCTTCTCATCGGTCGCTCGTCATCATTGTTGGAGGTGGCTACGTTTGTGCACACGTATGACATATGACCTCATTTCATGCATTTTAGGCAACGCAACTCTTTCGTGCATTCTTGCCGAAAGTGACCCAATTCACCGCAGTTGAAACTGGTTTGCGTTTTCCTTTCCTTTGCTTTTTTTTGTTCTCTGGTTGATTTGATGGGGAGAAATTGAGCCTCTTCTTTGCATTACAGCTAATTTCTATCCATTTTTCCGTATCGACCCTTTCCCCACTCGACCCAAGTGCCCCTTCCTCCCTGACCTCGTTTTGTGGACCCCTCCTTAGGCCCTCTCAACGTTGGACTTCAGCAGTGGTTGGGTTACCTGTGTCAGCAGTGGCGGAGACTGGGGAGGGTTCAGTGTAGGAAATTTTGGGTTATATGTGGTGGGACGGGGATGATGAAGTGGGGCAACATGTGTTTTGCCCTCCTTATTCGGAGGGGGGGGGGGGGGGGTTGCGGGGCAAATTGTGGTGGATGTTGGGCTTTGTGGTTGTACCTTGGGGCCATGGTTGTGGTGGTGTTTGGGGGAGGAGGGTGGTGATGGCCTTTGTTTTTGGAATGGTACAGGGTAGGATGGTACCTATACTGATCATGTTTCCTCTGGCCATAATGCCTCTGATCCTGCCTCTCACCATAGTAGCGGCAGTGGTCCCTTGGGGGGTTCTTTTATGCTCGAGAGAGCCTGTAGGAGGACCCTCTCTGTGGGCCCTTCCTCTTGGCGGCGATATTGCAGTGCGATGATAACTGTAAGCTCGCCCATTTCCGACGCTGATGCGCACTGTGGTGTGCACGCGTAGGGGAGAGAGATAGTCTGAGCCCCCTGTTGTCTTCCTGTAGAGGGAAAAGGTTAGGGTGGTGAGGCTGTGTAGGGACAGCCGTTGGTAGGGGTAATGACTTTGGTGGAGGAGGTGATGGTGGGGGTAGGGAGAAGGGGATGGAGTTGGCGGCATTATTGGCAGGGGGTTGAGTGGGTGGGTGGGTGGGTGGGGGGGGGGGAAATGGAGTTGGTGGCGTGAGTGGCAGGGGATTGGGTGGGGCAGCCTCGGTGGTTGGCTCACAGAGGAGGTGGTGGCGGACCCTCTCGTTGGGCCCACAACTGCTAAGCTCCAACTCTGACAGCACCATTGACAGTTTATTTTTGTTTAAATCAAACTCTGATTTGGGGGGGGGGGGGATGGAGTTGGTGGCGTGAGTTGCAGGGGGTTGGGTGGGGCAGCCTCGGTGGTTGGCTCACAGAGGAGGTGGTGGCGGACCGTCTCGTTGGGCCCACAACCGCTAAGCTCCAACTCTGACAACACCATTAGTAGTTTATCTTTGTTTAAACCGAACTCTGATAAGAAAAATTTTTATTTTGTGGCAGTTTTAATATAGGCAAATTATTAGAGCATGTATATGCTGATTAGTGAATTCCAATTTTTGTCTATTATTTACTGAAGCATGTTTCATTCAAACAAAATTAGAATTTATCAAATCAAAAGATACGATGCACGTTCAGCTAGCCTCGGTAATGGTGAGAGCTATTTTGTCTGGGTTAGGGACCCCCTACACCCACTTGCTTGGACCTCAACATGCATACATGGATGAGTTAATGTTTGAAATCGGATCGGGTATGGGTTCATCCAGTTTTGTATAACATACTTGCACTCCCCCTCTTATATTTATAAGAGTATATTGCTAATTATCTAAAAAAATTATGAGAGTATATATAATGTAAAAAAATATTTAATTAAGAATCAAGATTCGTAATTTCCAATTTTCCATACCTTTCTTTCATGAGCGGTCCACTGTACATAATCTACCTATCCATCAAATTTTCTATCATTTCTTATCAACACGGACAATTTAGACAGTGTAAGATATAATAAAGCATAAACTTAGCTTGAGTTTAATCATGTGAAATTTAGATACTCTGAGTAAATGTGGTGCTAATTGTGAAATTATAGTTATATTCTAACCAGAGTAGTTGCAACCTATATGCCGATATGGGGTCAGTGGCTAAGAGCATTTGTAGTCGTTGAAGGAAAAAAATATGGATATATGGATAAATGAAATAGGAATCGAAGTTTTGCTGCAGTCGTCAAAAGCTATTTTTTAGCATTTTATAATAAAATAATAAGCAACGGCACTTCATGTGCCATCGGAGAAAAAAAAATAAAAAAAATAAAAAAATGGAGCGACGGTACTTGAAGTGCTGTCGGAGGAATAAAAATTCGTACTCGAGGTGCAAATAAAAAATTACAAAAAAAAATAAAAAATTACAAAAACATTTTAGAAATTACGAAAAATTACAAAAAACATTTTTTAGAAATTCGTACTCCACCTGGAAGACTCTGGCAATCCTCCCTCCTGCTCCTTGTAGCAGCAGCTGTAGGCCCAAAAGAAAATAAGATATGAGTAAGGTTACCAGAAATACTATTACATGAAGCACGAAAATAGAAATTATTTCTGTCTAGCCATAACACCCAAGTAGTTACCACAATGGCTATGTACCAAGCAACCTTCATTTCGTGACGAACCGAGGCAAATTTAGGGCCAACCCACAAATCCTCATATTCGCTGGGTAGTCACATGTCCCTAAGGCCCGTAATACCTCTACCATAGTTGCCTTACTCCTTTGGTAGTGAATGAAAATGTGATTCAGATTCTCCGTATGTATGTTACAGAATCCACAGTTGGTCGCTATCTGTGGTTGTCTTTTGGCAAGATTCTCTCTGGTGATGATTGCATTATTGAGCGCTAGCCAGAGGAAGACCCTAAATTTAAGGGGTGTTTTGGCTTTCCATAACACCTGTGCCCAACTGGGTCTACATCCTCGATAGTGAATGCGATGGTATAGAGACCTAACAGTGAAAGCTCCTTTAGTCTCTAGTTCCCAGCGCATCTGATATGGGCCTTAAGCGCACATCGCCCCGTTCCATGTAATGTGTGTTTGCAGTTCATTCAGTCGCTGCTGTAATCCTGGGCTAAGAGGTCTTCGAAAAGACGGTTTGCAATTGCCCCTCTTCCATGTCTTGACCACCGATACATTCGGGCGAGTCGTTTTCTCATACAAATCTAGGAAAGTCTCCTTAAGGGTATGGGCACCGCATCATTTGTCCCACCAGAATCTGGTGGACCGTCCATTACCAATAGTCGATGTAACTGCTGAGTTGAAAGGCTCACTTGCTTTGGTAATCCCTTTCCAGAAGCGAGAAACTCTAGACTCTACCCGGAAGCCTAAACTTCTCGTACTTTTCCCCCTAAGGTATGGTTGAATGAAATCCTGCCATCCTTCCCCGCTGTGGTGGAAGACCTTCCACCACTATTTTCCCAGTAGGGCAAGGTTCATATCTCTTAAGTCGATGATGCCTAGCCTTCCATGTTTCTTCTTCATACAAGCAATGCCCCACTTGATCTGGTGGTATCCCCACCTATTCGAGTCCGCTCCTTTCCAAAGAAATCGGTTTCGGATTTGGTCAATCCTTTGGATTACCTATTTAGGCAGCTCAAAAAATGATATGTAGTAAATGGGCAGATTAGACAACACCGAGTTGATAAGTACCACCCTACCCCCGAGGGAAAGCGACTTTCCTTTCCATCTAGACAATCTGTCCTCCACCCTGTCTATGATAGGTAACCAGTCTGTCTTGGTAAACTTCCCTGGTCTGAGCGGGAGCCCTAAATATTTGATTGGAAACTCGTCTTTCATACAGTTTTGTATGGTAGCATGGTCATGTGCTGCTACATTGGTAAGTGCAATTGGAATCAAAGCACTCTTGTGAAAATTAATCCTGAGACCTGAACAGACTTCTAAACAGTAGAGGACCCCTTTAAAGCAGACCGTTTCTGACCTGTTCCCGTTACCAAAAAGTATGGTGTCATTAGCATACTGAAGAATCGTGCACCCTTGGTTAGAGGTGCTGCTAGCCACGGGCTTTATCCAACCTTTTCTCCGACAATTATTTAGCATATCCCTCAGAACATCTGCTACGATAATGAATAGAAGAGGTGACAGCGGATCCCCCTGCCGAAGTGCCTTCTTGCAAGAAAACGGTAGACCCGGCCGCCCATTGACCGAGATTGCCGTTTTACTAGTGTATAAACATTGTTTGATCCACCTGATCCATTTAACCCCGAAGCATCCCCTTCTGAGAGCTTCCAGCAAACAATCCCAGTCGACGGAGTCATATGCTTTCTCAAAGTTCAGTTTGAGAAGGAAATTCTTAGACTGGCCCGTATGACAGTGGTGGGTAACTTGTAATACGGTGGCCATACAGTCCAGAATACATCTGCTCTTGATGAAACCAGTCTGGGTGTTGCTAATTAAACTGTCCATTATGCTTTCCAGGCGGATGGCCAGGACCTTTGTGATGATCTTAACCGAGCAGTTTATGAGGCTAATCAGTCTAAAATCCCCCACCCGCGTAGACCCCACCTGTTTAGGTATCAGAACTACTTCTGCAAAGTTGAACATGCCCAATCTAAGATTGTTGTGGAAGAATTCATCCATCAACGCCCTAATTTTCCCTTTTATTTCTTTCCAGAAAACTTGGAAGAACATAATTGGGAAGCCGTCTCGTCCAGGCAACTTGTCTGCTCCCATTTAAGTGATGACCATTTCCACTTTCATTTTCGAAAAAGGTGCTACCAATGTGGACAGTAAATGAGCTGACTCGTTCTGGCAGCCCTGCCAGAAATCATCCTTAAGTGGGATCCTGAAGTCATTCTTCTTCCCAAAAAGGCCCTTGTAGTTGTGAAAGGTTTTGGAAATCACATTTTCGTCTTGAGATGTTCCCGTTTCTGTTTGTAGTTACGTCTTGCGCTTGCCACTCGGTGGAAGAAGGCCGTATTCGCGTCTCCCTCTTTGAGCCACGAAATTCTTGACCTTTGTTGCCATTTGATCACCTCCACCTTATAAAGATTGACAATATTTCCTTGGAGCTCTAGTAGCCTTTTCTTTCGTCTTATTACAAGACTCTCGTTTCTTCCAATCTCTCTAGCTCATCAATTCCTTCCAAAAAGGAATCTTTTGCACGCCAAATAGTGGAGAATCTAGACCGATTCCATCTACACAGTCTCTTTTACAATCTGTAGATTTTTTCACACCATCGGATTGTAGCGTCCGTACCAGTAGTTGGGAGCGCCCATTTTTCCATCACCATATGGTGAAATCCCTAGATTTCTAGCCATGCCTTTTCAAATCTGAACTTCCTAGACCTTTGAAATCCCTGTACCCCAGCATCAAGTAGGACCGGGGTATGATCCGACGTAGGTCTAGGAATAGATTTAGCGGTTGCCAATGGGAATTTAGCCTTCCAATCCATCGATAATAATATCCTGTCCAATTTGGCCATAATCGGGGATGCTTGCATGTTTGACCATGTAAATAGTCTATCATTGATTGGGATATTGATCAGCTCTAGCTCCGTGATCACCCTATTGAACTTTTCTCTGTGTCTGTCACTGGAGCCTCTTCCCCTGTGCTCGAAAGCAAATCTAGTAATATTGAAATCTCCCCCAACGATCCAAGCTCCCGACCATCGTTATCGAATATCGATAAGCTCTTGCAAAAAAGCGTCTCGATCTGTAGCCATGTTCGGCCCATAAACGACAGTGATCGTATGCACCCAATTGTCAGACCGTCGCCTCAGTCGGATAGTCATGGAGAACGTTCTACTGTATTCCTCGAAACAGGTGAAAATATCCGGGTTGAATCCAATAGCAATCTCCCTCGAAGCTCCTGAGGATGGGCGTAGCACCCATTCCTTTATTTTGTTGTCCCCTACTCTTTTGAATTTAAACCCGTGCCGAGCTTGGTCTCCTGTAACCCTACCACCTCCGCCTTGGAGTTCATAATGACGTCCCTAACCATATCTCTCTTCCCCCTATCCCCCAACCCCCTAACGTTCCAGAATAGTTTATTCATTGGGGAACCGTTTCTAGGTTGATCATGGGTGTGGGCCGGGCGTCTTCCCCGAAGACCTCCGTCAACCCAGAGCAAGATCCCAGGTCTTTCTGATAGCTAGCCTTAGCCCGTTCAATTTTTCAACCCTTAATTTTATTGAGCAGTAGAGCATTACGTTCTATGTCACACACCTCTAAGCCACAGGTTTGAGCTAGAATAAAAACATCAAAATCTGACATGAAATTTAATATAGAAGCTAAAAAAACTTCTCGTACCTCCGTCATCGAACTTTGTAGCTTTGGCCACCGCAGCCACCTCCAGATAGTCATCCAGAGACTCCACATGAGCCCTCTTAGGCGTCCGCTGTACCCTGAACCCAACTGTCCTACTTGACGTTCCAGTACTATAGCCAGGTGCTGAATCTGGAAAGGTGGATAAGACCATCTCTGGTGAGATCTCTCTCTATGTATCAGCAACAAACTCAAGATCCTCTGACTCCTCATTAGTAAATGAGAACTTTTTATCCAAATTTAAGCGTCCTTCCATGTCCTCATCGCTTTCTGCGTACTTAGTAAGTGCAACCTGAGCAGCCCCCCTCATGGGTACCTGCCCGCTGTTGTTTTTTGTACCCTTCTGTTGGCCCACTCCCCATGGATGAAATAAGATCCACAAATGGTAGTTGATTGACTGTGTTGGACCCCTCTATAGGCCCAATCTTTCTCTGAGTCACAACACATTTATTGGGCTCAACCCAAATCTTGGGCCCATTCTCACCACATTCCGACTTATCCCTCATAGAGAGGTCTCCCTGGGGATGCGTCGCACGCTCCTTATCGTGTGCCCCTCCACGTGGCAACGCCCCATTGGCTGGCGGGATGGTTGAGACAGCGTGCGCCACTAACTCTGTGACTGTCTCGATAACTCCCCTTTACGCCTTGAAAACTCCCCCTCTTTCTTCGAAAAGCCCCCTGCCTCCTCGTTCTCTGTGACTGTTTCGATCTCTCCGCTCTTCTTCCTATTTTGGATCTGAGCGTTGTCTTCTTTTCGAGAACTCATCATCACCATTTTTCAGAGCTTTCCTTTCTGAGCTCTTTCCTCAAGGTGCAGCTTGCCACTAAAAACATATACAAGTTGTAATAGGATAAAAAGGTGATGATGATAAGTCATAACTCATAATTAAGTGATATATTATCATCACCACATTCTCACCTTCGACCTTGTGAATGCATGTGCATGTGTAGTATCAGAAAGTGCTCCTAAGATAAGCATGTGCATATATTATAGGCATCAAAGGGCTTGTGTCATCACCTATATACAATATAAAAGGGCTTGTGTCATCACCTATATATATACAATATAAATATATGATATTTACTTTTTTCACCAGCTTTAAGGGAATGAGAAAGGTGATGAATGAGCTGAAAATTAGCTTTGGCCAGCCAAAAAAAAGTGAGAACGTAGTTGTTCGTCTGTTATGAAAGTCATTTCCGATTCAGTTAGTAGCTGGCAGCTGCTATTAAACATTTGTTAGCAACTATATTGCATGTAATTAAGTATTTTTTCATAATTTTTGAATGTTTAATTTATTACCAAAACGAAAATATATTATATGATTGTATTTGTTCACTAGTTTTTTTTTTATTTTTATGAATCGGATAGGAACTTGCGACCCCAGCCATCAAAATATTATATATAGAATCAGTCAACAGAAATTTTACAAGTCGTAAAATGAAAGATCTAGCACATAGCAACAAAATTACAGGAAAAAGATAAAATTCTAAACTAATGCAAGCATCAGCAGATCAGAGGATAGCTCGATGACGAACCGGCACTGACTGGGCTAGGACTCATCAGCCGAGGACTCCCAACCGAAGAAAAAGGATAGGGCCTCCCGCACCATCCTAGCAGTAGCACACCACAGATCCTCAACAGTGGTCACTCCATCATACCAGCAACGGCCGGACAACAGTAGCATCAAAGCTAATACCCTACTTGCTCCCAATCGATGGGAAGAAACTCAATAACAGAGTCACCACTGATCAATAGAGAGACAGGGAAGATAAAGCAAAAGGAAACGGAAGCTAAAATATAGTAGAGATAAAAAAACATGCTGAAACAATCAATCCAGGAAAGGGAAAAAAGAGATTCAAGTGTAAGGAGGCAAATCCCTAAGTGAGATCTCAACTAATCCTGAAACACACCATACCAAACAGGGAAATAGATGACCAGCCAAAATTGTCGAAGGCAGAAAATAACCGCCGAAGAGAGTAACCTCAATAAGAAGAGCTTAAAACATTACAATCATCCCACAAAGCCCAGCCATTCGAGAACAAAAAAACAGACAGCAATAGAGCAGGCCAAATTAACATCCAGAGATAAGCAAGCACAGATCTAATAAACATAAGAGAACCAGAAGGCTACAATCAATCGACAAAAACCAGTATCATCATAAAACATAGCATATGCAAACATAACATAGGAGAAAAGAGGAGCGAAGTAGGTACAGTAAGACAGCAGCGCAGCAAACAGCCGCGACCCAAAACGACCAAAAAAACATCAGCCACCAAAAGATAAGGAAGGTGCTACCACTGCCAGAAATAGCCAACCAAAATAAGCAAAAGCCCCGATAAAAAGGAGAGCAATGCTCACTGGGGATTAGAGCTGGTAGCCGCATCTGGGTAAGATGCTTTATCCTGCAAGATGAGCAAGGGAGATGAGGAGATAAGTTAATATCAGAAACAAGTGCAAAACCAGGAATTAAATAGCATTAAGAGTGCGAAGGCATCGATAAGCATTTCCTAATACGTGAGAGAAACGAGTGGTTAAGCCCTTGTTATCTAACACCGAAGACCACAGATCAAAAAGTAATAAAAACTCATCAATTAAAACCGCTACAGAGGATCTATGATTTCGGAACAGCCTAGTGTTTCTTTCTTTCCAAATGATCCATATAATAGTATGGACTGATACAGTCCAAGGTAAACTGAAAGAAGGGCTCGAGAGCTTAGCAGACCAAACGTAGTCCAAGAGAAGGGGAATAGAAGTAGTCCCCCAAGCAAGAGAACAAATCTTCCATAAGGGAATTACAGTGGGACACTGCATGAAGAGGTGGTTAACATTTTCCTCGTGCTGATCGCACAAGACACAAAGCTGACCCCAGGCCAGGTTGCGTTTGTTCAAAACATCAACAGTGAGAAGCTTATTATTAAAAGCTAGCCATGAAGTGATCTTAACCTTTAAAGGAACCGGCGAGTCCCAGAAGTGATTGGCGGAAGGAGACTTCACTCCTCTCGAGTTAAGGAACTTATAAAAAGAGTTCACCGAGAAAACCCCAGCAGATGACCACCGCCAACTAATGCCCTCGGACAGACGCCATTCATAGCTGTTAAGGTAAAGGATGAGCCTATCGTAGACTTCTGACAAAGCAGGTGAGAGATCGCAAGTGAAAGGAATCAACCAAAATCGATTATTATCAATCAAGATGAAAGAGTGTGCTATCGAGGCGAAAGGGAGGACTGTAAGGCAGAAAAGGGAAGGGAAAGCCGAGGCAAGCGTGGTGTTGCCGATCCATAGATCAGTCCACAACTTAGCCCTGGAACCATCTTTGCAGATGCAAAAAATACCACATTGGAATGCAGCAGAGGCTTTCCAAATGCCTTTCCAAAAGGGGGAAGCACGGCGATGGGTCGCCTCGGGAAATTCCCACCAGTTGGAAGAAGCCGAGCGAAAGCCTCTGATATATTGGACCCAAGGTAAATGGTCAGAATTATGAAACTTCCATAACCATTTCCCTAGAAGAGCTAAGTTATGATTACGAATGTCAATGACACCAAGACCCCCTTCCTCCTTAGAAGTGCAGACCAGCTTCCACTGGCACAGGTGGGAGCCAGGTTTGAAGGAAGAAGAGCCATTCCAGAAGAAATTACTTCTAATCTGATCAATTCTTTTGATGACCCAAGCGGGTAAGAAATAGAACGACATAAAGTAAAGGGGCATGGCGGAAATAACCGAATTAATGAGAGTAAGTCTACCATCTCTGGATAAAAGCTTGCTAGACCAAACATTGAGCCTGGCTTCAACTTTATCGATCAGAGGAAACCAGTCCGATCTATGCAGTTTGCCCCAACGAAGGGGGATACCTAAGTAGGAAATCGGGAAGGAAGCGATGGGACAGTTAAAAATGTTAGATACTTCCGTCTGACGGTTGGGTGAACCCCCCAACCATAGAACTGAGGACTTTTGAAAATTAATCGATAAACCGGAAGCCAATTCAAAACAGTAAAGGAGCAGCTTGAGGTTACGGAGGGAGTGGAAATTCGGTTTGGTGAATATGATAGTGTCGTCAGCATATTGGAGATTGAGCACTCCCTCGAACGAAGAGGAACTGCCAAGTCCCTCGACCATATTCAAGTTTCAAGCATTACGCAGAAGTTTGCTAAAGACATCTGCGACGAGAGAAAAGAGCAGAGAAGATAGAGGATCTCCTTGGCGGAGTCCACACCTGATCTTGAACTTGTGGCCTTCTGAACCATTGATAAAAAGGGAGGAGGTGCCTGAAAAGAGGCTAGATTTAATCCAGGCGACCCATTTGGGGCCAAAACCTCGAAAAACGAGAAGGTCCAGGAGGAAATCCCAATTAACATTATCGTAAGCTTTTTGGAAGTCAAGCTTAAGAAGGATGCCTTCCGACTTAGTACGATGACAGTGGAAAATAATTTCCTGAGCTGAGGCCACACTATCAAGAATGAATCGATCTTTGATAAACCCAGATTGGGCTGAGTCAATTAAGGGAGGGATAATAGCACTAAGTCTGGAAGACAAGACTTTTATAATAATTTTGAAGGAAGTGTTGATCAGGCTAATCGGTCTAAATTCAGAGACAAGGTGAGCCCCTGCAACTTTGGGGATAAGCACAATGTGCGCGTAATTAATACGATCAAAAGAGAAGTTACCTTGATGCAAATCTTGAAACATCTTAAGAAGGTCTGTCTTGAGAAGATCCCAAAATTTTTGGAAGAAGAAGGCGGGAAAGCCATCGGGCCCAGGCGCTGAATCACTTTTTAAAGCGAAAATAGCAGACTTAATCTCCTCCAAGGAGAAAGGAGCCTCTAACGAGGAAAGGTCGTGATTTTGGACAACATAAAGATGATCCCAATCCAGCTCGATAGAACGGTGTTTCTGAGTTCCTATCAGGTTTTTATAAAAAGCAAGGAATTCCTGATGAATGGAATCATCGGAAGAAAGATCCCTGTCTCGGACAGAAATGGAGGAGATGTGGTTACTACGTTGTCTATGCGACGCAAAATTATGGAAGAAAGCAGTATTCGCGTCCCCCTCCTTCAACCACTTAATCCGAGCTCTTTGAGCCCATTTAATGTGGTCTAGGTGGAGCATATCAGCGTATTCTTGCTTGCAAGATCGACGTTCCGAGCGGTAAGCTTCCGATAAGGAGCCCATTTCTTCCATCTTATCAATGGAATCAATGGTTTGCAAAAGAAAAGCCTTGAGAAAGTTCGTATTACGATGCCTCTCGTAACGCCAAATTTTGCATGCATATTTAATGGCGTGCATCTTAAGTAAAATATTGCCCAGTCCGGATGAACTGGTGACTGACGCAAGACATTCTGAGACGAGGTTGATAAAAAGTTGTCTTGAAGCTAGAATTTTTCAAAACGAAATTTGTGCTGGTGGTGAAAGTTAAAGTCGGAGTAAAGCACTAACGGAACATGATCAGAAGAAGGGTTAGGAAACGCTTGGACGAAAGATTGGTGATAGCGAGTAATCCAAAGCTGCGAAACCAGAAAGCGATCAAGCTTGGCAAAAGAAGGGTTCTCGCGAAGATTGGACCAGGTAAAGGATCTACCGAATACCGGCAAATCGGATAATTGAAGATCGCGAATGCAATCATTGAAAGAGCTAGATTGAGATGAGGATGAACCTGAGTTTGATCTTTCAGAAATAAACCGAGTAACGTTGAAATCCCCACACAAAACACAGAGTTGAGCGGAGAATTGCTGTAACGAAAGGAATTCATTCCAAAATAATTGACGCCTGTCAGAAGTAGAAGGGCCGTAAACAGAGATAACGGTGAGTGGACAATTATGAAGATTCCAGTGGAGATGAACTATTAAAAAGAAGTTCAGGTGATGAACAGAAACCAAGGAAAAAAGGGCTTCCTTGAAACCAAAGATGATCCCTCCTCTAGATCTAATCGCATCCAGGGAGATCCATTTGGTGATAATGGATCCACCTATGGATCGAGAGATCGCCGAGGAAAGGGAATCCAACTTAGACTCTTGAATGGAGATCATGTCACAACGAGAAGAATTTATGAAGTCGAAAATAGCCCTCTGCTTAACAGGGCAATGCAAACCACGGATATTCCAATAGGCACTAATCATTTAAAAAGACGGTGCTCATTAACTCTGGAGGATTCCTGAATCCTAATAGAGCGGATACGAGGCGAGTCTAAGGGATCAAGCAAGAAACCAAGGTTGTGAGCATTAGCAGCTAATTCCGAGTCGGAAAAAGAATCAAAAATGGGAATGAAAATGAAACCAAGATGGTTAAGCGGGACTAAATGTGAAGGTGCAGTAGGGGTCTGCTGGAGGCAAGGGCCGAGCTTGCTAGAAGAAGCAGGCGAACTAGCTGACAAAGAGCGATTAGGATACTTGGCTAAAAGACGAGCACTAGTCCTAATCAATCTCTTATTAGAGATGGGAGAATCCAATTTATTGGTAACAGGATAATACTCCTCCTGAAGAAGAGGAGGTGATACCCGAACAACATCCATCAAAAGATGAGAACAAGGGGCAGTGACATCCTTGACCGGACCAGGAGGTAAGATAGAGGCAGTATCAGAAGAGTACAGAAGGGGGGAGGAAAGAGACTCCACAAGCTCTCGAGCTTTCACAGCAAGAGCTATGGATGTCCATTTAAGAGAAGCAGCTAAAGAAACATCAATACTTGTGCTGGAACGAGCAATAATAATAAAGAAACTAGCCTTGGAGAATAAACCGTAGTACACAAGCTTAAAACACAAAACCGATAATAGATAATAATTAACATCGAAGAGCGAAGACAAGAAGGAGAGAAATACCTTGTCCGGCTGATGACTGGGTAATTCCGCTTCCTCTTCCGATAAGAGGGAGTCCTGCTCAGTCCAATCCGAGGCCTTACCAGAAATTTTAGAAGAAGTTTTAGACGGAGTGAACGCAGGGTCCGACTTTTTCGGCGTGGGGAAGTGAGCCAACTGCTGGAATTGTTCCCAGTCTGAGGCGAAATTAGGGTTAACCTCCCAAGCAGGCCAGGGAGAAGATGAACTCTTGACTTTAATAGAGGGAGAGGGAATTTCCGCAGAAACAGCATTCTTGGAGAAAATAGGCTGAGAAGCCGAAGATGGAGTAGGAGGGATGGAGGAAGTCGCACCAGAAGATCCTTTGGTACCCTGACGTTCCGGGTTGATCCAAACAAGGTTGGGGGATTTAGAAGGCGAGATTTTGGAGGTTGGAAGGGGAACCGGAGGTTTAAAAGGGGAGGGGTTGCTGCTGCGGATGGGAGCCACTGCACTACTTTTTGATTTAGAGAATTTAGCCTTGTCAGAGGAGGAGGAACCGGGATGAAATTGAGATGATAGATCAGTACCAAAAGATAGAGGCTTGGGATGGGGGTTAAACTCTCGCTGAGAAGGAGGAGCCTGATCATGATAAAGCACAGAAACATCAAACGAAGAAGTACCATCAGTAAGGCAGAACGCTTCAGTACGAGCAGAGGAGGAACTACATCGAAAAATCGCGTCAATTTGTAAGCAGCCTGAGGCCAATCTAGCTTTAGATGAAATGCGAACAACCTCTCCAATACACTTAGCCATATCTCCAACTAGACGGAGAGAATCACAAAACAGTGGCAGACCAACGAGAGAGACTTTGGTTTCAGGAGAGGGGGGAACTTGAGATGAGGAAGGAATCTTCACCCACTGTCTAATTGCCAGGGAAATATTACCGATAGATAAAGGCGACACAGCAATAAGATCTTCCAGGATCTTAGAGGAAGGACAATGGATGACTAAATCACCGTTAGAACAGTTATACAGCCCCCAATCCCAATCGACTACATTACAGTGGTTACTAAGAAAAGAGTTCACTGTAAAGAAGGGGGCCGCACCTCCAGAGAACGAAATGGCGCCAAAATTACCGAAGTACCTCAAACGATCAGAAAGCTCAGCTTTGGAGATGAAAACCTGAGGGATCAACTGCTTACCAGAACACGGAGGCTACTCGACCACAACAGGGGTGGGGGGGAAAGGATCGGCAGATTTAAGCCCCGATGGAGGGGTGGGGAGTAAGGGAGCACTAGAAGATGAAGATTGCTTCTGCACTTTGGGAGGTTTAGACGCGAGAAATTGTTTGCGCAGAGGCTGAAGATCAACCACTTTGAGAATCTGATCTGATATCGGAACCCCTAAGGGAAGCCCAAGAGCTCTTTGAAGCGCATGACACTTGTTTTTAGCATGCCCAGAACGCTCGCAGAATAGGCACTTCATTTTGAAAGGACAATCAACTTTGAAGTGGCCAAGTTGAAGGCAACGAAAACAAACCAGGGTTCTAAGGAGAGGACCAGAGGGAGAATGGAGAGAAGTAGAAGTGGGAGATGAAGAGACTGGGCGGGAACGGTACGATAGGAAGCTGGTAGGAAGCTTCGTCAGACCAGTTTGGGATATGGCCTGAGTGGGCCGGCTAGATTGAAAAGGCCCAGAGAGAGGGACTTTACACTCAGAATTATTTTTCTTTTTCTTTTTAACAACCTCAACCCATGAGAGTTCCATGGGCTTAAAACGACAGGCCCACCAACAGAAAGAAACGCAGGGAAGAAGAAGAGGGGGAGAGAGAGGTTAAGGGAAGGCAATGGTGAATAAACACCGGAAAGAGAGTCCGATGGCAACACGGAACAGATGACGCTATTGGAAATAATCTAAAACAAGACACTAAAGCGCCAGGGTAAGCTAACGCACCACCGCAAATAGGAAAGCCAGAAATGACAAAACTGCGGGGCTGAACGAACAAAAGAGCTGAGATCCAAAGCGTCCACAGCTAATGCTCATAAGAGCCGACAGCTCGAAGAGAGAGAAGAGAGCTCCGGCAACAGGGAGCAAGAGACACAAAATCGCCCACAGAATCGAGTGGGAAAATGTCCAAGAGATAATGGCCCACCGCACAAAGCGCTAAAAACTAACTAAAAAATAAAATTAACAGAGAAAGGTAGTAAACCACTTACAGTGCAACAACAGTGATATCTCTGAAGCGAATAACCAACTCACACTGAAAAGGAAGAAAGAACTTCAGCTGAACCTCCAAAGACCGCGATGCAGGGGGATCGCCACCAGAGGGGAGCCTAAAGGGGGACTCCGAGATGCTTCACAAAGACGAACTCGCAACGCACTCCAGCAGCAAGGGAGGAAGGGAGGAGCGGCCTAGGCGAACACCACAAGAGAGAGGAGAGGGCAGAGAGAGGGGAGTAACAGCAGGGAGGGGGAAACGAAAAGGGCTTGTGGAGAATGGGGAGAGGAACAACTTTAATGAAGGAAGGCAACGGAAAGGGGGAAGCGATAATCGGGATCTGAGGGAAAACGAGCCGGCGAGATGGAGAGAGAGGCGTACTGAAAAAAACTTGAAAAAAACAAAAACAAAAGTTGGGAGAGTTTTTAAATCTCTACTATTTTAATGGGAGAGTTGGGATTTGTAACAAACAAATCCTAACTTTGTAACTATATAAATACGTATAATATACGTCCAAACTATTTTCAACAAAAATAAATGTGCACCGCACGTGTTGCCCAAATCAAAACATTCAAATATAAACTATTTTTTCTTATTCGATATATATTCATTTAATTTGATGACTTTACTTTTTGTAGACGTGCATCGCACGTACATTATACTAGTCTATATAATAAAACACAAAGAAAAGCTATCAAGTGGCTCTCCTTCAATAGTAAGTAAATCAATGGTCCAGATCTAAGCTCCCAAAAGACATTTTTTACCCCAAAAGTTTTCCCCCAAAACTTAAATTAAAATCCCAAAAAAAAAAAAAACCTCCTTTATTTATTTAATTATTCTCTCTCTCTCTCTCTCTCTCCTATTCAGATCAGTTTGCTCTCTCTATTCCCCAAACCAGAGAGCTCAAATTTCTCTCTCCCCTAGGGTTTTTAAGCCGCTAACTCCAAATCTCAAAAACCATTTTCTTAAACTTTTGCTTCAATTCCATTGGCGAAGCCTCCATCATCCTCTCAAGCGCGAATCTCAAAGATAATCCAAATCCATATCCAAATTAAAATCCAAATTCAAATCCAAATCCAAATCAAAATCCAGTGTCGTACCCCAATCAAGAGGTCGTCGCCGATATCCGGTCCGCTGCTGATTCCGTATCGGCGACTCCCCTCCACCAAATCGAGCGTGAATATCAATCGACTCCGTATCGGCGACTCCCCTCCACCGAATCGAGAGCCTTTACATGCGATGCCGCGACTCTAATTTCATCTCATTAACCGAATTCTCATTTTATTTTTTAATTTTGTGTGTGCAGGGGATTATTTAGTTTTTCGCTGATTCAAATTTTGTGTGCATGAGATTTAAGTTCAGAGATGTATAATTGTTTTATCTTTGGGTTTAAAATTTTTTAATTTGGTTATTTATTTGATGAGTTTTTATTGATTTTGATTTGAGGTGTACGCAAGTGAGAGATGGATTATTTGGTGGCCTCGATTTGTGATGATGGTATCGCAACAAATCAGAGTCGTACAATTTTTGCACCGATCTCAAAGCATCTACAAGAAGATTAGCCATCACAAACTTCTTTTACAGGTCTGGGCCCACTCCAAGATATGGACTTCTTTCAAGCCCATAAAAAATGACAGACTAGGCTCACTAGGAGAGACACCCAGCCCATGCAAGCTAGGAGTCAAATCTCTTATCCCTTAACAAGGATATCTTATCTGTTGAGGGAGAGACACATGAAAGAAATAAGGAATTTAAATCGGTCCAACCGATACAAATCGATCTCTTGAAATGTCTCTTAGGCCTATAAATACTCCTCCCCCTCTACAGCCAGAAGGTAATCAACAATTTATCAATTTTCACTCACTTACTCTCTCTCTCTTTCTGATTCTGACTTGAGCGTTGGAGGATCTGTTGCCGGGACCACACCCCGATGTTTCAGGCTTTTTGCAGGTCCATCGATCGCGTCAGCAACCGTCGAATTCAGATCATGGTGGTCAATCAACAATCCAGATTCATTCCCAAGAGCATTAACCGATTTTAACGGCCAAGGTCACAGGCCAGACTCATAGTAGTTTCCATCAATTATTAACTCACTATCTGTTTGCTCCCACACCGAAATAAGTAGCAACGGATTGGCGCCGTCTGTGAGAAACTACACAGGTAAGACTTACCGCCATACCTCCAAGACTAAAAGGTAAAGGGGCGGCCTCCAGTCGTCGCACTAACTCTCTTCGTCAACCAGCAACCATCGGAACAAGGCCCATCTCAATCCCGTAAAATAAGAGGGAACAAATCTGATGTACACAAATATTTTGACTATGTCCCTTCACAAAATGATAACAATGTAGGATTAAAAATTTGTAAAAAGTTTTAAACACCCTATAAGTTTAAACTAGGATCGGGAACGGGTACACTTCAATGACACTTAAGTAAATGTCAACCCGAATTTTCTAAAGACAACCTCACACAACAAAAAATACACCCTAAGATCGGCCAAATAGATAGTCATAGCTACGATTACGATATCGTTCGTAGAGAAATAGCTAAGTTAGTAATTAGAGATGAATTACCTTATTCATTTGGTGAATGTAGGAATGTAGAGACCTTTGCACAAACCACATTAAACCCCCATTATAAAAAAAATTCTTGGAATGTAGTAAAGGGTGATTGTAAATTAGTTTACAATGAGGCTAAGGATTTTTTAGTAGCAACACTTACGTCACTAAACACTAGAGTTTCTTTGACATCGGATGGGTGGGTAGGAGTGAATGGCGTACGAATGATGAGTGTAACGTGTCATTGGATAGATTCCGATTGGCTACTTCAAAAGAGGATAACTTCAAAAGAGGATAATTTCATTCGGATTTGTTAGGTACCCACATAAGGGTGAAATAATTGCCACACCCATCATGGAAGTATATAACAATTTTGGTATTTTTGATAAAGTTTTTGCTATTGGTTTTGATAACGCCTCTAATAATACTAAGGCGATTGCTAGTTTGCTAATTACGCTTAATCCTTTAGAACCGGAAACTTTTTATGTTAGTTATGCTTGTCATATTTTAAATTTTTGTGTATAAGATGCACTTAAATATGGACATGATAAAATTGAGGCAATGAGAAATTGTGTTCATTTTATTACGTTGAGTGGTCCAATATATCAAGCTTTTCATGATTGGTGTCAACTTAGGGAAATTGTATTTAAATATTTACCTAAAGATGTTAGACATCGTTGGAATTCTACTTTTAATTTATTAAGTGTTGTTCTTCACTATCGTTTTAATCTGAGAGAATTTTGTATTGTAATGGGAATGCAAGATTGTATGTTAGATGATGATTTTTGGTTTTTTGCCGATAGTTTGTACAAATTTTTAGAACCTTTTAATGATGCTACTTTACAATTTTTAAAAACATATACATCTATATCTAGTGGTATTTTACTTGGAATTGTAACTATGATGACAACAATTAAAGATTTGGTAAATGACTCTTTTATTGGAGAATGGTTTATGCCGCTTATATTAAATTTTAAAATAATTTCATTTGCTTCCTATATTATATTGTGTTGCTAGTGTAATGAATCGCATGATTAAGTTAGATGGCACAAAAAATTTAATTGAGATTTTTTATACCTTTGCTTCACACAAAGAAATTGATGATTTTGACCATATTGTTTTCATTACAAAATTTAAAAATGTTTTGAATAGTTTATATGATAGTTACGATAGAATTTATTCATCTAACACTACACAAACACAAAAAATTAGTTCTTCTTCTTCTTCTATGTTATCAAAGAGAAAGGGTCTTACCACTAGTAGTGTTTTAAATCTCTTAAAATAAAAAACCTAGAACCAATTCACCAAATTAGTTGAATTGGTATAATGCACAACCTCCCATTGATGATGTAGTAGATGTGTTTTCTTTTTGGAAAACTAATGAACATATTTTTAGTATTATTTCTCGAATGACTAAAGATTTGCAAACGGTACCGGTGTCAACCGTTGCATCGGAAAGTATTTTTTCTCTTGGTGGTAGGATTATGAGCCCGAACAGAAATCGCTTGACGACAAAGAATTGGAGATGTTGGTATGTGCCGAAGATTGTATGCAAGCGGAAGAGAGGAATCAAGACTTACAAGAATCACAAAACGGTTCAACAAGTAGCGACGAGTGAAGAACTAATAGAATGTAATTTGTATAATGTATTGTAAATCATTGGAAAAATTTAGGGGGATGAGATTCTATATTTAGGTTAAGTAGAAGAGCACGACAATAGTCCAATGCCTTCTCTTCAATCTAAATAGAGACTATCTCGATCTCTAAATTGAAATAATTCCTTTGTTTTGTAATTTGATATAATGTGTATGAAATTGTATTCATGAACTTAATTTTATTTAACATCATGTAATTCATTAAATCAATTTAAATTTGGTTTTAATTTCTTTTATTTATTAGTCATTTGCAATTGTTATAAAATTACAATTTAATACTTTATCTTTCATCTTCCTTTATATATATATATATATATACTAGTTACTTGCACGCGTGCGATGCACGCCCTAATATTTTTTTTTCTTTTTTATGTAAATACTACGATTGTTTGAAAAAAGTGCGATAAAGTACATGTAAAGGGTTGGTGCATTCATTTTTCACTGCTGGAGAAGGCCAGACGGTAGGCAGAATAATTTTGGCAGAGTTTATTATGTTTCATTGCAGCCTATATGTACAAATGTGACCTATTATTTGGGAATATTGTTTCGTAATAATAATTGTATCATATGGAATTAGGTATAAAGTGTAGGGTGTTTATAATTGTATTTAGCTATATACTATAGCATCGGTGCACAATGACAGGCGGGTTTAGGTTTTTGATCGTATCAGTAAAACATTCCATTGGTATCAAATTTTTTTCGTAATCAAAGAAATAGTAAAACATAAATGTATTTATTATAAATACATTTATAATTTATAATAAATATTAGGGCGTGCATCACAAGCTCTATCCTATCTATCATGACTGTATTTTCATAAATTTATTTATTATCCCATTAATGATTATTACTCAGTCCTGTCAATCAAAACCAAAAGCAAACATCAAACCAAAGTGCACCCATGTTTCCATTGCACTTCAGGTAGTGAATTATGGACCATATCCAATTACCAACATTTTCACTCAACAAATTATCACCAATCAGAAAGTTAACAATCACCTTAAAAACTATCATGAAGAACCACATAAAGAAAATCTCAATTTTAAACATAATGAGTAAGAATTAGCTTTCTCACCTTTACTTCCGACTTCTTCAACGTCTTAATCATAAACCGATCATCATGCATCAAGTAGAAGAAACTCCCACTCTTCCCCGGTGAAGACAGCTCTCTCAGTGCATCATTCCCACAAATGGCCATCATATAATCCGTTGGATCAACCGCAAACAGCTTCCGCAAATGCCTAACAATCAATTGCAATCAAATCAATACCAAAACATAATAATCAATATAACTACACCACAAAATTACCATAAGAAATCTTAATACCTAAAAACCATAAGACAATAATCCTTCCATCGAAACTCTGCAGTCTGATGAGGTGTGTGCGCCCATGTGTAGGTCATATGCCAAATAATCATGCCTGCGGAAATTATAAAGATCACTAAATTCCCTACTTAATATGCATAACAATACACTATCAATACATTCCCCACCCCACTCCACCCAGAAAAAATTTCACAAGCCTATACACCTCTACAAATTAAGTATTAAAAGTTTTTCAATAAAGCTTCTCTTCACCTCCTCTCGAACCTAATTCTTGCACTTCCATGAAATTGCCAACAAACATCACCAACCAAAACAACAACACAGGTGAGGCATACAACATACCCCCAAATCTGAATTGACCATCACTATTTTGAAAAGAACACTCACTTGGTTTACTTGTAATCCCCTGCAACAACCAAGAACAACAAAAACCAACAATCAATGTTAAAAAAAGTATAGCAACAACACTCTTTGAAGATTGAACTTACCAATGTCATGTAAAAGAGCAGCAAGCTCCACCTACAAAGAACCCAAAAAACCCATCATTTCTCCCAAAATCCATCATTTTAAAATTATTAATTAAAAAGGAAAAAAACACAAACCCATCAGATATCTCTCTGCCCACATCCTCTTCCCTTTAATTGGCACCAACCACAGGTCCCCTGCTTGCCTTTTTCCCTCGCTTCTCTTCGCTACTACTGCAACCTTCTCCTCGTTCTCCTCAACTACGACCAATAAGTAATCCAAATCCAAACAAATCAGAAAAATTAACTCCAATGAATTCGCTTGTAGATGTCACCAGTGCAGAGGGCGCCAGTTCCGGCATTCCCAATGCGGGGGTAAGGGAGAAGGAATTGATGGAGGAGGTTTGGAGAGAGGGATGCGACTGACAAAGTCAGAGGTGGGTGGTCGGGCGACGCGAGGCCTCACGTCGTGGAGGGCGGAGCAGCTGCTGACGGGGGGATGAGGAGAGAGAGAGAGTCGACGGGATTATGAGAGAGAGGTAGAGGAATGGACGGGTTGGGGGCTTGTGAGAAAGAGTTTAATTTGTATGAAAATTACGGTTGTGACCTTCTTTTGTGTATGGTTCAGGGGTAAAATTTGACAGATTTAACCTTACAATTTTTTTTAGGTGTGTTATGTTTATGAGGGCATGATAGTAAAAAGCCGCCAAAATGGGGCTTTGCTTAATAATAGTATATATATATATATATATATATATATATATATATATATATATATATATATATATATATATATATATATATATATATATATATATATATTATACTCAAAAACCGGCCCGGTTCGCGAACAGGCCCGGCCTGTCCCGACCCCAAGACCCCCACCCTTGGGGCCGGGGGTCAGGTCTGGGCCTAGATTTTCCCCCCATAGCCCGACCCGAGTTTGCCCAGGACCGAGCAAAGCTCTGGCAGTTCTGGCCCGACCCGGCCCGCCCGGACCGAATGCCACCCCTAGGCCGGAAAGTGAAGAGACAAGGGTCTGTGGTGTGCATTACACAGAGGTCACGGATATACTACCGATAATTGCAAAGCCCTCAAACAAGAAATTGAAGTCCTGATACAGCGGGGCTATCTTTCTCAGTTTGTCCAACGAAACAACAACGCCGAAAACCCTCCGCCTCGAGTGGCTAATAAGCGTCCAGAAAGGTGTTTTGAATTGTGAGACTCTGAGCACATGGCCATTCTGCACACCATCCATGGCGAACCTATGGGGGGAGAGACTAACTCCTCTTGCAAAGCCTTTGTAAGGGAGTTAATTCGGTTCATAACACTCCACCTCCAAAGGGTTCGGGCCTCTCAGTATCCTTCTCTGATAAAGATCTTGAGGGCATCAAAATGCCTCAATGCGATGTGCTGGTTATCAATTTAGGCATGGCAAATCACAAGGTGTGACGTATCCTTGTAGAAAACGGTAGTTCTATGAACATCCTCTTTATGTCCACATTTGATGCACTAAAATTCTCTCAAGATCGACTCAAGCCAGACAACTATACACTTGATGGCTTCTCCGGTGCACCTGTCTAGGTCGAGGAAATTGTCGTACTTGACATAACGGTAGGGAAAGCCCCAGCAACTCGGACAGAATCTTTAGACTACCTGGTAGTCGTTGTTAAATCTGCGTACAATGCCATGTTTGGCTGCCCTGGACTAGCTGCTTTCCACACTGTCGCCTCCGCATTTCTTATGAAAAGTAAATTTCCAACAACAACAGGCATAGGCCAAGTGGTGGGAAGCCAACAGGCAACACGAGTGTGCTACACTGCTACCATGGGGGAAAGAACTACTATAGGTAAACAATCATAGCACCGCAGAGCCTGCAAACGCGGTCGGAGCTGCTGCACGGGGCAGTCAAACCTAGAATGTTCAAACTTGTCAAGTTATCTCCTCCCAATTTTGAGAATGTCCTCATCATAACCTAACAATACATTGAAATCCCTCACCGAAAGCTACTCAACTCATTCAACGAAAACAAATAATTTTGCCTAAATGCGTTGGTCCATCAGAAGATTACTCTTTCCATAGGAAAAACAACGGGGGGTCCCCCCGAAGCAGGCAAGTCCATACATGGTCTACCAAGTTGTTCGCTTGATAGCTCATCAACTTGAAGACCTGGGGGGCAGGGATATGTCAGTAGGGACTTCAAATAAGCGACGGCTTATGAAGTACAACGAGAGTGTCTGAAATGCGCACTCCTAAAACGAGAGTGTCTAAAACACGCTCTCCTAATTTCCATAGAATTTGTAAATTTTGTAATAAAGGCCAGCCATTTAGTTTTTCCTTTCAATAAAGACCGCTTTTACTAACGGTCGTGCATGTAATAAGGGCCAGCCATTATAGCAGCCCCTTAGTTTATTTCTTAATAAAATTAGCTAGTTTATTTCATTGCATCTCAGTCAATCTTTAAAGTAAACAATGAGCTAAAATGCCCAACTTATACTTAGAGCGGAGCTAAACAATCGTTATAGGCTTTCCACAACACATGTTCTGAATCCAGATCCACGACTCGGGGTTACTCTCGCAACACGCAATACCGCACATTTAGAGCACAACTTACCGATCGATCTGTTCCTAAAACTAGTTAAAGTTCCTTAGAGACTTATACAAAGAGTTGACTGCCAAACTTATACATATAAGCAGCACCAAAAACTCATTACAAGCCTTCCTGTAAGATGGGTTCGGAGTCCATACCCATGGTTCGAAAGACTCTAATAATTTGCGATAAAGCAAGTTCACAGTGCACTTTGCCATTCGATCTGATCCTGCAATCCGTTAGCACCTCGACGACCGGTTCGGAGTCCATACCCATGACTCGAAAAAGACTGTCAATTTGCCAAGAAGCAAGTTCAGAGTGTGTTTTGCCATTCGATCTGCTCCTGCAACCTGTTAATACTTAAAGTAACAAGTTCGGAATCCATACCCATGGTTCAGAGCAACTCTCGCAACCTGTACTTACACACGTTTAGAGTTCAACTCACCATCCGATCTGTTCCTATAACTAGTTAAAATTCCACAAAGATAAATTAAGAGGTCCAAAATCGTGGATCGTAGTTACTCTAGCAACACTTGGAGTTCAACTCCCCACTAGATATGACTCTCACAATTTATCAGAGGGCCCGTATAGAAAGTTTGGCAAACAACTATACCTCAGAGTTGCTCCTACAATTAGCTGAGTTCAAGACGGAGAAGTTTTAAACTTCGTCATACACCGTCAACAGTTTTTTAGCTATATGCAATAGACTTGAGGCCCTGTTATTTAGTTTAAAAAAGAGTCTAGTGGATGGCAACTCAACCATGACAGCAAGGACCGAGCATATGAAAAGAGTTCATAAAATCACAAAATTATCACAAACCCACATGTTCATATTCAGTAGACTACAGACATTTACAAGTACAAAATCATCCATCATACAACTCGATCTACAAGCCTTCCTTGCGACTTAGTGGGCGAGGAACGTTGTTCCTGAGAGACACCAGTCTCCTTGTGGATCGCCTGACATTCACTTCCTTTCCTTGACCGCCAGCATCTTTCACAAAAAACTTCGATCCCATAGATTGAGATTGCTGGCCGGCACATGAGGCACATGACTCTCCACCAACCAAAGTCAAACTCAACAAAGCTGCCGCGCCACTCTGGGCACTGCCAGGATGTCGAGGGGGCACCTACGCTGTTGGCACCATTCTCCCAGCAACCGACCCGACTCCTCTAACCGAAGCACTCACATTTGCATTAGTCATGGTGCCTTCACCATTGGTTTCTTTTTTGCATCGACGACGTGCGAGGTGCTTGCTGTCCGTAACCCACAAAGTCTCACTTGAAGGCGATATAACTCGACATGCTTGTCGACGAATATTTCTCTAAGTAGTGCAGACTCTCCAATACTTTCTTTCATCACTTTCGAAGGTAGTGGCAAGTTGATCAGCCGATCGGAATACAAAAGTGCTCATTCGCAATCCCTCTCTACGAGCGCCGACTTAAGGCGAATAGACTCCAACCATTCCTCATCTGACTGAACACATCAAACGGTCAACTGCCAACTCCGTTATGCGCAGTTGCTTGCGAAGGTGCTCTACATCGTCACTACAAGGTTTTTCACTGGATCCTGTGATCGTCTGTCAACCATTCCAAAAGCATGGTCAAACAAAGGAACAAAATACTAGGTGTCACGAGCAAGCATCGCTTCAAAGCACATCAACACAATACGAAAAGTGATAACATATCTGGAAGATAGTTTTTTAAAGACTAAAAGGAGGATACGTGAATACGGTGGCCAGTCCGCAATTAGGCATCACAGAAAGTAAACTGCAGGCCCCAAACAAAACAAATCAAGAATAACCTGAAAGATAAATGACGTATCAAGGTGAATCAAGCATTCACCTGCTTCACTGCTACCACGGACAAGGAACCCCCAGCTGCATCCTTTTCCTTGTCCTTCTTTCCAGAGCCACTCCTCGTCACCCGTAGGAGTGCCGATCCCACCGTCATCCTTCCTGCCCGTATCAAGGGGCTCACCCGGTCGAAAGGTTACATGATAGCCTTTTCCATCGAAACCAGAAACATGCTCCACCACATGTGAAATAGCTGTGGCATAAGACTTCAACATCACCCCTTGCAGCTTGGATTTGCACTCAGCATGAACCTTGGTCACCTCAACCTTCAACTCCGAGGCCGCATCAATGCGAGCATTCTCCAACTACAGTAAGAGATCGGCATTCTTCTTCTCTAACACCTTCTCTCTCTCCTTGGATGCCTCCAGCTCAAGGCGCATCTCCTCCTTACCCACTGCCAATGCCTCCAACTAGAGGTGCATTTTTTCCTTACTCGCTGCCAATGCCTCCAACTTAAGGCACGCCTCATTTTCTTTCAACTTTAGCCCTTCCAACTCTTATTTGGACTCCTTGACAGCCTTTTTCTTGTCCTTCTCGGTGCAAGAAATATGGGACCTCATGCTTTTCTCCTCAGCCGCATAAAAGTCCACCAAATGCCCGAAGTGGCTCATCGCCTGAAACAAGGAGGAAACGGTTTAAAATATAACGGTACAAGAAAAGGAAAGTGCAAGCTAAGAAACTAAGGAGACTAGATCATACTGTCACGTGTGCCCTCGCAATCTCTCGGGATACTCCATCTTCAACCGCTCTCTATCAGTAGGAGTAGGAATGTGGCGAGGGGCCTCAAGGCAAGCAACGGAATTCCCAAAAAGTTCTCCTTGGGTTTCATGTTCCAGTCGGGAGTGTAGACCATGTCCCCCTGATTAGCAAGCACCGCGGCAGCCGTACAATCAGTGGGGATGTGGCACTTGCCACGACCGTAGGTAAGGAAGAACCTGCCTCAACAACAGGTGGTACCCTTGCAGGTAGAGGTGGTATACCGTACCGTACCGTATCATCATTACTCTACCGTCTACCGTACCGGAATACTTGGTACACAAATTTCTCTACCATTACCGTGCCAAGATTTTGGTACTACCGAGTTTGGCACTACCGGAATATTGGTACGGTATTGGTAATACCATGGTACTACTGGACATCAATTAGCTGAAAAAATTAATATTCATATAAATGGCAAAAGAAGGATAAATAAGCTCAAAATAAATATATATATGAAGAAGTTTCAACATAAATATATATATATATATATATATATGAAGAAGTTCCAATAATCTGCCAATGTCAATTCTCAAACAAGACTCAGCTAACGTTCCATAATTTAGTCTAACATCTATGTTTCCAGAGCCCAATCACCAGCAGTACCAAATAATATAAGTTTCTGTTTAACAATGAAGGAAGAAATCATCACAAAACTCCATTGAAATAACTAATATCTTCAGGCATGTTCCTTCCAAAAAGCTCTAGAATTTTCACTCAAAACAAATTAAACACATACAGGAACAGAGAAACACCATCACGAATAGTATACACAGAAACCTACAGTTCAACTGATTAACTGGAAGCAGATTCACATGAAAAAATTATCCTCACAAACAAACATACATCACCTGATATAGTGATAAAGAATTGACACAAAATTTAAGTTCATGGATTAAAAAAAACATCAACATCGCCTTCTCATCCCCTAAATAGTTTAATCCTGAATAAAAGAATTATCTAAAGACCTTTTCTGTCCAATCCTTAATCCACCCAGGCCAAACAACAAATCAGGGTTGTAGACTTTATTGTTGTACAATTCCAGAGATGTATAAGTTTCAATATAAAGTATCTTTATGTATGAAAATTAGTTTCAACATTCTGCAATATGATTGATTCAATATGCTACTCTTAGATTCAGCATTCTACAATATGTTTAATTAGATATACTTGGATAGCTTCAGCATATAAAGAATGAATGACAACAGTACCTGAAATTAAGAAGATTCATATATAAAGAATGACAACATTATTGTTATTTTCCTTTCATAACATTCATGATATTTGATGGTTCTTTCATTTCTGTGTATTGTTCTACACCTTTTTTTTAGTATGTATCTCATTTATAAGATTCATATATAAACCAATTTCAGGATTATGTTACAAATATAATACATAAATAAGATTTCACCTATATTAACTCCTAATAAAACAGAAAAATTAATTTGATAAATCAAATCAGAAGATCTTTTACATCCTAAATTCCTAATTACTTGTGAATAATAATACCCAAGATCTCAAGAAAACTCAACAAGAATAAGAAGAAGATGGATCTTATATTAATACACCAACTAAACTCTAAAGTTTCCCTAATTAGTCCAAAAAATTCTCCAAAAATACCGTACCAATGGGGGCTGAAGAAGATAGGCGGCGTCGCAACAGCGTGGTGCTTCGGCAGCGTAGTGCGTCGGTCAATCAGTGCGTGTGCCCTAGATTCAAAGAAGAAAAAAAGGAAGAAGGAAAAAAGGAAGAAGGAAAAAAGGAAGAATAGTTGAAGTAGCTAGTATAACTGGGGTGAAAGATTGAAAAAGAAAATAAGAAAAATGGGCTTGGACCTAGGTCTGGGCCTGAGTTTTTAAATATAAAAATTAAATTAAATATATATTAATTACTTAGTATGGTACGGTATACCATGGTATCAGTATTGGGTACCAGTACCATACCATATAATTTCGGTATGGTACAATACCGAGATTTCGGTATGTATTACCGAGATTTCGGTAATATATGGTATGGTAACGGTATGGTACGGTAATATGGTACTTTTTGACACCCCTACTTGCAGGGGGCTCAGTCCGTGAAACGGTAAGGGTTAGGGGCGGTAGGTCCTGGGAAGGAGAAGGATGCACAGCCGACCTCTTCTGCTTCTTCGGCTCTTCTTCCCTCTTGCTCCGTAGTGCATCCAGGTCGACTAAAATGTCTTTGAAATCCCTGTTCGTCCTTCCTGCAAGATGAAATATGGAGGAGTCAAAAACTGTAAGATGAAATGAAAACAACAGAGACATGGATAAAATAACCAGAAAGCAGCTAAAGCATGGATAACAGGCATGAAAGCAATAACAGTAAAATCGTACTAGGAACAACCGGTCCAAGACCGCCTTCAAAAAGAGCTTCATTAGTAATGTCTGGCCATGCCAACACCTTCAGTCCAAGAAGCATATCACTAACACTTTTCTCTTCCAAGGTCATCACCAGCTCCACTCGCACCGCCGAGGGAACCGTTCCCCTCCAAGTAGTGGGAATCCCCCATGGCTCTGCACTGCGAATGACAAGAAATGTTTGCTTCCAACATTTTATTTATCGAGGAGCGTCGACTAGCCCCCTATTCTTGTGAGGGCTAAGATACCAATGCTCCTCCACTTGGCCGAGTTGGATAAGCTTGAAATGACGTCTGAACACTGTGAGACTCGACTCAGCTCCGAGCTGGCGGCACTACAAGAGAAAATAGACAATGTGCCTCCACGTGTTCGGCATCAGCTACACCAGACACAACCGATACAAGTTGAGCACCTTTTTAATGAAGGGGTGAATGGGCAAGCGCAGCCCCACGAAGAAAGCATCACACGGAAGAAAATAGTTTCCTCCGACATGGCATAACACACCCTAACTCCAGGACCTGGTAGGAGTAGGCTGTACTCGCAAGGAATGCCAAAGCCTGCTCCAATCACGACAAGCTCTTCTCATGTAAGAATAGTGGCGTTATGATTAGCCTCCATAGTATGGACGGGCTCCGGATCGTCGTATTCCATGTCGCTCCTAAGAAACTGTTGATCTACTACCGAATACTCTCTAATCAGTTCTAGAACAAGGAACAATGGGGTCTTGAGCATACACCCCGTATCTCTCTCAGGTTCGACAATCATTTCAACAACGGTTGAATGATCAGCCTCACCATGCACACTTCTCTCTTAGAAAGTGGTCAAACACAACACCCACTTCTCCATCTTGACTGACTGATCTAGTAAAGCACAGATCGATGGAATGCTAGACATGATAAACAGCGGTCGCAAGAATGTTACCTAGCCAAAGTGGTAGAAACTCTAAACCAATAGCTGAAGCTAGCACCCCCGTCGAATAGTAGGAAAGCCACCAAGCACCACCTGGTGAAACAACACGATTTCTAAAGAGAGAAACTCTCAAAATTTTCAAGAGAGAGGAAGTGAAGGTGTTAAATGAAGGAGGAGGAGGTGAAATCAATTCCTATTTATAGGACCCCAGAGATTAAATTGCCACGTGGCAGGATCTGAGCCCTCTGCAAGATTCAACGGTCAGATCACACCACCTCAGGTCCAATAAGAGCAGTAACTTAGCAATAGGACAGTAAATCAGTAATGCGAACGATCGCCACAACGTTTGGTCAACAAATGATGCAATATGAAGGAGTGAACAATCTCACAAACACTTGGTGGATGTCGCGGGAAGGGCAATTTCACGAACACTTGGTGGATGTCGTGGGATGAGCAATTTAACAAACACTTGATGAACATGATGGGGTGAGAAATTTCACAAACACTTGGTGGACGCCATATTCATCACCAATAGAAGAAAACCCCCATCACTAATCAAGCTTCCTTGTGACAAAGCCTACTAATCCTGTGGAGCCTCCAAGCCTGTTCAAACTCTCTCGACCAAAATCAACAAAGACTTCTAAGAGATGATCAACTCCAAAAACCTAAGCACACTAGTGCTCCTACCTCGATGTGAGAAAAAACTCCATCGAAGACAACTCAACTCCAAATAGGCAAGCTTCTTGCGAGATAAAGACATCAAAAAATCTCCCTGCAAGAAAAACCCAAGCGCTAAAACACTTGACAGGTTTGCGGGTACGGGTCTTACATTCGCAAACCTGCAACCTTCCTCCATCCTCTTCTCCTTCTTCTTCTTCAGAAATTGGGTGCCAAAACCTTCTCCGAACGAGCTCGCCCTTCACAGCTCTGACTTTGAGCTCCACAGACTCCAAAAGCCGAGCTCCCGCCACGACCATTCCTTTGCCAAAACTCCTATTCGAAAACTTTGCCATAGCTCGCCCACAACAGTGCTCAAAACAGAGCACTCGTAGCTCGATCGAACGAGGAGCCTATAGCTCGACAACTCGACAGATTAGGAGTTCGACCGAAGCTCAAATATCATCGCTCGACCGTTTGTCCATAGCTCGACCGCTCGCCCTTGCCTCGTAGCTCCACAGGTCGACAAGAAAGCAACAGATCATAGCTCGACCGTAACTCCGTAGCTTGATGGCATCCAAAGCAGAGCACAATGGGCTCGACCAAAATAGAGCGATGAGGAGAGCCCCATAGCTCGACGAGGCTCCAAATCCTCATAGCTCGACCAAGGGGAGGTAGCTCAACGCTCCCATAGGTTGACGAGGGTAAGGAAGCTCGACGGAGAGCAAAGTCGTGGCTCAAACGAAAAATCGAGCTTCATCCGAAGATAACAGGGCACTCGACCAAAATGGCTCGACAACGACCTCTCACCATTGCTTGACGGCAGCTCTATAGCTCTGTAGCACGATAAAGCCCTCAGAAGTCAAAAATTTTGGTTGTAGCTCAACCAGATGGTCAGCCGAGCTAAGAGGTTGCTCACAGCCGTTGTTAGCAGTTGGATTTCTTCAAAAGTAGCGCTCAATCATGAAGAACGGCTCAGATGCGTCCATCTTGCGGGCGAGCCGAGCGCTGATGAGCACCCCAGATCATGCCACATCAGCCCATGATCACAATGATCAGATCGTTGCCGTTTGATCTCCCTCATCGAGCGAGCCAGCTCTGATCAGTGCCTCAGATCCTGTCAAGATTCACACCGAAGTCAGTGTATTTACAAAAAAAACCCTAAATTCATTTTTAATTCAAAAATAATTATTTAAATTCACAAAATTAATTAAATTCCAAAAAAATAGTTAAAATTGAATTTTTTTAATTATAAAATTTGAAAAAGTGATTTTAAAATTCGAAAAAATTCGAAAAAATCCAAAAAATTCGAAAAAATCTGAAGAAATATGAAAAAATCCAGAAAAATATTCACTGCCTTCAGAAGCCACAGATCAGTTCCAAGTATCTCCGAACACTCTGACTGCTAAGATTACACGCTAGATTCAGAAAGTAAGACGTACTACTCCCCAAAAGCCAAGAAAATTGCCTTCCGAAGAGGGGGGGGGCTTATGATGATGGTAAAAATCGCAGTAGATAAGAACCGTACGATTCCTGCACCTATCTCAAAGTATCTACTGGCAGATTTACTATCATAGGCCTCTTTACAGGTATGGGCCTACTCCAAAACATGGGATTCTTCCAGGCCCAAAAAAAGTGACAGACTAGACCCACTTGGAGAGTCACCCAGCCCATGCAAGCTAGGAGTCAAATCTCTTATCCCCTAACAATGATATCTTATTTCTTGAGGGGGAGAGACATGAAAGAGATAAGGAAATTTATCGATCCAACAGACACAAATCAATCTCTTGAAATGTCTCTCATGCTTATAAATACCCATCTTCCTCTACTTTCAGAAGGTAATCAACAATTTGTCAGTTTTCACTCTCTTACTCTTTCTTTTTCTGATTCTAACTTGAGCGTCGGAGGGTCTGTCGCCAGGGCCACACCCCGGTGTTTTAGGCTTTTTGCGGGTCTATCGGCCGCATAAGAAACCGTCAGACTCAGATCACAGTGGTCAATCAACAATCCAGATTCATTTCCAGGAGCTTTAATCACTTTTAACGGCCAAGGTCACAAGTCAGACTCGTAGTAGTTTCCATCAATTATTAACTCACTATCTGTTTGCTCCCACACTGAAATAAGCAGCAACAATTTGGGCTTCCAAACCATAGCAGGAGAAGTAAGCTGATCAACAACCTAAAATAACTTGGAAAATATGCAACATTAAAATTTCTTTACTCAAGAGAATATACTATCGTGAAGTGTTCCCTTCACTGGTTATTACAAACCGTGGATAACATAACATATAAGAACTTATAGTGTATGTTTGGATATATAGGATTTGGATGAATGGAGTTTACCAGTGAAGGGTGCAAACTCTCCACTCAAGAAAGACAACTAAAGTAAATTTGTTATTGGTCCATTTTGATTTTTTTTATAAAGGTGCAATGGGGAGACAAAGTAGGGATAAAAGAAATGATTAGCTTGGATTAGAGTTTTGAGAACTTCATGTATTAAATTTTGGTTGAAATAATAATAAGAGACATTTCAATTGTAAACCGAGTCTCAGACAAACAAATATTTAGATTATTGGTATTGTAGATACCTTCACACTTGTACTTGGGTTACCATTGTATTTAGACATGCTCATAGTAGTTATGGGATTAGAGTAAGCTCTATAAAACCTATATGATCATGTCCTTGCATAACTGTTACAAGCATCTAAAAGTGATGCTGAAGTTAAAAAAACTCTATGCAGCGTTTCTAACAAACTATATGCATTCCAGGTAAGTTCAAGCTAATGGTCAAGAAGGCGATGATTGAGCTTAAAGGTAGATATGTTGCTTCCTCATATAATATGTTTTCTACTTCAATTAATTTGCTGGACCTCTAAAACTATTTTATATAATCAAACCAGGTGCACCAATCCGAAGACGTGACGTAGGCACGTGTCAACGGGCAAACCTAGTTCACAAATAAAGTACAAAAGCAAGCAAGGATTATATAAATTAGACTTGTGAACTAGTTAACCCAGCAGAGTAATTAAAACAAAAAAAAAATTTGAATACAAATACTTCTTCTATTTCATAATATATGTCATTCTAGCTGTCTTTTTTTTTTCCAAATTATATGTTACTTTAAGTTTCCAAAGCAATATTTTTAATCTTTCAAATGCTCCTTAATTAAATTTTTACTCCACTACAAATATATCTTTAAAAAATTTACTCATTAATTGTTCAAGAGAAAAATATTTTTGTAACATTTAATTGATTATATTAAAAATGATGTTGCCGCTTATTTTGGTGTGGGAGCAAACAGATAGTGTGTTTACATTTGAAGGAAAATACTAAAGATCTAACATTTGATCATCGTAGTAAAAAATAGTTAGAATTTCTGAGAGTAGATCTAGATTGTTGATTGTGCACTATGATCTAAATCCGACGGTTGTTAACACAGCCAATGGACCTGCAAAAATCCTTAAACACCAGGGATGGCCCTGGGGACAGACCCTCCGACACTTACGTGAGAACTAGAGAGAAAAAGTGAGTTTGAAAGATGAATTGCAGATTACCTTCTGACTGGGGAGGGGGGACGGTACTTATGGGCCGAAGAAATTGTTTAGGAGATTGATGTGAATCCATTAGATTAATATAAATCCCTTATCTGTTGTTGATTCTCCCCCTTAAGAGATAAGACTCTCTTATCTGGGAATAAGAGATTTGATTTACAGCCCTCATGGGGTGGGTGTCTCTCCTAATAGGCCTAGTCACTTTTAATGGGCTTGAAAGCGGCCTATGTCTTGTAGATGAGCCTGAAGAAGGGTCAGACTTGTCAAAGATAACAGTTATCGTTAATCTGTCTCTAGAAGCATTAGGATCAGTGATGGAATAGTACGGCTCTAGTTTTCCCGATTTTTACTATTATCATTTGCCCCCCCACTCACGGGAGACAATTTTCTTGGCTTTCGGGAATTAGTTCGCTTTGTTTCAAAGTTCTGGAGTATAATCTTAGATTTGAGGAAAGATTGGAGATACATGGAACTGATCAGAAGTTTCTGGAATCGGGGAATATTTTCCTGGACTTTTTCGAATTTTTTTGGAATTTTCCATAATTTTTGAAATTTTAATAAATTTTCCACAATCAATAATTGCTTTTTAAAAATTTTAATTAATTATTCCAATTTTTAATTATTTTTAGGAATTTATTCATTATTTTTAAATTTTTTAAATTAAAATTTCAAATTTTAATTGAATTTTAGGAATTTTTCTATTGGTTTATCTAGCCCGAAATGCTTTTCAGAGCGATCGGGTTCGTCGATTACAGTATGGCTTGCCTACTGATGGGTTTGAGCGGCTATGATACGAAGGCAGGAAAGAGGGGGTGATGTGGCTTTATCTACTGTGTCGATCTCGCGCTAGCTCGCTGATCTAAACGATCAAGCGGCTGAAACTCGAAACAGAGCAGTAGGCATGAAGGCAGCGACGTGGGCGGTCTCCTACGTCCATCTTGTGCGTGTGCAATTTTCTCAGAGATTCAACTGCTATAATCGGCTGCGAGAACACCTAAGCTCGGCCAACCATTTCTCCGAGCTACTATTCATCTTCATCTTCTTTTCCTTCTTGTTTTTGGGCGACCTAAGTGTTGGGTGAGCTGTGAGCTCGGTGGAGTCATCTTAAGTGAGCTCGAGCTCAACGAGGTTGTTTTGAGCTCCTACAAGCTCGATGAAGTTTCCTTGAGCTCTCACGAGCTCGACGAGGTTACCTTGAGCTCTCACGAGTTCAACGAGGTTGCCTTGAGCTCAAAAAGCTTTGTTTTGGTGAGGGAGGAGCATGGAAAATTCTTAGGAAGGAGCTCGACAGCTTTTGGAGCTCGACAGAAAGAACTCGTTAGCTTTTTGGAGCTAGACGACTTTTGCAGTTGCGCAAGGTATAATCTCGGCGGTGCTCCTTCGTCGTGCCAATGGGTTTGGCGAGCTTGGAGTTTCGTGATGACTCTTGTCTCGCTGAGCTGAGGTGTGAGCAAGCTCGACGATGCTTGGATGGTTAGCTCCTTCGAAGTTGGGTACTGGATTTAGGAGTTCGGGTCTTGAACTCGAATCGGGTTCGTGAACCCAACCATCCAATTTAGTATCAAGAGAGTTTAAGATCAAAATTGGGTTCTAAATTCGGGTCGGGTTTATGAACCCGACGACTATCCAGTTGGGTTAACCAAGAGAGTAATAGGCCATTGCTCTATTTGTGTTCATTTTGTGTAGGTTTTGAAGCTTTTGAAGTTAACGATAAGGCTATTGGCTGTTGGAGAAGTGGATTTTGGTTGCCTTCAAAATTGGAGTTTCTGTTCCGAAGTTGGGTTTCTTCGAAGCTATGATTCCCCTTGGAGTTTCTTCCTAATTGCCATGGTGAGTTGCGCTTGATCACCTCCTATTTTGAAGCCGTATGTAGAGCTTTGAACTCGGTTCAAACTTGAGCTCGAATGAAGTTGGTTGTAATTGGAGGTTTGAAGAGAGTTAGGGTTAGTTAGGGTTTGTGTTTGAAGCTTAGTATGGGTTATTGTAGGCTAGACTTGATCACCTTGGAGTTTGGTTGTATTGGGTTTTTTTTGTCGATGGTAATTTCTGTGCCCACCGAGTGTTTGTTAATTTTTCTACTCCATTGAATTCAAGCTAGTTTGTTGGAGATACTTCAAATTTTTGCCCACCAAGTGTTCGTTGTTTGATCTATCCCACTGAATCGTTCTCTTATCGACCAAGCATTGTGTCATTCACTTGTTTTGTCCATCAAACATTTCGTTGTTGGGATATTGCTCTTATTGATTTGGGCAAATAGTGCTTCGTCCATCAGATCTTGTGGATGGTTCAAATGTCGCCACGTGGTAGTTTGAACTTGGGGGCTCTATAAATATGATCCAATTCTACCCCCCCTTGCTCATTTACCTCCTTCATCTTCACTCTAGAAATTTTTGAGAGCTTCTCTTTCTAGAAATGGTGGTGGTTTGGGCGGTGCTAGTGGTTCACCTGATGTTCGACGGTAGTTCTAGTGGCCATTGTAGAATCAGTGTTCCTGTTACTTCAATTAGGTAATTCCCTCACGATCATTGTCCATTATATCTTGCATATCATTGACCAGCTCTTCTTCTGCTGCTATTAGTTTAAAGGTAGACGGAGATGTTGAGTCTAGGCGTTTCACTAAAGGAGAGAAGGTGAATGATGTATTCAGTCATTCCATTGTTGTGGAGATGGTCGTTGATCTTGAGCGAGATAGTGGATGTGCACTTAAGACACCGTTGTTTCTGGTTCCTGAATTGACTAGAGAGTACCTCATAGTTGATTGAGATTTTCTTAGGAACGGCATGGAGTATACCGAGCTAGACCTAGTCCATACCACTGAGGCTGACTATGTCACCACTATTCTTACACCGAAAGAGCTTGTGTGATTAGGGCAGTTTTTGGGATTCCTTCTAAGTACGGTTTACTCTTACCGGATCCTGGAGTTAGGGCATGTTACTTGATGTTGGAGGAGTACTACTTCTTCCCTTGCGATGTTATATATGCGGGGCTTCGCTTGCCTCTTCACCCCTTTGTCAGAGAGGTGCTCAATTGGTATAGGCTGAGTCCGATGCAGCTTATATCAAACGCGTGGAGGCATGTGGTGGGATTCGTCCTACAATGTCATAGGCTTAGAGCTGAACTGAGTTTCACCGTGTTTAGGCGGCACTTCAGGATCGTTTAGTAGAAAAAAATGGAGGAGGGTTGGTACCTCATCCCTCATAACAATCGGGTGGTAATCGATGTTCCCTGCTCGATTAGGTGTTAGAAGGAGAAGTTTCTTGTTGTTCGAAGTTCTGAGTCATGGGGGTATTCTCATGACATGGAGGAGAACAGTTCCATCAGCATTGAGTGTGGAGCCAGTGGTAATCGTAGTGGAGAAGAGTGATAGTGATGCTTTTTGCTTATTGAAGGTGTTGGCATGTCGAGATTTCACCGACGAAGTACTCTTCGAAGGTGGTCTTAGCCCAGTTGTTCACAGTACGATTTACTGATTTACTACTTTTTCCTTCTTCCATATTCTGTTGTTTGATTTATATCTTCACTATTTGATATTGCTTTTGTTTTGTATCACAGGTTCTCATCTCTTCGTGTTTCACGTTGCAGGGAAAGCAGGTATGGATTTCGAAGATTTGTTGGCAGATATGGAGGCACTTTGCAACAAGAGGAACGAAGAGCCTAAGAAGCACAAGAGGTAGGCGATCCGCCCTCCTTCTTCCCAGGACCTATTTGCTCCGACCCCTACTGTTCCGACCGAGTCGGCTTCGGGTGCACTGCCTGATGCTGCAACGGAGGGTTCTTCCTTGATAGCGATTGTGGCGAGTCCCACTCCTATCCCTCTGATTGCCCAGGCAGCGGTAATTCTCAGCGATGAGAGGGAGATGGTTCCCATTCCTAACTGGAATGTGAAGCGGCAGGAGAGTTTTCTTGACAACTCAGCCACTTGCCTTGATGAGATCCGTGACCTCCCCACTCTGTCTGATTGGGAGAGGCTGAAGATGGAGCCCCCCCACCCCTGAGAGATCGGCCCTGGAGATCGTGCGTGCACAGATGATGGTATGTTCTAGTGACTTGTGAAATTTGATTTCCATTTCTCCCATTTATAGTGAGATATCTTGACCATTTCCTTCTTGATTCAGATGACGTGTCACTTCGGCCATTTGGTCAATTTTTACGCCGCCGAGGAGAAGAACTTGAAGGTGCAGGTCTCGCCTGCTGAGCGGGACAAGAAGAAGACCATCAAGGCGTTAAAGGCGGAGGTGAAGACACTGAAGAAGAAGGAAGGGGAGGCACTCCTTGAGTTGGAGGCATTGGTAAAGTAGGATGAGGCGTCAGCGAAGAGGGAGGAGGAGACTTGCCTCAAGCTTGAGGAACCGAAGAAGAGGGTAGCTGACCTCTTACTTGAAGGCCCATGCTATGCAGCTTTGGAGTTGAAGGCCAGAGTGGCCAAGGTGGATGCCGAAGTGAAGTCCAAACTTTAGTGCGTGATTCACAAGTCGTATGCACGGGTTGTCACATGCTACTTCTTCCTAGAGAGTCTCTTGGCGAGAATGGAACCACGGAGGCTGGCGACAAGAGCGACACTCCATCTTGGGGCGAGAGGAGTGGCTCTGGGAAGAAGAGCAAGGGGAAAGAAGCTGCTGGGGGCTCCTTGCCCTTAGTTCCGCCGAAGAAGGTGGATGATTCACCATCTTATGTTTGGTTCTTTCTTTAGTTGCTTTTGATTTAGACTTTGTCTGATGCCTTATTACTGATTGGCCACCGCACTCCTGTATCTTCATTTCAGTAGATGAAAGACTATTTTCTTGCTTTATCATTACCTAAGTATTGTGTCGGTGTGTTTTGGAGTGACTCTTGCCTGTCATGCTTAGTTGTTAGCCTTTTTGTGGCTATGCTCTTCGTCTTGTCGACAGAAGATTGCGGGAATAGAGAGAAGCCCCTGTGATGACGAATTTGAGCAGCTTCATAAACGATTGCGCATAACAGAGTTTGCTCTCAATCATTTGTGTGATCAGTTGGAAGACGAGTGGTTGGAGACTGTTCACCTAGGTGGTCATTGAAAGGGACTATGAGTTTGCCTTCCTGTGCGTTGATCGCCATGCTGGTATGCCCTTGCCTCCGAAGGTGACTAAAGATAATGTTGGAGAGTGTGACATACTTAGAGAAGTGCTCGTTGAGAAAGATTTGGAGCTATACCATCTCCAAGCGAGGATTGGTGGTCTGAGAACGGATATCACTTCACGCACTGTTGGTGTGAGAAAGGGCGTAATGGTCGGTGCATAAAATGGCTCAATGGTTGGTGGATCTGGGTTGACAGTTTGAGGAATGGCCTTGATTGCACAGATAACCCATCGTCATCCTAGTGATCTTCAGAGTGGTGTAGCTGCCTTTTCGAGTTTGACTTCCGCTCATAGAGGATCGCATGCATTGGGTCTTGGTCCACAGACTCATTTCATGATATCGACGCTTTCTGCCACAGATGTACTGGTGTTTGCCCTAGAGGCTAGTTGTGTACATTACTAGTTGACATTGTATCATGATATTTATTTTATATTTAGGCATTTTATTTATTGTTATTTATTATGAATTAAATCAACGTAATGAAGTCCTTAGAATAGTATGTTCAATGTCATGGGATATCAAGTGCATGACTTGATTGTGAGATCCTATTGGCTGAAATCAAAATATTGTTCTTAAATGTCCCTAGTCAAGTATTATTGTGAATTAGAACAACAATAATACATAGAGACTAGTGTGTGCGTAGACTGATGACCATTCTCACAGGTAATGGATATGAGATATAAAGTCTTCACATGGGTACATATTAGAGTAATAATGTACTTGACGGACCCACCATGAGAACGCTGCATGGATCGTTACGTGAATGTCATAATTGGTTCTCACAGTGACCATGGTGTACGTAGTCCTTTGACTTGAAGTCACTACGGTTTCCTACATGAAAAGTTATATATTTTAATGCCGTCAAACGTTACCTGTAATAAGGTGATCATAAAGTTGACTATTGGATATACTACAAATCATGCGGAAGGATGTGAGTGACTTAGATAGGATTTGTCCCTCTTGCACAACAGGAGCGATATCTACATGTCCCTTGATTGAGTGAGACTGCAAAGTACATGAACATGCTCAAATGAGTCAATATGAGATATTGATCTCATTTGTTTTAGTAAGTCTACTCATACATCAAGAAACCAAAGATTGAACTATGCAAGGGTGACACGCTCTATGTCTTATGGTCAATTAAGATATCTGGACAAAGGGACTAGACTACATGGTAACATTGATCATGGATAGGTTATGTCAAATCACTGGTATTCCCATTACTTGAGTAGCAATGATGTATTGCTGGATACCGCTCACTATTTGTAATACTCGAATATGATTTAGTATTACTGTCAACGTAATGGGAACCTACATGGTCACACATTTAGAATGGATTGAATTTTGGATTTAAATTCATAAGATGAATTTAATTAGGGATCCAAGTAATACTTGGACTCCTGACATTGGTTGGACATTTAATTAGATTAAATTGATCGACTAAAGTTCACAGACCCACACACAAATTAACCCAGGTCAGACTGTGAGCCCAACAATCTTATTACTCTCTTAGGGTTGGTTTTCTACACATATCTATATGATATGTATGTGTGGAAAAGTACACATGAAAAAAATCCTAATCATCGCAGAAAGTGAGAGAGAGATCGTGAGGAGGAACATCCCCTTCTTGCAGCTAGCACCACGGTCTGAGGGAGGGTCATTTTTGTTCCGTTCGTGTGGATACCATAGAGGCACCACAATATTGCAGTGTTGTGATCGACGTACTGTGGAGACAGCAGATCCATCTTTAAGGTATAACTCATATACACGATTTATGGTTTTCACATGAATCTGTGGCTAGGTTTCGATATTTTTGTAATTTTTTCGCTGTTTAATTAATATGTGATTGCATTTAGAACCTAACTTTAGTATCAGAGCCACTTGTGAAACTATAATTCATTTATGTTTGATATGTGATTATTCATGATATGTTTGCACTTTTGGAAGAAAGATTCATGTGTAATATAATTTTTGTAACAGTTGCAATATAAAGATTTGTTTATGTGTTGGTCGTTAACATAGATGCCATACCATGGTAGTACTCAGTTTGGAACCATTAAAAACCCTGGAGCAGTAAGATGTGATTTGCAGTGATGTTAGGGTTTCGTAAAGCATGAAGAGTTCATGCACCTGCGTCATTTGCAGTGGCGTTAGGGAACCCCATGCCAACTTTGTGTAGGGTACTATTAATTCCCTGAAAACTAATCTTTTTTTAATTAACTAAATAAAATAAGAACAACATATTCTTTGTTTATTATGTTATATGATGCATGGTGCGTGGTTGTGGCCTTAATTCTGTGATGCATGGTTTATGTTCTGTGATGTATTGTTTATATTTTGGTTTTTTTGAATACAGCTTGTGTGTCGTGTCTTTCTCTCTACAATCTCAATGTAATCCTTTCTCTCTACACTTTGATTGTACATTTTTTCTTTATATGTAAATGTAATCTCAATGAGGAGGCAAGGAATTGGCAACCATACAAGGACAGGATTGGAAAGATGCTTGGAGAAGACGGTATAATCCCTTCATTCAAATTTTTGTACTCTTATTGGCTTGGGAGAATCAGTATGTTAGGGCCACAACCATGTCACATATATTTTATGCTTTTAATTTTGTATGAGATGCATTGTTTTAGTTGTATGCTAATGGATGATAAATGGTAAGATCAATTAATAAAATAACAAAATCCCTCAAAGTAAATATTAAGTCGGAATAAGATGTCTTCCAATGCGTGACACTCATCTAGGCTAGGATCGATTAAGTGTAGGTTTGCCAAAGCAGGTTACCTTTATCTATCCTAGTGAGACGTGATAAGATAAAATTAATATTCGATTGCCAACTATTGGGCCTGACTTAACTATGCTATTTCAATAGGATTAAAAGTTTGATGGCATAGAGTTGGACTTTAGTCTGTGAGATAGATTAGAATAAGTGTTATTCACCCAACTATCTAGAGTTTTATATGATGTAATTGGGAAGTGTTCCCTACCTAAATAACTGAATTTTGGGTGATCAGCCAAAGCTGACTCAGAACTAGGTGATATATGGATATTGGCCCACTAGAAAATCTTACGATGATATTTTCCAAGTCAATGATGAGGGTTGTTGATTTGAATAAAAATAGTAGGAGGTGTATTTAATAAAAGAGCTTATTAAATATTTCAATGTCATGATTCATACTTTGCTTATTTCTGTTTACTATTTTAATGAAATGATACTAACTTTGTATATTTCACTTGATAGATTACCATGGCATCCAACACATCAAATAACCTATCATTATGATATGTCCTTGGGAATAAAAAACTATCTGGGACAAATTTCCTTGACTGATACAAGAATCTGAGGATAGTCCTGAGACATGAAAAAAAGTTGTATGTTCTAGAACAGCCTGTTCCTGAGCCACCTACTGCAAGTGCCCCCCGCATCGAAAAAGATGCTCATAAGAAGCATCAAGATGACACCTTGGACATTGGTTGTCTCATGCTAGCCACCATGAACTCTGAGCTTCAGAAGCAACATGAGAACATGGATGCCTACGATATGATCATACACCTCAAGAGGCTCTATCAAGATCAGACTAGGCATGAGAGATTTGAAGTTTCGAAGGCAATATTTCAGTGCAAACTGGCAGAAAGAAGCCCTATTGAAACTCATGTGCTCAAGGTAATTGGGTACATAGAGAACCTTGAAAGGCTTGGTTTCCCTTTGGGTCAAGAGTTGGCCACTGACTTGGTCCTGCAATCATTACCGAAAAGTTAGTCAATTCGTCATGAACTACAACATGAATGAAATTGACAAACCTCTGCCAGAATTGCTAAGCATGTGGAGAACTACTGAGCAGAATATTAGTAAAGAAAAGACAATTATGATGGTCCAACAGGCCAAAGGTAAGTGCACATGCAAAAAGCATATTAAGATACCCAAGGGCAAGGGAAATTTTAAACCCAGCACTTCTGCCTTGAAACCTAAGGGTGGGTGGACAAGGAAGGCACATGCTTCCACTGTAGTGAGACCGGATATTGGAAGAGGAACTGCCATAAATACCCGGAGGAGCTTAAGAAGAAAAAAGGAAGTGAGACTTCCACTACATGTATTTTTGTTATAGAATCCAATTTATCTACATCTGCATCTTGGGTATTAAATACTCGATATGGATCTCATATTTGTGTAAATGTGCAGGATCTCTAAAGGTGTAGAACATTGGCGAAGGGCAAAGTTCACCTACAAGTTGGAAATGGAGTAAAAGTTGCTGCTTTAGCTGTAGGAACTTGTCATTTATTATTGCCCACCGGGCTTATCTTTGAGTTAGTGAACTTTTATTTTGTGTCTGCTATTAGTAGGAATATTATTTCTATTTCTTTTTTGGACAAGAATGGTTTACATTTATAATAAAAGACAAAAGTTGTTTTATTTATTTGAATCATATCTGCTATGCTAGTGCACAATTGAGTAATGGACTTTATATTCTCGACCTCGAAATGCCCGTCTATAATATAAATACTAAGAGGTTCAAATCAAATGATATGAACCCAACTTACCTCTGGCATTGTCGTTTGGGCCATATAAATGAGAACCATATATTCAAACATCATAAAGATGGATTCTTGGACTTATTTGATTTTGAATCATATGAGGTATGTGAACCTTGTTTGTTGGGCAAGATGACAAAAGCTCCATTCACAGGAAAAAGGTGAAAGGGCTAGTGATCTTTTAGGTTTCATACTGTAACACCCCCCATAATTGAGTTATGACAATTTTGCTCCACGTGTGATACACACATGTGTTATGTACTATTACGAGTAATATCCGTAACGTATTTTAATATAAATGCCCTATGTATTTTTGCATTTCAATTATTTATACATTTTCCGTCTTCTAAAAATTCATCTTATCCTATTTTTAGCCAACATAAATATAATCCTAATCTTTGTGTTTTTACGTACGTGCTTTCAATACACGTGTTTATTATGTATATTCTACCATTACATGTAATATTATAAAAAATTTCTATGTGTTCAATTATTTATTTTATAACTTGTTCGAATTTGTTTCATAAATTGAAATTCATTTTTTCTCCTATTTTGACTCAAATATATTTTTACACATGCGGTGCATGTGTTTTCTATGCATGTGTTTGTTATATTGTTGTATACATATATAGAATTAATGAATTGTATTTTACATATTTTGTATTTCGATTGTTATAGACATTTTTCGTTTTCTCGAATTTATTTTATATATGAATATTTATTAGCAAGTGCTTTACACGTGTTTCTTTTTATGCACGTGCAAATTACGTTATTTTTATTACAAAAGTTGTGCACTAAAATTTCATTAAGATTTATTTAAGCAAATTATACTAAATTTTTGTTAAGAAAAATAATATAATTATTTATTAAAGAAGATGGTTTAAAATGAAATAAAATAATAAAATAAGGGTGGAATTAAAAGTGTACAAAACACGTGTACACGTGCACACGTGCATTGCTCACAAAAATCCAAACCGGCTACCTATTGACTTGGTTTCTATGAGTGGGAGGGTGGGGTGTGTGAGTGGATTAGTGACTAGTTAGTTGCTAAAACTACTCCCTAATTACCGTTATAAATACCCCATATTCTAACCCCAAATGAACACAAAACAAAACAAAAAAGAGAGACAGAGGTGTTGATGCTTTTGGGAATTGGCAAGAATGAGGCTTGCGGGTTGCCTTTTGGTGGCTATTTGGGACATTTTGCTAAGGATACAATTACTAGGAGGTTTCTTTTGAGGTGAGTGTTTTCATGATCTTCTAGTATGTAGAAATTGTGTTTGTTTAAATTAGAAATGTGTAGATAAAGAAGAATTGATTTGTACATGTGAAGTAGTTGCTTTAGAAATTCTATTTGTGCATGCTTAATTATAATTGTGAAGTAGATGATGAAATTAATGTGTGTATGTGTAGGGGGTTTATAGAAATTTTTATTTAATTGAAATTTCACACAATAAATACATGGGATTGATTTACCTGTATGCATTTTAGTAATATAGATACTCCTCAAGAACTCAAGTTGTGTAGAGAAAATTTTGTTCATTTAATCTAAGTGTAAGACTATGAATAATTTATACAATTTTAATGAAAATTCCTATGTTCTTCAAGATAAAGTTGGCATATAAATTATTTTTGTACAGATACACTAGGTTTTAGAGGAATTTATTTCTGAAATTTGTAAAGAAATATATAGCAATCAAGTTATCGAAATTCAAGTTCTTATACATACTGTAATTCGGGTTTATAATCTGTGGTGAGCCTTTCAACTCACAACAGTGAGTTTGACTCACTGGCTCTGGGTTGCGGTTTGGGTCGCTGATGGGTCTCGGTTCGATGCTGGATAGAGGCATTTTTTTTAAAAAAAATCCTTATCTTTTTATTCTATTAGCTAAATTTGCATAAATTCAATTAAAGATGTATTTAAATTATACTTGAATATTAATGGAATATTTTGAGAATAATTATGTACAAATTTAAAATTTATTTGAGGATAAAATCTCACTACAAATTGATTAATATGCATAGATGGTTATTTTGGATCCTTTAAAGAATAATTGTTTTTATTTTAAATGAATCAACCTTGGAATAGTTGAGATAATTAAATATAAATGTGGGAAACTCATTTGCATGAAAATTATATTATACACTATTTACTTTAAGAAGTAAATTTGGTAATAATTTATTTTGTGATGAAAGATTAAAATGTGGCAATTCATCCTAGAATTTGTGTATCCTAAAAAAAAGGAACTTCATCCTAGAATTTATGAAAGATGATCTATATGAAAAATTACGAGATAAACAAAGAATGTATTAGGGAAAAATAAATGTATGAAAATTGTAAGATTTTTATCAAAGTTGAAATGTTTTTGAGATGTGTGATAAGAGAATAAAAGGACATACTTTGAAATTGATAGTCTAAAGTGAATGTATGAAAGAATCAGCTGAATGATGAATGAGAAATTGTGTATTTGAGGTTAAGATAACCCATATGATTTCGGTTTGAGATGTTGGAATCTACAGGCTGAGCGAGACCCTTAGAGATCGACAAGTTATGATAAATGAAATTTGAGAAGTAGCCAATGTGGGCTAACATTTCTCCGTGTGTTAATTTAAGTCCGGTAGGGTAAGCTAGCTTTAGGATGTGATATTGAACCTAGGAACATGCACTAGAGAGAAATGTGATGAAGTATGGGCAAACATGAGTATGAGGGTCTCATTTGATTCGCAGTGGGAGATGATTATATTCAAAATTATTGGTGTGTGAGGCATGATGTCCAAAATCACTTGCGATGGGAGATACTTCTTCAGAATTATCAGGATCAAGATTCACGATGGGAAATTATCTTCAAAATTATCGGGGCGTGAGGCATGACGTCCAAAATTACTTGTGGTGGGAGATATTTCTTAAGAATTATCAGGATTGAGGCGACGCTCATGGAGTATTTGTGTGATGAGATACCAGATGGCTCGCGGTGTGGGTCTCATCTCCAGAATTATCGGGGTATGAGGCAGGATGTCCAAAATCACTTGTGGTGGGAGAACAATTCTCAAGAATTATAGGGCGGTACTAGATACTAAACCTACATTAGTCACCGTAGTATGAATTCATAACGATGGATTGAACCTTATAATGAGGAGTATGATAAGGGCTTGCCCTCGGACCTATGTAGTGTGGGATGCATAGAATCTGAACAAGTATGCATTAGTGTCATCATAAATATTTGCATTAGGCATTAAGTTCATATTATACACGGACATAATTCGGATAGTCACCTTTTTCTATTTTGTGCATTCAAGTTTGTGATTTGTAAGATAATGGAATCGATGTATTATAGCATTGCGTCAGTTGTATACAACTAACGTGCCGACAGTTTCCTAATTGTATGATTGGATTTGGCATGGACTTGAAGTCACTGTGATGGGTTGTCCTAAGATTGAAAAGCTTTCATTAACATATGTTGTATTGTACTTATTATTTACGTTGTGCTATTGTAAAGAACAATGTTGTAAATAAAAAGTTTTATAATTCTAGTAAATTTATACAAAGTTGAAGTAAAAGATAATGTTTTTGCTATGAATTACCTGTGTTTGGAATTCAAGGCATTACACATATGTTGTGATATCTGCGGACCTTTCAACACATTGGCTAGAGGAGTTCAGGCTTTCATTATATTTACTAATGATTTCAATAGATATGAGTTTGTGTATATGATGAAACACAAATCAAAGTCACTTCAAAAGTTCAAAGAATTCAATAACGCGGTACGAAACCAACTTGGTAAAAGTATTAAAGCTCTTCGATCAGATAGGGGTGGTGAGTACTTAAGCCAAGATTTTAATGACCATCTAAAAGAGTGCGAGATAATATCTCAACTTACTCCTACTGGAACACCGCATTGGAATCGTGTCCCTCAGAGGAGGAACAAGACCTTATTAGACATGGTCCGATCCATGTTGAGTCATGCAGATCTTCCAAGCTCCTTCTGGTGACATACTCTATTAACAACTACTTTCACACTTAACCGTGTTCCATAAAAAATGGTTCAAGAGACATATGAGATATGGACTGGGAGGCATTCTAGTATGTCTTTTATGAAGATTTGGGGTTGGGAAGCCTATGTAAGGTGCCAAGTATCTAATAAACTTATTTCCAAATCTGATAAGTACTTTTTTGTAGTATATCCCAAGGAAACCAATGGATACTATTTTGATAATCCGGCTTAAGGCAAAGTATTTATCGCATGGACTTCTGTGTTCCTAGAGAGAGAATTCATCTCCAAGAGAACCAGTGGGAGAATGATTGAACTTATAGAATTCAAACTTCGGAAAGTAACAGTGAACCAATGGTGGAAATGGAGCAGGCTCCACAAATCATTGTGGAACAACAACCTGCTCAAGTAGCACAAGGCCTACGTAAGTCTAGTAGGATATGTCATCAACCCGAGAGATATGGATTTCTCATGACAGAACATGGTGATAGCTCATGGATCAGGATGAGCCTATGACTTATGATGAAGCTGTAAAAGGCACAGACTCTAAGAAATGGCTTGAAGCCATAAGATCTGAGATGTAATCCATGTATGCCAACCAAGTATGGACCTTGGTAGGCTCACCTGAATGGGTAAAACCTATTGGGTGCAAAAGAGTTTTCAAAAAGAAAACTAACATGGATGGTAACTTGCAAACCTTTAAGGGGCGGTTGGTGGCTAAAGGTTTCAAGCAAGTCATGGTGTAGACTATGTTGATACTTTATCCCCAGTTTTCATGCTTAAATCTATTCGGATCTTTCTTGCAATTGCAACATATCACGATTATGATATCTGGCAGATGGATGTCAAAACTGCTTTCCTAAGGAAATCTTCTCAAGGATGTGTACATGACATAACTTGAGGGTTTTTTCACTCCAAAAGATGCTGGAAAGGTGTGTAAGCTACAACGATCCATTTATGTGTTAAAGCAAGTTTCTAGAAGCTGGAATCTTTGCTTCGATGATGCAATCAAAGAGTTTAGTTTCATCATGAATGAAGATGAACCTTGTGTCTACAATAAGGTCAGTGGGAGCACAATTATCTTTCTGGTGTAGTATGACATACTACTCATCGGGAATGATATCCCTACCTTACAGTCTGTAAAGTCTTAGCTAGGAAAATACTTTTCTATGAAGGACTCGGGTGAAGCTACCTATGTATTAGGCATCAAGTTCTATAGAGATAGATCAAGAATAGTGCTTGGCCTGAGTCAGAGTACATACATAGATAAAGTATTGAAACATTTTAATATGCAAGGTTCCAAAAAGAGATTTCTGCCTATGTCGCTTGGTGTAAGTCTGTCTAAGGCTCAATGTCCTACAACTCAATATGAGAGGAACCGCATGACTAAGATTCCATATACATCTGCAATTGGATCTATCATGTATGCCATGTTATGTACTAGTCCAGATGTCTCATTTGCCTTGAGCATGACGAGCAGGTAGCAGTCAAATCCCGGTGAAAGTCACTGGACTGCTTTCAAGAGCATCCTTAAGTACTTAAGAAGGACTAAGGATTCATTCTTGGTATATGGGGATGGGGAAGAGCTTGTTGTAAAGTGTTACACTGATGCTAGCTTCTAGTCCGATAAGGACGACTCCAAATCGCAATCAGGTTTTGTGTTTTGCTTAAATGGTGGAGCTGTGAGCTGGAAGAGTTCGAAGCAAGAGACAGTAGCTGATTCTCCCACGCACAGAGAGTATATTGCTGCCTCCAATGCAGCAAAGGATGCCATTTGGATAACAAAGTTCATCATTGAACTTGGCATAGTTCCTAGCATTGTGGACCCGGTGGACCTATTATGATAACAATGTGGACATTACACAAGCTAAGTAGCCTAGATTATACTAGCGATCCAAACATATACTTAGGCGCTTTCACCTCATTCTAGAGATCATCGATAGAGAATATGTGAAGATATGCAGAGTACCAACAGATGATAACATCGCTAACTCACTGACAAAGCCTCTTGCACAGTTTAAGCATGAGGGTCACACTAGATCTATAGGCATTAGATGTATGTCTGATTGGCTCTAGTGCAAGTGGGAGATTGTTGGTGTATATCCTAGAGGCCAATTGTGTATTGACATTACTAGTTTACAATGTATCATGACATTTATTTCATATTTAGGCATTTGTAACACCCCAATTTTTTTTTTTTTTTGAAAACTAAGTCTCCAAATTCAATTCTTTCAATTTCTATATCACTTTAAACATAAACTAAGAAAGTTATATTTCAGGAAAAATTTTGGCAGAGTCTCCCCTGTAAATTTTGCCCCGAAACACAAAAAGCTTACGGAATTCTGCTCAAAATTCCGTAGCTCACAAAATATACAATAAATTTACGGGCTCCCCAGGCCAAAATGAGCAGAAACATACAAGCAATAATATATAATGCTCTGGGGGCCAAACTCATAACGAATTATCAAATATCAAATAAAAACCATAAATTTCTTTGAAAACGAGGTAAAATTTTTAGAAAAGTCTTTGTAAAACTTACCACAGAGTCCGGTACTCCACAACGAGATGGGTACGGGTCACAAACATACCACACCACCCCACACTACACTCATCATCACCATATACCTGCTTATACATCCATAATACAATTTAAATCATAAATTTCACTATTCCTATAACTAAATAATACAAATTTTTAAAATAAAAAGTTATACTATCACTCCACGCCTCACCTCTGCACTGATGAGAACCTGCAACAGTGGGGGATCTAGGGTAGTCCTCAGACTCCCCTAACCCCCCAAACACTAAGGGGTTAGCCATTTCTGGTGTGAGTATAATTATTAATCTAACGACAAATTAAAATAGTATAAAGAAAATAATTTAAACTTACGAATACCAAATTAAGTTAATGCAACCTGAATCCTGAACACAACACATCGTCAATACAGTGTTCATTCACATACTTAGCCAATCCTGCATTTAATTATTTAATTAACCATAACTTCTCACATTTCATAATATACTTCACATCAGCCTCATATATATATATATATATATATATATATATATATATATATATATATATATATACTTATTCGACATCCGTGTAGTACGAATACACATAACATCCATTACTTTTCAATTTAACTACTCCAACCCAATATTCATTCTTCCACAAGTATCGTCATAATAGCATTTTACTATTTACATTAATACAACTACATGATGTTATTACATCATTTCTCCAGCTCTATTTAGACATGCGTTTCATTTACTTATATTATGTCATCAACACACCCATTTATCCTGGAAGTTGTGCCGAGGCAGGTAGTTCCCACCATTTCCACGGAAATAGCAGGCGAGTAGTTCCCCGACACATTTCCAAGGTACACAAACTCGTATCACAACATACTTTCTTTAATAACCATTGTCATACCCAATTTCATAAAACAGGTATTTATTTTATTATGTTATAAAAGTATCACATCATAAACATATGCATCTATTCTCATACTACCACATTCCCTCATTTCTCATGACATAATTACCACATCTCATTGCCCATGCGATTTACTCACATTTCATCACATCATTAACACCTCATTAATTAGAATTCTTATACTCATTGCATCAAAACCATGTTTTATAGCTCATTCACATCATATTATATCACTTTAGTAATTACTTTTTCTTATAACAATAAATCTTATTATCATTTTCACTTAATCCCCAAACACACTCTGGGGCCACCACATATCACATCCCATAGCCGATAGCTTGGGTAATAATCACTGTACCTCAAACACACAGTTTGGGTAATATCACATCACATCTCAAGCCGATAGCTTGATTATTAATTTCACTTCAATCACTTATCATCTTCACTTCACTTTATTTCTCATTTCTATTAATCATCACCACTATTATATCCACTCACCCTGTGAATTATGCCAAGGCAGGTAGTTCCCACAATTTCCACTGAAATTGCTGGCAGGTAGTTCCTTGACACAATTCCAAGGTACAACTCATATCAACTGTATTTACTTAAATGATCACACATATAATACAATTACTCCGTATTATTCATGATAACACATCTCTTTTATTATTTCCATCTGAAATTAATCACAAGCGGCATTTATCACTTCTTTTCATATATTAACTCATAGCACGTTCACTTTCACATTTACTTCATTCACGCAACTTTCTTTTCCACACACAGTTCACATTTCACTATCCACTTTCTTTTCCACGCACAATTCACATTTTACTATCCACTTTCTTTTCCACGCACAATTCACATTTTACTATCCACTTTCTCTTACTACCACATTTATTATTAACACTTATTTATTTTATTAGTTTGTCGACCAGTGAGCCACAGTATCCCAACATACTGAAAGCCAACAGCCCAGTAAACACGCGGCCCGATGCTCACACAGAGTCTTACTCGTCCGAGGCTACGTCTTCCTCCTAGCCGAACTAGCGAGGGAACCACATCGCCCCAGGTAAACTGGGTACTTCCTCCCAGCCGATAGCCAGGAGGGAAAAACATCGCCCCAGGTAAACTGGGTACTTCCTCGCGACGTCTGTCATCGAGGGAAAAACACATCGCCCCAGGTAAACTGGGTACTTCCTCCCAGCCGATAGCCAGGAGGGAAAAACATCGCCCCAGGTAAACTGGGTTCTTCCTCGCGACAGCTGTCATCGAGGGAAAAACACATCGCCCCAAGTAAACTGGGTACTTCCTCCCAGCCGATAGCCAGGAGGGAAAAACATCGCCCCAGGTAAACTGGGTTCTTCCTCGCGACGGCTGTCATCGAGGGAAACCGGGCCTCAAGCCGATAGCTTGGGCGATAAAAATCACTTACCCCAAACATAGTTTGGGTCCACTATTCCCAAGCCGGTCCTTGGGCGTTAGGAGGTCTAGCCCAAACCCCCAGGATTGCTGTAGGTACTGGTCAACAAAGCCATTCGTTATATCATCTTTTCATCTTATTAAATAAACACAAAGCATCACAGCTTTTATTTGCACAATTGCCACATTCTTGACTTTAATCATGTGAATAAGAACACATTTTATTAACACTTACCATCTCACCTTTTATCTTGCAATTGATGCACATCTGATATCCACAATATTGATTATCATCTCGTTGTACCATATATATATGCATACACCATGTCATTTATCATATAAACCAACATGTCATATTATTGCCCATTAATTCATTTCAACCATATTTAAAATGTAAACATATACCCAATTATTAATCTCATCCACTATTGCATCACACGTCACAATCATCTATATATGTATTACAAATATACCCCACACATGCAGGTGTCCCCGACAAAGGAGCCAAAATCACTTATTTCCTTTAATTAAATCTCATAATATCCAATTATAGCATACTAGGTCATACACCTTATCTCATACAAGTAAAATCACCTATAAGGGTCTATATGTCCCAAAACATGCCCAAACCATGCATTATAAATACACGAGTCTCCAACACATGATCACAATCACTAATTTCGTCTAATTACATCACATAACCTCCATCCATAACATGCTAGCCCATACACAAGGCTCCGCATATGCCAAATTACCTATATCGGCCTATATACCCAAAAACATGCACGAAACATGTACGGGACGAAAATATGCATAAACAATTTAATATATTTAGTTTTTATACTTCACCACGTCACATTAACCCATAATATAGGTTTTATATACTTAAAATAGTTACTTTCATCAAATATCTCAAAATCCCATTTTCGAGCCTCAAAAATCCGTATTTTTCGGAAAATTGAATTTTTAGCATAACTTCTATCAAATATATCGAAATGCCACGAAATTGGGCCACAATATAGAATATACCTAATTACAACATACTCACCTGACGGCTCGAGCAAACGATGTCCCACGTCCGTCCTGTAGCCGGTCGAAGTTCGACTTTTTCCTCCTTTTCGGAATCCTTTCGAAAATCCGATGCTACCACGTTGTAGAGAACACTTCAATTAGTATACCCCCTAATTTAATTAGGATTTGATGGAGAATTCAAGTGGATTTGAGGAGAGAGAAGGAGCCGAAATTGGTTTCGGTTGCCATCCGGAAAAAAGAAAGAAAGAACGGGAGAATGAGGGAAAGGGAGGAGGGATTATAAGAAAATAAATTCCAAACTAATCCACTGTAGAAAATATTTACCAAACTGGTCCACTTTCGAAAATATTTACCAAAGTTAGTCCATAACTGGTCCACTTTCGAAAATATTTGGGTTGAGGACAAATTACACTAAGGTGTTCTCCCATTATAGTAATAGATAGATAGATAGATATAAAATAATAATAATAATAATATTTTTATAAATGGACATTTACAAATAGACCCCTAGACCTCCAAAATATTTCAAGTAAACCCCAACTCTTTTCTTTAATAGCACCAACAATACAAAATACATTGCAATTATCTCGCAATAATCCTTCAAAATTATAAAATAAAATAAACAATATTTATTCACATAAAATCTCAACTCATGGCTTCAATATATAGCAATAATACCAATCTACCATAAATATCCATACCGATATCAATATTTAAATAAAATATATCAAAAATAATTTTCACCACTCAAAATATATAAAAACAGACATTTTCAATATTTTAAAAATTCGAGGTGTTACATTCTACACACCTCAAAAGAAGCTCGTCCTCGAGCTATAGGGGTTAAGAAAACTCCCCAAGCGATTTCAAGATACCTCCTCCAAACTATTACCTAGCATTTCCAGGTACCTTATCTACATCAGAACTTCATTACCCCTTTAACAACTGCACAACTTGTCGTCTGGTCGATTACACTATCGATCTATAATAACCACTGGTTTCATAGGATATATCACATCCAATGCCACCTCAACTAGACTTTAATCTACCACGGCTCCACCACTTGATAGGTCTTTCACACCTTTCCCGACATAGAAATAAGAAATTCATCAAGAATACCCGATATCTCCAAAATAAGCCTCAAACAATATACCACAGTTCCAATTCCTTTTATAACTCTGAGGGGCCATCATACCTCGAGTCTAACTTTTCCCGGTTTCTAATACGACGTACTCCATGAGTAAAGGATACTTTCAAAAATACCCAAATCTTCAATTTCTAACTTCAAGAGGCTTTCGCCGCTGATGGGCGTCACCATTTCTTTTGTCAACTACACACCTCAAAAGAGGTTTATCCATACTCACCGGTTAATTAATGTTTTTCCTCGCTCCGAACCAATAAAATATTCTCCTAGAATTTTGATACATCTTCATGCCACCGTGATAGACAATATACTAAATATAATGAGAAATCTCTATCACCTGCTACCACAAACCATCCACATCAAGAACACCAAATCTACAATAATAACAAGAATTTCCTACTGCCTTCTGACCAATCTGCATCACATTCATTAATCTCATCCAGAATTTAACCATGCATCCTCTGTCACAAACAGAAATTTTGAATTCAAGTTTGATTAGTCAACTGTAGGATATTGCTAAACTACCGATATATAAGGTCGGGTCAATCTCTACTACTGAAATAAAATCAAATTGATCTAATGAATTTAACACTGTCCACTCCTGGGACATCATTAAAAGCCACAATCTTCTTTCTATTTACGACATTCCTCACCCTATTGCTTTCCCGAGTGGTATTTTATTTCCATACCAAGCTACCAAGGAACTCAAGCAACGTTGATTGCCTCCGGCTAAAATCATTTACAGGAACGAGTGTTCAAACTCTTACAATTACAGAAAAAGCTAAATCTATTTTCTGAAAAACTAATTTCTCAACACCTTCAATACATGCCTTACTATTACTAATTTCAAATTTGCGTAATTCACGCACCTCATATAACCACAACTGCCTCCTATGTAGGCCACGAGCGTGCTTTCAGGCATCATACCCCACCTGGTCCTATACTACATGCACTCCCTTCTCAGGATGATAAAAACATGAGCTGTCGTTAATCTTCCTTTAACTCTTGAAAATATCTTTCCACGCTGTTCGGATCATACCAACGACTCATTCTTTATAAGAAAATGAGTCATCAGTATAGCAATAATATAAAATCGAGGGATGAACCTCCGATAATAGCCAGTGAAAACTAAGAAACTCTGAATTTCCAACACATCCGAGGGTTATTTCCCATCTTGTCACCTTCTGAAATTTTCTTTGGATCCACAAATATGCTTTCAATAAACACAATGTGTCCCAAAAGTCATGCTTCTCACCCCCATAATTGGCAATTTACAGACATAGCATACCACTTTCGGCCCCAATCTATCGATCAGTGCTCCACCATACAGCAATTATACACCAAATATCATTCACATATATAATCATACCCTGTTAATATAAGGGTGAAAGGCCCAATTCGTCAAATTTATAAAAACTACAGGGATGTTCGCCAGTCCCAAGATATCACTAAGAACTCATACAATTCATACCGAGTACGAAAAACAATTCCTAAGATGTTTTCCCTCTCTAGGGATTATCTGATAGTACTCGGTGTACAACTCTCATCGGGAGATTAATGACATTCCCCGCAACTAATCCAACCAATTATCTATTCTCAACAATGAATACTTAATAGTCACCTTACTCAGTACACCTTCTCGGAGAGCTATCTTCCTTGTTACAAAACTGTCGGCGCGCCCCACGACATATCATTTGAACCGATAACCTTTATCAAAAACATCTCCTCAAATTCTCTTTCATCTTTTCCCATTCCTTAAGTGCTATAACACAAGCTGATTTAAAAATTGGAGTCGTACCAAATATCTAATCGATCTTGAATTCCAGAGTTCGCTAAGGTGGGGGACCAAGAACCTCTTCAAATATATCAAAAACTTTGCAAACCCCATCAACAATCTCAGTCGTTGTCTTAAATGTTTCCACCAAACCCAACGGGCATAATCTTCATCGTCCAAGGCATTATAAATAATCAAAACTGGGTTTCATCGGGCTGTCTCACCCGAATCCTCCCTGCACCAAACCCCAACTACGCAGATGACCTACATAACCTTCTACAACCAATCAATCTTCCCAAATATGGGATAAAACCATAACCACACATCACTCCTCAATCTATAAAATATACACCTACAGAACATACGTCCATAGGACCTACACCAGATCTCCTGGGAATAGCCCCTTGCGGTACATAGCAATCAATTTACTATAATACTAGAATAGTGCACGTAGTCGCACCGAGATTTCTACAAAGGTCAACCCATATGCAGGGCCATGAAAATAATGCTGCCTCATGGTCAGGCCATAGTCTAATGAGGATCGCATCCTTCTACAATAGAATCTATTCTTCAACAAAACACCCACATAAAATACACTCTCTATCTCCAACTAAGCGATAATGAACCCATACTCACATGGCAAGATCACTAGGATTAACAAATTCCTAGTTAACCTAAGCTCTGATACCAAACTGTAACACCCCAATTTTTTTTTTTTTTTTGAAAACTAAGTCTCCAAATTCAATTCTTTCAATTTCTATATCACTTTAAACATAAACTAAGAAAGTTATATTTCAGGAAAAATTTTGGCAGAGTCTCCCCTGTAAATTTTGCCCCGAAACACAAAAAGCTTACGGAATTCTGCTCAAAATTCCGTAGCTCACAAAATATACAATAAATTTACGGGCTCCCCAGGCCAAAATGAGCAGAAACATACAAGCAATAATATATAATGCTCTGGGGGCCAAACTCATAACGAATTATCAAATATCAAATAAAAACCATAAATTTCTTTGAAAACGAGGTAAAATTTTTAGAAAAGTCTTTGTAAAACTTACCACAGAGTCCGGTACTCCACAACGAGATGGGTACGGGTCACAAACATACCACACCACCCCACACTACACTCATCATCACCATATACCTGCTTATACATCCATAATACAATTTAAATCATAAATTTCACTATTCCTATAACTAAATAATACAAATTTTTAAAATAAAAAGTTATACTATCACTCCACGCCTCACCTCTGCACTGATGAGAACCTGCAACAGTGGGGGATCTAGGGTAGTCCTCAGACTCCCCTAACCCCCCAAACACTAAGGGGTTAGCCATTTCTGGTGTGAGTATAATTATTAATCTAACGACAAATTAAAATAGTATAAAGAAAATAATTTAAACTTACGAATACCAAATTAAGTTAATGCAACCTGAATCCTGAACACAACACATCGTCAATACAGTGTTCATTCACATACTTAGCCAATCCTGCATTTAATTATTTAATTAACCATAACTTCTCACATTTCATAATATACTTCACATCAGCCTCATATATATATATATATATATATATATATATATATATATATATATATATATATATATATACTTATTCGACATCCGTGTAGTACGAATACACATAACATCCATTACTTTTCAATTTAACTACTCTAACCCAATATTCATTCTTCCACAAGTATCGTCATAATAGCATTTTACTATTTACATTAATACAACTACATGATGTTATTACATCATTTCTCCAGCTCTATTTAGACATGCGTTTCATTTACTTATATTATGTCATCAACACACCCATTCATCCTGGAAGTTGTGCCGAGGCAGGTAGTTCCCACCATTTCCACGGAAATAGCAGGCGAGTAGTTCCCCGACACATTTCCAAGGTACACAAACTCGTATCACAACATACTTTCTTTAATAACCATTGTCATACCCAATTTCATAAAACAGGTATTTATTTTATTATGTTATAAAAGTATCACATCATAAACATATGCATCTATTCTCATACTACCACATTCCCTCATTTCTCATGACATAATTACCACATCTCATTGCCCATGCGATTTACTCACATTTCATCACATCATTAACACCTCATTAATTAGAATTCTTATACTCATTGCATCAAAACCATGTTTTATAGCTCATTCACATCATATTATATCACTTTAGTAATTACTTTTTCTTATAACAATAAATCTTATTATCATTTTCACTTAATCCCCAAACACACTCTGGGGCCACCACATATCACATCCCATAGCCGATAGCTTGGGTAATAATCACTGTACCTCAAACACACAGTTTGGGTAATATCACATCACATCTCAAGCCGATAGCTTGATTATTAATTTCACTTCAATCACTTATCATCTTCACTTCACTTTATTTCTCATTTCTATTAATCATCACCACTATTATATCCACTCACCCTGTGAATTATGCCAAGGCAGGTAGTTCCCACAATTTCCACTGAAATTGCTGGCAGGTAGTTCCTTGACACAATTCCAAGGTACAACTCATATCAACTGTATTTACTTAAATGATCACACATATAATACAATTACTCCGTATTATTCATGATAACACATCTCTTTTATTATTTCCATCTGAAATTAATCACAAGCGGCATTTATCACTTCTTTTCATATATTAACTCATAGCACGTTCACTTTCACATTTACTTCATTCACGCAACTTTCTTTTCCACACACAGTTCACATTTCACTATCCACTTTCTTTTCCACGCACAATTCACATTTTACTATCCACTTTCTTTTCCACGCACAATTCACATTTTACTATCCACTTTCTCTTACTACCACATTTATTATTAACACTTATTTATTTTATTAGTTTGTCGACCAGTGAGCCACAGTATCCCAACATACTGAAAGCCAACAGCCCAGTAAACACGCGGCCCGATGCTCACACAGAGTCTTACTCGTCCGAGGCTACGTCTTCCTCCTAGCCGAACTAGCGAGGGAACCACATCGCCCCAGGTAAACTGGGTACTTCCTCCCAGCCGATAGCCAGGAGGGAAAAACATCGCCCCAGGTAAACTGGGTACTTCCTCGCGACGTCTGTCATCGAGGGAAAAACACATCGCCCCAGGTAAACTGGGTACTTCCTCCCAGCCGATAGCCAGGAGGGAAAAACATCGCCCCAGGTAAACTGGGTTCTTCCTCGCGACAGCTGTCATCGAGGGAAAAACACATCGCCCCAAGTAAACTGGGTACTTCCTCCCAGCCGATAGCCAGGAGGGAAAAACATCGCCCCAGGTAAACTGGGTTCTTCCTCGCGACGGCTGTCATCGAGGGAAACCGGGCCTCAAGCCGATAGCTTGGGCGATAAAAATCACTTACCCCAAACATAGTTTGGGTCCACTATTCCCAAGCCGGTCCTTGGGCGTTAGGAGGTCTAGCCCAAACCCCCAGGATTGCTGTAGGTACTGGTCAACAAAGCCATTCGTTATATCATCTTTTCATCTTATTAAATAAACACAAAGCATCACAGCTTTTATTTGCACAATAGCTACATTCTTGACTTTAATCATGTGAATAAGAACACATTTTATTAACACTTACCATCTCACCTTTTATCTTGCAATTGATGCACATCTGATATCCACAATATTGATTATCATCTCGTTGTACCATATATATATGCATACACCATGTCATTTATCATATAAACCAACATGTCATATTATTGCCCATTAATTCATTTCAACCATATTTAAAATGTAAACATATACCCAATTATTAATCTCATCCACTATTGCATCACACGTCACAATCATCTATATATGTATTACAAATATACCCCACACATGCAGGTGTCCCCGACAAAGGAGCCAAAATCACTTATTTCCTTTAATTAAATCTCATAATATCCAATTATAGCATACTAGGTCATACACCTTATCTCATACAAGTAAAATCACCTATAAGGGTCTATATGTCCCAAAACATGCCCAAACCATGCATTATAAATACACGAGTCTCCAACACATGATCACAATCACTAATTTCGTCTAATTACATCACATAACCTCCATCCATAACATGCTAGCCCATACACAAGGCTCCGCATATGCCAAATTACCTATATCGGCCTATATACCCAAAAACATGCACGAAACATGTACGGGACGAAAATATGCATAAACAATTTAATATATTTAGTTTTTATACTTCACCACGTCACATTAACCCATAATATAGGTTTTATATACTTAAAATAGTTACTTTCATCAAATATCTCAAAATCCCATTTTCGGGCCTCAAAAATCCGTATTTTTCGGAAAATTGAATTTTTAGCATAACTTCTATCAAATATATCGAAATGCCACGAAATTGGGCCACAATATAGAATATACCTAATTACAACATACTCACCTGATGGCTCGAGCAAACGATGTCCCACGTCCGTCCTGTAGCCGGTCGAAGTTCGACTTTTTCCTCCTTTTCGGAATCCTTTCGAAAATCCGATGCTACCACGTTGTAGAGAACACTTCAATTAGTATACCCCCTAATTTAATTAGGATTTGATGGAGAATTCAAGTGGATTTGAGGAGAGAGAAGGAGCCGAAATTGGTTTCGGTTGCCATCCGGAAAAAAGAAAGAAAGAACGGGAGAATGAGGGAAAGGGAGGAGGGATTATAAGAAAATAAATTCCAAACTAATTCACTGTAGAAAATATTTACCAAACTGGTCCACTTTCGAAAATATTTACCAAAGTTAGTCCATAACTGGTCCACTTTCGAAAATATTTGGGTTGAGGACAAATTACACTAAGGTGTTCTCCCATTATAGTAATAGATAGATAGATAGATATAAAATTATAATAATAATAATATTTTTATAAATGGACATTTACAAATAGACCCCTAGACCTCCAAAATATTTCAAGTAAACCCCAACTCTTTTCTTTAATAGCACCAACAATACAAAATACATTGCAATTATCTCGCAATAATCCTTCAAAATTATAAAATAAAATAAACAATATTTATTCACATAAAATCTCAACTCATGGCTTCAATATATAGCAATAATACCAATCTACCATAAATATCCATACCGATATCAATATTTAAATAAAATATATCAAAAATAATTTTCACCACTCAAAATATATAAAAACAGACATTTTCAATATTTTAAAAATTCGAGTGACTGGTAGTGAAAGTGATTTTTTTTGAAAGAAAGCTAAATGGATGCTCTAATGGCTGGCCTTTATTACAAGTTACAAAAAATTTTTACAATTACTAAGACAGGACGTTTTAGACGCCCTCATTATACTTCATAAGGTGCTTGAAATTCCAAGTTCCGGGTATCTTCTTCCCCATAGGTCTTTAAGTCGGTAAGTCCCAGGGTGGACCACTTGGGAGACCTTTTATGGCCCCTCCTAGTTAGGGGAAAGCTTTCCCATCCTTCGTAGGTCAGAGATTTCTAGTTTGCGCAAGACTAGATCCCGCTCTTTCAGACTAGTAGGGCAAACTTTCTTGTTGTAGAACTTCTCAACCCTTTGTTAGTAAATATTCCACCATATGGCTGATTGTCACGCTCTGCTTCCCAAAAAGAGAATACGGAATTCGAATACGTGGCTAAGTCCAGCGAATGACTTTTATCATCCATAAGCTGTCAGGATCTTTACAACATGCACAAGTATAAACAAGAGATACAAGAGAAATAGTCAACCACGCATGCATAACTGAATCAATATAGTCAACAAGATTACTTGAAAAGAAACAGAATACTGAATTTCAAATAGTCATGTCTGGAACAAAACACAAGTCTGGGACACAAAACCCAATACAAAATAATCCGTGTAACTAAGTACAATTATTCAAGATAAGCAACAAGAAATAAATAGACATAGCAAGAACTCCACCCAACTAGAATCTCAGATCACCTACTCCATCGGGCAGCTGATCTCCAAAATCTGCAATTTAACAAATTGCAGGAAAAAGGAAAGAGAAACAAAATGCCCATCAATGCAAATTTCGGGCCGCTTGTAGTGCAGACAACAAGTATATGAAAGATAAACAAGAATAGAGTAGCAGCGGAAACAAGTATAGCATGGAAAGGATCTAACAACAAAATAGAGGACTAACTCAAATCATGAACAGAAACAACTAGCATGGCAAGATGAACAAGTGCAAGTGGCATGTAACAAGTGTCAAGTAAACAAGTATCATGTAAACAAGTAACAGGTAACATGTGTCAAGAATCAAGTATCATATACAAGTAGCAAGTAGCAAGTGTCAAGTGATTATGTTCAAGTCTTGTATCTAGTCCTAACTAGGTAGCACTTCATGCGTCCCAGGTTTTTACCACATGGTTGCTAAATTCAAACAATTTCATTTTAGATTTCATAGTGGATCATAGAGGGCAATGTACTCAGGGACAAGCTCCAAGACATCAAGCTCCAAATACCAAATATCAAGCTCCAAATATCATATATCAAGCTCCAAATATCCCGTGTCAAGTGTGCAAGTGTCATGTGTCATGTATCAAGTGTCATGTATCATGTGTCAAGCTCCAAGTGTCATGTAATCAAGCTCCAAGTAACCAGTAGAATCTATTGATCCCCTTCCGAGTACATATTTCTGTATTTTCCACTATTAGATTTTTCACTTTAAAACTTCGGCTTAGTTTCTTATTATTATTATTCAAGAAAGCATGGACATGTACAAACAAGTCAAGAAACATGGTAAGATGACAAGGAACAAGTACACGTCGAACAGAGGACACGAACGGGTGAAGAAAGACTCAAAATAGAGTAAGACAACGAAAATTCTAGTTCAGGACAGCACGACAATACTGCACCAAATCTGGGATTCCTGTTGCCACGGACATGCAAATCTGGATCCGTCAGAAAATCTGAAAAATAGATTTCTGTCCGAATCCAGCAAATACATATAAGTCATATGGTATTTCACAAAAATAGGACTCGGAACAGAATTGTATCCAGAAAACATGTTCAGCCTGCAATCAGAAATTTGTATTTATAAGAAGGAAAACAGCATAAAAACTGACTGATTAAATTTTTTTAAAAAATCTGGGGTATTCATTATTATGTTTAGTATCAGCAAATAAATTTTCGTATTTTACCAAAGTAGATAGTTTTGTCAAATAAAATCAGAAGACAAGATACAGAAATTTTGTAAATCTGAAATCATAGACACAGCAGTACTAAAACAGCAATAGATTATAAAATATAAATCAAAATTCAGATCCGTCAAAAGGGTGATAAAATAGATACAGTAGGCTATATTTCATATTCACCATGTTTTTAATAAAAATCAAGTATAAACAGGTTGAAATTAATGTTCTTTACTCATCAGCATGATAATTTTGCAAGTATAGTAGTTGTTTGCAAGGATAGAATATTTTGTAAAAGTCGTTAATTAAACCCACAAAAATTAGGGGTTAATTCCAATCAAGTCTAGTTGTACTCAGCAGAATTCTAGATCAAAATATTATATTTAGCATCAGTATAAAAATAAATAACCATACAAAATTCATATAAGTCAGAATCTAGAATTTTCTACATATCTGTAGTAAAACACCAATAACTTGCAACTCACAAATCGAAACTGAGGTCTGTCAGAAATTCTGGAAAGTAGACAAATTTCTCTATAATTCATATTTATAAATAATTTCCATATACTGATCTTAATATGGTCTAAAATACTGAACAAAAATGATGTAACAACAAGGACAAAATTATCCTTCATGCATAAAATCAACTAGATCATATGAAACACATCCAAATCATAACAAAATGTGAAATATGGTATACTAGATGTCCAAGAAACATGGTATAGGATATGTAGCAAGTCTACAACAAGTTATACTATGACTAACACAATCAATCATACGACATCATACGAATAGCATGCATGTATACATCAAGAAGTCATCATCCATAAGTTATTTCATGTCGTGTGTATAATGTAACAACTACGGGCGGGTCAACACATAGAGACAAGATATAACAATGGTTTTGCACAAGAATTGTCTCTAGAACACAACTACACTACAGCCGGTATTTAGTATTTGTATTAGCAACAAAAAGAGTACAAGTTACTTGCCTTATAGTCGACAACGAATCCAATGGAGAGAAAGAGAATAACGGGAACGGATTCTCGGGCAACGAACACAATCACAATGAATGACGAACCACGAATACAACTCACAAACACACGAGATCCAACCCATGCACTCAAGAAAGGGCAGCGGAGGGACATGATAAGAAGACGAGGCAGCCAAGGGGACAGGCAGTGCTGTCTGCTGGCTGGAGGGCATCGCGACAGGGAACACAGGGGGGGTCGGCGTTCGGCAGAAATAGCACAGCACAGTGTTGTTTATGCTGATGCTGGTGGTGGGTCACTGGCATTGCTGCAAGAGGAGGCGGGGCGGCACTGCAGTCGAACAGGGAGCAGGGCACGAGGGATTAGGAGTGGCGCACAGGGGGCAGAGGTCGGGGATCAAGGTATGGGCGCACTGGCTGTCGCTATCGTTGGCATCGCAACAGGTGGGGAAACACTGGGGGAGGGCGAAGTCGGGAGATGAGAGGGTGACAGGAGGATGGGTTAAAGCAGTAGGGTTTCGGGAGGTGCAGTAGGGGAGAGGTATAGAAGTAGGTGGCTGAGTAGGGTTTAGAGGTATTAGGGTAGTATACAGAAGTGGGTATTTATATATAGGTTAGTTAGGGTTTTGGTGAATGTGGGTGACAGTTTATAGGGTTTTGGTTAACGGGTAGTGGATCCAATAGGGTTTTTAAATGGATTATTGGGTTATAAACAGGTTGGGGCTTAATGGGTAGGGGTTTATGAGCTTTTGGGTTTTAAAAGGATTTCAGGATAGGGTATTAAAATGGAATGAACCAAAAATAATGAGATGACACAAAATGGATAATTAAAATAGGGCTTGAACAATATAAAATAAAGAGGATAAAAAATAATAGCTCGCTCAAACAGAGACGAAACAATAGACTGACAAATGAAGTCAAGAAGAGAAAATAAAAAGACGACGAATCAAGTAGATGAATATATTGAAAAAGAAGATCCAATTTATGGTCCAAAAAGTGATACAATGTAAATAAATACACAAAAAGAAAAAAAATACACCCAAAAATATATAAAAAAGAAAAACAGGGGTTACAAATCCTACCCACCTAACAAAAAGAATTTCGTCCTCAAAATTCAAACAAAAGGTACATCGGGTAACCCCAAAAAGAAAAGAAACAACCAAACAAAAAGCTACTCAAACAGATGAGGAAACTTTTGCTGAATCTCCTTCTCCAACCCCCAAGTCGACTCACCCGGCGAGTGAGGATTCCAAGAAACACGAACCAATTTGATGACCTTGTTCTTAAGCACTTTCTCCCGCCGATCCAAAATAGCAACTGACGGAATCTCACAGGTCAAATCCGGTCGCACGGTCAACTAAGAATAGTCGATCACATGGCTCTCATCTCAGATATTTATCATGAGTTATGAGACATGGAAAACATCATGCACTCTTGATAATGCTGACGGCATTACAAGACGATAGGCCACCTTGCCTACTCATTCCACCATATTAAACAGTCCAATAAACCTAGAGTTGAGCTTGCCCCCACCACCAAACCGAATGACACCTTGACAAGGCGATACCTTTAGGAAAACATGGTTACCAACCTCAAACTGTAATGCCCTGAATTTTCATTCATGAAAATTTGTTATTTATTTCATTATTTTGCACGTAGTGTGCACGTACCATTTTATGAAACTTTATAATGAATGATGGGTATATGTCTATGTAGATATGTTTGCTAAATTATTTATTTTCAAAAGGGGCTTGGTTTCAAATAAACTTAAGCCAAAAATCTAAATTGTTTATTTTGTAAAAGTTAATGTTTTGGCCCATTAATTTAAGCCCAAGAATTAATTCTCCTTTTTTTAACAACTTGTAAAGTAAAACTCTTTTAAAAGATTATTTTTTAAAAATGTGTATGTACAAGTTTGTTTACATGGAGACTAGAATAGCACGTGCATGCAACATAGTGTGCATTGCACACTATTCCTTCCATGGCCGGTTTTTGTAATCTTTGGAGGGAATTGGAAATTTTCAAATGGAGATCATATGGGTGGTTACTTAGTTGTGGGTAGTTAATGCAACTCTTACTTTCATCTTAGCTCTCCATCTCATAACCATCCACTAGATCCTAGCCCTCCATTCTACCCAAAGTTGTGTATAAATACCCCCCCAATTAATTGTAATCTACCCAAAAATCTATTTGAAAAGAGAAAGATATATTTGCAAGAGAGTTGTGAGTGCGATTAGTCTTGGGAGGCCAGCATTACTCCAGAAGACTCTCGGTGGCAAGGAGCAAGGAGGAGGAGTCACATTACCACTAGAAGGCTTTTCGGGATTTCGTTTATTTCGTCAACAAGGTGGGTGTTTCTCAGGACTTCTAATATAGAGATCATGCTAGGGAAATTTTGATTGTTATCGTGCTTGTGAAATGTGGATTGATATGGTGATCATTATACTAAAATGCGTTGTGCTACACTTAGTATGAAAGATGTGAATGAATGAGCAGAATTAAGGAAATTTAAAAGATCGGAACTGACCTGTACAGTCGACCGATCATGTGAGTAAGTCGACCGGTACGAGGTGGATGTTTCCCATGACTTCTAAATTAGAATTCATGTTAAGATCGAGGATTTAATTGTGTAAGTATGTGCAAACTGAAGTGATAGAATGATTGCTAAATTGATATCTTCCATGCTGTACATAGTGTAGAAATTATGAACTGATGAAAAAGCACTAATAATAATTAGAGAACTGGAAATGACCAATACAGTCGACCTGGTCGTATGAACAGTCGACTGGTATTTTGAAAGAAAATATATACAGTTCGGATTTCATGAAACGACATACTTTTTAATGTGAATTATTAATTTGATGTTCTAGCATTTTAAATTGGGATTAGTATTCATCTCCGTAAGTAGACGATGAGTAAAAGAAAAAATATATGTTTAGCATTTCCTTTTGAGAAAAGAAAACACTAGTTATGTGGAATTTACATTAATCGAAAACTATGTTAATAAACATATAAGAATTTCATGTTTATGTTGGCATGAGCACATTGTAGCGTGACAAAAATGATGTGAGAACAAATTAAAGAGAGAATTCTTTAAATTGAAAGTTTAATCTGCTTAGTCGACCGAATGTATGTAACAATCGACTGTACTGAACTTGAAAGGTTACATAACTAAACCCTGCTGAACAGCCGACTGGGTTGATTGACAGTCGATCGCACTGTAAATGATATTAGAATTTTGAACGCTGCGAAACAGCCGACTGGCCATGTGCAGCAGTCGACTCTTCCGAGCAGTTTACTGAAGGATTTTGTTTGACTGAATAAGTCGACTGGATGAGTTCTAAGTCGACTGTTCAGAGCACTTTTGACATCTCAGAAATTCTATGAATTGTTTTATGATAAAGATTGTGAATCTTATGTTGAATAATGGTTGTGACAGTAAACTCTATTTGTCTTTTCATGAATTAATATGGAGTGAATCATTTATTTGAATTTATGAAAGTTATATTATTGTGGAACTATGGACATGAAAGAGAAAATCTATGGTGATTATGAAAAATGAACTCATGAGTTGGAAATGCTCAGATTTTTTTTGTAATTGTGAATTGGAATTGAAATGAAAGAGTAGCTAAGTCTCCCCCGGCAATTGGAAAGAAATTGAAATGAAAGACCAAGGTTGGTCATTTGAATGAATGATTAAGTCCGGTTTAGTGGAGAGGCTAACTCTAGAGCTTTATGATTCTAATAAAACTAAGGACTAGTGCATAGTGAAGATGTGATGAAAGTAAGAGAAAAATATTGAGTATGAGGGCCATTGGATTAGCGGCGAGAGAGTATCCCAGGATGACCCCATGATGAGTCATGATAGGGCGAGGATACTACTCCAGAGTACCGTCCCGGTGGCGACGCTCGTGGGATGTTTGAAGACTACGAGTGGTGTCATGTCTATGGTAGGAGCTGAATTACCACAGGATGCCTGCATGATGAGTCATGTGTCAGTGCGTTGGGATTCCCTCCAGGGCGCCGAGACATGAGTTCGTAGGTCAGATTACATCTAGGATACTAACCGTAGTTACAGTAGTAGAGTAAGTCATGACGAGTGATTGAACCCTACAAGGTGAAGAACGATTTAGGGCTTGCCCTCGGACCTATGTAGTATGGGATGCATAGAATCCGAACAAGTGCGCATTAGTGTCATATAATATAAATAATTGCATTAAGGACTAAGTGCACAATCACAACACGACATCCATAGGGTATTCCCTTTAATTTGATATGTGAACAAGTTTTGATTTGTTAAGAAATGAGAATCGTTATACTGTTTCTGGCATAGAGAGGATAGCCATGTATAATTACCGTCGGTTGAATAAACTGACGTACCCACCATTTTATATGCAGGATAATTGGTTTTATAAAGGTTAAAGGAAAGCCAATGCTCGAAGATCGTTATTTATTACTGCAACTTTTGTATAAAGTTATAATTGCTTCCGCTGTCATTACATGTGAATTATTGATGTATATGCTTCCGCTGTAAAATATAAAGTGTAAAATCTCTTGTAACTCTGATGTAAATTGGAAAGTTTTCAATTCCTTGTAAAATTGTACCGAATGAGACAAAAAGATCCTATAGAACTCTGGAATTCAGTTGTATTTGGGATTCGAGGTATTACACAAACTCCAAAGCTCATCGATGGACATCTGCCCATCGCCTCTGCCTATCCTGAGCCACCTGCAAGTGCTTCCTGATCTAAGTCACCACATCAACTGTCCTGGTGATCAACTCTGGACCCAACAACTTCCTCTCACCAATGTCATCCTAACACATTGGTGATCTGCACTTCTGCCCATAGAGTGCCTCGAACGGTGTAGCTTTAAGACTGGCCTGAAAGCTGTTATTGTACGAGAACTCTACGAGATGTAAATGGTCCTCCCATGATCCACCAAACTGCAGCATACAGGACCTCAACATGTCCTCAATGGTCTGGATGGTCCTCTCTGACTGTCCATCTGTTTGGGGATGAAAAGTTGTACTGTACTTTAATTTACTCTCCAAACTACTCTGAAGACTCTCCCAAAACTGAGACGTGAATCTCATATCCTTGTCGGATATAATACTGACTAGAACCCCATGAAGTCTGACTATCTCTTGCATGTACTTCTCAGCTAGGCTCTCAGTAGACTGTCTGACTCGGAAGGGAATAAAGTGAGCACTCTTCGTCAAATGGTCGACAATCACCCAAATCGCATTGTGACCCTTAGGACTCCTCGGCAAAGTGGTCACAAAATCCATAGTAATGTGTTCTCACTTCCACTCCAGAATGGGAAAAGGTTGAAGAAGTTCGGCAGGTTCTCTGATGCTCTGCCATAACCTGCTGGTAGATCAAACACTGAGATACAAACCGAGCCACGGCCCTCTTCATACCATGCCACCAGAAATGAAGCTTCAAGTCCCTGATACATCTTGTACCTCCAGGATGAATAGAGTACGATGATTGGTGGGCTTCCTCAAGCAACCTCTTATGAACTTCACCCTTTGAGACACACAACCTGGACCCAAAATAAAGCTATCCATCAGCCTGAATAACCATATCCGTTCGAAAACTAGACTCAACTTTTGCTCTAAAACCCTGCAACTGCTCATCACTAGCCTGCGCCTCTATGATCTGATCAACAAGAGACGGCTGAATCTGGAGCACCAACAAACTCGATCCGAACTCGGAAACAACACATCTAACTCCAACCTCTGCATCTGCTCAACCAAATCTCTCTCCTGAGTCAGGAACATAGCTGCCGGTCTCCTGCTCAAAGCATCTGGCACCTAGTTCACTATACTAGGATGGTATTGCAAACTGATGTCATAATCAGCCATAAGTTCCAACCAACACTTTTGCCTCAAGTTCAATTCCTTCTGGGTGAAGATGTACTTGAGATTTTTGTGGCCTGTAAAGATCTCTACTCAGTCCCTAAATAAATAATGTATCCACAGCTTCAAAGCGAAGATCACTGCCTCTAACTCCAAGTCATGAGTCGGATAGTTCATCTCATGCGGCCTCAACTGCCTCAATGCATAAGCAACAACTCGGCCCTTTTGCATCAGAACTACTCCAAGACCATTATCCGAAGCATCACAGTGAACTACAAATCTACCTGAACCATCTGGAATAGTCAACATTGGTGCTGATGTAAACATGTTCTTCATATCAGCAAAAGCTTCACTACAAGCCTCAGACCAACAGAACTTTTGATCCTTCCCAGTCAGCTTAGTCAATGGTCCTGCTATCTTCAAAAAATCTTGGATGAATTTTCGATTATAGCCTGCTAGACCAAGGAAAATCCTCACCTATGAAACTGACTTGGGAACTGGCCAATCATTCACAACCTCAACCTTGGACGGATCCACAGAAATATCATTGCCCGAGATAATGTGCCCCAAGAAAGTAACCCTGTCGAGCCAAAACTCACACATGTTAAGTTTCCCATAGAGCTGATTCTCCCTCAAAGTCTGCAAAACCAACCTAAGATGCTCAGAATGATCCTTCCAGTTTCAAGAATACACCAGAATGTCATCAATGAAGACCACCATAAATCTATCCTGGAGCTGGGAAAAGACCCTGTTCATCAGACTCATGAATGCAGCTGGCACATTCGTGAACCCGAACGGCATCACAAGATACTCATAGTACCCATATCTGGTCCTGAATGCAGTCTTCTGCACATCTGCTGCCTTTACCTTGACCTGATGATACCCAGAATGAAGATCCAACTTCGAGAAAATAGCTGCACCGCTCAACTGATCAAATAAGTCATCGATCCTGGGCAGCGGATACCGGTTCTTAACAGTAACACTGTTCAGTTTCCGATAATCAACGCACAGTCGATGACTACCATCCTTCTTGTTGACAAAAAGGACTGGAGCACCCCACGGCAAAACACTAGGTCTGATGAATCCCAAATCAAGCAACTCCTGAATCTGCACCTTAAGCTCTGCTAACTCAACTGATACCATCCTGTAGGGACTCTTCGATATCGGCGTCGTACCAGGCTGAACTTCAGTACGGAACTCGACATCCTTATCAGGCGTAAGCCAGGCAACTCCTCTGGAAAACATTCAGGAACTCTAGCACTACTAGAGGCGCAGCCTTACAGCTTGACTGACCTCCTGATCAACTGCAGTCTCAGCTCGGCCAAGGGGCATCTCCCCGACATGGAACTCAAACTCTGTGCGACCTGAGATTTGAAATACAACTTTCTTGGCATGACAATCAATAATGGCATGGGACTCACCCCACCAATCCATATCGGGAATAACGTCGAATCCTGAATTCCCAATGACAATCAGGTCAGCCTTGAAATCTGCGCTGCCAATAATCACGGGACACTGCCTGTACTCCCGGAAACAAACAACACCACCACCACCTGAGACAATGTTTCAGGCCTCTGACATGATGTTGCACTCCAACTGATGACGAGCCACGAAGCAGGAAGAGGCAAAGGAATGGGTTGCCCCGGAATCAAAGAGAACATGAGCAGGGAAAGAGCAAACAAGGACAACACCTAAAATAGAATCAAAAGCAAGAGAAAGGGAATTGATGATCAAGGGTGAGGAAAACACAATGCAGAAAATAAACATGAAAGAATAATGCAAGATAAATGAAAGAAGCAAAGGAAAACAACAAGACAACAAAGAAACAAAAGCAAAATATACCTGCAACAACACCCTCTGCTGTCTCAGCATCTGCAGCAGTCAGGTTGTAAGCCTGACCTCTCCCGGGGTTAGCGGTCCTCTGATCGACAATCTGGCACTGCAGGGAAAGTGGTGACCTGACTGGACCACAGGCTGGGGCTACCTGCTGAACGGGACCACTAGCTGGAAGAGCCATCCTCTGCTGTGGACAATCCCGCAATGTATGATCAAGAGCACCACAACTAAAACAACGGTGATTTGCATGCCTGTAGTCCTTGCGCTCATCCCAAGCAAGTCGGCAAAAGTTGCAAAAACTTCTGAGGACCCGCAAAAGAGTAAGGAGCTACCCTGAACGGATTGGTTGTGACGAGCCTCCGAATCGGCCCACCTAGAAGGCCTAGCAACAATAGAGTGCGGAACAGTCCTGCTGGGGAGGACTCAACCGGCCACCAGCCTGCTCCTGAGCTCGAGCTGCCTCAAGAGCCTCAACGAAAGTACGTAAGAGAAGGGAGACAAGCTGCACCCGAATATCTCGCTCAAGTCCCAACGTGAATCTACGAGCCCTGTCCTCTTCGTTCGCCACAAGAATAGCTGTGAAGCGGCTAAGTCTGGTAAATTTCGTTGCATACTCATCTACAGACCTAGAGCCCTGTTTTAAGAAAGTCTCATGTTACAACATCGCATGAACAATATGTAACAAAAATTCCAAAATAGAAATAACGACCAACCTATTTCAGGGCCAGGAACTGCTGCTCCAGTTCAACTCGAGTGCTGCTAGGGAAGAACTTCTCTAAGAAGCTCCTAGTGAACGTGGCCCAAGCAATAGGCCGCACGAGCCTTTCAGACTCAGACCTCCACCATATGTAGGCCAGGTCCACCAACTGGATGGTTACTACTTCCACTCTATCAGCATCGACAACTCTTACTACTAAAAGCAACTGCTCAGTCCGGATCAACCACTGTTCTGCCTCCAAAGGCGTCTCAGTGCCCGAGAATCTGTTAGGATGCAGCCTCATAAAATCTGTGACTGTACCCAGATAAGGAGGGAGAGCTGCCTACATAGGCCTGCATAGGCAGCTTCCAAAGTAGCCATCACAAGGTCACTGTGGTTCTGCTGCATATTGATTAACCGTTCCAACACATTGGTAACGGCCTCAAGCTCGGGCTGAACTTCCTGAGGGCGAGAAGTAGAACCTCTGCGTGCCGTGGTTTGTACAAGATCGAAAATATTTAGCATCCAGATTATAGTTGATTATAATTCATTTATGTATGCAAAGTCTGTGTACTTGTTGAACCAATCCCAGATCAAGCCAAGCTTGTCTAATATATATTAGTCAAACTAATACAATAGCCAAACCTGGGCTCTGATACCACTAAAAACCGTGTCACGCCCTGCTTCCCAAAAAGAGAATACGGAATACGGATATGCGACTAAATCCAGTGAATGATTTTCATCATCCACAAGCTGTTAGGATCTTTACAACAAGTACAAGTATAAACAAGAGATATACAAGAGAAATAGTCAGCCACACATGCATAACTGAATTAATATAGTCAACAAGATTACTTGAAAAGAAACAGAATACTGAATTTCAAATAATCATGTCTGGAACAAAACACAAGTCTGGGACACAAAGCCCAATACAAAATAATCCATGTAACCAAGTACAATTATTCAAAATAAGTAATAAGAAATAAATAGATATAGCAAGAATTCCAGCCAACTAGAATCTCAGATCACCAACTCCATTGGGCAGCTGATCTCCAAAATTATCAATTTAACAAATTGCAGGAAAAAGGAATGAGAAACAAAATGCCCATCAATGCAAGTTACGGGCCACTTGTAGTGCAAACAACAAGTACAGGAAAGATAAACAAGAATAGAGTAATAGCGGAAACAAGTATAGCATAGAAAGGATCTAACAACAAAATAGAGGACAAACTCAAATCATGAACAGAAACAACTAGCATGGCAAGATGAATGAGTGCAAGTGGCATGTAACAAGTGTCAAGTAAATAAGTATCATGTAAACAAGTAACAGGTAACATGTGTCAAGAATCAAGTATCATGTATAAGTAGCAAGTAGCAAGTGTCAAGTGATTATGTTCAAGTCTTGTATCTAGTCCTAACTAGGTAGCACTTCATGCGTCCCAGATTTTTACCACATGGTTGCTACATTCAAACAATTTTGTTTTAAATTTAATAGTGGATCATAGAGGGCAGTGTAATCAGGGACAAGCTCCAAGTAATCAAGCTCCAAATACCAAGTATCAAGCTCCAAATATCCCGTGTCAAGTGTGCATGTTGAGGGAACTGCGATGATTCCCAGGACCACGGATTGGTGTGCGTATCGATCATAAAAGCTTAACAGATTTAATACGTGATCTAACCCTTTATAGCGGAATCTAGGGTTCACGAATTATACCTGCGATGAGAAGAAGACGATAGTTTCTAGCAACCTCGAGCTGTCAGCGACCCCAAGATCTTCTGCACGTATTCCTTCCTCGGGTTGGACGTCGTGTGGGCGACGGTCTACCAACCTTTCTTCTCCTTGCCTGACCTCTCTTTCTCTCCTTACGTGAATCACGAATTTAGAGAAAACTTCTTATCTTTGATCATGATATGACGGCCAGAGAATAGAGGATATATATATAAGGCTACGGCAGGGACCATGAGGAGAAATTAGGGTTAGGTCTCCTAACGAATCTGGGTATCCCGTGTTCAGCCCGAACACACAACCCAGGCCCATTAGCAATAGCTCGGTCCACTAAAGAGCTATTGTTGCACTACCTTCCTAATCCCAAATTATATTTATGGGCTCCTTTTATTATATGCTCGTTCAGCTCCCCATGTTAAGATATCGAATGTCCGTCGATCAAATTAAGTTACTGACAACTATATTGATCAACATCTTTTATCCTTAAGTAGTACCACTCAACTTTATTTGTCATGTCAGATGTAATCCACCTGCAGGGTTTACATGACAATCCTTATGAGCTCCTTAAGGGGACATCATCAACCCGACGTATCGGGACATGGATTCCTTTTACAATCAACAGCCCATCATACATACAATGCTATTACCCAATTCATAGAGGTTGTTGATCCATAATGAATCTCACTCTTTTATGAGTCAAAGTAATGTACACTGCATATACATGTCTGTTATTATATTATTATATCTGGATTAAGAGCATAAGCATCCATAATAACAGAGGTGTTTTTTCTCTTTTGTAGTCAGTACAAAGAGAACAACCTCAAGTGGTCCTGTTCAATACACACAAAGTATACTAGTGTAAACCTATAGTCAAGATAGACTAATACCAGATTACACTACAACCTTTCCAATGGATTGTCCAAGTCCGTCTAGTTTGTGAACTATTTATATATTCCATAGGGAACTATTTAATATGATTTTCTGTGTGTCTCCTCACACCATATTATCAACCTTATAGAATATCAGATACTTGCATTAATATTATAATAAACACAATATGCAAACATATGCCCATATGATTCTCATTCAAAAAAAAATAAGGAAATAAAGTTAATACAAAAGTGATGCTTTCAGTATATAACCCTAACACAAGTGTCATGTATCGTTTATCAAGTGTCATGTATCTTGTGTCAAGCTCCAAGTGTCATGTAATCAAGCTCCAAGTAACCAGTAGGATCTATTAATCCCCTTCTGAGTACATGTTTTTGTATTTTCCACTATTTGATCTTTCCCTTTAAAACCCTGGCTTAGTTTCTTATTATTATTATTCAAGCAAGCATGGACATGCAAAAACAAGCCAAAAAACATGGTAAGATGACAAGGAACAAGTACAAGTCGAACAGAGGACACGAACGGGTAAAGAAAGACTCAAAAAAGACTAAGACAAAGAAAATTCTAGTTCAGGACAACACGACATTACTACACCAAATCTAGGATTCTCGTTGCCACGGACATGCAAATCTGGATCCGTCAAAAAATCTAAAAAAATAGATTCCCGACCGAATCCAGCAAATACATATAAGTCATACTGTATTTCACAAAAACATGACTCAGAACAGAATTGTATCCAAAAAACATGTTTAGCTAGGAATCAGAAGTTTGTATTTATAAACAGGAAAACGGTATAAAAACTCACTAATTAAATCCAAAAAAAAAAATCTGGGGTCTTCACTTGTATGTTTAGTATCAGCAAATAAATTTTCCTCTTGTTCCAACATAGATAGTTTTGTCAAATAAAATCAGAAGACGGCAAGATATATAAATTTTGTAAATCTGAAATCATGGACACAGCAGTACTAAAATAGCAATAAATTTAAAAATATAAATCAAAATTCAGATCTGTCAAAAGGTTGATAAATAGATACAGTAGGCTACATTTCATATTCACAAAGTTTTTTTTATAAAAAGCAAGTATAAACAGGTTGAAATTAAGGTTCTTTACTAATCAGCATGATAATTCTGCAAGTATAGTAGTTGTTTGCAAGTATAGAATAGTTTGTAAAAGTCGTTAATTAAATCCACAAAAATTAGGAGTTAATCCCAATCAAGTCTAGTTGTACTCAGCAGAATTCTGGATCAAAATATTATCTTTAGCATCAGTATAAAAATAAATAACCATACAGAATTCATATAAATCAGAATCTGGAATTTTCTACACATCTATAGCAAAACATCAATAACTTGCAACTCACAAATCGAAACTGAGATCTGTCAGAAACTCTGGAAAGTAGACAGATTTCTCTATAATTTATATTTACAAATAATTTTCATATACTGACCTTAATAGGGTCTAAAATACTGAACAAAAATGAGGTAACAACAAGGACAGAATTATCCTTCATGCATAAAATCAACTAGATCATATGAAACACATCTAAATCATAACAAAACGTGAAATATGGTATACGGTATAGGGTATGTAGCAAGTCTACAAGTAGATATACTATGACTAACACAATCAAGCATGCGATATCATACGAACAACATGTATGTATCATCAAGAAGTGATCATCCCTAAGTTATTTCATATCGTGTGTGTAATGTGACAACTACGGGTGGGTCAACACATAGAGACAAGATATAATCGGGGTTTTACACAAGGATTGTCTCTATAATACAACTACACTACAGCCGGTATTTAGTACTTGTATTACGCAACACAAAGAATACAAGTTACTTGTCTTATAGTTGACAAAGAATCCAAGGGAGAGAAACAGAAGAACGAAAACAGATTCTCGGGCAACGAACACAAAAAGAACGAACGACGAATCACGTATACAACTCGCGAACACACGAGATCCAACCCATGCACTCAAGAAAGGCAGCGGAGGGACATGATGAGAAGACGAGGAAGCCAAGGGGACAGGCGGTGCTGTCTGCTGGCTGGAGGGCATCGCAACAGGGAACACAGGGGGGGTCGGCGTCCGGCAGAAAAAAGCACAGCACAGTGTTGTTTATGCTGATGCTAGTGGTGGGTCACTGGCGTTGCTGCAAGAGGAGGTGGGGCGGTACTGCAGTCGAACAGGGAGCAGGGCATAAGGGATCAGGAGTGGTGCACAGGGGGCAGAGGTCGGGGATCAAGGTATAGGCGCACTGGCTGTCGCTATCGTTGGCATCGCAACAGGTGGGGAAACACCGGGGGAGGGCGAAGTCGGGAGATGAGAGGGTGACAGGAGGATGGGTTAAAGCAGTAGGGTTTCGGGGAGGTGCAGTAGGGGAGAGGTATAGAAGTAGGTGGCTGAGTAGGGTTTAGAGGTATTAGGGTAGTATACAGAAGTGGGTATTTATATATAGGTTAGTTAGGGTTTTGGTGAATGTGGGTGACAGTTTATAGGGTTTTGGTTAACGGGTAGTGGATCCAATAGGGTTTGTAAATGGATTATTGGGTTATAAACATGTTGGGGCTTAATAGGTAGGGGTTGATGAGCTTTTGGGTTTTAAAAGGATTTCAAGATAGAGTTTCAAAATGGGATGAACCAAAAATAATGAGATGTCACATAATGGATAATTAAAATAGGGCATGAACAATATAAAATAAAGAGGATAAAAAATAATAGCTCGATCAAACAAAGACGAAATAATAGACTAACAAATTGAATCAAGAAGAGCAACTAAAAAGACGACGAATCAAGTAGATGAATATATTGAAAAAGAATATCTAATACATGGTCCAAAAAGAGATACAATGTGAATAAATACACTCAAAAAAATACACTCAAAAATACATAAAAATGAAAACAGGGGTTACACTGATCTTTCCCGCACCTCTTCAACAATGTCGAGATTGGCTCGAAGATTGTTGGAATTTTGTTCTTCATTGAAGGAGAGAAGATGAGAAGATGGTAATCCAACTTTCATGGGGATGAGTGCTTCTGAGCCGTAGGCGAGGTTGAATGGCAATTTTCCTGTTGGGGTTTGCTTTGTGGTTCTGTAAGACCATAATATACTTGGAAATTCATCAAACCATAATCCTCTTGCAGCTTCTCCTAGTCTCTTTTTAAGGCCATCTATAATTTGTCGAGTTGCATTTTTAACATGGCTGTTAGTTTGAAGATGTGAGACAGAGGAGAAGCATTGAGTGATCCCCAAATCTGTGCAGAACTGGCAAAAGTTTTTTCGCGTGAACTATGTGCCTTTGTCTGAGATTAATATGGGAGGAATCCCAAATCTGTATACGATATTCTTCCAATAGAACTATAGGATTTACTGCTCAGGTGATACTTTTAGCGGCTCTGCCTCGACCAACTTTGTGAAGTAGTTGATGGCTAGTACCAGGAAAATGTTCAGCCGGCTGTTGGAAAAAAATGGTTCAAGCAGGTCTATTCCCCACATGCCAAAGGGGATAGGACTTGACATAAAACCGAGGATTGCTTAGGGTCCTCGCTTAATGGTCGAATGCTTCTGACAAGGGTCATATTGTTGAACATATTCTTGTGCATCACTTAGTAAAGTGGGCCAACAATGCCCATGGTTGAGTATCTTTCATGCGAAAGACCGTGATCCTTAATGGCAACTGCTGATTCCTTCATGTTGTTCTTTGATGGCATATTGTGCTTCTTTAGGAGTGAGGCATCTTAAGTAAGGCATGTCGCCAACTAGAGTGTATGATCATTTGCAAATGAGTCATTCTACGAGAGTGAACCTTTGAACCCTTGTCCAAAATTTCCTTGCTTCTTTGCGATATTCAAGGAGGATTCCATTGCCGAGAAAATCGTTCAAGGGTTTCATCCAACATTGTTCGGACATTTGGAGTGTGACAGCCATGAGCTCCAACTCTTCCTCCTCAATGCTCAGCTTGAGAACGACCTCAGTGAGGACCGTTCGGTCTAGCCCATCTGCTTGCTCGTTTTGCTCGTGAGGAATGAGGGTGATGTTGGCTTTTTTGAACATCGTCAGGAATTTCTTCCCTTGTGATAGGTACTTGGCCATACGCCGACTGGCTTCATAATCACCTTGGACTAGATTGAAGACTAATTAGGAGTCACTGAACATCTCAATTCTTCGTGGCCTGCTTCACGTGCTAACCGGGGTCGGGGATCAGTACCTCTTATTCAGCTTCTTTATTGGAGGAAGGAAAGTTGAGGCACAATTCCAATCAGGATGATCTTGGCTCCGCTTCCTTCCAGGCAAGAGGACCCATCTACATATACATTCTAGGTCTGTAACACCCCGAATTCCAACATACAACTGAATTCGAGTTCTACAGGATCTTTACACTTCTTTCGTACAATTTTACAAGGAAAGAAAAACTTTTCTTTTATCAAAGTTACATTACACTTGTACATTATCACAGCGGAAGCAATATTACAATAAATTTACATGAAACAACGTTTAAATCAATCCTGCGCAGCATGCATACTTCAATTGTCAATCATCTTTACCCTGCATATAAAACTGTGGGCGTGTCAGTTCATTCAACTGACAAAATATTATACACGGCCATCCTCTCTATGCCGGAAATAGTATAACGATTCTCATTTCTTAGTAAACCACAAACTTGTCACAAACAGAACTAAAAGGACTATCCTATTGATGTTGTGTTGTGAATGTGCACTTAATCCTTAATGCAATTATTTATATTATATGACACTAATGCGCACTTGTTCAGAGCCTATGCAGCCCATACTACATAGGTCCGAGGGCAAGCCCTTAACCGTTCTTCATCTTGTAGGGTTCAATCCGTCGCCATGACTTAATCTACTACTATAACTACGGTAAGTATCCTAGATATTTTCTGACCTACGAACTTATGTCTAGGCGCCTTGGAGGGAATCCCAACGCACTGACACATGACTCATCATGCAGGCATCATGTGGTAATTCAGCTCCTACCATAGACTTGACACCACCCGCAGTCGTCAAACACCCCACGAGCGTCGCCACCGGAACGGTACTCTGGAGCAGTATCCACGTCCTATCATGACTCATCATGGGACATCCTGTGAATACTCTCACGCCGCCAATCCAATGGCCCTCATACTCAATGTTTTTCTCTTACTTTCATCACATTTTCACTATGTATCTAATCCTTAGTTTAATTGAATCATAAATAAAATTAATCTCTTAGAATGTAGCACTTCCACTATACCAGGTCTTATTCATTTAATTCACATGACCCAACCTTGGTCTTCTCATTTCAAATATCATTTCACAATTCTTTCATTGCCGGTATAAGGCTTGGCTATACCCTAATTCTCAATTTCAACTCATAATTACAATATCATACTCATAAGATCTTTTCATGATTAATCATAATCCATATTTCCAAAAACATAGTATTCATGTATTCATGTCTTTCATAATTCATCACAATCAAAATTCAATTTCACGTGCAATCCATATGCAAGATTCAATTTCAATAAATAATCACCAATAATTTGTGTGTTCCACACATCTATTATTCACAAATCAAATCTTGCTACGAATGCATTTTATAATTCCATTTAATCATACAAATTACAACTTTTCAAAATTCATCTTTTATACCCAAAAATTTTCATTTTTTTCTTTGTTTAAAAAATAATAATTTAAATTCAAAAATGAGTCATTTCTTGCAAAACTCCAAATTCTTATTCTCACTTCACCAAAAGTTGTATAAATACTTCCTAATAAGTTCCAATAATTTTTCAAAATTTATCCCATAATTTTTCTGATTTTTATTCTAATTTAAAAGTCCATTTTTCATTCAAAAATCTCGAAAAATATTTTTTCTAAACTCCCAAACCCACCAAGATTCGAACCAGCGACCAGCGGTGAGGCAGATAGCGCACAAGACCAAAGTGCCACAGCCACTAGGCGATATAGATAGGATTAAAAACCCTATGTTCTGTTCTCGGCGAAATGGGTTTTTAACCCAAAAAAATTAAAAACAGAGTGGCGGTATCGAACCCGAGACCTCCGCTACTGTAGCGACCCAAATCCTTTCCGACCAGTTGGTCTAAGTGAACATATCGATATGATAATAAATAAAATAGGTTTTGTTTTCACTCTCTGTTCAAAACTAAATTTCAAAATTTTCAAAACGAATTTGTCTCTTCTTCTCCTCTTTTGAAACAAAAAATATCCAAAATAAACCTACATTTATTTTAACCATAACCAGTATATTTAAAACTATTTTTCCCTCTTTTAAAACATTTATTTAACCTTAGATTGCATATTATGAATACTATTTCGACATTTGAAAACTATTACATATTTGTTCATAATCAAAGATGATTTTTGTACAAAATTCAATACGATGATGTTTGCTTACACAATGATAACTGAAATATTTTTTAGAGCACAAAAATAAATTTTTATAAGTGAGTAAAAACTTCTATATTAATTAATCTACACATGATACATTTAATTATGCGTATGCAAAAAGACATTCTTTTTCATTTATTCAAATCTTCGACATGAAAAATATCACAATAGGGAAATTCATTACATCTATTAACAAACAATCCGATCAATTCAATTTTAACACACTATGTCAACCAAAAGAACAAGGAGGCCTGGGGATTCTTGATCTAAAGGTGTTCAATGAAGCTCTACTGATGAAGTGGTGGTGGAAATTGCTTGCATCAGATTCCCTGCCCAGCCAAACTCTTGGAAGCCTGTATCAACGCAGTAATTCAAACCAACTAGTATGTCCTTCTACTGCCTCTTGCTTCTGGAAGGGTATATATCCGCTGAAAGAACAATTCCTTATTAACATCCAATGGAGCCTTGGTAAGGGTACGCTCATCAATTTTTGGACGTCCAAATGGATCAATGGAGCCAGCATTTCTTCCCTATTTCCAAATCTGGCTGCCGCGGCATGGAATTCTGAAGCTGACATTCTCTCACAGGGATCTTGGTCTGATGGCTCTTGGACCTGGCAGCCGAGGCTTAATTGCATCCTCACAGAATCAATGAGAGAGGACAAGCTGCGCCTACTTGAGTTGCTTGCAGACTTTCAACCCACAACTTCTGAGGATCAACCATCCTGGCGACTGACCGCTTCCTCTATTTTTACTGTCAAGTCGGCTTATAGCTTTTTCACCATGGCTGGCCTCCGATCCCCTTACTACACTGCTACTTGGTCCTCGCCTGCCCCGCTCAAATGCAAGGTGTTCATCTGGCTGCTTAGTTGGAACAAGCTCAACTCAAAGGAATTTCTTCTCTCTAAAGGATGGTCGGGCGACACTACATGCACAGCTTGTGCATGTCCTGTTGAGTCGACCTTTCATATCTTTTTTGAATGCCCAGTTGCTGTTGCAACTTGGAAACACTTCACCACTATGCTCAATATTCATAACATGCCTCATCATTTACACGAGTGCTTCACGACCTGGTGTTTTGGAAATCACAATCACAGATCCACTTGGCATCTTTTAACTGTCTCAATTTGCTGGAGTCTGTGGCTTGCTAGAAATCAACGCACTTTTTCTTCTAAGGCAGTGCAAGCAAAGGACATTATTACTAATGCAATTTTTTATTTTCGCTCTTGGCTAGATGGGATGGACAGCGGGAAAAAGAAGGCAAAGTTGATGACCGAGATGGAAATGGCAGGAGTGCAAGATGCTCTTTTAAAGCAAGCACTCATAAGGGCTGATCAGTTGGATAGCGACGAGGGGAGTTGCTCGACCTAGTCTTGCAGTTCAGAGCTCCTTTATTAGTTGATGATTGTTTCTTTTTGGTTTTTTGGACTTATAGTTTTTTTGTAACTCTGCTGATGTAACTCGGGAGTATTATTTTTTGGATGTCTGATAGAGGTCTTTTGTTTATACGAGTTTCTAAATTGTTGATGGAGAAGGGGGATGAGATCATGTTTTTGTGACTAGTAGTGGAGTACGACAATAGTCCGCTGCCCTCTCTACGACACAGATGCATGCTATCTCAAACCTGGACTCATCAAATGACTCGTTGTCTTTGGAAACCTCTACTCAAATTGCTTTTTTGTAATAGTGCTTTAACTTTTTTAATATATATATATATTTTTTCTGTGATGTAGGACAATCCTACCTTTTACTCGTCAAAAAAATTTTTAACACACTATTCTACTTAGCATTTTTAATCAAAAGCATGGTTCAATTTCTTACTAGCGAAATGTCACATAATTGAAATTTAAACATAATCAACATGCATTCTAATGTTTATAACAATGAGAAACATAAACCTTTACTCATAGGCAATAACTCTAGTAATCAATCAACACATTTGCTAATTAACAATTTTCTTCTAATTAAACAAGCGTGTATTTCATTTCAACTAGTAGCTTATAATAATAAATCAAATTTCATTTTCTAGCATGCTTTCTAGTCTAGAAGTCATGAGAAACACCCACCTTTTGAAAAAAAAACCAATTAAGAAGATCTCCAGAGCCTCCTAGATTGAGAGCGAGTGCCTTCTCCTCCTAGATTGCAATGTACGACTCCTCCTCCTTGCTCCTTGCCAAAACCGAGAGCTCCTAGAGTGGGGTTTGAATAGCCAGCCTCCAAGGGAAACACAACACACAACTCACACACTAATATGTATATATCTCCTATATAATGTCTCCTTTAATATTTGCTTTAGTGTAGAATACAAGCATGAAGGGGGGTATTTATACTATTTTAAGAGTAGATTGGAGGGCTAGGATAGGTTGGATAGTTGTAGAATGGAGGGCTAGGATAGGAGTGGAAGTTATAGCAACCACCCACACACAAATAAACTACCCATGCGCACAAACCCACTCTCCCATTCCTTCCATGCACAAACTGGCGCCAAATAGTGTGCATTGCACACTACGTGCTTCGCACGTGCTACCTAGTACCCCTATTTAGAAGTTTGTACAATTTTAATTAATCAAAATGTTCACCATTTGTCTCTACATGACAAGTGTGACCATTTAATTGATTTATTAAATTTATGTGCTTCACAATTAGTGGGCTTAGGCTCGTGGGTCAAGACAACCAAATTAATAATTAATTAATGTGGGCTAAAACAAATAAATAGTCTTTAGGCTTTAGAAATAGGCTTTTAGAAAAATAATTGGAAAGTAATTGTTCATACTAAAAATGAGATCTTATATATAAAATAAATAAATAATATACACATGAAGTTTGCACGTGCACAACACGTGAAAATTAATATTTTTATAAAAAATGAAATTTTAGGATATTACAAGGTCGGGGGGTTTTCTTCTTTCTCTGTAGAGTCGGGAATAGTAGTCTCCACACTGAATTCGGTCAAGGCCTGGGACTTGATGGTCTTTCTTGGGCGATAGCTGATGTTGTGCTAACTTAGTTTGATGGACCACTTCATCAACCTTCCAGAGCTTTCGTGTTTGAGGAGCACTTTCTTGAGTTGCTGGTCGGTGAGGACACATAGGGATTGTGCTTGGAAATAGGGGCGGAGTTTGCGAGCGGCTGTGACGAACGCATAGGCCATCTTTTCCATCTTATAGTAATAGATTTCTGCGTTATGGAGTACCTTGCTCACATAGTAGATCGGTTTTCGAACTCTGTCTTCTTCTCTAATCTGGATGACGCTGAGAGTTTGGTCTGAGGTGGCTAGGTAAAGGTAAAGGATTTTTCCTAGCTCGGACTTGCTTAGGAGCAGAGGATTGACGAGGTATGCGTTGAGTTGTTCAAAGACAATTTGTTGTTCTTCCCCTACTCGAAACCTTTCACGTTCCGTAGGACTTTGCAAAATGGCCAACATTTCTCTCCAGACTTAGAGAGGAATTAGCCGATGGCGGCTAAGCGGCCGGTGAGTTTCTACACTTCCTTGTCAGTAGTTGGGGGAGACATGTTGCAAATTGCCTAGATCTTCTCGGGATTGGCTTCGATTTTCCTTTGACTAACCATGAATCCCAAGAATTTACCAGAGGATACTCCGAAAGCACATTTTGAATGGTTCAATCAGAAGTTATGCTTGTGTAATTCTTCATATTCTTCTTGGAGATCTGTGACATGGTCTTCTTTTCGGAGACTTTTGACTAGTATATCATCCATGTACACCTCCATGTTTCTGCCGATCTAACTTTTGAAGACCTTATTTACTAGATGTTGATAAATATCATCGGTGTTTTTAAGGCCAAAGGCATGACTCAATAGCAATATAGACCCTAATCTGTGATAAAAGACATATTCGGGATTTCAGGTGAAACATTTGGATTTGACTATACCCAGGAGAATGCATCCATGAAGGTTAGGAGTTCATGCCCCGACATGGCATCAATCAGTGCGTCTATGCTTGGGAGATGGAATGGATCTTTCGAGCATGCCTTATTTGAGATTTGTGAAGTCTATGCACATTCTCCGCTTACTGTTAGCTTTCTGCACCATGACCACATTTGCTAACCACTTTGGGTAGTTAACTTCTTGGATGAAGCATGCGGCTAGGAGTTTGTCGACTTATTCTTTAACTTCTTGTAGTCTTCGTTACCACTTTGTGGAAGTATTCAAAGATTTAACTTAGGGCTCCAAAAAAACATTCTCGGGAGCAAATTTGCGGTGCCTTTGTTGGGAGCATCCGAGCTCATACTAAGGTGGTGAATGAATAGGTCTCCATGGATTCCTGGCATGTCAGTTGCGTTCCAGCTTGATTCTCTCTTATGTAGGCATTGAAATGCTCCTTGAGTTGGAAAGGAAGAGTCTTGTTGACACGAAAGCTCTTGATCTAATCCTCTTGAGTGGAAGGGATCTCTTCCAATTCATCCATGGTTTCTGGGTTTGTGTGGCTGCTTTCTGGCTGCAGTTTTGTAATGCCCCGAATTTCAAAATATGATAATTCGTAGCACAACAAGATCTTTACTTCATTTAGTACAATTTTACAAGGAAATTAAAAAAAATTCATACAACACTGTTCTATTACATCAACGCAGCGGAAATAAATAAATACAGCATGATAATTACAACTTTAATAACAGTAACTTAAATCTAAAAGCAATCTTTAGCATCAACTCATTTTTGTGTTCTTTTTGCCAATCCAAGCCCTGCACTAAAAACTGTGGGCACGTCAGTTGTTTTCAACAGACGCAATATTATAAAATAGCGATCCTCACTATGCCGTAATATAACGATTATTTATACTTTAGCATACACAAACTTGAATGGTAAAACAAAGTGTGAAAAGTGACTATGCTAAACATGTCAGTGTATGATATGCCTTAGATGCCTAATGTATATGTTTATACTACGATGCACTAATGCATACTTGTTCGGATTCTATGCATCCCATACTACATAGGTCCGAGGGAAAAACTCATGAGGTACTCCACATTATAGGGTTTACATCCACGTAATGCAACCTAACCCAATGAATATACTCCAACACGTAGTCACCGAAGAGTCGCACCCCCAGAATATTGGACCTTACCAGCCTACCGCTAACCCACCTCAATGGATTTACCAGGCATATCCTCAGCCACGAATCCTAGCAAGTTGATCTCTCGCAACTAAGAAACAGGCCTACTCCTAGCCCACCTCGGTGGATTTACCAGCCGTATCCTGTCCGTCCCGAACATTCCTAGGAACTGCAGTCTCTTTACTGGCCTTTCCGATGATAGACAGACATAACCCTACCCCACACCAAGGATTTACCGGGCGTATCCTCAGTCATGAACATTCCTAGGGACTGCAGTACTTTACCGGCCATTTCACCGACCTCACCGGCTTACCCTTAACCCACAAGTGTAGATTTACTTGGCGTATTCCTCGATCTCGAACCCATAGGAGTTGCACATTCTTTACTAGACATGTTTGTCATTATTTCTATCATATCTTCTTCTAGTTCCTGTCCTTAAGTTTTAGTTATAAACATCGCAACCTAGAGCTAGCTTACCCTGCCGGACTTAATCAACAATACGAGAAATAATAGACCACACTGGCTACCCCTCAAATTTCTTTATTCATAAATTGCTGGTTACCAAGGGTCTCGCCTAGGCTCTAAATTCAAACAACCATCTCAATGGAGATCAATTAGGTTATATCTAACCTCAATAAAACTTTTTATTCATTATCTTCTTTATCCACTTTCTTGTAGATCATGAAGTCTTCAACTTCGATAACAACATTCACTTAAATCAAATTATTTTGGAAACATCCTTAGTTAATGAACAAATGAATCCACTTTAATAATTATCAATATTCTTTTAATTAATAAAATCTTCTCATGTTGTCTAAATATATTTCAAGTACATTTCCTAGTACAAATGTTCTTTAAATCAAAAGTCCTTTCACGATTAATTCACTAGAACCTTGATTTAAATTTCATATTCATGCTTTGATTTAATTATTAACCACCTCAACTATTTCTGCAACTCATAAATTTGTATTCATAAAATTTCACAAGAAGTGCTTTAAATTTATATTCCACAACCAATTTACTAACTAATATACATTTTTAATACTCATCAAATAAACAAAAACATGCCCTTTAGATTCTAAAATATCTCTAGAATTGTGTAAAAATAGCTCCAAAATAGTCTACTAATGTTGTGTGAATTTTCTGTGAACTTTCCGATAAAAATTACACTCAAAATCCAAATTTTTTTTGCTTTAAACCAAATTTTCGCTCTACCTGCTTCGAACCCGCGACCCCAAGGCTCAGGCCGCCACATGGCACACGCAGGCGCAGCACGCACGCACTAGCCACCAATGCCAATGAATTAATTGACATAAATAGAGTTAAATTATTTAAGTATCAACTCTCGGTTTAATCCACCACTTAAAAATATAGACATTCAAATAACTTCGACTCATTATAAAAAAATTATTCGCTGTTCCTATTCAATTTAAAATGTCCAGTAATGGAAATCCTACTGAGTTTTCATGTAAGAAGGTAATTCTACACAATTTAAAGATAGATAGCAAATTGAAAACATTTCACACATCACATTCATACATTTTTCTTTTAAATGTCGAATTAACATGATGGAAAATTTCCCCCTAACAATCAATTCATATACAATTCAATTTCCTTCACAATTTGCCTAAAAATCTACTCACACTAAATTAAGATTGGCATGGCATCACATATAATAATTTGCACAACTTACATTTTAATTTCACATAAAATCTACCTCTTAAAATTTTCATTAACATAAATTTTATAAATCACTAAAATTTTAGATTATTTCTACCACATGCATCAAATCAAAATTTGGAAATAAACTAAGCAATTTACATCTATAGTTGTAATTTAAATCTTCTAAACACATAATTAAACTACAATTTAGAAAGCATATAGAAATACCCACCTTATGGAAGAGTATACTAGTAGTGATTCCCTTCAAAGTCTCCAAGAAAACCCCACAAAAGAGATCTCCACCGAAATGCATAGCAGCAACCCGCAAGCCACCCTATGCTCTGATTTTCTTTTATTATTATTATTTGGTTGTGTATATTGAATGGTTTAGATTAAGGATAGTTATAAGATTTAATTAAGTTGTTGTATTAATTAATTAACCCACTTATTTATCCACTACCCCACTAATCCATTCTCTCTCTCCCACTCACCAAGTCAGCTGGCCAATCTTTGTGTGGGAAAACACGTGCACATGCACACTCTTTTATTAATATTTGTATTTAATTTAAAACATAGGTTATAATATATAGTAAGTATTTAAATAAAATTAGTTTAGTTTAATTATAAATTAGATTTTTCATGCACAACAAAAATAAACACACACACACTTCAAAATTTCATTTTGAAAAAGAATATAACCGACACGTGCACTGAAAACACGTGAGTCACACGTAAAAATAAATATTCAAATACGAAATTGATTTTATTAGCAGAGGGATATTTAAAAAAATACAACATAGAAAAAATATCTTTCATTAATTTTATATATACCACAACGTAATCAATAAGTACATAGAAAACACGTGCACCGCACGAAAAAATATTTTAATCAAAATAGAAGAAAAATAATTTTCCGTTTATAAAAGGGATTTGAACTGGTTATAAAATAAATAATTGAAATACATAGAAAATATTACACATAACGGTAGAATATCTGTAATCAACACGTGCATCGATAACACGTACAATGCACGTAAAACACAAAAATTAAAATTAATATTCGAGTTGGAAAAAATAGGATAAAAATGAATTTTGAGATAACGGAAAACATATAAATAATCGAAATATAAAATACGTATGTCATTTATATAAAAATACATTACGAATATTGCTCGTAACGGTACAAAATATATGTGTGTAACACACGAGGACAAAATTATCTTTACTCAATTTTGCGGGGTGTTACAAGTTCGATGGCATCAAGAAGAAGAACCGAGCCCCTATTGTAGTAGTGTAGCAGGCTCCGCCTGCCACTTGGCTTCCTACGACATAGCATATGCCTGATGATGTAGGAACTTCATCTTCATGTGAAATGCAGAGGTGACTGCATGGAAAGCTGCTAGGCCTGAGCTGCCGAATAAGACATTGTACACGGCTCTGATGTTGACTACCATGAAGTATAATGCCTCTATTCGATTTGTGAAACTTTTCCTACTGTCACATCAAGCATAATGATTCATTCAACTTGGATGGGTGCACCTGTATAACCGGCTAGCTTGAGCCGATCCCGTGAGAGCTTGAGAGTGTCGAATGTGGCTAGGAAGAGGATATTTACAGAGCTGTCGTTGTCTACAAGGGTGCGCCGTACCTCATGATTTGTCATGCATAGGTTTATGATCATTAAATAGCAATGAGGCATCTGGACACCTTCTAGATCTTTGTTAGAAAATGGCACAAGGATACTCATGCTCTTGGCAGGCGGAAATGTTGTGTACTTAGTTAACCTCCCTTACAAAATCTTTACAGGAGGAGTTGGAATCTCCCCCCATCAGACATCCGTGAATGGAGTGGAGAATGACCATATGTTCTGAGTCTTGGGATTCAATTGGCTTCTCTTGATGCTTATTAGCCCCTCGAGCTGCAGGGTTTCGACATTGTTATCTTTTTGAATGAATTGGGAGAGGTAGTCTCGACGAATCAGACACTCAAGTCATTCTTTGAGGGCTCAGAAGTTATCAGTGGTGTGTCCATGGTCTCTGTGAAACATGCACAACTTGTTCCTATCCTTTCTCTTACTAGTATGTGGTCATCTTGGCAGGAGGACGGACTATTCCGTCTTTTTCAACTTCCATGAGGATGGCAGACAAACTTGTATTCAGGGGGGTGAATTTGTCGAAGCGTGGTGTTGGAGAGGGACGACATTGACCTGTGTGGTCTTTGTGAAATTTCTTGGTCCCTTCATCGCTTGTCACTACAACACAGGTTCGATTTATCGGCGTATATTCCTCGGCGTTTTACTATTCGCGTTGGGTAGGGAGTGACCAGGAATAGGACATCAGATTAGATGGTTATACACTGACGGCCTCTATAAAATGCCGGGGAATCATGATATTCATCGGCGTTTTATTTAAAAATGCCGGTGAAGGGATATTATTCACCGGCAATTTAATAAAACACGCCGGCGAATATACAGATACATTCATCGGCGTTTGTAATTTCAAATGCCGGTGAATTAACTGAGATAAATCCCCGCGAACCCTAACATTTCACTCGCTAATTTCCCAAACCCAATTTTTGGCCGCCTTCGTTTTCCCTCCTCCCTCTCTCTATTTCGCATGCTTTGCCTCCGTCATCTTCGACAGCCCAATTTGATTTCCCTCCTCCCTCTCTCTATTTCGCGGTGAATTTATGATCGAGAACCACCGCTCGTCGCCCCTGCTCTCTCTCTATCTCCTACGCCACCGCTCGTCGCCCCCCTCTCTCTCTCTTCGGTAATTTCTCTTGATTTCTCTCCTTTTCACAATCAAAGATGCTGAATTCATGCATCTGATTGTCATCTTAGCATGACTTTTTTTACCAAAATGGGTTGACTGTCATCTAAGGATGCTAGCTGTATACCAAAATCCTGTAAATCTGTACAAGAATTGGGCTGAACAAACCTTGTGCAGATTTCTTTTGGAGCCACAAACATCAATGGTTTAGTTGGGATGAAGAATTAATAGAGAAACATATATGCTTAGATACTGGAAATTTTCATTTTCTTTTACTGTTAAAGAAACTGAATTCATGCATCTGATTGTCATCTTAGCATGATTTTTTTACCAAAATGGGTTAACTGTTAACTAAGGATGCTGTATGTATACCAAAATCCTCCAAATCTGTATAAGAATTGGGCTGAACAAACCTTGTGCAGGTTTCTTTTGGAGCCACAAACATCAATGGTTTAGTTGGGATGAAGAATTAATAGAGAAACATATATGCTTAGATACTGGAAATTTTCATTTTCTTTTACTGTTAAAGAAGCTGAACTCATGCATCTATTTGTCATCTTAGCATGATTTTTTTACCAAAATGGGTTAACTGTCAACTAAGGATGCTAGCTGTATACCAAAATTCTCCAAATCTATACAAGAATTGGGCTGAACAAACCTTGTGCGGGTTTCTTTTGGAGCCACAAATATCAATGGTTTAGTTGGGATGAAGAATTAATAGAGAAACATATATGCTTAGATACTGGAAATTTTCATTTTCTTTTACTGTTAAAGAAGCTAAATTCATGCATCTGATTGTCATCTTAGCATGATTTTTTTACCAAAATGGGTTGACTATCATCTAAGGATGCTAGCTGTATACCAAAATCCTCCAAATCTATGCAAGAATTGGGCTGAACAAACCTTGTGCAGGTTTCTTTTGGAGCCACAAACATCATGATTTAGTTGGGATGAAGAATTAATAGATAAACATATATGGTTAGATACTGGAAATTTTCATTTTATTTTACTGTTAAAGAAGCTGAATTCATGCATCTGATTGTCATCTAAGGATGCTAGCTGTATACCAAAATCCTCCAAATCTGTACAAGAATTGGGCTGAACAAACCTTGTGCAGGTTTCTTTTTAAGCTACAAACATCAATGATTTAGTTGGGATGAAGAATTAATAGAGAAACATATTAGTAGCCATATTAGTTTCTTTTGTGCAGGTTTATTATTATTATTGTTATTATTATTATTATTATTATTATTATTATTATGATTATTATTATTATTATTATTATTATTTTGGGATAAGTAACTGATTATTAGTAGCCATGAACAGAATAGTTCATAAGTCATCAGATCTTCCTGTTATCGTATTTACAGCACGACGCCCTCGTTATTCGTCCGATTCCTCTTCCTCAGCAAATACCCTTTACCATCATCATCTCCTTCAATGGAAAGCCAAATACAGGTGAGACTATAGTCGAATCGATATTACACTCGAACACAAGGTGTGCGATAAAATGCCACTAAGGTGGTTGTGATAATTTCCACAAAGGTAGTTTAGGGTTATATGAATAGAGTAGATTGTATTAAGATTTAATTGTTTTTTTATACATTTTTGGAACCACGATTTCTTTATTTTACAGTTAGTTGTTATATTATTTATTTATTTGCAGCTAGGGATGATTTTTAAAAAGGTGAAATTAAATATACAAAATGCCTTTTTACTGTTAATACTATTTAATATATCAAATTTTAATTTCAGATTGTGTGCTATTGTTATAATGGATAGAAGTTGGATTAGTAAACTACGATTATCCAAGGAGTACCGTGATGATATTAAAGATTTTATTATTTTTGCCAAACGACATTCCCGTGATCCCAACCTAATCCTTTATCCATGCCTCCGGTGTACAAATTGTAATTTGAGGACATGTGACGTAGTACATACAGATTTGGTTGTCAACGGTTTTCTTCAAGGGTACACACTGTGGTTTTATCATGGAGAGGATCATACGTCAGCTCCTGTTTGTCCGGTTGTATTAGAAAATGAAGATGAGCCCTTAGTGAACGAAGACTTAAGTGTTCCCGATGAGATGCATGCTTTGTTGCAAGACGCATTGGGGATTCATAATGTTTCTTTCCACACCAATAATCCAACAACCCAAGTTCATAATGAGTCAACAGAAACATCACACATTGGTGGTGGGGTGGACGAGGAAATGCCTGACCCCACCCCTGAAAATAATAAACAGCAAGAATCCTTCGCTAAGTTGCTTGAAGATGCTAGTACTCCGCTGTACCGCAATTGCACCAAATTTTCTAAATTCTCATTCATTGTCAGACTATTTCAGATTAAATGTTTAAACGGGTGGTCTGCTAAGTCCTTCAGTATGCTACTTGAACTGTTGAATGAAGCATTTCCAAAAATTTGTATTCCAAACTCAGCCTATAAAATCAAAAAATTCCTAAGTTCTTTCGATCTAGGGTATGAGAAGATAGCAGCATGTCCAAATGACTGTATGCTTTTCACGAGAGGTAAGGAAAGTCTGGAGAATTGCAAAGTCTTTGGTTCTTCGAAATGGTCAGAAACACCAAATCAAGACGATCAAGCCAGTGGATCTACTAAGCGAAGTAGGAGAAAGAAGTCTGCCAAAATACTGCGTTACTTTCCTCTGATTCCTAGGCTACAAAGGTTGTTTATGTCTACGAAAACTTCTTCTGATATGAAATGGCATGCTGAAGGTCACACTAATGATGGGATTCTTAGACATCCTGCTGATTCTCAATCTTGGAAAAAATTTGATGAAAGATATCCCAATTTTGCGGAAGATCCTCGGAATGTGAGACTTGGACTAGCTAGTGATGGTTTCAACCCTTTTAGGCAAATGAGTAGTACATACAGCATATAGCCTGTTGTGTTAATACCATACAATTTGCCGCCTTGGAAATACATGAAGCAGTCCTCATTTATTTTGTCCATGATAGTTCCTGAACCGAAAGGTCCTGGAATGATATAGATGTGTACCTACAGCCGTTAATAGATGAACTTAAGAAATTGTGGGTAGGTGTTCCAACATATGATGTTGTGGCTAAGGAAACATTTTCTCTTCGGGTCATGTTGTCTTGGACAATAAATGATTTTCCAGCATATGCAAATTTATCTGGATATAGCACTAAAGAACGTTATGTATGTCCTTGTTGTGCTGACCAAACTAGTTCAAGGTGGTTGTACAATGGCAGAAAGTTTTGCTATATGGTTCATAGGAGATGGTTGCCTGACACACATATATTTCGGGCAGAGACAGCAACATTTGATGGTACCGACGAGTGAGAACATGCTCCTGGAGCTTCTTCTGGGTTAGATATTTTAAGGCGGGTAGATGGTCATCAGTTCAAATATGGACAAGAACCACAAGTCAGCAAAAAGGGCAAGAAAAGGGCAAGGCTGGAGCAATGTGAGGAGACCGATCTATGTGGCGAAGATGAGGATCAGAACATGACGAGTTTAGGTGCATGGAAGAAGAAGAGTATTTTCTTCAAGTTGCCGTATTGGGAATTCAACTTATTGCGACATAATTTAGATGTAATGCATATCGGAAAAAATATTGGTGAAAATTGTATAGGAACAGTTATGGGAGATGACCGGAAGACAAAGGATAATCTCAAGAGCCGACTTGATTTGAAGTCAATGGGCATCCGACATGAGTTGCACCCAGAGGAATTACCGAACGGGAAAGTACTCCTACCTCTTGCAATCTATTCAATGTCAAAATCGGAGTTGGAATTGTTTTGCAAAGTTCTACTGGAACTTAAAGTTCCTGATGGCTATTCTTCTAACATAGCAAGATGTGTCAACTTTAAAGAGAAGAGGCATCAGGGTCTAAAGTCACACGACTACCATATACTAATGCAGGATATCCTTCCTGTGGCCCTAAGGTCTTCAATATGTGAGCAAATTACTGCTGTCCTAAAAGATCTTTGTAGCATATATAAAGGTATTTGCTCAAGAATGCTTCGTGTTGAAGATATTGAACAATTGGAGCAGCGGGTAGCATTGACACTTAGTAAAATAGAGATGATATTTCCTCCATCGTTCTTCACTATAATGATTCACTTGATAATCCACCTTGCTGGTGAAGCCAGAATCGGCGGTCTTGTTCACTATCGGTGGATGTATCCCATCGAGAGGTAAAAGAATTCATGCATCTTACAAAACTGAGTTTTCAAAAGCTCATTTCTTTTAAACCCCTACTCCGCTCTAATTCATTAATTGTACATGTTCAAGTATCTATACCGGCTCAAGGGTTATGTTAAAAATAGAGCATATCCTGAAGGGTCAATAGCTCAGGGATATCTATCAGAGGAGTGTTCACATTTTTGTTCCAGGTATTTGCAGGGTATAGAGACATCTTTGACTAGACCAAGGAGAAATCCAGACATTTCCAACCTTGATGGTGCTAAATATCTTTTCGATACCGCTGGCACTACTGTTGGTAAAGTTGATGCATTTGAGCTAGATAACTTAACGTAGGAACAGGCACATCGATATGTGCTAGACCACCATGCATCAGTGGAACCATTTCGAAAGTAAGTTGCTTTTGAATTTAAATCGAATATAGTGAAAACCGTAGAGTTCGATATTAACTTACTTTTGTTATTCCTTATTTCAATTGCTTGTATTTTAGCAAATTTGTCAGGGACATCAAACGAAGGGCTAGACCAAGAAGACTACCACCACGTGAACAAAACAAGTTGATGAATGAAAATTTTCATAAGTGGTTTGAATCTCATGTAGGTGAATTAAGAAAATGCAAGTTAATCTTCATTATATCTACATTATCCATGGTGCTGATACGATTTGCGCAAAATTAAAAGGTACATTCTTTGGGTCCTGAAGGTGTGTCATCTGAAATACAAGTACTTGCCAAAGATCCCTATAAGATGGTCAAAAGATACGGAGGATACATATTCAATGGCTTTAGATTTCGTACTAAGGATCGTGAATGTAATTTGAAGTCTCAAAATAGTGGAATGGTAGTGATTTCTAAGACTAGAAGTTATGCTTCCAAGTCGGACACGAGGCCGGTAGATGGAGATCTCGACTACTATGGAGTGCTCACGGATATCATTGAGTTGAATTATTTTGGTTATTTTCGTGTTGTCTTATTTTGTGGGGATTGGGCTGAGTTTGATAGAAATTTTGCTAATAACAAGGATAAGTTAGGCTTCACAGTTGTAAACTTCTCAAAATTGATTCACATCGGTACACACATTAGCCACGAACCATTTGTGTTCCCATCCCAAGTGCAACAAGTGTTCTACATTGAAGATCCAACCCTGCCAAAATCGTATGTGGCTCTCGTTATGCAACCAAGAGCTGTATTCCAACTGGGCGATACTTCAGAAGATGAAGACGGTGAAGTCATGGACGGTTACATTGCTTCTGAGTTTCCTATGTTTGATGTAAACACAACCAACGGCAGAATTTGCGGGACTTGGCTCCGCAAGGATGGAGAAATTGACTATAGGCTATGACATAATATTTTAGTGATGACCTTTTAGAAATTTACTACTATATATAGGCTATAGCAATGTTATTGTTTATATATATCTTCAGTTGCTTTTACTTTTTGATGATTTATAGCTTATTTTTATAAATGGCTAATAATTTGTCGAAATCTCATCTGCTTTTAACTCTGATTGTTATGTCCTTTTACAGACTAACGCTCGGAAAAAGTTTGATGAAATCTCTTCTGCTTCAGATTCTGACCGTACGGCGGCATCCACAGATTTTCGTACCCGCCAGCGACTTGCCTTGACCGTAGTTAGGGGAAAGGAGAGGCATGGACGTGTCCGTGGTATGGGGCTAGGACCAACCCCCTCGCGGTTATTCGGGTGGAGTGAATTTACTTCAAGTGGCACTCCTCCAAGAACAAATGGCACAGTTAATAGGGCAGAAATCTCTAGTCCGACCACCGGTAAGTCTTTAAATTGGTAATTTTGAAGAGATTATAATTTTGAATGCATGAAAGACACGTATTAGTGTTTGTGAGTCTGCATTGTGGCTATCGTCTAGTGGCTGTCGTCTATGTTTCTTAATTGGGCTATGATTAGAAAGAAAGGGTTCGAGTGGAGATCTGGAAACCCATATAGAGACATCTCGTTTATTATAATCTATTATTATTGTTGGACCAACCCCCTCTTGTTGTTGTTGCTGATGTCTCTTTGTGTGCGTGTTGAAGAGAAAGAAGGGATGAAAGAGAGTTGAGGAAAATGCCGCTATGTTAGCCTGGTGTATCCTCATTCTCTACCATTCCTCTTTCTGGCTCCATTTATGGCTTCTATATTAAATTGGTTTCCTTCCACGATGACAGTTCCGTAAAACTACACTTGATATGAGCCCTGTTCTTATTGTTCTTCAATAAAATTAGGAGTTTTGGTGATCCAACTAGTGATCATAGCTGCACCCCACTGCATACTCACAAACACTAATACGTGTCGTTTATGTATTCTATGACCAATCCCACTTTGGCATATAGCATGCTTAGATGACATTCTATGACCTGCACACATGCTTGTTCAGCCCAATTCTTGTACAGATTTGGAGGAATTTTGGTATACAGCTAGCATCCTTAGTTGACAGTTAACCCATTTTGGTAAAAAAGCATGTTAAGATGACAATCAGATGCATAAATTCATCTTCTTTAACAGTAAAATAAAATGAAAATTTGCAGTATCTAAGCATATATGTTTCTCTATTAATTCTTCATCCCAACTAAATCATTGATGTTTTTGGCTCCAAAAAAAACCTGCACAAGGTTTGTTCTGACCAATTCTTGTACAGATTTTGGGAATTCTGAAGTTTTTAGATCCAGGATCACAAATTTTGATTAGGCTGTGATTGGATTGTTTAGTGACTGTCAACAAGTGTTCTTAATTGTGCTGTGATTAGAAAGAGACGAGTTGGAGTGGAGATCTGGAAACCCATATAGAAATATCTCGTTCATAATAATTTATTATTATTGTTGTTCTTGTCGCTCTTGCTGTTGTTGCTGATGTCTCTTTATGTGCGTTTGCTGAAGAGAAAGCAGGGATGAGAGAGAGTTGAGAAAAATGCCGCTATGTTAGCCTGGTGTATCCTCATTCTCTACCATTCCTCTTTCTGGCTTCTATATTAGGTTTCCTTCCACGATAACAGTTCTTTAAAACTACACTTAATATGAGCCCTATTCTTATTTTTCTTCAATAAAAAAGGGAGTTTTGGTTATCCAACAAACATGTCCAGCATACTTCCAAATGGCATTTCCTTTAGAAAATCGGGCTCCAAGGAATCGATCTATGACTAGAATCTCCATTCAAAGCCCAATCAAAATTTGTCATCCTGGATCTAAAATCTTCTTTGAGCCACAAACATCAATGATTTAGTTCGGATGAAGAATTAATAGACAAACATATATGCTTAGATACTCGAAATTTTTATTTTCTTTTACTGTTAAAGAAGCTGAATTCATGCATCTGATTGTCATCTTAGCATGATTTTTTTACCAAAATGGGTTGACTGTCAACTAAGGATGCTGTATGTATACCAAAATCCTCCAAAACTGTACAAGAATTGGGCTGAACAAACCTTGTGCAGGTTTCTTCTGTAGCCACAAACATCAATGGTTTAGTTGGGATGAAGAATTAATAGAGAAACATATATGCTTAGATACCAGAAATTTTCATTTTCTTTTACTGTTATACAAACTGAATTCATGCTACTGATTGTCATCTTAGCATGATTTTCTTAGCAAAATGGGTTGACTGTCAACTAAGGATGCTAGCTGTATACCAAAATCCTCCAAATCTGTACAAGAATTGGGCTGAACGAACCTTGTGCAAGTTTCTTTTGTAGCCACAAACATCAATGGTTTAGTTGGGATGAAGAATTAATAGAGAAACATATATGTTTAGATACTGAAAATTTTCATTTTCTTTTACTGTTAAAGAAGCTGAATTCATGCATCTGATTGTCATCTTAGCATGATTTTTTTACCAAAATGGGTTGACTGCATCTAAGGATGCTAGCTGTATACCAAAATCATCCAAACCTGTACAAGAATTGGGCTGAACAAACCTTGTGCAGGTTTCTTTTGGAGCCACAAACATCAATGGTTTAGTTGGGATGAAGAATTAATAGAGAAACATATATGCTTAGATACTGGAAATTTTTATTTTCTTTCACTGTCAAAGATGCTGAATTCATGCATCTGATTATCATCTTAGCATGATTTTTTTACCAAAATGGGTTAACTGTCGACTAAAGATGCTAGCTGTATACCAAAATCCTCCAAATCTGTACAAGAATTGAGCTGAACAAACCTTGTGCAGGTTTCTTTTGGAGCCACAAACATCAATGGTTTAGTTGGGATGAAGAATTAATAGAGAAACATATATGCTTAGATACTGGAAATTTTCATTTTCGTTTACTGTTAAAGAAGCTGAATTCATGCATCTGATTGTCATCTTAGCATGATTTTCTTAGCAAAATGGGTTAACTGTCAACTAAGGATGCTGTATGTATACCAAAATCCTCCAAATCTGTACAAGAATTGGGCTGAACAAACCATGTGCAGGTTTCTTTTGTAGCCACAAACATCATGATTTAGTTGGGATGAAGAATTAATAGAGAAACATATATGCTTAGATACTGGAAATTTTTATTTTCTTTTACTGTTAAAGAAGCTGAATTCATGCATCTGATTATCATCTTAGCATGATTTTTTTACCAAAATGGGTTAACTGTCAACTAAGGATGCTGTATGTATACCAAAATCCTCCAAAACTGTACAAGAATTGAGCTGAACAAACCTTGTGCAGGTTTCTTTTGGAGCCACAAACATCAATGGTTTAGTTTGGATGAAGAATTAACAGAGAAACATATATGCTTAGATACTGGAAATTTTCATTTTCTTTTACTATTAAAGAAGCTGAACTCATGCATCTGATTGTCATCTTAGCATGATTTTTTTACCAAAATGGGTTAACTGTCAACTAAGGATGCTAGCTGTATACCAAAATCCTCCAAATCTATACAAGAATTGGGCTGAACAAACCTTGTGCGGGTTTCTTTTGGAGCCACAAACATCAATGGTTTAGTTGGGATGAAGAATTAATAGAGATACATATATGCTTAGATACTGGAAATTTTCATTTTCTTTTAATGTTAAAGAAGCTAAATTCATGCATCTGATTGTCATCTTAGCATGATTTTTTACCAAAATGGTTTAACTGTCAACTAAAGATGCTAGCTGTATACCAAAATCCTCCAAATCTGTACAAGAATTGGGCTAAACAAACCTTGTGCAGGTTTCTTTTGGAGCCACAAACATCAATGGTTTAGTTGGGATGAAGAATTAATAGAGAAACATATATGCTTAGATACTGGAAATTTTCATTTTCGTTTACTGTTAAAGAAGCTGAATTCATGCATCTGATTGTCATCTTAGCATGATTTTTTTAGCAAAATGGGTTAACTGTCAACTAAGGATGCTGTATGTATACCAAAATCCTCCAAATCTGTACAAGAATTGGGCTGAACAAACCTTGTGCAGGTTTCTTTTGTAGCCACAAACATCATGATTTAGTTGGGATGAAGAATTAATAGACAAACATATATGCTTAGATACTGGAAATTTTCATTTTCTTTTACAGTTAAAGAAGCTGAATTCATGCATCTGATTGTCATCTTAGCATGATTTTTTTACCTAAATGGGTTAACTGTCAACTAAGGATGCTAGATGTATACCAAAATCCTCCAAATCTGTGCAAGAATTGGGCTGAACAAACCTTTTGCAGGTTTCTTTTGGAGCCACAAACATCAATGGTTTAGTTGGGATGAAGAATTAATAGAGAAACATATATGCTTAGATACTGGAAATTTTCATTTTCTTTTACTATTAAAGAAGCTGAACTCATGCATCTGATTGTCATCTTAGCATGATTTTTTTACCAAAATGGGTTAACTGTCAACTAAGGATGCTAGCTGTATACCAAAATCCTCCAAATCTATACAAGAATTGGGCTGAACAAACCTTGTGCGGGTTTCTTTTGGAGCCACAAACATCAATGGTTTAGTTGGGATGAAGAATTAATAGAGAAACATATATGCTTAGATACTGGAAATTTTCATTTTCTTTTAATGTTAAAGAAGCTAAATTCATGCATCTGATTGTCATCTTAGCATGACTTTTTACCAAAATGGTTTAACTGTCAACTAAAGATGCTAGCTGTATACCAAAATCCTCCAAATCTGTACAAGAATTGGGCTGAACAAACCTTGTGCAGGTTCCTTTTGTAGCCACAAACATCATGATTTAGTTGGGTTGAAGAATTAATAGAGAAACATATATGCTTAGATACTGGAAATTTTCAATTTTTTTACTGTTAAAGAAGCTAAATTCATGCATCTGATTGTAATCTTAGCATGATTTTTTTTTCCAAAATTGGTTAACTGTCAACTAAGGATGATGTATGTATACCAAAATCCTCCAAATCTGTGCAAGAGTTGGGCTGAACAAACCTTGTGCAGGTTTCTTTTAGAGCCACAAACATCAATGGTTTAGTTGGGATGAAGAATTAATAGAGAAACATATATGTTCAGATACTGAAAATTTTCATTTTCTTTTACTGTTAAAGAAGCTGAATTCATGCATCTGATTGTCATCTTAGCATGATTTTTTTACCAAAATGGGTTGACTGCATCTAAGGATGCTAGCTGTATGCCAAAATCCTCCAAACCTGTACAAGAATTGAGTTGAACAAACCTTGTGCAGGTTTCTTTTGGAGCCACAAATATCAATGGTTTAGTTGGGATGAAGAATTAATTGAGAAACATATATGCTTAGATACTGGAAATTTTCATTTTCTTTCACTGTCAAAGATGCTGAATTCATGCATCTGATTGTCATCTTAGCATGATTTTTTTTACCAAAATGGGTTAACTGTCAACTAAGGATGCTAGCTGTATACCAAAATCCTCCAAATCTGTACAAGAATTGGGCTGAACAAATCTTGTGTACGTTTCTTTTGGAGCCACAAACATCAATGGTTTTGTTGGGATGAAGAATTAATAGAGAAACATATATGCTTAGATACTGGAAAATTTCATTTTCTTTTACGGTTAAAGAAGCTGAATTCATACATCTGATTGTCATCGTAGCATGATTTTTCTACCAAAAAGGGTTCACTGTCAACTAAGGATGCTGTATGTATACCAAAATCCTCCAAATCTGTACAAGAATTGGGCTGAACAAACCTTGTGCAGGTTTCTTTTGTAGCCACAAACATCATGATTTAGTTGGGATGAAGAATTAATAGAAAAACATATATGCTTAGATACTGAAAATTTTCATTTTCTTTTACAGTTAAAGAAGCTGAATTCATGCATCTGATTGTCATCTTAGCATGATTTTTTTACCAAAATGGGTTAACTGTCAACTAAGGATGCTAGCTGTATACCAAAATCCTCCAAATCTGTGCAAGAATTGGGTTGAACAAACCTTTTGCAGGTTTCTTTTGGAGCCACAAAATCAATGGTTTAGTTGGGATGAAGAATTAATAGAGAAACATATATGTTTAGATACTGGAAATTTTCATTTTCTTTTACTATTAAAGAAGCTGAATTCATGCATCTGATTGTCAACTTAGCATGATTTTTTTACCAAAATGGGTTAACTGTCAACTAAGGATGCTAGCTGTATACCAAAATTCTCCAAATCTGTACAAAAATTGGGCTGAACAAACCTTGTGCAGGTTTCTTTTGGAGCCACAAACTTCAATGGTTTAGTTGGGATGAAGAATTAATAGAGAAACATATATGCTTAGATACTGGAAATTTTCATTTTCGTTTACTGTTAAAGAAGCTGAATTCATGCATCTGATTGTCATCTTAGCATGATTTTTTTAGCAAAATGGGTTAACTGTCAACTAAGGATGTTGTATGTATACCAAAATCCTCCAAATCTGTACAAGAATTGGGCTGAACAAACCTTGTGCAGGTTTCTTTTGTAGCCACAAACATCATGATTTAGTTGGGATGAAGAATTAATAGAGAAACATATATGCTTAGATACTGGAAATTTTCATTTTCTTTTACAGTTAAAGAAGCTGAATTCATGCATCTGATTGTCATCTTAGCATGATTTTTTTACCTAAATGGGTTAACTGTCAACTAAGGATGCTAGATGTATACCAAAATCCTCCAAATTTGTGTAAGAATTGGGCTGAACAAACCTTGTGCAGGTTTCTTTTGGAGCCACAAACATCAATGGTTTAGTTGGGATGAAGAATTAATAGAGAAACATATATGCTTAGATACTGGAAATTTTCATTTTCTTTCACTGTCAAAGATGCTGAATTCATGCATCTGATTGTCATCTTAGCATGATTTTTTTTCCAAAATGGGTTAACTGTCAACTAAGGATGCTAGCTGTATACCAAAATCCTCCAAATCTGTACAAAAATTGGGCTGAACAAACCTTGTGCAGGTTTCTTTTGGAGCCACAAACATCAATGGTTTAGTTGGGATGAAGAATTAATAGAGAAACATATATGCTTAGATACTGAAAATTTTCATTTTCTTTTACTGTTAAAGAAGCTGAATTCATGCATCTGATTGTCATCTTAGCATGATTTTTTTACCAAAAAGGGTTCACTGTCAACTAAGGATGCTGTATGTATACCAAAATCATCCAAATCTGTACAAGAATTGGGCTGAACAAACCTTATGCAGGTTTCTTTTGTAGCCACAAACATCATGATTTAGTTGGATGAAGAATTAATAAAGAAACCTATGTGCTTAGATACTGGAAATTTTCATTTTCTTTTACTGTTAAAGAAGCTGAATTCATGCATCTGATTGTCATCTTAGCATGATTTTTTTATCAAAATGGGTTCACTGTCAACTAAGGATGTTGTATGTATACCAAAATCCTCCAAATCTGTATAAGAATTGGGTTGAACAAACCTTGTGCAGGTTTCTTTTGGAGCCACAAACATCAATGATTTAGTTGGGATGAAGAATTAATAGAGAAACATATATGGTTAGATACTGGAAATTTTAATTTTCTTTTACTGTTAAAGAAGACGAATTCATGCATCTGAAGATTTAAGATCCCGGATGGAAAATTTTGATTGGGCTGTGATTGGATTGTTTAGTGGCTGTCGTCTATGTTCTTAATTGGGCTGTGATTAGAAAGCGAGGGCTCGAGTGGAGATCTGGAAACCCATATAGAGACATCTCGTTTATAATAATTTATTATTATTATTGTTCTTGTCGCTCTTGCTGTTGTTGCTGATGTCTCTTTGTGTGCGTGTGCTGAAGGGAAAGAAGGGATGAGAGAGAGATGAGGAAAATGCAGCTATGTTAGCCTGGTGTATCCTCATTCTCTACCATTTTCTGTTTCCATTTCTGGCTTCTATATTTGGTTTCCTTCCACGATGACAGTTCCTTAAAACTACACTTGATATGAGCCCCTTCTTATTTTTCTTATTTTTCTTATATTTGATTTCCTTCCACGATGACAGTTTCATGGATTGTCTGAACAATCCATGAAAGACATGCTTAGATACTGAATTTTCATTTGTTTTACTGTTTTAGATACTGGATATTTCCAATCAGAGGAGAATATAAAGGTTTTAAGTTAGATACTTGATTTTTATTTGTTTTGCTGTTTTAGATATATGCAAAAACAAAATTAAGTACTAGCTTTTTAGCACTGCAATATAATTATTTTACCTCTCTATATATCATTAACAATACCATTTGCAATTGGAACTTTGATCTTAGAATTTATGAATTTGGTAGATCTTTTGCAAGTTTAAAAAATATGTATATTCTGTATTGTGGTCTACTGTTGAACTAAATTATTGTTTTTTTTTCATAGAGCGGTTTCCGAGATGAAGGAAATTCTGATGATCAGAACTGAAGCTACTCGAGAGGTATGAATCTGTGGTCAGCCTATCCTTGTTGTTATTATGTCCTCCTTGCTGTTGTTATGTCTTGTATTGTTGTTTTAAGTTTTCGTTGGGATATTTGGAATGTTCGTTACTGTATTTGTTAATTATGACACTGTGTTAATTTTGCGGTGAATTTGGACAATGATATAACACGTGTGAAACTTTATTATCTTTAATTCTTGTGTTTGGTTGTGATTTGCGCATTAATATGCCTGAAATTGGTTGAATCAGTTGTGAATTAGTTTACAGATTTTTTAAATAAAATTGTGAATTGAAATCGAATGAAAAACTGGAGTAGGTAAAACAAACGGGCATACACTGGCGTATGAAATTGTGAATTGAAATCGAATGAAAAAATTGGAGCAGGAAAAACAAACAGGCATACACCGGCGTTTCATAAAATGCCGGTGTATCTAATTGTTTAGTTGAAATTTTCGTTAGAGAGGCGTTTCCACACACGCCGGTGTACCCGTAAGTTGCAACAGTACTAAGAAACACCGGCGTTTTATAAAACACCGGTGAATATCTCTATAGCGGCGTGTTTACGACACGCCGGTGCTTGTAAGTATGAAAAGAAGGGCACTCAGAAACAAGTATACACCGGCGTTCTATGACTGCCGGTAAATATTACACATACACCGGCATTTTTACAATCGCCGGTGAAAAGATATATACCGACATTTTGTGACCGCCGGTGAATGTATATAACGACACCCAGAAATTCCCATATACCGGCGTTTTCTGGCCGCCGGTGTATTTTCAAGATATACCGGCGTCCAGTAGAAACGCCGGTGAATACGCCTATTTTTTCGTGACGCTTAATTCGGCGGTATTTGTACCGGCATTTTTATAAACGCCGGTGAATGTTTCACCAGCATAAAAACCGCCGGTGAAGGTCTAAAAAAACGCCGGCGAATAGTTTCTGTGTTGTAGTGTGTATTTTTTTGTTTGTTCCTGGAAGGTGACTCTTTCTTTCCTTAAGGATAGAGACCTTTCTCGGTCCTGACATACTTGTCGCTCCTCTTTAGAAGCTCAATGAAATCTCTGGGTGGCTTCTTCACGAGGGAGGCTTTCAGTTTTTGTGAGTGATGTTGTGACGGAAAGCGGCAGCTGCCACTGACGACCACTAACGAATCTAAGGAAGAGATAGACTTGTTGCGGCTGTGAAGCGCTTGACAAATTCGTTCAACAGTTCTCCACCATTATGTTTCAATTTCAACAGGGAAATCACTTGTTTTTTTCAGCCTTGCGGCTAGTAACGAAGTATACTATGAAAAGCTCTTCGAGCTAGTTGTAGGAGAATATTGACTCTGGAGTGAGGCTGGAGTACCATTCCCTTACTGATCCTTTCAAAGTTACGGAGAATGTTCGGCACATAAGCACGGGTTGTAGACCATCATGATAGTTTTGAAACTCATAGTTTTAAAACTCTCAATATGGTCAGTCGGGTCTAATTAAGCATCGTATGACTCAAATTGAGGGACTTCGATGTTTTTAGGAATGGGTGCATCAAGGATGGATTTGATGAAAGGAGGTCGATTGGGGCGGTAAGTCCTGCTAGAGTGGTTCCCCTTGTTCTTTATCTATTCCAGGTGATCTTCTATTTCTCGGATGTGGCGAAGGACTTGATCGTCCTTTCTCTTGGATCTAGTTGAGTTGCTGGATTCTTCTCTTGATGGAGTACAGTGGCGGCTCCATGAGCGTCGACATTGAACTTGAGTACATTAGATAGCTTGGAGGATGTTATGCTTGAAGTTCTCTAGTTCGTGCCTAGTGACTGATGCTTCTTTATCTTTGTTTCTCTAAAGATCCTTTCGACTCTCACGAGTTAGACTTCTTTCTATAGTGTGCCTTTATGACAGGTGGAATATCTTGATCTTTGCCTTGGGGGAGAGTTGCTTCTACGGTTCAACGTTCTGAGTGGGATGCCTCGGTTCGAGCGAGCCTCTCATCCAAACGGATCCGTAAATCGGTTTCTTGTTTCCTGGCGCTGATTTGGCGGAGATCACTCGACCTCTGGAAACCTCGAGAGGCCATTGAATCTGTGGAAGCATTATGGACTGAGATATGGTTGTGCAAAGGGTACTGTTCATGACAACTTTTCTAGGAGCCCTCTGGTGCCTCTCCGTCGATAGGATTTTGATTAGGCTGTTGGGGCTGATTTGACTGATAAAGAGGAATGGGGTCCTCCACAGAACGAGCTAGTTGACAGAGAGAGTTGGTTCGACGGCTTGAGGCTGTTGCTCTTTCTCTTTGTCTTGGTGGCATGGCAGGAGAATTCGATATTTCTCACAGCAAGTTCTGATCTACGAAGTAGATCTGTGTAGTTTTCTATAAATGATGTCAATATGTTGCTTATTTTGGTGTGGGACCAAAAAAATATTGAGTTTATATTTGAAGAAAACTACTAAAGATTTAACCTTGGATCGTCGTCGTAAAAAGTAGTTAGAGCTCCTGAAAGTAGATCTGGATTGTTGATTGAATACAATGATCTGAATCCGACAGTTGCTGACACAGCCGGTAGTCTGCGAAAAGCCTGAAAGATCGGGGGTGACCCCGACGATAGACCCTCTGACGCTCAAGTCAGAACCAGAGAGAAAAAGAGTTTGAGAGAGAAATTGCAGATTACCTTCTGACTGAGGAGGGGGGTATTTATAGGCCTGAGAAACAGTTTAGGAGATTGATATGAATCCGTTAGATTAATATGAATCTCTTATCTCCTGTTGGTTCTAAGAGATAAGACTCTCTTGTCTGGGGATAAACGATTTGACTTACAACCCTCATGGGCAGGGTGTCTCTCATAGTGGGTATAGTCGCTTTTAATGGGCTTGAAAGCGGATCATGTCCCGAAAATGAGCCTAAAGAATGTATGGACCTGTCAATGAGGTCAGTTATGATTAATCTGTCCGTAGAAGCTTTAAGATATGTATGGAATCGTACGGCCCTGATTTACCGCAATTTTTACCATTATCAAAGAATATTTATTTTTTTATAATAATAATTTAGAAGTTTTCTTAACAAGATTGATACAACAATAAACATACATTATGCAACAACGAAAATAATGCTTTCTATAAAATGTTGTGTCTTAAAACACCCCCAAGGAGTACTTCGTATGAACAAGAACCAAGGAGAGATACCGGAGAGGTCCAGTACTCCATCCCAGCACACAATTTGTATGAAGATTCGTGCACTAATTTGATATGTTTGTGGTTGGATGGGGGGTGCTGGGCCTCTCCAGTACTGGAGTGATTTCAAGTCCGTTGAAGTTGGTGGTTGTGGTAAATTGCGAGGGAAAAATTACATGCGGCCCCAAACACCCACGTGGCGGGCACCCACGACGCAGGAAGGGATCACCTCACGTGTCCTCCTCTTTCTTGTCACCTTTCAACGATCCCCCCCCCCCCCCCCCCCCCCCCCCCCCCCCCCCATTTTTTTGGTCAATTCCCTTCTCCCCATTGTTTAGGAGGACAAGTTAGAGAACTCAAGCCACAAGTATGATGTGCTTCAAATTTGAAGATTAATTAACTCAAAGATTAAGAGCATAAATATGAAACATTAAGTACAAACTAGTTATAAAACACACATGAAATCTTTGTCTCTCACTGCTAGCTATATGTATACATAGTAACATGATCACCATCCCATGCACAATGTATGGTAAGTACACAAACAACAAAGACGAACAATACTCACTAATTAACCAAAAACAAACTTCTCACTGAAGAAAGAGATCACACAAACACCCATGCCATTAGTAAATGAACACTCATATTACAAATAGAACTAGGGAAAAGAAACTTAGGTATGGAAGGCAAACAAACCAAATCCCCCTACGCATCCACACACACAAACTCTATTTGGATTTGAATCCTCTCTCATTACTGAAGTGCAGCATGTATCTGAACATCAATACAATGATGATTAGTGGCTGAAAGATACATACTGGACTCTCCAGTAAAAGAAATACCAGAGAGGATTCAAATAGTAATCTTTCTATTTAAACATCAATGACCCTGAACGACTCGCGGTTCTTGACCACAATATCGTACATGTGCATTGTCCGAAAGTGTCGGAAGTCCTTGGGGAGAGAGATGAGGTCGACTGACGATCTCTTATGATACTGTATAAGATCCGGGTCATCGTAGTACCTCTCCCACCCGAGGTTAAAGAGCTTTCTCTCGAGGGAGCTATAGCAAGTGATCACCTCATTTGTCGGAGTGTGGAGCAACACCTTGCGCCTAGCTGTCGAAGATTGCTCGTTCGCTGGGTTCTCAACGAGCCTCACCACTCCATTCTTGAACACCCAAACTCCGGACATTATCGACCGTATATATGGGAACAGATAGATAGCTAGGATGGTTTGAATTGAATAGGATGGGGGGATGTGGGTATTTATAGATGGAAGGGAATTGAGTGTGAAGGTAAAAACTTAGTGAAAGGACCACATTTATGCTCAATATTAGTTGTGGGGTCCTAGGTTTAAATTACAAAGATTCTGCACGGTTGTCCGGCACCGGACACATGGTGACTTTTAAATGGCGGCCAATTAGATTTAACGTAGTATTACTACAACAAGTGCAAGTAATGTCTGAAAGTGAAAGGGTATAGGGAATATTGATTTTGCACCCCTATTTCCAAACCATCTTTTAATTCTTTTATGATCACTTTGTGATTCTCATTAGGGTAAATTTTATTAAATCCTACCCAGTTTTCATGAATTTATAGAAAATTCTACTAATATATATATATATTTTGCAGTTTAGCATACTATTGGCCAAAGTAGTTACAGTTTACCCTACTTTGTTCAAAATCTCTATAAATTAATGTTTTGGAGGGTTTTTTTTTTCTTATGCCTAAAATACCCCGAGTGATTAATTCACTATTAAAGGTACTTCAATGTATAAAAATTGGTGAACAAGGACAAAATATTTTCTAATAAGACCATTATTTCTGAAATACAAACAAATAAGAAATACTTCATTGCAAACGCTATTGTAGCGTGCAAATGCGTGAAAATCACGTAACCCATCGTTAGAAACAGCGGGTTCATATTTAATATACACTTAACCTGTTGTTTCCAACGACGGGTTAAGTGGTTGTCACATGTTTGCATACTACAGTAGCGTTTGCAATAGATCATATATATATATATATATATATATATATATATATATATATATAAAGAGAGAGAGAGAGAGAGAGAGAGAGAGAGAGCGCAATGCTCCATTGAAAATGCTACTGTGGCATTCCCAACAATGACCTCAGTTGTTTTCATGTTTTCAATACTACAGTAGCATTTTCAATGAAGTATTGCTCTCTCTCTCTCTCTCTCTCTCTCTCTCTCTCTCTCTATATATATATATATATATATATATATATATATATATATATATACTGTAGCATTCCCAACAATGACCTCAGTTGTTTTCATGTTTTCAATACTACAGTAGCATTTTCAATGGAGCATTGCGCTCTCTCGCTCTCTCTCTCTCTCTCTCTCTCTCTCTCTCTCTCTCTCTCTATATATATATATATATATATATATATATATATAAGAAATGCTCCATTGAAAACGGGTTTGTTTTCACCGGGTTGCAAAACAGCGATCTGAGCTGTTGGATCACTATTGATCTTGATCAACGGCTCTGATCGCTGTCGCCCATCACCCATCTCACTTAAGTGGCGGAGGATTAATTTGAAAATTTCGTCCCAAATAACTCTTCATCTCATTCGCTCTAAAAAATTGAATGAACTTAGGCCGTTGTTTCAAACAATGGCGTAGGTTATAAATAATTGAATCATAGATCGTTGTTGAGAATAACGACCTAGGTCGTTGTTCCAAACAACGGCTTAGGTTATAAAATTTCGTTGTTTTAAATAACCTAGGCTATAAAATTTTATAGCCTAGGCCATTGTTGGGAATAACTGTTGTTCCAAACAATGACGTATGATTCAATTATTTATGACCTAGGCCGTTGTTTAAAACAACGACCTAGGTTCATTCAATTTTTTAGAGCGAATGAGGCAAAAAGTTATTTGGGACAAAATTTCAAAATTAACCCTCCGTCACTTAAGTGAGATGGGTGATGGGCAGCAGCGATCTGAGCCGTTGATCATGATCAAAAGCGATCCAATGGCTCAGATCGCTATTTTCCAACCCAGTGAAAACAAACCCGTTTTCAATGGAGCATTTTTATATATCTATATATATATATATATAATAATACAATTTTGTAATACTTCAGTGGATGGGCAAATGAATTTCAAATAACTTAATTTTACATACTTAGACTAATTTAGACGTGTAGATCAATGTGAATGGTTCAGATCGTCGATTCGAAGGCTCGAAGACTGAGTGCACACGGAGGCTAGTGTACAACGGAAGGAAAAAATATATATATATATATATATATATATGGGAAATGCTCCATTGAAAATGCAAATGTTGTGAAAACACGAAATTCACCGAGGCCGTTGTTTCCAACAATGGCCTAGGTGGTTTTCCATGTTTTCATCGCTACAGTACGTTTTCAATGGAGTATATATATATATATATATATATATATATATATATATATATATATATATATAGTAAGTCTATTAAGAGCTGGGAAGCTGGAATCCTTATCGGAAGCTGGAGATCTCAGCCATCCGATCGATCTTGATCGCGATCAGACGGCTGAGATCAGTTCCGCTTATCTTCAGATATAGTGAGGGGTAAAAGGGGTATAATCGAAGGCCCCTTTTATCTCTTATCTTCTCACGCTCTCTTCTCTCCCGCTCTCTATCTATCCAAACCCTAATCCCAGCTCTTATCTTCTCGCGCTCTCTCTCTTGCTCTCGAAGATCGTCCTGTGGCTCACAATCGTTCTGCTCATCTCCCTTACAATGATGGCTATTTTGGTCATTTTTCTTACCCTTCTCCTCATCCCTTACATTCGTTCCGCTCTATCTCTCTCATCGAAGCCCCCAAAAATCGAAACCCTAGCACCAAATCTTCCCAAAACATGAAATCGAAATCGAAATCGAAACCCTAGCTCGAAATCTCTAACTTGGATAGAGGTAAAATTCCAATGTTAAGTTTTTTTTTAATTGTTTATATACATCCAAAATCAGTATTGTTTTGAATCTTTTTAGAATCTTGATTAGAAATATATGTTCTTTATGCCTAATTTATATAACTGTATGGTGTTTGTAGGTATGGAAGGACAAGATGGAAGTGCTAATGCCATGGATAATCCTATAATCGATAATATAAATTGAGGGAAGTATTTGGTTTTGTCTAAATTTTTTGAGTTTTCCCCTTCGAATGAGGTGGGGGTTCATTATGCTTTTATGTGTAAATTTGGGCCGAAGGCGAACTGCTTCTTTTAATGCTCATGCTTTGAACTCAATATTTTGGTTATGGCTGTGATGATATTCACACTATTATGCTTTGAACTGAATATTATGATATTCACACTACTGTGGATGTGATTATATTCAGACTCATTCTGCACCAAAGATGAACTCATTCATATTTTAGTGATTGAATAATTTCTGAAACTGGGCAATGATGAATTTAATTTGGGTATGTATATATGATATTCACAACCTTTTGGCTCTGATGATATTCACACTCAATCTGGACTAAAGATGAACTCAAATTGCAAGGTTTTAGTGATTGAAGATTTTCTGAAGCTGGGCAATGATGAACTTGTCTCTTTTAGTTTCGGAGTTGGTTTTGACATCTAAAATTATACTTCTGCTGCTTCTTAATATGGCATTGGTTTTGACAATGCTTATCTGAATATGAGATTGGTTTGGACATGGGCATATTACGCTATTGGTGATGCATTCATTACGCTTCCTCATAGATTTTTCTAAAGTACATGAAATGTGATATTCAGAAAGTTCTGAGCCTAGATAGTGAAGAAATTAGTGTGATACTAAACCATATAGTTGTATTCAGATTTGTGTTTCTTGCAAAATATCCTTATTGTGCCATCATTGTAAATGAGTTGAGTGGAATGATTGAGAGCCATCGGATCACGATTATGATCAAATTGCAGATCCAACGGATGGCGAACGAGTTAATAAATTTTGGGTTCGCACCTGATCATCCCTCATATAGAGTTAATTAATTTTGGGTCTCTTTTAGTTTTGGATTTGGTTTTGACATCTACAATTATACTTCTGCTGCTTCTCAATATGACATTAGTTTTGGCATTGCTTCTTTGAATATGAGATTGGTTTTGACATGGTATATTACACTATTGGTGATGCATTCATTGTTATTCCTCCTAGATTTTTCTAAAGCTGCTGAAATGTGATATTCAAAAAGTTTTGAGCCTAGATAGCGAAGAAAATTAGTGTGATGCTGAGCCATATAGTTGTATTCAGATTGGTTTTAACATACTTTTTTTTATTCTAATCTACTTGAAAATTTTGTTTCTTTACCATTTTTTTTTGGTCAGGACCACTGTACCGATAAGAAAAATGTCAGATTTGTTCTTCTTCAAAATTCTATTCTAACTGGAGAATTGAGCTATACTCGTCAAAATTCTACACCTCAATCCGAATTCAAGTTCCAGGTTCTTCAAATGATGGGGGCAACTGCGGCATTGGAGACTCGAGCTATACTTGCCAAATCATATGAGGTGTCTGTCTTCAAATGTTTTTTTTGTGCATGACCCAATCTTTTGAATTTGGAATTATTATGTATTGTTATAGAAACATTGTGTGTATATTGACAGGAGTTGTTTGGCTGTTTACAATTGTGGTGGTTGATTATATTGTTGTCAAATTTTCCTTCATGCCATAATTTTCATTGTTAATATTGTTCATTGAAATTTTCTTATGCGAATGCCTTTGTTATGCTTTGTTTTGACGGTTATATTTGTGTATGCTGCAACATCTACTTGGTCAATCAGATCAGGCATTCCATCATTTAAAATAATTGATTTCTCATAATTGTATTGTTCTGAAGAGCAAAGAATAAAATTTCTCATGCTATTGTTCGATGTATGCGTCTAGGTAGTTACAATGATGGTCATCTACATGTTCTGTTTGTGTTCAATGTTGTGAGCTTTTCAAAACATAACTGCAGGTAGCTAAGCAGGTCCTAAACAAAGCTTGTTTCAATCTTGAGACATAAATATTGTGTATATTGATGTTATGCATGGTAGGTGGTAAAATTTGAGAGCATAAACATTTAGGCCCTATTTCAATTTATAGGTATATCTTCACTAGGGGTTTTTCAGAACTAAAAAGCATATGATTTGACAAAATTGAGCATCCAGTTGCACTTGTGTTAATTTCCGTTGTTTTCATTTCGAACTTAGCTTGTGCAGGGATTATTAACCTAAAAACTGTTATAATTCTATTGTTACTATTTTTTCTTGTACAAACTTCCGAAGATTGTTTCTTTCAAATCTTTTGTGCTACATAGACACTGCCACAATACCATTTGTTTAGGGAGGGTAAAGCAATGCATAAAAAATGCTATGTATGGATTACAGAGTTTGTAGCTTCTTTGCTCTCTCAATCACAATCCAAATCACATTTTGATACAATTTTTTTAAACCAAACACATTGACACAACCATTTATCCAATTTTAACTCAGAAACATATGGACATACAAAAATTGATCAAAGGTGTATAAAGGTTAAAACTTTCATTTATCAAAGATAACGCAAGTACTTTGATATTGCTTAGCTACAAAATACTGATCAAGCTAAGCAAATTACACCATTCTTACTAAGAATAAAGCTATGCATACATTTACATCTCATTCAAAATACTTCATCACACATATACAATATGTTGTTACAACTGCTGCTTCTCCTTCTACTTCTTCTAATTCTACTTCTTCTACTGTTGTTGTTTCCTTATGCTACCCCTTCTACTTCTTCTCATTCTACTGCTGCTGCTGTGCTACTGTTTCTCTTCTTAACACCAACCATAGGTCTTTTCGGTAATATTGGTGTTAACTCCAAAAATAGCTCATGTGTCGAGTTGTCCAGTATTCAATAGCTCCAAGAAGCACTTCTTGCTTAAATCAACCTGAAATCAAAATTAAACATAGCTCATTAAACCTGGAAAAGACAAAATAATTAAAAAATATAGTCGGCTCAGAACACAAAATATCATTCAGCAAATATAGTAGGCTCAGAAGAACAGAACATTTAGATCATAAACTGTTTCGAAGTAGCAGAAAATGGGAAACAGATAATGGTGTATCTGTTGTTGTTCGTTCAGAACAAATGGGAAACACGTAATGAAGTATCAAATGTTTGTAAGCTCATAACAAACAGAGACAGAGCATGAAGTGTCAAAGTTTGTATGCTCAGAACTAACACAAACATAGCATGAAGTATCAAATTTTGACTTCTCGGGACAAACAGAAACAGATCATGAAGTATCAAAATTTTGTAAGCTCAGAACAATCAGAGACACAGCATGAAGTATCAAATTTTGTAAGCTCAGAACAATCAGTGACAGAGTATGAAGTATCAGGTTTTGTAAGCTCAGAACTAACACAAACAGAGCATGAGGTATCAAATTTTGTATTCTCAGGACAAACAGAAACACATCATGAAGTTTCCAAATTTGTTAGCTCAGAACAAACAGAAACACAGCATGAAGTATCAAATTTTGTAAGCTCAAAACAATCAGAGACAGAGCATAAAGTGTCAAAGTTTGTATGCTCAGAACAACAGACACTGAATATATAGACTAAAAAAAACCAGTAGGCTTAGAACACACTATTCATAACTAGGGCTGCATTGGGGTGCCGCGCCAACTAGGATATGATAGATATATAACCAGGAATAAATACAATAAGCTTGAAATAATTATTCATATCATATAGTGTTTTGCATCACTGCCTACACCAACAAACCGAAGGAGAGAATCAAACACCAAAAGGCTTAAATGAGTACCCAACACATACGCATCCAACGTCAGTTACCAACAAAAATATAGATTCTGTTTGTTCTGAACAATACAAAATTTGATACTTCATGTTCTGTTTATGTTGTTTGGAGCTTATCATCAACTGTCTTATATATATAGAGTAAGTCTATTAAGAGCTGGGAAGCTGGAATCCTTATCGGGAGCTAGAGATCTCAGCCATCCGATCCATCTTGATTGCGATCGGATGGCTGAGATCGATAGCCGCTTATCTTCAGAAAATATTAGGGGTAAAAGGGGTAAAATTGAATTCCCCTCTATCTCTTATCTTCTCACGCTCTCCTCTCTCCCGCTCTCTATCTATCGAGACCCTAATCCCAGCTCTTATCTCCAAAAAACCGGTAGGCTCAGAACACACTATTCATAACTAGGGCTGCATTGGGGTGCCGCGCCAACTAAGATATGATAGATATATAATCAAGAATAAATACAACAAGCTTGAAATAATTATTCAGATCATATAGTGTTTTGCATCACTGCCTACACCAACACACCGAATGAGAGAATCAAATATCAAAAGGCTTAAATGAGTATCCAACACATACGTATCCAGCGTCAGTTACAAAAATTATACTGATACTATCAATCATTGTGTGTCATCGGTGCCCAAAAATTTGATGAATTGAGCTAGTCTCAAATCACATAATGTAAGGTAAGATTTGAGGGCATTGGGCATTCAAACACCTTTATTTCATATCTTCACCATCTACTCTCTGGCTCATACCCCAAGCTCTATTCAGCTTCAAAACAATAATTATCATGGCACACAACCAAATACGGTTCAAAGCAATAATTTCAATACCCAAAAATTTTGTAACAAACTTATATCAAAATCAATCTCATCATTGCTTACACACAAAACCAAATAAAAATGCAAGAAATTAAATAGAAATCATAAAATCATTTATGAGAATCAAACACTTCCCTCCGGAATCTGAGAGAGGCAGAACCCAATGAGCTGAGAAATCGAAACCCCTTATCGCGGTTTGGGTTTTCCGTCGGAGAGAGAAAGGAGATAGGGGTTGATCGATTATACCCCTTTTACCACTCCCGATAACTATTTCAGCTTCCACTTGTTCTTCTGCTACCATGCTTCTCCTTCTTATGCTGAAAAAAACAGAGAAACCTTAGCAATAACTCAAACACTACTAATTCAACAAAATCTTCATTTCAAAGCGTAGTAGGCTCGGAGCAATGGGTACTCGATAAAAATGATATTTGACATACACTATAACACAAATATTACTTATATTGCAATTGTAAACAAAAAATAAATGCAAGTAAATTTAATGGCTTAGAATCACTCATTTTCTTCACTATCTGGACTCAGAACTATATGAACATCACATTTCATGAACTTAGAAAATTCTAATATATGTTTCATAACGTTGGTTTACTCCTGGCAATTTAAAAAAAAATCAAACATGCAAGATTGCATTGCATAATCAATGCAGTAACACCAATATGTTAATAATTCCCTTTAGGCACAAAGCATAATAGTGAATATCATAATAGTGTGAATATCCACAGTAGTGTGAATATCATAATATTCAGTTCAAAGCATAATAGTGTGAATATCATCACAGCCATAACCAAAATATTGAGTTCAAAGCATGAGCATTAAAAGAAGCAGTTCGCCTTCGGCCCAAATTTACACATAAAAGCATAATGAACCCCCACCTCACTCGAAGGGGAAAATTCAAAAAATTTAGACAAAACCAAATACTTCCCTCAATTCATATTATCGATTATAGTATTATACATGGCATTAGCACTTCCATCTTGTCCTTCCATACCTACAAACACCATACAGTTATATAAATTAGACACAAAGAACATATATTTCTAATCAAGATTCTAAAAAGATTCAAAACAATACTGATTTTGGATGTATATAAACAATTAAAAAAAAACATAACATTGGAATTTTACCTCTATCCAAGTTAGAGATTTCGAGCTAGGGTTTTGATTTCGATTTCGATTTCGATTTCGATTTCAGGTTTTGGGAAGATTTGGCACTAGGGTTTCGATTTTTGGGGTCTTCGATGAGAGAGATAGAGCGGAACGAATGTAAGGGATGAGGAGAAGGGTAAGAAAAATGACCAAAATAGCCATCATTGTAAGGGAGATGAGCGGAACGATTGTGAGCCACAGGACGATCTTCGAGAGCGGGAGAGAGAGCGCGAGAAGATAAGAGTTGGGATTAGTGTTTGGATAGATAGAGAGCGGGCGAGAAGAGAGCGTGAGAAGATAAGAGATAAAAGGGGCCTTCGATTATACCCCTTTTACCCCTCACTATATCTGAAGATAAGCGGAACTGATCTCAGCCGTCCGATTGCGATCAAGATCGATCGGATGGCTGAGATTTCCAGCTCCCGATAAGGATTCCAGCTTCCCAGCTCTTAATAGACTTACTCTATATATATATATATATATATATATATATATATATATAGTGTAGAAAACCCTACTAAAATTTACAATGGTAAAATGGTCATTTTATAAGTTAACGGCATCAATGAATAATAGGGTGAACCGTAACTGCTTTTGGCTCATAGTATATCAAGCCTCGGAAAAAAAAAATTTACATGGATAAGATTTTCTGCAAACTCATGGAAACTGGATAGAGCTTACTGAAATTATAATTATGTCCTTAAACTTCTTACAAAAGTAGCACTATACGACTTTGGTTTTCATTAAATTTAAAAATTAAGAGGGTCCACACAAATTATACAAAGAATTATATGAAATTGTCATAGGTAGCTTCAAGTGAAGTAGCATCTTCATATGATTACATTATCTTCATGCAATTTACAGTTGATGACATGTACTAAAACTATAATCAAGGTGCACAAACCTGATTTGGTTGTATATATATATATATATATATATATATATATATATATATATATATATATATATATATATATATATATATATATATATATATATTGTAGAAAACCCTACTAAAATTTACAATGGTAAAATGGTCATTTTATGCTACAGTTAACGGCATCAACGAATAATAGGGTGAACCGTAACTGCTTTTGGCTCATAGTATATCAAGCCTCAAAAAAAACAAAAAAAAAAAAACAAAAAAAAAAAAAACAAAATACATGAATAAGATTTTCTGCAAACTCATGAAAACTGGATAGAGCTTCCTGAAATTATAATTACGTCCTTAAACTTCTTACAAAAGTAGCACTATATATACGGCTTTGGTTTTCATCAAATTTAAAAATTAAGAGGGTCCACACAAATTATACGAAGAATTATATGAAATTGTTATAGGTAGCTTCAAGTGAAGTAGCATCTTCATATGATTACATTATCTTCATGCAATTTACAGTTGATGACATGTACTAAAACTATAATCAAGGTGCACAAACCTGATTTGGTTGTATAGCATCTATTATTATAATTAGTATACGTCAGTTAGCAATTACGATCACAATAATCGGAATATTGTTTTGTGCGCGTTAATTAATTATTTGTTTTATTTATTTTCACTATCGGAAACTTTTTGAAGGAATGGTGCTGCACTCATTTGCTTAATTTTATCTCTTTGTCGGAGAATTTGCATGAGAGCTAGGGTATGAAGTTGACATTGAGCATATTTTTTCACATTTAAACGTTAATGGAATATTAACGGCCAAATTTATTATTTCACTTATTGAAGTAAGCTATAAGATTCTCTTATATATATGTATATATATATTTATATAGATGATAATTTTCCTTTGTTTCTTTTTCTTTTCTTTTCATGTGGGAGTGGGGAAGATAGGACAAAGGAAAAAGTTTTTTTTAGACTAAGGTTCTTGTATCATTTTTCATGAATAAATTGTGCTATTCTTTTAAAAAGGTGGCTTAATTCTTTATTTATTTTGTCTCTCCATTCTTAGAATGTAGCTTTGTGCGCTAATAGTTTTTAAACTAGGGATAATTTTTAAACTAGGGTTAAGTACACGAGTTTCCTTATGTATGTAGATGCCTAACAACTTTAGACTCTTAATAGAATTGCCTAACTATATCAATAAAGCATGCGTGAGAATCTACACATAAGAAATTTCTTGCTGCCTTCACTTAGTTATATCAATAAAAAATTATTCTCCAATTGTGTTCGTACTCGTGGGTCTAGTTTGGTGTCTTATCTGTGTGTGGCTAACTGTTTCTTATTATTATTATTTTTGATGAAGCAAGTATGTATTTTAATTTTAACTCTACAAAGAAAAAAGAAACAAATTTAAAATACAGTTATTTGTTTCTTTTTATCAATTGGCTTCTTTCTTTTGAGTGATTTTATAATAAGAATTGTAGTTACTAACTAGCTGTGCTATTTAATAAAGTTAAGAAATAAGAAATTTGATTATAATGACAACTGTTATTCGCCACATATATATAAGGTATTAGGTCTAATTCTCACTATGTTTTGCCCATATTTAAGAAGAGTTTAATTAGAGAAAATTAGGTTATGACTGTAAAGCAAACAAGATGTAGTTACTTTAACAAACTAAATCAGTAAATCTAAATAATTACCAATCATGAGATAGAGAGAGAGAAGTTAATAGTGACAGAGATGCTAGCTGTTGGCCCTGGGAAATGGGCAGATAGCTTGCTGCACTAAGGATTTAGAGAAGTTAATAATGAGTGTATGTTCTTAGAATATTGGATTTAGAGATGATGACGATGATGATGGTGATGATGGTGATGATGATGATATGAATATGATATTTGGATGGGTGGGATTTGATGCTGATCTTCCCATGCAGGTCACACGTGTTGATTTGGAACAGCAGGGACTCAGGATCATTTCACGTGTGTCTGTCTCCCCCTCTCTCTCTCTCTCTCTCTCTCTCTCTCTCTCCCTCTCCCACTCTCTCTCCCACTCGGTTGCTCGCTATATATTTTCGCAACAGGGATATATACATTTTTTTTTAGTAATATGAGAGCATCCACAGTCGTTTTTCTCATTTGCTATAATATAGCAGCTACAGTAATAGCAAATACGATCGTTCACTGCAGTCGTCGTTTGCTATATTTTTTCTATTTTTTAGAGAGACGGTATATGATATACCGTCCGATCGTTTCAAATAAATTAAAAAAAGTTAATTACTAATTAACTATTAAACTATATTAATTAACTAAATTAAATAATATAAAAATAACTAAACCTAATTAATATACTAACTAAACATACTTAATATACTAACTACTCCTAAGTATCCATGCACAGCATTAAATGCCAGCACCTTTACTGGACGGGGTATCATACCCCGTCCAGGGTATGTGTCCCCGTCCCACCATAATTTTTTTTTTTTCCTATCGCTCAATCTTGGCCGTTCGTTTTATTAAAAAAGAAAAAAAAAACCAATAAAAAAAAGGGAGAGATGGGGTTTGATACCCCGTCCGGGGTATCATTCCCCGTCCGACCTTTTAAAAAAAAAATTTAAGAAAATAGGAGAGACGGTATATGATCGTCCGTCTGATACGATTAAAAAATTATTATATCTAAGAGACGGGGTATCATACCCCGTCCATTATAATTTGAGAAAGCTCAGTTCGTTTCTCATATTTGAGAAATGGAAATAGAAAGTTTGCCAAAATATGGGAATATGAGAAACGAGTGCAGCGCTCCTTTTCTATTCGTTTGCTAAAATTTGAGAAAATGGGAATTATAGAAAACGATTGTGGATGCTCTGATATAGGAAAAATTGCACTTTAACCCTATCCTACTTTTAAACCTTTGACACTAAACCCTACCACCATTAACCCTGTTAGACATTTTCTCCGTCTGTTTTGAGAAGTATTTGTGATCATGTGCAACACGTGTCGTCGTGTTTCTTATTTTCAATTATCAAATTATTCTTATTATTTATTATTATTATGATGAAATTGAATACATGATGAAATTGAGGAATTTGATGTTAGATTTTGTGAGAAATTAACAATTGGGAATTATGGTTAATATCTTAGATCTAAATTGTTTGAGATATTCATCCTAGGTATCAAGATTGGAATACCTAGACTGCTATCACAAGCCAGTATTTATTCCTAAATACTGGTTTGAGTATCGGGTTATAAGCCCACAAACCCGCGTTCCAATATCCAATCAATTGTACGTTCAATACACATGTTACTCACATACACATGTAATATTTATATAGAGAGAATATACCAATATATCTAACAATCTCCTCCTAGCTATATTCTTAATATATAAAGTACATGATTATCTCATCTGTTCAGTATAAAACTGACTGGCTGATAGCAGTCCATAAAAAGAAAATCATCATAAAGGTATAGTTTCATAAGAGCCAATATAATTATAAATCTAAATAGTTCAATCAAGACTAAACCAATATAATTAAATAGTTCCAAACCATATCCAATTCAAAATAGTTCACAAAGACTAAACTAACTGGAATAATCTGTCATGGTTTCAAAATCAAACAAAGCAAATAAACTTTAAGAACAAAATATGAGTTTTAAGCTCATGAACACAAGAGTCTTAAACTCAACAGAAGTTTTACCAAGAAAGTGATTAATTTATTCTCAAAAGAAATAAACTAAAACTCTATCCTTGCACACTATTTTATGTTTACTCCTCCATTTTAAGCAAATCATTATTTTTGAAATCTATATTTTTTTTTGAGGAAAAAAAAGATAGGGGTACAACACGAGGACTTTCCAAGAGGTCACCCATCCTAGTACTACTCTCGCCCAAGCTCACTTAACTTCGGAGTTCTGTTGGGTTCCGGTGCTTTAGAGCTGGTATGATCATACCCTATTTTTGAAATCTATGTTGACAGATTCAACTCCTCCATCTTTGCTAGCTTATTGAAAATAAGAATATCAAGAGACACATCTCTAAGAATTTCAATGAATTTCACAAAATATCTAGTTCCACAAAAGAACTTAGTACAATTCATAAATAGCTTAGCAAAAATGTAACGCAAGTATCACAATCAAGTTTCTTTAACTAAATAAAGAACATGAACTTTTATAGTTTCTACACAAGAACCAGACTATGTTTCATTTTGGAATGAAAAGACTGTCATTTCAATCATGATTTAATATTGAATCATTAAAATTGGAATGAAACATGTATCCATAAAAAACATATCATCAAAATTGAAATGATATTTAAGACAATTTAATCATCGAAAACACATCGACAAGTTTTCATGTTTCGTATTGGAATAATATGATTATTCTAAGTAAATTTCCTAGATATGTATTACCATCAAAATTGGAATGACATTATATATTTGTGAAATTTATATGGAATCATCAAAATTATTTAAAACATGTCAAGTGCCTAAAATTGATGCTTAAGTTTGAACTTCTCTATGGCTCCAATTGGATTCTAAATTTCAAAACAATTAGGATATTAAAGCTTTGACTCAATAGCTTTCAACTTCATTTTCCCCACAGTTTTGATAATTAGATCACTTTCAAGTCTCTTAGCAAGAGTATTAAACATACTTGTCGCAATTGCAATTTATCTATAAGAAAGTTCAACTAGGCTTCTTTCAGCCTTAATATACTCTTCTTATTATTATATAGTGAGTTATAAGCTATAGTGTATTGTAGCTTGATAGTCGCATAACAGAATTAGAGAGATTCTTAAACTTCTTAATTGATAACTTGCAACAATTTCTCCAATCCACTCAGTCTTTTTCCCTGCAGAGGATAACACATAGAAGTCTAATTTCATGGATGATAGCACAATGCCTGTTTGCTTTTTATTTTCATAATATTTCTGTTTCTCCTAGTGTAAACACATATCTATTAGGTATCGACTTTCACTAAATTCTGAGCATCATAATGCATCAGATCAGCCATTCATTCGAAGAATGACTAGAGTAGTACAAAGCAAACTCTTGAATACCACTCAGGTATCTCATTATCCTCTTAAGGGCACTCAAATGTGTTGGAATTATTAGTAATCTGCAGATCATACCTACTTCAAAGGCTATATCTATTCTAGTGCAGATCTTTGTATACATTAGACTGTCAATTCCTTTAGAATGATCTACATGTCTCATAGTTGCACCATCATTAGGTGTCAATCTTTTATCATAATCATAAGGTGTTTTAAAACACACTTTCATTCACTATATCCCCATTTTCGAAACATATTTTGATTTGATGAGTTTGACTAAGAGTTATCTCTTCCCAACTGAAAACTCACCCTTATACTTATGGTGTCTACAGTACCTAGGTTTTCATGTTGAATTCTTTGGATAGCACAATTTTAACTTTATTTGTAATAGAGGTCACTTCCAAGAACATGCATATCAACAGAACAAGTAAATAATAGCCACTATATTTGACACACCACAAAATTGAAGGCACTGATCTGAATTACTTGATTCATATACTAGGCTCTTTAAAAAATTTATCAAATTATTTATTCGTCGGCTATACATGTTTTAAGAACATACAATGATTTTACTAAATTGTAAATCTTGTTCACTAAACATATTAGTTCAAAACTTTCCAGTTCAAAAATGTTCAGTACAAAATATCAAGTGCAAAGCTTTTTAAAATTCCTTTATGAATGACAAAATTTTCAATAGATGTAAGGGTAAGAAAAATACTTATTGTAGCAATATGACAAACATGAGAGTAGATATCAACTAAATCTACTCTATTTTTCTCAGTCAATCTTTTAGCTACTAAAAAGCATTAAAATTGCTACTGAACAATCAAAATTAAGTTTATTCTATAAAACCCCACTTACTTACTATAGTTTTAGCCCCTTTCGGCAGATCAACTAAGTTAAAGTATTATTGTATGACACAAAATCATCTCATTGTCTACTAGAGACTCTTCTTAGCTCATTTGTCATTCAGGTTTTTAAGTGTCAGTAAGGCTGGTTCTTGATTCCAACTGTGAATCATTGAACGTGTCTATAGGACTAGATTATTTTATACATTTATCTTTGATGAACACATCCTCAAAGAACTCTGCAAGTCTACATTCTTCTAACATAAATTAGATAGATTCAACATCTGTCCACAAAACTATATTCTGTACTTTCTAAACACACAAATATTTACTGTAAGTCCTATTTTAGGCCTTCTAGGGTCATGTACTCTAACAAATGTGTCACAACATAAATTTTCACTTTAACAAAATTATTTGTGTTTGCATGCCAAGATTTACAAGGTGTATTCAATTTAGAGTGTAGTAACACATTAGAGATATGATTAACAACACAACATCACTCATAATTACACGAGACAAACAACATTCAATAATATAGAATTCAACATTTCACTAAGTGTTTGATTCTAACTTTTATCAATATCGTTTAACTGTTGTAAGTAGAATGCAGTAGAGACTATGCCAAATGCAAACTTCTCTAAAGTTGTTAAAACATATTCACCACTATCAAATCTGAACCCTTGATTTTTAGCATTTAGCTATAATTTTTAATTCATTAAGAATAATAAGTACTTCATTCTTCATATATATGACAGACTTATATTAATCATCTACAAAAGCGATTAAATACTTCTGACCAACAATCGTCTAATCTAGTCACAAAGCTACTGAGATCACAAATATCAGAATGTATTGACTCAAGAAGTTGTGTGATCCTAGAGACCATACTAAATGATTTTCTAGTGATCATAATCTGAGCACAACTTTCATATTTGTTATATTTAATGGAGTGTCATTTAGTAGAGTTATGAGTTTTTAAGAACAAACAATTTAATATATAGTTCATAGTGATTCTAAATTTCAAAACAACTTAGATGTTAAAGCATTGACTCAATAGCTTTTAACTCCATTTTTCCCACAGTTTTGATAATTAGATCACATTTCCTCACAAACAATTGAATATATAGTTATCAAACCCTAGCTAATTATGCTATATTTAAGAACATAATTAGAACTATTATTATTAATTGTCTCATTTATTAAACTCAACTTATACATGCGATTGATAATATATGCACTTTATAAGAGTTAATACAAAATTACTCTATCACATTTTACAAAATCATTTACTTTCTTTAATGGTTCTAACAAAGTCCACTTGCTTGAGCGAAGAGTTCTTTCCTTTATTCGTTCTTCATCATCTTCATAACGCTAAATGAGATAATGACTAAAATATTATAATTCAACTTTGCACACATAGTATAATGAACGAGAAAGAACAAAACGTAACTAATATAGTCATATCCTACATTAAGAGATGCTCTCTCCTAAGTTACAGACATTTGTTATACATCTTATACAATTTTAATTTTAATTTTAATTATTAGAGAAGCAAATATGTAATCTTACACAAACTGCAAACAGTGGATTTGTCAAAATATCTATACACATAGTATGATAAACACTTAACAACCCTAAACATGCTAGTTTTCCAAAGCGATAATAACTATGATCTAAACTCTCAATCATATGAACAAACGCACAAAACGTTAACACATTCATCACATGAAAATACTAAGAAAGATTGTAGTAGATCATACCGACACTTCAAGTTAGAAGTGTTTTCCAAATTCGATGGAGAAGCCTGCGTAGTGCAGACTTATCATACCGTGATGCAAATCCATCGTCTCCAATACACACAATTTGTAAGTAACTTTGAAGTTCCTACCTTCATCAAATCGTTAAAGATTAGCCAATTAAATAAATTATTAGCACAATCTAATTCACAACAATTTTATTGGAGATACAGTTTTATAGTCAAAACTATAACTTATCTTATCAAAATAAATATTTGATCTTCAGCACATAGCCACAATATTTATTCAAATTTGTATTTTAATTAAACAATACATAATATGGTTTTGAACTTTAGCACTTAGCAACAAAATTCAAACAATTAATTAAAATATATATACCGGTAAAGAACTTATCTTTAAGTTTTAGATCTGATCCAGACCAATTATCCTTGGATCTAGTCCAAACAACATCCTCACCACCTGCACTTTCTCCAACAATTTTATCCACATCTTATATTGTGCTTTTTTCTTCCAATTATTGCATTCAGAACTACTAAACGCCTCCAGTTTAGGAACCTCATACGGTCGATCATGTTTTTCCATCTCAAGAAATAAACGATGAGTTCCTAAAATTCGAGAGTATGTTCTGAATTAGTACTACACAAGTAATTTATAGAGAGAAGAGGATTTATCTGTAGATCTGCCAACTAATAACAGAGTAAATGAATTAGATAAATTGCACAAATCTTAAAGTTTAGAAATACCAGATCTGATGATGAGATACAAAACTCCCACTGTCTTCTTCACAGATCCGAAAAACCCCCTTCACTGTCTTCTTCAAAATTTGGTTTTACACACAGACCTCAATCAGCCAAGATGAGGAAAAGAGAGGTGGAGCGGGCACGGTGACTGAGGGGAAGCAGTGGGCACGGCATCGGAGCTTGGGCGGGATCGGACGCCTCGATAGATTGACGGCTTGTCGATGGTCTCGCACGAGAGGAGGAGATGGTGAGCGACGCTCGTGTTCACGCGGGCTGTTCGGCGGAGCAGAGGCGAGATCTTTTGGCGAACGATAGAGGAGGAGATGATGGGCGGCGAGCGACTCCCACCACATTATCGTTGGTCAGCGACGGTGGCTCCGAGGGTTTCGACAAGATCCGACGGCTTCGACAATATCCGACGAGATCCAACAAAACTCTGTTTTCCCTCATAATTAATCTCACAAATTGATTAATAATATCTCAAGATTGTTAGGTTTTGTGAAAAATTAACAATTGGGAATTATGGTTAATATCTTAGATCTAAGTTGCTTGAGATATTCACCCTATGTATCAAGATTGGAATACCTAGACTGCTATCACAAGCCAGTATTTATTCCTAAATACTGGTTTGGGTATTGGGTTATAAGCTCACAATCTCGCGTTCCAATATCCAATCAATTGTATGTTCAATACACGTGTTACTCATAAGCACATGCAATATTTATATATAGAAAATATACCAATATATCCAGCATTTGTGAGAGGAGAATGAGAGGTTGGTGGTGGTTGGTCGAGGGGGGGGGGGGGGGGGGGGGGGGTAAAGAATTCGAAGGAGGAGGAAGTGGTGTCACTACAAAATAAAACATCTACCCCGGCGCTTTCTATCCCCGCGTTTGGTCGAAGCACCAGGAAAGACATTGATAAAAAAATTGAAGAAAATTATATCCCCTCTATCCTGCTGTTTATGTAAAATGCCGGTATATAAATGGGCTATCCCGGAGTTTGCTTGTGTAAACGCCGCAATAGGTCCCAAAAATTTCAAAATTTTATTTTACACTCTAATTTCTCTCTCTCTCTCTCTCTCTCAAACCCTAGCCCAAATCCCTCCCTCCTTCGCCGTCGTCGTGTCCCCCCCTCTGCCATCATCGTCCCCCGTCTCCAGCAAACATCTACCTTGCTCTTCGATTCCCGAGCCCGACCTCCCATCATCACCACCATCACCATCATCATCTCTCCCTTCCACCAAAACCAAACTTAAACTCCATCATCATCACCTCCATCGCCAGCTCCGACCTTCATTGGAACCCGGTCTCCATTCAACCCGGCCTCCACTCCAACCCGACTTCCACTCAAACCTGACTCCAAACCATCCCTCTCATTCTAAAACCCTAACCCCTTTACTCCATCAAATTCTGGTAAGTTTTTGCGTCCTCTTTAAGTCAACTGGATCGGGGGCGGCACCATTGGGGAAGGAAGTGATGGTGGAGGTGGCCAACCTGTATAGGCTTGCGCAGATTATTTAGGTACAATTTCATAAAAGTTTGGTTTTCTCTCTTGTTTAATTTCTTAGGAAGCAAAATTAATCATGCTAACTTTCTGCTGGTAGAAAGTAATAATCTCCTTATCAACTATATCTCAGAAACTTAGGAGTTTGTATTGTTCCTATGATCGTAGCCCTTAAACTAAATTTTTTTATTTTACTACATAAATGGTAAGGAACATAAGATGGATGAGGATTGATCTGATTCTGAGTAAATATGACAACCGATGTTGTGGTGGTGATTGGTGATAGACCTATTATTTGCTTGATTCAAATTATAAAGTTGTGTCATGGGTTCTATCTATACATCTTTCTTTTTATTGTTATATTCAATGTGATACTACAAATTTTATATGAGACAATATTATCTCTTCGTATTGGTTTTGATAAGAAATTATCATTTTATATAAGTCAAATAATAGTATGCCACTTGAAATTTCTTAAGAGTGTAGATTATTTATAGATAAAAGCAAATCATTTTAAAGATTTTAACATGCACACTTGTTTGTGGAATAATATTTTGACTTTTCTTGAAATTTCAGTCAAAAAAATGGTGGATTCATGCTCTAAGGCAAACACACGCAATGCCACTTCCGGCAACACTCCATCTTTTTCTCCTGGCAACACTCCATCTTTTTCTCCTATAACACATCAGGTGAACCAGAACGTACAGTTTCGATGTGAAGGTTGGTGACCATTGATCCTAACATTATAATACTACCTTCAGATGTTTAACACTTGCCTCAGAAGTTGAATTACACAATGTATCTGATGCTTCCTTCCAAAGATTAGTATGATTACTTTTATGAGATGTCGGCATAAAATTGCATTTAATCTTGTCATCTTTTTCCTGGACAAAGACAGTAGCTAAGTTTTCCCAAGGCATCATGTTGTCGGTCAGAATCTGTTGCATGCTTGTGGTTTCCAGTGTCTAAATTGGCTAGAGATAATCCTGCACATAGTCGATATAAGTTGGAACATCAAATGGCTTATCAGTGATATAGTGATATACATATTTGCTTATGTCCCTGATATGCAGATCAGTTTCTCACTAGTTTCTCTGCGTCCGAACTTGTTTAGATCGATCGTTCTTGTTAAACCTCATTTGGAAATTAACCCATTTAGAAATTGTTTAGATCTTCGGATCGATCATTCAAGTTTGGATCTATTGGTCTCGATAGGTAAATCGAATTTCTATCGCATACCCCTTGGTTGTAGTAAGTGTTGAACCATGCATACAAGTACAACATTCTTTATATTTTTGACTTTCTTAGTTCTCTTTTGGACATTAAGTGATATATATTGTACTGATTGAATGTTCAAGGATTGTCTCGCTTTAGGTGTATATATGTACCCTTTCACTTGTTAACAAGACATTTGTTTATACCCTTTTTTCTTTTCATGGATATGTACACCTTGTAAGATAACCATGTTGGTGTATACTCAGAGAATCCACTCGAGATTGTAGAGGAGGCAGAAAATCTATCAGGCCTTTCATCAGACACATTTTTCACCGTTCATGCTGACAATGAAGATGGCACGCCGCTTAGCAGCAGCTCTCTACCACCTCCTTTCCCATCTCCATGCACTTTAAGAACATCACTTACACGGTATGCTGACCTTTTGAATTCCCCTAAGAAGGTGAGAGCTAGTTGGCCTCAAATCTCGATATTCACATAACTATTTTTCGCTCAGGAAATAAATATTTGTTTCATTATTGTTTGACTTTTCAGGCAGCTTTAGTTGCTTTAGCTGCTCATGCTTCTGATCCAAGTGAAGCAGAACGATTAAGATTTTTGGCTTCTCCTGCTGGAAAGGTTTGTGACTTGTATGGTCCACCTTGAATTGTTGTATGGTATGTTTTTATTTGATAAATGAATAACTAATTTTTCATTCTTGTTTCTGTATCACAGGATGAATATTCTCAAATGATTATTTCAAGTCAAAGAAGTCTCCTGGAGGTCATGGTTGAGTTCCCATCAGCCAACCCTCCATTAGGAGTTTTCTTTGCAGCCATTGCTCCTCGCTTGAAACCTAGATATTATTCAATATCATCTTCGCCAAGGTGAATAATTGTCTATTGGGTATGGGTTTTGCTTATTATTTCTGTGTGACATCTTATTTGAGGCATGAGGTTTATCTTCTATGTGAGTAATTTAGTCTTTCAGATGATTACTTAAGAGTAGTAGAAGAACATGCACCAAACTTGCATGTGCACATGCAAAAATAAAATGAAGTTCATTTTGCGTTCACTGCTACGCAGACTTCTAAGTTTCGTCATACATAAAGATTCAACACAGATAATATAGAACAAAGTGATATTACCATCTGATCACTCACCATTTGAGGAGGATAAGAACTCCCAAAAGCAATTAATGTTAGTTTTATTTTGCTCCCATCTTCACAAGGCTCTCTTTTAAGTTTTTCTCTCACAGTATGCAGTTTCTCTAGAGGAAAGTCAAGAATATGCAGCAGGGCACCTATATTTGTGAGACAATCAAACTTCAAACTGCCTTCCAATCATTCTATCCCAGTTATTATGATTGGCCCTGGCACTGGGTTGGCACCGGGGCTTTTTGCAGGTTTGCTGTGTATCTCTGATACGTGTACTATTTTGCTCATTCATTATTTATGTCAATATATTCACTCCCATAAGCATTTCATGTTTATGGAATTTTTTCACGAAAGGCTTGCACTAAAAGAAGCTGGAACTGAACTTGGCCCTGCCATTCTCTTCTTTGGTTGCAGGAATTGGAAAATGGTACCTGATGCTTGATGATGGTAAAAACCGCAGCAGATCAGAGCCATACGATCTCAAAGCATCTATAGACAGATTAGCCATCACAGCCTCTTTCACAGGTTTGGGCCCACTCCAAGACATGGGCTTCTCCCAAGTCCATAAAAAGTGACAGACTAGACCCACTAGGAGAGACACCCAGCACATACAGGCTAGGAGTCAAATCTCTTATCTATATAATAAATTACAAAGAAAGCTATCAAGTGGCTCACAATCAATTCCCCCCAAAATCAAAGGCCCATATCAAACCTCACAAAACACATTTTCCCTCCAAAATTTTAAATCCCAAAACCCAATTTTTCCCCCTAAAAAACTCATTACTTTATTACTATCTCTCCCTTCTCTCTTTACTTTTTCAAATTTCTCTCTTTTCTCTCTCTCTATCTCTCTCTCCCATTCTTTCTTTATTTACATAGAAATTTTGATTTTAAGATTTCGGTTTTGTAAAATTTCAGAATTTTACAATTAAATTTCATTATTTTCCACACTTAAAGTTCTAAGAAGTTAGATTTTATACCCCCATTTATAATTATTTTTCAACATAGACTTTTATTTATAACTAATTATTGTCATACTATTCAAAGTTGTGCTACATAATTATTGTTTTACTATTTACATGGTTTTTCGTATTTTGTATCGTTCCGAAGACGTGCCGTAGGCACGTGCCCATGGGCAAATCTAGTCCCCTAACAAAAATGTCTTATCTTTTGAAGGGGAGAGACATGAAAGAGATAAGGTAGTTAAATCGATTCAGCGGACACAAATCAATCTCACAAATCAATCTCTTGAAATATCTCCCAGCCTATAAATATCCACCCCCCCCCTCTTCAGTCAGAAGGTAATCAATAATTTGCCAGTTTTCACTCTCTTACTCTCTCTTTCTGGTTCTGACTTGAGAGTCGAAGGGTCTGTCGCCGGGGCCACTCCCTGGTGTTTCAGGCTTTTTTGTAAGTCTGTTGGCCGCATCATCAACCATCGGATTCAAATCACGGTGGTCACTCAATGATCCAGATTCATTCCCAGGAGCTCTAACCGTTTTCAACGGCCAGGGTCACAGGTTTGACTTTTAGTAGTTTCCATCAATTATTAACTCGCTATCTGTTTACTCCCACACCGAAATAAGCAACAACAGATTGGCGCCGTCTGTGGAAAATATTACACAAGTCAAGCTTGTCTCCATGTCACCAAGATAAGAGATAAAGGGGCGACCTCCAGCCATCGCACTACCTCTCTTCGTCAACCAGCTCCTCCTATGGAAGATCAGATTCCTCCTCAACAGTCACCCCGGTAGCCTAATCACGCTCCATCCAACGGAGAGGCACCGGGGGCTCCCACCATGAACAACATCCCCAGTACGACCGCATCTCAGTCCATAATGCTTCAACTGATTCGATGGCCTCGCGAGGCCCACGGCGGTCCAGAGATCTTTGCCAGATCATCAATAAAAAGCAACTAGAAGCCGACTGGCGAATGAGGTTGAACGAGAGGCATGCCCGATCTAAGGCCTCCCGTTCGGGACATCAAGCAAACCAGAGAACCCATCCTTCTAGACAAAGATCAAGGCAATCCACCCCTCAGAGGAGGCATCTAGCAATGGGAAACCAGACGCATGAGAGTCAAAGGCTTTCTATGCAGAATAGAGGGCAAAACATCCCAGTCACTAGGGCTGAAATAGATAAATTCAAACTTGACATCCTCCATGCTCTCCAAGGGAGTCAAGGTCTGGGCCTCCCCCTTAACGAAGGATCCGCCAACTCAACCGGAGCTCAAAAGAAGGACGACCAAGTCCTTCGCCGAATTCAAGAAGTAGAGAAACGTCTATGAAGAGTAAGAGAAGTCACTCCAATAGGGCCTGTCGCCCTAACCGACCTCCTTTCAGTAGAGCTATCCTCAACACACCTATCCCAAGGGGCTTCAAGGTTCTTCAATTCGAATCCTACAATGGGAAATCAGACCTGACAGACCATATCGAGAGCTTTAAAACACTCATGATGGTCTATAACGCCACCGATGCACTCATGTGTCAGACATTTTCCGCAACACTGAAAGGATCAGCAAGGGAATGGTATTCACGTCTGACACCCGAATCCATATTTTTCTTCAATCAGCTCGAGAAACTTTTCATTGCACACTTCGTAACTAGCCGGAGAGCTGAAAAAACCAGTGTCTCCCTGCTAGAACTGAAGCAAAAAGATGGAGAACTGCTAAAGGACTTTGTCAAGTGATTTACAGTGAAAGCGAGGTCAATTTCCTCCTTGGACTCCTCAGTGGCTGTTGCAGCCTTCTGCTACAATGTCATGCATAAAGAGATGAAAGCATCCCTCGCCAAGAGGCCACCTCGAGATTTTCACTGAGCTCTGAGAAAGGAGTGAAAAGTACATCAGAGTCGAGGAAGCTCTCAGTCTCTAAGTTAAGAAAGAGTCACTCTCCGAGAACAAACGGAAGAACTCAAGTGAGGAAACACCTAAGAAGTTTGAGAAAAACGGTGCAGGTCAACGCCGTCCTCCTCCTACGCCCCACTTCGACAAATTCACTCTTCTAAACACAACTGTGTCTGCCATTCTCTTGGCGGTTGAAAAAGATGGGATAGTTCGTCCTCCTCCCAGGATGTAACTCCTGTATCTAATTTTCTGTATTTTTGTAATGTATTTCTTTTCTCCCAGTGTAATCTATCTATTTGTACTCCTTTTGCTTGAACCATGTATTTGTTCTTCTTTCCAGCATTTATATATTCATCTATTTGTTTAATTGTTTTGAGATTCATTTGTCTACCTATTATTCTGTTTTTGGATGACTTATTATTTCTCATTTGTTGCATTTCATGGCCTAATTGCCTATTTATTTGAATTCGTCCTTGTTGGATCTGATTTTCTACCCAATCTAACCTATTCGAACCCATATACCCGTCCTACTGGATCCTAACCCGCTACCCAATACCCTCTTCTTTGACCCAGTCTTCCCTAGATTTTCTTCACTTTCCCTAACAGGCAGATCATATCTTTTCTCCATATTCTCTTGATTCTCCAAATCCCTACTTGCCAACTCTCATTATAATTCCCAACAAATTTTATTATCCCTATCAAAAATTGCTATCCCCAAAACCCTAACCCTAATTCCCTCTCATCTCTCTCCTCTCCCTACCCGTGTACCCGTTTCTCCCCTGACCTGCATCCCGTCGGCCTGACCCCGCCGCTGTGCGCCTCCGACTGCCCACCACCCTCGGCAACCCCCCTATGCCATGCCCTCCTCCTGAGCACCGCGCACCAGTCCACCTCGATAGCAGCCCTTTCCTTTCTCCCCTTCTCCTCTCGAAGTCACGATAGCAGCCACACCAGTAGCCAGCACCATCGTGTCGCCCTGTCCGCTGTCGTCCTCATCTCCGTGCACACATCCCTCTGCCTTCTCTTGTGTGTATGCAATTGATCCCCTGGCTACTCCACTTTGTGTGCTTGCGATTGATTTCGCGAGCATGGTGTTCGTGATCATCTTGCTCGTCTTGTTCGTGATTCATTGGTATTGTGTTTGTTGCTGGGAGTCTATTCCCGTTATTCTCATTCTCTCGTAAGATTCGTCGACTATGTAAGGCAAATAACTGGTATTCTTTTGTTTTATATACATGTACTAAATATCGTCTGTAGTGCCACTTTTTGTTCCTAGATTCATTCTCATGAAAAACCCTTGTTAGATCTTGTCTTTATTTATTGATCCATCTGTAGTCGTTCTTTGTTACACACACGACATGAAAATAATTTAGATCTAACTAGATTCTTGATGCATGTATGTATGTTGTTCGTGATCCATGATATGTTGTATGAATCTTGCATGCTTGATGTGTTAGTCGTAGTATCTTGTGGTAGATTTGTTAAACACCCATGCCATGTTGTTTTGGATATCTAGTATACCATGTTTTGTATTTTTTTTATAAATTGGATTTGTTACATATGAACCATTTGATTTAATACATGAGAAAGATTTCTGTTTTTACTGCTGCCCGGTTTTATTTCAGTATTTTAGATACTGTTGAGGTTAATAAATCAAATTAGATTGTGAATATAAATCGTAGATACCGCTGCCTATTTTCTATAATTTTTGACAGATCGCAGTTTCGATTTGTGAGTTGCGAGTTATTACTGTTTTTCTACAGATGTGTTAAAAATTCCAGATTCTGTTTTATGTGATTTCGGTGTAGTTATTTATTTTAAAACTGATATTAAAGATAAGATTTCGGTCTAATATATTTTCTGGGTATGACTAGACATAACTGGTATTAACCCCTAATTTTTGTAGATTTATTTGATGACATTTATAAACTATTGTAGGCTTTTGAACAAACTACTATATTTCAGAATTTCATGTTGTTCCGTAAAGAACCATAATTTCAACCTGATTCTAGTTGCTGTTGGTAAGAACTTTGTAAATATAAAATGTAGCCTGCTATATCTATTTTACCACTCTTTCGACAGATTTGGATTTCGAGTTATACTTTGTAATCTATCGCCGTTTTAGTACTACTGTATCAAGAATTTCAGATTCACAAATTTAGTGTATCTTGCTATTTCCCGAATTTATTTGACTATACTATCTATGTTGGAATATTATGAAATATTATTTGCTAATACTAGACATACTAGGGAATATCCCAAATTTTTCTCGGATTTAAATCCGTGAGTTTTGTGCAATTTTCATGCTTGTGAATACAACCTTGTGATTTCTGGCTGAACATGATTTCTGTATATAATTATGTTTAGAGCCCCGTTTCTGTGATTATTATCTGACTTGCATATATGTGCTGGATTCGGCCGAGAGTTTATTTTATAGATTTTCTAACAGATTCAGATTTGCATGTTTGTGGAAACGGGAAACTCAGATTTGGTGCAGTACTGTCTCGCTGTCCAGAACTAAAAGTTTCGTTGTCCTAGCCTTTGATGAGTCGTTTGTCTCCTGTTCGTGTCCTTCATCCAACTTGTACTTGTCCCTTATTATCGTACCATGTTTCTTGCCTTACTTTTGCACGTACATCCTTGACTTAAATAATAATAATAAGAAACCAAGTCCGGGTTAAAGGGAAAGATCTAATAGTGGAAAATGCGGAAATGTGTACTCGGAAGGGGATCCATAGATCCTACGTGATACTTGATATTTGATACTTGACACGTGATTGCTGGACACTTGACACTTGACACTTGACAGTTGACACGTGATACTTGATGCTTGATATTTGATACTTGATACTTGACACGTGATTACTTGACACTTGACACTCGACACGCGATACTCGATGCTTGATACTTGATACTTGTCCCTAAGTAAACTGCCCTCTATGATCCACTATAAAATCTAAAACGCAACTTGTTTGAATGTAGTAACCATGTGGTAAAAATTTGGGATGCATGAAGTGCTACCTAGTTAGGAATAAATACAAGACTTGAGAATACCATGATCACTTGACACTTGTTACTTGCTACTTGTATATGATACTTGACGCTTATTACTCGTTACTTGTTTGCATGCTACTTGACACTTGTTACATGCCACTTGCACCCGATCATCTTGAGATGCTATTTGTTTCTGTTCTTGAGTTTGAGTTAGTTAATCTACCTTGCTGTCACATTCCTTCAATGCTTCTGTACTTGCTTCCGCTGTTACTCTATACTTGTCTATCTGTTTTCATGTACTTGTTGCCTGCACTACAAGCAGTCCGTAATTTGCATTGACGGGGGTTTGTTTTCTCATTTCGTTTCTTGCAAATTTGTCACTTGCAGACTTTAGTGACCAGCTGCTCGAGGGAGTAGGTGACCAAAATTCCAGTTGGTTGGAGTTCTTGGTACAATTTGTTTCTTGTTGTTTTTGACTAAATGTAATTACTATATGATTATCTTGTATTGGGCATTTTGTCCCATATTTGTATTTTGTTCCAGACTTGGTTATTTGAAGATTAAGTATTCTTGTTTTCAATAATTTTGTTGGCTATGTTAATTCATTTATTCTTGCGTGGTTGATTATTTCTCTTGTATATCTCTTGTTTATCCTTGTACATGTTGTAAAGATCCTTACAGCTTATAAATGATGAAAGCCCTTCGCTGGACTTGTGTCGCGTATCCGTATTCCGTATTCCTTTTTGGGAAGCGGGGCGTGACACAGGATGACGATATTTGCAAGAGAAGAGACAAGGGCCTATGGTGCGCATTTCACAGAGGCCACGGACATACTACTGATAATTGCAAGGCCCTCAGATAAGAAATTGAAGACCTGATTCAGTGGGGCTACCTCTCTCAGTGTGTCCAATGAAACCACAATGCCAAAAAACCTCTGCCACGGGGGGGCTAATAAGCATCCTGAAAGGCCTTCTGAATCGAGAGACTCTGAGCATATGGCCATTCTACACACCATCCATGGTGGAAAACTCCTCTCGCAAACCCTTATATGGGAGGTTAATTCTGTTCATAATACTCCACTCCCGAAAGGTACGGGCCTCTCAGTCTCCTTCACTCATAAAGATCTCGAGGGCATCAAAATTCCTCATTGCGATGCACTGGTTATCAATCTAGGCATGACAAATCATGAGGTGCGGCGTATCCTCGTAGACAACGACAGTTCCGTGAACATCCTATTTATGGCCGCATTTGATGTGCTAAAGCTCTACCGAGATCGACTCAAGCCAGTCAGCTATACACTTCATGGCTTCTCCGGTCACCTGTCCAAGTCGAGGGAATTTTCGCACTTAACGTAACGGCAGGGAAAGCACCAGCAACTCGGACAGAGTCTTTAGATTTCGTGGTAGTCGATGTTAATCCGCGTGCAATGCCATATTCGTTCGCCCAGGACTAGCCGCTTTCCACACTGTCACCTCCGTGTTTCATATGAAAAAGAAATTTCCAACGACAGCAGGCATAGGCCAAGTAGTAGGAAGCCAACACAGCACGGGCGTGCTACACTACCACTATTGGGGGTTTGGTTCTCCCTTTCTATGCTGAAGAACTACTATAGGAAAACAATCGCTGTATCACAGGGCCAGCAAATGAGGTTGAAGCTGCTACACTAGGCTGTCAAGCTGATAATTTTCAAACTCGTCAGGCTACCTCCTCCCAGTTCCAAGAACGTCCTTGTCAGAACCCAACAATTAACTCAACTCCCTCACCAGAAGCTGCTCCATTCATTCACAAGAAACAAACAATCTTGCCTAAGCACGTTGGTCCATTAGAAAATTCCCCTGTCTCTAGGCAGAACATCGGGGGGCTCTCCCAAAAATAGGCAAGTCCAGGCAAGGTCTACCAAGTTAATCGCTTGGCAGCTCATCAACTTGAAGACCCTGGGGGCAAGGGTATGCCAGTAGGGACTTCGAATGAGAGACACCCTATGAAGTACAAAAAGGGTGTCTGAAACGCGCTCTCCTAATTTCCGCATAATTTTTGACATTTTTTAATAAAGGCCAGCCACTAGAGCAGCTATTTTGTTTTTCCTTTCAATAAAGATTACTAACGGTCGTGCATGTAATAAGGGCCAGCCATTAGAGCAGCCCCTTAGTTTATTCTTTAATAAAATTAGCCAATTTATTTCATTGCATCTTAGTCAATTTATTAAAGCAAACAATGAGCTAAAAATACCCAGCTTATACTTAAGGTAGCGCTAAACACTCGTTATAAGCTTTCTACGACACAAGTTCGGAATCCAGATCCACGACTCGGAATTACTCTCGCAACATGCAATCCTACACATTTAGAGCACAACTCACCGATAAATCTGTTCCCAAAACTAGTTAAAGTTCCTTGGAGATTTATACAACGTGTTGAGTGCCAAGCTTATACGCATAAACGGCACCAAACACACATTACAAGTCTTCCCGTAAGACGGATTCGGAGTCCATACCCATGGCTCGAAGAGACTCTAACAATTTGCAATAACGCAAGTTCACAGTGCACTTCGCCATTTGATATACTCCTGCAATCCGTTAGCGCCTCGACGACCGGTTCGGAGTCCATACCCATGGCTCAAAAGAGACTCTTTCAATTTGCAAAGAAGCCAGTTCAGAGTGTGCTTTGCCATTCGATCTGTTTCTGCAACCTGTTAATACTTAAACTAACAAGTTCAGAATTCATACCCATGGTTCAGAGTTACTCTCGCAACCTGTAATTACACACATTCAGAGTTCAACTCGCCATTCGATCTGTTCCTGCAACTAATTAAATTCCCTTAACGAAATATTAAGAGGTCTAAAATCATGGATCGTAGTTAATCTAGCAACACTTGTAAATAGCAACACTTAGAGTTCAACTCTCCATTTGATGTCACTATCACAATTTGTCAGAGGCCCCATACAGCAAGTTCGGAAAACAAATCTCCTTCAGAGTTGTCCCTACACCTAGCTGAGTTCAAGATGAAGAAATTGCAAACTCCGTCATACACCGTCGACATTTCTTTAGCTATACACCACAGACTTGAAGCCCTGTTATTTAGTGGCGAAGGATCCAGTCGATGACACCTCAACCATGATAACAAGGACCAAGCATATAAAGAAAGTTCACCAAATCACAGAATTATCACAAATCCACATGTTCATATTCAGTGGTACTACAAATATGTACAAGTATAGAACCATCAATCATACAACTCGATCTACAAGCCGTCCTTGCAACTTAGTGGGCAAGGAACATTGATCCTGAGACACACAAGCCTCCTTGTGGATCGCTTGACATTCACCTCCTTTCCTTGGCCACCAACATCTTTCACAAAAAACATCGATCCTATAGATTGAGATTGCTGGCCGGCAAATGAGGCATGTGACTCTCCACCAACCAAATTAAAATTCAACAAAGCCAATGCCCCGCTCGGGGTGCTGCCAAGATGTCGAGGAGGCACAAATGCTGTTGGCACCGTTCCCCTAACAATCGATCCGACTCCTCCTACCGTCGCACTCTCCTTTGCATTAGTCGTGGTACCTTCTTTTGCTCCAACCGTTGGCTCCTTTTTCGCATCAACGAAGTGCGAAGTACTCACCGTCCGTAACCCACCAAGCCTCGCTTGAAGGCGGTATAGCTCTAAGTCCTTCTCAACGACTATTTCTCTGAGTAAGGCACATTCTCCAATACTGTCTTTCGTCACTTTCAGAGATAGTGGAAAGTTGACCAGACGATCGGAATACAAGAGTGCTAACTCGCAATCCCTCTCGACGAGCACCGACTTAAGGCGAACAGACTCCAACCGTTCCTTATCTGACTGAACACGCAAACGGTCGACTGCCAACTCCGTTATGCGCAGTCGCTTGCGAAGGTGCTCTACCTCGTCACTGCAAGGTTTTTTATCGGATTCCACGATCATCTGCAACAATTCCAAAAGCATAGTCAGACAAAGGATTAAAGTACTAAGTGTCACGGACAAACATCGCTTCAAAGCACATCAACACAACACGACAAGTGATAACCAATCTAGAAGATAGTTTTTCGAACACTAAAAGAAAGATACATGAATGCGGTGGCCAGGCCGCAATTGGGCATCACAAAAAGTAAACTGCAAGTTCCAAACAAAACAAATCAATGATAGCCTGGAAGATAAAGGACTTACCAAGGTGAATCAAGCATCCACCTGCTTCAGTGCCACCACGGACAAGGAACCCCCAGCTGTGCCCTTTCCCTTGTCCTTCTTCCCAGAGCCACTCCTCGCACCACTTGCAGGAGTACCGACCTCAACATCGTTCTTACTGTCTGGATCCAGGGGCTCACCAGGTCGAATGGTCACATAGTAGCCTTTCCCATCGAAATCGGGAACGCGCTCCACACATGTGAGATCACCAAGGCATAAGACTTCAATATCACCCCTTGTAGCTTAGATTTGCACTCCGTGTGAACCTTGGCCACCTCGACCATCACCTCCGAGGCCGTGTCAGTGCGGGCCTTCTCCAACTCCAGCAGAAGATTGACGTTCTTCTTCTCTAATGCCTTTTCTCTCCTTGGATGCTTCCATCTCGAGGCGCATTTCCTCCTTCCTGGCTACCAACGCCTCCAACTCAAGGCGCGCCTCCTTCTTTTTCTTCTTCATCCTTCCCAACTCCGCTTTGGACTCTTTGAAGGCCTTCTTCTTATCCTTCTCGGAACGAGAGATGCGGGCCCTCATGTTGTACTCCTCAGCGGCATAAAAGTCTACCAAGTGCCGAAAGTGGCTCATCGCCTGAAACAATGAGAAAACAGTTAAAAACATACGATCCAAGAAAAGGAAAGTGCAAGCTAAATAGCTAAGGAAACTAGGTCATACCGTCACATGTGCCCTCACTATCTCCAAGGCGAATCTCTCAGGGGGGCTCCATCTTCAACCTCTCCCTGTGAGAAGGAGTAGGGATGTGGTGACAGGTTTCAAGGCAAGCAGTGGAATTCTCCAAAAAATTCTTCTGGGCTTTCACGTTCCATTAGGGGTGTAGACCATATCCCCCTGACTAGCTAGCACCGTAACAGCCACAGCAGTCAGTGGGGCCTGATGCGGCACTAACCATGATCGCAGCTAAAGAAGAACCTACCACAATGGCAGGCGGTACCCCTACAGGGGGCTCAGTCTGTGCAACGGAAGCCAAGGGCAGTAAGGCCGAGGAAGAAGAGGGATGCAATGCCAACCTCTTCCGCTTCTTTAGCTCTTCCTCCCTCTTATTTCGTAGTGCATCTAGGTCTGCAAAAATGTCCTCAAAATCCATATCCGTCCTACCTGCAAGATGAAACACGGAGTAGTCAGAAACCATAAGATCAAATGAAAACGATAGAGACATGAATAAAAGAACTGTAAATCAAGAAAAGTAGGGGTAGTAGGGCATGAAAACGATAACAACAAAATCTTACTAGGAACGGCTGGGCCAGACCGCCTTCAAAGATCACTTCGTTGGTAATATCTTACCACGACAACACCTTCAGTCCCAGAAGTGCATCGCTAAGGCTCTTCTCCTCCATGCTCATCACCGGCACTGCTCGCACTGTCGAAGGAACTATTCCCTTCCAAGTAGTCGGGAATCCCCCACGGCTCGACACTGCAAACGACAAAGAACTTCTCCTTCCAACATCTTATCGATCGAGGAGCATCGACCAACCCCCTATTCTTATGAGGGCTCAGGTACCAATGCTCCACCATTTGGCTGTGTTGGATAAGCTTGAAGTGACTTCTGAACACAGTGAGACTCGGCACAGCTCTGAACTGGCGGCACTGCAAGACAAAGCCGACAACGTGCCTCCACGTGTTCGGCATCAGCTGCACTGGACACAGCTTGTAGCGCCCCGAATTTCTAATAAATAAATATGAAAATACTAGACACAATTCCCAGCATCTACCTCAATGTAATAGTAAACATAGCAAAACACAGAAAATTTTTTCAACTTTTATTACATCAATTCTTTACATAGCAAAGTGGAAATTTAAACACCTTGAATTACACTTTCTTTCTTTTACAACCCAATTCTTTTACAATTTGCATCAGCCATATTATCATTCTACCACATGCATCCAAATTCCAAGCCAATGGTACCTACCTGCAAAACATAAGGCTAGAGATAACCCTAACTCCCAAAACTATTAGGGTCAGCCATAACGGTGTGAGTGACTTCAAAAGAAATACAATTTAAGTGAAGCATAAAGAATAAATTCATAATTAACACATTCCCACAGTAGTAACAAACGAAATAAGAAATAATGATAAATCAATCATAAAACATCAAGTGAAACTAAGCTAAGTGTCAAGTGTAGGAAAACAGGAAAACATCATACATAATACAAGTCAAGAAAACACACATGCAGTATGATGACTCTCTAATGCATACTTGTCGGATTCTAAGCATTCCATACTACATAGGTCCGGTGCAAGCCCTTACGTTCTCCACTTTATAGGTTTTAATCCCTCGTTATGAAACTAATCCTACTACGGTGATAGAAACAAGATCTAGAGTACTCTGCGAATAGGCCTAACAACCCTCGACGCGCAAGCATCATGTAAGCATAGCTCTAACTCTGGAGAAACACCTCCCTGCCTTGTACCCCTACGAATAGGCCTGTCGACCCTCGACGTGCAGATACATAGTACATCCCGCGAATATGCCTGCCGACCCTTGACTCTCGAATGCACCGTATGTTCTGTGAATAGGCTTGCCGACCCTCGACACACGAACATACAAACTATCCTCTAGAAATTCTGTGAATAGGTCGGCCGACCCTCGACACGCGAATATACTAGGGACACAACAACACACAGTCATGGAATACAACCGTTGGACTAACAACAGAGCCCATACTTACGTTTCCCAAGTTTTATCACATCTCCACTATGCCTATCCTTAGGTTGATTACTATTAATTAAAACACAATTTCCCCCACCCTAGAGTTGGTGTACCATGCCGAACTTAATTCCACTACAACAACACCAAGGCCCCAACTCGCCAAGATCCACAAATCTCGTCTGTCGGTTTCCAGGAATCCCACTCAACTTCTAGAGACTCACAACTTAAATATCAACACAAAATCTTTCATTAAAACTCTTAATTCCTTTATCAATTCGTTCATATTAAGAAAAACTCCTTAAATCGAACAATCCAAATTTATCTGAACACTTCACAAATTTCCTGAAATGAAATCTGAGAATAAATCTCTTAAATAACTGAGTTTCATATTTTGAAGTCATAAAAAATTCACAAGACATCAATCCTTCGAAGTCCGTATATAATTCGCTTTCTAAAGTCGTAGAAATACGAGTTAAACTCTATCATAATCAAAATATAACTCTCTGTAAAATACAGTAATCTGTAGCAAAAACTTCATCTAAAATAGTAGATCAATAATCCATAAGTTCGAAGAAATAGTCGTTCAAGAAAAAACATAAAAAACTCAACAAAATAATCAATAGAGCAGCAGTCGGTCGACCGACATCTCAGTTCGAAAAGCAGCGGTTGACTGACATGCTAAAATCCAAAACTAAACAATTGACAGTCAACCGTAATGTCAAAAAACAACTTCTTTAAATTTCGTGCACTTTTCAACTAATACATGGTTTATAATCTTTAAATGCATGAATTTGTAAAATAAAATCCGGAAATGATCAAATACAACTTGTCTAACATACTGGAGTTTATAAATCAAATCAAACTCTCGACAAATTCACAAAAGAGCAATTTTTCATCAAAATCATCAAATCAGGAATGTATATATCTGTATTTGTATATGTGTGTATATATATCAGTAAGATCACCAAGAAATCATTGTATATGAGTAGTGTATCGTTCAATTCAATTTCAGTATCCATATAAACCAAAATCCACTTGAAAAACTTCGCAAAACACAAAAATTCAGGTTTCGGCTGTGTATAATTAGACCCGAAAATCAAAACTCTATTCAACCTTCAAAACTTGATCTTTTGTTTCAAAACCCCTTCTTGCAACTTGGTAAACACATATACAAACTAGTTATAACATTGAAAACTTTACAAAACTCAAAAATCTCTACTTCGGCATGCACATCAGATCCGAAACCAAAACCCAATCTTTCAACACATTTAATCTTTGATCCCCAACTCTCTCTTGCAACTCATTGAGACCCATACACAACCAATTAGATCAATTGCTTGTGATTATATGCTTCTACAACATTTATTCGTCAACTTCTACTCATTCAAAACATCAAACAGATCATATGTATACAAAACAGTAAGGTATCCATTTTTATCTACTCATATACATTATAACTCATACAAATCTCAACTTTTATGATCAAATCAGCAAGAAATAGCACACCCATAGGTTCTACTAAGTTCTTAACATTCTTATGTCGTCCATATAGTAAATCTATTCACCCATTGCAGTTTATTCATGAAAAGTTCTATATTTAATTATCCATCCATCAATTTATTCATTATATCACCATACAATCATCTAACATGCATTCTACTTGACAACTTATCGTATTTAACATGCATAGAACAACACGAAATCAAACATATATCACTTACCTTAATGAAGAATAAACGAAGATAATAAAGAAATAAGAAAAGCTCATCCTTTGCAAAAATCCAAGATCCTCGATTCGAAACTCCAAGAAATCAATAATAAAAGAAAGCTTTTTTTTTTGTGCAGAAAAGAGACGGCTGTAGTAGCCTTTTTAATAGCTGAAATCTGGAGTAATTAGGGTTTTAAGAAGATTTTGCAAAATATTCCTTTAGAATATATCTTTACATATATGGATCCTTTATACTAGGTACCAATTTAATTGAGATTAAATCAAAAGCATCCTCCCCAGATCTGGCCGACAGCTATATCTAACCAGAAAAATCGATATGTAATTTTGGCTTCCATGTGGCAAGTTTGCAAAAAGACCCTTCTTTAATAAATTAACAAAATGAACCAAATCTATTAGAACAAAAATTAAACTCTTTACCTCTGAGTTGGCCGGCCGTCATGCTCAGCCCAGAAATCCAAAAATCTAGAGTTTTTACCCCCAAAGTGGTAATTTTGCACAAAAACCCATCTTTTTGTAATATTAGCAAATATGCCAAATACATATCAAAAAATCCAAAAAATTCACAAATAATACCTGCTAATAAATATTAGGTTTCTCCAAAATATTTTCTGATTTTGAGTTTCCTAAAAAAATTGCAAGTTTTACACGTGCAAAAGGATAAATTTCAGAAAAATGTTTATTAAATCACCAAAAATCACTTTAATTCATTTATTAATCTCAAAAAACATTATTTAAAATTCTAGGGTGTTACCTCACTCCCTCCTTAGAATAGTTCTGTCCTTAGAACTACTGCTAATAGGGACCAAACAATTTAAGCAAAAGAAAAATGCAATTACGTAAATGGAAATGCAGTTTAAGGAATGCAATCATACAAGAGAATACAATTTAAACAAAAGAATACAGTCATACGAAGAGCTCAGGAAAATCCATCTGCATGCGATCCTCCAGTTCCCAAGTAGCTTCCTCAAACAACTGTTTCCTCCATAATACCTTGACCATAGGTATCACCTTATTCCTCAACACCTTCTCCCGACAGTCAACAATCTCTACAAGCTTCTCCTTATAACTCAAGTTCAGCTGTAGTTCTTCAGGCACTTCCGCCAACTGATGACTCTGATCTGGCACATACTTCCTCAACATCAACACATGGAACACATCATGCACTTGCGCCAATTCCTCCGGTAGTTCCAACTTATATGTTGTCTTACCAATCCGCCTCAAAATTCTGTATGGCCCAATGTACCTTGGTGTCAAATTTCTCCCTTTCCCAAACCTGATTACTCCTTTAGTCGGAAACACTTTGAGAAAAATTGCATCCCCAACCTCAAACTCCAAGCCCCTTCGTCGAGTATCTGCATAACTCTTCTGCCGACTCTGAGCCTCGACCAACCTCTTACGAATCAGCTCGATCTTCTCGATGTCTGCTGTACAATCTCCGGCCCAAACATCTGCCTCGCCACAACTTCGTACCAACAGACGGGTGTCCTGCACTTCCTCTCGTACAAAGCTTCATAAGGAGCCATACCGATACTTGCATGGTAACTGTTGTTATAAGCAAACTCAACCAATGATAAATGCCTCTCCCAACTGCCACCAAAATCCATAACACAAGCCCTCAGCATATCCTCCAATACCCGATTCACCCTTTTAGTCTGACCATCGATCTGCGGATGGAAAGCAGTACTGAAATCGGTTCTGGTACCCAAAGTGCTTGCAAACCCTTCCAAAACCTCGATGTGAACCTCGTATCCCTGTTGGAAAAAATCGACATAGGAACCCTCTCACAATCTCATCAATGTACAGCTCTGCCAGTTCTCCAACGACCAAGTAATCTTCATAGACAGAAAGTGAGCTGACTTGGTCAAACGATCCACAATAACCTAAATCGAGTCGTTGCCCTTCAGACTCCTCGGTAACCCAGTGATGAAATCCATGCTGATATTCTCCCACTTCCATTCCGAAATAGGCAATTGTTGTATTGTTGTAACAAACCTCCAGGCCTCTGATTCTCCGCTTTGATCTACTGGCAAGTCGAACATCTCGACACAAAGTCTACCACATCTCTCTTCATACCCGACCACCAAAAGTGTCGTTTGATGTCCTTGTACATCTTTGTGCCTCCAGAATGCACTGACAACAAGGTACCTTGTGCCTCCTGCAAGATACTCTCTCTCAAATCTGTATTCTCCGGTACATAACCTCTCACCCATCCATAAAATTCCATCTTGGACACAGAACTTTGATAACTTGCCTTCGGAAACCTGCTGCAACATCCTTTGATTCCTTGCATCTGATTTTTGACCCTCCACAATCTGCTCCTTCAAAGAAGGCTGCAACCTCAACTGAGCCAAAGATGCTCCCAAACCCAGCAGTACAACCTCAATACCTGCATGATCTAACTCTGCTGCCAACTCTCTCTGAGTAGTGATTAAGCTCGACATACTGCTCTTTTGACTAAGCCCATCGGCCACCACATTTGCCTTACCCGGATAATACTTGATCTCAAAATGAATGTCTTCCAACACCTCCAACCACCTTCTATACCGAAGATTTAGATCTATCTGATGGTAAATGTACTTCAAGCTCTTATAGTCGGTGAACATGTTGACCTTCTCTCCATACACATAATGCCTCCACTGCTTCAAACAAAGAGAATAACTGCCAATTCTAGATCGTGCATCAGATAGTTCTTCTCATGCAGACGAAACTGCCTCGAACCATATGTTATAACCTTTCCTTCCTACATCGAGACGCACCCCAAATCCCTGAGTGACGCATCACTGAAGATATCATAGTCCTTCCCAGCTTGCGGCAAAGCTAAGATAGGCGTAGTCGTCAACTTCTCCTTTAGCTCTAGGAAACTCACCTCACATTTATCGTTCCACGTGAAAGCCACATTCTTTCGAGTTAATCCTGTTAAAGGAACTGCGATCTGTGCATAGCCCTGAATGAAACTCCTGATCTCCTTCACTGTCGTTGGCTTGGGCCAATTCTACACTGCTTCAACCTTCTAAGGATCGGTGGCTACTCCCTCCTTAGAAAGGATATGACCAAGTAAAGCTACCTCGAACTTCCAAAACTCACACTTCGATAGCTTGGCATACAAGTTATGCTCCTGTAACTTCTTTAATACCTCTGCCAAGTATTTAGAGTGCTCTTCCTCCAACTTCGAATATACTAGAATATCATCAATGAATACCACAACGAAGGAATCAATAAATGGCCACAAAATCCAGTTCATCATGTCCATAAATACTGCCAGCGCATTCGTCACTCCAAATGGCATCACTAAAAACTCATAGAGTCCATGCAATGTTCTGAAAGCTATTTTACTCACATCTTCCTCCTTAACTCGGACCTGATGATACTCTGACCGCATATCAATCTTCAAAAATACCGCTGCTCTCCGAAGCCTATTAAACAGACCATCAATCCGTGGAAGCAGATACTTGTTCTAAATGGTCACCCTGTTCAACTCCTGGTAGTCAATGCACATTCTCATTGACCCATCCTTCTTCTTTACTAACAACATTGGTGCACCCCACGGTGAAGTACTCGGCTTGATGAATCCCTTACTCAGTAATTCCTTAATCTTCTTCTTAACTTCATCCTGCTCCACTGGTGACGACCTATACGGAGCCTTAGAAATTGGAGCACTTCCCGGCTGAATATTGATGCAGAACTCAACATCTTACTGCGGCGATAACCCCGGTAGATCTTCCAAGAATACCGTAGGAAAGTCCCTGACAACTGGAATGCTTTTGACTTCATTCGGAAATATCAACTTAGATACCATTGCAGACACTTTTGGGTTCTTCTTCTTCCCCTGAAAAGTCACTGCAGGTCCTCCCGATGCTTTCACTAATACCTTTTTATTCTTGTATTCAATTGTGGCATCATATATTGCCATCCAATCAATGCCCAAGATCACATCCACACCCAAGACTCACAGTTCATGAGATCAATGCTGAATAATCTCCCACCAATCTCGATATCACAGCCCTCGTAATACCGATCAACAATCAATTCTTCCCCTGATGGCATTGCCACTGACAAGTCCTTGCATGTAAATACCTTAGGTTCCACACCTAAAACTTTAGCAAAATTGGGCGATACAAATGTATGCGAAGAACCAGTATCAAATAAAATTTCTGCTTTTATTCCATTAATCAAGACAAATCCTGTTACATGAAGAATGATACTCAAATCTTGAATTTATTCTTAGACAAAGTTTTAATTAATAAATTGCATAAATGAATTTAAAACTATTGCATACCCTGGATCACATCCTCTAAGTTACCTGCGTCCTCTTCAGTTAATGCGAACACTCGTCCCTGCCTCTGGAATTTACCTCTGCTTGCACCTTCCTTCTTCAACTGCGGACAGTTTGGTTTGATATGGCCTTCATGACCACATTGATAACAAGACCGCACCTTAAGCGGTTTGGTGCATGCTAAATGATAGTGGTCTGCCTTTCCATAGTTGAAACAAGTCACGCCTTGAATTGCAGGTGCCTTATGCTCTGGCCTACTGAACCCTGCCCTGCTTCGCTGGGAACTTCTTCCCACTCTGATTTGCTATTGGCCTCTTGTTCCTGTTCCAGGTCTTCTACTTCTTCTAGAACTGATACATATCTTTCCTCTGTCATTGCTGTTATCCTGACCAGCTTATCAAACCTTCTGATGCGCAATGGTATCATCCGAGACCTCAAATTCGGCCTCAAGCCCTGCTTGAATTTCTTAGCCTTCTTCGCTTCATCAACTATCAGCTCTGGTGCATACGTTGACAACTGGGCGAATTTAGTCTCATATTTGCGCACTGACATATTGCCTTGTTGTAGGTTCAAGAATTCTGTTGTCTTCTTCTCCTGAATGTCCAGAGGAAAGAAAAGATTCCTGAACTCCTCAAGAAAAGCCTTCCAAGTCACCTGTTCACCCCCAAAAGTACTCTTCACTGACTGCCACCAGACGCCATCATGCTTCTCTAACTGCATTGTAGCCAATTTTACCTTGGCTGCTGGGGTCTCCAAAACCACAAAGACTACCTCCATCAGTCTAATCCAATCATCAGCCTCATTTGGATCAGACTGCCCATCAAAAATAGGCAGCTTCATCTGCTTGAAGGACTCCACCCGCTTAATTAGATCAGCATTAACAAGTACTGGTCCAGCCCCTTGATTCAGATTCTGAGTCATGTTGGCTGCCATGAATGTGTTAAAGGTCTGATGCACCCCGACAATTTCTGTTTCTAGATTAGGTTGGCCCCCTTGGGAACCCATAGCCCTATCATCACCACCTCCATTTCTGGTCCTGGATCCTGCCATTATTCTGAATACTGCAAAATGAGGGAAAAAATTAGAGCATCACAACACAATTCATAAACACATCAATACCTTATGGCAAAGTCTCAATCATGCCCAAAACCATTTCATCTTGTTTTAATTCCATGTGATACTCATACTTTAATGTCCACACCTAGGTGCTCATGCTCTAATGTCTAACTAGGTTTATTCTTATATCATTTATCACTACTATTGAAGCATGCGCTGATACCAAACTTTGTAGCGCCCCGAATTTCCAATAAATAAATATGAAAATACGTGGCACAATTTCCAGCATGTATCTTAATGTAATAGTAAACATAGCAAAACACAGAAATTTTTTTAACTTCTATTACATCAATTCTTTACATAGCACAGTGGAAATTTAAACACCTTGAATTACACTTTCTTTCTTTTACAACCCATTTCTTTTACAATTTGCATCAGCCATATTATCATTCTACCACATGCATCCAAATTCCAAGCTAATGATACCTACCTGTAAAACATGAGGCTAGAGATAACCCTAACTCCCAAAATTACAGGGGTCAGCCATAACGGTGTGAGTGACATCAAAAGAAATACAATTTAAATAAAGCATAAAGAATAAATTCATAATCAACACATTTCCACAGTAGTAACAAACAGAATAAGAAATAATGATAAATCAGTCATAAAACATCAAGTGAAACTAAGCTAAGTGTCAAGTGTAGGAAAACAGGAAAACATCATGCATAATACAAGTCAAGAAAACACAAATGCAATATGATGACTCTCTAATGCATACTTGTTAGATTCTAAGCATTCCATACTACATAGGTCCGTTGCAAGCCCTTATCGTTCTCCACTTTACATAGTTTAATCCCTCGTTATGCAACTAATCCTACTACGATGATATAAACAAGATCTAGAGTACTCCGCGAATAGGCCTAACAACCCTCAACGCGCAAGCATCATATAAGCATAGCTCTAACTCCGGAGAGTCACCTCCCTGCCATGTATCCCACAAATAGGCTTGCCGACCCTTGACTTGCAGATACACGGTACATCTTGCGAATAGGCCTGCCGACCCTCGATGCGCGAATGCACCGTATGTTCTGTGAGTAGGCCTGCCGACCCTTGACACACGAACATACAAACTGTCCTCTAGATATTCCTTGAATATGCCGGCCGACCATCGACACCCAAATATACTAGGGACACAACAACACACAGTTCAGGAATACATCTGTTGGACTAACAACATAGCCCATACTTACGTTTTCCAAGTTCTATCACATCTCCACTTGTGCCTGTCCCTAGGTTGATTATTATTAATTAAAACAAAATTTTCCCCTCTCTAGAGTTGGTGTACCCTGTCAGACTTAATTCCACTACAACAACATCAAGGCTCCAACTGGCCAAGATCCACAAATCTCGTCTGCCGGTTTACAAGAATCACACTCAACTTCTAGAGACTCAAAACTTAAACACAAAATCTTTCATTAAAACTCTTAATTCTTTTATCGATTCGTTCATATTAAGAAAACTTCCTTAAATCAAACAATCCAAATTTATCTGAACACTTCACAAATTTCCTGAAATAAAATCTGAGAATAAATCTCTTAAACAACTGAGTTTCACATTTTGAAGTCATAGAAAATTCACAAGACATCAAATCTTCGAAATCCGTATATAGTTCAGTTTCTAAAGTCATAGAAATACGAGTTAAACTCTATTATAATCAAAATATAACTCTCTGTAAAATACAGTAATCTGTAGCAAAAAATTCATCTAATATAGTAGATCAATAATCCATAAGTTCGAAGAAATAGTCTGTTCAAGAAAAACAGAAAAAACTCAAAAAAATAGTCAATACAGCAGCTGTCAGTCCACCGACATCTCAGTTCAAAAACCAGCGGTCGACTGACATGCTAAAATCCAAAACTAAACAATGCACAGTCGATCGACAACCCAAGTGTAAATTATGGGCGGTTGACCGTCATGTCAAAAAACAACTTCTTTAAATTTCGTGCACTTTTCAACTGATACATAGTTTATAATCTTTAAAAGCATGAATTTGTAAAATTAAAACTCGGAGATGATCAAATACAACTTGTCTAACATACTGGAGTTCATAAATCAACTCAATCTCTCGACAAATTCACAAAAGAGCATTTTTTCATCAAAATCTTCAAATTAGGAATGTATATATCTGTATGTGTATATATATGTATATATATCAGTAACATCACCAAGATATCATTGTATATGAGTAGTGTATCGTTCAATTCAATCTCAGTATCCATATAAACCAAAATCCACTTGAAAAACTTCGCATAACACAAAAATTCAGGTTTCGGCTGTGTATAATCAGACCCGAAAATCAAAACTCTATTCAACCTTCAAAACTTGATCTTTTGATTCAAAACCCCTTCTTCCAACTTTTTAAACACATATAAAAACTAGTTATATCAATATAAATTCAAAATCCATTGATAACTTTACAAAACTTAAAAATCTCCACTTCGGCCTGCACATTAGATCCGAAACCAAAACCCAATTTTTCAACACATAAAGACTTAATATTTGATTCCCAACTCTCTCTTGAAACTCAATGAGTCCCATACACAACTAATTAGATCAATTTCTTGTGATTATATGCTTCTACAATATTTATTCGTCAAGTTCTACTCATTTAAAACATCAAACATATAATATGTATACAAAACAGTAAGGTATCCATTTTATCTACTCATATACATTCTAACTCATACAAATCTCCACTTTTATGATCAAATTAGCAAGAAATAGTACACCCATGTGTTCTACTAAGTTCTTAACATTCTTAAGTTTCCATATAGTAAATCTATTCAACCATTGCATTTTATACATGAAAAGTTGTATTTTTAATTATCCATCCATCAGTTTATTCATTATATCACCATACAATCATCTAACATGCATTCTACTAGTCAAATCATCATATTTAATATGCATAGAACAACAAGAAATCAAACATATGTCACTCACCTTATTGAAGAATCAACGAAGATAATAAAGAAATAAGAAAAGCTCATCCTTTGCAAAAATTCAAGATCCTCGCTTCGAAACTCCAAGAAATCAATAATAAAAGAAAGCTTTTGTTTTTTTTGTGTAGAAAAGAGATGGCTTTAGTAGCCTTTTTAATAGCCGAAATTTGGAGTAATTAGGGTTTTAAGAAAATTTTGCAAAATATTCCTTTAGAATATATCTTTACATATATGGGTCTTTTATACTAGGTAACTAGATTAACCAGTTTAATTGAGATTAGATCAAAAGCATCCTCCCCAGATATGGCTGGTATGTATATCAAACCAAAAAAATCGATATTGTAATTTTTGGCCTCCAAGTGGCAGTTTTGTAAAAAAGACTCTTCTTTAATAAATTAAAAAAATGAACCAAAACTATTAGAAAAAAAATTAAACTCTTTACCTCTGAGTTGGCCGGCCATCACGCTCAGCCCAGAAATCAAAAAATCTGGAGTTTTTACCCCCCAAGTGGTAATTTTGCACAAAAGCCCCTCTTTTTGTAATATTTGCAAATATTCCAAATTAAAAAAATCTAGAAAATTCAGAAATAATACCTACTAATAAATATTAGGTTTCCCCAGAATATTTTCTGACTTTAAGTTTCCCAAAAAAAATTTTGCACATGTTTTGCACGTGCAAAAGGATAAATTTCAGAAAATTGTTTATTAAATCACCAAAACTCACTTTAATTTATTTATTAATCTCAAAAAACTTTATTTAAAATTCTGGGGTGTTACACAACCGATACCAGTTAAGCACATCTCTAACAAAGGGGTAGAGGGGTAGGCAAAGCCCCGCAAAGAAAGCATCGCAAGGAAAGAAACAGTACTCCTCCGACATAGCATAACACGCCCTGACTCCAGGGCTTGACAAGAGTAGGCTATACTCGCGAGGAATGCCAAAACCTAATCTTATCACGGCCAACTCATCGTGTGTAAGAATGGTGGCGGTATCAATAGCCTCAGTAGTATGGACGGGCTGCAGCTCGTCGTTTTCCATACCGCTCCTAAGGAACTATTGATCTACTACCGAGTAATCTCTAATCAACTCTGGAACAAGGAACAACAGGTTCATGATCATACACCCCCTATCTCTCTCAGGTTCGACGATCGTTTCCACCACGGTTGAACGATCAGCCTCACCATGTACACTATTCTCTCCAGGAAAGTGATCAAGCATAACACCCTTTTCTCCATATAAACTAGCTAATCTAATAGAGGTACAGACCGACGAAATACTAGAAATGAAAAACATCGGTTGAAAGAATGATTACCTAGCCAAAGTGTAAGAAACTTTGAACTAACAGCTGAAGCTAGCACCCCCTGTCAAAACACCAGGCAAGCCACCAAGCACCACCAGGTGAAACACTGCAATTTCTAGAGAGAGAAGCTCTCAAAAAAATTTCAGGAGAGAGAAAGTGATGGTGGTAAATGAGAAAGGGGAGGTGGGATCAATCCATATTTATAGAACCCTAGGGGTTAAATCACAACGTGGCAGGATCTAAGCCCTCCTTAAGAATCAATGATCAGATCACACCACCCTCGATCCAATAGTAGCAGTAACTTGACAACATGACAGTCAGTCGATAATGCGAATGATTGTCACAACCTTCGGTCAACAGAAGAAGCAACACACAGTAGTGAACAATCTCACAAACACTTGGTGTATGTCGTGGGATGGGCAATCTCACAAACACTTGATGAACGTGATGGGTTAAGAAATTTCACAAACACTTGGTGGGCGCCATATTCACCACCAATAGAAGAGAACCCATCGCTAATCAAGCTTCCTTGTGAAAAAGCCTACCGTGGATGCTCCAAGCCCGTTCAAACTCTCATCACCAAAATAAACCAAGACTTCTAAGTGATGGTCAACTTCAAAAACCCAAGCACACTAGTGCCCCTACTTCGATGTGAGAAAGAACTCCACCAAAGACAACTCAACTCGAGTTGAGCTTCTAGCGAGATCAAGCCTTCAAAAAACCCGAAAAAAATCTCCAAAGAGTTGCCGAAATGAGAAATTTCCAACAGAAAATGAACCTGCTGTTTCGTAAGAGGAGCTAATGTATTAGAAGCTTCGGATCGGTTCGGATCTACGTACCAAACCTACTGGCAAAACCAAGGGGGAATCTACCAAAGGGCACTAACAGGTCGGGTCCGAACCCATGAGACTCGTAACCCGCTCCGCTCTCCTCTTTTCCTTCTTCTTCTTCAAGATTTGGCGCCAAAAATCCGCTTCAAACGAGCTCGTCTTTCACTGTTCACCACTGTGACCTTGCCACACTCTTGCCACGCTCGTACGCATCCTTCAGTCGAGAAACTCAACCCTTGAAGCCGTCGCTCAACCCAACCAACCTATCTCGTCCAAATAGAGTAATGGCTCGACGATGGGTTCCAAAGTCCATAACTCTACTAAGCTTCAGAGACAGAGCACCATAGCTCGATGGCTCGATCGAAGGCTCATAGCTTGGCGAGGCAGCGGAGCTCTGAAGCTCGACAGCTTTCAAAAATCCATAGCTCGATGTGAGTAGCTCTGTAGCTCAGCGAAGATAGCACCATAGCTCGGCGAAAGCTTAGCTCATAGCTCGGCAAGAAGTATCTACCCTAGCTTGCCGAAAGCATTGTCTTCGTAGCTTGGTCAAAGTCACAATCTCCATAGCTCGGCGAGTTCGTCAAACCCATAGCTCGGCGAAGGTTCGAAATCCCCATAGCTCATCCAAGGGTGAAGCTCAATAGCTCGGCGAGTGAAAGGGGTCGGCGAAGTCGAAAGCTCTGAAACTCAGCTGAGAAACTCAAGCATCATAGCTCAACGAAGACGAAGACTCATAGCTCTGTGAATACATAGACTCCTCGTAGCTCAGCGAAGCCATCGGAAACGAAACAAATGGCCATAGCTCGGCCAAATGTTCAGCCGAGCTAGGGGGTATCCACGTCGATTCCTGACTCTCCGATCTTTCAGATACTCGAGCTCAAGTGTGAAGGACACACGAGATGTGTCCACGTCACCTACCATCATCCCCAGCGCTCCTTTCAGATCTCAGCAGTTCGATCTCCTCGACACGCGGGCCTGCCATCTGATGAGCGACCCAGATCGCGTCATGGTCTGTGCAGCGGTCGACTTTTTGTAAAAAGCTCCCTGAACTCATTTTTAATTTGAAATAGTAATAAAAAAATTCAAAAATAATTATTTTAATTCGGAAAATTAATTTTAAAATTCAAAAAAATAATTAAAATTGAATTTATTAATTATAAAATTTGAAAAAGTGATTTTAAAATTGGGAAAAAGTTCCAGAAATTAGGAAAAATATTCGCTGCCTTCAGAAGCTACAAGTCGGTTCCAGGTATCTCTGAACACTCTGTCTGCTAAGATTATATGCCAGATTCTAAAATTGAGACGTACTACTCCCCAAAAGCCAAGAAAATTGCCTTCAGGGAGTGGGGCACTTATGATGATGGTAAAAATCATAGTAGATCAGAGCTGTACGTTTCCTACACATATCTCAAAGCATCTACAGGCAGATTAGTCATCGCAGGCCTCTTTCATAGGTCTGGGCCCACTGCAAGACATGAGCTTCTCCCAAGCCCATAAAAAGTGACAGACTAGGCCTACTAGGAGAGACACCCAACCCATGCAGGCTAGGAATCAAATCACTTATCCCCTAACAAGGATATCTTATCTCTTGAGGGGGAGAGTCATGAAAGAGATAAGGTAGTTAAATCGATCCAATGGACACAAATCAATCTCTTGAAATGTGTCTCAGGCCTATAAATATCCTTTCCCTTCTTCAGTAAGAAGGTAATTAACAATTTGCCAGTTTTCACTCTCTTACACTCTCTCTCTTTCTAGTTCTGACTTGGCCGTTGGAGGGTCTGTCACCAGGGCCATTCCCCGGTGTTTCAGGCTTTTTGCAGGTCTAGCGGTTGTATCAGCAACCGTCAGATTCAGATCATGGTGGTCACACAACGATCCAGATTCATTTCGAGAGCTCTAACCGTCTTTAATAGCCAGGGTCACAGGTTCGACTTTTAGTAGTTTCCTTCAATTATTAACTCACTATCTATTTGCTCCCACAACGAAATAAGTAGCAACAATGCTATATCTTTTTATAAATTTCGGATGATAGTTCTACTGTTGCATATTGTATTTTTTCTGAATTAACACTAAGATGGCTAAATTTTTTTGCAGGAACTCATCTATGAGGATGAGCTGAATAATTTTATTGAAGCAGGGGCATTTTCTGAACTGATTGTAGCATTTTCTCGTGAGGACCCTGACTAAGGAATATGTGCACCACTAGATGGTTTAGAAGGTTGTGCTCCATATGAATCTGCAACAAAATATACTTTTTAGTTTTTATCATATGAATCTGCAACAAATATTCTTTTTAGTTTTTATGTGATAATACTCACGTTACAGTTTGTTTTCAGGCCTCCAAAATTTGTGATGTCATGTCTAAGGGTGGATATGTTTATGTATGTGGAGATGCGAAAGGCATGGCAAGAGATGTTCATTGCATAATAATTTGCAAGCCTCATTATGTACACATAATAGTACTACTAGCCTAGTGCCAAATGGCGTTGCCAGTCACCGACGATCTTAACGAAAGGGTCGAGGAATTTAATGTTTCTTTATAAATTTAACCATAATTTTTGCAAACCATTAAAGTTTAGTATTTATAGATATTTACAACTCGATCTTTAATTTAATTTTTGTTTGGTTGTTCAGTGCGAGGATATGGTGGCAGTGGAAAGACAGCTTGAAGAGAATGTCATACAATACATTCATTGGCTAGTGCTGGATGAAGAAAACATTGTGGATCAATGATTCTTCCATGAACCTGATGGCTACATGATCGAGATTTGCAACTGCAACTGCAACAACATCCCTGTCATTCCTCTCATATTCAATTAGGATGGTATAATGAAATTGTCAAAAAGAATAATGAGAACAATTATTGAAATGTAAAAGTAAATGGACATTCATTCACTATTTAATGTAGGGTATTTTTATTTTTATTTTTTAAACAATTTTAAAAAAAATCCTTTCCCAGCATTTTTGGCCTTGGCCAAAAACATCGGAATATGGGTTTTTTTCTAAATAAATATCCTATCCCAGCGTTTTTTGCCAAAACCTTCGGGATAGGTAATCTTTTTTTCTTTTTTTTTTTTAAATGCTCTATCGCGATGTTTTTTTATTGAAAACGCCGGGATAGAGTATGTCTATAGTGGCGTTCTAAAAAAGCCAGGATTTGCCCTATATCAGTTCTGACGCTCGCTATAGCAGCATTTTTGGCATCGTTTCAAAAATGTCGCTACGTTCTATCCCGACGTTTATTAACGTCGAGATAGCTCTTAAAAAATGCCGGGATTGGCGTTATGTTTTGTAGTGTGTGGTGGTTGGTAGGATTTAAGGGAGCAAAAGAAGATGAGAGATTTAATGGAGGAGAGGTATGTGGTAGTGGTGGTTGGGGGGAGGTGAGGGATTTGTGGGTGGATGTGTTCGTTGGTCAGATTTGAGGAAGGAGAAGAGGGTGAGAGAGGAGAAGGACGTGAGAAATTTAATGGGGAAGAGGTAGGTGATGGTGGTGGTTGGTCGGAGGTGGGGTGGGGGGGGGGGGGAGAAGGTTAGGGATTCCTGCGAGGAGGAGGTGGTGTGGTTGTTGGTTGTATTAAATGGAGAAGAAGGTGAGGGAGGAGAAAGATGTAAGGAATTTAATGGAGGAGAGGTGTGTAATACCCCGTATGAGATGGGACTATAGATTTGGTAGTGTGTGTATAGAGCTTATAGAAAGAATGAGTTAATTACCTTGAGGCCATGGTGTTCATGGTAGGTAGTGGTGACTTAGTCCCGCATGGAAGGTGAGTTAGGATTGTGTGTGTGCATATATAAGGAAGCCTGTGATCAAGAAGCACTAAATAGTTATGACACCTTTTAAGAGGCAGCCTGTGGTGGGCAGTTGTTAGAATTTGTTTGAGCGGAGCCCCAGGCGTTACAAATAGTAACAGAGCCGACTTTCGACACCAATTGTGGGTAAGAGTGGGTGAGATGTATGTAGCGCCCCGAATTTTTCATATAATATCTCAGAAATATGTGGCACAATTCTCAGCATCATCCTCAATTGTAATAGTAAACATAGTCAAAACACACATAAAATTTTTCAACTTTTATTACATTAATTCATTACAAACCACAGCGGAAAAACAAACACCTTAAATTACAAATTCTTTCTTTTACAACACGTTCTTTTACAATTTACATAAGCCATAATATCAATTTAGCACAAGCATCCAAATCTCAAGATACACGCACAGAACATGAGGTTAGAGATAACCCTAACCCCCCAAACTATAGGAATCAGCCATAACGGTGTGAGTGACATAAAAAAAGTGCAACATAAATAAACCATAAGGCATAAAGTCATAAACAACATGTATCAACAGCAAGAATAAATGAAATGAGAAATAACAATAAATAAAACATGAAAACATCAAGTGAAACTAGACTAAGTGTCAAGTGTAGAAAAACAGGAAAACAACATGCATAAAACCAAGTCAAGAAAACATCAATGTTATATACTGACTCTCTAATGCGTACTTGTCGGATTCTATGCATCCCACTCTACATAGGTCTGGTGCAAGCCCTTAAAGTTCTTCATTTGATAGGGTTTAATCCTTCGTTATGCAACTAATCCTACTACGATGACTACTATAAGATCTAGATAAATTGTGAGTATTAGCCCATGCCCCGATAATTCCGGAGGTCAATCTCTATCTACAGATAATTCCAGAGATAATTTCACTCGCACCTGGGAATCTTCGAGAATACCCCATACCACAAGCTATGGCACCTCATCACACGAATACCCCATGAGCGTCACCTCGACCCCGATAATTCTGGAGATCAATCCCACACTGCAGGTAATTCTGGAGACTATTTCACTCACCCGATAATTTCGGGGATTATATCACACCGCAAGCCATACTGAGGTCCATAACCCATGTTCTCATTTCATCATATCACCATCTAGTGCCTGTCCTTATTTTGTTAAGTTAATTAATTAATTATTAGGTTTCGAATCTCTTAGAGTTGGTGTACCCTACCGAGCTGAACTAAATTGATCAACAACACAGGCACAACTGGCCAAACCACAAAACCTCAACTGCCGTTATCTAGGGTCCCACACAATCTCTAAAGACTGACAACTCAACCATCACACCAAAACTTTTCAATAAAACTCACAAATCTATCATCAAAACGTCTATAATAAGAAAAACTTCTTAAATCAACAAATTCAAATTCATTTAATGTGTTCATAAAATTCCAGAATTCAAATAAAATATTAAAACCATTAGATAACAGAAAGTCATATTTTTAAGTCGTAGAATATCACGAAATAGCAATTCGTTGAAAACACATATACCTCACTTAATAAAGTCATAAGAATACATTTAAAAATCCATTATAAATAAAATATAACTCTCTGAGAAATATTGTAACCTATAGTAAAAACTTCATCTAAAACAGTAGAGTAATAATCCTAAATATTGAGGAAATAATCATTTAAAAGAAATGAAGGAAATTCAACAAAATGGACAAAACAGCAATTGACGGTCGACCGCACAAAAGGGCAGTCGACTGGCAATTGCAATTTCTCAAAATCAAAGCATGACGGTCGACCAGGCGGTCGACCGAGACCTGCTGTATAGACAGGTTGGGTTTTTTGTGCATGTTTTCGACTGATACATGATTAAAACCTTGTAAAATGAAAATTTAATTTCCTGAGATGTTTAAACATATCTTATATAACATATTGGAGTTATTAAAACACATCAAAACACCTCAAGATCTCAAAATAGAAAATTTTCACTAATACCATTCAAACAGACAATGCATATATGTATATATTCAAATAAGGATTTAAGCGTCGATTTTTGCATCAGAATTCACCAAATAGGAGTACGGTATATTTCAAAACCATCTCAGTACCAAAACAACTCAAATCCAATTAAATCTTCTCAAAACATCAACTCGACAATTCTTCAAATAATATATATATATATATATATATATATATATATATATATATATATATATATATATATATATATATATATAGGTGTAGTTAGTGTATGTTTGCATCAGTAACACCAAGAATTCAGTGTATAAATATGTAGTATTAAGTTCAAAACCACCTTAGTGCTAAAACAACTCATATCAGATCAAGATTTCACAAATACACAGAAACTGAAATTCGGCCAACATAAACATCAGACTCGAAAACCCCCCTTTTTCTCTAAACATCACAACTTGATCCTTTTATTTCAAATCTACTCTTGCGATTTCATTAAACATACGCACCACCTCTTACATCAGTTATCCATGAATATCTTCAATTAAAACATGCATATAATCATGTTTCTATTCATCAAGCCATCAAAACAGAGCATATACTTAACATACATAGTAAAGAAGAAGTTTTATCTGTTTCCATGGAATATTATCATACAATTTCACATATGTATTCAAATCAGCAACAATGGGAACAAAAATAACATACCCATGATTTCTATTAGGTTCTTTAACAATCACAATTTATCAAATTAGGGGTTTAAATCATTAATGGCATAATTTCATGAAAAGATCCACCTTTTTAATTCATCTACTCATCAAAATTCGTTATATCTTCATACCATCCCGTAACATGCTTTCTAATAGATAAATCATCACATACATCATGCTTAGAACAATAAGAAAAAAATACAAGTCACTCACCTTATTGAAGAATCAATCGAAGAAATAAAGAAATGAGAAAAATCCCTCCCTCGCAAGAAAACCAAGATCATCGCTTTAAAACTCCAAGAAAATAATAATAAGAAATCCCTTTGTTTTGTCAGCAGAGAGATGACTGCACCACACCCTAAATAAGCCAGAATTAAGAGTGTCTAAGGTTTTTGAATAGATTTGTAAGACACCTCTTTTAAAATATATCTTTACATATATAGATCCTTATACTTGGAAGTTAAATAAAAACAACTTAATTGAGATTTAAAAACAAGGAAAACTACCCTATAACCAGCCGGTACTATTTGAAAACCCAGAAAATGAATTTGCACTTTTGCCCCTCTAAATGGCAATGCAAAAAGACCCTTCTTTATCAAAACTTGCAAAATAAACCAAATTTATTAAAACAAAAAGTAATTTCTTTACCTCTGATTTGACTAGGCATCATGCCCAGCCCAAAGATCCAAAAATCTGGGGTTTTTACTCCAAGTGGTAATTTTGCACAAAAGTCTCTTTTTTTGTAATATTTGTAAATAGGTCAAATAATTATTAGAAAAATCCAAAAAAATTCAAAATAATATCTAATAATAAATAATGAGTTTCTCCAAAAAAATTTTGACTTTGAACTTTCCAATAAAATATTTACACGTGTTTTGCAAGTGTAAAAAGGTAAATTTCAGAAAAATATTTATTAAATCACCAAAAATTATTTTAATTCATTTATTAGTCTTAAAAGAGTTATTTTAAGAATCTGGGGTATCACAGTGTATTCCTGGTTGAGGACAGTACGTTGGTAGAGAGACCAGGGACAGTACGCTAGCATGATACTCGCCTCCACATCGACTAAAAAGGCAATTGTATGTCAGTTTGTGGGTCCCGAGCTCAGCGAGGACACTGTGTTCTTAAGATGGGGTATATGTAATATCCCGTATGACATGGGCCTATAGATTTGGTAGTGTGTGTATAGAGCAAATAGAAATAATGAATTAATTACTGTGGGGTCATGGTGTTCGTGGTAGGTGGTGGTGACTTAGTCCCACATGGAAGGTGAGTTAGGATTGTGTATGTATATATTAGGAATCCTATGATCAAGAGACACCAACTAGTCATGAAACATTTTTAGAGGCAACCTGCGGTGGGCAGTTGTTAGAATTTGTTTGAGCGGGGCCCGGGACGTTACAAGGTGGATAGTTGGTTGGATGTGTGTATGTGTGTGTGTGGGGGGGGGGGGGGGAGTGAACATTAACGATGGAATTAAAATTAATTAATTATAAAATTAAAATTAATAATGTGATTGAAATTAATAAAGACGAATGAAGGTCAAAAAGAAGAAGGTGGTGATTGACGTGGTAATTTAGTAATTAATCTGAACGAACAAAGATATTTTAGACATTTTAGATCAAAGTTAACGACATTAGTTAGTTTGGGTGCAGTGCCAAAAAAAGTTACACAGTAAAGTTTAGTGCCAACAAAATATCGTATGGTTAAGTGCCAAAGGTGTAAAAGTAGAGTAGCATTAAGTACAATTTTCCTTATAATATAACATTACTTCACAATATAACACAATATCTAATATATTGTATGAGTCTCTATAAATACATAGGAAGAATATATCACATTATCACATTATATGTCCCAATCTATTCATTTTTCTTTTCCTAGAAAGTAAAATTTTTAAATATTTTTGTTTTTTTCAGTCATATTTCTTTTATGTTCCACATAAGAGTCAAATAGTGGTATTAATGTATAAATAAAAACTATACATAATTTAACTAAAACATTATGAACAACCTTTCTCTATAACTAAGCTCTAATTCTTCTAAGCTCTAATTCTTTTTTTCTTTTTTTTTATCAACTAGCTTCTCTCTCTCTCTTTCTGTGTGCGCGCGCACGTGCACAAATAACATATAAATAATATAAATAAATTAATCCTTGTCCATTTTCTCTTTTTATTATTTTAGTTTTTTGAATATGGATGTAGCCACACACACACTTTACCCCGAATATATACTAATTAGAAATATTTTGATGCAAGAGAGATTCGAACTGCCTGACCTCTTGCTCACCAACGAAGATTCTTACTAGTAGGAGCGAAGCCAGAACAATTTTTCTTGGGGAGGATGTAATAAAAAAATTTAGGGAAAGTTTTTTTTATAAAGTAAATGTAACTTTTTGGCATAGAGATCTAGCCTTCCAAATATAGTTTACGTATCATACCTTCAACAAAACCAAACAGAAAAAGTCAAACTATCATACTTTCTTAGAAAATTCCAGAAAGTATAATTGTGACATTCCAATAAATAAAAACATGTGTAGCCGAGAAGAACTGTGATATGCATTCTTTCATAATAGCAAATTCTTTGATGATTGTATCTATGCACAAATCTTTAGATATTTCTCTTTCAATATAAACCTATCAAGTAGTTTGAAAGATAATCATCAGCCATCTTCTTGTGAAGCCTATTTTTCAGAAAACACATTGCCAAAAATGGCGTTTCGGTAGTTGTTGTTGCTGCTTATTTTGGTGTGAGAGCAAACAGATAGTTAGTTTATATTTGAAGGAAACCACTAAAGATCTAAGTTTTGATCATCGCCGTAAAAAGTAGTTAGAGCTCATGAGAATAGATTTGGATCGTTGATTGAACACGGTGATCTAAATCCAACGGTTGCTAACGCGACCGATGGACCTGCAAAAAGCATGAAATGCCTCGGGTGGCCCTGACGACAGACCCTCCGATGCTCAAGTCAGAACCAGAGAGAGAAAGAGAGTTTGAAAGAGAAATTGAGAATTACCTTCTGACTGAGGAGGGGGGAGGGTATTTATAGGCATGAGAAACATTCTAGGAGATTGATAAGAATCTATTAGATCGATATGAATTCCTTATCTCCTGTTTGAATCTCCCCCTTCAAGAGATATGCTATTTTGTTCAGGGATAAGATATTTGACTAACATCCCATATGTACTAGGTCCCTCTCTCCTAATGGGAGTGGGCTTGAAAGTGGCCCTACATCTTGTGGAGGAGCTTGAAGAAGTCCCAGACCTGTTAAATAGGTCCATGGTGGATAATCTGCCTGTAGAAACTTTGGGATATGTGTCGGAATCGTATGGCTCCTGATTTGCTGCGATTTTTTTCCAATATCATACAACCCCACTTCCAGAAGACAATTTATTTGGCTTTAAGGAAGTAATTCCCTTATTTTTGAATTATGGAGTACAATCTTAATTCGCAGAAAATAAGGGCTGTATGATTCCATCACATATCCTAAAGCTTCTACAGACCTATTAATCATAACAGGCCTCTTTAATAGGTCCAGGCCTTCTACAGGCTCATCTAACAAGACACGAACCACTTTCAAGCCCATTAAAAGTGATAGACTTAGGCCCACTAGAAGAGACACTTAGCACATGAGGATTGTGAGACAAATCTCTTATCACCTAACAAGAGTCTTATCTCTTAAGGGGGAGAATCAATTGGAGGTAAGAGATCATATTGATCTAACAGATCCATATCAATCTCTTGAATTGTTTCTCAAACCTATTAATACATGTTGCTGCTTATTTTTGTGTGAGAGCAAACAGATAGTGAATTAATAATTGATGAAAACTACTAAAAGTCTAACCTGTGACCTTGGCCATTAAAGACGATTAGAGCTCCTGAGAATGAATCTGGATCATTGATTGACCACCGTGATCTAAATCCAACGGTTGCTGATGCGGCCGAAGGACCTGCAAAAAGCCTGAAACATTGGGGGGTCGCCCCGGCGATAGACCCTCTGACACTCAAGTCATAATCAGAAAGAGAGAGAGAGAAGGAGAGTATAAGAGTGAAAACTAGCAAATTATTGATAACCTTCTGACTGTAGAGGGGGAGGGGTATTTATAGGCCTGAGAGACATTTCAAGAGATTGATTTGTGTTCGTTGGATCGATTTAAATTTTTTCTCTCTTTCAAGGTTCCCCCCCCTCAAGAGATAATATATCCTTGTTAGAGGATAAGAGATTTGACTCCTAGCCTGCATGGGCTGGGTGTCTCTCCTAATGGGTCTAGTCTGTCACTTTTTATGGGTTTGGAAGAAACTCATGTCTTGGAGTGGGTCCAGGACCTGTAAAAGAGGTCTGTGATGGCTAATATGCCTGTAGATTCTTTGAGATATGTGCAGAAATCGTACGGCTCTAAGCCCCCCACTCCCGGAAGGCAATTTTCTTGGCTTTCGGGAAGTAGTACGTCTTACTTTTGGAATCTGGCGTATAATCTTAGCAGTTAGAGTGTTCGAAGATACCTGGAATTGATCTGTAGCTTCTGAAGGCAGTGAATATTTTTCATGGATTCTTCCATAGTTCTTCTTATTTTTCTGAATTTTCTAGAATTTTTTGGAATTTTCCCAATTTTAAAATCACTTTTTCGAATTTTATAATTAATAAATTCAAATTTAATTATTTTTTGGATATTTAAACTAGTTTCTGAATTTAAATAGTTATTTTAGAATTTTTTAATTACTTTTTCGAATTAAAATGAGCTTGAGGGGTTTTTCGTAAAATTACCGACTGCAGTGCGAATCATAACACGATCTGGATCGCTGATCATGGAGATCTCAAGCGTTGAGGGATGATGGTGGAGATTCCTCCGTTGTGATAGAGGATGACGTGGATGAATCAGGGACGTCCATCATGCCCTGGTTCGCCCACTGAGTGAATCAGATGGTGGAGGAGCGAGTGAAGCAGCGATCTAATCATTTTGATGGAGGGCGACGTGGCGTGATCAGGGATGCCCATCAGGTCCCGGCTCATCCGCTGAGTGAATTAGACAGTGGAGGAGCGAGAGGAGCATTAGGGATGAAGGCGGGTGACGTGGCCTAATCTCGTGCATCCCTCACACTTGAGCTCGAATATCTAAGCGATCCGAGGGTCGACAGCAGCTGTGAGCGACCCCTTAGCTCGGTCGACCGTTTGGTAGAGCTGTAAGCAATTTTTTCGACTTCTAAGGATCTCTTCGTGCTACGGATCCATAGAGCTGTCGTCAAGCACTGGTGGGAGGTTGCCATCGAGCTATTTTGGTCGAAGTGCAGCCGTGGTCACCTTCTTCGTCGAGCTCTCAACCTGGCGAGCTATGGCCAATTTCTTCAATCGAGCTATGGAGGATGGCAGTCATCGAGCTATGCAGATCCCCTCATCGCGCTATTTTGGTCGAGCCCGTTGAGCTCTGCATTGGATGCCATCGAGCCACGGAGTTACGGTCGAGCTATGAGCGGTTGCTTTCTCGTCGACCTATGGAGCTACGAGGTAAGGACGAGCGATCGAGCGATGATATTTGAGCTTTGGTCGAACTCCCAATATTTCAAGCTATTGAGCTATAGGCTGCTCGTTCGATCAAGCTACAAGTGCTCTGTTTCGAGCTCTGTTGTGGATGAACTATGGTGAAGTTATCGACCAGGAATTTCAGCGGAGCTCTTGACGAAGTGGAGCTTGGAGCTGGAGTCAGAGCTGTGAGGGGCGAGCTCGTTTGGAGAAAGTTTTTGGCGCTCGTTTTGAAGAAGAAGAAGGAGAGGGAGAAGAAGCGGAGCGGGTTTCGGGTAAGTGGGCTCAAATTCGACCCATTTATACCCTTTTGCTGATTCCCTTTGGTTTTGCTTGCGGGTTCGGGTCGTAGATCCAACCTGATCTGAAGCCCTTAGCTCCACTTTCTCAAACTGAGAGTGTATTTGTTTGGAAAAGTTTTGAAATTTTTTGGACTTGGGTTTGCATATAATTTTATATATATTTTTTGTGCAGATACAACATATATATATATATATATATATATATATATATATATATATATATATTTATATTTATATTTATATTTATATTTATATGTGTATACCCAGCTTTTTTACTTCATAACCCTCATTTGGTGGATCTTGTGCACATATAGCCGTCCTAGGAGAGCTGTTACAGACTTGCTGTTTGATCCCAGCAAGTTGTTGTAGCATATCCGGGACATTGAACCTCCAGCTTGATCCCGACGAGTTTAGAGAAATCTCTGAGATAGAGTTGAACATTTGGTCTTACTGTTTGCGCCCAGCAAATTTGTAGAGACAACTCTTTGATTGTGTTGATGTAGAGCTTGTTGTTTGACCCCAGCAAGTTTAGAAAGACATCTCTTTCGATCGAGTTAATTTAGAAACAGTAGTTTGACTCCGACGAGTTTGGCGAGGCAACCCGCAGTGGGGTTGGTGTAGAAACTACCGTTTGATCCCAACGAGTTTGGAGAGACACCCCGTAATGGGGTTGATTTAGAAACTACCGTTTGATTCTGGCGAGTTCGGAGAGGTAACTCGTATATGAAGTTGTGTAGAAACTACTGTTTGATTTCGGCGAGTTTAGAGACAACTCTGAGGTAGAGTCGATGTTTGAACTTACTATTTGGGGCCAACAAGCTGTTGACGAAGCCTGAGCGAAGAGCAAGACGTTGAGCTCGTTGTTTAGCACCATCAAGTAGTTGATGGAGCTCAAGTGGCAGTCAAAGTGTAGAACTCATAGTTTGGAGACGATGAGCTATTTGGTGGAGCTTGAGCGAAGATCCAAGCATTGAACTCGTTATTTAGGGACCAATGAGTTGTAGATGGAGCTCATGCGGACGGCAGAGTGTTGAGCTTGTTGTTTGGAGCCAAAAAGTTATTAGATGAAGCTTGTGTGAAGACCAAGGTGTCGAACTCGTCGTTTGGAGATGACAACTTGTTGATGGAGCTCAAGCGGAGAACAAGGCATTGAACTTGTCGTTTGGAGCCAACTGGTTTTTGATGGAGCTCAAGTGGAGAACAAGGCATTGAACTTGTTGTTCGGGGGCAACGAGTTGTTAATGAGGCCGAAGTGGAGACCAGAGCATTGAACTTGTTATTTAGAGCCAACAAGTAGTTGATGGAGCTCAAGTGCCAATCAGAGCGCAGAACTCGCTGTTTGGAGCCAACAAGTTGTGGGTGGATCTCGAGTGGCAATCAGAGTGTAGAACTCGTTGTTTGGAGCCAACAAGCTATTTGGTGGAGCTTGAACGAAGACTAAGACATTGAACTCGTTGTTCGGAGTCAACAAGTTATTGATGGAGCTTAAGCAGGTGAGCAGAGCATTGAACACATTGTTGGGAGGCAACAAGTTGTAGACGGAGCTCATGCGAAGAGCAGAGCGTTGAACTTGTTGTTCAGAGCCAACAATTTGTAGATGAAGCTCATGCGCGGAGCAGAGCGTTGAACTTGTTGTTTAGAGCCCACGAGTTGTTGATAGAGCTTGTTCTAAGAGTAGAGTATTGAACTCGTTGTTTGGAGCCAACAAGTTGTTAATAGAGCTCGAGCGGAGAACAAGGCGTTGAACTCGTTGTTTGGAGCCAACAAGCTATTGATGGAGCTCAGTAGAGAGCGGAGCATTGAACTCATTGTTTGGAGCCAACGAGTTTTAGACAGAGCTCATGCGGAGAGCAAAGGTTGAACTTATTGTTCGGACCGGACGAGTTGTTGACAGAGCTTATGTAGAGAGCAGAGCGTTGAACTCGTTGTTCGGAGCCAACGAGTTTTTGGCAGAGCTTGAGCGAAATCCAAGACGTTGAACTTATTTTTCGGAGCCAACATGTTATTAATGGAGCTTGAGAGAAGACCAAAGTGTCGAACTCGTTGTATGGAGCCAAAATGTTATTGATGGAGCTTGAGTGCAAACCAAGGTGTCAAACTCATTGTTCGAGACCAACGAGTTATTGATGGAGTTCAAGTGGAGAGCAGAGCATTGAAATCGTTGTTAGGAGCCAACGACTTGTTGACCAGAGGAACCCAAGTGGCGTGCGGAGCGCCAAACTCATTTTGTGGAGCGAATGAGTTGTGGGTATTCTGAACCTTCCTATATTGAAGTGAAGTCACGTGTGCTTGATCAGTGTTGAGGTTATTCCATTCTTCTCTTTGCTGACAAGTAGCTGCGTACATCGAACAACGTCCTTGAGACATAGAGCTTGCTCTCCTTCGTGATACGATGTGCTTGACAAAGTTTGGACTCTCCCCTTCGCTCGGCTCTTTAAGCGAGACGAAGTTGGAGCTTGCTCAAGTGAAGGTGGTCGGATAAACCTGGAGCTTGCCTGCCTAAGAAAGACTTGTCTTGAATTTCATCATCTAGAGTTGAAGCGGTCCTATGGAGCTGTTAGCTGGTAGGAGTCCGGTGAAGAAGTTTGTTTCTCTTAGGTAGAGCATCTCTCTAGTGTGTAGCTGGAAGAACAACTTTCATGATACTTTGTTGTACAGTGTTCGCAGGACTTTTGGTAGCGATTCCTAGATGTGAAACGTAGACTCATTGTAATTTTACTGTTTTAATGAGACTTGTAGTTTGTGGAATAAGAAGTCTTCTACGTGTCGGTGTCTTGTCCTGTGGTTCATTGTCTTGGGAGTTGGCTAGTCGTATGAGCTGCTCTTGGGGAGAGTTAGACTCTGGACTTACCATTTTGTATTTGTAATGTCTTTAGTGGTACTGAATCTGAACATATGAGTTTGCGATGGTTCTGTGATTTGAAGAATTCTTTTCATATGATTGATCCTTGTTGTCATGGTTGATGTGCCATCGACTGAGCTCTTTGTAGTTAAATAATAGGGCCTCAAGTATGTTGCGTATAGCTAAGGAACCGTCGACGGTGGACAGGGTTTGGCATTGCTCCAACTTGAACTCAGCTAGTTGTATGGACAACTCTGAAGGAGAGTTGTTTTCCAAACTTTCTGTATGGGTGCTCTAACAAATTGTGAGACTCACATCGAGTGGAGAGTTGAACTTTAATTGTTACTTTTTACAAGTGTTTCTAGAGTAATTGCGATCCACGATATTGGACCTCTTAGTCTGTCATTGAGGAAATTTAACTAGTTTCAGGAACAGGTCGAATGGTGATTTGAACTTTGAACGTGTGTGATTGCAGGTTGCGAGAGTAACTCTGAGCCATGGGTATGGATTCCGAACTTATTAGTTTGAGTATTAACAGGTTGCAGGAGCAGATCGAATGACGAAGTGCACTCTGAACTTGCTTCTTTGCAAATTGCGAGAGTCTCTGTCGAGCCAAGGGTATGGACTCCGAATCGGTCGTGGAGGTGCTAACGGATTGTAGGAGCAGATCGAATGACGAAGCGCACTCTCAACTTGCTTCTTTGCAAATTGCTACAGTATCTTCGAGCCATGGGTATGGACTCTAAATCGTCTTACGGAAAGCTTGTAATGAGTGTTCAGCGCCGCTCTAGGTGTAAGTTGGGCATTTAGCTCGTTGTTTGCTTTAATGAATTAACAGATTGCAGGAGCAGATCGAATGGCGATGCGTACTTTGAACTTGCTTCATTGCAAATTGCTGGTGTAACTTCAAACCATGGGTATGTAGTCCGAACCCGTCTTGTCGAAGCTTTTAATGAGATTTTGGTGCCGTTTTTGTGTATAAGTTTGGTGCTCAACTCATTGTATGCATCTGTAGAGTTGTACAAGAATTTTGCAAAAAAGTCATGCTACATTTTATTGGAAAAAAAAAATTAAACGGCTACTTTGGTGGCTGGCTGTTATTACAAATTGGGAAAATTTGTTGGGAAATAGAACTAAGCTGTTGCTCTAGTGGTTGGCCATTATTACAAATTGAGAGAATTTGTTACTAATATTAATAGAGGATGTTTGAGATGCCCTCGTTCACCTTCACAAGGTGTTCCACCTTCCAAGCTCTGCTGATATCTCCGTGCCCCCTGGGTCTTCAAGTTGATGAGCCATTAGGTGAACAACTTGGTAGACCTTGCCTGTTTTGGAAGGAGCCCACCATTATTTTGCATAGATTAAGAGAAATCTTCTGATACATCAATGTGTTTAGGCATGACTATTTGTCTCCGTTGAATGAGCAGAGTGGCTTTGCACGAGGGATTCAGGTTTATTACTGTATCATGATAAGAACTACTTTGGACTTGGTGAGAGATGATTTGGCAGGTTTGGAAGTTTTTGGTATAGTTGTTGATGGCAGTTGCTTCAAGCTTGTTTACAACCTTGGATTTATTGTGACTGCTTTCTGGCGGTAGCTCTTTGGCATCAAGGGGGAGATTCGTGCCCCCCATTGTAGTGGTGTAGCATGCTCGTGCTACATGTTGGCTCTCTATGACTTGGCCTACGCTAGCTGTTGTTGGGAACTTCATTTTCAAGTGAAATGCGGGGGTAACTGCATGGAAAGTCACTAGGCCGGGACGGCCAAATATAGCGTTGTATGTGACTTTGACATCGACTACCATAAAGTCCAATGCTTCCGTTCGAATAGCGGGGGCCTTTCCTGCTGTCACATCATGTTTGACGACCCCTTCTACTTGAACGGGGACACCGGAGAATCTGTGGAGTGCGTAACTGGCTGGCTTAAGTCAGTTTCGAGAGAGCTTGAGAGCCTCGAATGTCGCCATGAAGAGGATGTTTACTGAGCGGCCATTGTCCACCAGGATGCGGTGTACCTCATGATTTACCATACAAATGTTTATGACCAATACATCGCAATGAGGTGTTCGGACGCCTTCTAAGTCCTTGTCGGAGAAAGAAATCGGGACCCCAGTGCTTTTGGCAAGCGGAATGTTATCTATGGAGCTGACTTTCATGACAAAAGCTTTGCGAGAGGATTTGGAATCTCCTCCCATCGAGCCTCCATGAATGGAGTGGAGGATGGCCATGTGTGAGAGTCTTGCGGCTCGTATGGCCTCTCCTAATGATTATTAGCTCCCGGGGCGGAGGGTTTTCGGAGTCATTGTCTTTCTGAACGAAGTTGGAGAGATAGCCCCTGCGAATCAGGGCTTCCAGTTCTTCTTTAAGGGCTCGACAGTTGTCAGTGGTGTGTCCATGATCTCTGTGAAATGTGCACCACTTATTTTTGTCTCTTCTCCTTCTAAACATTGACATCTTAGGGGGAGGGCAAATTATTCCTTCATTCTCAACTTCCTTGAGGATGACTGATACGCTTGCATTGAGAGGAGTGAATTTGTCGAAGCGTGGTGCTAGAGTTAGACGGCATTTACCTGCGTCGCTTTTCTGAAACTTCCTGGGTTCTTCCACGCTTGTATTCATCCGTTTGTTCCTGGAGGATGAATTGTTCTTGCCATGAGGATAGAGAGCTTCCTCGACCCTGATGTACTTGTCACTCTTTTCTAGGAGCTCAGAGAAACTTTTGGGTGGCTTTTTGGCGAGAGAGGTTTTCAGGTCTTTATTAGTGACGTTGTGGCGAAAAGTTGCAGCTGCCACTGAAGTGTTCAAGGAGGAAATTGACCTTGCTTCAGTTCTAAAGTGTTTGACAAAGTCTTTCAGCGGTTCTCCATCTCTTTGCTTCAGTATGGTTACCGCCTTTCTCCATTGTAGGACTCGATTCTCCATTGTAGGACTCGATATGGTTACCGCCCTTAGTCGACCTCCCTTGGAATGGGTGCATCGAGTGCATTGAGGATGGTTTTGCTGTAGGGAGGTCGACTAGGGCGGTAGGCCCTGCTGGAGCGGTTTCTCTCATTCTTCATCTGTTCTAGACGATCTTCTACTTCTTGGATACGGCGAAGGACTTGGTCGTCCTTCCTCTAGGATCCAGTTGAATCGGTGGATCCTTCATTGGGGGGCTAGCCCAGATCTTGACTTCTTTGGATGGCATGGAGAATGTAGAGCTTGAACTTATCTAATTCGGCCTTAGTGACTGGAGCATTTTTCCTTGTGTTCCTCATAAGAAGCTTTCGACTGTCATGAGTCGGGCTCCTCATTATAGTGCGCCCCCTGTGAGAGGATGATTGCCTTGATCTCTATCTAGGAAGATGAGTTCTCTTGTTCGCTTGATGTCCCCAACGGGAGGCCTCAGATCGAGCACGCCTATCGTTCAATTGGATTCGTAGATCGGTTCCTTGTTGCCTTGCACTGATGATTTGGCAGAGATCTCTAGACCTCCGTGGGCCTCGTGAGTCCACTGAATCAGTTGAAGCATTATGGACTACGATGTGGTCGTACTGAGGATGTTGTTCATGTTAGGACCCCCCAGGGCCTCTCTGTTGGAAGGAGCGTGATTAGGCTACCGGGGTGACTGTTGAGGAGGAATATAATCTTCCATAGAAGGAGTTGGTTGACGAAGAGAGTTGGTGCGACAGCTGGAGGCCGCCCCTTTACCTCTTAGTCTTGGTGGCATGGCAATAAGTCTTACTTGTGTAGTTTTCCATAGACGGCGCCAATCTGTTGCTGCTTATTTCGGTGTGGGAGAAAACATATAGTGAGTTAATAATTGATGGAAACTACTAAAAGTCTGATATGTGACCTTGGCCGTTAAAGACGGTTAGAGCTCCTGAGAATAAATCTGGATCGTTGATTGACCACCGTGATCTGAATCTGACGGTTGCTGATGCGGCCGAAGGACCTGCAAAAAGACTGAAACATCGGGGGGTGGCCCCGCGACAGACCCTCCGACGCTCAAGTTAGAACCAGAAAAAGAGAGAGAGAGAGAGAGAGTATGAAAGTAAAAACTGGAAAATTGTTGATTATATTCTGACTGTAGAGGGGAAGGGGTATTTATAGGCCTGGGAGACATTTCAAGAAATTGATTTGTGTCCGTTGGATCGATTTAAATTTCTTACCTTTTTCATGTCTCCCCCCTCAAGAGATAAAATATCCTTGTTAGGGGATAAAAGATTTGACTCCTGGCCTGCATGGGCTGAGTGTCTCTCCTAGTGGGCCTAGTCTGTCACTTTTTATGGGCTTGGAAGAAGCCCATGTCTTGGAGTGAACCCAAACCTGTAAAAGAGGCAGTGATGGCTAATCTACCTATAGATGCTTTGAGATCTGTGCAGGAATCGTACGACTCTGATCTGCTACGATTTTTACCATCATCAATACCCTCCCCCATCCCCGGTCAGAAGGTAATCGGTAATTCACAATTTCTCTCTCTCACTCATTTTCTCTCTGAACCTGACCTTCGGAGGGTCTATCGCTGGGCCACCCCCGGTGGTTCAGGATTTTTATCCATCGACGGCGACAGCAACTGTCGAATTTAGATCACAATGTTCAAAGAACAATCCAGATCAACTCTCAGGAGCTCTAACTACTTTCACGGCTATGATAAAAGGTTAGATCTTTAGTAGTTTCCTTCAAATATAGGCTCACTATCTGTGTGCTCCCACACCAAAATAAGCAGCTATAGATTGACGCCGTCTGTGACAAACTATACAGATCAAACTTACCGCCATGCCACCAAGACTAAGAGGCAGAGCGTAGGCAAACTATACAGATCAAACTTACCGCCATGCCACCAACTCTGTTCGTCAACCAGCTCCTCTAGTGGATGACTCGATTCCTCCATAACATCCAGATCCATGACAGCCTAAACAGCTCCTGTTAACGGAGAGGCAACGGGGCCTCTCGACAAAGTGGTCATGAACAACATCCTCTGCACGACTATATCTCTGTCATAATCCGTTAAGTGATTCAATGGCCTCACGAGGCCCTCGAGGGTCATGAGATCTCCATCAAATCATCAGCACTAGGCAACAAGGAACCAATCTAAGGACCCATTTGGAAGAGAGATGTACCAGGATCCATTTGGAAGAGAGCCAATAAGGAACGGAAGTGAGCAAGAGATCAAGACACTCTTCCTATCACAGGGAGCACACTGCAGAAAGAAGCATGACTCATGAGAGTCGAATCATCTCGAGAAAAACAAAGAGAAAGAGACCAGTCACTAGGGCCGAACTAGAAACTTTAAGCTTGACATAATCCGAGCAATCTAAGGCAGTCAAGATCAAGATCAACCCTCAAAAGAAGTAGAATTTAGCGATTCAACCGGATCCAAGGAGAAGGACGACCAAGTCTTTTGCCGCATCCGATAAGTAGAATATCACCTGAAATAGATGAAGAATGAGGGGAACTGCTCCAGCATGACTTACCGCCCTAGTTGACCTCCTTTCAGCAAATCCATCGTTGATGCCCATTCAAAAGAACTTCAAAGCTCCACAATTTAAGTCATACGATGGTGAATTAGACCCGGATGACCATATTGAGGGTTCTAAAACTCTTAAGATGGTCTACAACACCATCGATGTGCTCATGTGCCAACATTTCCCGCAACTTTGAAATGATCAGCAAGGGAATGGTACTCCCGTCTCACTCCAGAGTCGATATTCTCATTCGACCCGCTCGAGGAGCTCTTTATAGCACATTTTGTTACTAGCTGCAAGGATGAAAAAACAAGTGCCTTGAAGCAAAAAGGACGGAGAACTGCTAAAGGACTTTGTCAAGCGCTTCACAGCTAAAGCAAGGTCCATCTCCTCTTTGGATTCATCAGTGGCGGCTGCTGCCTTCTGCCACAACATCGCTAACAAAGATCTGAAAGCCTCCTCGCAAAGAAGCCTCCTAAAAATTACACTGAGCTCTTAGAAAGGAGTGACAAATATATCATAGTCGAGGAAGCTTTTTATCCTCAAGGCAAGAAAAATTCAGCTTCAGGGAACAAACGAAAGAATACAAGCGATGAAGGACCTAGGAAATTTCAGAAAGACGGCGCAGGTTAGTGTCGTCCACCTCTAGCACCATGCTTCAACAAGTTCAATCCTCTCAATGCAAGTGTATTAACCATCCTCATGGAAGTTGAGAATGACGGAATAATCTGCCATCCCCTCAAGATGTGAACAAGTGGTGCGCATTTCATAGAGACCATGGACACACTACTGAAAACTGACGAGCCCTCAAAGAAGAACTTGAAGGTCTAATTCGTCAGGGCTATCTCTTTTCAATTTGTCCAACAAGACAACAACGTCGATACCCATCTGGCAGGGGAGGCTAGTAAGCGTCGAGAGATGTCCGCTCAATCGCAAGACTCAGAACACATGGTGATTCTCCACTCCATTCATGGAGGTAGATGGGTGGAGATTCCAACTCCTCCTGCAAAGTATTCATCAGGGAAGTTAACTCAATACATAACATTGCGCCTACCAAGAGCACCGGGGTCCCGATATCTTTCTCCGTCAATGATTTAGAAGGTGTCCTAATATCTCATTGTGACACATTGGTCATAAAAATTTGCATGGTCATTCATAAGGTACGCCGCATCCGGGTGGACAACGACAGCTCAAGGAACATCATTTTCATCATTACTTTCAACGGCCTGAAGCTCTCTCATGACCGACTAAATCCAGCTGGTTATACACTCCACGGATTCTCTGGTGTACCCGTTCAAATAGAAGAAATCATCACACTTTAAGTGACAGTAGGAAGTCCCCGCTATTCAAACAAAAGCATTGTTCTTTATGGTAGTCGACGTCAAAGTCGCATACAACGCTATATTCGGTCGTCCAGGCCCAGCAGCCTATAATGCAGTTGCTTCTACTTACGACATGAAAATGAAGTTCCCAACAACAGCAAGCGTAGGCCAAGTTGTAGGGAGCCAACTGGCAGCACGAGCAGGCTACATTGCTACAATGGGGGCTCGGTTCTCCCCCTCGATGCCATAGAGATACCACCAGAAAGCCATCACAGTAACTCCAAGACTGTAAACAAGCTCGAAGCCACTACCATAGAAAATTCTGTCAAGAACTTACAAAGCTACCAAATCAGCTCACACCAAGTCCAAATTCATTCTCATCAGAATACAGTAATAGACTTGAACCTCTCACCTGAAGCTGCTCCGCTCATTCAATAGAAAAGAAACAATCCTGCCTAAACACATCGGCGAACTTGAAGATCTCCCATTTTCTTTTCGAAACAAGAGGAGGCCTGCTCCAAAACAGGCAATTTCAAGCAAGGTCTACCAAGTTGTTCGCATAACGGCTCATCAACTTGAAGACCCAGGGGGTAAGGAGATATCAACAGGGACTTCGAAAGCGGAACACCTCATGAACTTCAACAAGGGCGCTTGACGCCCGCCTCGTCTATATATTTTCAATATTTTCTAAAAAAGGCCAGCCACTAGAGTAACCGTTTAGTTTTACTTTTCAATAAACACCGCTTTCGCTATCGGTCTCTACATGTAATAACAGCCAGCCACTATAGCAGCTGCTTAGTTTCATATTCCAAACAAATTTAGTATTAATTTTTGCAGAATTATTGTACAAATCTACGGATGCATACAGTGAGTTTAATGCCAAGCCTAATCCTAAACTCAACACCAAAAACTCATTAGAAGCTCCTTATAAGACGGGTTCGGAGTCCAAACCCATGGCTTAAAGTTACTTTAGCAATTTGCAACAAAGCAAGTTGAGAGTTCAACTCACCATTGGATATGCTCTAGCAACCTGTTAATTCCTAAACTAACAAGTTCGGAATCTATACCCATGGCTTGGAGTTACTTTAGCAACCTGTAAACAAGCACGTTTAGAGTTCAACTCGCTATTCGATTTCTTCCTACATATGTGAGGTCCAAAATCGTGGATTGTAGTTACTTCAATAAATCTTGCGAAAGAAACATTTGGAGTTCAACACGCCACTCGATGTGACTCTCACAATTTGTTGGATGACTCATATAGCAAGTTTGGAAAATAAGTCTCCCTCAGAGTTGCTCCTACAACTAGCTAAACACCTATACAGCAAGTTTGGAAAATGACTCTTCCTCGGAGTTGCTCCTACAACTACCTGGGTACAAGACGAATAATTTGAACACCATGGACAGTTCGTTAGCTATAAACAACAAGTTCGATGCCTTGTTCTTTAGCTACAAAGAACCCAGTTGACGGCTCATCGATTTCTCACAAGAAGTTACACAATAAGGATCAAACCTATGTAAGAATTCTCCAAATCATGGATATATCGCAAATCTATGTATTTAGATCCCGTTCTACTACAAATATTTATAAGTACAAAAATGACAAGTCCGGAGTCCAACTTTTCCCAAGAGCAGCTCCTGCGACTGGCCCACCGCTAAGATGAAAAATCACAGGATAGCACAGGAATGTAAGAGATTTCTTATTTCACAAGCAACAAGTCTTGTTACAACTATAGAATTATAATGAATCTATATCTCAAGCCTAAAACAACCGCTACAAAACTTTTGCAAACACTATACAACAAGCGGTCCTACAAGTCGTCCTTCCGGTTACATGATAGAGAATTTTTTCGCCTGAGTGACACAAACCTCTTCACCGGCCTCTTGCCAACTAACAGCTTCCCAAGGCCGACTCAACTCTTGATGATAAAATTCAACACAAGCATTCTCTTAGACAGGAAAAGCTCCACGTTTTTCCTACTGCCTCCACTTGAGCAAGCTCCAACTTCATCTTGCATAGCGCACTGCGCAAACAGACTAGTTCTAACTCCGCCAAGTGCAGCGTACATCATAGGAGAGAAAGCTCCGCATCCCAAGGACATCATTCAGTGAACATAACTAATTGTTAGTAGAGAGAAGAATTGAATCACATCAATGCCGAACAAACACAAAGGACTTCACTTCAGTATTAAGAAGATTCAGAACACCCATAACTCATTTTCTCCAAAAAATTAGTACGACACTTCATGCACCACTCGAGTTCCTCCATCAACAACTCGTTGACTCCAAACAACGAGTTTAACGCTCTGCTTTCCGCTCGGGGTCCATCAGCAACCTATTGACTCCAAACAACGAGTTCAATGCCTCTTGCACCACTCGAGTTCCTTCATCAACAACTCGTTGACTCCAAACAACAAGTTCAATGCACTGCTCTCTACTCGAGCTCCATCAACAACCCGTTGAATCCACATAACAAGTTCAATGACCAGTGCTCACCACTTGCGCTCCACAACAACTCGTTTTGATTCCATATGTCGAGTTTGATGCCTTGCTCACTACTCGAGCCCCATCAGCAACCCGTTGACTCCAAACAACGAGTTTGACGTCATGCTCACCCCTCAAGCTCCATCAGCAACCCTTGACTCCAAACAACGAGTTCGACGACTTGCTCACCCCTCAAGCTCCATCAGCAACCCATTGGCTCAATAATGAGTTCAACGCTCTGCTCACCACTCGAGTTCCATTAACAACTCATTGGTTCCAACGAGTTCAATACTCTGCTCATGGCTTGAGCTCCATTAGCAACTCGTTGGCTCCAAACAACGAATTCGATGCTTTGCTCCCTGCTCGAGCTCCATTAATAACTCGTTGACTCCAAACAACGAGTTCGATGCCCTGTTCACCATCAAGCTCCATCAAAAACTTGTTGACTTCAAACAACAAGTTCAACGTCTTGCTCTTCGCTCATGCCCCTTCAATAACTCATTGACTCCAAACAACGAGTGCACACTTTGTTTTTTGCTCGAGCTCCATCAACAACTCTTTGACTCCAAACAATGAGTTTAAACACTCTGCTCTCTGCTTGAGCTCCGTCAACAACTCCATTGACTCCAAACAATGAGTTTGACACCATGCACATTGCTTGAGCTCCATAAGCAACTTGTTGACCAAATAATGAGTTCACCGCCCCGCTCTTTGCTCAGGCTTCATCAACAACTCGTTAACTCCAAACAATAAGCTCAACACCTCGCGCTTTGCCCAAGTTCCATCAACAACTCGTTGACTCCAAACAATGAGTTGAACACCTCGCTCTTCACCTAGGCTCCATGAACAACTTGTTGACTCTAAATAATGAGTTCAATTCCATACTCTTTGCTCAGGCTCCGTCTAAACCTCATTGACTCCAAACAATGAGTTCAGCACCTTACTCTCCGCTTTGGCTCTTTCTAAAACTCGTTGACTCCGAACAACGAGTTCAACGCCTTGCTTTTTGCTCAGGCTCTGTCTACAACTCGTTGACTCCAAAGAACGAGTTCATTAATTCGCTCTTCATTTGAGCTCCGTCAATAAAGCGTTGACTCCAGACAATGAGTTTAGCGCCCCGCTCTTTGATTGAGCCCTTCCAATAACCCCTTTATCTTCATGCAATAGCTTGTCGGCCAACACCGGCCTAAAGTTGCCTTTACAAAACTTACCGGGGAAAAACAATAGGTTCAACTTCTTACTCCATCACAGAGTTCCTTATAAACTAGTCAGGCACAAACGGTAGGTTCAACATCAACTTTGTCTCGGAGTTTTATCTACAAACTTGCTCGGCACAAATGGCAAGTTCCACATCCAGCTCACTGGGGGCAAACAACAAATCCAAACATCCGCTCCATCTCGGAGTTCTCTCTACAAACTTGCTAGGCGTAAACAAAAAGTTCAACGTTCAACTCCATCATAGAGTTCTTAGAAACTCGCTGGGGGCAAATAATGAGTCCAAACATCAGCTCCATCTCGGAGTTGTCCCTACAAACTTGCTGGGCGCAAACAATAAGCTTTACGTTCAACTCCGTCTTAGAGTTGTCTCTCCAAACTTGCCAGGATCAAACGACAAGCTCAACGTTCAACTCCATCTAGAGTCTCCTCTCCAAACTTACCAGGATCAAACAACAAGCTTAACGTTCAACACTGTCTCAGAGTTGTCTCTCCAAACTTGCCAGGATCAAATGGTAAGCTCAACGATCAACTCCGTCTATAGTAGCCTTTCCAAACTTGCCAGGATAAAATGACAAGCTCAATGTTCAACTCCATCTCAGAGTTGTCTCCCGAAACATTTCGGGATCAAACGACAAGTTCAACATTCCAATCCCTCTCAGAGTTGTCTCTCCAAACTTGTTAGGCGCAAACAACAAGCTCTACAATCAACTCCGTCAAGAGTTGCCTCTCCAAACTTTCTAGGCACAAACAGTAGGTTCAAACGCTCAACTCCGTCACAAATTTTTCTATTAACTTGCTGGGCGCAAACAGCAAGCTCTATGTTCAACTCCGTCTAGAGTTTCCTCTCCAAACATGCTGGGCACAAAAAGTAGGTTCAAACGTTCAATTCCATCTTAGAGTTGTCGCTACAAGCTTACCGGGATCGAACGGCAAGGTTTGTGTCATGCCCCGCTTCCGAAAAGAATACAGAATACGAGTACGTGACAAAGTCCAAAGAATGATTTTCATCATTCATAAGCTGTAAGGATCAACTCAACAGTAAGCAGAAATATACAAGAAATATACAACCACACATGCATGAAGCAAATCTCATAATCAACAGAATTATTTGAAAAAAATTCATAATCCTCAAATAAAAATAAGATCTGAAAACAATAATAAAACTTCGGGACAACATGCCCAATACATGTTCAAGTAGCAACAAGGAATTTATAAACTTAAAACAAAAGGAAACTAAAGCATAAAGATTTCAACCCAAGCTCAAAACACTTGATCACTCACTCCATCAGGTAGCTGATCTCCAAAACCTGTGTATTTAACATTTGGAAGAAATAGACAAAGCGAACGACAAGATGTCCGTTAGTCCAAGCTACGGACCGCAAGTAGTACAAGCAAAACATTACAGGAACAAATACAAGAAGTGTAGAACAGAGAACTGGAATCAAGAACATATAACATATCATGGCAGGAATGCAACTAGTGATAGAATCCAATAAAACTAGCAAGCAGTTAAACTGAGTCAAGTAACAGGATCATGTAACAAGTGAACATGCGAATTGTTACAGGTATCAAGTAAACAAGTGAGGCAGATGACATGTGTGTACAGGCAAAACATGTTATTCTTAAATCTTTTGTTTGATCCTATCTAATGCACCTCTCATGCGTCCAATATATATACCACATGGTTGTTGCATACAAACAAGTTACTTTAAACTTAGTGGTGGATTCTATAGGGCCGTGTACTCGAAAATCCTGTACACATGTAATAGAGGCTAGAGGTGGCCCCCATCACCTATGAGGTGGCACTTAGTTCTATACGACTTGTAATCTTGTGTTCATGTAATGGAGGCTAGAGGTGGCCCCCGTCACCCATGACGTAGCACTTAATTCTACATGGCACTTAGTTCCATAGGACTTGTAATCATACATCATCATCTCAGAAAATACGGCCCTCCTACCGAGTACACTTTTCTATATTGTCCACTACGAGATAATTCCCTTAAACCCCGACTTGATTACATATTATTATTATCAAAACAAGCATGAAAGTGCACAAACAGGGCAAATAAATATGATAGGAAATAGGAAACCAGTTTAGGTTGGGTACAAAATATATTCGAATGTCAAATCAACTTATAATTATAAAAAACAATAAGAATTTCAATTCTGGATAGCAGGGCATAGCTTCAATAAAACAGGAATTCAAGTTGCTACAAGAATGCAAATCTGGATCCGTCAGAAGTTCTAGAAAATAGACTCTCTATCGATTCCAGGACATATACACACAATATATAAAAGTTACATAAACTCGGTTCAAATCGACATTCTACACAAAATTTGTGTTCATCCAGAATTCTTAAAATTGTGTTTACATGCATGAATCAGGTCTAAAAACTCATCAAATAAATCCTAGAAAATTAAGGGTGATTCCCTAGCATGTATAGTCACAGCAAGATAAATTTCACATTTTTATATTACTGATAGCATATTTAATTTAAATTGCAAAGCAGGATGATACAGTGAATTTGTGAATCTGGAAATCCAGACCCAGTAGTACTAAAACGACATTATCTCACAAAATACAACTCAGAATTCGATTCCGTCAGATGTTATGAAAACTAGAGACATGCGGCTACAATTCATATTCTGAAACCAAGTCAAAATTTTGACATTAACCGTGTCTAAATCATCAAGCCAAATCAGGGCAGCAGCATTATGAGATTTCTTTGCATGTAATATAACATGATTAACTACCATGGATCTAAGTTAATGTGTAATACGAATCAGGGTTTAATAAGTGTCCAAATAGCACGTCATGTGTAACCCCTGTTTTTTGTTTTATGTATTTTTGAGTGTATTTTTTATTTTGGTGTATTTTTCTCTCTTTGTATTTCCCCTTGTATTTTCTGAACTGCATATTGGAGTTTGTTTTCAATATATATTCATTTATTTCATTTTGAGCTCCTTGTGTTGGTTTTTGTTCGTCTTTTGTTTCATTCTTCGATAATTATTGTTTTTCTTTCTTTTTGCTTCATGTCCTCTTATTTTGTGCTCTTAGGTGCTTATAGTGGTGTTGGTTGCTCAACCTATTCAGAATCCTATTGTTTGATCCCTAATAGATTTACCAAAGCTAAATTAAACCTAATCCTATTTTGAATCCTATTCAATTAATGCATATCAATACCCATTAAACAATCCTATTACTACTCCTAATCTACCCACAATCCAATTACCCAATAACCCAACTCATATAATTATATAACCCTCTCTCCCCTCAAACTCTAACCCTAACACCTAAACCCTAGCCCCTATCCTAACCCCCCGGCCTCTCCCCCTTGCTTGCGCCGCACCCCATCCCGCACAGCAGCACCGACCCTCTCCTCTCCGGCCTGCACTCCAACCCTGCACACCCCCAGGCCGGCATCCCCCTCATCCTGACCTTCGACCACCACTACCCTACTACCCCCCTCTCCGATCACTTCTTCCCCCTTGCCGACCAACCCTCTAAGCCACAAGCCACCGCAAGTTCACATCGCTCTTTTGTGGGTTCTCTCTTCTCTTGCTTTGAGAAGCGTGCCGTGTGTTCATGAGATTGTTCGTGGGTTCGTTGCTCTTGATTTTGGATTCACTTGTTCGTGGATTTTTGTTGGTTGCCCGAGAATTCGTTCCCGTTATTCTTGGAGTCCGTTTCATCTTGGTTAAGGCAAGTAACATGTACTCCAATTTCTTTGTTTGATACAAGTCAAAAATACCACCTATAGTGTAGTTGGGTTCTAGAGACGATTCTTGTTTGTGTTATATTTGATGGGTTTTGTCTCTATTGTGAAAACTTGATCATAGTTGCCTCACGACACAATCTTGATATGAATTAACTTAGCTTTTGCCCATTTTTGATTTGATCATGTATGTGAGACTTCTTGAGAGAATTTGGATATTTGTTGAGAACCATGTGATAGGCTTGATTTAGATATGTTAATAACCCTAATTCATGATGTTTGGACACTTGGTAGACTCGATTTTATGTTTGGTTGTGCTTTGAACATGTTTTGTGTGATATATGTTGAGTTGTCGTTAAAGGGTGAAATCTGTATTTTGTTGCTGATCTGTTTGTTTGCTGTTTTGGACTGTCTTGAAGTCAGTAACTTAATTTCGGTATAAAACATGAATTTTAGAGAATTTCGACTATCTTCCAACCCCTCTGACCTTGCTTGATTTCGTTTTCGTATGTGTGAGATATAACTATTTTACTACAGAGGTGTAAATCAATTCCAGATTTTGTTTCTTGTTGATTTTGATAACTAAATTATTTTGATACTTGTGCTACCCATATTATTTTGATCTGAAACTTTGTTCGGTACTTCTATATATATCTAGGGATTACCCAAAATTTTGGTGAATTTTATTGATGAGTTTTATTTGTCGTTTCATGCTCGTTTATGAAAACTATACTTGTTGTATTTTACTCGTTGTCCTGTAAAGAATTGTGTTTTTATCCTGATTCTTTTTACTGTATGAAAAATGTTCGTGAAATATGAAAGTTAATATATTTTGTCTATTTTCACCTCCCTTTGGTGGATTTGGTTTTTGTTTCACGGCTTGCAAGATACTTCAGTTTTCGTACAACAGTGTTGGGAATTCCAGATTGCCAAAGTACCGTTTCTTGATGTGTTCTTATTTTTGGTGACTAAACTAATTTTTGTGGAATATTATGAATCTTTATATTTAGATTCTAGACATATAGGGGAATACCCCAGATGTTTTCTAACATTATTTGAGAGATTTTGATGTGGTTTTCCAGACAGAGAATTCGTTTTACTGATTTCTGACTGAACATGTTTTCTGGGTTCAAACCTATTTTGAGTTATGATGTTGTGAATTACTATATGACTTATTTATATTCGCTGGATTCGTGTGGAAGTCTATTTTCCAGATCCTTTGACGGATCTAGATTTGGATACTTGTAGTAGCGGAAATCACTATTTTTGTACAATACTGTCTTGCTGTCCTGAATTAGAAAACTAGTTGTTTTATCCTTTTATGTGTTATCTTGTACCTGTACTTATTTATCTTGCACCTAGTACCTGATACATGTTTATACCCTATTATCCTTGCTTTGTTTTGTGACACATACATGCATGCCTGATTATAATAATAAATGACGAAGCCGGGGTTAAGGAAAAGATCTAGTAGTGGAAAATATAGAAACGTATACTGAGAAGAGGACCTGTGTCCTGCCTGCCTGTTACGTGTTTATGACTACATGATTCATGATCCTGTACCTGTACCTGACTGCATGCTTCCCTATAGGAAGATGTACTCGGAAGATAACCACTACGTTATGCCTGTTTCCTATACCTGATTGCATCCTTCCCTAAAGGAATGTGTACTCAGAAGAGAACCACTAGGTTCGACATGCTCTTGTTATTCCTACTATCCTGGACCCTGAGTACACTGCCCTATAGACAAAATCTAAAGCGAAACAGTTTGTCGTAGTAACCATGTAGTAAAAGCTGGGATGCATGAAGTGCTACCTAGATATTAATATAACAAGACCTGACAAAACATAATCTGATTCCCTGTACTTGATACCTGATCATCCTGTTACATGATTACATATTTACCTATATACCTGTTACCTGATACCTGTTACATGTTTACCTGTTTACCTGTTTACTTGACACTTGATACATGTTACCTGTACCTGTTAGTATACCATGCTATTTGATTCTATTTTCCTGATTCATGTTAGATATTATATTTCTGTTGACACACTTATACCATGCTATGCTTGTTACTTAGATTATCTATCCCCTGTACTTGTATACTACATTATAAGTGGCCCGTAACTTGCAATTGACGAGTACTTGTTTTATTTTTTCCTTCTCCTGCAAATTTACTAACTGCAGATCCGGATGGTCGGCTGCCATATGGTATTGGCGAGATGATGTATTAGTGCTGAATTTTCTGCTTTATTATTATTATTATTTGTTGCTTGAACTTGAATAAAATGTACTTGATTACTTGGATAATTATTTTGTATTTGGGAGATGTGACCCAGGATATTATTAGTTTGTCCAGATTTTAATTTATTTGAGATTTATGTACTTTTGGTTTCAAGTAAATTCCTGTTGGTATCTTGTTTCAATTATGCATGCCTGGTTGTTTCTTTTGCTTCCGACTCTGATTATTCCTGTGATATGTTGTAAATATTCATGAACAGCTTATGGATGATAAAAATCATTCGCTGGGCCAATGTTACGTGCTCGTATATCGTATTTTTAGGAAGCGGGGTGTGACATGATTTTTAGTGGTATCAGAGCACCAGGTTTGGCTAATGTATTAGTTGCCTAATATATTAGACAAGCTTGGCTCGAACTGGGATCGGCTGAACATTTTACCAACCATGCATACATAAATGAATTTATACCAACTCTAATTCTGGATACTAGCCTTGTTCCCTCCATTTTGATCCCTTCTTATTCAATCCCTTGATTCCTTGTTTGCTTCTCTCTATCCCTTGATTGTCTATTCTTTCTCCTTGTCTTTGATTCCTTTTAGGTATCATCCTTGTTTGCTCTTTTCCTGCCCATATTCTTTTTGATTCTGGGGCAACCCATTCCTTTGTCTCCTCTCGCTTTATCGCACGCCATCAGTTGGAGTGCAGCAACATGTCAGAGGCTTGGAACATTGTGACAGGTGGTGGAGTTGTCATATGTTCCCGTGAGTGCAGGCAATGTCCTGTTGTTATTGGGAAAGCAGATTTCAAAGCCAACCTAATTATAATTGGAAATTCAGGATTTGACGTCATTCTTGGTATGGATTGGTTGGGTGAAACCCATGCCATTATTGATTGCCGTGCCAACAAAGTTGTCTTCAGAATTCCAGATCGAGCAGAATTTAAGTTCTATGTCGGGGAGTCTTTCCTTGGCCGAACAAAGACTGTAGTTGAACAGGTGGATTGTGTGATGGAATTGCACTCAGGTTGTGAGGCGCAGCAGCGCCTCTAGTAGTTTGGGATTTCTTGTATGTTTTTCTAGATGAGTTGCCTAGCTTACCCACTGATAAGGAAGTTGAGTTCGGTGTTGATTTTCAGCCTGGAACAACACCGATATCGAAGAGTCTCTACAGGATAGCACTGGTTGAGCTAGCAGAGCTTAAGGTGCAGATTCAACAGTTGCTTGATTTGGGTTTCATCAAACCCAGTGTTTTGCCTTGGGGTGCTCCAGTCCTTTTGGTCGACAAGAAGTATGGTAGTCGTCGACCATGCATGTATTATCGGGAACTGAACAGAGTTACTGTGAAGAATCGGTATCCGTTGCCCAGGATCGATGATTTGTTTGATCAGTTGAGTGGGGCTGCTGTTTTCTCGAAGTTGGATCTTCGTTCTGGGTATCACCAAGTCAAGGTGAAGGCTGCGAATATACAGAAGACTGCATTCAGGACTAGATACGGACACTATGAGTATCTTGTGATGTCGTTCGGGATCACGAACGCGCCGCCTGTATTCATGATTCTTATGAACCGGGTTTTCTCTCAATACTTGGATAGATTTGTGGTGGTCTTCATTGATGATATTTTGGTGTATTCTCAGAATCGGGAAAATCATGCTGAGCATCTTAGGGTGGTTCTGCAGACTTTGAGAGAGAATCAGCTCTATGGGAAACTCAACAATTTTGAGTTTTGGCTCGACTGGGTTTCTTTTGTTGGGGCACATTATTTCTGGCGATGGTGTTTATGTGGATCCGGCCAAGATTGAGGCTGTGAAGGATTGGCCTATTCCCAAGTCAATTTCATAGGTCAGGACTTTTCTTGGTTTAACTTGCTATTATCAGAGGTTTGTGAGATCCACGTGATATACTTGTGGTGGACATGTCGTATACCCTAATTCATGTTTTTTGGACACTTAGTAGACTCTAATTCATGTTTAGTGATGTTTCAACCCAGTTTCGTATGATTCATGTTGGTTTTGCTCCTAAAGAAAATTATGTATTTTTGTCGATAATCTGTCTTGATCAGTAATTTAGAACATATTAAGGTCAGAATCTTAATTTCAGTATATAACATAATTTTTATAGAAATTCGTCTTCTTTCCAACCTCCCTGACCTTGATCGATTTCGTTTTCGTATGCGTGAGATATGGCTGTTTTACTACAGAGGTGTATTTCAATTCCATATTTTGTTTCTTGATGATTTTGATGGCTAATTATTTTGATACTAGCGCTAAGCATATTATTTTGATCTGAAATTTTGGTCAGTATTTCTATATCTATCTAGCGATTACCTAGAATTTTGGTAGATTTTATTGATGAGTTTATATGCCGTTTCTTGTTTGTTTATAAAAAAACTATACTTACTGGATTTTGCTCGCTGTTCCACAAAGATTTGTATTTTCACCCTAATTCCTTTTCCTGTATGAAAAATATTTATGCAATATGAAAGTTAGCTTATTTTTTATATTTTCATCTCCCTTTGACGGATTTGGATTTCGTTTCACGGTTTGCGAGATATTACAGTTTTCGTACAGCAGTGTTGGGAATTCCAGATTTGCCAAACTATCATTTCTTGATGTTTTCTGATTTTTTTTGGTTACACTAATCTTACTGAAAAATTATGAAACTTTATATTCTGGTACTAGACATATAGGAGAATACCCCAGATTTTTTCTGGAATTTATTATGATATTTTCATGCTGTTTTCCTGCTCTTGAATTCGATTTTCTGATTTCTGACTGAACCTATTTTCTGGATTCAAATCAGTTTTAAGTTATGTTTTTGTGAAATACTATATGACTTATTTATACTCACTAAATTCTGTTGGGAGTCTATTTTCTAGACGTTTCAATGGATTCAGGTTTTCATGTTTGTAACAACGGAAATTTCAGTTTTACTGCAGTATGGTCTTGCTGTCCTGAACTAGAGATTTGGTACTTTTATTATTTTATGAGTTATCTTGCACTCGTACATGTTTATCTTGCAACTTGAACTTGTCACTTGATCATGCCATGTTATTCTTGATATATTTTGTACACCTACATGCTTGTTTGACATTAATAATAAATAATCAAGCCGGGTTTTAAGGAAAAGATCTAATAGTGGATAATTCAGAAACGTGTACTCGGAAGGAGATCCTCTGATCCTACATGATGACTTGAGACATGATACTTGACACGTGATTACTTGACACTTGCACACAAGATACGTTACTTGACACTTGCGCAACTTGACACGTGATTACATGATAATTGATACATGATACTTGGAGCTTGGAGCTCGATACTTGATACTTGTCCCTGAGTACACTGTCCTCTATGGTCCACTATGAAATCTAAAGAAAAACTATTTATTGTAGCAACCATGCTGTGTGGGATGTATGAAGTGCTACCAAGATAGTAATCACTACAAGACTTGATACATGACACGTGAACATAATACTTGAACATGATACTTGATTGCTTGATATTTGACTACATGATACTTGAGACTTGACACATGATTACATGATACTTGACACTTGTTGCTTGTTTGCATGATACTTGTTCACTTAACACTTAACATATGCTACTTGTACTTGTTCACCTTACCATGCTAGTTGTTATACATTATAACCATGCTTATTCTATGTTATTAGTTAGTTTTTCTCCATATACTTGTATCATGCATTACAAGTGGCCCTGTAACTTGCAATTGACGGGCACTTGTTTTCTCTTTTCCTCTTTCCTGTAATTGTTAAATTGCAGATTCTGGAGAACGGGTTCCAGACGGTATTGGTGACATGAAGTACTCGTGATTGATTTTATTATTATTATTTCTTGTAGCTTACTTGAACAATATTGTATTCTGATACTTGGATTTATTTTGTATTTATCTTATTCAGATCATGACTATTTGAGATTAATACATTTTGGTTTCAAGTATTCTTGTTGGCATTTTGGTTCGTATGTGCATGATTGGTTGATTTTTTTGCTTCCGACTCTGATTATTCTTATGAAATGTTGTAAAGATTCTTGAACAGCTTATGGATAATGAAAATCATTTGCTGGGCTTAGTCACATATCCGTATTCTATATTCTCTTTTGGGAAGCGGGGCGTGACAAATATGAGAAAGTAGTTAACTAGGAAGTTTTAGTATATTTTCTGAGCTTTCCAAAATGTCAAATTTTGTTAGATTCCGACAAGTAGAGCAAAAGTTATGAGCTTTACAAGTTTCAGCTTTTTGCTGTCTTTGTTGCTCTTTGTATTGTGTTTAAAGAGCTGGATTTTGAGTTCCATAAGGAATCTGAGAAATTCGTTAACTAGGAAGTTGTATTACTTGTTCTTAGCTGTTAAAAAGTCCAATTTTGTTAGATTCCGACAAGTATAGCAAAAGTTATGAGCTTTACAAGTTTCAGCACTTTGTTGTCTTTGTTGCTCTTTGTATTGTGTTTAAAGAGCTGGATTTTGAGTTCCATAAGGAATCTGAGAAAGTTGTTAACTAGGAAGTTGTAGTACTTGTTCTTAGATTTCCAAAAAGTACAATTTTGTTAGATTCTGACAAGTATAACAAAAGTTATGAGCTTTACAAGTTTCAGCATTTTGCTGTCTTTGTTGCTCTTTGTATTGTGTTTAAAGAGCTGGATTTTGAGTTCCATAAGGAATATGAGAAAGTTGTTAACTAGGAAGTTGTATTAGTTGTTATTAGCTTTCCAAAAAGTCCAATTTTGTTCGATTCCGATAAGCAGGGTATGAGTTATGACCTTTACAAGTCACAGCAGCTAGCTTTTGAGCTGAAGCTTCGCTGTTTAAATTGTTCGAAGTTTTTGTACTTCTTATTGACTGAATCTGAAAATGTCATCAACTAGAGAATTGTATTAGAGGTTCTCACCTTTATAAAATTTCCTATTTTGTTGGATTCCGATAAGCGGAGTATGAGTTATGACCTTTACAAGTCACAGCAGCTAGCCTTTTGGCTGAAGCTTCACTGTTTAGATTGTTCAAAGTTTTTGTACCATTTATTGACTGAATCTGAAAAAGTTGTCAACTAGAGAATTATAGTAGGGGTTCTCACCTTTCTAAAATTTCCTATTTTGTTAGATTCTGATAAGCAGAATATGAGTTATGAACTTTACAAGTCACAGCAGCTAGCGTCTTGGCTGAAGCTTCGCTGTTTAAATTATTCGAAATTTTTGTACCCTTTATTGACTGAATCTGAGAAGGTTGTCAACTAAAAAATTATATTAGAGGTTCTTACCTTTCTAAAATATCATATTTTGTTAGATTCCGATAAGCGGAGTAGGAGTTATGACTTTTACAAAGTCACAGCAGCTGGCCCTTTTGGCTGAAGCTCACTCTTTAGGTTGTTCGAAGTTTTTCTACCTCTTATTGACTAAATCTGAGAAGGTTGTCAACTAGAGGGTTGTAGTAGATGTTCTCACCTTTCCAAAAAGTCTAATTTTGTTGAATTCCGATAAGAGTAGCATGTTTAGTTTCTTCTAGGGTGTTAGAAGACTCTTATGTTGCTTTTATGAATAAAAGATCAAGTTTTGTTAGTAGTTTGAATCATGCACTTGATTATGAATAATAAGTGTTCCTTGTGTTCATAAGTATCATGTTTATGTTGGGAAATAGTTCACGCTAATTGTTAGCAAATTGTTGTCGCATACATAGCTAGTTGGCTCGTATGTAATTTGTTTGGCTCATACGTAGCTAGTTGGCTCGTATGTAAGTTGTTTTGCTCGTATGTAGCTTATTGTACTTGTCTAGGGTGATATCATTTCCCTAGGGGCCCTCGACCATCAAGACGTGTATTTATTTTACTCCTCGTGAACTATGGACTAGTCACCCCTCGTGCACCGTCAGATCTTAACCGGTGTTAGTTGATCACAGGCCGAGAGGGTAGACGGAATCCAACTTCAGGGTAGTAGCATGCAAATAAATTTATATTGCCGGGGTCTTGGATCGACGGGGTGTGAGCAGGATCCTTAGGGATTCTGGTAAGTCTAGAATGAGCACCTAGTAGAGTTATCTTGCAAAGTTTAACTTAAGACCTAGCATGTTGTGTTAGTACTGTTGTCATCCCTCGGATTGTTTAGGGTTAGGGACATCGTTAGGGTAGTAACTTATGGCTAGTACTACTTAACCCTTATTTGTTATCATTTCGCCGAAGGGAAAGAGTTGGTATTAAGTGTGATACCTTATGATCCGGCCTATTCTATAGGCCAACACTAGGTGGTGTTATTGGTTGTACCCTTCCTGTCAAAGGGATATGGTCTGTGCCTTCTCACGAGTTGGGAGCACGGGATCTGTATCTCATCTGTTATTTTCTGAAGTACCATGATTAAGGCGGGAAGTTTCCTGTCGGAGCTAGGGGATGGACCCCCGGAACTCCGTCATGTTCTATATCAGGAAAGGCGAACAAGACATAGACTACGGTCTATAAGCTAGGGGGGCACAGGGGATGCTTCGAGCTAACCTGTGTTGTAGTTAACTCCAAAGGTTTTTCAGATTTTTGAGTGAGGTCCGGTATGCTAGGCAATAGTGGCAAACAGAGACACAAAACTAATGCTATGAAAATTCAAGTCACAAAACTCGGCAACAAAGGTTATAGGGGTTCTGGAAACTCGACAACAAAAGCTTTGAGTAGTATGACAAGCAAACACACTAATCAACAAAAACTCAAGTCAAGAAGTTCGACCCAATACCTCTTTCATTCAATTCAAATAACTTGAAAATACAAAAAGGGTGGTGGTTAGTTCGTGTTACAAAATGATGCAAGTACAAGATCCTACTGCTTAAGAGAGGGAGGCACCTCTTGGATGTTGGTGGGGGGTGACCCTAGAGCCATCCTTTAGAGCTTTGGCAGAAATTGGGGACCCCTTTCGCCAGCCTAGGGGGATTCCTTGGGTGTCAGAGGTCAAGGTCGGGGTATCTTCGTTTGACGTGCTATAGGGCTCATTCATAACCCTAGGCTGAGCATCAATGACCATGTCTATGGCCTTCTATCAGTCCATCTCCAGCTCCTTCTCCCTCGCCTCCCACGTGGTTTTCTCCTTCACTAGCCTCTCCCAGTTCGAGGCCTTGGATGAGAACTCCGCCTCAAGAGCCTTTTCCCTCTCCTTGGGCTTCTCGATCTTGAGCATCACCTCCTTATAGACTTTCTCTACCTGGTCCGCCCTTTGGTTGGCACACTTCAGCTGATGCTTGTGCTGCCGCTTCATCTCCGTCCCCTGGAGAGTTTCCTACAAACGGAGGCTGAAAAACTTAGTTAAATTCGAGGACAAAGTGTAATGCCCCGAATTCCAAATATAGGTAATTCGTAGCACAACCCGGATCTTTACTTCAATTTCATACAAAAAATACAAGGAATTTAAAACTTTTTCATTACAATGTCATTCTTTACAATACGCAACGGAAATTTACATAAAAAATACAACTTATATCATCAAAATCTTCAATCTTGCAACATCCTTCGACACCAGACTCTTGGCCACGCTGCTCACTAATTTGAGTCCTGTAAAACTTGAGTGCTGTGGGCATGTCAGTTGAATGCAACTGACGCAATACTATAATACAATGATCCTCAACTTTAACAATCATAAACTTGATGCACAAAAAAAAAGCAATAAAGACAAAGATAGTGAATCTAATATAAGTGTATATGTGTATGCCATGAAACAAAAATCAAAATGCATAAAACAATGGCATAAAACAAGTATTCAAGAAAGCAATAAATGCACACAATGTACACTTGTTCGGATTCTATGCATCACATACTACATAGGTCCGAGGGCAAGCCCTTAACGTACTCCTCATAGTAGGGTTCTATCCCTCGTCATGCAATCCTATAATGGTGACAAAAGACAAAATTTAGACGTCCCACGAACATTGGTTCCAGTCCCGAACTACATTGCCCATGTAATACCCCAGATCAGTCGACTGGTACTGCCAGCAGTCGACTGATAGAGGACAGTCGACTGGTACTGCCAGCAGTCGACTGGTCTGTGAGATTTATGAGAGGATTGTGAAATATAGTCCCATATCGAGAATTTGCGAGGATAATCAGAGTATAAATACTATTGCCTAAGATCAAGAGTCACCAATTCGGTTAACCACCTTTTGAGAGGTAGCCTGTGGTGGGCAGTGGAACTACATAGTATTTATGATTTGTCTGAGCATTGGGGCGGGGCGTTACAAAATGGTATCAGAGCCGACTTTCGACCCACCAAGTGTATCTGCACGATGAAAGGGTGCCTCCGAGGGAGGGGGCCTATTCGTGGGGTACATATGCTTACGTGTCGAGGGTGCCTCCGAAGGAGGGGGGCCTATTCACGAAGCATGCCAAGTGCTAGAAAGGACGGTCCTACACTGAGGTGTGCCCTGTGCTCAGCGAGGACGCTGATTCCTAAGGGGGGGGTGTATGTAATACCCCAGATCAGTCGACTGGTACTGCCAGCAGTCGACTGATAGAGGACAGTCGACTGGTACTGCCAGCAGTCGACTGGTCTGTGAGATTTGTGAGAGGATTGTGAAATATAGTCCCAAATCGGGAATTTGCGAGGATAATCAGAGTATAAATACTATTGCCTAAGATCAAGAGTCACCAATTCGGTTAACCACCTTTTGAGAGGCAGCCTGTGGTGGGCAGTGGAACTACATAGTATTTATGATTTGTCTGAGCATTGGGGCGGGGCGTTACAAAATGGTATCAGAGCCGACTTTCGACCCACCAGGTGTATCTGCACGATGAAAGGGTGCCTCCGAGGGAGGGGGGCCTATTCGTGGGGTACATATGCCTACGTGTCGAGGGTGCCTCCGAAGGAGGGGGGCCTATTCACGAAGCATGCCAGGTGCTAGAAAGGACGGTCCTACACTGAGGTGTGCCCTGTGCTCAGCGAGGACGCTGATTCCTAAGGAGGGGTGTATGTAATACCCCAGATCAGTCGACTGGTACTGCCAGCAGTCGACTGGTCTGTGAGATTTGTGAGAGAATTGTGAAATATAGTCCCATATCGGGAATTTGCGAGGATAATCAGAGTATAAATACTATATACTATTGCCTAAGATCAAGAGTCACCAATTCGGTTAACCACCTTTTGAGAGGCAGCCTGTGGTGGGCGGTGGAACTACATAGTATTTATAATTTGTCTGAGCATTGGGGCGGGGCGTTACAGCCCAACTATACAAAACCCACATCATGCAAACATCCCGCAAGCGCCGCTCTAGCCCAGAATACTGGAGATCCGCCTCCCTCTGCTCGACTATTCATAATCCCGGAGTACACCGCCCGATCATTCATAGTCCCGAAAATAATTAAGATTTGTCACGCTCCACACAGCAATTACAGTCCCGGGTTATACCATCCGACTGAATCTACAGTCCTAGAATACTATGATCAAGCTAATTACAGAAAGAAACAACCCTATCAAGGTGTGATCACAAAAGGGAAAAATATTACAAGTCTACAACCTTCTGCATCGCTTGGCTTGTCTCTCGGCATCGTAATCCGAACCACTCGTGTTTTTTTCCCAAAATACTCTCTTGGCTCGCCTCTCGGCATGATAATCCGAGTTACTCGCGATTTTCTCCAAAAACTCGCTTGGCCTATCCCTCGGCATTGTAATCCCTTGAAAATGGGAAGATAATAACAGATTAGACCACCTTATTTAGGGGATCTTCCAAATCAGTTGTGGAATCTTCCAAATAACTGCTACCCTCCTTGTCTATAAATACAACCCTACCTACTCCATTATCAAATAATGAACATTTTTTCTACAAGTATCTAGTTTATATTAGTGAGTTACTAACTTGATCGTTGGAAAGCCTGTCACCAAGAAAACTTCTGGTATTTCAGGTTATTTTGCAGGTTTCTATCTCAATCATCCATGTCAAATCCATCTACAAATATTAGCTTCACATCAGATTTGATCGACAGTCAGTATCTAAGCCTTTTCCTTCGCAAAGATTTCATTATCTGGTTGCTCCCGCGCCGAATAAAACAGCATCACACACTTAGCCTTGCCATTTTCTCTTTTATTTTGTTGCATTAATTCTTATTATCTAATATCTAATTCAAGCATAATGATGTATATAATGGAGGAACTGGGAAGTCATATACATAAAAGATATATATCACCGTACCGTCGTAGTTTTTTGGATAGCAAGTACGGTCCCAGTAGTATTGAATCTTGATTCATGCATGTGTTAAGAGCATCTGTAGTCATTTGCTTTCATATTTTGGGTATTTGGCAAATAGAAATAGGAAAAATGGATTTGCACTGTAGTCGTCAAAACCCAAAATATGGGTCAGACGAAAGATTATCTTTCGTCTCAGAAAATTAGCATAAAAAAATATATACATATATGTATATATGCATTGAAGTGAGGGACAAAGTACAAAAAAAATAAAATAAAAATAAAAACAGTTAAAAGTGTCCACAAACGGACAAAAAAAAAAAAAAAATTTGCAAACCAGCCAAATGCCTTGGACGGAAGATTATCTTCCATCCTTGGCAATTTGGCCTTTTGCAAATTTGGGTTGGACGGTACATGATGTTACGTCCGTCCAATTTTTATTTATTTCTTTTTTTTTAAATTTAATTAATCGGACGGTGTATTTTCAATCGTCTATCGAATTTGTCGTATACGAAATTGAAACGACGGTGTTTTATCTTTTGTCCCACATTTCAGACGGTGTTTAATCTTTCGTCCGGCTATAATTTGGCTTTTGCCAAACCGTCTTCCATATTTGGCACGCTCCTATTCATGCGACACCCAAAATTTGGGTATTTGGCAGACGACTACAGCGACTTTTTTTTCCATTTTTTCCATATTTTGGGTATATGGCAAACGACTACAGATACTCTAATAGCAAAATCCATGTCGGGCCATTTCTGTGCAGTAGATATTTCTTAGAATCTTACACAGTTCAAAACTGTAGCCATGTAACCATGTCTCATATGTGTTTGTGTCATCTTATCCAGTTCACATCTTAATTGCAGTCTTCTGTATTTGTGTCGACTGTGGAAACTTTCAAGCTCTCTGCCTGGAAAGTGGTAGCTGATCATAAATAAGATCCATAGAGCCTAGTTGAAATTATTAACTTGAATATTTGATCCATCTTGCTCCACCAACATAAATCTCAAAGCTATAGTAAAAATATTAATTGCTCCCTAAGTTTCCGCCACATAAAAAAGTATGTGTTGATGCTTAGTTTGGTGTGCAAAAACATGTCTACAGTTACTAATTAGTTTGAATTATGTTATTCAGATTTTCAGGATCAAAACAATACCTAAGAGAGATTCAAGAATATTCAAATAAGGAAAAAGATTCAAGAATATTCAAAGAAGAAAAATAATAAAGAAAGATTGAGAAATCAAGCAAAATGAGAAGATATTCAAAAAGAGAAATTGAATGATTAATGTCCAAGAAAGCCGTCAAGACCAACTGCCATCATTCCATATATGTGAGATTTAAAACTGTAAAATTGATTGATTGATTGATTAGTTCGTTTGGTATAATATAAAGTGGATTCGGTATGAACAGCGCGATATTGGTCGACCGCCCCTCATGACGGTCGACTACAGCACAGTCTGTAACACCCTGAATTCCAAAACATACTGAATTCGAAGTTCCACATGATCTTTACACATCTTTTCGTACAATTTTACAAAGAGAAAAAAAAACTTTTCTTACATCAGAGTTTACATTTACATTACATATTTACAGCAGAAGTAATTTACAATAAATTACATGAATCGAAATGTACAATACTTGAATCAATCTTTAATCAACATGCATTCTTTAGTCTTGTTATTCACTTTACCCTGCATAGAAACTGTAGACACGTCAGTTGCTTACAACCGACGAAATATCATACATGGCTATCCTCTCTATGCCGAACAATATAACGATTCTCAAATACTTAAACAAACTACAAACTTGATCACAAACAGAACTACAAGGGACTATCCTATTGATGTCGTGTTGTACTGTGCACTCAGTCCTTAATGCAGTTATTTATATTAGATGACACTAATGCGCACTTGTTCGAATTCTATGCATCCCATACTACATAGGTCCGAGGGCAAGCCTTTAACCGTTCTTCATCTTGTAGGATTCAATCCCTCGTCATGACTTAAACTACTACTATAACTATGATAAGTATCCTAAATGTTCAATGAGTTACGAGCTCATGTACAGACAGCCTGAAGGGAAATCTCACGTCATGTCACGACGCATCGTGAAGAACCTATGGACAATTCAGTCTCCGTCATGGGACATGACACAACCCGCAGTCACCAAACACCGCACGAGCTTCGCCTGCAGTACAGACTCCTGGAGTCATATCCACGTCATGTCACGACGCATCGTGAAGATAACCTGTGAATATTCTCACACCGTAGCTCCGAGGCCCACATAATCGTGTTTTTCTCTTATTTTCATCACATCTTCACTATGTATTAGTCCTTAGTTATTTGAATCATGAACAAAATCAATTCTGTAGAGTTAGCCCTTCCACTATACCGGTCTTAACCATTTATATCATATGAACCAAATTTTGGTCTTTTCATTTCACATTTTGTTTTAACATATTTCTTTTTAATGCCGGTATGAGGCTTAGCTACACTCTAATTTTCAATTTCAATTCATAATCACAAAATTTGAGTCTTCATACTCATAAGTTCTTTTTCAGAATTAACATGATTTTCATTCTTTTCTATAAATCAAATCTCATACATAAGGTTCAATTGCAATACATGCATTTCATATTCAAAATTAATCTCTACAAATCTATTAGTTTCTCATACTATTGTTCATTTCCTTCACTTAATTCAAAAGGCCATAAAGTCGTATTTTCATTTGTATACAATACTCAATTAAGCAAATAAGAGTCCATAGGTAGCACACTTAAATTTTTTTCATTCAAAAATTCTTCCTTTATCACTTAATATAATCTTCTCATGAAAAATAGATCACTTTTTATAATTCTACAAATGCAAATTTTCATGGAATTCTACTCAATTTCCACTTCTAAATCACTTTTATTTCAGTCAAGAAATACACAAATATTTTTCATAAGATCTACATATTTTTTGAATAATTATCACATTTTTTTTAAATTAAAAATATTAAAGAAACCAATTTAAATGCCTAAAGTCAAAAAATCTGTTTTAAAGTGCCGAAACCCAGAGTCGAACCCACGACCCGAGAGAAACCAACAGCCACCGAAAGCCAAAATAGCCAAGGCACACTAGCGGTAAAGACTGGGGGTTTAGTTAACATAAAGTAGGTCTCGGTTTTCGGATATTTTAAAAAAAAAGAAACAAATATGCAAAGCCCATGTTTCGAACTCGAGACCACCAAGGCCAACCCACGGCTACAGTGAGCGCCCAAGCACCCTTCAACCAACTGGTCTAAGTTACCAAACTGACATAAGGTGGGGTTTTTAGGGTTAAAATCTAGGTCTCTGTTATTTCGAATTTCTACAAAAAATGAATGTTTTTGAGTTCTCTTCTTCTCCAAATTTATTCAAAAACTCCATATTTTATTTTTTATCTTATTACAGCATTTCAGTAAAATAAAATTTGATTTTTTGATACAAAAACATAATTTTTCTCTCTACTTGCATATTGTTCTTCACTTTTTGTAACTTCGTAAAACGAGCATATTCTCTTTATAAAAAAGCACTTAAAATTTCCTAAATCCCTTAAATAAATTTTTATTAGTGTAATACGTTTATTTCAGTAATAAATTTCCTTTTTCATGCCGATTAACAATCAAGTAGTCAAAAATCACAGTTTCCCATGGTTCTTATTTCCAATGTTTAACATGCAAGCATATCTTCTTAATTTAGCATATAACAAACAAATAAAGCATGGTAGCATGGTAAATTCTAAACTAACAATTACAATTTTTGCAATCAATCAACATTCTTTTAACATACATTCCCACAAATATCAATTTGTCTCATTTTCACATCACATGGCTTGATTAGTCATAGTTTCTTTTTAATCTTATCAAACATACCCTAGCATGATTTCTAATTAGAAGTTTAAGAGAACCACCCACCTTAAATGGAGAGAAAAAATTAAATAAACTCCTAGAGATCGCCTACAACGAACAAGTGAAGCCTTCTCCTCCTAGATCAAGCCACAAAAGTCACCTCCTCCTTGATGCTAGCTAGAACCCGAGCTTCCCCTTTGGAAAAACCGGCACTTCCTTGGGTTGAAGAACACACACAACACTCACTCTTTTCAACTCACAAATTTTTCAATCTTTTGTCTCACTAACTTGTATTTCTTTCTCTCTTTCTTTTTCAACTTTAGGTGCAAGGATAACTAGTGTAGGGGGGGGGGTATTTATACAAATTTTTAGGGTAAATAAAATTCTAGGATTAGATCATATGGTTAAGGATTAAGGGCTAAGATGAAATAGGGAGTTGTAATAACTTCCTATGATGAAAGTAACTACCCCACTATCTCATCCACTCTCCCCTTCTTCCCATGCACAGTTCGGCCTACCAAAAGTGTGCACAATGCACATGCTAGTGCATGCACGTGCCACTCTAGTGTCCCCAATTTACAAATTTGTTCATGAAATGAGTCTACACTACAAGTTAGGCTATTTTAAAAGAGGATTAAGGTAAATGGGCTCACTAATGGGCCAATTTAACCATGGAATCCAATAATTAAATTAATTAATTAATAGAGTGGGCTTAAAAGAGACAATTAGGCTTTTAAAAATTGGTCTTTTGGAAAATAAAGAGAACAATAAATATTTTTTATAAAAGAAATTATACAAATGAAATTATACGTGTAGAACACGTAAAATCACAAATTCTACATAAATAAAATTTAGGGTATTGCATGGTCGACTGCAACTTTCAATTGCATAAGAAGCAGTCGACCTTTTATCTCTCGACTTTACGTCAGAGAGCTGAACGGTCGACTGCACCAAGATTGCGGTCGACCGCACTTTGCGCTGTTCCCATTTTCGAAATGTCTCGTTTCCAATTTTGATCGATACACTTCCCAATCTATTTAATTGGCCGAACCCACTGAGTATTTTTCACCTTTTACTTCTGAGAAAAGTCTTCTGAACTAATCTTTCAACAATCAATTCGAGTGTGTGTGATAACTAGTTTATATTCTTCAGTCAGGAACATTTAAGAACTTGAGTTTCGTTTTCTTTTTCTTCCACTTTGGTGAGATTGACGGGACTTGTCTTAGAACTCCTATGGGTGTAATAGGTCTGGCCTGAATCCGAGAATCACTGTACAAGGATTTTGAGTATAGTGGAACGTTTGTGGCGGAGAATTGCTACAACTAGGAGGTGTGGACGTTGACCTGGGGTCGAACCACACGTTATATCACTGCATCACTTGTGCTGTCTGTGTTTGCTCTTCTTAACTTTTTATTTACTCTGTATTTTATTTAAGTAATTTTTTATTCCGCACAATCAACCTATTCACCCCCCTAGGGTGATTTACAGTGGTATCAGAGCGAGGTGCTTAACTAAAGCTTAAAAGCTTAAGCCAAAGTTCCAATGGCCAAAATCTCTCCTCCCGAAAACTTTTACTCATCGGAGCCATTAATCTCCAATGGGACAAGCCTTACACGATCACCATTTTTTTATGGAAAATGCTATGATGTTTGGAAAGTTCGTATGTCTCATTTTCTACAGATGCTTGCAGAAAAAGTATGGAATGTATGCATCAATAAAACAGATATTCCAATTAGCGATGGAAAGACATTCTTTACAAAAGCAGAGTTGGCTCTCAAAATAGCAAATTCCAAAGCAATGACGGCTCTCTATGCAGGGTTGAAAAATGAAGAACTAATGCGATGCGGGCAAAACTGTAAGACAGCATACGAGATATGGAACAACATGTTGAAGCGGCACGAGAGAACCACTTCTGAGGTAAAAGCTAAAGTTAATTTATGTTTCTATAAGTTTTATGTGTTTCGCATGTTTCTAGGGAAAAATGTGGATCAAATTCTCGCTCGTTCGATATCATTGTCTACGAACTTGAGAGCAGGTAAAGGGTTGGATGATGACCGAAAGGTCGGAAACTTATAAGATGTCTCACGCCAGAGTGGGATGTTAAGGCTGCTGCAATGAGAGAGATGCTCGAAGAAAAGGGTTTCGACTATTACACATTCCAAGGAAAGCTGAAGACATACGAGATGAAAATGTCGGAAACCAAAAGATAGAGATAAAATATCGGGATTGAACCAAAAACCGAAGAAATGACCATTGCACTAAAAGCAGAAAAATCCCGACCATCAAAAGCAGATTCAGATCCTTAGGAGTTAGACGAGGACATTGCTCTATAGACCAAGCAATTTCGTAAGTATCTCAAATATAAAAAATATGGCAGGTACCAAGGAGAAAGGGAGAAAGATAAAGATGATGTATGCTACAAGTTCAAGAAGCCTGGACACATTCGTACAAATTGTCCTGTCTCACAAGACAGGAATAGGGACTACTACCGCTCAAATCCAAGTCTGAGAAAGAAGGCACTAAAGTTAACATGGTTAGACTCCGATTCAAGTAAGGGAGAGCAAGGCTACGATGACGTCGGCTTCATGGCTTTTAGGAATGGTGAGGTGCAATCACCATCCCAAGAAGAGGTAATCGAAGAACTCACTTATGATGAGCTAGTAGAAATATGTAATGGTTTGAAAGACTATGCTAAGAAATTAAGTCGTGATCTTAGGCAATATAAACAAATTTCAAATGATACCCATGACTCTTGTATTACAAAAAAACAAAAACTGAAAAATAAGAATGCCTTGATCTTGGAAAAATTTGAGTCATTTAGAAAAGATCATGATGTATTGCTAAAGGAAAATGAAATCTTAAAACAACAAATTCGAGAGTCTTTAGCAAGGCATGATGATCACTTAAGAGAAATTCATGAGAAATCTGTTTATATCGCCAAACTCACAGATGATTTAAAAGAATGTAAAAAGAAATTTGATAAGGTAGTGGAAGGATGTAATGAAGCTCTTGAACAAAATAGGATTCTTGATGCTACACTAGACACTCTTCGCTGGAACACAAAAGACGATGAGATGACTAGGAGAAGATTATGTAAAAGAGTAACTGAGCTTGAAAAAATTGTTGAAAAATATGAAGGGCCCAGTTACCTTATTACAAAAAATTCAAGATCTTATCATGATAGTTGAGGGCTTGGTTACGAAGAGCCAATACACCATCAAAAATGTAAATCATCATGTCATACACACTTGCACAATCTCCAACTTAATCATAAACCAACTCAAAGCTATGCAAGTGTGCATGACTCAAGACATAGTCGTATCACATGTCATTACTGCTGTAGATTAGGATATATTTCATATAACTGTTCATTAAAAATGAATACTAATTTTGTGTGGATAGGAAAGGATGTAAATGCAGGTTCAAAACAAACTTGGGCACGTAAAATTATACCTACTAATCTTGATGTAGGTACCTTAGCGTATCAAGACTAGAGATTGGTGGTACCTTGATAGTGGATGCTCAAATTATATGACAGGTGACAGCAAATACTTTACATCACTATCAAGGGAAAGAGGGAAGGACATCATCTTTGGAGATAATAGCACTGGTCAAACCATTGGTAAAGGAAAAATAAACTTTGGTTCCTCATGCTCCATTGAGGATGTTCTATTGGTAAGAAGTTTGAAACATAATCTAATTAGTGTCAGCCAATTATGTGATAAAGGTTACACAGTTACTTTTGACAAAAATACATGCACTGTACTAGATAGCAATAAATCTTGTTTACTTCTCGCTAACCAATGTAACAATGTTTATGTTATAAACTCTAATGAATTAGCATAGGAGAATATGAGGTGCTTTGTTGCAAGAAATGAGGATGGTTGGTTATGGCATAGAAAATTTGGACACACGGCCATGGACAATCTCAACAAACTCGTAACCAAGGAGCTTTTAAGGGGAATTCCTAAAATCAAATTTGAGAAAGATCAACCGTATGATTCGTGCTAATTTGGTAAGCAAACTAAAAGTTTTCACAAACCCAAGAAAATGGTATCAACTTTTAGATCCCTTGAACTCTTACACATGGATCTTTTTGGACCATCATGGACACGTAGTAATGGAGGTGAACGATATGCTTTTTTAATTGTTGATGATTATAGTAAATTTACTTGGGTTACCTTTTTGCCACAAAAAGATGACACATTGTATGTATATCAAAAATTCTGTCGAATAGTGGAAAATCAGAAAAGCCTCACCATTGTCACTATTCGTAGTGATCATGGTGGAGAATTTCAAAACGAACTCTTCACCTCATTTTGTAACAAAAAGGGAATAAAACATGAGTTCTCTTGTCCTCGCACTCCCCAACAAAATGGGGTTGTTGAAAGGAAAAACCAATCTCTTCAAGAAATGACCCAAACCATGCTTAGTGAAAAAGATTTAACTAAATCATTTTGGGCGGATGCTGTAAATACAGCATGTTATACAATTAACCAAGTAATCATTAGAAAATATCTTGAGAAAACTCCTTTTGAATTATATTATGGAAAAATTCCCAACTTAAGTTACTTTCGCATCTTCGGATGTAAAGTGTTTATTTTAAATACTCTCGATAATTTGGAAAAATTTGATCGTAAAAGTGATGAAGGTGTCTTCTTAGGATATTCTTAGTAGCAAAGCATATCGTGTATTTAATAAAAGAAGATGCACAGTTCAGGAATCTATTGATATTATTTTTGATGAAACTAATCCTTACACCAAAGAAATATTGCATGTTGTTGATGATAATGAGACAGATATTCGGGTTGAAAAGAAACAGGTTCACGTTGAAGAAGACCCAAATATGAATGCTCAAAATAAAAAATCTCATCAAGATGAAGATGCATCCAAATTGCAAATAGAAGAGATGCCTACACAACAAATTAATGCCGTGGAAGACGAACATGTACAACATCAAATTTCCACAGGTGAAAGGCATCCCGTATGGAAAATTATGTCTAGCCATCCACCAACTCTTATATGAAGCAATATGTCAAAAGGGGTAACCACTCGCACACAAGCTCAAAATTTTATGTGTTTTTCCACTTTCGTTTCCATACTTCAACCTAAGAATATTAAGGAGGCCTTGCAAGATAATGAATGGATCATGGCAATGCAAGATGAACTTAATCAATTTGAACGGAATCAAGTATGGAGACTTGTTCCTAGACCTCATAATAGAACTATACTTGGAACTAAATGGGTGTTTAGGAACAAGTTAGACGAATTCAGATCGGTCACTAGAAATAAGGCCCGTCTTGTTGCACAAGGTTATAATCAACAAGAAGGTGTAGATTTTGATGAAACTTTTGCACCTGATGCATGACTTGAAGCCATTCGTATTTTACTTGTATTTACTGCTTATATGAATTTTACTCTCTTTCAAATGGATGTTAAAAGTGTATTTCTAAATGGTTTTGTTTCGGAAGAAGTTTATGTTGCACAACCACCGGGATTCACTGATCCCACACACCCAAACCATTTATTTCGTCTTGATAAAGCATTGTATGGTTTGAAGCAAGCTCCTTGTGCTTGGTATGAACGACTAAGTTCATTTCTACTTCACATAGATTTTTCTAAATGAAAAGTAGACATTACACTATTTATAAAACATGTTTCTAAAGACATTTTAATCGTTCAAATATATGTTGATGATATTATATTTGGATCCACTAATGAAAATCTTTGCAATGAATTCTTAAAGCAAATGCAGGATGAGTTCGAAATGAGTATGATGGGAGTACTAACTTATTTTCTTGGGTTTCAAATACAACAAAGAAATGATGGCATCTTTATCAATCAATCCAAGTATGCAAAGGAATTAGTCAAAAAGTTTGGACTTGAAATTGCAAATGCTTACAAAACACCTATGGCCACTACCACCAAGCTTTCAAAAGATGAATCTAGTAATAATGTTGATATCTCTACTTATCGAGGTATGATTGGTAGTTTACTCTATATTACTGCATCTCGTCCAGATTTTATGTTTAGTATTTGTTATGTGCACGCTTTCAATCGTGTCCCAAAGAATCGCATTTGGTTGCTGTTAAGCATATCATTCGATATCTTAAAGGCACACCAAATACTGGACTTTGGTACCTGAAAAATAGAAACTTCACTCTTGTAGGATTCTCAAATGTAGATTATGCCGGAAGCTTAACAAACAGAAAAAGTACTAGCGGCACATGTTACTTTCTGGGTGACTGCCATGTCTCATAGGCATCCAAGAAGCAGAACTCTGTAACTCTCTCAACTGCTAAAGCTGAATATATCGCCGCAGGATCCTGTTGCACACAGGTACTATGGATGAAAAATACTCTAGAAGATTACAAGGTATTTCTTGATCACATTCCAATTAAATGCGATAACACTAGCACTGTTCATATGACAAAGAATTCTGATCAACACAGTCGCACAAAACACATTGATATTAGGTATCACTTTATTAAAGATCATTTTCAAAACGGAAAAATTATTCTTGAGTATGTTTCTACTGATTCACAACTTGCTGATATTTTACAAAACCTTTAGATGAAAAACAGTTTCATTTTTTGAAAGGAGAACTAAATGTGATTGATATCTAAGCATGAAATTCCATTTTGCGGTCGACTGAACGGGCGACTGTATGCCTGTGATGATGTACGGTCGACTGGGCGGTCGACCAGTTTACTCTCGGTTAAAATTTGTTTTATACAACTATTTTCAAAATATTGGTTTTTAGTATTTGCGGCCGACCGTGTGGTCGACCGGCTCATCCTCTGGAAGAAATTTTGTCTTTACAAGATAAACAGTCGACTGTGCGGTTGACCGGTTTGCCCTCTGTGATTCGTTGTGTTTTTGACAAAGGGGTGCGCTCGATCGGTTTGCTCTCTGGACATTTTTTTTTTGCTTAGCTAGTTTTGCGGTCAACCGGTTCTCTTTCTGACTTCGCGCTGTGTTTTTCTTTTTTTAAAAAAAGAACTCTTTACTCATTTTCTATTATCAGTTTCTTGAAATTTAGTCTACACTTCTTTTTCTTAATTCATGCCTTGCATTTATACTGGGAAAATCTCAAATCTATGATACCATGAAGAGCTCTCCCTATATATCAAAGATTTTCATTATGAACGGTATCATGAAGTCTATTCTCCTCTGTGTTCATAAATTGTTTTTAACTTTATCTGCCTTATTTTGCTTGATGAAAGTCTCCTTTTCAATGGTTTTCATGAGAAGTAATTTATCATTCTCTTTTACCCCCCCCCCCCCCCCCCCCCCCCCCCCCCCCCCTCTATTGGTGTGTTCTAAAAAGTGGGAGAATATTAGAAGTATTATGAATGCATGAAAGTAAAGTTTTTATTTTATTTTATCTGTCATGAAGTATTAAATTAAGGGGGAGTATTTACAAATCTCTTCTTATTTATGAAAATCTGTGTTACAGGAAATACTAAATTCAGGGGGAGTAATTTTATTTTATTTTGTGCAATTTTATTTTACTTTCAATATTCAAAGCCATGTTTTGTTCACACCAAAAGGGAGAGATTGTTGACTCTTAGTTTGGTGTGCATAAAACGTGTCTACAATTACTAATAAGTTTGAATTAAGTTATTCAGATTTTCAGGATCAAAACAATATCCAAGAGAGATTCAAGAATATTCAAATAAGGAAAAAGATTCAAGAAAATTCAAAGAAGGAAAATAATAAAGAAAGATTGAGAAATCAAGCAAAAGGAGAAGATATTCAAAAAGAGAAATTGATTGATTAATATCCAAGAAAGCCATCAAGACTAGCTGCCATCATTCCATATTTGTGTGATTTAAAACTGTAAAATTGATTGATTGATTGATTAGTTCATTTGGTAAAATATAAAGTGGATTCAGTATGAACAGCGCGATACCAGTAGCAGTCGACCTTTCATCTCTCGACTTTACGTCAGACAGCTGAACGGCCGATTGCACCAAGATTGCGGTCGGCCGCACTTTGCGCTGTTCACATTTTCGGAATGTATCGTTTCTAATTTTGATTGATACACTTCCAAATCTATTTAATTGGCCGAAGCCAATGAGTATTCTTCACCTATTACTTCTGAGAAAAATCTTCTGAACTAATCTTTCAATAATCAATCAGAGTGTGTGTGATAACTAGTTTATATTCTTCAGTCAGGATCATTTAAGATTTTGAGTTTCATTCTCTTTTTCTTCCACTTCGGTGAGATTGACGGGACTTGTCTTAGAAGTTCTGTGGATGTAATAGGTCTCTCGGCATGAATCCGAGAATCACTGTACAAGAGTTTTGAGTTGTGGCAGAGAATTGCTACAAGTAGGAGGTATGGACGTAGACCGGGGGGTCGAACCACGTTACATCGCTGTGTCACTTGTGCTATCTGTATTTGCTTTTCTTAACTTTTTATTCTCTGCATTTTATTTAAGTAATTTTTTATTCCGTACAACCATCCTATTCAGCCTAGGGTGATTTACTTCTGAAAATACATTGGATATCTAATTTGGAACGAGGCTACATCATCAATATGGAAATCCTATCTTATAGAGAAAGATATATAGTGAAATCATTGCTCCTCCATTATTTTCTCATAAAGAAAATATGCAAATTTGTCCAAATACTTCATTTTCTCGGGAGCCCCTCATTGATCATCCTTCACAACTTTGAAATTCTTGCCCATATAATTTTATTTATTTTTCTTTTTTGGGAAATATCTGCTCGTATAAAAAATTCTAAAATAACCAACAATTCAAGGTTCTGAATCAACGAATCGAATAATCCATGTAAGGTCATCAAATGGACGACTTCTCTGTAGTATCCAGACAATTCAACAGAGAATTTTACATGCATATGTTCCATTAGTTTGATTTGATGAACATCATTTCGCTACCTTTAATTAGCCGCATCAAATCAAGTATGATAAGAATTATTCACCATTACCTTTCTAAAAAAGAATTATTCACCATCATCCATGACAAAATTATACACCCCGGAACTTTCTATGTGAAAAGCCCACCAGTATTGAACATTGACCAAGAGTATCTATTTCCAATTTAAGCATGCATCATCCATATACTGACTTAATAATTAAGTATATCTTCACATGTCTCTTAACTAATGGTTACGCTCTAAAAAGAATCGATCAATATCATCCAATTAAGAATTCATAAATATATATGTAACATTGATGATTTTTAGGTATATTAAGAAAGAGAATCAACAACGAGCTCATCCTAGTTCACTCTCACCCTTGCTCACTCAACTTTGGAGTTTTTATGGCATTCTGTACTTTTAGAACTGATATAACCATACCTTTCTTCTTTAATTTTAATTCAATGCAAGAAATATATATATCCATAACTTTATAGGCTTATCGAATTATAGATAAATCTATAACTTTATAATGCATCATTCTATGCGCAATTCAGGATGTTAAGCTTCCTTGCATCTCTCTTTTTTCATGCAGTGTTTGTTGACATCCTGTCGCCAATTCCATGTAGCTTGATTTGGAAGAAGGATCATAGAAGCATGCGGCAAAACTTTCTATAACCCTAGTGTTTCTTATTCAGACCAGTAAGTAAGTAGTATAATTCGACAGTTAAGTACAGTTAATTAACCTAGCTATACTTGCAGTTGATACAGTATAAATGATGTGGCCCCATATGGGCCATCAGATCTCCTCAGATTTCGTACCCAATGATCATCAAGTCAAACAGGTCCAACGGGCTTCAGTCAGTTCAGCCCCACTGGCTAACGGGTCCGACCCGGCCCATTAAGGCCACAGACCCGTTAGCCCCTGCCTATAAATACCAGCCCCCCTCCTTCATTCCAAAGGTAATAAACTTTTTCCCATCTGAACCCTAGCTACTGTCACTTTCTCAGTGACTGACTAGATCGTCGGATGGCCTGTCGCCGGGAACTCTCCCGGTGTTTCTGGGCAGTGTGCAGGTATCAAGATCCAAGTCGAGCCACGAAGATCCGAGCTGAACACTCGGCCTCTACTTCTCTCCTGCTACCCCCAAGCCGAACGCACATCCCGAGGATCGGATCAATGCCAGTGTCGTCCTTTTCATTTCACAAATTACAGGAACTCACATATGTTGCCCCCACACCGAAAAACGAGCAGCATCAGGTTGGCGCCATCTGTGGAAAACATGTCACTGACACCCGGCCTAGGGTGCCATCTCGAAACCAGGCTTTCCCATGGCTCCAAAAGCTAGAAAAGCCCTCACCGCTGGACATCGTCCAGACCTTCGTCCCTCTCACAGCCACGCATACACCCATCGCTTTGGTCAGCCTCGAGCCAATGGTGCGGCAGGACCCGAACTGAGCACCCCACACTCGGTCGCGGCTCATGACTTGCAGCATGTAATCCAGGACCGACAGATCATCTGGTCGAGGGGAGGGGCCACTTCCAACTCGGCCCCGAACCATGGCAGCCAGCCAACCCAATAACAGGAACCAGCGTACATGCACTCACCCCGGGGGCCTCCGCCTTCGCACGGTCGGGTATAGCAGACCCCGGTCATGAGAGCCGAGTTCCAAAACTTTAGGAACGAGGTCCTCCAGGCTATCCGCAGCGGTCCCCGGACCGAGGCGTGCAATAACACCAATCTGCGGCCAGAAGCCCAAGCCAGCGAATCTCACGATTCAACCGCCTGCAAGAGTTGGAGAACCGCCTCGCCCATATCGGTGAGGGCGGACCACAATCTGGAAAAGGGAACCGGCTGAACCGACCTCCGTTCTCCTCTCAAATCCTAAACGCCGAGATTCCCAGGAATTTCAGGCCGCCCCAATTCATGACCTACAATTGCGAGAGTGATCCAACTGATCACATGGAAGGGTTCAAAACCTTTATGTTGATTCACAACGCATCGGATCCTCTCTTATGCTGCGCCTTCCCTGCCACCCTGCGTGGTCCAGCTCAGGAATGGTTCTCGAAGCTCCCCCCCGGCTCGGTCTTCTAGTTCGACCAGCTAGAAGCAAACTTCCTAGCCCACTTTGTGGCCAGCCGGATGGTCGAGAAGACGAGCGCGTCCCTTCTGGACCTCAAGCCGGAGGAAGAAGAACCACTTCGTGAGTTCGTTCGGAGGTTCACCGGCGAGGCGAGGTCGGTCTCCTCTCTCGACGTGGCCGTCGCTTCCGCAGCTTTTCGGCACAATATCCGCCACGGCCAGCTGAAGGCCTTATTAGCCAAGAAACTGCCTGTCAACTTCCCCGACCTCCTCAACAGGGTCAAGAAGTATATTCGAGCCGAGGAAGATCTACACCCCGAGGGCAGTAAAAAAGCCACTGCCAAGGGGAAGCAAAAAGCAGATGACTACGAGCCTCCCAAGAAGACCCCGAAGGATGCATTCGGCCAGAAGAGGTCACCTCCGATCCCCCATTTTGAAAGATATACGCTGCTGATCCAGAACGTGTCAGCCATCCTCCTAGAGATCGAGGACAAAAGGATCGTCCGACTCCCTCCCCAACTGAGCAACAACAAAAAAATGGGATCAGAGGTTCTATTGCCAGTTTTACCGAGACTATGGGCACGAGACGGACAACTGCTGCGCCCTTAAAGATGAGATCGAGGCCCTCATCCAGCGAGGGTACCTAAGGGAGTTCACCTGGACCAACCCAAGAGACCAGAGGGACCCGAGGAATTCGAGGCCTTCGCCTCCTCCTCGAACGGTCAACGGACAACCCGAGTAGGGTCCTGAGCCCGAAGAGACCGGGGGGATTGCCATCCTGCACTGCGTCCATGGCGGACCCATGGGAGGGGAATCCAACACTTCCCGTAAAGGCCTTCTTGTGGGAATTAAATTCGATCCAAGACCATCCCCCTCCCCAGGTTCGGCAGTAGGCGGTCTCCTTCTCAGGAGAAGACCTGGAGGACATCCGGTTTCCACATTGTGATGTGCTCGTCATCAGCCTCGTCATGGTGAACTTCTAAGTTCACCAAATTCTCGTAGATAACAGAAGCTCGGTCAACACCCTCTTCTTAGAAGCCTTTGAAAACATCAAGCTCCCCTGGGAGAAGCTAAAACCGACCGGGTACACCCTTCAAGGGCTCATTTCAGGCAGTCCCCTCGGCATACCACCTGAAATTGAAGTTCCCCACTGACCTTGGGGTCGGCGTCATTCGGAAAAACCAGGAGTCCGCATGCTCGGTAGGGGGGGCGTATTCCCCCTTAATGTAGTAGAAAAAAGAAACTAGTCAGACTCGGAGCCCATGGACGAGTTGGAAGAGGTCTCCTTCGAGGTGGAAGACAAATCTAAATGGTTACGTGTGAGCCGGTCCCTATCCCTTGATCTGAGACCGACCCTCATCGAGTGTATTTGCCGGAATATCGACCTCTTCGCCTGGACCCCGTCTGACATGCCCGGGATTTCTGAAGACCTCACCATGCACAAACTGAGCGTCCATCTGGGCTCCAAGTCGATCTAGCAAAAGCGACGTAAGTTCATTCTCGAGTGGCAACAAGCAATGAAAGAGGATGTGGACAAACTTTTGTTCGCCCGGTCCTTACAAGAGGTCAGCTACCCCCGAGTGGTGATGGTGAAGAAGGCAAGCGAGAATTGGAGGATCTGTATAGACTTCACGGACCTCAATACGACATGCCCCAAAGAACTATTCCCTCTCCCAAGCATCAATGCTCTGATCGATGCGACATCGGGTCATGAGATACTAACCTTTATGGATGCCTTTCCAGGCTATAACAAAATCAGGATGTTCCCTCTGGACATTGTCAAGATAGCCTTCGTAACAGACCAAGGTCTCTACTACTATCGGGTCATGCCCTTCAGGCTAAAGAATGCCGGTGCTACCTACCAGAGGTTCGTCAATCGGGTCTTCAAAGAACAGATTGGTCAGAACATGGAGGTATATGTTGATGACATGCTTGTCAAGACCCGTCGAGGGCAGGATCATGTGGCCGACCTCGAGGAAGCTTTTGGTGTTCTTCGGCTCCACAACATGAGGCTCAATCCTGCCAAGTGCGCATTCGGCGTCTCCTCGGAGAAATTCCTCGGGTTCGTTGTCAGCCAGCGCGGCATAGAGGCAAACCCCAAGAAGATTCAGGCCATAATCGACATGGCCCCTCCTAGAAATATAAAAGAAGTTCAACAGCTCACGGGATGATTAGCGGCCATCAGACGCTTCCTCTCCAAGTCTGAAGAAAAGTCGCTCCCCTTTTTTAAGGCCCTACGAGGGGTGAAAGGCTTCGAATGGGGGTACTCTCAGCAACAGGCGATCGACCAAACTAAAAGTCTACCTCACTAACCCTCCTCTTCTAAGCAAGCCCGAGCCAGGAGAATCCCTCTCCCTCTACCTATCAGCCTCGAAACATGCGCTCAGCACCGTGTTAGTCAGAAAGGAAGGTGAGGTTCAAAAACCACTCTAGTACGTCAACAAATTCCTGCTCACTACCGAGACCCGTTACGCCAAGATGGAAAAGGTCGCCTATGCTCGGATCATGGCAGCACGGAAGCTTCTTCCATATTTTCAGACCCACTCAATTCAGGTTCTCATGGGCCAGCCCCTCAAGGTCATCCTCCCCAAGCTTGAGAATTCTGGCCGCTTAATTTAGTCATCGATCGAGCTGAGCCAGTACGACATCAGCTACCAATCCAAAACTGCTATTAAAGGACAGGCTCTCGCCGAATTCATCACAGAGTGCACCATTTTCGATCCTTCCGAACTTCGGGAAGGGGAGCCAATTTGGGAGGTTTATGTTGACGACTCATCCTACGAGGTCGGAAGCGGCACGAGTGTCATAATCAAAGGTCCCGATGACTTTGTCCTCCGGTATTCCCTATGCCTAAACTTGCCCGCCTCCAACGAGGCAGAGTACGATGCGATGATTGCAGGGCTCAAATTAGCACATAATGCGGGGGCAAGGCAAATTAGAGCCTTCAGTGACTCCCAACTCATGGTCAACCAGATCATAAGGGAGTATGAGGCCCGTGACACTCAGATGGTCCAATACTTAGCACTAGTCCAGCAACTCTTAACCACCTTCGACTTCGCCTCGGTAGAAAGGATCCCAAGAGAGCAAAATGCTCAAGATGACTCTTTGTCAAAACTCTCCTCATCATCCTTCGAAGGCCTCGACCACACCATCTTAATTGAAGTTCTCCTAAAGCCTAGCATCGACATCCCCGAAGGTCCTTTGCCTCGCTGTTGAGTCTCAATCGGACACTTGGATGTCTCACATCCGAAAGTTTCTGGCAGATGGCGAATTTCCTGAGGATCGGGCTGAGGTAAGAAGGACCAGAATCCATTCAGAGAGATTCACTATGATCGATGGGACACTCTTCAAACGCTCTTACACAAAGGTGGACAGAAGACCTTATCTACACTATTTGGCCCCCGACGAGGCCAAATACGTGTTGAAAGAGCTACACGAGGGGATCACATGGGGAGCAGGTCGCTCGCTAGGAAAGCCCTAAACCACGGTTATTACTGGCCGACCATGTTGCAAGACGTCCAGAACCTTATAAGAAAATGACCCTTGCTAGAGATTCTCCTCTGTGAAATGACTTCCACAAGCCAACCTTCAGTCGCTGGCCAGCTCGACCCCCTTTCCCATGTGGGCAATGGACTTGGTCGGCCCCTTCCCAAAAGCACCAGGCCAGTGAAAATTCCTGCTAGTAGCCATCGACTACTTCACCAAGTGGATCGAGGTGGAACTCCTGGCCACGATCACGAAGCATCAAACTCAACAATGTTTCACGAAGCACATCATCTGTCAGTTCGGGATCCCACAGGTGCTCATCACCGATAACGGAACCCAATTCGCAAGCAAGAACTTTTGAAAATTCTACCAAGACATCGGCATCCAGCAGCGCTTCTCGTCGATATCTCATCCTCAATCAAACGGCCAGGCAGAAAATGCAAATTGCCAAATCCTCGACGGGCACAAGAAGCGGTTGGATAATTCTCCCAAGGGACTTTGGTTCGACGAGCTACCGAGCATCCTTTGGTCACACCAAACAACTCGGAGGATCCCCGCGGGCGAATCATCATTCAACCTAACCTACGGCACTGAGGTGGTCATCCCCTTAGAAGTCGGACTCCCCTTGCCCAGGATCATGGGCTTCAATAGGGAGACCAACTCAACCGACCTCAGAGCAAATTTGGATCTGATCGAAGAGCTGAGAGAAAATCCGTCGTCAGAAGAAGTATATACCAACAACGGATCGATAGATTCTACAACAAAAGGGTCCTCCCACCAACATCAAGCAAGGTGGCATCGTGCTCAGAAAAATAGCTATATCCAACCCCGGCAAGAAGAGAAAGCTAGCCCCAAACTGGAAGGGCCCATATAATGTAATGCCCCGATTTCCATACACTGGAAAACCGTGACATAAGCCATAATCTTTTCCTTTAATTAGCCACAATACACAGAAAAGTAGAAAAATTTAAAACTTTTTATTCAACACAAATGTATTACAAGTCCGAATGTTATAAAACTGCAATACATTACATCAGTGTTATAATAATGCCATACAAGCCCAAGTATTACAAACTTTCAGTAAAAATTACATCAGAGTACAATGAATAATATAACACTTGGTACTTTCACTTGGATGCTTCTCAACATAAATAAATTTACAATTGAAACATGGTAACCAACATATTTTACAATTGAAATTAAATCAACCCTTTGCTTCTCTTGCCTTGAGTCCTCATGAATCCTATGCCTGTAGTTTTGCAATCCAGTACCTATTGAAATGGGGATGTCAGTACATATACTGACACTTTAAGGCTGATGACTAGCAGCGATTCTCAACTTTAAACAAACAGATTGATGAAAAGTAAAAAGTGTATATATATTTCATGTGTCTGTGTATGCTATGACTTAGACTCTAATGCAAGATTAACCAATGCAATGATGCGCTTAATCTAATGTAAGAAAGTCTCCAGAATAGTATGCCGCCTATATCAACATATGCCCCATATCAAGCCGTTTCTTCATATATAGGGATTTGAACCCGTTCCAAGAATTCTGCTCTTGTACTCAACAAGTTTCTGAAGATACAGCATGACTGATGTAGTTGCAGACGTGGTCAAGTCCCACCAATGCAGTACGATCATGGTGTCTATGTTTGCCACTACTACCTGGCGTACCATACCTCACTCAAAAATCTGACGAACGTAGGGTATCCACAGCACAGGTTAGCTCGAAGCATCCCTTGTAGCCCCCTAGCTGATAGACCGTAGTCTATGTCTTGTTCGCCTTTCTTGATATAGAGCATGACGGAGTTCCGGGGGTCCATCCCCTAGCTCCGATAGGAATATCTCCCGCCCTTATCATGGCATTTCAGAAATTAACAGACGAGATACGAATCTCGTACTCCCAACTCGTGAGAAGGCACAGATCGTATCCCTTTGATATGAAGGGTACAACCAATAACACCACCTAGTGTTGGCCTATAGAATAGGTCGGATCATAAGGTATCACCTTTAATACCAACTCTTTCCCTTCGGCAAAATGATAATAAATAAGGGTTAAGTAGTAATAGCCATAAGTTACTATCTTAACGATGTCACTAACCCTAAATAATCCAAGGGATGACAACAGTACTAACACAACATGCTGGGTCTTAAGTTAGACTTCGCAAGATAACTATACTAAGTGCTCAACCTAGAATTACCAGAATCCCTAAGGGTCCTGTTCATAGCCTATCGATTCAAGACCCCGGCAATACGAACGTATTCGCATGCTACTGCCCTGAACTTGGATTCCGTCTACACTCCCGGCCCGCGATCAACCGACACCGGTTAAGATTTGACGGTGCACGAGGGGTGACTCGTCCACAGTCTACGAGGAGTAAAATAAATACAGGTCTTGATGGTCGATGGCTCCTAGGGTAATGATATCACCCTAGACGAGCACAATAACTGCGTACTTGCTAATAAGCTACATATGATTAAAACAACTTACATACGAGCCGACTAGCTACGTATGAGCCAAACGAATTACATACGAGCCGACTAGCTACGTATGAGCCAAACGAATTACATACGAGCCGACTAGCAACGTATGAGCCAAAAGAATTACATACGAACCGACTAGCAACGTATGCAATAAATGAATCATATAGAAGCAACCCTAAGACTCTTGTAACAAACTAGAAGGAAAATAATATGCTACTAGCAAAAGTTGATCTTTTATACATAAAACCAACATACAAAGCCTTATAACAACCTAGATGTAATTAAACATTCTATTCTTATCGGAATTCAACAAAATTAGACTTTTTAGAAAGGTGAGAACATCTACTACAACTCTCTAGTTGAAAACTTTCTTAGATTAATTCAATAAGAGGTACGAAAACCTCTAACAATCTAAACAGTGAGTTTTCAGCCAAAAGGCCAGCTGCTGTAATTTTGTAAAGGTCATAACTCCTACTCCGCTTACCGGAATCTAACCAAATAGGACATTCTGGAAAGGTGAGATCCTCTAATACAACTCTCTAGTTCAAAGCTTTTCCAAATTCAGTAAGTAAGAGGTAAAAAAACTTCGAACAATCTAAACGTCTTCAGCCAAAAGGCTAGCTGCTGTCAATCTTGTAAAAGTCATAACTCCTACTCTGCTTATCGAAATCTAACCCAATAGGACATTCTGGAAAGGTGAGACCCTCTACTACAACTCTCTAGTTGATAACCTTCTCAGATTCAGTCAATAAAATGCACAAAGAATTCGAACAATTTAAACAGCGAGCATTTAGCCAAAAGGCCAGCTGCTGTAATTTTGTAAGGGTCATAACTCCTACCCCGCTTATCAAAATCTAACCCAATAGGATATTTTGGAAAGGGAAGAACATCTACTACAACTTTCTAGTTAACAACTTTCTAAGATTCCTTATGGAATTCAATTCCCCACTCTTTGAACACAATTCAAGAACAATAAAAGACAACACAAAGCTGAAACTTGTAAATCTCGTAACTTTTACTATACTTATCGGAATCTAACAAAATTATACTTTCTGAAAAGGAGAGAACATCTACTACAACTTCCTAGTTAACAACTTTCTCAGATCCGTTATGAAATTTAATTCCCCGTTCTTTGAACACAATTCAAGAACAACAAAAGACAGCACAAAGCTGAAACTTGTAAAGCTCGCAACTTTTGCTATACTTGTCAGAATCCAACAAAATTAAACTTTATGGAAAGGGGAGAACATCTACTACAATTTTCTAGTTGAACATGTTCTCTGATTCCTTATGGAATTTAATTTCCCGTTCTTTGAACACAATTCAAGAACAACAAAAGACAGCACAAAGCTGAAACTTGTGAAGCTCGGACTTTTGCTATACTTGTCGGAATATAACAAAATTATACCTTCTAAAAATGGGAGAACATCTATTACAACTTCTTAGTTAATAACTTTCTCAGATTCCTTATGGAATTTAATACCCCGTTCTTTGAACAAAATTCAAGAACAATAAAAAACAGTACAAAGCTGAAACTTGTAAAGCTCGCAACTTTTGCTATACTTGTTGGAATCTAACAAAATTATACTTTCTGGAAAGGGGAGAACATCTACTACAACTTCCTAGTTAACAACTATCTCAGATTCCTTATGGATTTCAATTTCCCGTTCTTTGAACATAATTCAAGAACAACAAAAGATAGCACACAAAGCTGAAACTTGTAAAGCTTGCAACTTTTGTTATACTTGTCGAAATCTAACAAAATTATACTTTCTGGAAAGGAGAGAACATCTACTAAAACTTCCTATTTAACAACTTTATCAGATTCCTTATGGAATTCAATTCTCCGTTCTTTGAACACAATTCAAGAACAACAAAAGATAGCACAAAGCTGAAACTTGTAAAACTCGCAACTTTTGCTATACTTTTCAGAGTCTATACTTTCTGGAAAGAGGAGAATATCTACTAAAACTTCCTAGTTAATAACTTTCTCAGATTCCTTATGGAATTCAATTCTCCATTCTTTGAACACAACTCAACAACAACAAAAAGCACAGCAAAACCTGAAACTTGTAAAGCTTAAAACTTTTGCTATACTTATCGGAATTTAGCAAAATTGGCCATTCTAGAAGGTGGAGAACATCTACTACAAATTTCAAGTTGACCACTTTTTCAGATCCGTAAAGAACTCAAAAATCCAGCCCTTGAATACAAGTCGAATCAACCAAAACAGTGATTTCTTTTTTATGCTTGCTATTTTTGGGAAACGATTTGTTTCACCCATCAAATTAACCCCAAAAAATCTAAAAAATTAGAGCATGGTAATAACACATACAAGAAGCTCTCAAATTAATTTGGAGTCAAAATTCCAACTTTAACACAAGTAATTAATCAAAACTACATACTTGTTTAGGGTTGATTCTTTAGTATTTTTATTGAGTTCTACCGCTTCATTCTTTATATGACAATTTATTCTATTCCATGATGATCATATGCACATGAAATTGGTCCAAGTTCTTAATTTAAACATATAATAACAATAACAAAATAAGAGATGAGAACCCTCACGTAAAAAGTGTAGGAAGGACTAGCTAGTTTTTCCTTCTCCTTCCTTGTTCTTCATCCTCTTCACGAACAACCTCATGAGAAGAGAACCCACTCTTTTCTCTTGATTTTGATCTCTCTTTTCTTTTATTTTCTTCTCAATTTTTTTCTAAATAAAAACAAGTAGAAGAAAAAGTAGGAGTATAAGAGAAGGAGATGGAGGAAGAAAAAAAGGGGTTTCTTGCCCTATTTGTGTGTGGCCAGCGAATTGGGGGGGGGGGGGGATTTGGTTATAGGAGGAGGAGAGTGTGTGTGGGTGTGGAGAGGCCAAGTGTCATACCGATTTGTGGCTTAACAAGTTTGAGATCAAATTGCAAATTTAAATTGCAATCAACACCCTACTCATCTCTAACCTTCCATTTTATCATGATTGATAAAAAAAATAAGAGACATTTTCCAAAAATCACATACTACATGATTTCGTACAAACGTACCGAATCGATACAGTACATATACGTACATATATCTGTCTATACAGATAGTTTTTATTAGTTAAAACGAATAATCTCTACCAAAAATATTTTAATACAGAAATAATTATAAAAATAATTTTATTAACGGATCAGAAAATTACAGTACCAATTTGATACAATACAGATGTATAAGACTGGTATATATATATATATATGATGTTTATTTGTAAAACCGGGTAAATTCCACCAAAAATATTTCAACTCTAAAAATTAAAATAAAATAATAATTTTTAATATTAGCCTGAGATTTTATTGAGATTTTCTCAAAAATGCATTTTACCGGATTTTGTACAAGTGCACAAAACCGATACAATACATATATATACTAACTAGTATATATATATAGATAAGTTTTTATTAGTAAAACAAAGAAATTTCCATAAAAATATTATAATTTTAAAAATAATAATAATACAAATATAATATCCGATCGGGATATTACAATACTTCCTCTTTAGAATAGTTTTGTCCTCAGAACTACGTTTAGTCAGGAGAACAGAAAAATATTGATACACTAAATAACTCAAGGAAAGAAATCTTACACGGCTTTTCGGCTCCTGTAACCCCTATTTTCATTAATACGTATTTTTAAAGTATTTTTCCTTATTTAAATTCTCAGTATATTATAATTATTTCCCATAATTGATTTTATTGTTTAAACTATTTTTTTTTTTGAGCCAAATTCTTTATTATAATCCCAAGTTGTATTTTGGTTTTATTAATTATTAATATGAGCCCAAGTTGTATTTTGATTTTATTATGTATTATTCTGAAACCCAATTATTTATTCTAAAAGCCCAATTTCTTGTTTTGGTTTTATTAAATTAATTTGAGCCCAAAAATTTAGCCCAAACTGGTATTTTGATTTTATTTATTTAAATTAATTAATCTAAGCCCAATTGTTTAGCCCAATATCTAAATTATTTTATTTAATATTTTTAGCCCAGTATTAAAGTCCAAGCCCACTAGACCCAGAACCCATTATTTGTATTTATTCCTACACCTATCCCCATACAATATTTATTCTTTCACCCACTCTTGTCCCGTACCCCAACTCCCCACTCATTTCCCGTACTAGCACTTTCTCCCATGTTCTGATAACTACCCCACTTCTCACCCCCTCTAACTTCTCAATCAAACCAAACAGAACAAAGAAACCAACCCAAACAAAACAGACCCGACTCTCATCTTCTTCCTCCTCCATCTTCCGCCGCACCCCGCCTGCGCTCGCCTCGCCTTCTCCATCGCGAACCCACCACAGTCGCGCCATTCCCCTTCCGCAGCCGTTCTCCGCTCACTCGCATCTCCACCCCGCGCCTCCGCTCGCTTCCTCTCGCCTGCCGCCAGCCCCGACTCGACGAACTCCCACTCCGTTGCAACCTCAGCCGAGAGCTCCAGCACCGCTCCCAGTCGCCTTCAAGCCTCCGCAGTCGTCCACCATTGCCGCCCGTTGCTGCTCCAAGCTCAAGCTCGCCATTCACCATTGCCGAAATCGAGCTTCACTCTCGAGCTCCACCTCCGTCTCCTCCTCCGTTCGTCTCCCGCTCCAACTAGCCGTCGACAGCCTCGTCTCCACCATCTCCTCCGGTCGCCGTTCCCCTTTTTCCGCTCGCCTCCTCTTCCGCCGGTCGCTCACCGCTCTTGCGAGCGCGTCGCCGATCGCTCGCTGTCCTCCCATCTCCCCCGCTCGGCACTCCACCGTCGCGAGTCCCCGTGCGCCGTCTCCCTCGATCGCTGCTCCCGCCAGTCGCCTTCTCCACCACGCCGTCGCCCCCATCGCTCCCGCACTCAGTCCTCTCTCTCTCTCTCTCTCTTTTTCTATCTCTCTCTCGCTCTCTGTTCAGAGATCGAAGAAGAAGAAGTGAAGAAGAAGGAGGAGTTTGGGGATTCTATTTACTGTTGAGATTGGGGATTTGATTGTATTGGACTGTGTGTTGTATTGGGGATTGTTGAGTTACTGTTGGATTATTGTATGGTATTTGGTGTTGTGGGGAGATCCGATTGTGAAAGGTGGGTGTTGCTGTTTACTGCATTGGACTTGCTAGAGTGAAGTTGCTGTTTGGGAGCTTTGCTATCTTGGAGTGGTTGAAAGGAGTTGTTTGCTATTGGAGTTGCTGTTTGGACTTGCTACGTTGGATTTATGATTTGGCGTGGCTGCCACACATTTCACACTCATTCTGCTGCCCGGGATACTGATCCCGTTATTCTATATTTAATTTCATCGTCGTCGACTAACAGGCAAGTGTCTCTTGTACAATTTTATTGTTCTAGTACAAGCCTTTGTAAAAATACCGCAAGTATATTATTTTTGACTCCAATTCGCATTCATAAGTCGAATTGATACCTGTTTTCATACACAATCCGTATCCCGTATTCGTACAAGATCACGAATACTTTGTTGCCATGTCCGTTGCATGAACACGATACACATATATACTACTATACATGATGTTGTGCATGAATTGCTTGTTATTAGGTTGCATGTTGTTATAATATATTTTATTCTTGATTAAGTGTTATGCATGTCATTAGTTGCATCACATGTTTTATAAGTCCTGAAATATGTTTCCTGCCTTGTATAAGTTTTGATACTTGATCTTGTCATGTTACCCTTGCCATGTTACCCGTCCTTGTTCTTGCATGTAGTTTTTGTTCATGTGTAATTGTAATAAAAAGATAACAAGCCGGGGTATAAAGGGAAAAGATTTAGTAGTGGACAATATAGAAGAGCGTACTCGGTCGGGGGCTCGTGGTTCCTCGCTGCAATTTGTAAGTTACAAGTTACAAGTTTGCTAAATACAGGTTACATGACATGTTTCACGTTACAAGACACACTAACTACATGTTCCACATGCACGTATCTCGAACAAGATACAACTTTTCCGAGTACGTGACCTATAGAATACACCACTAGTCTAAACGTTCACTTGATTGCGAGTAGCAACCATGTAGTATGGGATGCATGAAGTGCTACCTAGTTAGGTTAATAAAAGACATGACATGACACGTACACTTGCATGATCCGTTTACATGTTACATGGTTATGATTACTTGTTTACTTGTTTACATGTTACTAGTTCATGTTGACACGTTTACTTGCTTACTCGTTACATGTTACATGTTCTTATGGATTATTTACTTGTTCACATGCATGCTACTTGTTCCATGAAGTCTTGTTCTTGATTCCGTCATATGTTGTATTTGTTCTATCATATGATTCTTGATTCCTTGTTCTTCTCCTGCTTTTGTTTTATTCTATATTTGTCCCGTTGCTTGTACCACTTGCGGTCCGTGATTTGCATTAACGGGTACTACTTGTTTCTTTCCTTGTAATAATATACTTGCAGGTCCAGATGGAGAATCACCCGAAGGTGTTGCCGAGCAGAGATTCTAGTGTTGTTTAAATTCATGTTATTTTAATTAATGTTTCATTCATGTAATCTTGTTGTAATCCGGGCGTGTTTGACCCGTAACTATGTTTCTTTCCAGTTGTTGGTTCATGTAAATATTCATGTACTTTGTTATCCTGTTGTGATTTTATATGTTATCGTGGTTGAAATTCTATCTTGTTGTTGAGTTAAATTTACAGCTTATGAATGATGTATCTGCATCATTCGCTGGGCCTCGGTCACGTGCCCGTGTTTTCCCGTATTCTGGGAAGCGGGGCGTGACAGCTCCCAAGTGACTCCTCCACGAACTGGTTCTCCAAAGAACTCGACCATGATCCCAAAGCTGCCTGCAGACTCTACCAAAATTGATATGTAACTCTTGAATCTTGGTCAGAATCGCTGATACTGGTACTCCATGCTGCTTCATTATGCTTTCAATGTGGTCTTCCGCTAATTTCTCTAGTGACTAATGTTGGATCTGTAGGCAAGGCAAATAACACTAGAGGAAGGTGAATATTATTGTATAAAAAATAATTAAGAAATTGAACTTTTCGTTCTGTCCAGTCGACTTAAAAAGAGAATACAGTCGACTGGGAGTCAAATAAGAAGAGTATTTTATACAAGTCTGATCAGTCGACTTATAGCGAAAAATCAGTCGACTTACCAGACAAATGTTCGAAGAGTATTTTATATTAGTCTTATCAGTTGACTTATAGAGGAGACTCAATCGACTTGCCAGACAAGTTTTCGAATAAAATACAAAAAAATTGAAATGCAAGTAAAGAAAATACAACCACAGAGAGAGTCAACCACTGAGAACACAGCGATGTATCCTTGTTCGGTCCTCCCGACCTACATCCATTCCCCAAATAACCCACTTGAGATTTTTCACTATTCTTGAAAGAAAATACAAGAATACTCTACGGCGTTTGACAACAACCTTGCCAAACCCGTAGACCTCTCTCACCACTAAAGAGAGCACACCCACTCTACAACCCAGAGTGAAAACCCGATTCTACAACCTAGAGCCCTACTCTCCAACCGAGAGGACCACTCTCACAACCCGAGAGTGAAAACAAAAATAAAAGAGTTACAATAATCTATAGTCTTGTTTGTGATTTATGATTTTTTATAGTGGCTAATAGGTCAACTTCTGAATTCAGTCTAAAACTTCTGAATTCAGTCTAAAACGAATTCGATGTTATACTAGACTGATTTTCAGAGAACCAAGACTTAGAGATTATGAATGCTTTTTAGGAAACTTGTTCTTTAAAAACAAAGGCTTAAAACTTAAGAAAATGCTTGGAAACTTTTCATGGTAATTCCTATGCTCTATTTATAAAGAGGATCATAGGAACGTTGAAGAACAGTTCCTAAAACTGAATTAAAACGGATAGAAATTGTTTTGAATTTGAAAAACAAGTTTTGAAATCAGAAAACTATCGAAACGACTTGAATAGTCGACTGGATTGCCATATTGAGTCAACTGGCCAGAGTTTGAAAGAGTTCAGACAGTTTCGTAGTAGGACAATTGACTGGTGCCAAATAGCGGTCGACTAGTACTTAACAACTGAACTTATTTAAGCTTGTTTTGATCTTTTTAAGTTTGTAAAACACTCAACTATTAAAAAATATGTGTGAGTGTGTGTGTGACAAGGCTATTTACAACATTCTAAGACTCAAAAAATAAAAAGTTACAATTGTTACAAGACAATTAATACAATACATTTGAAGCACTTGAGTCTTATCTTGAACTTGAGTCTTTGAGTAGAGCTTGAGCCAATGTCTTTATATCTTGAAGCTTGCTTGATCAATGTGGCTTGAACTAATTTCTTTGTGGTTTGATCAATTCTCTTTGAAAGCTTCATTGAACCAACTTTGCCTTTGTGTATTACACCATGGTATTGATCTTGATACACCCTGCAATGTATAAGTGATAGCATAACTTTGCATTGTGTTGTAGTCATCAAAACCAAGAATCAACATTCTCCCCCTTTTTTATGATGACAACACAATAGTTTACAATAATTGTAATAATTAAAGATGCTCCCCCTAACTAATGTACAACATGCACAAGTTAAAAAATATGCACAAAAACATGCACATCAAAAATATGCACCAAAGCCACAAAACATGCACATAACATACACATCCTTTTCTCCCCCTTTGTCATCAACAAAAATAGAGGAGGAAAGAAACAATAACAAAACTGAAAAGCATAACACATTGAAAAAACATAACAAATGTATACATTGGAAATGAAGTACATGGTTTCAAATACTACATAAAAGTGAAATACATAAAACATAATGAAAAATTAGGTAATAATTCTGTCAGTCGACTGGGTATTGTGCACAGTCGACTTTCCAGAACAAAAAACTCAGTCAAAAATAGATTACGAAAGGTACTTGGTCAGTCGACTGAAAACTAGTTTTAAGTCGACTCATACAAGATAAAAATTCAAGAAATATCATGAAAACTGCAAATTCCTAGTTCTCTTCTTAAGGTGATAAAAGTGTCTTCCTTAAGTGGTTTAGTAAAGATATCTGCTACTTGTTTATCAGTAAAAATAAAGTCTAAAGATATATCTCCCTTTAAAACATGATCACGTAGAAAATGATGTCTAATATCAATGTGTTTCGTACGTGAGTGTTGAATCGGATTTTTAGATAAATTAATGGCACTGGTATTATCACACATAATAGCAGGTTTTGAAAATGAAATACCATAATCTAATAGGGTTTGTTTCATCTACAAAATTTGGGCACAAGCCAAACTTGCAGCATTATATTCAGCTTCTGTAGTAGATAGGGATACTGAATTTTGCTTTTTATTGCACCAAGATACTAGTGAATGTCCCAAAAAGTGACAAGTACTGCTAGTACTTTTATGGCCAATTTTACTACCAGCAAAATCTGCATCACTATACGACAAAAGTTGAAAATTATTAGTGATTGGATAAAATAAACCATACTTAGATGTGCCTTTAATGTATCTTAAAATACGTTTCACAGCTTTTAAGTGAGACTCTTTAGGACTTGACTGATATCTAGCACACAAACATATACTAAACATAATATCTGGTCTACTAGCAGTTATATAAAAGAGTGAGCCAATTATCCCTCGATATAGCTTTTGATCGACACTCTTACCTAATTCATCTTTGTCAAGTGTAGTAGTAGTAGCCATTGGTGTGGTCTTACTACTAGTGCTATCCATGCCAAACCGTTTGAGTAATTCCTTAGCATATTTTCCTTAATTAATAAATATGTCATTATGTGACTGCTTTATTTGAAGTCTAAGGAAATAATTGAGTTCACCCATGTGACTCATCTCAAACTCATTTTTCATGGTATTAGCAAACTTTTGACAGAGATTACTATTAGTAGAGCCAAAGATTATGTCATCTACATATATTTGTATGATTAGGATATCGGTGTCTATTCTCCTAATAAACAAGGTAGTATCTACTTTACCTATTTCAAAACCAGTTTCTAAAAGAATAGTCTTCAATGGATCATACCAAGCACGAGGTGCATGTTTAAGACCATATAAAGCCTTTTTCAACTTAAAAACGTTGTTTGGGAATTGTTCATGTTCGAAACCGGGTGGTTGCTTAGTAAAAATTTTCCTTAATAAAACCATTAAGAAAAGCACTTTTAACATCCATTTGGAAAAGTGTATAGTTCATAAATCATGCAAAAGATAATAAGATCCTAATTGATTCTAGTCTAGCAATATGAGCACATGTTTCATCGAAATCTATGCCTTTTTCTTGATTATATCATTGAGCAACTAATCTAGCCTTGTTCCTGACGACTTGTCCTGATTCATCTAACTTATTTTTGAATACCCATTTGGTACCAATTATAGTATGGTCAGGAGGTCGTAGAACTAAATCGCATACATCATTTCTTATAAATTGGTTTAATTCATCTTACATGGCATTCATCAAAAATTCATTCTCACAAGCTTCTTGTATATTTTTTGGTTCAAAATCCGACAAGAAAGCCGTATGAAAAATTATATTAACATGAGATCTTGTTTGAATACCACATGAGATGTCACCAATTATGAAGTCATGAGGATGATCTCTAACTTCAACAAACGATTTTGTTGAAGTTTGAGTCATCACAACAGGATCAGTCGACTTGACTAGTCCATCAGCCGACTGATTCACATCAGTCGACTTGATTTCCTTATCAGTCGACTTATCCGCTAGGATAGTTTGCTCTAGTGATTTAATTACGTTATTTAAAGGTGATGAATCAGTTTCATCATTTTCAATAACAGTAGATGAAGTCAGAGATTCATCATATGAAACATGTATGGATTCTTCAATAGTCAAAGTTGACTTATTGAAGATCCTATATGCCTTACTCCTATTTGAGTATCTAATGAAAATACCTTCATTAGATCTGGGATCAAACTTATCTAAATTATCGTTAGTGTTTAAAATGAAACACTTCCATCCAAATACTTTAAAATAAGATACCTTAGGAATTCTATCAAAAAATAGTTCCTAACATGTTTTCTTAAGCTTAGGCCTAATCAAAATTCTATTTAAAACATAACATGGTGTAGCAATAGCTTCAGCCCAGAAGTACTTAGGCAAAATGCTTTCAACAAGTATGGTACGTGCATATTCTTGCAAAGTCCAATTCTTTCTTTCGACCACTCCATTTTGTGGGGAAGCTCTAGAAAATGCAAATGAATGTGTTATACCATTCTTGTTGCAATATTCTGAAAACGTTTCATTCTCAAATTCTCCACTATGATCACTTCTAATAGCAACTATGGTTAGAGACTTTTGATTTTTAATCCGTTTACAAAAATTTGCAAATTCATCAAAAGCATCATTCTTATATTTTAAAAAGAAAACTCATGTGAATCTTGAAAAATCATCTACTAAAACAATTACATACATACTTTTATTTAAAGAAGCGACTCTAGTCGGGCCAAATAAATTCATGTGGATTAATTCGAGAGGCTTACTAGTAGAAATCATTTCTTTTGTCTTAAAAGTAGATATGATTTGTTTACCTAGTTGACATGCATCACATAACTTATCCTTTTAATAGGATAGTCTTGGCAGCCCTTTAACTAGGTTGTACTTAGACAATTTAGCAATATTTTTCATATTCACATGACCAAATCGCTTATGCTAAAGCCAAGAATTATTATTAGAAGCTTCTAAGCAAAAATCATTCGAAAAATCATCTGGTTTTAAACATAACTCATAAATATTATTTTTCCTAAATCCTTGAAAAATTACATTTTGCATGGTAGAGTCATATATTAAATATGCATCTTTTTCAAAAACAATTTTATATCCCTTACCACACAATTGACTTATACTTAACAGATTATACTTAAGACCACTAACAAGAAAAACTTCTTCTATATTAGGGGTAGTGTTCTTACCGACCATGCCTATACCAATAACCTTTCCTTTGTTGTTGTCACCGAATGTGATTGTTCCTCCATCAATCTCTTGAATGGAAGACAGGAGGGTAGCATGACCAGTCATATGCTTGGAGCATCCGCTGTCAAGTATCCACCGTTCTCTTTTAGGTACCTATAAAATAATCATTGTGAATATGGTACCCTTTTCATTCGGTCCGAAAGAGATTAGTTTTTGGGAAACCAAGCCCAAAATGCGTTTGATTTTCCACCAAAAGCAGGAATATAATCTACTGAATTACATACATTAAGAACATATGAATTTATATAAGTAATTCTATCTTTCTGACTCAGGTTGACTGGAACCCATATATTCTTAGTCTGTCTAGTCGACTTAATTGAACCTTTTAGTCGACTGTTACTACAAGTCAGTCGACTGGAGGTGTAGTAGGTCGTCTTATCTGAGGTTTTCGTCTCTTTGAATAAGACTCTAAACCTCTGGACAGACGACTGAAATTGGTGTTTAGTCGACTGGTCTGAACTACAGAATTACTCTTTTCATTGAAAACAATAGTTTTTGGTTTTTCAAAAAACTCATATAATTTATTCTTAACACTAGAAATAGATTCAGTCTTATTACCACTAGTGTTCTTAGAAACATGATGTTTTTCAAGAGACTTTGAAAACCAAGTCCAAATCTCTTATTAGTTTGAACTTGATTTTGGAGAACTTCATTTAAATTCTCCTTTCCTTTGTTAAATTTAGATACATTCTTGGATATCTCATCATTATTTTTCTTAAGAGATACAAGATCTATATCCAAATTAGAAAGTCAAGAATTTAAAGACTTGACTTCATAATCTAAGTCAAGATTCTCTTGAGAAAGTATTTGATTAACTTTCTCTAAGTTTTTTACTCTAATTTTCTCCATCTTAAGTTCTTGAAAAATCTCATTAAAAGCATCTAATAAGTCATTTGAATCAAAGTTATCACTTACCTCGTTTTGTGTAGCCATGAAGCATACATTCGCAACTTCGTTTGTCTCTTCATTTTCTTCTTCCGATGAAGAGTCGCTATCATCCCAAGTTGCTTGATACGCCTTTTTGTTCTTCATGTACTTGTTCTTTGTGTACTTATCCTTCTTGAAGTTGGAAGCCTTTTCTTTAGATTTCGCCTGTTCTAGTGGGCAATCCTTCGTCATATGACCTGTTTTGTTACACTTGAAACAAGTGGAAAGTTCATTAGTATCTTTAAATTTGGAATTAAATTTACCTTTCCTTAGAAAATTTTTGAACTTTCTCGTGAACATGGTTATTTCTTCTTCATCTTCTTCTTCATCTTCGGAGTCCGACATGGCCTTAAAAGCGAGTGTCTTTTTCTTTGATTGTTGAGGTTCTAGATCCTTCTTGCGTTCTTCAAGTTGTACTTCATATGCCATAAGATTTCCCACAAGATTCTCAAGAGAAAGTTGTGTTAAATCGTTGGCCTCTTCTATGGCGGTGGTCTTGTTCTCCCATTCGGGGGTTAAGGCACGAAGAACTTTCCTCACCATTTTGGCTTGAGTGTACATTTTTTCAAGAGCCACAAGAGAATTTGTAATATCTGTGAACCGTGTGATCATGTCTGACACATTCTCATTCTCCTTCATGCGGAACATCTCGAACCTGACAACTTGAACAGATATCTTAGATTCTTTTACTTTATTAGTACCTTCATGAGTTACCTCGAGTGTGTACCAAATTTGATACACCATTGTTGTATTGGACACACGATTGAACTCCTCCTTGGTAAGAGCACAGAATAGAGCATTCATCATCTTTGCATTGTTCATTGTGTTGCCCTTCATTTCATTGTTCCATTGTGCATAAGGAATTGTAGGAGCGGTATACTCTGTCTCCGTCATGTTCCATATCTCATAGTTGATGGACTGAAGGTAGATCTTCATTCTATACTTTCAATAGTTGTAATTGGTTCCATCGAATAGGGATGGCCTTTGTGTGGATTGGCCTTCATGGTATTGGTTTGCATTTGAAGTAGATGCCATTGCACTCAACCAGGCTTTGATACCAAGTGTTGGATCCTGTAGGCACGGCAAATAACACTAGAGGGGGGGTGAATAGTGTTGTATAAAAAATAATTAATAAAATGAATTTTTCGTTCTGTCCAGTCGACTTAAAAAGAGAATACAGTCGACTGGGGGGGTCAGATAAGAAGAGTATTTTATACAAGTCTGATCAGTCGACTTATAGCAGAAAATCGGTCGACTTACCAGACAAATGTTCGAAGAGTATTTTGTATAAGTCTTATCAGTCAACTTATAGAGGAGATTCAGTCGAATTGTCACACAAGTTTTCGAATAAAACACAGAAAAATTGAAATGCAAGTGAAGAAAATATAACCACAGAGAGAGTCAATCACAAAGAACACAGCGATGTATCATGGTTCGGTCCTCCCAACCTACATCCAGTCCCCAAGCAACCCACTTGAGATTTTTCACTATTCTTAAAAGAAAATACAAGAATACCCTACGGCGTTTGACAACAACCTTGCCAAACCCATAGACATCTCTCACCACTAGAGAGAGCACACCCACTCTACAATCTAGAGTGAAAACCTGACTCTACAACCTAAAGCCCTACTCTCCAACCGAGAGGACCACTCTCACAACCCGAGAGTGAAAACAAAAATAAAAGAGTTACAATAGCCTATAGCCTTGTTTGTGATTTGTGATTTTGTATAATGGCTAATAGGTCAACCTCGGAAATCAGTCTAAAATGAATTCGATGTTATACTGGACTGATTTTCAGAGAACCAAGACTTAGAGATTATGAATGCTATTTACGAAACTTGTTCTTTAAAAACAGAAGCTTAAAACTTAAGAAAATGCTTGGAAACTTTCCATGGTAATTCCTATGCTCTATTTATGGAGAGGAATCATAGGAATGTTGAAGAATAGTTCCTAAAATTGAATTAAAACAGATAGAAATTGTTTTGAATTTGAAAAATAAGTTTTGAAATCAGAAAACTGTTGAAACAACTTGAACAGTCGACTGGGTTGCCAAATTGAGTCGACTGGCCAGAGTTTAAATGAGTTCAGACAGTTTCGTACTAGGACAGTTGACTGGTGCCAAATAGCGGTCGACTAATACTTAACAGCTGAACTTATTCAAGCTTGTTTCGATCTTTTTAGTTTGTAAATCACTCAATTATTAAAAAATATGTGTGAGTGTGTGTGTGACAAGACTATTTACAGCATTCTAAGACCCAAAGAATAAAAAATTACAATTGTTACAAGACACTTAATACAATATATTTGAAGCACTTGAGTCTTGTCTTGAACTTGAGTCTTTGACTAGAGCTTGAGCCAATGTCTTTATATCTTGAAGCTTGCTTGATCAATGTGGCTTGAACTAAGTTCTTTGTGGTTTGATCAATTCTCTTTGAAAGCTTCATTGAATCAACTTTGCCTTTGTGTATTACACCATGGTATTGATCTTGATACACCCTGCAATGTATAAGTGATAGCACAACTTTGCATTGTGTTGTAGTCATCAAAACGAAGAATCAACAACTAAGTCATCTTCATCGGATGAAAATGTGCAGACTTTGTCAAATGATCCCCAATAACCCAATTTGAGTCATTCATTTTTAAATTCATGGGCAATCATGAGATGAAGTCCATATTCTGAGATCAACTTGACGCTGTGGTGCTTCAATCCCTGCATCTCCTGCCTAAGCCTTTTGACTTGCTTACTTCAACTCAGTTGCAACTTCTATCGTGCCAAAACTGAGCTCCAATCTTGAGTAATCACTTCAATGCTAGCTTGCCTGATCTCATCATTTAGCTTCTTACCTCTTTCACGGTCTTTGGTTAAGGCTATTACTTCACTACCTCGATCTTTTGCGGTTCGGTAGCCACTCCCTCCTTAGAATAGGACATAGCCTACGAACGCCATTTCAGACATCTAGCATTCACTTTGACAATTTGCACAAGGTTGATGCTCCTGTAGCTGCTCTGAACTGCAGTCAAATGCTCAGCATGCCCTTCTTCCGTTCTTGCTAGGTCCAACTTTAACAAATCTTATACTTAGGGTCTTTCCTCCAATTTGGAGGTTACAGCCCTTATAGCAAAAATTTGTAATGAGGATTGCTCCAGATGGTGAAATCAATAAAACCAAATCTTGAGTTGCCTCCTACACACATCTCAACTTCTTGAAAAATAATTCAGACAAAAGAATATGATAAACCAAAATTGAACAAAAAGGTTGCCTAGATTTCATATATATATAAATCCATTCGGTTACAACAAGTGTTACATCATATATTACTTTTTAGTCCAAAATAAATTTCAAAATACAACTTTTAAACTTAGTTGCCACTCCATATGCACATACTGGTAATGGCTCTCTTGCCTTCTTCAGCTTGCCTTTAGTAAGTGGAACTCTTATTCTTGGTGAACATGCTCCTTTCCTTTGTGGTTCATCTTCAAGGTTAATCTGCCGCTACTCTTCTGATACTGGGAACAATCTGGTCGGATATGACCAATCTCCCCACAATTGTAACATGTACGGATCTTCACCTGAGGGTTTTTCTCTGAACATTGGGACTTGTAGTGTCCTTGCTCACCACTTAGGAAACAACTTCCTGGCTTGGCGCCTCCAAGCTTGCCATCTGATTTTTGAATCTTCTGCTTCTGACTTTATTTCTCGGAACCTGATGCTGGTGCAGATCTTTTCCCTTGTAGTCGTGGACAGACTGATTTCTTGTGCCCAAATCTATCACAGAAATGGCATACTAAGTGTTCTTGCTCCTTTGTTAGGCTTGCTAATGTAGCACTGCAAGCATCGCCCAGTTTTTTAGCTCGATGACCTTTCCTGGTTCCGTACTTCCTCAGTTTCCTTATTCCCAGATGTATGCTGGCCGCTATTGCTGTGCGTTGATCCATACTTAGCCATTGCGGTGGTGAAGGCGAGTCTGTCTCAAGGTTAGCTTGTAGTGAAATCTCCTTCGGTTCCTCGCTCGAGATCATCGGATCATCCATCGAAATCGGTTCACTCTCTTCCATCCACACATCCTCAGTTAGGATATCCTTGAATACCATCCTTAAAACACATATATACTGGAATTAGTCCAGATATAGAAAAATTATAAAACATAAGTAGAAAGAAACAACAATATGAATTATAACTGTCTATAACTAGCTAAAAACCCGACTCCTAAAAGGCATCCGAGTTTAATTTTCCTACTGTGTTGGACAGTAAATTGAAGTCGGCTCTGATACCACTCTGTAACGTCATGATTTCCATACACTGGGAAACAGTGATATAAGCCAGAATCTTTTCCTTCAATAAGCCACAATAAATAGAAAACCAGGAAAATTTAAAACATTTTGTTCAACACAAATGTATTACAAGTCCGAATGTTATAAAACTGTAATATATTACATCAGTGTTACAATAATGCCATACAAGCCCAAGTGTTACAAACTTTTAACAAAAATTACATCAACAATGAATAATATAACACTTGGTACTTTCACTGTAATCCCTGTTTTGCATTTTGTGTATTTTTGGGTGTATTTTTCTTTTTGGTGTATTTCTCTCTTTGTACCTTTTCTTGGACCGTATATTGAATCTTTGTTTTCAATATATTCATTTTATCATTTTGTCATCTTTTATTAGAGTTCTTGATTCTGTTGTCTCTTTTGTTTCGTGTCTGTTGGTTCGTGCCATTATTTTTTTATCCTCATTGTTAAATTTATTCTTATTCCATTTTTATTATTTTATTCATTTTTGCTCTACCTAAATTTTTGGATCTTTATGAACCCATTTTAACTCCATTTTTCTATTTTAGTTTACCCAAACCTACTACCAAATTACTTAAACCCATTTAAATATCGATTACACCCTAACTAATAACCCCTACCCTGTTTCCTATTCAACTTATTCCCATTTCACCATCCCTGTGCCGCCTTCCCCTATCTCCCCTAACCCTATTCATCTGCCTATATATATATATAACACCCATGCATGCCCTGTACCCCCATCTGCCGCCTCTCTCTCATCCTGTTCTCCCTCTCATCCTTTCCCCCGGTGCTGGCGGGTCCCCTCCGAACACCCTCTCCTATCCATCTCTCTCTTTGCTCCATGTCCCTGTGCTCCTTCCCCTGAGCGACGCAGCCCCACATCGAAGCCAGCGTCTCCCCTGTGCACCCTGTAGTCATCCGGCGATGATCCGACACTGTAGCACCTCTGCTGTGTTTCCCTAGCCCACTGCCGTCGTCGTGTTCCGCTGCCAACCTCGCCCGTTCCTCGCTTTCTCTTTGTGTGCGTGTTGGGTTCTCTTGGATTGGGTGTTCGTTGCCCATGTTTCGTTGCCGTGATTGTGTTCGTGGGTTCGTAGTCGTTCGTTGAGTTCATTTCTCGGGAATCCTTTCCCATTATTCTTTCTTGGTGCCGTTTCCATCGTCGGTTAAGGTAAGTAACTTGTATTTTTTTCTTTGTGTAATACAAGTACTAAATACCGCCTATAATGTAGTTGGGTTCTAGAGACAGTTTGTGTGTGAATTCTCTGTTATCTATTGTCTCTATTGTGATGATTTGACCAAAGTTGCCTCAAGACATATATGACATGAAACAACCTAGGGATGACCAGTTTTTGGATATATATATGCATGCTATTTTGTGATATAGTGTGCTTGATGTGTTATTCGTGCTATACTTGTCGAATACTTGTAAAATACCCTATACCATGTTGGTTGGACATCTAGCAAACTATATTTCATGTTTGGGTTGATTTGGATGAATTTCGTATGATCTATGTTGATTTGTGTATGATGGACAAATTCTGTATTTTTCTGTTACTTTCCTTGTGATCAGTATTTTAGACCCTATTAAGGTCAGTATATGAAAATATTTTGTGAACATGAACTGTAGAGAATTCTGTCTATTTTCCAAACCTTCTGACGGATCTCATTTTCGATTTACGAGTTGTAAGTTATGTCGATTTTACTAGAGATGTGTAGAGACATTTCGAGATTGTGTTTTCTATGAATTGTGAAGAGTAATCTATTTTTATCATTATGTTAAAAGTATTATTTTGATCCAATATTTTGCACAGTATAACTAGATCTGATTGGTACTAACCCTAATTTTTTGTGGATTTATTTCATGACTTTTACAAAACGTTCTATATTTTCATACAACTACTATACTAATAGATTGTTCATATTGTTCAGTAAAGAACCTGATTTTCGACCTAATTCTACTTTCTGTTTGTAAAATATTTGTGAAAATGAAGGTTAGCCTACTGTATCTATTTTATTACCCTATCGACAGATTTGGATTTCGATTTATGGTTTGTGAGATATTACTGTTTTTGTACTGCAGTGTTTATAATTCCAAATTTACAAAACTACTGCATCTAGATTTTTTCTAATTTTTGTTGACTAAAATATTTATATTGAAAAATTATGAAACTTTATATTCTGATTCTACACATATAGGGGAATACTCCAGATTTTTCGTGGATTTAGTTAATGAGTTTTCATGCTGTTTTCCTGACCTTGAATACAATCTTCTGATTTCTGACTGAACGTGTTTTCTGGATTCAAACCTTTTTTTAGTTATGTTTTTGTGAAATGCTATATATTTTCTGGATTCGGTTGGCAGTCTATTTTTCAGATCCTTTGACGGATCCAGATTTTCATGTTTGTAGCAACGGGAATCCTTGTTTTAGTGCAGTACTATCTTGCTGTCCTGAACTAGAATTTTCGTTGTTTTATCCTGTTATGAGTTATCTTTCACCTAAACATGTTTATTCTTCACCCTGAACCTGTTAATTTTTTATATTATGCTATTCTCACTCTATTTTTTGCACAACATGCCTGTCTAATAATGATAACAAAATTACCAAGTCGGGGTTAAGGGAAAGATCTAGTAGTGGAAAATATAGAAATGTGTACTGAGAAGAGAGCACGTGTTCCCTATCGGTTACGTGTTCATGACTACATGATACACGACTCTGTTTATCTGAACCCTGACTACATTACTTCCCTATAGGAAGGTGTACTCAGAAGAGAACTCATAGGTTCTATCTGTCTGTCTGATCTGTATCTGATATCTGTCTGTCTGATCCCTGAGTACATGACCCTATGGACTCCACTACGAAATCTAAACGTAACTTGTTTGAATATAGCAACCATGTAGTAAAAATCTGGGATGCATGAAGTGCTACCTAGATAGTAATCACACAAGACTTATAAGAACATGACATCTGTTATCTGTTATTTAAATCTGTTTATCTGACATCTGTTATCTGATTATCTGTTATCTGTTTGACTATCATCTGACACTATCATTTGAATATCTGTCTGCATACCATCTGACACTTGACACTTGACACATGTTATCTATATCTGTTAGTATACCATGCTATCTGATTTGTTTTCCTGATTCATGTTAGATATTATATTTCTGTTGACATGCTTATACCATGCTATATTTGTTTTGCTGTTATTTTATATTTGTTATTTATCCCATGTACTTGTATCCTGCACTACAAGTGACCCGTAACTTATATTGACGGGAGTTTGTTTTTCTCTTTTCCTTTTTCCTGCAATTTATCAATTGCAGACCAGGATAACCAGTTGCAAGATGGAGTTGATGATATGAGATATTAGTGCTGGATTTTTTTATTATTATTTCTGTTTCTTATTTGAACAATTATATTTGATACTTGGATTTATTTGTATTTGTGCAATATGACTCAGGATATTAACTTATTCAGATCTGATTTATTTGAGATTATATTATATTTTGGTTTCAAGTAAATCTCTATTGGAATATTTGATTCGATTATGCATATGTGGTTGATTCTCTTAATTCTGATTCTAATTATTTCTGTGAGATGTTGTAAAGATTCGGAACAGCTTATGGATGATGAAAATCATTTGCTAGGCTTAGTCACGTATTCGTATTCTGTATTCTCTTTTGGGAAGCGGGGCATGACATTCACTTGGATGCTTCTCAACATAAATAAATTTAAAATTGAAACATGGTAACCAACATAAATTACAATTGAAATCAAATCAACCCTTTGCTTCTCTTGCATTGAGCCCTCCTGAATCTTGTACCTGTAGCTTTGCAATCCAGTACCTATTAAAATGGGGATGTCAGTACATATACTGACGCTTTAAGGCTGATGACTAGCAGCGATTCTCAACTTTAAACAAACAGATTGATGAAAAGATAAAAGTGTATATATAATTGATGTGTCTGTATATTCTATGACTTACACTCTAAAACAAGATTAACCAATGCAATGATGCACTTATTCTAATGCAAGAAAGTCTCCGGAATAGTATGCCACCCATATCAACATACGCCCCATATCAAGCCGTTTCTTCATATATAGAGATTTGAACCCGCGCCATGAATTCTACTCTTATACTTAACATGTTTCTGAAGATACAGTGTGACTGATGAGGTTGCAGATATGGTCAAGTCCCACCAATGCAGTACGCTCATGGTGTCTATGTTTGCCACTACTACCCGGCGTACCGGACCTCACTTAAAAATCTGACGAATGTAGGGTATCCGCAGCACAAGTTAGCTCGAAGCATCCCCTATGGCCCCCTAGCTGATAGACCGTAGTCTATGGCTTGTTCGCATTTCTTAATATAGAGCATGACGGAGTTCCGGGGGTCCATCCCCTAGCTCCGACAAGAATCTCTCCCGCGCTTATCATGGCACTTCAAAAATTAACAAACGAGATACGGATCCCATGCTCCCAACTCGTGAGAAGGCACAGACCGTATCCCTTTGATAGGAATGGTACAACCAATAACACCACATAGTGTTGGCCTATAGGATAGGTCAGATCATAAGGTATCACTCTTAATACCAATTCTTTCCCTTCGGCGAAAATGATAATAAATAAGGGTTAAGTAGTAATAGCCATAAGTTACTATCCTAACGATATCACTAACCCTAAACAATCTGACGGATAACAACAGTACTAACACAACATGCTGGGTCTTAAGTTAGACTTCACAAGATAACTCTACTAGGTGCTCAACCTAGACTTACCAGAATCCCTAAGGATCCTATTCATAGCTTATCGATCCAAGACCCCGGAAGTACGAACATATTCGCATGCTACTGCCATGAACTTGGATTCTGTCTTCACTTCCGACCCGCAATCAACCTACACCGGGTAAGATCTGACGGTGCACGAGGGGTGACTCGTCCACAGTCCACGAGGAGTAAAATAAAACACGCCTTGATGGTCGATGGCTCCTAGGGTAATGATATCACCCTAGACGAGCATAATAACTCCTTACTAGCTAATAAGCTACATACGAGCTAAACAACTTACATACGAGCTGACTAGCTACGTATGAGCCAAATGAATTACATACGAAGCCGACTAGCTATGTTTGAGCCAAAATCAGTCTTTTTAGAAAGGTAAGAACATCTACTACAACTCTCTAGTTGAAAACTTTCTCAGATTAAGTCAATAAGAGGTACAGAAACCTCGAACAGTCTATACAACGAGCTTTTAGCCAAAAGGCCAGCTGCTCTAATTTTGTAAAGGTTTTAACTCCTACCCCGCTTATCGAAATCTAACCAAATAGGAAATTATGGAAAGGTGAGACCCTCTACTACAACTCTCTAGTTGAAAACATTTTCAAATTCAGTAAGTAAGAGGTACAAAAAACTTCGAACAATCTAAACAGTGACTTCAGCCAAAAGGCTAGCTACTGTCAATCTTGTAAAAGTCATAACTCCTACTCCGCTTATCGGAGTCTAACCCAATCGGACATTCTGGAAAGGTGAGACCCTCTACTACAACTCTCCAGTTGATAACCTTCTTAGATTCAGTCAATAAAATGCACAAAAACTTTGAACAATCTAAACAACGAGCTTTCAGCCCAAAGGACAACTGCTGTAATTTTGTAAGGGTCATAACTCCTACTCCGCTTAAAGGCATCTAACCCAATAGGACATTCTGGAAAGGTGAGACCCTTTACTACAATCTCTAATTGATAACCTTCTCAGATTAAGCCAATAAGAGGTACAAAAACCTCGAACAATCTAAACAGCGAAGCTTCAGCCGAAATGGCTAGCTGCTGTGACTTGGAAAGGTCATAACTCCTACTCCGATTATCGGAATCTAACCAAATAGTAAATTTTGTAAAGGGGAGAACATCTTCTACAACTTTCTAGTTAAAAACTTTCTCACATTCCTTATGAAATTCAATTCCCCGCTCTTTGAACACAAGTCAAGAAAAACAAAAGACATCACAAAGCTGAAACTTGTAAAGCTCGCAACTTTTGCTGTACTTATCGGAATCTAACAAAATTATACTTTCTGGAAAGGGGAGAACATCTTCTACAACTTTTTAGTTAACAACTTTCTCAGATTCCTTATGAAATTCAATTTCTCGTTCTTTGAACACAACTCAAGAACAACAAAAAGCACAGCAAAAGCTGAAACTTGTAAACGTATAACTTTCTCTATACTGATCGGAATCTAGAAAAATTGGCCATTCTGGAAAGGGGAGAACATCTACTACAACTTTCTAGTTAACCACTTTTTCAGATTCCGTAAGGAACTCAAAAATCTAGCCCTTGAATACAAGTCTAATCAACCAAAACAGCAATTTCTTTTTTATGCTCGCTGTTTTCGGTAATAACATGGTAATAACACATCAAATTAACCAATCAAATTAACCCCCAAAATCTATAAAAATTAGAGCATGGTAATAACACATACATGAAGCTCTCAAATTAATTTGATGTCAAAATTTCAACTTTAACACAAGTAATTAATCCAAACTAAATACTAGTTTAGGGTTGATTCTTTAGTGTTTTTATTTAGTTCTATCTTTATATGCCAATTTATTCTAGTCCAGGATGATCATATGCACATGAAATTGGTCCAAGTCCTTAATTTAAACATATAACAACAATAATAATAACAATAACAAAACAAGAGATGAGAACCCCCACCCAAAAAGTGTAGGAAGGACTAGCTAGCTTTTCCTTCTCCTTCCTTGTTCTTCATCCTCTTCAAGAACAACCTTATGAAAAGAGAACCCACTCTTTTCTCTTGATTTTGATCTCTCTTTTCTTTTCTTTTCTTCTCAATTTTTTTCTAAATAAAAACAAGTTGAAGAAGAAGTAGAAGGAGTATAAGAGAAGGAGATGGATGAAGAATAAAAGGGGTTTCTTGCCCTTTTTGTGTGTGGCTGGCCAATTTGTAGGGGGGGGGGGGGTGTTATAGGAGGAGGAGAGTGTGTGTGTGGGTGTTGGAGAAGCCAAGTGTCATACCCATTTGTGGCTTAACAAGTTTGAGATCAAATTGCAAATTTAAATTGCAATCAATACCCTATTCATCTCTAACCCTCCATTTGATCATGATTGATAAAAAAATAAGAGACATTTTTCAAAAATCACATACTACATGATTTCGTACAAACGTACAAAATCAATACAGTACATATACGTACATATATCTGTCTATACAGATAGTTTTTATTAGTTAAAACGAATAATCTCTACCAAAAATATTTTAATACAGAAATAATTATAAAAATAATTTTGTTAACAGCTCAAAAGATTACAGTACCAATTTGATACAATACAGATGTATAAGACTGATATATATATATATATATGATGTTTATTTGTAAAACCGAGTAATATCCACCAAAAATATTTCAATTCTGAAAATAATAATAAAATAATAATTTTTATTATCAGCCTGAGATTTTACAGATATTTTCCTTAAAACGTATTTTACAGGATTTAGTACAAGTGCACAAAACCGATACAATACATATATATACTTACTAGAGTATATATATACAGATAAGTTTTTTTTAGAAAAACCAAGAAATTTCCATAAAAATATTTTAATTTTAAAAATAATAATAATACAAATATAATATCCGACCGAGATATTACATATAAGGTCTCCGAAGTGGTACGCTCCGGCACGTACCAGGCTCGAAGACCTGGGGGGCAGGATAGTGAAGAGGCCCTGGAACGTGGAGCACCTCATTAAGTTCTTCAAAGTGGAGAACTAGATTTCTTTGTAACCGAACTGGTGTAACCGATCATTTGTAATCGGCAGTATGTGCCACCCCTTTTGTGTAAACATAAAATAGTAGAAAGAATAAAGTGTAATCTTATTTCTCTCCCTTTTTGGTTCAAATTTCTGTGTATTCTCACAAACCGAGGGAGACTCGACCAGTGTTCTAAAAGTCGCTAGGCGGTAGTCGGGCGGCCGATGGGGGCCTAGCGTTTAGTCCTTGTAAGCGGGGCCTAGGCGGCTAGGCGCTATGCATTATTTATTTATTTTTGTTTTAGTTTATTTTTGTGCCAATTTTTCTTTTGGTTTTGTTTTGTTGTTCCATTATGCATTATCATGCTCATTCTTGCTCCTCATTCTTACTCTTGATTTTTCTCTTTGCTATTGCAAAATGAGTTTTAGATAGTCTAAAAGACACAATTGCATCAAGGTGTTGGTTTTGTTAACAGATTTGGGTAGAGCAATGATTTGTCAGGATAAGGTATTGCTTAATTTGATGTATCGAGAAAATAAACTATTATACTAGTTCTAGTCTATCTCGTTTGAAATAAGGATTGACTTATCTTTTCATAATCAAAAACATCGGTAGATTTGATATCTTAGAGGTAAATAGTGTTGTACTAGAGGTTTTCTGTGAATTCCGACTTACGATTTGTAATGTTGGGTTGTGTTCTTTTATGAAAACAATTTTGGGGAAAAAAAATAAAGAAGTCATCTCTTCTTAATCTAATGATTGTCTGAATAAGTAGTAGCTATATAAGTATATATATTTGAATATAGGAAGATTGTTGTCATTCCGTTTCATTGATAAGTTGATATTGGAACAATAACACTAAATCCTCAAGATGAAAACAAACAACCAGACTACATCTACTACTACTAATATGAACCAAGTCTCTAAGTCCTTCTAGACCCGAAAATTATTTTTAAACGGGTCTGACTTGGGTTAGATCGGGTGAAGCTCTATTTTATGATCCGGATCTGCCTAGGCCGCCCAGATCCACTTAAGCCGTCCAGACCCGCCTAAACCTTCCCAATAGGCCAAACCGATTTTTTCAAATGCCTAGGGCCTAGGCGAGTCGCATGGGGACCGCCTGGCGCCTAGGGGCCGCTTAGATAGATTTTTAGAACAGTAGGATCGATGCTCGGCAGTGACTTCGAGCAAGGCACTAACTATCTCACAAGCCTGAACGCTCGATGCTCGGCATGTACAACGAGCAACGCCCTAGCTTTCTCACAAGCTGGGGGGCTCGATGATCGGCATGTACAGCAAGCAATGCCCTAGCTTTTTTACAAGCTGGGGGGATCCACGCTCGGCATGTACAGCGAGCAATGCCCTAGATTTCTCACAAGCTGGGGGATCCACGCTTGGCATGTATAGCGAGCAACGCTGTAGCTTTCTCACAAGCTAGAGGGCTTGATTCTCGGTGTGTACAGCGAATAATGGCCTAGCTTTCTCACAAGCTAGGGGGCTCGACTGCTCGGCGTGGACAGCGAACAATGCCCTAGCTTTCTTACATGCTGGGGGGCTCGATGCTCGGCATGCACAAAGAGCAAAGGCCTAGCTTTCTCACAAGCCATCATGCTCGGACATCATCTGCTCATGTCCTCGCCACTCGGTGTGGACTCCGAGCACCTACGAGGGGTTCCTCAATCATTCAACTCCCAGCCCTCGGCTCGGACATCATCTGCTCACGTCCTTACCACTCGGCATGGACTTCGAGCACCCATGAGGGATTCCTCAATCACTCAACTCCCAGCCCTTGGCTCAGACATCATACGCTCACGTCCACGCCACTCAGCGTGGACTTCGAGCACCCACGAGGGATTCCTCAATCACTTAACTTCTATGCCTCGGCTCAGACATCTTTCGCTCACGTCCTTGCCGCTCGGCGTGGACTTTATGCACCCACGAGGGATTCCTCAATCACTCAACTCCTAGCCTTCGGCTTGGACATCATCTACTCACGTCCTCGCCGCTAGGCTTAGACTTCAAGCACCTAAGGGGGTTTCACCAAAATTTCCTAAGTCTTAAGCCTTCGGCCAGGACTTCAGCTAACCCCCTTACCCTAAATTTTCATTAAAATTTATGGCCCTCGCCGTTGGAGAGAACCACCGATTCCTGAACCACGGATCGACCCACCTTTCACCCACTGGCAACTGGGGATAAACAGCAGTCATAGCTGTTACCCCCAATTGTCAGATGGCGGAAGGACAGCCACTGGCCCAGGACTGCCAGACAAAAGTTTCATTTAGGGCGCTCGCTCTTGGCAAGCACCCCGAGCCCCGTCCTCCAAGATCGGCCCACTTTTCACCCGCTGGCAATCAGGGATAAATAGAACTCATAGCCGTTACCCCCAACTGTCAGCGGGTGGCAGGAGGGGAACCAGCGATAAGAACTCACAATGAGGTGAGAAATTTTTTGATGAGGGGGTGAGGGTTATATAGCCCTCAGGAAATGCGCATTTATGGCTTGGGGAGTCAAAACGTCCTGACAGCCATTAATGACATTGGAAGACGAAACGTCCTCAATTACCAGGTGTTCAGGATGCATCATCCTCTTCATCACCCTTCGGCTCGAACACCTTCCTCGGAAAATGAAAGTCCTAGCTTTCTCATCCTGGATATCGAGGACCTGTCCTCGAAAATCGGAAGTCCTAACTTTCTTACAAGCTGAAGGGGCTCGGTTCCAAAGCCGAACGGGACTTCTCGGCCCCACGTCCCCGCTACTCGGCAAGGACGGACTACAAGAGGCAAACGGGATTTTTTGTTCAACACTCGGCTCGTTTCCTGAGATAAACGGGGCGACAGACGAGAGATTTTTCGATCTCTCGCCCTCCCCCAAGCACTTGACAGTCGTTCTAAAAAAAAATTCAAGATAGATCGAAAGAATCATTTTTATTATAACTCCTTGGGAGGCCATGGTACAATAAGGTTTTATTACAAACGACTATCACCACAGTCTAAAGTTTCCCTTATGGGCCCTTCGGGCTAACACATACTAACTCAAGCCCCGCTGAGCGCGTTTGCTCTCCAACGGGCTCGCCGGGCCCCGTCGGCAATGCCAAATTAGACTTTCCGGAAACGAAGCTCTGTTCATCCCCCAGCTTCTCCATTTCCAAGTGTAGAGTCGGGGAGGGACCTGCGCCATAGGGTCGACCTCCCCCAAAAGAATGAAGCCGACCTCCGCCCAACATAATTTTTATCCTTTGAATCTCCATCTCCTTCTCCACCATCTGATGGAGGCATCAGACAACGACCACGCCGTCTCAGCGCTACCCCAGTCACGGTCGATGATGGCCTTCTTCAGGCGGGCCGCCTCCAAGCTCAGCTCCTTAGACTTATTCATGAAATAGTTAACGGCAGCTTCCTGATCACGAGCTTGTTTGCAATAACGGATCAAGACTGACTCCTTGGAATCCAGCTTGCCCCGAAGGTGCTTAAACTTGGCTGAGTTGAGAGCGGCTCCGAGGGTCTCATCCATTTGACACAAAAAGAGAACAAGAGTTCACTCCAAACTTTTAAAACAACAAGTCATACAGTTCGGCCAAAAATATATATTCATTATCTCAAAAAAAATTGTTACAAAAGGCGGTGTCCAGCCCACAATCGGCAAATACAAAAAAGGAAAGGGGGGAGGGAGTTAACACTACCACTCAGAAGAAATCAGCACCTTTTCGTCGGCCGCCCCCTGAGCCTCGGCATCTGCCGCTCCTCCCACCTCTTTCTCAAGGTTCGGCTCTACATCCACCTCCTCACCATCTCCCCCAGGATTCTTCAGATGGACGAGCAGCTCCCAGCTGTAGTGAAGTTCGTCGATCTTAGCCGCGGGGTAAAGGAACAAGAAGTCCTCCTTTGCCCGATCGAAAGCCTCGTCCTGTGCGGCGAGTACCTCGTCCACTGATGCAGCCTCCAACTCCTTGTACTTCAGGTTTTCCACCACCCTAACCTGCGCCAGGGCACGAAGATGCTTGTCCGCCTGAGTCGCAAGGTTGGCTTGAAGGGCCTGCTCGCGCCCCGTAGCCGCCCCCAACTCCAACTTTAGATCCTTCGCCTCACGCAAGTATCGCCCAGAGTTCCTAACCTCATTCTTTAACTCCTTCTCATATCACCATTTCACCTGCGCCCCGGCCATAGATGCCTACGAACGAGGAGCCAAGAGTTGTAAGTTTCAAACTAAAGTAGAATCACTAAGTAAAAAGCTAAAGGAAGGACAGAACCTTACAATCACGTGTGCTTGAGCCCACTTCATATAACACGTCTCAATTGTCTCGGTTGCCAGGATAGCCCAGTCGCACAGTGTGGCGAGACTGTCCACCACTTCCACTGATACAGGCCCCTCGACCAAAGTATCGGCTGCCTTCACCAACTAGTCAGGGGCCCCTATGGTCTGAGCCCCGCCTAACCTACCATCTCCTGAGCGTTAGGGCGTACTGGGGGAATCCCGCCCTTCAGAGCCTTAGCAACCTTTTGGCTGCTAGAGCTCGGTTCTGGTTCTTGCGCCTCTCTGACGGAGAGGTTCTTCGCCTTCTTGGGAGGTCATTCTGTGGGACCTTCGGAGCCCCCTGAGCGGACCCCGCATTTGGCTTAGACTTCTCGCCCTCCTTTTCTGGGCCAGGTCCTTCAGGGCCTTCCTCGGGTCAAGCTTCGCCTGGTCCATCGCTGCAGAGGAGAAGAAAGAATGTTAACACGAAGGCTGAAATTTAAAAAAAAACGAAACGAAACATACAAGGGTCAACAGGGCTCAGTCCGATCTGAGCCAAGTGCAATTCGGTCACATTCGGCTAGCCGATGCTGTGGCCCCCGATGATCCGATCGACATCAGCCCACTCCGCTTCCTTCAACTCTCTCCACTTCGGGGATTTGTGGTTCAGCTTGTAAAAATTCCAAGCATTATGAATTACCCAAGGCACCGGGCTTCAGACTACGAAGTATTTTGCCTTACAACATTTTATGGAGTCCGGATGCCCATGCACCACCTTCTTGTGGGGACAAGGCGATATGTAGTATATGTTCTCCTGCTCTCCCAATGAACTCACCCCTAGAGCGGCCCAGAAGTACTTCAGTTTCAAGGGCACTCCCTTCTCCTCACATAGCAACATGAAGTAAATCAACTGCTTCCAAAAGTTGGGTCCACACTGCATCGGGCAGAGGGCCCTCCACTTCAGCACCCTCTTGATAAACGGGTGCAATGGCAGCCTTGGTCCCGAAACGATGGCATCCTCGGGAAACATGCAGTAGTCAGGGGCCAACTCGGTGGTCGGACAAAGGTTAGGGCTGGGAATCATCAGCTCATACTCCGGCCGTATGAAATAATTGGCCCTTATCACGGGCAGGTGATCGGCCATCAAAACACACTGTACTTATTCCATCTGGATTTGGGTCCGGCCTGGCGAAGATATTTCCACCCCAAACTGAACCAAATCCTCGATGTCATTAGGGTACATCCTGATGGATTGGGGCTGCTTGATGTACGGGACATCGAGCCCATGCTTAAGTACAAACTCGTCTGGCGATCCCGGACTGTCTGAAAGATGCCATTTCTTCCTCCTTCTTCGGATACGAGGAGCCCTCGGAGGAGACGGTGCCGCCAAAGGCGAAGAATGGGGGGAACCTCCCCAGCATCGTCCCCACTACCCTCGTCAAGGGCACCCTCGGCTCCCTTATCAGCCATGCCTTCATCGACTTCTTCACCCCGTACCTCCGCCTCACCCTCAGAATCGCTGGACTCGACCACAAATAGCTTGCGGCTGCACAGTAGCACTACGTCCAAGACTTTTTCGCTCAGATCCCATGATGTGGAGGCTGACTTATGATCCTCTTCATCCCTGCTAGAGGCGCTCCCTTCAGAACTGGACTGAGACCGTGACATAACAAAAGCGATACTAACCTGGGTTTCGTGAATGGGATGTCACCAGAAAAGTCATTGCCATCAGCTAGAGAGAGAAGCTCCAATTTTTAGAAAGAGAAAGCAAATTGAAGAAATGAGTAGGAGGTAGCAGTTTTGTAGAGGAACTGCCGACAACTCGAATTCCGCAAAAGAATCCTAATTGTCCAATCTTAATCATCAAGATCTAAAGGTTGATAAGATTTCAACACCTCAATTCTCCCCCCCTGACGTTAGCATCACATGTGTAACACCCTAGCATTCTCAAGCTGTAGGGACTTTCTCACAAGTTTGAAGGGCTCGACGCTTGGCACGTACAGCAAGCACAGTCCTGACTTTCTCACATGTTGTAGGGGCTCGACGCTCGACATATACGGTGAGCACATCCCTAGCTATCTCAAGTAGCAGGGGCTCGATGCTCGATATATACAGCAAACATAGCCCTAGCTTTCTCAAGTTGTAGAGACTTTCTCATAAGCTGGAGGGGCTCGATGCTCGGCATGCATCTCGAGCAACGCACTAAGCTTTCTCACAAGTTGGGGGGCTCGATGCTCGACATGTACAGCGAGCACAGCCCTAGCTTTCTCACAAGCTATAAGGGCTCGACGCTCGGCACGTCCCTCGAGCACAGACCTAGCTTTCTCACAAGCTACGAGGCTCGACGCTCGACGTTCAGTATGTACCTCGAGCAATGCCCTAGCCTTCTCACAAGCTTGAGGGCTCGACGCTCGACTTCATCATGTATCTCGAGCAACACCCTAGCTTTCTCACCAAACTTGGGACTCGATGCTCTACACTCGACGCTTGGCATGTACCTCGAGCAACGCCCTACCTTTCTCAGAAGCGGTAGCGGCTTGACGCTCGACATGTATCTCGAGCAACGCCCTAACTTTCTCACAAGTTGTAAGGACCCGATGCTCTACATGTACAGCGAGCACAGCCCTAGCTTTCTTACAAGCTGGTGGGGGCTCGACGCTTGACATGTACAACGAGCATACCCCTAGCTTTCTTACAAGCTGTAGGGGTTCGAGGCTCAGCATGTACTCTAGCAACTTCTTATGCTTTTTTACATGCTGTTTGGGGGGGGGGGGGGGGTTGACGCTAGTGAGGTCAGCCCTAGATTTCTCACAAGCTGTATGAGCTCGTTGCTTGGCATGTACCTTGAGCAATGCCCTAACTTTCTCACAAGTTGTGAGGGGCCCGACGCTCGCCATGTACAGCGAGTACAGCCCTAGCTTTCTCACAAGTTGTAGGGGCTCGACGCTCGGCGTGTACCTCAAGCAACGCCCTAGATTTCTCACCAAGCTTGGGCTCGAAGCTCGACGCTCGACGCTCGACATGCACCTCGAGCAACGCCCTATCCTTTTCTCAAGCTTGGGGGCTCAACGCTCGATGCTCGACATGTACCTCAAGAAATGCCCTAGCTTTCTAACCAAGCTTGGGGCTCGACGCTCGACGTTCGACATGTACCTCGAGCAATGTCCTAGCCTTCTCAAAAGTGGGCTCAACGCTCGACGCTCGTCATGTATCTCGAGCAACACCCTAGATTTCTCACCAAGCTTGGGGCTCGATGCTCTATACTCGACGCTCGGCATGTACCTCGAGCAATGCCCTAGCTTTCTTACAAGCAATGGGGGCTCAGTGTTTGGCATGTATCTCGAGCAACGCCCTAGCTTTCTCATAAGTTATAGGGGCCTAAAGCTCGATATGTACAGCGAGCACAGCCTTAGCTTTCTCACAAGCTGGGGGCTCGATGCTCGACATGTACAGAGAGTACAGCTCTAGCTTTCTCACAAGCTATATGGGCTCGACGCCCAGCAAGTACCTCGAGCAATACCCTAGCTTTCTCACAAGCTGTAGGAGCTCAACGCTTTGCATGTACCTTGAGCAACGCCCTTAGCTTTCTCACCAAGCTTGGGGCTCGACACTCGACGTTTGGCATGCACCTCGAGAAATGCACTAGCCTTCTCACAAGAATGGGGGCTCGACGCTCGACTCTCGATGTTCGGTATGTACCTCGAGCAACTCCCTAGCCTTCTCACAAGCTTGGGGCTCGACGCATGATGCTCGATGCTCGATGCTCGACGTTCGACGCTCGATGCTCGATGCTCGATGCTCGTCATGTATCCCAAGAAACACCCTAGCTTTCTCATCGAGCTTGGGACTCGACAGTCGATGCTCAGCATGTACCTCGAGCAATGTCCAGGCTTTCTCACAAAGCTTGGGGGCTCGATGCTCGATGCTTGGTGCTCGAACCTCAACGCTAGGAACTCAACGCTCGACGCTCGCTCTCCAAGGGATTTTCCATCCTACCATCATAGCCTCTCTCCCCTCGAGAATGGCCTCACTTGTCGCTCTATGCCTCGACTCTACTGACGTTCGGCTCGACGCCAAACCCAGTTACTTCTCAGGGACTCAATAATCCATCTTCGCCAAATACTCCCCTCCGCTCTTCCTACAAAGATAAAACTACTCCTCCACAGCCGGTTTACACAGCCCTCCTAGAGTGAGGGGCTCCTGATATGGTATAAATGACTTAGCCCCATCAGGGCCATCAGATCTTTTCAGATTTTGCTCTCCTGTGATCATTAAGTCAAACAGGTTCAACGGGCTTCAGTCAGTTCAGGCCCACTGGCTAATGGGTCCGACTCTGTCCATTAAGGCCAGAGACCCGTTAGCCCTTGCCTATAAATACCAGACTCCCTCATTCATTCCAAAGGTAATAAAAATTTCTCCCCCTGAACCCTAGCTACTGTCGCTCTCAGGGACTGACTAGATCGTCGGAGGGCTTGTCGCCGGGAACTCTCCAGGTGTTTCTAGGTAGTGTACAAGTATCAAGATCCGAGCTGAGCCACCCACATCCGAGCCGAGCCACAACGATCTGATCCGAACACTCGGCCTCTACTTCTCTCCTGCTACCCCGAGCCGAACGCACAGTCCGAGGATCAGATCAACGCCAGTGTTGTCTTTTCCATTTCAAGAACTCACACCTGTTGTCCCCACACCCAAAAACGAGTAGCATCGGCAGTAATGGTCCTCCAACTTCAAACACATCTAATCTTATTTACTTTTGAACATAGGACCACCTAACCCTAAAAGGGAATCCCTAATAGTATTTGGCTTACATGATATGAATATGATGGAGACATGCAGCGTCCATTATTATCTTATTGCCAGTGGAATAATAGGCAAGCCATGCTCATTTGTTTCGCTTTCACTAGACCATGAGGTCCTACAATAGGGACAGGGTAAGACAATTGCGATCTTTGAGCAAAGACATGCTTGGTCAATCCAAAATCCTGCTGTATCAAATGTCTCTAACTATTTTCTTCATGGATATGTTTCAATACTTACGTAAAACTACAATTTAGTTGGCTGGTGTGTCTTGACTTTTGATATTCAGTGATGAAATTGAGTTGGAAATATGCCTCTAGTATACTCTCCGATGTGCAGTAATCATGGTTCAATGACGGTTGCATGCACTATGTTCATTGCATAATGGGTGAGAAACCAAGATTGAATAAAGCCTTAGTAATTAGATTTAGCCAACTGGATTTTATTCCAATCATGCGAACCAATTTAGAGATGTACTAGATAATCTCGAATCACTGAAATATAGGTCAGTCGACTCAGTCGGGGTTGAGATTGAATTTTGGATAGTTCTTGATATATATATTCAACCTATTGAGGTTCTCTTTTTAAATAATTTGGCAAATCCCCTCTAGGAAGCACGCTGTCGCCTACACTTGTTTCTCTCATTGTGCAATGTAACCGATGAGGAGGATGTTCGGATTTATATCTTGCATACTAGGTCCAAGTCAAGTTGAATATGAAGAGACGAAGCGAAAAGAGGAATCAAAGCAAAGAAAGATGTCAAAGAAGGTGTTGTTTGGCTGTGAAGAACATGAAGAGCATGGAAGTCAACCGCAACCATTTCAGGTGCTCTCTAGATGACCTAGACTTCAAACTAGTCGACCGCCACTTTGGGCAGTTGACCTGCAAGTGGCTGAGAAGCAGTTTATGGGCCGATTCTTTAGGAATTGTTTCGGCCCAAGTTTCTTCTCCAAGTTATATTGTACGACTCTCATCGCATAGCTATCTCTTCTGGTTTAGCAGATGATGAAGGATCAAGTCTACAACCTAGGGTTTTCTAGATCTCTATAGATAATAATAATGACCTCTATGAGAGGCAGTACTTCATTTGAGAGTTTTCCAATTGTTAGCAGCAGAGTATCTTATAGTGAGACTTGACAAATTGCTAGATTCTTGGTGAGAGTATATAACTCTTGTGTTGATATTTCTAATTGAATAATATCTCAGTTATATCTCTCCAGACTGGGGTATATTTTTTGTGCTATTGTGTTTGGTGTTGTCTATATTTTCTTTGTTGAGATTCGTAATTCAAATTCATTTAATTTAAAGGATTATAAGATAAGTAAGGAATTTGATATTTAGTTTAAAGTTTAAGTTAAATATAGTTTGATTATTAGTTAGTTTAGATAAATACTGGTTATGAATTATTAACAGTTGTAGATGTTGACTCTTAGTTTGGTGTGCACAAAACGTGCTCACTCATACTAATAAGTTTGAATTTAGTGTGTCGGATTTTCAGGATCAAGTAACAACAAAAAGAGATCCAAGAAAGATCCACAAATATACAAACAAGAAAAGTAATAAAGAATAATGACAAATACAAACAAAATACGAAGATATTCAAAAAGAGTCCTTGATTAATTGGTCCACAAGCAAAAGAGGAAGATATCAAGACCTGTATTTTTTCTTCCATTTTTGTGAGATTATAATTGTATAAGATTGATTAGAGAGGGATTAGTTTATGGTAAGAAAACAGGGTGGATTCGGAATAGACAGCGTGATACTGGTCGACCGCACTTCGTGACCGATCGACCGCATAGCAGTCGACCGCAACCTTGAGTTGTTTAAGGAGCAGTCGACCTTTCACCTCTCTACTTTACGTTAGAGAGCTGAACGGTCGACCGCACCAATATGACGGTCGACCGCTCCTTGTGCTGTGTATATTCTTGGAAAGTATCGTTTCTATTTTTGATCGATACACTTCTCCGTCTATTAATATTGACGAATCCAATGTGTCTTTTCACCCTAATTACTTCTGAGAAAACTTCTGAACTAATCCTTCATTTAATCAATCCAAGTGTGAGCGTTTATTTGGTTGTATTCTTTAGTCAAGATCATTAACGATCTTGGGTTTTTCCTTTCATTTCTATTCCACTTCGGTGAGATTGACGGGACTTAGATTAAAAGTTCTGTAGGTGTAATAGGTCTCTCGGTATGAATCCGAGAATCACTGTACAAGGGCTTTGAGTATAGTGGAACGCTTGTGGCGGAGAATTGCTACAAGTAGGTGGTGTGGACGTAGACCTGGGGGTCGAACCACGTTATATCGCTGCGTCATCTGTGTTTGCTTTTCTTATCACTCTTGCATTTACTTTACTTTATTTTAATTTTTTTTAATTCCGCATGATCACCCTATTCACCCCCCCTAGGGTGATCAACAGTGGTATAAGAGCGAGGTGCTTATAAAAAGCGTAAAAGTTTAAGCAAAAGGTCCAATGGCCGAAATCCCTCATTCCCAAAACTTGTACTCATCAGAGCCTTTCGTCTCCAATGGGACGAGTCTTACACGATCACCATTTTTTGATGAAAAATACTATGACGTCTGAAAAGTTCGTATGTCTCATTTTTTACAGATGCTCGGAGAAGAGGTATGGAATGTATGTATCAATAAAATAGAAATCCCAGTCAGCAATGGAAAAACGGAATTCACAAAGGCAGAGTTATCCCTCAAGACAGCAAATTCCAAAGTCACGACGGCTCTTCATATAGGGTTGAACAATGAAAAGCTAATGCGATGCGGGCGTAACTGCAAAATAGCCTACGAGATCTGGAACAATATGCTGAAGCGGCATGAAGGAACCGCTTCCGAGGTAAAAGCTAAAGTGAATTTGTGTTTCTATAAATTTGATGTGTTTCGCATGTTGCCAGTTGAAAATGTGGACCAAATGCTCGCCCGTTTCGATATCATTGCCCACGAGCTTGAGAGCTTGGGTAAGGTGCTTGATGATGACCGAAAGCTCGGAAAGCTCATAAGCTGTCTCACGCCAGAGTGGGACGTTAAGGCCGCAGCAATGAGAGACTCTCGAAGAGAAGAGATTCGACTACTATACATTTCAAGGAAAGTTAAAGACTTACGAGATAGAAAGATTGGAGACCAAAAGATATAGGTAAAATATCGGGATTGAACTAAAGACTAAGGAAAAAACATTGCACTAAAGGAAAAAAAGGCCCAACCATCAAAAGCTGAGTCAGATCATAAGGAGTCAGACGAGGACGTTGTGCTATTAACAAGATGATTTCGTAAGTACCTCAAACACAAAAAAATGGCAGGTATTAAGAAGAAAGGGAAAAGGAGAAGGAGGATGTGTGCTACAAGTGCAAGAAGGCCGGACACATCCGTGCAAACTGCCCTATTCAACAAGACAGAAACAGGGACCACTATCGCTCAAATCCAAGTCAGAAAAAAGAAGGCGCTAAAAGCAACTTGGCCAGACTCGGATTCAAGTGAGGAAGAGCAAGGTTACGACAACATCGGCTTTATGGCTCTTGAGAGTGGTGATGTGCAATCACCTTCTCAAGAAGAGGTAATTAAAAAACCAACTTATGATGAACTTGTAGATATGTGTAATGGTTTAAAAGACTATGCAAAAAAACTAAGTTGTGAACTTAGGCAATATAAACAAAATTCTAATGAAATACATGACGCTTGCATAACAAAAAATTACAAACTGAAAAATAAGAATGTCCTAATTTTTAAAAAACTTCAGTCATGTCAAAAAGATCATGATGTTTTGCTAGAAGAAAATGAGTGTTTAAAACAACAAATTTGTGAATCGCTAGCAAAACATTATGATCACTTAAGAGAGAGTCAGTAGAAATCTGTTTATATTGCCAAGCTCACAAATGACTTAAATGAATATAAAAGAAAATTTGATGAAGTAGTGGAAGGATGTAATGAAGCCCTTAAACAAAATAGTATTCTTGATACCACACTAGATACTCTTCGTTGGAACACAAAAAACGTTGAGATAACTAGAAAAAGATTATGTAAAAAGGTAATTGAGCTTGAAAAAATTATTGAAAAGCATGAAGGGCCCAATTACCTTATTACAAAAGATTCAAGATCCTATCATGATAATTGAGAGCTTGGTTACGAAGAGCCAATACCTCATCAAAAACCATCATGTCATACACACTTGTATAAAAATTAACACAATCACAAAACAAATATAAATCATACAAGTGTGCATGACCCAAGGCATAGTCGAATCACATGTCATTTTTGCTGTAGATTTGGGCATATTCCTTATAACTGTTGACTAAAAAGGAATACTAATCTTGTGTGGGTGAGAAAGGATAAAAATGTAGGTTCAAAACAAAATTGGACACGCAAAATTATGCCTACTAATCTTGATGTAGGTACCTCAACGCATCAAGACTAAAGATTGATGGTACCTTGATAGTGGATACTCAAATCACATGACTGGTGACAGCATATATCTTTCATCACTATCAAGGGAGAAGGGAAAGGACATCATCTTTGGAGATAATAGCACTGATCAAACTATTGGTAAAGGTAAAATTAACTTTGGTTCCTCATGCTCCATTGAGGATGTTCCATTGGTAAGAGATCTAAAGCATAACTTAATTAGTGTTAGCCAACTATGTGGTAAAGGGTACACTGTTAATTTTGATTAAAATACATGTACTGTACTAGATAACAATAAATCTTATTTACCTTTTGCTAACAGATGCAACAATGTATATGTCATAAGTTCAAATGAATTAGCACGGGAAAGTATGAAATGCTTTGTCGTACAAAATGAGAAAGGATGGATATGGCATCGAAGGCTTGGTCACACGGCCATGGACAATCTTAACAAACTCGTAAGCAAGGAGCTTGTGAGAGGAATCCCCAAAATCAAATTTGAAAAAGACAAACCGTGTGAGTCATGCCAATTTGGTAAGCAGACGAAAAGTTCTCACAAATCAAAGAAAATGGTATCAACTTCTAGACCCCTTGAACTCTTACACATGGATCTTTTTGGTCCATCACGAACACGTAGTAATGGTGGTGCACGATATGCTTTTGTAATTGTTGATGATTATAGTAGATTTACTTGGGTTGACTTTTTGCCACAAAAAGATGACACAGTATATGTATTTCAAAAATTATGTCGTGGAAAATGAGAAAAGCCTCACCATTGTTACTATTCGTAGTGATCATGGTGGGAAATTTCAAAATAAACTTTTCACATCATTTTGTGACAAAAAAGGAATAAAACATGAGTTTGCATGTCCTCGCACTCCCCCAACAAAATAGAGTTGTTGAAAGGAAGAATCGATCTCTTCAAGAAATAGCACGTACCATGCTTAGGGAAAAAGATTTACCTAAATTATTTTGGGCAGATGCTGTCAATACATCATGTTATACCATAAACCAAGTATTCATTTGAAAATATCTTGATAAAACTCCTTTTGAATTATATTATGGCAAAATTTCCAACCTAAGCTACTTCTGTGTCTTCGGATGCAAAGTATTCATTTTAAATACCCTTTATAACTTGGGAAATTTTGATTATAAATGTGATGAAGGTGTTTTACTAGGATATTCTCTTAGTAGCAAAGCATATCATGTATTCAACAAAAGAAGATGCACAATTCAGAAATCTATTGATGTTATTTTTGATGAAACTAATCCCTACTCCAAAGAAATATTACATGTTGTTGATGATGATGAGACAGGGGTCCGTGTTGAAAAGAAATAGGTTCATATTGAAGTAGAACCACAAGCAAATGATCAAAATCAAGTGGTGCTTCAAGACAAAGATGAACCTAAAATCCAAATCAATGAGATTCATACACAACAAATTGATGCCATGGAAGATGAAAATATACAATATCAGGGCTCCACAAGTGAGAAACGTCCCGCATGGAAAATCAATTCTAGTCATCCACCATCTCTTATACGAAGTAATATGTCAAAAGGGGTAACTACTCGCACTCAAGCTCAAAATTTTATGTGTTTTACCGCTTTCGTTTCCATACTTGAACCTAAGAACATTAAGGAGGCCTTGCAAGATAATGATTGGATCATTGCAATGCAAGAAGAACTTAATCAATTCAAACGGAATCAAGTATGGAGACTTGTTCCTCGCCCTCACAATAGGACTATACTTGGCACTAAGTGGGTGATTAGGAACAAGGTAGATGAATCCGGTTAAATCACTAGGAATAAGGCCCGTCTTGTTGCACAAGGTTATAATCAACAAGATGGTGTAGATTTTGATAAAATTTTTGCACCAGTTGCTAGGCTTGAAGCCATTCGTATTTTACTTGCTTTTGCTGCATATATAGATTTTACTCTTTTTCAAATGGATGTTAAAGTGCATTTTTAAATGGATTTATTTCAGAAGAAGTTTATGTGGCACAACCACCAGGATTCACTGATCCCACACACCCAAACCATGTTTTCCAGCTTGATAAAAGCTCTTTATGGTTTGAAGCAAGCCCTTCGTGCTTGGTATGAACGGCTGAGTTTGTTTCTTCTTCACATAGGCTTTTCTAAAGGAAAAGTAGACATTATACTATTTATAAAGCATGTTTTTAAAGATATTTTAATCGTTCAAATTTATGTTGATAATATTATATTTGAATCCACTAATGAAAATCTTTGCAAGGAGTTTTCAAAGCAAATGCAGTATGAGTTCGAAATGAGTATGATGGGAGAACTCACGTATTTCCTTGGACTTCAAATACTACAAAGAAAGGATGACATATTTATAAACCAATCCAAGTACGCAAAAGAACTTGTTAAAATGTTCGGACTTGAAAATGCTAATGCTTATAAAACTCCGATGGCCACTACCACTAAGCTATCCAAAGACAAATCTGGTAACAATGTTGATATTTCTACTTACAGAGGAAAGATCGATAGTTTACTTTATATTACTGCATCCTGTCCTGATATTATGTTTAGTGTATATTTATGTGCACGTTTTCAATTGTGTCCCAAAGAATCACATTTGGTTGCCGTTAAGCATATCATTCGATATCTCAAAGGCATACCAAATACTAGTCTTTGGTACTCGAAAAATAGAAATTTTTCTTTTGTAGGATGCTCGGATGCAGATTATGCCGGGAGCTTGACAGATAGAAAGAGCACTAGTGGTACATGTCACTTCTTGGGCGACTGTCTTGTCTCGTGGGCATCCAAGAAACAAAATTCTGTTACTTTCTCTACTGCCGAAGCTGAGTATATTGCGGCAGGATCCTGTTGTGCGTAGGTATTATGGATGAAACATACTCTTGAGGATTATAAGGTATTCTTTGATCATATTCCAATAAAATGTGCAACACTAGCACCGTTCATATGACCAAAAATTCATATGACCAAAAATTCTGACCAACACAGTTGCATGAAACACATTGATATTAGGTATCATTTCATTAAAGATCACTTTCAAAAGGGGGGCATTTTATTTGAGTATATTTCGACTGAGTCGCAACTTGCTGATATTTTTACAAAGCCTTCAGACGAAAAATGTTTTTACTTCTTGAGAGGAGCATTGAATGTTATTGATTTTTCCTCCTAATTTTTTTTTGTGGGTCGGTCGACTGTGCGGTCGACCGGCTCAGTCTCGGTTTTGATTAATTTTCATCTCGATTAAACTTTTGCTTATTGAGATTGACCGTACGGTCGACCGTTTTGCCCTTTGTGGGTTCTATTGTTTTTGCGGTCGACCGGCATGCTCTCTGGAAATTTTTTGAAAAAATTGCAGTATGCGGTCGACCGGTTCTCTCTCTGGATTATATTGTCAAAATCTTATAAAATTAATGTTCCTCTCTCAAAATTTTGATTTTTTTTGTTGCTTTCATGTGTATTGGGGAGAATCTTAAATCTATGATATTATGAAGAGCTCTCACTGTATAGCAAAGAGTCTTGTTATCAACGGTATCATGTAAGAAGATTCTCTTCCCTTTCTTTTACAAGATTGTATTCATTGTAATTTCATAAAATATTTTTCTCTTTGGTGTTTTCATTGATGATTTGGTCTACGAACTTTCCAATGCTTATTTTATTTATGTCTCCTCTATTTATCCCCTCTTGGTGTGTTCCAAAAGGGGGAGAATTATTTTTAAGAATGTTTTCAAAATGTTTTCTCCTTATTTCATAAGTTTTCAAATCATTTCATGAACAACCATATATATTACTATCACCCCTTTCTTATATTTGTTCTTTAAATTCTGTATTACAGGGAGCATTATATTAAGGGGGAGTATTCACTCTATTAAAAGCCTTATTTATATGAAAATCTGTATTACAGGATGTGCTAAATTCATGGGGAGTATTCATATGTTGTGTTTTAAATTTTCAAACATTCATGCATATTTTGTTCACACCAAAAGGAGGAAATTGTTGACTCTTAGTTTGGTGTGCACAAAACGTGCTTACTCATACTAATAAGTTTGAATTTAGTTTGTCAGATTTTCAGGATCAAGTAACATAAAAAAGAGATCCAAGAAAGATCCACAAATATACAAACAAGGAAAACAATAAAGAATAGGGTTTTTAACGTGTATGCCCCTAACAAATATGCTAATATCATATATGTCCTTCAAAAATGTGTATTTTCATATATACCCCTAACAATATGAGCTTATTTCTTATTTACCCCTAAAAGTTGCCTCAAACTGCATGTATTTGAAACTTATAAGATTGGTAGTGAATTTGGCTAGAAAACATGATGAAGAAGATGAAATAATAAAGATGTACTGTAAATTTGTCAATTTATTGAGAAAATTGAAGAAAAATTGAGAAAGATTGATGTGTTTCAATTGGTTTTATAGACGATTCAGTTTATAAAAAGTAAGAAGAATAAGCTTAACTAGTAGAGGAAGAGTATTTCAGTTATTTTACATAAAATCTATTAAACATAGCTGTATATTTCATAAATTTTTATGTTTTTAAAGTAGTTTTAACTTTAGGGATAACTAAGAGGTTGGATACACATTATTAGGGGTAAATGTGAAAATACACATTTGTGAGGGGTATATGTGATATTCACATATTTGTTAGGGACATACATGTTAAAAACCCTAAAGAATAATGGCAAACACAAGTAAAAGAGAAAGATATTCAAAAAGAGTCCTTGATTAATTGGTCCACAAGAAAAAGAGGATGATATGAAAACTTGTATTTTTTCTTCCATTTTCGTGAGATTATAATTGTATAGGATTGTTTAAAGAGGGATTAGTTTATGGTAAGAAAACAGGGCGGATTCGGAATAGATAGTGCGATACCAGTCGACCGCACTTCGTGAACGGTCGACCGCATAGCAGTCGACCGCAACCTTGAGTTATTTGAGAAGCAGTCGACCTTTCATCTCTCTACTTTATGTCAGAGAGCTGAACGGTCGACCTTTCACCTTTCACCTATTCACGCCCCAGGGTGATTCACAGTAGACAATTGGAGTTTGATTGCAACTTGATGATGTCATCATCATCATCATTATATGCCTATTAATAAGTTGAGAGACTTCATATGTATCGAGAAAAATAATTTAGATTTTAATAAAGTTCGAGAATAGTTTGTTTGCTGGTATATTCTCTTTCATCTGTTTAATGAATTTTGGTTTGTAAAAAGAGTTCATTGGATTCCTAGCTAGTTAACTGAAATCAAGTCAAACTCTAAAGGACTTTTTTCTTTTTTTATATTCCTTCATGTGTAATTACTGGTAAAGTGGAATATATTCAACAAAACAAAAAATTTGAAAGATAAACTGTAAATGCCTTCGACTCTCAATTAGTACCCTAATTCGCCAACATGATAACCTAAGAAAATCTAACCCCTATTAGGGCATGAATTACCTGATATATTTGTTAATGCCTTAAATAGAAAGAAACTAATAGGAAACATTAGAAAGCTTATAGTTAAAGCTACACATTTGATTAATTCTATGTTCCTTTCATTCAAATTATGTTCCATGTACTCAACTTTAACCCCAAGAAAAGAATCTTCTAAAATCATTGAGGGTAAACTATTATAAAGAAATTTAGCTAAAAGTTTTTCCATGATAATAGAATCCCCCTAAACAACAAGAATGTGGAATAATTGCCTCAAATATAGAATGGGAAAAAGGGTTTAATAAAGCTCAGTAGTGTTGAACTTAGTGGGATATGTATTCCATGAGATTAAATTAGATAAGGATACTTTGGGCCAAAGCCTTCATCGATGACACGGGAATATCACGTGGGGTGTTTGCTTTTGCATAAGCAATTCTATTCCACTGTATCTTTCATGCTTAATCTTTAAAATCCGTTTAAATGAGCAACGTCTTAGACCAAATTAGAAAGGTGTAAAGCACCCACTTGGGTTGCAAATCTGATGCAGTCTTAGGAATAGTCTACTAGGATAGGATTTGGGTAGGATCCTACAAGATCAAGTAGGATTTTGTGGAATCTTAGTAATTGTCCAATTCCACTATCCATGTATGTAGACAGGTTTTCGAAGATCCTAGATGACTCACTTGTGAATCAAACAACTTTTAAAGGATCCAATACTCGAAAATTTGAGTAGGAAACTAAACTAGTGTTGCTGCTGATTTTGGTGTCGGAGCAAACAGATTAATTTATAGATTCTTGAGAAAAAATAAATAAGGCAAACATGTTGACCTGTTGACCTTCACCAACGTTCCGACGGTCTTTTCAGTAATCAAGAAGATTATGAAAGAACTTTATGTGAAAAAAAATTGATTACCTTCTTATGGTGGTGGAGAGGGATTTTTATAGTCGCCTTGGGATCCGTTTCGAGATAAGAACAAATCTCTACTTCCCGGTGTGGATGATGAGAAGTGGTTAAAATCACATCTTAGGGATAATTATGAATCTGAATTCTTCTTTATTCTTCTAACTGGTTTTTAATGGGTTGGGACCCGTACCCAGTAAGACAGATCCGTTTATGGGTTACTGGTCTTTGAAGAAAGATCCAGTCCCTATTTCAGACCCGTTTGTAAGTTAAATTACCATTTTACTCCTGAGAGCTTTAAGATTCATGTCCGATTTGAACGGTCCCGATTTAATCCCAATTTTAGCCATATCACGAACCCCCCACTTCTAAAGACTGAGTTTAACAGCCTTTGAGGAGTAATATGTTGTTCTAATGGCATATGAGATTTTATAGGAGTTCTCGGGGGAGTTGGATCTAGCTCGGGGTGTAACGGTGTTATTCTGAGCTTGTAAAATACCCAAAGTTATTCTCAGATTTTTCTAAAGTTTTTCCAATTTTTAATCATTTTTTTGATTTTTTTATTCAATTTTCGAATTAAATAATTAATTATCTAAAAATTTAATTAATTATTCTAATTTAATAATTATTAATTTCAGAATTTAAAATTATTTTCTGAATTTAATAATGATTTTTAGAATTTTTTATTATTTTTATTATTTTTAATTAATTTTTCAGATTTTTAAATAATTAATTCAATATAATAAATCAATAAATAAATAAATACCTGATTAATCGTGGCCGTTGATCTTGATCGGACGTGCATCGTGAGCGAAGCATTTTTCCCTATAACCAGTTCGGAAACCCTTCTGTGCGGCAAAGGCGGCAAGCAATCAGCCAAAGCTACAGCGATCCTTTACTGTGTTTTCCCCTAAAATGATCGAAAACGCGTCCGTGCAGCATAGGCGGCGAGCGATCGGTGAAATCTGCAGCGATCCTTTGCTGCGTTTCCCCTAAAATGATCTGAAACACGTCTGTGCGGCAAAGGTGGCGAGTGCGCATCGAGCGCGACAAGAGAGGCTGGCGATGATGGTGAGGCTAGGCAGAGTGGCGTGTGGTCGCTTTGACTCGGAGATGAGCTCGGTGGTGGAGCGCTACGATGGTGGTGTCGAGGTTGAGCTTCGTCGAAGTTCAGCGAGGAGGGAACGTTCGGCGTTGGGTTTCTCGAACTCGGAGGTGGTGAAGTAGTCTCCTCGACATTGGAGGCGAGCTCGGGGGTGTCGAGGATGATGATGGAGCTCAACGAGCTGGACGATGGAGGTCCGCTGGAGGAGACGTTGGTTTTTCGAGCTCGGCAAGCCATGGGTTCGATGGAGGAGAGTAGAAGAGGAGCCCGGCGAATGGTCTGTTGATTCTTGATTTTGATGATCACAACACACTGCACATGTATCTATGCTAAACTTACAGGTGCTATACAAAGGAACTACTATTATACAGCTGAACAAATGATCAAGCACAAAAGCTCCAAATAAGAGACAATGGCCAAAGCTTCGCTCAAAGACTCAAGACTCAAGACAAGACTCAAAGACTCAAGATTCAAGACTCAAGACTTCAAGCTCAAATGTGTCAAATTGTTGTGTCTTGTAAAACATTGTATTTTTATTTTTGTTGAGTCTTAGTCTGATTGTAAAGCCTTGTCACACACACATACACTCACTACTTTCATAAATGTGAGTTTTTCAAAAACAACAAAAGAGTCAAAACAGTTTGATATAATTTAACTGTTGAGTACCAGTCGACTGATACCTCTGGCAGTCGACTGACAAGTACAAAACTGTTTAAATTTATTCAAACACTGACCAGTCGACTCATATGGCAACCCAGTCGACTGTTCGAGTGCTTTTGACCGTTTTCTGTTTTCAAAATCAATTTTTCAAAATCAAAAGCTAAAGATCCGTTGGTTGACAGTTGGAATAACTGTCCCCCAACATCCAGGAGATCAAACTCTATAAATAGAGTTCAGATCTCACTGAAAAGATCTTACAACAACTTTTTAAAAGATACCGAGCACTCTTTGAGAAATTTCAAGTGAAAAGTGAGAAAAAGCTTTCAAGTTTAAATTCTCTGGTTCTCTACACTTAGTCCAGTATAGCAACAATTTCGTTCTAGACTGGCTATAGAAGTCGACCTTGTTTTAGCCACGTGCAACAACACAATACACCAACAAGGCTATAGGTTGACTGTAAAGTTTCTCTTGTTTCTTTTGCTCTCGGTTGGAGAGTGTTTTAGACTCTAGGTTGTAGAGTCGGTTTGTTTCACTCTTGGTAGTAGAGTGGGTCTGCTTTCTCTGGTTGAGAGAAAGGACTACGGGTTAGACAAGGTTGTTGTCTTAACGCCGTAGGGTATTCTTGTAAACTTGTTTCAAGAATAGTGGAAATCTCAAGTGGGTTGCTTGGGGACTGGATGTAGGTCGGGAGGACCAAACCAGGATATATCTTGTGTACTCTGTGATTGGTTGTCTTGATTTTGCATTTACTTTTGTTTATTTAAGTTCTGTAAAACTTGTCTGGACAGTCGACTCCTTGATCTATCAGTCGACTGGTCAGTCTCGTATAAGTTGTATTTTCATTGTGTCTTCAGTCGCCTGTCTCATCTATAAGTCGATTGCTCAGAGTTATTGTTTTTGCTTTAATTTGGTCATTTCAGTCGACTGGTTCACAACCAAGTCGACTGCACCGAAGAAAATTTCCACAGTTTTTTATTAACACTATTCACCCCCCCTCTAGTGTTTGTTGTCTCGCCTACAGGATCCAACACTTGGTATCAGAGCAAGGTTACAGGCTATGGCAACTACTTCAAATACAAATCAGTACCATGAAGGCCAATCTACACAACGGCCACCGCTATTCGATGGAACTAACTACAATTATTGGAAGTGCCGAATGAGAATCTACCTCCAATCAATCAACTACGAGATATGGAAAATGACAGAGACGGAATTCACTGCCCCTACCATTCCATATGCACAATGGAATGATGATCAAAAGAACCAAACGATGAACAATGCCAAAGCAATGAATGCCTTATTTTGTGCACTCACTCCAGAATGGGAGAAGAAGACCACGGCAATAGAGGAAGCAAATGACTTGTCACAACTTTCTCTTGAGAATCTTGTGGGCAATCTCATGGCATACGAGGTCCAACTTGAAGATCGAAAGAAGGATACAGAATCACACCAAGCAAAGAAGAAATCATTGGCTTTTAAAGCCATGACAGATTTAGAAGATGAGGAAGAAGATGAAGAGAAGATAGCAATATTCACTCGAAGATTCAAAAAATTCTTAAAGAAGGGTAAGTTTAATTCTAAAAATAGAGATTCTAATGACCCTCCTACATGTTTCAGGTGCAATAAAACAGGACACATGAAGAAGGATTGTCCCTTGAAAATGCAAAGAACAAGGGAAAATCATCCAACTTCAAAAAGGATAAATATTCAAAGAATAAGTTTGCCAAGAACAAGAAGGCCTATCAAGCTACATGGGATGATAATGATTCATCTTCCGAAGAAGAAACGGATGAAAACAATGAAGTGGCAAACATGTGCTTCATGGCTTCACAAGATCATGTAAGTAATGATTTTGAATCGGAAGATTTACTTGATGCACTTAATGAAATAATTCAAGAATTAAAAATAGAAAAGATTAGAGTTAAGAGTCTAGAAAAAGTTAATCAAACACTTTCTCAAGAAAATCTTAACCTTGATAAGAAAGTGAAATCTTTAAATTCTCGCATTGCAAATTTAGATACTGATCTTGAAACTCTCAAAAAGAGTTATGAAGAGATATCAAAGAACGTATCTAATTTTAACAAAGGCAAAGAGAATTTAAATGATGTCCTTCATCATCAAGTAAAATCTAGTCAAAAATATGGTCTTGGTTTTAAAAATTCATTTGTGAAAGAGTCTCCTGCTAAAAACACTAGTAGAAATAAATCAGCATCTATTTCTAGTGTTACACACAAGTTGTATGAATTTTTTGAAAAACCTAAGGTTGTCAATGTGAGTGATAAAAGCAGGACTAATGTTCGGTTAAGTCGACTGAGCCAATCTACCAGTCGTCTGTCCAGAGGAATTGAATCTCATTCAACGAGAACAAAACCTCATATTAGTCGACCTAGTGTACCATCAAGTCGACTGACTCACACTAGCAGTCAACTGAAGGACACTGTTAAGTCGACTGGACAGAACAAGGTTGTATGGGTTCCAGTCAGCTTAAATAAGAATGATAGAATTGCTTATATTAACTCATATGTTTTAACTGTGTGTAATTATATTAATTATATTCCTGCTTATGGAGGAAGATCAAACTCTTCATGGGTTTGGTTTCCCCCAAACTAATGTGTTTTGGACCCAATAAAAAGGGTACCATATTTACCTTAAATTTTTTATAGGTACCCAAGAAAGAACGCTGGATACTAGACAGCGGGTGTTCAAAACATATGACAGGACATGCCAACCTTTTATCCACCATTCAAAGCATAGATGGAGGAACTGTCACCTTTGGAGATAACAACAAAGGCAAAGTCATAGGAATTGGCATGGTCGGTAAAATATCTAACCCAACCATAGAAAATGTATTATTAGTTAGTGGTTTAAAGCATAATCTTTTAAGCATTAGTCAATTATGTGATAAAGGGTATAAAATAGTTTTTGAAAGAGATGCATGTTTGATTTATGATTCCACTATGCAAAATGTTATTTTTCAAGGTTTTCGTAAAAATAATATTTATGAATTGTGTTTAAATGCAATTGAATTTTCAAATGATTTTTGTTTAATAGCCTCTAACAATGAATCTTGGCTATGGCATAGAAGATTTGGACATGTGAACATAAAAAATTTCTCAAAATTATCTAAATATAACCTAGTTAAAGGACTGTCAAAACTATCCTTTAAAAAGGATAAGTTATGTGATGCATGTCAACTAGGAAAACAAATCAAATCCACTTTTAAAACAAAAGAAGTAATTTCTACTAGTAGGCCGCTCGAATTAATTCATATGGATTTATTTGGCCCTGCTAGAGTTGCTTCTTTAAATAAAAGTAGATATGTATTTGTTTTAGTAGACAATTTTTCAAGATTCACCTGGACATTCTTTTTAAAACATAAAAATGATGCTTTTGATGAATTTGCATATTTTTGTAAACGTATTCAAAATCAAAAATCACTAACCATAGTCACTATTAGAAGTGATCATGGTGGAGAATTTGAAAATGAGACATTTACAGAATATTGCAACAAGAATGGTATAACACATTCATTTGCATTTCCTAGAGCTTCACCACAAAATGGAGTGGTTGAACGGAAGAATAGGACTTTGCAAGAATGCGCACGTACTATGCTTGTTGAAAGCAATTTACCAAAGCACCTTTGGGCTGAAGCTGTTGCTACAGCTTGTTATGTTTTAAATAGGATTCTTATAAGACCTAAGCTAAAGAAGACTTGTTATGAGTTATTTTATAACAAAATTCCTAAAGTCTCTTACTTTAAGACATTTGGTTGTAAGTGTTTTATTCTAAACACAAAAGATAATCTAGACAAATTTGATCCTAGATCTAATGAGGGTATCTTTTTAGGATACTCAAATAGGAGTAAAGCATATAGAATTTTTAATAAGTCTACAATGACTATTGAAGAATCAATGCATGTTTCATTCGATGAATCTCTGCCTTCATCAACTTTAAATAAAGATGATGAAATTGATTCATCACCTTCAGATAATGTGATTAAATCTTTAGAACAAACTAATCTGACTGATATGTCGACTGATAAGGACTTCCAGTGGACTGAAGTAAAGCAGTCGACTGAAGAACCTGTCCAGTCGACTGATCCTATTGTGATATCTTCAACTTTACCAAAGTCATTTGTTGAAGTTAAAAATCATCCTTATGACTTAATAATTGGTGACATCTCCCATGGTATTCAGACACGTTCACATGTTAATATGATTTCTCATACAGCATTCTTGTCGGATTTTGAACCGAAAAATATACAAGAAGCTTGTGAGAATGAATATTGGATGAATGTCATGCAAGATGAACTAAACCAATTTATAAGGAATGATGTATGGGATTTAGTTCCACGACCTCCTGATCAGACTATTATTGGTACCAAATGGGTATTTAAAAATAATTTAGATGAATCAGGACAAGTTGTAAGGAACAAGGCTAGATTAGTTGCTCAAGGATATAATCAAGAAGAAGGTATAGATTTTGATGAAACATATGCTCCTGTTGCTAGACTAGAATCTATTCGTATTTTATTATCTTTTGCTTATTTTATGAATTTTATACTTTATCAAATGGATGTTAAAAGTGCCTTCCTTAATGGGTTTATTAAAGAAAATGTTTATGTTAAACAACCACCAGGTTTTGAACATGAACAATTTCCAGATCATGTTTATAAATTGAAAAAGGCTTTATACGGTCTTAAACAAGCACCTCGTGCTTGGTATGATCGTTTGAAAACTTTTCTTTTAGAAACAGGATTTGAAATAGGTAAAGTAGACACTACATTGTTTATCAAAAGAGTTAAGAATAATATCTTAATCATACAAATATATGTTGATGATATAATTTTTGGTTCTACTAATAATAATCTATGTCAAGAGTTTGCTAATACCATGAAAAACGAATTTGAGATGAGTCACATGGGTGAACTCAATTATTTCCTTGGACTTCAAATTAAACAGTCCTCAAGTGGCATATTTATCAATCAAGAAAAATATGCAAGGAATTACTCAAACGTTTTAACATGGATAGTACTAGTAGTAAATCCACACCTATGGCTACTACTACTACTCTTGACAAAGATATATTAGGTAAGAGTGTTGATCAAAAACTCTATCGAGGTATGATTGGTTCACTCTTATATATTACTGCAAGTAGACCAGATATTATGTTCAGCGTATGTTTATGTGCTAGATATCAATCTAGTCCTAAAGAGTCATTTAAAAGCTGTGAAACGAATTTTAAGATACATTAAAGGCACGTCTGAATATGGTTTATTTTATCCACGCACCGATAATTTTCAACTTCTGTCATATAGCGATGCTAATTTTGCTGGAAGCAAAACTGATCGCAAGAGTACTAGTGGTACATGTCACTTTTTGGGACATTCCATAGTCTCTTGGTGCAGTAAAAAGCAAAATTCTGTGTCCCTATCAACCACAGAAGCTGAGTATATCGCTGCAAGTTTGGCATGTGCACAAATCTTTTGGATGAAACAAACTTTATTAGATTATGGTATTTCATTTAAAAAGCCTTCAATTATGTGTGATAATACCAGTTCAATTAATTTATCTAAAAATCCGATTCAACATTCACGTACGAAACATATTGATATTCGACATCATTTTCTACGTGATCATGTTTTAAAAGGAGATATATCTTTAGACTTTATCTCTACTGATAAACAAGTAGCAGACATATTTACCAAACCCCTTAAAGAAGATACTTTCATTAACTTAAGAAGAGAACTTGGAATATGTGATTTTATTGATATTTGTTGAAAATTATTTCTGTTAAGTCGACTGTGTTCTTGAGTAAGTCGACTGTACTGTACTTTAAAACATATCTATTTTTTTCTCTGATCAGTCGCCTGGTCCTGATGACAGTCGACTGTTCAATAGACATATAAAATTTAGTTTCTTCTCGACTAAGTCGACTGATATACCCTACCAGTCGACTGTCGCGAGTTCAAATGTCTTCAGCGACTATTCATCGCAGCTTTTGAGATAAACATCTCTTCACTTTTTCACCTGTGACCTCTTATCTCAGCCGTCGATCTCTATTCTCTCAATCTCAGCCCTCTATTCTTGGTTAAAAACCCCTTTTTCACCGCCCCCTTCTTCACAGCCTTCATCTTCCATTTTTTTTACTGTTATCCCCAAATCTCAAACCCTAAGGAGAGAAGAAGATCAATTCCGAAGAGTCGACTGCCGCATCTTCTGCAGCCGCTGATCTTCATCTCTTATCTTGCTGTCTTCCCTGATTGGTATAATCTCATCTCTTGCATTTTTCTTAATGGCACCTAAAAGATCCAAGAGATCTCATGAGGCTAGTTCCTCTCAAGATTACTCTCAATACTTGTTGAAACCGGATCTTCTAGAATGTTGGCAATTGATGTGTAGCATTATCATTTTCCCGGGTCGGTTTGTTAACTTTAATGATTTGGATAGGTTTAATCTAGTACCCCTATTCCAAAATTGTAGCCTTTATGAATATCTTTCTCTTGCTAACCAACCCGATTATTATCCACAATTAATCTATCTCTTTTATACAAATATGAGAGTTGTCCAATTAAGAGATGGAAATATTGTGATTCGCTCCTCCGTTAAAAATACCTAGATATCTCTCACACCCGAGAGAATCAATCAAGTAATGGGTATTGATAACGAAGAACTTGACTTAAGTGACATAGTCCTTGATGACTTTTCTATCTTATCTAAAATATTTTTACCTAATCAAGGACCCCCAATGACAAGCAAAAATATAACTCCTGTTGCAAAATTAGTTGCACGAATATTAGCTTATAACATTCTTCCTAAAAGAGGAAGTTATGATCAATATTCACTAGAATTGCAACAAGCTGTTTATGCCATCTTTGGTAAAATAGCTATAAATTAGGGTCGTGTCATTTTTTCTAAGCTCCAACAACATCATGTTCATTTTCTACCTTTTGGAGGTCTTCTCACTAGAGTCTTTACTGCTTATGATATTGATCTCGACTCCGAGACCAATGTCGTTAAGCACTATGACTGCTTCGATCGTGCTAGTTTAGCACGTATGAAGCTTCTTGATCCTCCTCCTAGTACAACCCCTAGGTCTCCTCCACTCTCTCAAGTTCCTTTGGGTTCTACCTCTAGACCTTCTAGACCCTCTGCCTCTACTAGTTCAGACCTACCTTAAGCTAACTATGAGAATCCAGCTACTCTCTATGAATGTGTCAACTATCTTATGAAACATTCACAGACTATCGATTCTCAGATTCACATTCTTGATTCCAAACTTGATACCCTTGATTCCAAACTTGATCATCTCACTGCTCTCTTCCAAACTCAATTTCCTCCTCCTTCTCATGCTGCCGATGAAGACTAAGACGAGGACAATTGAAGACTTTTATTTTTTCGCTATTTATGTAATTTTCTATTTTATTTTGTCTTAATGAACTTATTTATGTATGAGAACATTTCTTAATTTCTTTCTATGTTTTTGTAATGCACAAGACTGTTTATTTTGTGTTTTTTGTTGATGACAAAGGGGGAGAGATATCCTCTTAAGTCTCTTAAGTATTTGATGCTGTGTATTGAAAATATCTCTGGTCAGTCGACTGGCTACAGGCATATAAGTCGACTGCTGCATCTGTGATTATTATTTGTGATTGTGATTTTACTATGTATGTGTTTTCGGATCAGTCGCCTGATATACTTTTAAGTCGACTGATACATGCTTTAAAGATACATTTTTATCTGTATGCATGATGTGTTTTTAATAGGGGGAGCATATCATTACTATGCTTGTATATTATTCATTATTATCAGCTATTGTGTTGTCATCATCAAAAAGGGGGAGAATGTTGATTCTTGATTTTGATGATCACAACACACTGCACATGTATCTATGCTAAACTTACAGGTGCTATACAAAGGACCTACTATTATACAGCTGAACAAATGATCAAGCACAAAAGCTCCAAATAAGAGACAATGGCCAAAGCTTCGCTCAAAGACTCAAGACTCAAGACAAGACTCAAAGACTCAAGATTCAAGACTCAAGACTTCAAGCTCAAATGTGTCAAATTGTTGTGTCTTGTAAAACATTGTATTTTTATTTTTGTTGAGTCTTAGTCTGATTGTAAAGCCTTGTCACACACACATACACTCACTACTTTCATAAATGTGAGTTTTTCAAAAACAACAAAAGAGTCAAAACAGTTTGATATAATTTAACTGTTGACTACCAGTCGACTGATACCTCTGGCAGTCGACTGACAAGTACAAAACTGTTTAAATTTATTCAAACTTTGACCAGTCAACTCATATGGCAACCCAGTCGACTGTTCGAGTGCTTTTGACCATTTTCTATTTTCAAAATCAAAAGCTAAAGATCCGTTGGTTGACAGTTGGAATAACTGTCCCCCAACGTCCAGGAGATCAAACTCTATAAATAGAGTTCAGATCTCACTGAAAAGATCTTACAACAACTTTTTAAAAGATACCGAGCACTCTTTGACAAATTTCAAGTGAAAAGTGAGAAAAAGCTTTCAAGTTTAAATTCTCTGGTTCTCTACACTCAGTCCAGTATAGCAACGATTTCGTTCTGGACTGGGTATAAAAGTCGACCTTGTTTTAGCCACGTGCAACAACACAATACACCAACAAGGCTATAGGTTGACTGTAAAGTTTCTCTTGTTTCTTTTACTCTCGGTTGGAGAGTGTTTTAGACTCTAGGTTGTAGAGTCGGTTTGTTTCACTCTTGGTAGTAGAGTGGGTCTGCTTTCTCTGGTTGAGAGAAATGACTACGGGTTAGACAAGGTTGTTGTCTTAACGCCGTAGGGTATTCTTGTAAACTTTTTTCAAGAATAGTGGAAATCTCAAGTGGGTTGCTTGGGGACTGGATGTAGGTCGGGAGGACCGAACCAGGATATATCTTGTGTACTCTGTGATTGGTTGTCTTGATTTTTCATTTACTTTTGTTTATTTAAGTTCTGTAAAACTTGTCTGGACAGTCGACTCCTTGATCTATCAGTCGACTGGTCAGTCTCGTATAAGTTGTATTTTCATTGTGTCTTCAGTCGCCTGTCTCATCTATAAGTCGACTGCTCAGAGTTATTGTTTTTGCTTTAATTTGGTCATTTCAGTCGACTGGTTCACAACCAAGTCGACTGCACCGAAGAAAATTTCCGAAGTTTTTTATTAACACTATTCACCCCCCCTCTAGTGTTTGTTGTCTCGCCTACAGGATCCAACATGGTCAACGAGGAGGAGTTGGCGAACGTGGCGAAGCTTGGAGTGCGGCGAGCTCGGCGAATGAGGCAAGGCCATGGCGGAGTTTGGAGCTCGACACGGTGTAGGAGGAGCTCGGGAGGTTGGAGCTCTATGGTGTTCGACGTTTGGAGGAGGTTCGTCCAAGCCATGGTGGAGTCGGAGCTTGGTACTTGGGCATCGACGGAGAGAAGAGAAGTTGGGCTCGCTTGAAGAAGAAGCTAGGTTTTCCTTTTTTGGCGGGAAAATGGAGAAGAAGAAGAGGGCTGAAGAGGGTTGCGGGTTTGGGTCCCATAACGGGTCCAAAGCAACCCGTTAACCCCTTAGTTTATTCCCTTTTTTTCTTTGTTTGCTCGGATCTAAGCCGCAGATCATGCTTTTGGCACAGATTTTGAGGAGAATTTTTTTTCTCTTTTTTTGTTCTGAAATAGCTCTATTCGGCGTGTTATGGTGGACGTGGCGAATGATAGGCGAGCATTGACTGGTCATTGTGATTTTGCCTATTTTCAGCTCGGAAACACGTCTATTCGACATCTGCGGTGAGCTTGGCAAGCAAAATGTCGAGCTTGGCAAACGAAATGTCGAGCTTGGAAGAGTGTTGACTGGTCAACGCAAATTTGGCTATTTTCATCTTGGAGACACGTCTGTTCGACATCTGCGGCGAGTTTGGCGAACGAAATGTCGAGCTTGGAAGAGCGTTGACTGGTCAATGCAATTTTGGCTATTTTCAGCTCGGAAACACGTATGTTCGACATCTGCAGCGAGCTTGGCGAATGAAATGTCGAGCTTGTTCAACGCAATTTTGGTTGTTTTTCAGCTCGGAAACACGTTTGTTCGACATCTTCGGGGAGCTTGGCAAACGAAATGTCGAGCTTGGCGAACGGTTGTGTTGTAACCTACTTTCTCGGTGCTACGGAGGTCGGATCGGGGTGTGTGACCCCTCGTTTCGAAGCTATCTCGAAGATCTACAAGTTCTGTTTAGAAACGAGTTGGAGAATCACCCTTCTTCAAGGTCAAGATAGTCCCGCAACATCTTTGCCTTCACAAAGTTGAGAAGAGCTTTGCTTAACTCTAAGGGAAGTTCGTTCTTGGAAGACAAGTTTGAGGAGCAACTCTAGGAGAGAGCTTTAGCTCTGAACTCGTTGAGAAGAAGGCCGCTCGGGAGGCGAGCGGAGTGAAGAACATCACTAGGCTCTAGGAGAGAGCCGTTTGGGAGACAAGTTTGAGGAGCAACTCTAGGGGAGAGTTTTAGCTCTTAACTTGTTGAGAAGAAGGCCGCTCGGGAGGTGAGCGGAGTGAACATCACTAGGCTCTAGGAGAGAGCCGTTTAGGATACAAGTTTGAGGACCAACTCTAGGGGAGAGTTTTAGCTCTGAACTTGTTGAGAAGAAGGTTTAACGAGTTGTAGGAGCAATTCCGAATGGTGAGCTGTCCCACACTTGCTTGTTTGCAAGCGGCTAAGGCAACGTCGAACCAAGTGTTGGACTCCAAACTTATTGTTAAGAGAGTTAATAAGTTGTAGGAGCAATTTAGAATGGTGAGCTGCCCTGTACTTGCTTGTTTGCAAGCAGCTAAGGCAACGTCGAACCAAGTGTTGGACTCCAAACTAGTCTTTGAGCTTAGTAAGTTGTGGGAGCAGCTCTGTAGGACAAGCTGGGCTCTGAACTTACCGTTAGGCGAGTCGTAGATGTGACTCAGAGAGTTAGAAGTGAGGCAAGTGCAATAATTTATTGAGATGAACTAAGTGGCCGCCTCAATTGGGCGAGCCATTATTACATGCTTCTTGGCCGTGTTACAAGCATCGGCCTTATTGAAAACTGAAAACCTAATTTTACGATAGGGTGAGGGCCTTTTGGGAGGAGTTTGGTTCTCCCCCCATTGGACCTCTATGGATAAGGTGTAGGACGGCCCCAGGTTCGGAATCTTGGAACTCGGCGGACCTCTCTGTTCACTTGTAGGCTCCTCGAGGTAGAGGATCGATCCTGTCTCTTCGGACGAACTTGGCTAGGTGTCCCCGCTGTATGAGTTCTTCGATCTACTCTTTAAGAGCCCGACAATCATCCATGTCATGGCCGTGGTCCCTGTGAAAGTGGCACCACTTATCCCGGTTTCTTTTCTTGCCAGGGGTATTCATTCTAGGAGGAGCGCGGAGTAGCCCTTCCTTGTCCACCTCCATAAGAACTGCCGATATATTTGCATTGAGGGGGGTGAACTTCTCAAAATGAGGAGATGGGCGGCGATGGCCATTGTCGCCCCTCTGGAGTTTTTAGGACCCTTCTTCGCCCGTATTCTTCTGTTTGTTCCCGGAAGATGGTTCCTCAAGGCTAGGGGGGGTTGAGAGCCTCTTCCACTCGAATGTACTTCTCACTCCTAAGCAGGAGTTCTGAGAAGTCTCGAGGAGGTTTCTTGGAAAGGGACACCTTGAGGTCGGCATTAGTGATGTTGTGCCCGAATGCCGCAGAGGCTATGGATTGGTTGAGGGAGGTAATAAACCGGGCTTCGGCGGTGAAGCGCTGGACATAATATCTTAGGCGTTCACCCTTTCTTTGGAGGAGGGTAACCAAAGATACGCTTGTTTTCTCGGCCCGGCGTCTACTCATGAAATGAGTAAGGAAGAGCCCTTCGAACTGATCGAATGATAAGATAGAGGCCGGGGCGAGTCGAGAGTACCATTCTCTCGCAGCCCCTTCTGCGTGGCAGGAAAGGTCTTGCAAAGGAGCGCATCCAAAGCCTGGTGGATCATCATGAGAGTTTCAAAACTCTCGATGTGGTCGGCTGGGTCCGACTCCCCATTTTATGACTCAAAGTTAGGGGGCTTGAAGTTTTGCGGGACTGGGGCTTCCATGATGGCTCGGGAGAATGGGGGCCTGCTCGGGCGGAAATTCCTCACCCATTGTTCCTCTTCTCTGTCAAGTTGGCCAAGGCGCCTTTCCATCTCGTAGAGACGGCGGTAGACCGAGTCTTCCCTTTGGTCATATCCTACCGAGCTCCTAGACTCTGTCCCATGCGAAAGGGGGCTAGGAGTGCGGTGGTGACGGCTTGGGGCAGGTTGAGGACTAGGTACCCGTTGCTCATGGTTGGAAGCGACGTTGAGGGCCCGCAGAATGGCCTCTTGAAAATTTTGAAACTCCGCCCTTGTGACTGGTGCCTCTCCAGCTTGGCGGTCCCTAAGTGTGGCTCGGTTTACTAGAATTTGACTTCTCCGCCGATGGCGTTGAGGGGACTCTCTTCGCCTCCTCGGGGGAGGGAATTTTCCGGTCCTTGGTCTACAGGGGGTCCGAACTTTCGAGACCCCTGGGTGCTCAGGTTGATAAACTCCTCGAAGGACTCGCCATCCATTCAGGCGAGATCGGAGGTCGACCCCTTTTTGGCATTTGACAATCACTTGACGGAGATCCCGCTGGGGAGGGCTTTGAGAAGCCATAGAGTCAACTGGAGGATTGTGGACCGCGACATGGTCCTGAGGAGGATGCTGCTTTGGACGACTCTGACGAGAGCCCCCGGGGCAGCCCCCCGAGACCCTGGAGGGGCCTGTTGAGGAGGAGACTGCTGAGGAAGAATACCTTGAGCTGGAGGAGGAGGAGGAGGAAGAGGAGTGGTTCTTCGGCTGGAGACCGCTGCCTTCCCCGTATCTTTTGGATGCATTGCTTGAAACTAATCTCGCTGATGAAGTTAGGTTGGATTGCTTTTTTCATTTCCCACAGACGGTGTCAATCTGTTGCTGCTGATTTTGGTGTGGGAGCAAACAGATTAATTTGTGGATTCTTGAGAAAACGAATAAGGCAAACTTGTTGACCTATTGACCTTCACCAATGTGTTGACTTGTTCCTTGCCGCTGCCGCGAACCAACAAAAAGTGCGATGCACTGGGATGGATCCCGGCGACGTACCCTCCAACGCTCTTGTTAGTAATTAGGAAGATTATGAAAGAGCTTTATGTGGAAAAAGATTGATTACCTTCTTATGGTGGGGGGAGAGGGGTTTTTATAGTCGCCTTAGGGATCTGTTTCGAGATAAGAACAAATCTCTACTTCCCGGTGTGGATGGAAAGAAGTGGCTAAAACCACCTCTTAGGGATAATTATGAATCTGAATTCTTCTTTATCCTTCTGAATTGGTTTGTAACGGGTTGGGATCCGTACCCAGTAAGACAGATCAGTTTATGAGTTATTGAGCTTTGAAGAAAGACCCAGTCTACATTTCAGACCCGTTTGTAGGTGAAATTACTGTTTTACTCCTGAGAGCTTTAAGATTCGTGTCCAATTTGAACAGTTCCTGATTTAATCCCATTTTAGCCATATCAACTAGTTATTAAAACTACTAGTTATAAAAATAATATACATGCTATTATACATTGGAAGAAGAATGTCAGCCGATTTTTTGGCTCCAAGTCACATATTTCATATAAATTATTAACATTATTCATCCTCCTAATCATTTGATTACTGTAAATCACTATAGAGGGGATGAACATGGTGATTGTACGAAAACTAAAAACTTAAAATAAATGCATAAATAAGTAAATAGAGTTAGAGAAAGGAAATAAAGTAAGCACGCAAGACAGCGATATAGCGTAGTTCGACCCCCGGGTCTACGTCCACAACTCCTACATTTAGCAATTCTCCTTTATAAGCGTTCAGCTTCACTTAAAACCCCGTACAATGAGTTCTAGGTATTCAGGCCGAGGTACCTAATACACCCACATGACTTCTATATATAAGCCCCGTAAAATCACCTGATAATGGTAAAAATCGTAGCAAATTAGGATTGTACGATTATAGCACAGATCATAAATCTTCTACATGCAGATTAACAGTAACGAACCTCTTTAACAGGTCCGGACATTCTTCAGGCTCATTACCAAAACATGGGTTGCTTTCAAGCCATTAAAAGCGATTGGGCCGACAAAGAGAGACACTCAGCCCATTAGAGTCATATCTCTTGTGCTCATCAAAAGAATCACTGATTATATCCCTTAAGGGGAGAATCTACAGGTGAAAGAGATTCATATCAATCTTCTAACTGTTTCTCATACCTACAAATACCCTCCCCCTCTCACAGCCAGAAGGTAAACGGAAGTTTCTCTCTCTGGTTCTAACTTGAGCATCGGAGGATATGTTGCTAGGGCAAATCCTGGTATTTCAAAAATTTTCTATAGGTTTATCGGCAGCGTCAACAACCGTTGAATTTAGATCAAGGTGCACTTTCAACGATCCAGATCCAATCTCAGCAGCTCTAACCACTTTTTACAGCGAAGATCAAAGGTTAGGTCTTTAATAGTTTCCTTAAAAATATAAACTCACAATTTGTTTGCTCCCACACCAAAATTGTTGGTGTATGCCCTAGAGGCCAGTTGTGTATTGACATTACTAGTTTACATTGTATCATGATATTTATTTCATATTTAGGCATTTCATTTATTGTATTATTTATTGTGAATTAAATGAACATAATGAAGTCCTTAGAATAATAAGTTCAATGTCATGGGATATTAAGTGCATGACTTGATTTTGAGATCCTATTGACTGAAATCAGAACACTGTTCTTAGATGTCCCTAGTCAAGTTGTAACGCCCCGATTTCTGATAACCGGAAAACTGTGACACAAGCCAGAATCCTTTCTTCAATTAGCCACAATATAAAGAAAAATAGAAAAATTTAAAACTTTTTATTCAACACAAATGTATTACAAGTTCGGATATTACAAAATTGCAATACATTATAACAGTGTTACAATAATACCTTTACAATTCCAAGTGTTACAACTTTCAACATATTACATCAGAGCACAAAGAATAAAGAAAACACTTGGTATTCCACTTGGATGCTTTCCAACAAATAAATAATTTACAACAATTTACAGTGGAAAACTTTAATGAAATCGACTCCTTGCTCTCTCGCCTTGAGTCCTCCTGAATCCTGTACCTGTACCTGTACCTGTACTTCTGCAATCCAGTACCTATTGAAGTGGGGACGTCAGTATTCACTGACGCTTTAAGGCTGATAACTAGCAGTGAATCTCAACTATAGCAAACAGATTGGTGAAAAGAGAAACGTGTATATATATAATTGATGTGTCAGTGTATGCTATGCCTTAGACTATAATACCCGATTAACTAATGCGATGATACTCTTATTCTAATGCAAGAAAGTCTCCGGAATAGTATGCAACACATACTACATACGCCCCATCTCAAGCCATTTCTTCATATATAGGGATTTGAACCCACGCCATGAATTCTACTATTGTACTCAACTTGTTTCTGAAGATACGATGTGACTGATGAGGTTGCAGGTACGGTCTATTTCTGTTACTGCAGTCATATAGTGGTGTCTAGGTTTGCCACTATTGCCGGACCTCACTCAAATATCTTTGACGAATTCTTGGAGTCCCGTAAGCATAGGTTAGCTCGAAGCATCCCCTGTGGCACCCCTGGGGTCTCATAAGCGCGGGACTGCACGTAGCATCCTGTGGCACCCCTAGATATAAGACAAGACGGAGTTCCGGGGGTCAATCCCCCTAGCTCCGACAGGATCGCTCCCACCTTATCAAGGTACTTCAGAAATTAACAGATGAGATACGGATCCCGTGCTCCCAACTCGTGAGAAGGCACAGACCGTATCCCTTTGAGAAGAAGGGTACAACCCAATAACACCGCATAGTGTTGGCCTATAGGATAGGTTGGATCATAAGGTATTATCCTTAACACCAACTCCTTCCTTTCGGCAATTTATAGATAAAAATGGTTAAGTAACTGTTACTACGCTAACGATGTCACTAACCCTAATCAAACAAGCGAGATATGCCACTGTGCTTCCGACTAGACATGAAAAAAATACCGTACGTGTCCCTCTTCTAGAGAGTGTAATAATTTGTTGACACAATTAACCAAGCCCTAATCTAGACTTCTCAAGATCTCCTCGGATTTACTCACAGCCTACCTATTCAAGATAATACCTACATATGAGCCCAATGGGCTTCATATGAGACAATAACATACATACGTGCCAAATAAGCTACGTATGAGACCACAGCTACATACGGGCCGGTTGAGCCGCGTAAGAGCAAAACCACACATAAGAACAATCATACATGTAATCAACCTAGAAGCAACCAAAATTGCTTCAAGCAAAACTTTATCTTCTATAATTAGAAGCAACAGAAGAATCCACAAACAATCTAAAATAGGCATTCTACCAATGAGAAGCCCAAAGCGACATAAAAGCCTTCCGACAGCCTAGAAGCAACCAGTGCTACGCTTATCGGATTTTAATAGAAATATACTTTTTTAGGAAGGTAAGAATATCTACCACAACTCTTTAGTAGAACACTATTTCAGATTCTGTAAGGAATCCAAAATCTGGTCCATCGAACACACGCAAACAGTTTATCCAAACAGCAGATTTTAACAAAAAGTTGAAACTTTGCAAGCTGGTAACTTTTGCTCCATTTATCGGAATCTAACAAAACTGGACAATTTGAAAAGGTGGGAACACCTACTAAAACTTCCCAGTTGACCAGTCGCTCAGATTCCGTAAGGAATTCCAAATTCCTAATCCTCGAACATACACAAACAGTAACCAAAAACACCAGACTTAACCTAGAAAAGCTGAAACTTTGGGAGCCTATAACTTCTACTCTGCTTATCAGAATTTAACCCGAGAGGTCAATTCGGAAAGGGGAGAATGTCTAATATAACTCTCTAGTTGGTTCGAACCTCAGATTCAACCACTAAGACACTCTAAAATCTCGAAGAAGCCAAACAGATATAATTTCAACCTGCCTAAATACACAGCCAACTGAAAACTTTCAAAGCCCGTAATTTCTACTCTGCTTATCGAAATTTAACCCGAGAGGTCAATTCGGAAAGAGGAGAATGTCTACTACAACTCCCTAGTTAGTCCGAACTTCAGATTCATCAAGTGAAACAGTAAGCATTCAGGTAGACAGCGATTTGCTGTATTTTGCAAAGACCATAACTCTCATTCCGCTTATCGGAATTTAACCCGAGAGGTCAATTCGGAAAGGGGAAGATGTCTACTAAAACTCCCAAGTTGTTTCGAACCTCAGATTCTACCATTTAGTTGCTCAAAAACATCAAAGAGTCAAATCAGTGAACATTCAGTCAGACTGCTTTTTGCTGTGTTTTGTAAAGACCATAACTCTTATTCCGCTTGTTGAGATTTAACTTGAGAGGTCAATTTAGAAAGGGGAGAATGTCTAATACAACTTTCTAGTTGGTCTGAACCTCAGATTCATCCATTAAGACACTTAAAAATGACAACCAAACAGAATAGTGAGCTTCTCAGCTGGCTCGCTGTCCTGATTTTGTAATGGGTATAACTTTTGCGTCTCTTATCGAAATTTAACCCGAGATGTCAATTCGGAAAGGGGAGAATGTATACTACAACTCCCTAGTTGGGCCGAACCTCAAATTCTGAGAGGAACACCCACTTCCAGTCCCTCAAAGATACTGTGACACAATCCCCAAAACAGTGAGTCCACTATTTTGGCTCAAATCTCACTGTTTTGGGGAAACGGCTTGTTTCACCCATCAAAACTACTCCGAAAAATCCCCAAAAATTTTAGCATATTAATAACACCTAGGAAAACCTCCCACATAATCTTCGGGTCAAGATTCTATCATTTACATGGTTAATTAAAATCAACCGTTCAACCATAAAAATCGGTTCTTTTTGCCTCTAATTTGTGTTCTATCACTTCAAACTTTGCACACACTATATTCTAACCCATATACACATGAAACCACTTCATTACAATAGCATACAACCAAAATAAACCTAATAATACCTAAAACAAATATGAGATGAGAAACCCCCACCTTGATTTTCTTGTAGGAATAACTAGCTACCACCTTCTCCTTCCTTACTCCTTGTTCTTTCTCCCTTCAAGAACACCATGAAATCAAACCCATGAAAACCCTAACTCTCTTTTGTTTTTCTTTTGATTTGATTTCCTCTCTTTCTTTTTCTTTCTTCTCAATCTTTTCTAAAAATGAAAACCAAGTAAAGTAGAAGGAGGAGAAGAGATGGAGAATGAGATGAGAAGAGAGATGGAGAACAAATGAAGATGAAAATGGGAAAGGGGGAGGGGTCCGGCCATATATAGAAGAGAGAGAGAGAGGGGGTGTGGGGGAGGTGCTATGAGGTGAATGTTTATGTGGTGGAGGAGAGTTCCAACAATTGTAATTTACTTGCAAATATATATTGCAATCAAGCCCTAACTCATCCTAACCTTCCTTCTTATGATGATGGATCAAAAATAAAATAAAATTTGTCAAATCATATACTACACGATTTGTTCAAACGCCCAGAATCGACACAGTTCGATTTCGTACGTATATCTGATTATACAGATAATTTTCGTTCGTGAAAAAGAACAATCAGTACGAAAATAATTTAATTCCGAAAAATAAAATAAAATAATTTTACTGGCTCGGAAGATTTCAGTATCAATTTTGGTACAAAATAGATATATACAGACTAGTATCTGTATATATATAATGCTTATTAGCAAAACCGGGTGATATCCACAAAAAATATTTCAATTTTGGAGATATAAATAAAATAATAATAAAATAATTATTTTTTATGCCAGCCCGGGATTTTTCAGACGTTTTTCTCAAAAACGTATTTTTTCGAGTTTTTGTACAAGTGCACCAAACTGATACAATACCTGTTTGTACTTACCAGTAGATATGTCCAGGTGACTTTTTATAAGGAAAACCAAGAAATTCCCATTTAAAATATTTTAATTTAAAAATAATAATTCATTCAATATAATATCCGTCCGGGATATTACACAAGTATTATTGTAAATTAGGACAACGATAATACATAGAGAATAGTGTGTGCGTAGACTGATGACCATTCTCACGGGTCATGGATATGAGATATCAAGTCATCACATGGGTACATATTAGAGTAATAATTTACTGGACTGACCCATCATGAGAACATTGCATGGATCGTTACGTGAGTCTCATAAGCGGTTCTCACAGTGACCATGGTATATGTAGTCCTTTGACTTAACATTACTATAGTTTCCTACATGAGAAGTTACACGTTTTAATGCCGTCAAACATTGCATGTAATAATGTTATTATAAAGTCGACTATTGGATATAATACAAATCATGTGAAGGGATATGAGTGACTTAGATAGGATTTGTCCCTCTTACATAACTGGAGCGATATCTACGGGCTCCTTGATTGAGTGAGACTGCAAAATGCATGGTCGTGCTCAAATGAGTCAATATGAGATATTGATCACATTTGTTTTAGTAAGTCTACTCAGACATCAAGAAACCAAAGATTGAACTATACAATGGCGACACGCTCTATGCCTTGTGGTCAATTAAGATATCTAGACAAAGGAACTAGACTACATGGTAACATTGGTTACGTATAGGATATGTCAAATCACTGACATTCCCGTTACATAAGTAGCAGTGATGTATTACTAGATACTGCTCACTATTTGCAATACTCGAATATGATTTTAGCATTACTGTGAATGTAATGGGAACCTACAGGGTCACACACTTACAATGGATCAATATTGAAATTTAAATTCATAAGATGAATTTAATTAGGGATCCAAGTAAATCTTGGACTCCTGACATTGGTTGGACATTTAATTAGATTAAATGGGCTGACTAAAGTTATAAGGCCCACACACGAATCTGACTCAGGTCAGATTGTAAGCCCAACAACCACATTACTCTCTTAGTGTTGGTTTTCTATACCTATATATATGATATGTATCTGTGGAAAAGTGACACGTAATAAACTATAGTCTTCACAGAAAGTGCGAGAGAGAGAGATCATGAGGAGGAACATCTCATTCCCGCATCTAGCACCACGGTTCGAGGGAAAACCATTTTTCGTTCCGTTCATGTGGATAACATAGAGGCATCACAATATTGCAATGCAGTGACTGGCATACTGTGGAGACGGTAGATACATCTTTAAGGTATAACTCCTAAACATGATTTATGGTTTTCGCATGGATCCATGGATAGGTTTTGATAATTTTGTAATTTTTCCGTTTTGTATTTAATCTGTGATTGCCTTCAAAACCAAACAATAAGCAATAACAGATTGGCATCGTCTTTGATAAACTACACAGATCTACGTCACAGATCAGAACTTTTTGTGAGAAACACCTGAGTCTTCACGTCATGCCACCGAAGTTAAGGGGGAGAGCAGCGACATCAAGCCGTCTAACCAACTCTCTTCGCCAACAAGCTCCTCATGTGGAGGACCATATTACTCCTCATCAACCAGATCAACCCTCATCAGCCAGATCAGCCCTCATCAGCCAGATCAGCCCTAACAGCCTAATCAAGTTCATCTCAATAGAGATGTGCCAAGGGCCTCCCGACATAGCCGTCATGAACTGCTTCATGAACAACACCCTCTATACAACCATGTCTCAGTCCATACTGCCAAAAGCCACTCGACGCCCTCAAGGGGTCCCCACTGGTCAAATGATCTCCATCAAGTGATCAACGCTTGACAACAAGCAATCGATCTATGGATTTGTTTGGATGAAAAGCATACTTGGAGCGAGGCCTCCCGCTCAGAACATCAGGAGAACGGGATATGCAACTCTCCTTGAAGGCAGAGCCCAAAACACTCCACCTCTCACAAGGGGCACAATGTAGAAAGAAGTCCGACTCGTGATAGTCGAAAGCATCTTGAGAGGAATAAAGAGTAAGAGGCCCCAATCACAAGGGCCGAACTGGAAAACTTCAAGCATGATATCCTCCCAGTCATACAAGGTACTCATAATCAGGATTGACGTTGATGGAGCCACCACTATACTCATTCGAGAGAAGAAGAATCCAGTAGCTCAACTAGATCCAAGGGGAAGGACGACCAAGTCTTTTGCCACACCTGAGAAGTAGAGAATCGCTTGGAACAGATCAAGTATGAAGTGAACCGCTCTAGCAGGGCTTACCGCTCCAGTCATCCTCCTTTAGCAAATCCATCCTCGGTGCACCCATTCCAAACAACTTCAAAGCTCCTCGGTTCGAGTATTATGATGGTGAATCTGCCCCGTCTGACCATATTGAGAGTATTACAACTCTCATGATGGTCTATTATGCTACTGATGCGCTCATGTGTTGAACATTCCCCGAAACTTTGAAGGATTAGCAATGGAATGGTACACTCGCCTTACTCCAAATTCATTATTCTCCTTTGGCCAACTTGTAGAACTCTTCATAGCACACTTCGTCACCAGCCACAAGGCTCAAAAGACAAGTGCTTCATTGTTGGAATTAAAGAAAAAGGATGGAGATCTACTAAAAGATTCTGTCAAGTCCTTCACAGCCGAGGTAAGGTCCTTCTCCTCTCTGGACTCCTCAGTGGCTGCTGCCGCTTACAACCACAACATCGCTCAAAAAGACCTAATGGCCTCCATTGCGAAGAAGCCTCCTAAAGATTTCACCGAGCTCCTGGAAAGGAGTAACAAGTATATCAGAGTTGAGGAATCTCTTTATCCCCAAGGAAAGAAGGATTCACCTTCTGAGAATAAATGAAAGAATGCATGCGAGAAGAACCAAAGAAGTTTTAGAAAGACAGCGCAGGTCAACGTCGTCCTCCTCCAGCACCACGCTTTGACAAGTTCACTCCTCTTAACACAAGTGTGTCTGTCATCCTCATGGCCGTTGAAAAGGATAGAATAGTCCGCCTTCCCCCCAAGATGGTCACTGCCAGAAAGAGAAGGGATAGGAACAAGTGGAGTGTCTTCCACAGAGACCATGGATTCACCACCGACAACTGCTGAGCCCTCAAAGAAGAACTTGAAGGTCAGATTCTTCGGGGCTATTTCTCCCAATATGTTCAACAAACTAACAATGCTGAAAATCCTCTAGTATGGAATACATGGAAAACTAAAACTATTTATTACATCTTTTCTCTTTACAAAAATATAGCGGAAATTAAAACACAAATTACAAATCTTTACAACATTTAAAATCTTCATTTTGCATTTATACTCCAAGCTTTAGTTGTATCAATGCTATCCATAACTGAAAACCTGTAAAAGTCTATTGAAAGTGGGCACGCCAGTTAAATGCAACTGATGTCAACTATAGTAATAGTGATACTTTTAAATCTCACAGTCACAAACTTGATGCATATTAATATAGTAGTAATAAATGATGCATAAACAATAATAAATAGAACAACAAGTGAAACAGATTAACACAGCAATAATGAATGAACATGAAATAACCATAAATGAAGCGTAAAACAACAATGGAAGCTAGGCTAAGTATCAAGTATATGAGATGAAAACAGAAAACAAACATACATAAATTAAGTCAAGAAACACAAATGCATATGATGATTTCTAATTCGTACTTATCGGATTATATGCATCTCATACTACATAGGTCCGGTGCAAGCCCTTATCGTTCTCCACTTTATAGAGTTCAATCCCTCTGCTGCACAATCTCAGGCCCAAACATCTGTCTCTCTCCCACTTCGTACTAACAGACGGGTGTTTTGCAGTTCCTCCCATACAAAGCTTCATAATGTGTCATACCGATACTCGCATGGTAACTGTTGTTGTAAGCAAACTCAACCAATGCCAAATACCTCTCCCAGCTGCCACCAAAATTCATGACACAAGATCTCAGCATATCCTCCAATACTCGATTGACCCTCTCTGTTTGACCATCGGTTTGTGAATGAAAAATAGTACATAAGTTAGTCCTGGTACCCAAGGCAGTTTACAAACTCCTCCAAAATCTCGATGTGAACCTCGCATCACTGTCGGAAACAATAGACACGAGAACCCTGTGAAGTCTACAATCTCTTCGATGTACAAAACTGCCAGCTTCTCCAAAGACTATGTAATCTTCATAGGTAAGAAATGAGCCGACTTGGTCAAACTATAACACCCTAATTTTTTTGGCATTTTCCAATTCTATAACTCCAAATTCAACTCTTTAAATTTCTCTGTCACTTTAAATATAAACTAAGATAGTTATATTTCAAACAAAATTTTGGCAGAGTTTTCCCCTGAAATATTAGTCCTTTTACATATTTTTCTTACGAAAATCTGCGAACAATTATATAATTCAATGTACCTATAATATATATCAATCCTCCCCAGGCCAAAACATTCAACATCACACAGGCAATAACATATGCGGCTCTGGGGGCATAAAACTTCATAACCAGCAAGATACGAATTAAAAACCAAAATCATTTTGAAAACATATATAATTTTTAGAAAAACATTAGAAAAACCTTTCAAAAATCAACCACAGAACCCAATACTCCACAATGAGGTGGGTACGGGCTTCATACTTCATCACAACACCATATATATCACTGTGCCTTACAGTTACGCACATAATCTCCCATAATACAAACTAATACATCATTCTTGCCCCATAACTTCATATAATATATATATATATATATATATATATATATATATATATATATATATATATATATATAATCCATTTACTACAAGAAAAAGTATAACTACCAAACCATCACACCATCTCACCTCATTGCTATCAAACCTGCACAAGAGTTAGGGTCGTCCACCGTCGGGGAGGGACTCCCTTAACCCCATGAAAACAACAGGGGCTAGCCATGTTTGGTGTGAGTATAATTTACTAATTCAACAATAAATTAAACTTTATAAAGAAAAAAAAAAGAACTTAGAAATATTATAATAATATAGTTCATCCTGAAGTCTGAATATAAAAATATCATAAAAGTGACCTTGCATTAAAGTAGTCTTTGAATCTTCACCCATCTATATATCCATATCTGCTCATATCACAACTTATCTTTAGTTTTGAAAACATTCCCATATACATCACACAATACACTTCACTATTATCACATAATACCCTTCACTTTGTGCTTCACACTAATATCACATTCTTCTTTCCTATTCACTCGTATACTAATATATCATACATACAAACTTTCTTTAATTCTCATACTCTTTTCCATACCACAATTTCTTCGAGTTATTCGCATATATTTTAAATACATGATTCTTTCATGGTTATACTCATATACACCACATCATATAAATTCAGATAGATAATTCCTTCATTTTTCATATCGAATCACATAGCATAAATGTTTTTCTTTTCATAAATATCTTCATATCACAATTTCTTTATTCTCATAAATAATCACATAATGCAATTACCTCATTTTTCATATATAACCAAATGCTTCATTTACCCTTCATTTTCATTGCATAACATCACACTCATTCAAGCTTCTAACATCTTCATATATATACACACATCACATAACTTCACTTCTATTCAATCATATATTATCCAAACCCCCGTTCTCGTAAATAAATATTTTCTAATTATTTTCTGTATTTCGATTAATTATAATTTACCTCTTGTTAAATTCGTTTTGGACTTTATTATAATATTTTCTAATCGAAAATTTTATTCATTTCGAATAATGGTATATTTTAACCCCAATTTCTATTTCTATTTGATCTACTACTTATACTATCTATTGTTTGGATTATTTTAATAATCTGTGAAAACCGAATTTTGCATTTTGATATACATATATTATTATTATTGTTATTATTATCATTTTTATTATTACTATTATCAGTATTATTATTAATATTTTTACTATTATTATAATTACGAGTATTATATTGCTGGTATTATTATTTTGCAGTATCATTATTTTTATTGTTAATATTAATATTAATATTATTTTATTTTAAGATAAACATACTCCATTTTATATGTATTCACTATTTGACTTAATGTATATGTATTTGTATGTTTTATAAACCCTTATAATGCTTATTATTTTCCCCCTATTGGATTTAAATATATTAATTTACTTAAAACCCAAATCCATTATCCATTCTCCTATTGGATTATCTACCCAAATACCCAAACCCAATAACCTACTCTATAAACCTATCCTAATAACCTAACCCTAGCTAAACCCTATCTATTATACAGACCCCTAGCTGCCAACCCTAACCTCTCATATTCATCGTCCCCAACATTTGGCTTCTCCCCTTACTCTTCCGCTCATCTCTGTCCCTCATCCAACTCACTCTGACCCCCACGTTCGACCCTTTTCCTTATCCCCGTCCTCGCTCGAAGCCTCAACACCCATCTCTGCCATCGTCGCTCTGCCTCATCCCCTCACCACCAGTCGAGCCCTGCTCCCTAACCCATCCTCATCAACTGCGAGCCTCATCATCGAGCACCACCACCTGCACCATCGACTGAGTGTGCCGCCATTACTGCTCGAGTCCCCTGAGCACCTCGACCCACCGTCTTCCTCAAGTTCTTGCTGAAACCCATCAACTCGTCGCCTCCGCACCCGAAGAACCCACCTCCGTTTTCTTCTTCTTCCTCTGGGTTCTTGTCAACCCATTGCCAGTTGACATCACCTCCCCCCGTAGTCCCTTCGCCTCCCTCTTCTCACCTGCCGCGCCCCTGTGTTTCGCCAGCCTCCGCTCGACCCCACTCCTTGTGCACTCGCTGACCTCCTCTGTTTTACCCACCGAGAGCGTTCCCACTGTGCCGCCTCCCGACGTCGCGACCCCCTGTCGTCCTACACCCCTGGCGCTCCTCGCCATCTGCCTGCTGCCGCCTAGCCCACCGACAGTCGCCACGATCGAAGCTCCCTGCCAGTGCTCTATTGTTCAGAGAAGGAGGGAAGAAGGGAGTGATCAATTGAATCTCAGCCATCCGAATCGATTGATCATCATGATCATCATGATCTCCATCAGAGTGTTCTGAGCCGTCCGTTTGTCTCGATCTTGATCGCCGTCAAGATCCGTGCCGATTCGATCCATCCGATCTCGATCGTCGATCAATGCCCTCATCCAATGAAGGCAAGTATTTTTTTGTTCAATTTGTTGTTCTATTACAAGCTTTTAATTAAAAATACTACAAGTAGATTGTAGTTGTGACTCTTCTTTGGCTTATCATTTGACAATTTTATTTTTATTCCCTATCAACTCTATGATCATAAGAGTCACAATCTTTCATTGATACCTATTACATTTTGATTTGCATCACATGTTAATTTAGACCCATATGAATAATAATTGTAAGGATTTTCATACAAAAACTATCTTTGTTTTTTGTTATTCCTGTCTTTACTTGTTGTTTCAACCCCGATAACATTAGAATCTGGACCTGAGTCCTAAACATGAAACTTAGTCCCAGATGTCTAGTTTACTACCCTTTTGAAAGAATTGAATTCCGTGTTATAGTTTGTGAGTTATCGCAGTTTTACTGCTGATGTGTCTGTAATTGTAGATTAATAAAAACTGCTGCATCACTTTGTTTTACAATTAATTTAACTATGCTACCTGTAAGATAATGACTTGAAAATTTTCATGCTAATACTAGGCACACAAGAGAACATTTCCTAATTTTTCTGGAATTAATTAATGAAGTTTCAGACCTGTTTCATATTTATAAACACAATTTTATATTCTAGCTGAACACAAATCCTGTGTGGTTTGCTGTTTTGACACCTGGTGCTACAACTTCTATATGTCTTGCTTATATGCGTTGGCTTTGGTAGAGAGTCTAGTTTCTAGAACTTCTAACGGATCCAGATTTTCATTCTTGTAGTGGTGGGAATCTCAGTTTTGGTGCAGCAACATCATGCTGTCTAGATTTGGAATTCTCGTCGTTCTTGATATTTTAATTTGTTATGACCCCTCAAATATGCCTTCTAATTATCTTAAACTTGTTCCATGTTCTTGATCATATTTACTTGACCTGTTTCGCACACTTTCATGCTTGTTTGATGATATTGATATATAATAAGCCGGGGTTTAAGGGAAAGACCATAGTAGTGGATAATATAGGTAAGTGTACTCGGAAGGGGCCCGTGTTTCCCACTTGATACATGCTTCATAAACTAGTTATATTATTATTCGATTCATGGACTAGTTACTATTGATGCATGAACTAGTATATGATTATTCGATTCATGGACTTGTTATTACTTAATTCATGAACTAGTATATTATCGTTTGATTCACGACTTGTCATGTTATTATTTGACACATGAACTAGTTATATGATTACCCGATTCATGAACATACTTGCTTGATACTTGATGCTTGAGTACACTGCCTTATAAAATCCACCACTAGGCCTAAACGAAATTTGTTTGTGAGTAGCAACCATGTGATAAATCATGGGGTGCATCAAGTGCTATCTAGATAGAATCAAACATTAAACTTAAGAATAACTTGTCACATGTACACACTTGACACCTTACTTGATACTTGTTACTTGATACTCGTTATTTGATACTTGTCACTTGATATTTGACACCAACTACATACTCACTTGTTACTAGATCCTACTACTAGTACTGGTTACCCAATCATGTTACTTGAGTTATCTTACTTGCTAGCTAGTCTCTTGAACTCCACTACTTGTTGCATTGCTATCATATCATGTTATACATTCTTGATTCCAATTCTTGTTTCATATTTTCTTGCACCTATTTTCATACCCTTGCTTGTACTACTTGCGGCCCTAGCTTGCACTAAGGGCGTTTGTCTTTATTTCTCTATTTTTCCTTTTTATATACATACAGACTTTGGAGACGAATTGCCTACTGGAATTGGTGAGCAAACCTTCTAGGCTTCGCTTGGGAAAGCTTGCTTCAATTATTGTCTATTTGAGTTTATTTCATTTTGTTGCTACTTGAAACTTGTAACGGGCTTGTAGTCCCGAAGTTTTTACTTTGGATTCATATTGTGAATTTATTTGGGATATTTATATTTGTTTCAAATGTTTTCTGTTGATTAATAAGTTATTCATGCATGCGTGGTTGAATATATTTGCTATATTTCTTGTTATGATGCTGCGTCGATCTTACAACTTATGAATGATGAAAATCATTCGCTGAACTTTGTCACGCACTCGTATTCTGTGTTCCTTTTAGGAAGCGGGGCGTGACACATACATTTTCCTCGCATCTAATCACATGCATTCATTTTCATCACATATCCTCCCCTCTAATTAATCTCATGATATCTCATTCACATCACATATTATCACATTCAATCTGTCTCATAATATCAAATCCGTTCAATCTTATAATATCAAGTTTATCTAGTCTCAAAATATCACATTTATTCATATCTTATAACATCTAGTTACACATTAACGTTCATTCTCGTTATATAATACAATTTATCTTATTTTCATTCTAATTTCATCTTACAGCTTATTTTAATGCTCTTCTCATTTTATCATATACTTTACTTTATAATTCATTCTCATCCCGTCATGCAACTTTTAGTTACTTCTCATTCTTATCAATACTATATCTTACTTTCAATTTTATTTACATCTCATATTACAATTTTACTTTAACTTTCATTCTCATCAAATTATACTCTGCACCGCAAACATAGTTTGGGTACTTCCTCGTGGCAAAACCAACGAGGGAAAGGAAAACACCGCACCCCAGTAAAGCTGGGTACTTCCTCGTGGCATCTGTCATTGACAGAAATATCACCACACCCCAAGTCAAACTTGCGTAATAACATCACATCTCAAGCCGATAGCTTGGAACATCACTTTACTTTATTTCCATTTCCATCTTACAGTTTACTTTACTTTTCATTTCCATCTCGCAATACTACTATCATATCAACAACCCACCAATTCACCCTGGGAGTTGTTCCAAGGCAGATAGTTTCCATCATTTCCATGAAAATAACGGGCGAGTAGTTCCTCGACACACTTCCAAAATACAAAAAATCTTATATCACATCATATTTTATAACCATTCTCATCACCTAATACAACTTATTTTTAATATTCATCGCATATTTCACTTCACTACACATTTCATTCTCATAATACATCTTCTCTTTTATTCATATAATGCTTATTGCATTTTCTTTACTTCTCGTAATTCGCTCCCATAATACAATTTCTTCATTTATTCATATTAACTCACACACACACATTTCATTCAATCTCATTACGAATTATACACTTTCTATACTTTCTCATATTCATTTCACATCATAATCTTTTTTTTACTTTCCCAATATCATCTTATAATATCACTTATCTTACACTCTATTCTCAACTCATAATACCCATGTTTCAATTTTCCATTCTCATTTCCCATCAATTACTTTGTTTACTAACTCATTCTCATTTCACATCATTTACTTTCTTTTCTTTCTCATTCATGTTTCACATCTTATTCATTTTATTAAATTGCCGACCAGTGAGCCACAGTATCCCAATATACTGAATGGCGACAGCCCAGTAAACACGCGGACCTCTGTCCCCACCCTGGGGTCTTACGCGTCCGACGCTACGTCTTCCTCCTAGCCTATGCCAGTGAGGAAAATACCGCAACCCAAACATAGTTGGGTACTTCCTCGTGTCAAAACCAACGAGGGAAAAGAAAACACCGCACCCCTAGTTTCACTAGAGTACTTCCTCACGACATCTGTCATCGAGGGAATATCACTGCACCCCAGCCGAGATGGGTAATAACCGGGGCTTCAAGCCGATAGCTTGGGCGATAAAACACCGCACCCCAAACATAGTTTGGGTAATAAACACCGCACCTCAAGCTGGTCCTTGGGTGTTAGGAGGTATAACCCAACCCCCAGGATTTCTGTAGGTACTGGTCTACAAAATTTAACTGTTATTATCATTCTCATTTCATCTTCTCATCTCATCTTATCACCACATAGCATCTCATCTGTCATTTCAAAAACTTGTCACATCTTTGACCTTTACCAAGAGAATTATTATCTCATTTTATTATCACACATCATCTCATCTTTTATCTTAACATAATAACACATATTCGGAGTTCACCATATTATTTATCTTCTCATTATATCACATATTCGGAATGCACATCAAACATATTCACACATCATATACAACCTACATAAGCATGTCAAATCAAAAATTCTCTAGTCTTATATCCAAATTCCAATTTTACCCCTCGATGGGAGGAATTCTAATCAATACTTTATATTATAAGGGTAAAATAACCCAAATTAACTTCTATATCCTAAAATTAACTCATATGAGCATCTCGGGAATAAAGTCTAGTAGTTGTACATATCTCAAATTCTAATAACTGGGTTTTCCTCCATAAAATTATCAAAAATCACCTGACATTAATCTAAAGGGTCTACTACAATTTCTACAATTATTAGTGAGATAATTCTAACATTATTAGCTTGCCTTATATAAACCCAAAACCCTAATTTACAAGCAACTTACACAACCTTAATCAATTTGCTAATTTTTTGACTCTACCATCAAAATAGACCTCTAACCAACCCTATGCTTCATTTCTAAGCAAAAGAAATTAAAAGCATAAGGAATTACACAAATAATTAAAAAGAGATATACCTCCACTAAATCCTTTCTCCAAATTGACTCCACCACTAGCTAGAGCACTTTGTTGGAACCCTAAAATGATTGAAAAATAAATGGAGATTTGATGGGGGTGAAGAATCCCCAAGTCTTGGTCGAGAATGGGTTTCGACCGAAAGGGAAGGAGGAGGGTGCGATCTGACCGAAATGAAGGGAAAGGAGAAGGGAAAAAGAAATTGAAATTTTTTTGATTAACCCCTCTAGACTCTTTTATTACTTTTAGGTCCTTCTAGTTCTCTTTTTGCAATAAATTTCAATAAAATCCACTCCACCAAAAGAATAAATAAATTAAGGAATATATATGAGATGAAATTGTATATTTATCCATAATAATAATAACAATAATATTTAACAGCAATAAAAGAAATACAATAACTATTTTAAAATTATTAAAAACAAAGAGATGTTACACAAACGATCCACAATGACCCAAATCGAGTCGTTGCCCTCCGGACTCCTTGGCAAACCATTAATAAAATCCATATTTAGATTCTCCCACTTCCATTCAGGTATAGACAACGGCTGTAACAAGCCCCCAGACTTCTGATTCTCTGCTTTGACTTTCTGGCAAGCCAAACACCTTGCAAGAAAATCTGCAACATCCATCTTCATTCCTGGCTACCAAAAGTGTTGCTTGATGTCCTTGTACATCTTCGTACTTCCAGGATGTACTGATAACAAGGTACTGTCTACATCTTATAAGATGCTCTCCTTCAAGTCTGCACTCTCCGGCACACACAATCTCTTGCCCATCCATATAACTCCATCTTAGACACGAAATTCTGATAGTCTGCCATCAGAAATCTGCTGTAACATTCTCTGAACCTCGGCATCTGATTTCTGGCCCTCTATAATCTGTTCCTTCAATGTAGGTTGAAGCCTCAACTAATTCAACGATACTCCCAATCCTTGTAGTACAACCTCGATGCCTGCCCGATCTAACTTTGCTGCTAATTCCTTCTGTGTCATGATCAAACTTGATAGACTACCCTTCCGACTGAGCCCATCAGCTACTACAATCGCCTTGCCTGATGATACTTGATCTCAGGACGAATGTCTTCCAATACCTCCAACCACCTCCTTTGCCAAAGATTTAGATCCCTTTACTGATAAATGTACTTCAAGCTCTTGTGATCAGTAAACATATTGACGTTTTCCCCATATATATAGTGTCTCTGCTGCTTCAAGGCAAAGATAATAGCTACAGGCTCCAGGTTGTGCGTTGGATAGTTCTTCTCATGAGGACACAACTGCCTCGATCCATAAGAAATGACCTTCCCCTCTTGCATTAAGACGCAACCCAAACCTCTGTGTGACGCATCATTGTAAATATCATAGTCAATCCTGTCAATGGGACCGCAACCTATGCATAGCCTTGAATGAATCTCTTGTAGTACCTTGACTAACCTAAGAAGCTCCTGACCTCCTTCACAGTCGTCGGTCTAGGCCAACCCTTCACTGCTTCAATTTTCTATGGATCAGTGGACACTTCGATAGCTTGGCATACAAATCCTGTTCCTACAGCTTCTTCAACACCTCTGCTGAGTGCTCAACATACTCTTCCTCCGACTTCGAATAAACCAGTATATCATCAATGAATACCACCATGAAAGAGTCAATAAACGGTCGTAAAATCCGATTCATCATATCCATAAACACTGCTGGTACATTCGTCACCCAGAATGGCATCACCAAAAACTCTTAAAGTCTGTGCCGGGTTCTGAAAGCTGTCTTACGCATGCCCTCCTCCTTCATTCGGACCTGATGATATCCTGACCGCAGATCAATCTTTGAAAATACTGCCACCCCTAAAGCCTATCAAATAGACCATCAATCCGTGCAAGTGGATACTTGTTCTGAATGGTCACCTTGTTCAATTCCCGGTAGTCAATGCAAATCCTCATTGACCCATCCTACTTCATTACTAGCAACACTGGCGCACCCCATGGTGAAGTACTCGGCCTGATGAACCCCTTGCTCAGCAATTCCTCAATCTGCTTCTTTACCTCATCTTGCTCTACAAGTGCCATCCTGTTTGGAGCCTCAAATTTTGGAGCACTTCCTGGCTGAAAATTGATGTAGAACTCAACATCTCGCTGCGGCGGTAACCCCAGTAGGTCTTCGAAGAACACAATAAGAAAATCTATGACAACTGGAATCTCCCTGACCTAATATGGAATCATCAACTTCGATATAGTTGCAATCACCTTTGAGTTTCCTTTCTTTCCTTGAAAGGTTACCGCGGGTCCTCCCGGTGCCTTAACTATAACTTGTTTATTCTTGCATCATAGATTGTCATCCAATCGATGCCTACAATCACATCCACTCCCAAGACCTACAGTTTGATGAGATCAGTTCTGAAAAGCCTCCCACTGATCTCGATATCACAATCCTCATAATACCGATCAGCAATCAACTCCTCTCCTGATGGTGTTTCCATTGATAAGACTCTGCCTTGAAAAATCTTAGGTCCACACCTAACACTTTAACAAAATTGGGCAACACAAATGTATGCGAAGAACCAATATCAAACAAAACCTTTGCTTTTATTCCATTAATCAAAACACATCCAGTTACATGAATAATGATACTCAAAACTCCATTGTATTTGTAAACAAAGTCTTATTTAATACATCCAATAAATAAATTAAAATTCTTGCATACCCTGGATCACATCTTCTGAGTTACCACTATCCTCCTCAGTCAATGCGAATACTTGCCCTTGCCTCTAGAATTTGCTCCCATTTGCACCATCCTTCTTAAGCTGCGGGCAATAGGGCCTGGTATAACCCTCTCGCCCATACTAATAACAAGTCGGACACTTTGCTGGCTTGGTGCAGGCTGTCCTGAAGTGACCCACTTCTCCACAGTTATAGCAAGTCACACCTAGAACTGCTGTTGCCTTCAGAACGGGTCCACCGAATCTACCCTTCTTCAACGGGAACTTCCTCCCGCTTGCATTCATTGCTGCTGGCCTCTTATTTCTGTTCCAGATTTCCTACTTCTTCTGGAACTGATCCATGTCCTCCTCCATCATGGTCGCCCTCCTGACAAGTTTGTCGAACCTCCTGATCCCCTAACGGTATCATTCAGGACCTTAGATTCGGCCTCAAGCCCTGCTTAAATTTCCTGGCTTTCTTTGCTTCATCAACTACCAGCTCCGGCGCATACCTCGACAACTGCGTGAACTTAGTCTCATACTCACGCACTGACATTCTGTCCTGCTACAGGTTCAAGAATTCCATTGCCTTCTCCTGGATGTCAAAGGGGAAGTAGTGATCCCTGAACTCACCAAGAAAAACCACCCAAGTCACCTACTCTTCACCAAATTTTCTCTTCACGGACTACCACCAGATGCCAGTGTCCTTTTCCAGTTGCATTGTAGCCAATTTCACCTTGTTGGCTACGGGGGTTTCTAGAACCTCGAAGACCACTTCCATCTGCCTTATCTAATCATCGGTCCCATTGGGATCAGTTTGCCCTTCAAAAACTAGCAACTTCTGTAACGCCCCGAATCCCAAATACACTGAATTTGAGATGTTCTACAGGATCTTTACACTTCCTTTAGTACAATTTTACAAGGAAATTTAAACTTTTCACTTTACATCAAAGTTTACATCAATATTACACTTTACATTGTACAGCGGAAGTAAAATTTTACAGACAAATGTACAACAACATTGAGTAATCTTTAAGCATTTGTTCCTCTTTAATCTTTATCAAGCCATTTACCTGCGTATAAGACTGTGGGTACGTCAGTTTATTCAACCGACAATCATTATACACGACCATCTTCTCTATGCCGGAAATAGTATAACTTATTTTCCATATTTAGCAAACACAAACTTGTCACATATCAAACTAAAGGGACTACCCTATTGATGTCGTGTTGTGATTGTGCACTTAGTCCTTAATGCATTTATTTATATTACATGACACTAATGCGCACTTGTTCGGATTCTATGCATCCCATACTACATAGGTCCGAGGGCAAGCCCTTAATCGTTCTTCATCTTTGTAGGGTTCAATCCCTCGCCATGACTTAATCTACTACTGTAACTATGGTGAGTATCCTAGATGATCTATGAGTACAAGCTCGTGTATAGAAAATTCTGGAGGGGAATCCCACGCCATGTCTTGACTCATCAAGCATGCATTCTGTGGTAATTCCGCCTCACTTCATGGCATACGATCCTCTTGAAGTCACCAAACATCCCACAAGCGTGACTAGAGTCCGATCATTCTGAGTTGTGCCCACGCCATGTCTTGACTCATCAAGCATGCATTCTGTGGCTCACACACCCGCACCATAAACCCTAGTTCTCATACTCGTGTTTTTCTCTCACTTTCATCACATCTTCACTATGTGCTAATCCTTAGTTTTTATTAGAATCATGAACAAAAATCAAAGCTCTAGAGTTAGCCTCTCCACTAAACCGGACTTATTCATTCATTCAAACACGACCAACCTTGGTCTTTCATTTCAATTTTTCATTTCATTTCTTTCCAATTGCCGGGGGAGAATTAGCTACTCTTTTTGTTTCAATTTTCAATTCACAATTTCCAAAATGAGCATTTCCAATTCATAAATTTCCATGTTGAGTCATCATACTCAAAAGTATATTTCTTTTCAAATCATGATTTCTAATCTGTTCGCATAATCCATAACTATACATGAATTCATATGCTTCATCAATTATCAACTTCACATCAAAATTTCACATCACTACGAATATTCGCATTTAATATTTTTCGCACTATTCACATATGAGAATAATTCACAACCATCACAAAATAAAATTTCTTTCTCGACTATATTAATCTTCTAATCCTTCATTTCAAATTCTTTTTGCAAGATATAATTTCGCAAAAATAAACATATAGAACCATAGTTCTATTTACACATTTTATTCTCAAATCATGTTTCATTTCATGCAAATAATTCCCAAATCATTTTTTATAAAGTTCCATATATTTTTAGAAGAATAACCATATTTTTCTCATAATTTTTTGACAATTAAAAACCCCAAAAAAATTATTTTTCAATCTTGCCGAGGGCAAGATTCGAACCCAGCACCCCAGAGAACACAGCCGACAGCACAAGCCACCAGGCCGAATGTGCTAAGCGGCATAAGTATGGCTGAGAGCATTAAATGCTCTCAGTCCGCAGTTGATTTTGTTTAAAAAAGAAACTGAACGAAATAATGTTGCCCACGAGATTCGAACCGCAGACCTCTGAGAAACAGGCCGCGCGCTCCGACCACTTGAGCTACGTGCTCAGGTTGTCGAGTATAGTTCGAAATTCTTTTTAAAACCATTCTCTCTGTTATTCAAACGTTTGATATTCAGCAAGTCTTCATTTCATTTTGTTTTCATAAAAATTTACTGTACAACTCCAGATTAATTCTTCCTCACATAATTTACATACCAGTATGAGCAAAATAATTTTTGTAACAATTAAAACATATTTTCATACAACTAATCCAAATTCTACATTATAATTACCACATTTCTTCTCTTTTCGACATTTCTTTACATTTAGCATTCTAATCTCTTTATCAATAAATTTTCACCTTAATTCTCTGTCTTTAATCATTTACCTAACATACAACTCATATTTTAAATTATTCATGCCCATATTAACACAAAAGATCTATTTAACACATGAAATGGTATTATCAATCTACTAACTTTTGTGTGTAATTCTTGATGGTAATAAATGTGTTTTTATCAATCAATCCATAATTCTAATCAATTCACATACAACTTAAATAATAGAACCACATATAAAATTGCATATCCACATTCAATCATCCAATGGGTTATTAAAGTGTACTCTTCTTAATTTCTTTCATGCTTCATTCATTCATATCTAACATGCATTTCTAATTTAGAAATATGGAGAATCTACCCACCTCAAATGGAGAGACAAACACAATTAGCAATTCCCTAAACAAAAGTCCTTGCAACGAATTGCTCCTCCTTGAACACGTGCACCCAAGCCTCCAAAAGTACCAAACCGAGAGCTCCCTCTTGATGAATGCCGGCCCTTCTTTTCTCCTTGGTGTTGCAAGAACAATCCACACACACTCAATCTTTTAACTCACAAAAATCACTACTAGATAATATAATTTAGACTATAGGTTTGGAAGTGAATAATTTGGCACAAGAAGAATTACCCATGGGGGGGGGGGGGGAGGGGGTATTTATACTAAAAATCAAGGAGAATGGAGGGCTAGGATCAAGTAGTTGGTTGTAAGATGGAGGGCTAGGATGAAAGTAGGAGTTACATTAACTACCCACAACCTAGTAACCACCAAGCATGATCTCCACTCCAAAATTTGATTTTCCCTCCAAGCATTGCAACCGGCCAACAAGGAAGAGTGCATTTTGCACGTGTACGTGTAGTGCACGTGCATGCAACTAGGTCCAAAATTGTACATTTTATTTTATATAAAAATAAACTCTAGTTTGTATTCTACATTACAAGTTGCATTTTAAAAATAAATTGACTCATGGGCTTTAGTTTATGGGCCAAAATAATTATTTTAAAATTAAAATAAATGAATTACATTTTGGGCTTTTTAAAAGAAAAGGCTTTTCATCCATTTAAAAGAAGACTTTTGTATAAAATAATTTGAAAGCACAAATTTAAATATTTATACCCATCACAATGAAAATAAATATAAGATTTAATTCAACCAAAATATTGCACGTGCACACTACGTGCAAAATAAAATAATTTTTTATTAATGAAAAATCAGAGCATTACAACTTCATCCGCTTGAAAGATTCTACTTGCTTGATTGGATGTGCATTAATATGTATAGGCCCTGTTCCCTGATTCCAAGTTGCACTAGCTGCCATGAATGCATTCAGAGTCTAATATACTCTGGCGATCTTCATCTCCAAATCAAGCCTGCCCCTATGGGAACCTTCAACCCCATCATCATTCCTACCATTCCTAGTCCTAGGTCCTTCCATTTCACTGAGTACTGCAAAACATGTGAAACAGTTAGGGCACCACTACATAAATCACATTCACACCAACTGCCTACTGTAGAAATTTGTTCATACTCAAACAATTTTATTTAGTTTAGTTTCATGTTTAATACTCACGCTCTAATGTCCACCAAGGTACTCACGCTATAGTGTCTACCTAGGTTCATTCCCTATACCATGTTTAATCATTACTAATTGAATCATGCTCTGATACCAAACTTGTAGTGCCCCGAATTCTCAATAAATAAAATTAGAAATAAGTGGCACAATTTTCAGAATCAACTTCAAAGTAATCATAAACACAGTATCAAATAAAGGGGAAATTAAAACTTTTTATTACATATTTTCTCTTGACAAAAACACAGTGGAAATTAAAACACAAATTACAAATATTTACAACACTTAAAATCTTCAATTTGCGTTTATACTCAAAGTTTTATTTGTATCAATGTTATCCATAACTGAAAACCTACAAAAGTCTATTGAACGTGGGCATGTCAGTTAAATGCAACTGACGTCAACTATAGTAATAGTGATACTTCTCTCATAATCACAAACTTGATGCACATTAATATAGCAATAATAAATGATGCATAAACGATAATAAATAGAACAACAAGTAAAACATATTAACACAGCAATAACAAATGGAACATGAAATAATGATAAATGAAGCGTAAAATAACATTTGAAGCTAGGCTAAGTATTAAGTGTATGAGATGAAAACAGAAAACTAGCATGCATAAAACAAGTTAAGAAACACAAATGCATATGATGATTTCTAATGCGTACTTGTCGGATTCTATGCATCCCATACTACATAGGTCCGACACAAGTCCTTATCGTTCTCCACTTTATAGGGTTCAATCTCTTGTTGTGCAACTAACCTACTACGGTAATTACTTTAAGATTTAGATTATTCTGTGAGTATCTAGTGTCATGCCCCCGATAATTCTTGAGAATCAACTTCCCACCGTCCGTGATTTTGGGTACACTCCCTCACACCCCGATAATTCTGAAAGTTGAAACCCACACCGTCCAACCAAATGGTACCTCATAACACGAATATCCTATGAGCGTCGCACCTGATCCCCAATAATTCTTAAGATACATCCCACACCGTCCGTGTTCACACCCTGATAATTCTTGAGAATCAACTTCCCATCGTCCGTGATTTTGGGTACACTCCCTCACACCCAGAAAATTTTGGAAATTGAAACTCACACCGTTCGTGATCACACCCCGATAATTCTTGAGATTGTCTTCCATCGTCCGATCATATAAGGCCCCCTACCCATGTTTGCTCTTATTTCATCACAACTCCAACTAGTACCTGTGCTTATGTTTATTAAGTTCAATTAGAATCATAGTCTCCCTAGAGTTGATGTACCATACCGAACTTAACTTATTGAATCAACAAAAGCTCCACTGGACAAATTCCCACAAAATCTCAATTGCTGGTGTGCTAGCGTCATACCCAACCTTTAGGGTCTCATAACTCAAAAAAACCATCTCAACCATTTCTTTTAATCATATAAATCCAAAATTGACTAACTCATAATGAGGATTTCCCTTAACCAATAGTCAACCAAAATACCTCCATGTACAAACCATATCCACGTCATTAGTTATGAAACTGAAACCAATCATCAATTTAGCTGAGACTTTACATCTTCGAAACTGCAGGAAAAAAAACTGGAATGTAATACTCTTGGAATTCGAGAATATTTACTTTCTAAAACCACGAAAATCAGAGTTAAATTCTATTAAAAATAGAAAGTACACACTCTCTGAAAGTGGTAGGGTCCAAAACTAATTACTTTGGAAAACTGAAAATCATCGTTTGCGAATTCGAAGAAATATTCATTCCAAGAAAAGGAAATACAGTAAAACAAATCGTGAACAATTCAGCCATGACAGTCAACTGACTGCAGCAGTACAAAAAGTGGCGGTCGATCGACTACAGTCGAGAGGCACAAAGCCAGTCGTTGCAGTCGACCGACAGATCACTAGGTAATACTGCGGTCGACCGGCTGCAATCAACCGCGGGGTCGACTGACATGCAGTCTGTAGCAATTAAACCAACTAGTCATGAATTTAAGTAATGAAACAACTTCAAGCATATATATATATATATATATATATATATATATATATATATATATATATATATATATATATCTGTGTGTGTGTGTGTGTGTGTGTGTGTGTGTACTGTATTGTTCGACAAAAACACTGAGAAATCCATGCATGAACGTATAGATTGAAACTCCATAATCATAATATTGAATAGCGAGATAATAAAGAAAATTTTTCGTATAAACACTGTGGATATTAACAATGTAGTCATGATTCTTCACATACAAAGATATGGGTATACACCTATCAATGCTGAAACCTAACCACTTTTGAAAACTGATAACCATCGTTTCCAAATTTGGAGAACATTCATTCAAAGAAAGAATATGCAGTAAAATAGAGAGTGAGAAGTCCAATCTCGGCAGTCAACCGACTGCAGTAGTACATAAAGTTGCAGGTCAACCGACTACAGTTGATCGTGGGGTCAACTGACATGCAATCTACGACAGCCAGTCAATTAAATCAAAATCCTCTCATACTGATATATATATATATATATATATATATATATATATATATATATACATATATATATATATATATATATATATATGGATGCTTATGATGAAATCTATGATATAGCATGTGCATCTTGTCTAACCTATCTCAGTTCATACATCAGTCATATCCATCCTCAAGAATAAACTAAACATGATCATCACATATTAAAATTTTGGTTTTCATGTCATGGAATCAATTTACTCTATTTAACCTTCATCACAACGATCAATTCATGGTAGAATCATTAGTACATATTTTAAAACAATCAAAGATCCACATAAAAATTTCTAGCATGACATCTACTCAACCATGATCCAAAAACATATTAAGAGAGTCAAAGAATCATTCATTAATTAGGGTTTTTATTCATGAAGAAGTAATTTGACTACTTATTCATTGAGATTTATCATCTAATAGATCTGCATCAAGTTTTATAATCATGCAAGATCTTAATATATATCATACTTGATCAATCATCATCATATTCTACAAGTATGTAACAAATAAAGAGTTGTGAAGTACCACCCACCTCGAAGGAGATCAATTGAAGATAATAATAATAGAAAGAAGCTTCTCCTCCTTCCGAAAATCCCAAGATCCAAGCTCCAACTTCAAAAAATAATAATAAAAATAATATTACTTTGTTGTGAACAGAGGAAGGTGGCTGCTGCTGCTGTTAATATAGGCCAGGATCTAGTTTTTAGAGTTTTACGAAGATTTTACAAAAATATCCCTTAAGAAAATAAATCTTTACATATATGAATCTTTCCAAATCAATTAGTTAAATCAAATCAAATCAATTAAAGTAAATACTAATCCCTCAAATCCCCTGATCTGGCTGGTCGCCAAGTGTAGCCCAGAAAAAACAGTTTTCATAAATTTGCCACCAAGTGGTAATTTTACAAAAAAGTCCTTCACTTTGAAATATTAGCAAATATGCTATTAATTATTCGTAAATATCCAGAAAAGTTAAAATTATTATCACTAATAAAGATTAGATTTTCCAAATAAATTTTCAGACTTTTTGTTCCCCAAGAAAATATTTGCACGTGTTTTGTAGGTGCAAAAGATAAATTTCAGGAAAATACTTAATAAATCACAAATCATTATTAATTCCAAAAACATATTTAAAATTTCTAGGATGTTACAGAGGGAGATTCCAACTCATCCCACAAAGCCTTCGTTAGGGAAGTTAACTCAGCACACAACACCCTGCCTGCCAAAAGGCTAGGTGTCCCAGTGTCACTTTTTGATAAAGATCTAGAGGGTTTCAAGACACCTCACTGTGACACATTGGCTGCATGTGCATGGTAAATCATGAGGTACGACACATCCTTGTAGACAACAGAAGCTCTGTAAACATTCTCTTCATGGACACATTCGTTGCTCTCAAGCTATCCCGGGACCGTCTCAACCTAGCTGGCTATACACTCCACGAATTCTCAGATGCATCCGTTCAAGTCGAAGGGATCATCACATTCGATGTGACAGCAAAAAAAGCCCCCACAACTCGAATATAGCCATTAGACTTTATGGTAGTCAACATAAAAGTTGTGTTCAATGCTATATTTGGTTGCCCGGGCTTGGCAGCTTTCCATGCGGTCACCTCCGTATTTCACTTGAAAATAAAGTTCCCCACAACAGCAGGTATAGGCCACGTTGCAGGAAGCTAAGAGGCAGCGCGAGCATGCTACACTACCACAATGGGGGGATTAGTTCTTCCACTCGGTGTCATCGAACTGCTGCCAGAAAGGAGTCACATAAAGTCTGAGGCCGAGGATCTCTTTCTCTCAAGAGGATTAGACCAAGTGTTTCCGAGAAAGCAAGACCCATTGCCTGTATAAGGGGGAATCAGGACTTGATCGTCTGGACCATAGTCGACATGTCGGGAATATCTAGAGATCTAACCATGTATCACCTTAGAGTGAGCCCAGATGCCAAGCCCGTCCAACAAAGGTGCTGCAAGTTCGCTCCTAAAAAACTGTAGGCAGTCAAAGAAGAAGTCGAAAAATTCCTAGCCGCACGATTCATCCCAAAAATTAGCTACCCCGAGTGACTAGCAAATGTGGTGATGATTAAGAAAGCTAACGGCAAATTGAGAATGTGCATAAACTTTATCGATCTCAATAAGGTGTATCCAAAAGATCCATTCCCTCTTCCAAGCCTAGATGCTCCTGGGCTTGAACTCTTAACTTTTATGGATGCCTTCTCTGGGTATAATCAGATCCAAATGTTTTTGGTAGGACACCCTAAAGACGTCTTTCATAAAAGACCAGGGCCTCTATTCCTATCGAGTAATGCCTTTTTTGGCCTGAAAAATGCTGGTGCCACCTATCAACGTCTGGTAAATAAGATTTTGAAAAGTCAAATCAGCAAGAACATGGAAGTGTACGTAGATGACATGTTAATCAAAAGTCTTCGGAAAGAAGACCATGCGACCGATCTCCAAGAAGCGTTTGAAGAATTGCACAAGCATAACATGCGATTGAATCCTTCTAAGTGTGCCTTCGAAGTCTCCTCTGGTAAGTTCTTGGGCATCATGGTTAGCTAGAGGGGAATCGAAGCAAATCTTGAAAGGATCCAAGCAATTCGCAACATGTCTCCCCCAACCATTATTAAGGAGATGCAGAAGCTCACCGGGAGCTTAGCCGTCATCGGTCAATTCCTCTCTAAGTCTGGGAAGAAATACCTACAATTTTCAAAGTTCTACAAGGTACAAAAGGATTCGAGTTAGAAGAAGAACAGTAAACCAGCCTTCAAACAACTCAAAGCATACCTTGTCAGTCCCTTGCTCCTAAACAATCCCGAGCCAGGTGAAATACTTTAATTCTACCTAGCCACCTTAGACCAAACTCTTAGCGTCGTCTGGTTAGAGAAGAAGATAGGGTTCAGAAGCCGATTTATTATGTGAGCAATGTACCTCAGGATGCCAAACTCTCTGTAACACCCCGTAAAATAAAATGAATTTTTTGAAATTATTAAATAATATTGAATTAGTGAAATTGACTATGTTGACCATTTTCTCAAAATTGTTGTTGCACGTGCAAAGCACGTGCAAAATTAGAAATTTTGGATTTCTTAAAAGTTGCTTGTCAATAATTGATGTCCCTCATTTGAATATGATATATTTTATTTTTCAGATTACTTGATTAAAGAAACTCATTTTTGGACTCTATGTTGATATAATTGATGTTGATGAAATAATTTCGTTCCGGCCATAAAAGAGCTAAAAATTAAAACAAAAGTATTTTCTATTAATGATATATAATTTTGAATTAATAAATGATTTTAAATTAATTTTTTTTATTAACTATTTTATGAAATTGACGTTTTCACAATTGCAAAATATGTGCAAATATTTTTGAGGTGCAAATTCCCACTTTTAAACTTTTGAATAAATTCTCCTATTTATAAATGATTATATTATAAATTTTTGGATTTTTCTGGAAAACTAAAATATTTTTGTAAATACTTTGAAAGAAAAAGGGTTTTTGTGCAAAATGTCGATTGGAGGTAAAATTTGAATTCAAAATTTGGTTGGGCTGTTCTGGTGGGACATTTTTGACAGGAGAGAGATTTTATCCCTCTAATTTGATTTTATTTTATTATATATATATATGTAATTTTGAGATTGTTGGGGACTTTATTGCAAATATTTTTCTTGAGGAAATAAAAGTCAGAAAATTTATTTGGAAAATATAATATATATTATTAGATAGTAATTCTAAATAGTCTGGATTTTTACAAATAATTTATTGCATATTTGCAAATATTTCGAAGTGAAGGACTTTTATGTAAAATTGCCACTCAGAGAAATTTTTTATTGATGTTATTATCATGTATAAATAATTGATGTAACTATTTAATTATGTATAATTATAGCTAAACAAATAATTGAGATGTGATTATCATGTATAAATTATTTATTGATGTTAGAGATTGGTGATGCATGAAGGAGATTGTTTTGATTTACAAAAGTACTTGTATCATCATGGAGTTTACAATAGTTGATGGGTATTTGTTATGATAATTTATAGACCATTGAATACACGCAAATTCATTGTTTGGTGGATTAAAAAGTTGCATTTTTTATGAGAGAATTTGTTGTTTTAATTAGAATTAATTTCATGTTTTAGATTCTAGAGTTTTGATGGACGTATGCATGATGAATGAATGTGGTATTGATATTTTCATGGAATTAGAACTCCATTGATGTTGTGATTATCATGATAAAAGAAAAGGAATGTTATTGATGTTAGACACATAGAAGAACTCATCTTGATTTATGAACTTATTGTATGATGATGGATTGTGTATTAAATCTTGGGTTTTAATATTATGACAAATAGATTATCATGAACATACAAATACAAATTTTTAATTGATAAAGATCTAATTTGGGGTCTATAAAATTGATTGATGATCATGGGTTTAATGTAGATGATGGAGATTTGTAGAGATAATTAGAACTTGTTGTATACTCTTAAATTCACGTTTGATTGACTTTAAAGTTGAGATTTCTCCATGTTTATTCAATGTTTTAATGTAAATATAATTCTTGATGATAAACCCTAATTATTTATGCATGTAAAGAGTATATGGGAAGAAATATTCCTATAAAGTACATTAAATATATGGGTGCTAGGGTTTGGAGGTCAAAACCCTAGGTTAACGGTTGTTGGTCTCTGGTTGAACAGTAACCCTCGGGTTACTGTTCAGACCCAAAACCTACTGTTGCTGCTGGTTGGGTTTGTCTCGAATTTTGGAGTGTTTTCTAGTGGGTTTTGTATGTGGCTTTGTGTGCTTGTGTGATATGGTGGGGGAACCCTTGTATACATATAGAAGTGTATATAAATGTGTTTAAAATAGTAGTTATGAGAGATTTGATAGAGTTTTATCAAGTTTCGAAGTTGATAACTTTCAGATTTTGTATAAAAGATAGTTTTCAAAACATGTTGAAATTAAACCCTTTAAATTAATCTGTTTGAGTCCAAATTTTTATGGTGAGTTCTTTGATATGTGCTGGATTTAAATTAATTTTTCCAGAATTTAATAATAAATTTGTAGTGTTCTGTTTTGAAGAACAAAATCATATAACTTTCAGATTTTGTTAAAATCTATATTTTCGTAGATGAAATGTGTTTCCATGTATGAAGGAGTTCTTATGGAAGTATCAGTTGATTAAAAAGGAATGTGATTAATGAAGAGTGTTTTGTATAATGAAACCAAGTTGGGTTTTGATTTGAGGCTTAGGGTTATGATGTGGACCCTAGAAAGATTATTGATGATTTTGAGTTATGAGACTCTAGAGGTTGGGTGGGACCCTAGCATACCGGCAAATAAGGTTTGGTTGGAATTTGGCAAGTGGGGCTTTTGTTTTGATTCAGTAAAGTTAAGTCCCGTAGGGTACACTAACTCTAGGGAGACTGTGATTCTAATTAATTGAATATAATAAACATAAGGATAGGACACTAGTTGCAGATGTGACGAAATAAGAGCAAACATGGGTGTGATCGGATGATGGAAGATAATCGCAAGAATTATCGGGGTGTGATTACGGACGGTGTGGGTTTCAATTTCAGAATTACCAGGTTGTGAGGGAGTGTACCCAAAATCACGGACTGTGGGAAGTTGATTCTCAAGAATTATCGGGGTGTGAACATGGACGGTGTGTGATGTATCTTCAGAATTATTAGGGATCAGGGCGACGCTCATGGGATATTCGTGTGATGGGGTGCCATCTGGCCGGATGGTGTGGGTTTCAACTTGACTTGTTTTATGCATGCTTGATTTCTGTTTTCATCTCATTCACTTAGCACTTGGCCTAGCTTCACTTATTGTTTTGTGCTGCGCTTATACTTGTTCCATGTTCTATTTATTATTGTTTATGCATCATTTATTATTACTATATTAATATGCATCAAGTTTATGATTGTCAGATGTAGAAGTATCACTATTACTATAGTTGATGTCAGTTGCATTTAACTGACCTGCCCAATTTTCAATAGACTTTTGCAGGTTTTCAGTGTTGGATAGCATTGGTTCATGTAAAAATTTAGGTATAAATGAAAGTTGAAAAGTCACCGTGTTGTAATAAGATTGTAATTAATATGTTTATTTCGCTGCGTCTTGTAAGAAGAAAAAAAGTAATAAAAAGTTTTAATTTTTCCTATATTTGATACTGTGTTTATGATTGCAATTGAAGTTGATTTTGGAAATTGTGCCACTTATTTATGATTTTTATTTATTGGAAATTCGGGGTGCTACACTCTGCTACTCTAAGATGGAAAAGATAGCCTATGTATTGGTCACGGTAGCTTGCAAACTCCGCCCCAACTTCCTTGTGCATTCTCTGTGCGTCTTTACTGACCAGCCGCTCAAGCAAGTTCTCCTCAAACCTAAAACTTCCATAACACTAATGAAGTGGTCCATCGAACTAAGTCAACACGACATCAGCTACCATCCAAGAATGGTCATTAAGGCACAGGCTTTGGCTGAATTCATCGTGGAAACCACTATTCCCGACTCCCTGGGGTAGAAGTAAACCTCCCGCTTTGAAATTTATATGTGGATGGGTCCTCTTGCCTCAATGCAAGCAGAGATGGAATTATCTTGCTCGACATTATAAGTTCACACTTTAATACTCAGTACGCCTCAACTTCTCTGCCTCCACTAATGAAGTCGAATACAAAGAACTAATTGCCAGTCTCTGGTTAGCACGTAAAGCAGGTGCACGAAGAGTCTAGATGTATAGTGACTCTCAATTAGTCATCAACCAGGTCCAAGGAGTTTATGAAGCCAAAGACAACCCTATGGGCAAGTAAATGTCACATGTGAAAAGAATCCTAACAACGTTCAAAGACGCTAATGTCACTTGCATCCCCCGCAAGCAAAATCGGGCAAGCAGGTGCCCTCTCCAAGCTTGCTTCCTCATCTCTTGATGGGCTTGACCGCACGGTCCTCATTGATGTCCTTCTCAAGCCGAGCATCGAGAAGGAAGACTTGGAGCTCATGACCGTTACCCCCAAATGTCTGAAGAATGTTGGATGAAATCCTTGATCGATTTCCTCGACAAGGGAATCCTCCCTGAAGCTCGCAAAGAAGCAAGGAAGATTCAGACAAGAGCTAAAAGATACACTCTAATGGAGGGATTCCTGTACAAACAGTAATAATAATGAAAAGACTAATAATAATAATAATAATAATAATAATAATAATAATAATAATAATAATAATGAAAACGATAATAACAATACTAATAGTGATAACAACAACAATAATTATAAAAATAAGAATGATATGTATCATAATAGGATTTGAGATTAACAAGTTTATTAAAATCCAAACAGTAATAATATAAAATATAAATAGTTGATCAATTATAAATAGAAACAACATCATTATTCAAAGTAAATATAATTGTCAATTATAAAACACTTAGTAAAAGATCTGAAACCGGTTTAGCACAAAATAAATTTATAAATAATCAAAATACCAAAAATATTCAGGAAATATGTATTAGCGGGGACGGGGGTTACAATCCTACCAACCTTACAACAAAATTTTGTCCTCGAAATTTGCGTAGGTAGTACATAGGACAATGCAAAAGCAAACTTATGGGGGGTAAAAAAAATAAGGGATTCAAAGAGAAAGTCAAAATGGTGGCAAGGAAAGAACATGAGTATGAATGGAGTTTTCTAGAATGATGTTGAATAAAGGTTCAATGAATGACGACAATGCAAATGTATGAAAAATAAAGTAAACAATGCAAAGAAGGAGAAGCAATAAGAGAATCCAGGGACAGGTGGGTTATGGGTCCACCACGCTTTTGCTGTGCCACTCTGATGGTGATGTTCCAGGCCATAGACATGTCATTGTAGGCCAAGCGATGCCGATAAACGAACCAAGCTGGAAGAAAAGGAATGAGACACCGGAATCAAAAGAATATAGGTACAAAAATAAGTAATTTATACCAAATGAAGAATCAATGAAGAGGATGACTGCAAGGGACAGGAGGAACCAAGGAATGAAAGAATTGAATTAGAAGAGATCAAAGAGGAATCAAATAAGAGGAGTATCAAGATATATGTTGGTTAGTACATGTTCATGTGTTGATGTGGTGCACATATTATTGAGTTAGACTGGCTAGAGCCAAACTTGACTAACGTATGAGCCAATCATGACTAACACATTAGCCAAACCTGGCTAAACTCTAACATAGTTAGAGCCTAACCTGACTCTGATACCACTAAAAATCTGTCACGCCTCGCTTTCCAAAATACGGAAATACGAGTTCGTGACGAAGGCCCAGCGAATGATTTTAACATCATCCATAAGCTATACCAGTCTTAACTCAACAACATGAAAGAAAATAATCACAACCACGCTGAAAAATATAATCACATAAACAATTACTAAGATAAAATATGCAGTAGTCCAACATAATAACCAACAACTAGAAATAAGCAACAATTACGGGTCAACTAAGCCCTGAGATACAAAGTTCAACAAAGGTAACAATGCGAATATAAAAATAACATGGAAGAAGATAATTTATTGTAAAGCAAGCTCCTTCTCCAATCCTAGAAGAACTGCTCACCAATGCCTTCTGGAAATTCTCCTTGTGCACTTATAGTTTGATCAACTAGAGTGGGGAAAATGTCTGTTAGAGTAAGTACGAAAAACAAGTAGTGAAAAGCAAATAGTAAAGGAACATGGTACATCAAGGAATATGAAGCAAGAACAAAGTCAAAAGCAATAACAAGGACTGATGAAAAGTCTAGATTTAACAATGAAAATTTCAATAACAATAATCGATAAACAATGTCAATGTCCATAGTTGCGATCAAGGATGCAAGTGTCAATCTAGTCTATTAGTATTTAGCCTAACTAATGCACGTACTACTGCGTCCGATACCACAGGTTCTGTGCATACAAAACAGTGTTCATTTTAGACATCGTGGTGGGATCTACAGAGCGTGTACTCGGCATCAATAACAATAATTTATAATCAACAATTGACAATCAATAATTCATAATCGATACTCCTCCGTCCATGACAATACAGTATAACGATAAGGCCTTACCGAGTACATTTTCTGAGATTATCCACTACTAAGTCAACCTTTATTACACCGGCTTGTTAATATTTTACTAAATCATTCATGATTATGCAATGTTTAAAAAAGTGTCAAAGAGATGATAAGGATGCAACAAAATAATGCGATGCATGATAATATACAAGTAATTGTGAATCTGAAAAGAGCAAACACAGCAACACTAAAACATCAATAACTCACAAACTATAATTCGGAATTCGATTCCGTCAAAAGGGCTGCAAACTAGACATATGGGGATAAATTTCATATTTAGTAAGTTTCAATTGATTCTGACTATAACTAGGTCGATTACCTAAATCTTTAAAGGTTAAGGGTTCTGGCAGCAACTTATAGTCAAAACTGTATATGTGAAATCAAGGTGTAAATCAAGTATAAAAATCTAAAAAATTTAGAAAATGAATGCTAAGCATGTCTACTAAGTTTCTGGAGAGTTTCATGTCATTACACTACTGTTACTATGGTGTTTCAACTGAAAGTTGGGTCAGTATTTCACTAAACTGTAATTCTGGAAATACAGACCAGCAGTGATTAAAACTATAATATCTCACAGCTCACAGATCGGAATCTAGATCCGTAAGATTTTCTGGAAACTAAATTCATAAGGCTATAATTCTTTTTCTTATTTTAACTGGGTCGAAACCTCAGTGCAAAATAGGGTAGGCAGCAAGAAATAATAAAAAGTCATCACATACATTCATCGAAATGATTAATCTACATGTTGTTGAATTATGGAATACATTAACATTAATGTACAACAATTAGGATGGATTTTTACAGTGTGCACCTCCAAGTTAGCATGTCATGATTAAAGTCTCAACAACACAATCGATCAACATGCATTCAATCACTACATTTTTCTATATGCAAGTTTCTAATCAATTTATTCATGTCGTGTGTGCATGCAAGCTTGGGTTTGAATCAATGGATGTTGGCACGAAGTCAAGAATACTTCGGGTTAGCTTGTGCAAACCCTTGATATCCCCAACGAAAGGTACACAATGCAATATTATGATGATCGAAAGAGAACTACTTGCGGAGATCAATAATCTTGAACTAGAAAAATAAATAAGTTCAAGTGAACTTGCCTTTGATTGAGGATTAGATCCGAATGTGCGAAGAATAACGGGATCAGAATCCCAGCAACACGACGACGAGCAAACGATCATGATGATCACGATCGGCACAGATCTTGATGGAGATCAAGATCAGATGATCGGACGGCTGAGATCGAAGATCAAGATGATGATTATGATCGCGATGATCAAGATGTAGATCTGATGGTCGAGGATGATGATGATGGTGATCAATGCAGATCAGACGACCAAGATCAAAATCAAGGGGACATGATGATCATGATCGTGATGATCGGACGGCTGGGATTGAATTGACTGAAGCTGATCGGTTGCTAACTGAGGTGGCATTCAGGCGACAGGAGGCTGGCTGGCTGGCTCGACTGGACGGCGATATTGACAATAGGGTGGTCGAGCTGCAGAGTGCTATGGAGGAGGTGGACGGTGAGGGGACGAATTGTGGTTGTGGCTTGGAGGAGAGCGGCACTAGGGGTTGACGAGGATGAAGATGGGTTGCTTCAATCGACGAGTGATCAGCGAGGTGGCTGACGATGGTGGGGTCGCGGCTGGGGAAGACGACTGGGTGGTTGTCGCAAGCGCAGCGATAGGGGAAGCTCGGGGGATGAGGGGAGGAGTGACTGGTGGCAGGAGATGAGCAGTCGCGAGGTGATCGACCGGATGGCTAGAGGTGAAGCTCGACGGGGCGGCAATGGTGGCAGGCAGTCGATGTGATGGCAGTGCGAGTGGGGTGCTCGAGGCAATGGGTGACGAAGGTGAGAGGAAAGCAGCAGAGGTCGGGGGATGCTCCTCTGTTTTGGAGAGGAAGCAAGGAGGGAGCGACAGCAGCTCGACGGGGTGTTGACGAGGGAGAGCGAAGGACGGAGGTCGAGGCGGTGGAGAGCGTGCAGGAATGCAGGGACGAGGGAGAAGAAGGAGGAAGATGGTGGGGGGGCGTTGTACCAGTATGGTGGAGAAGATGAAGAGACGAGTGCTCTCTTTTTCGGAGAGAGAACCGTGGGAGAAAGAGAGTAATGGGGAAAGGGAAAGTGGATAGAGAGAACAGGTTTTATATAAAATAATAATATAATATAGATATAATAATGGGTAGTTATGAGATAGTGGGGGTGTGGGGTTACGGGAATATGATGTAACGCCCCGAATTCCAAATAAGGCCGAATTTGAAGTTCCACATGATCTTTACGCTTTATTTCCTACAATTTTACAAGAAATTTAAAACTTTTATTTCAACAATAATTACATCAGAGTCTTTTACATCAACACGCAGCGAAATAAATAAAAATAATAAATGTACAACTGTAACAACTTTAACATTTAAATAATCATCAACATCAAAATCATCTTTATATCTTCTTGTAAACCCCAAGTCCTGCATATAAAACTGTGGGCATGTCAGTTGCTTACAACCGACGAAATATTATACACGACCATCCTCACTATGCCGAACAGTATAACGATTCTTAAATACTTTAGCAAACACAAACTTGATCACAAACAAAGCTACAAAGGGACTATCCTAATGATGTCGTGTTGTGCTGTGCACTTAGTCCTTAATGTAGTTATTTATATTACATGACACTAATGCGCACTTGTTCGGATTTTATGCATCCCATACTACATAGGTCCAAGGGCAAGCCCTTAATCGTTCTGCATATTGTAGGGTTCAATCCCTTGCTCTGACTTAAACTACTACGGTAAATACGGTAAGTATCTTAGGTATTCTATGAGTTATGAGCTCACGTCCAGACATCCTGGAGAGAACCCCACGCACTGACACATGACTCATCAAGCAGGCATCCTGTGGTCAATTCACCTCTGCCATGGACCATGGCACCACCCATAGTCACCAAATACCCCACAAGCGTTGCCACCAGGATGGTACTCTGGAGTAGTATCCATGCTCTAATCATGATGCATCATGAGGACATCCTCTGTGTAACACCCTGCAAATTTTCAAAAGTATAGTATAGATATATATATATATATATATGCTTTGATAGTATAAAGTGTTGTTTGTGTAAAAATAATGCATGGATTAGGTAAAATATGATGAAAGGTGTATGGAATGATGTGGGAGTCCCACGGGAGTAAATAGACAGCAAAGAAGCTGTTGCCTTGTTTGGAGAATGCCACGGTGACGTGGCACTTCAAGGGGGGTCCACTTTGAGAAGCTCTCTATTGACGTGAGTGTTGCTCACGTGGGAGAGAGGAAAAACAGGGTGAAGACTTGGGATTTGTACCACATCGGTAAGATAATAAGAATAATATAATAATATATAATAATAGCCTATGATCAAGAGTCACCTAATCGGTTAACCACCTTTTGAGAGGCAGCCTGTGGTGGGCAGTTGTACTACATAGTATCTAATTTGTCTTATAAATTGTATAAATTTTCTGAGCTAGGGGCAGGGGCGTTACAAATGGTATTAGAGCGGACTTTCGACACCGAGTGTGGGTAAGAGTGGGCGAGATGTATGTCTGAGATGGAGCTAGCAGATGTACGGGTATGCCTGAGAGGGAGCGAGGTGGCGGCCTGAAATAGTGGACCACCCGCATAATCGGGGTACAGTGCAGCTAGCAGAATCAGGGTACTCCACTCCACATCGGCTAGAAAGGAGATCCTGCACTAGATTGTGCATGCTCATGCTCAGCGATGACGCTGATTTCTGAAGGGGGGGGGGGGGTGTGTAACACGCCGTAAATTTTCCCACGCCGTAAATTTTCAAAAGTATAGTATATATATATATATATGCTTTGATAGTATAAAGTGTTGTTTGTGTAAAAATAATGCATGGATTAGGTAAAATATGATGAAAGGTGTATGGAATGATGTGGGGGTCCCACGGGAGTAAATAGACAGCACAGAAGCTGCTACCTTATTTGGAGAATGCCACGGTGACGTGGCACTTCAAAGGGGGCCCACATTGAAAAGCTCTCTGTTGACGTGAGTGTTGCTTACGTGGGAGAGAGGAAAAAACAGTGAGAAGACTTGGGAATTGTACCACATCGGTAAGATAATAAAAATAATATAATAATAAATAATAATAGCCTATGATCAAGAGTCACCTAATCGGTTAACCCCCTTTTGAGAGGGAGCCTGTGGTGGGTAGTTATACTACATAGTATCTAATTTGTCGTATAAATTATATAAATTGTCTGAGCTAGGGGTAGGGGCGTTACATGAACACTCTCACGCTGCCAATCCAATGGCCATCATACTCATGTTTTTCTCTTACTTTCATCACATCTCCACTATAGTGTATTCTTTAGATTTTTAATTTGTTTTAAAAGAAAATCATCACAACCTAAAGCTAGTTTATCCTACCAGACTTAAACTAATACAAAAGAGACAGTCAGCCTACCTAGCTACTTCTCAAGAGATGCTCAACCCACACTGGTTAGCTTTCAAAATCATAAATAAAACGGCCGGTCACTAGGGTCTCGCCTAGCCTCTAGATTCCAACCAGCTCTTTCTAGAGACCAACAATATTTCATATTCAATCTCAAAATAATAATTCATTTCCTTTATTCATAAACTCTTTCTCAAAACATTTCTTTTATAATCTCATAACACAACATAAGTCAATTCAACCTCTTAATCAATTTAATCACTTATAACAATGTATGCAATATCAATAATCTCAATCAAGTATTACTAATCATAAAATCTCATTAAGAGAAATTCTAATTGCTTTCTAACTATTCATCTCTCTTCAATTAACCATAGTCACAATTTTCAATACAAAAATCACATAAAATTCTTTTAATCGATAAACCCGAGTTCTTTAATGTAAAATCCACTTTTAATCTCATAAAATATATCCAAATAATGTAGAATTAATTTTTATAAAGTCTAAACAATTTTATAGAATTTTTTCTGAATTTTATCTCATTTAAAACTCTTAAAACCATTAAAAAATAAAAAAAAAAATAATTAAAAGTCTACACCAGGTTTTGAACCCAGGACCCAAGACCCAGCGCCATGAACAGTGACGACCTTAAATCGTACCCTCTGACCAATATGGTCAAGGTGACCAACTGACATAAGAGCAAATTAAATTTTACTTAAGCTTTGGGTTTCGGTTTTGAATAAAATTCACATTTCCAAAAAATAAAATCTCTGAAGAGACTCGAACCCAAGACCTCAGAAACTCCCTAGCTACAGTAAATGTCTTAACACGCGCCCACTGACCAATATAGCCAAGGTGACCAACTGTCACAAAATGAGTTGGGTTTCTCAAAGTCCAACTCTCTGTTTATAAATAATCTTTCGTATTTCAAAACACTTTAAACTCTTTTCTCTTCTAAATTATTTCCTGAAATTTTCCAGATTACTGATTTTATATATTTTTAACAATACATTATTTAGAAAATATTATTTTGGCATTAAAACATGAATTCTCCTTCTAAATTGTGTTCTAGGTCTATAATTTTAACATTGCCATCTATCAAGATCTCTACCAAATTCTGAGTATTACAAACATCACAATATTATTGTCTTTTAATTTTTCTTATTTTATTTCTAAAATGCTCTTTAACATGGTCTCATTCATTATACTAGTATCACAATGACTTTAATAAGTACAATTTCAATTAATTCAATTACGAGCCATTCACAAGCATATTTTACATCTAGCATGGTTCCAAATTTATATTTCCATAGCAACATGATAATTCTACTACAATAATCATAATTCATAGCAATTATATCAAGGTGATGCAATCAACAAATTAACATACCAATCACAATTTAACAACTAAACTATATATTATTTAGCATACAAATCTACTCCTACATTAGAAAGAATTTTAGAATCACCCGCCCATGGAAATTTAATTCCTAGCAATTTGAACTCCTAGAATGAGAGCTCCTAGAAACTCAGTTTTGGTTTCCTCAAAATCCGCACACCAATAGCAACTCCCAAATCTCACCTCGACATCAACAGCAAGTACATCACCTCATTTTCGGCCAGGCATAGAGAAAAACACTCCACTCTTTCTACATATGTATATATTTATTTATTTACATGAATATATATGCATATATACTAAGGGTGGTATAGGATGTAGGTGTATGGAGTAGGTTGGAGAAAAGCAAAGGAAGTGCGGGATGGAATTGGGGGTTCGGAAATGACAGGGGACGAAAAGCATTTCATTTCACTTCCATATACTTATATATATCCATATCTACATTTTATATATATATGCATACACATACAATGAGATATCTACCATAATTGAATGGAGGAAGAGTGAGATGCTGGATGGGGAGTTTCGGATGTGACAGGAAGGAGGAAAGAAAGCACATCTCAACTTGACATACCTACATATGTATATGGAATAGCTTAAGGTACATATATAAGTGTATATAGGTATTAGGTGGAGACGCAAAAAGGAAGGCTGATGGGGGTTGCTGGATGAGATTTTCTACAGAGCAAAATGAAGAAGGAAAGATGGAAGAGATGAAGAGAAAGGTAGAGTATTAGGGGGTATTATATAAGAGAGTAGTAGAGTAGTTATTAAAACCACCTCCGACATGAACACCACTAACTCCACTCAAATATTCAAAAATTATTTTTTCCCTCCCACTCTCAAAAACCAGTCGGCCACTATTTTTTTGTGTGCACATTGCACGTATGCACGTGCACATGCTTTGTGTACACTTCAAAATAAATTAATTATTTAATTTAAAACATATGCTTATATATGTAATATGTATATAAAAATTAACTAAAAAATTATACTTTTCATGCACGGATAAAATAGACATACATTTCATGAAATTTATTTTGAAAAAGGATACGTCCAAATACGTGCACCGAAACAAACACGTGCGTCGCACGTAAAATATCAAAAATATGAAATTCGATTTTTATCAACGAAAAAATATTAAAGATAATAGAAATACAATATAATAATATATATTTATTGATTTTTATATATTCCATAACGTAATCGTTACGTACATAGAAAACACGTGCATTACATGTACAAAAGTATTTAGATCAAAATGCGACAAAAATGAATTTCCGTTTTATAAAATGGATTTGAGTACATAAAATAAATAATTTAAATATATAGAAAATATTACACGTAGCGGTGGAAACACATAATCGATACGTGCATCAAAACACGTAAAAAAGCACGTAAAACCCAGAGATCGAAATTTAATATTTTAGTTGACTCAAATAGGATAAAATATAAGAGAAATGCATAAATAGTCGAAAATTAAAATACGTAGTGAAAACACAATACGGATATTAACCGTGATGGTACAAAATACACGTGCGTAACATGCGAAGGGCAAAATTATCATTTCCTATTTTGCGGAGTGTTACACTCTCCCCCCTTAGAACAGTTCCGTCCCCGGAACTCGTTAGGGTTTTATTTTGTATACACTAGTGAAAAATAACATTATTGTTTATAGAAAACAGTAAACATTAAGAAAATAAATGTAGTATAAAAATAAGTAATTTGGAGAAAACAAGGCAACTCTATATAAGAAAACTTATGAGTATCAAAATTTTACAAGAACGAACAAGAAAACTATGAAAATAGCATAAGAAAAAGAAATGTGACTATAAAAGATAATATAGATTGAGAGAAATTTTCATACAAAATAATATTTAGTAAAATATTAGATAAAAGGAAAAATAAACTTAGTCATTAATTGTGAAATAGTTCGGAAAACAATGCAATGAAGAAAACATAGTCAATAAGTAATTTATAAGTAGATTTAGTAATCAAATTTTATCAAAGTAATAAGCAGTAGAAAATCACAAACTGAATTGTTATTGTATATGACAAAAATTGAATTAGCAACTTAAAAGAAGACTATTGAATAAGAGTTTGAAAAATATACGAGAATGAAGTATAGTCAAAATTATAGACAACATAAAAATAATTTTGTATACCAATTAATATCATAGAATAATTTGTAAGGTAACTATAATAATTATACATACGATTTGAAAATTAAGATATAGAAGACAAACATCAAAATACCTTCGAATTGTCAAGTAGAGCAAGAAAAACCAGCATACAAAATTATATACGTACATAGGCGTAAAATTATAGAGTGAAACAATCCATAGCATGATACGAAAATCAGGAATGGTTTGTAGGAGTAAAACAAGGCATCATAGTAGTAAAAGTAATAACATATTATTGAAAACGATGCAAAAACTAATTATATAGAAATAAATTATGAATCATAAACAAAAGTATAATTAATAAGATTTATATATTTTGTTAGGTGAGTAGCCACCGAATCTAAGATAAGCAAAATAAAATACGATGAAGTGGTACGAATTGCTAACTCATATAAAGACACAAAATAATAAGAAGAAGATTATAAGATAGTTGAGATTAAGTAGTAAATACACAAGTAGAATAGAAATCAGTTTAAATAATATAATGCTAGGTTGAAGAATAATGTAAAATAGTATAAGCTAGTACAAAAAATAGAATACTGGTAAGTAAATATTATAGAAAACAAAGTAGGGGTTATCTAAGTAGACAATCTCCTTCTGGTGTAGGTTTGCCTCGTTGGTATCCAACTGCAGGATTAACTCCTCGAAATCAAGTTGCAGAATTGCCTCTATGACATCCGATTGCAGTTTGCCTTCTGGACATTCGGTTGCAGACTTTGTCTCCCCGACGTCCAGTTGCAGTTTGCCTCCATTGACGTCCAATTGCAGATTTGCCCTCTCAACATCAGGTTGCACCAAAACGGGAGATGGAAAGATGTAATCTTCCATATACACTTGGATATTGGGTATTTAATAAAGTAAGGTGTTATGTTTTGAAATTAGTGATATAAAAGTGGATGGAAAAGTTGTAAATGAAGTCAGAAATTACAACGACAAAATATTAAAAATAGATAGACTTTAAATATAGGATATACAAAATTTGTAGTAATGAAAATGATTTATAATATTAAGACGAAAATAGTGTAAAGTATATGCACGAGATGAAAATACAAATGAAAGCGATAATTATGTAGTGTATGTATTGTATTACAGAAACGTAAAACTACAAAATTAATGAGTTGCAATTAAAAGTAAAAGTGAATATAACAAAACAAATTAGCAAATAATATGTTGTATCGAATGTAGACAATAAGACAAAATGGTATGTCATATTTATACGGGTAAAATATTCCAATCTTGTTAAAAATATATTGAAATATATAGGACAATATAAGGAAATGGAAAAATGTAGTATCACAAAATCAGATCATATAAAATGAATGTACATAGCAAAATTCATAAGCAAAGTTCAAAACATAATAGAAATAATAAATGAAGAAATAATAGTTGCAATATTAATTTAATAAGCAGAAATTTAAAATACGTAAAGTAATAGAAAAAATAAATGGATAAACATAAAGTGACATAAAAGCATGAAAGACAAAACTTTAAGATTGAAAGACGGATAAAACAAGTTAAAAAAGTTCAGGACTAAGGAAGATAAACAAAATAATAAATATCCAATTGATTTAATAATGTAAGAATATGTATTCATTTGAAAAATATATTGAATGTTGAAAAAGTACTATGATGAAAATCCACGAAGAAAAATTTGAGAGGGAAGTGTGTCTAAGTGTAATGTATCATGAATGATGGATCAACCAACCACGCTTCCACTTCCCCACTCTGATACCAAGAAAAATGTGCTCGCATACAATCTCACTTCAATGTATATGAGAAGAGCATCATGAATGAAGGTTAAATAACTACTTCATTCACGACTCTAGCCATCCAAAAGGGAAAAGGAAGAGAAAACGTCAGTGTATAGAGCAACACAAATGTAAATCACTTACATTTAAATTTCTATAGACTGAACTTACACTTCTAATGTCCTCTCTAGGGTGTCGTTCCTTACAAATTTGTACTACTTATTGAAGCGTAATTCTGATACCACTCTGTAATGCCCCGAATTCCAAAAAAGGCTGAATTCGAAGTTCCACAGGATCTTTACACTTCATTTCGTACAATTTTCCAAGGAATTTAAAAATTTTATTTCAATAATAATCACATCAGATTCTTTTACTTCAACACACAGCGGAATAAATAAAATACAACAATAATAAACGTACATATGTATCAACTTTAACATTTAAATAATCATCAGCATCAAAATCATCTTTATATTTTCTTGTAAACCCCAAGTCCTGCATAGAAAACTTTGGACACGTAAGTTTCTTACAACCGACAAAATATTATACATGGCCACCCTCGCTATGCTGAATAGTATAACGATTCTTAAATACTTTAGAAAATACAAACTTGATCACAAACAAGGCTACAAAGGGACTATCCTATTGATGTCGTGTTGTGCTGTGCACTTAGTCCTTAATGCATTTATTTATATTACATGACACTAATGCGCACTTGTTCGGATTCTATGCATCCCATACTACATAGGTCTGAGGGAAAGCCCTTAATCGTTCTTCATCTTGTAGGGTTCAATCCCTCGTCATGACTTAAACAACTATGGTAACTACGGTTAGTATCCTAGGTATTTTATGAGTTACAAGCCCACGTCCAGACATCCTAGAGTGAACCCCACGCACTGACACATGACTCATCATGCAGGTATCATGTGGTCAATTCACCTCCGCCATGGACCATGGCACCACCCGTAGTCATCAACTACCCCCACATGCATCGCCACCAGGACGGTAGTCTGGAGTAGTATCGATGCCCTAATCATGACGCATCATAAGGACATCCTGTAAACACTCTCACGCCGCCAATCCAATGGCCCTCATACACATATTTTTTTCTTACTTTCATCACACCTCCACTATAGTGTAGTCCTTAGATTTTAACTTTGTTTTAAAAAAAAATCATCACAACCTAGAGCTAACTTACACTACCTGACTTAAACCAATACAAAAGAGACAGTCAGCCTACCTAGCTACTTCTCAAGAGATGCTCAACCCACACTGCTTAGCTTTCAAAATCATAAATAAAACTGCCGGTCACTAGGGTCTCGCCTAGCCTCTAGATTCCAACAACTATCTCTTTCTAGAGAGCAACAATATTTCATATTCAATCTCAAAATAATAACTCATTTCCTTTATTCATCAACTCTTTCTCAAAACATTTCTTTTATAATCTCATAACACAACATAAGTCAATTCAACCTCTTAATCAATTTAATCACTTATAATATTGTATGCAACATCAATAATCTCAATCAAGTATTAATAATCATAAAATCTCATTAAGACGAAATTCTAATTGCATTCCAACTATTCATCTCTCTTGAATTAACCATAGTCACAATTTTCAATACAAAAATCACTTATAATTCTTTTAATCGAAAAACCCGAGTTCTTTAATGTAAAATCCACTTTAATCTCATAAAATATATCCAAATAATTTAGAATTAATTTTTATAAAGTCTAAAAAAATTTTTAGAATTTTTTCTGAATTTTTATCTCAATTAAAACTCTCAAAACCTTTAAAAAATCATAAAAACAATTAAAACCCAGGACCCAAGACCCAGCGCCATGAAGAGTGACGACCTTAAATCGCACCCTCTGACCAATATGGTCAAGGTGACCAACTGACATAAGAGCAAATTAAATTTTACGTAAGCTTTAAGTTTCGGTTTTGAGTAAAATTCACATTTCCAAAAAATAAAATCTCTGAAGAGACTCGAACCCAAGACCTCCGAAACCCCTAGCTACAGTAAATGTCTTAACGCGCACCCACTGAACAATATGGCCAAGGTGAATAATTGCCACAAAATGAGTTGGGTTTCTCAAAGTCCAACTCTCTGTTTATAAATAATCTTTCGTATTTCAAAACTCTTTAAACTCTTTTCTCTTCTAAATTATTTCCTGAAATTTTCCAGATTACTGATTTTAATATTTTTAACAAAACAATATTTAGAAAATATTATTTTGCCATTAAAACATAAATTCTCCTTCTAAATTGTGTTCTAAGTCTATAATTTTAACATTGCCATCTATCAAGATCTCTACCAAATTCTTAGTATTACAAACATCACAAAACTATTGTCTTTTACTTTGTCTTCTTTTATTTCTACAATGCTCTTTAACATGGTCTCATTCATCATACTAGTATCACAATGAATTTATTAAGCATAATTTCAATTAATTCAATTACTAGCCATTCACAAGCATATTTTACATCTAGCATGATTCCAAATTTATATTTCCATAGCAACATGATAAATCTACTACAATAATCATAATTCATAGCAATTATATCAAGGTGATGCAATCTACAAATTAACTTACCAATCACAATTTAACAACTAAACTATGTGTTACTTAGCATGCAAATCTACTCCTACATTAGAAAGAATTTTAGAATCACCCACCCAAGGAAACTTAATTTCTAGCAATTTGAACTCCTAGAATGAGAGCTCCTAGAAACTCCGCTTTGGCTTCCTCGAAATCCGCGCACCAAGAGCAACTCCCAAATCTCACCTCAGCATCAACAACAAGTACATCACCTCATTTTTGGCCAGGCACAGAGAAAAACACTACACTCTTTCTACCTATGTATATATATATTTATTTACATGAATATATATGCATATATACTAATGGTGGTGTAGGATGTAGGTGTATGGAGTAGGTTGGAGAAAAGCAAAGGAGTGGTGGATGGAATTGGGGGTTCGGAAATGACAGGGGACGAAAAGTATTTCATTTCACTTCCATATACTTATATATATCCATATCTACATTGTATATATATATGCATACACATACAATGAGATATCTACTATAATTGAATGGAGGAACAATGAGATGCTGGATGGGGAGTTTCGGATGTGACAGGAAGGAAGAAAGAAAGCACATCTCCACTTGACATACCCACATATGTATATCGAATAGCTTAAGGTACATATATAGGTGTATATAGGTATTAGGTGGAGAAGCAAAAAGGAAGGTTGATAGGGGTTGCTGGATGTGACTTTCGGCAGAGTAAAATGAAGAAGGAAATATGGAAGAGATGAAGAGAAAGGTAGGGTATTAGGGGGTACTATATAAGAGAGTAGTAGAGTAGTTATTAAAACCACCTTCCACATGAACACCACTAACTCCACTCAAATATTCAAAAATTCATTTTTTCCCTCCCACTCTCAAAAACCAGCCGGCCACTATTTTTTTTTGTGCACATTGCACGTGTGCACGTGCACGTGCTTTGAGTACACTACAAAATAAATTAATTATGTAATTTAAAACATGTGCTTATATATGTAATATGTATATAAAAATTAACTAAAAAATTATACTTTCAAGAACGAATAAAATAGACACACATTTCATGAAATTTATTTTGAAAAAGGATACGTCCAAATACGCGCACCGAAACAAACACGTGCGTCGCACTTAAAATATCAAATTACGAAATTCGGTTTTTATCAACAGAAAAATATTAAAGATAATAAAAGTACATTATAAGAAAATATATTTATTGATTTTTATATATTCCATAACGTAATCGTTACGTACATAAAAAATACGTGCATTGCACGTACAAAAGTATTTAGATCAAAATGTGAGAAAAATAAATTTCCATTTTATAAAATAGATTTGAATAGATAAAATAAATAATTTAGACACATAGAAAATATTGCACGTAACGGTGGAAACACATAATCGATACGTGCATCAAAACACGTAAAAAAATACGTAAAACACATAGATCGAAATTTAATATTTTAGTTGACTTAAATCGGATAAAATATACGGTAATGTATTAATAGTCGGAATTCAAAATATGTAGTAAAAACACAATATGGATATTATCCGTGATGGTACAAAATACACGTGCGTAACACGCGAAGGGCAAAATTATCATTTCCAATTTTGCGGGGTGTTGCGTATGAAGAGTGGGGGAATGGGAAATTTGTACACGGATAGTTGAATATGGGTAGGGTAGGATAACGGGTTAACGGGTTGGGATCCAACAGATATAGGTTTGGGTTAGAATCCAACAGAACATGGGCTAAAATTTGGGCTTCAAATGATGGACTTCATATTACTAAATAATAATACAAGATTTATTAAAATAAATGGGATTTACAATAATAATGAAAATAATAATAATAATAATAATAATAATAATAATAATAATAATAATAATAATAATAATAATAATAATAATAACAATAATAACAATACTGATAATAATAATAACAGAATATAATTTGGATTCAATATTTTCATGAAAATAATTCAATAATAGTAATGATAATAATAATAATAATCGATGCAGTTTGTTTTTGGCGTGTGGCTGCAACAGGTGTGAGTTCTCTCAATTTTTATAGAGGAAGTCGCGGTACTGGCTATACGCTTGACCCTCGGCTGAGAAGGCAGCTCGGGAGTAGCAGGAGTGAGGTGGAGGATGAATGCTCTGCTCGGATCCAGCAAGCTCGGCTCGGATCTAGAGGCTCAGCTCAATCTTGTGTACCTGCACTCTGCCTAGAAATACCGAAAGAGATCCCGGTGGCAGGCCCTCCGACGATCTAGTCAGTTACTGGAAATTAACAGTAGCTACGGTTTTTAGAGGGCAAAGATTGATTACCTTTTAATGAAGGAGGGGGCCTTGTATTTATAGGCAGAGAACACAGGTTTAAGATCCCGCTGGGCCGGCTTTAGACCCGTTTGCCCGTGGACCTAATATGGCAGAAGCCCATGAGGATCTGGGTTGATCTGATGATCAGGGGAGAGCGGGTTTTGAGGGGATCTGGTGGCCAAGGAGGGCCACATCATCTGACCCATATCAGGTGCCCCCCACTCCTAGAGGACTGGATAATCCAGCCATGTAGGAGTGGTTTTGCCTCTGTAGGAAAAGCAGAGTGGTGTGTATGGTGAAGAACGGGGTCTGTATCTTCCTTGAGAGGCCAGCGGGGTAGGATGAGGGGGATCCCCCTTTGGAGTCATGAGGGGCGTCGAGTGCTGAAGAGCAGGAGCTCGCTTCACCAAGCGTCGAGGGTCGGGAGACGAGCCTCCTCACTTGTAGAAAAAGCAGGGGGATGTCGAGATCTGAAGAGTAGGACCTCGCTTAGCCGAGTGTCGAGGGTCCGTAGACGAGCCCCTCACTTGTTGGAAAGGTAGGGGAGGTCAAGATCTGAAGAGCAGGAGCTCACTTAGCTAAGCGTTGAGGGTCGGTTGACGAGCCTCGTCACTTGTTGGAAAAGCAGGGGGACGTCGAGATCTGAAGAGCAGGAGTTCGCTTTGCCGAGCATCGAGGGTCGGTTAACGAGCCCCCTGTCTGTCGTCGAGAAGCTTTTGTGGCTTGCGGTGTCATCCGAGTGCCGAGCCTCAAGCTTGTAGGAGAAGCTTATGTGGCTCACGGTGACATTCGATGGCCGAGCCTCGAGCTTATAGGAGAAGCTTTTGTGGCTAGCGGTGCCATCCGAGCGTAGAGCCTCAAGCTTATTGGAGAAGCTTTTGTGGCTCGCGATGATATCCGAGCACCGAACCTCAAGCTTATAGGAGAAGCTTTTGTGGCTCGCGGTGCCATCCGAGCATCAAACCCCCAAAACTTGTTGGAAAAGCTTTGGTGGTTTGGAAGTGACATCCGAGCGCGGAGCCTCAAGCTTGTAGGAGAAGCTTTTGTGGCTCGCGGTGTCATCCGAGCACCAAGCCTCAAACTTGTAGGAGAAGCTTTTGTGACTCGCAGTGACATCCGAGCACCGAGCCTCAAGCTTGTAGGAGAAGCTTCTGTGGCTCGCGGTGTCATCCGAGCGCCGAGCCTCATGCTTGTAGGAGAAGCTTTCGTGGCTCGCGGTGACATCCGAGTGCCGAGCCACAAGCTTGTAGGAGAAGCTTCTGTGGCTGGCAGTGTCATCTGAGCGCCGAGCCTCAAGCTTGTAGGAGAAGCTTTTGTGGCTCGCAGTGACATCCAAGGACTGAGCCTCAAGATTATAGGAGAAGCTTTTGTAGCTCACGATGCCATCCGAGCGCCGAGCCTTAAGCTTATAGGAGAAGCTTTTGTGGCTCGCGGTGACATCCGAGCGCCGAGCATCAAGCTTATAGGAGAAGGTTTTGTGGCTCACGGTGCCATCCGAGCGTCGAGCCCCCAAAACTTGTTGGAAAAGCTTTGGTGGTTTTGTAACCCCTGTTTCCATTAATACGTATTTTTCAAGTATTTTTCCGTATTTTAAATCCTTAGTATCTTGTAACTATCCTTTCTTAATTGATTATATTATTCAAACTACTTTTATGAAGCCAGTATTACTACTGTTATTTTATTTTATCTAAGCCTAATTGTTTATTATAAGCCCAATCGCATAATTGATTTATTAAAATGTTTTAAGCCCAAGCCCAATTGTTTAATTATTTATCATAAGCCCAAATATAAAGCCCAAGTCTACAAACCTAAACATAAATTTATATACCCAACCCGTTAACTCATTATCCTACCCTACCCAAATTTAACCACTCGTATACAAATCCCCTCACATTCCCCCACCCTTCACATCCCGTAACCCCGTAACCCCATAACCCCCCACTCTCATAAGTACCCATTATTGTATTATATTTATTATTTTATATTATATTCTATTTAAAAACCCCCTCCCCTATTTTCTTTCTCCCATACTCTCTCTCACATCTCTTTCTTCTCCCGCTCTCTCACTTCCTCTGTTTCCCAAACCCAACAGAAACACCCTGACCACGGCGACTCCACCCCTCCGCTCGCCACCTCGCCCCTTCTCCGCCATCCTCCTCCTTCCTCCAGTCGACCTCAGCACCCTCTCGCTCTCCCCTGTGCACCCTCAACCTCCAAGAACCTCATCTCCGACCTCCTGCCTTTTCCCCGTCGAGCTCCCCTCATGCCATTTACGAGCCACTCTCCCCCGAAGTTCTCCACCCTCCTCGCCATCCTCCTCCGCAATGCTAGACCCCCTCTCCTCATCGCCTCATTGTCCTCCGCCCTCCTTTCCGTCGAACCCTGCCATTATTGCCCAACCTTCGAGCGCTTCCCGCTCGAGCCATCGTCGTCCCCTCCGATCGCCAGTCACCTCCGAGGACCCCCCTACCACTCGTGAACACCGCAACCACCAGCATCGTCTTCCTCTACCATTACTGCCTCTCGCTCGAGCGTCTCCTCTATTTTCATCGAGAACAGAGCCACCTCGCCAACGGCTGTCATTCCGTCGCTTCCCAACCTCAACTCCGTCGCCGTTCAATCGTCGTCGCGCCACCTATCGCCGTAGTCACAACTTTTTCTCCTGCCCGTTCTTTCTCTCTCTTTCTCTGTCAAATGGTAGGAGAAGAGAGGCGAGTGGTTACTTTTGCTGTTTGGCTGTTGTGGGGTGAAGGATTGTGTTAGGTGTTTGCTGTTTTGGACAGGGTTGGTTTCTTGTTGGTGTTTGGTGTTTGTGTGAAGGGGGATCTGATCCGGCATTTGGTGTTTTATGTGATTGGTTGTTGTTTGCTGTTGTTACTGCCACATATCTTGCATGTGCTTTGCTATCCGGGAATTTGATCCCGTTATTCTTGTATTCGTTATCATCGTCGTCGGTTATCAGGCAAGTATCCTCTTGTACAACTCGTTTATTCATGTACAAGCTTCCTCTGAAAAATACTGCAAGTATATTCTTTGACTCTAATTCGTATTCTTTGGTCGAATTGAAATCTGTTGCTATACAAAATTCGTTGATCTCGTATTCGTTCATGATCGCGAATACTTTGTTACCACTTCCATTACATGAACACGATTGATACACACATACGTTCTCTAAGGATTATACATGATTATGTGCATGATTGTTTTACCCGTAGTAGTAGTTTAAATATGATATCTTGTTATTATTGATTAAAATTAATAAAAGTAACAAGCCGGGGTATAAAGGAAAGATCTAGTAGTGGGCAACATAGAAGAGCGTACTCGGACGGGAGCTCGTGGTTTCCCGATGCAAGTTGAAAGTTTGCGCATTACAAGTTTACATGTTTCACGCTACAAGTTTACACTCTGCATATGTCACGTTACAAGTTTGCACGTATCTCGATACAAGTTACAAGTTTACATATTTTTTCCGAGTACGTAACCTATAGAATCCACCACTAGGCCTAAACATAACTGATTGTATGTAGCAACCATATAGTAAAAGTATAGATGCATGAAGTGCTACCTAGATAGAATTAAATATTAGACTTAAGATTAACTAGTCACTTGTACACACTTGATACCCTACTTGATGCTCATTACTTGAGACTTATTATTTGTTAATTGATTAGTTGTTTACATGCCACTTGTTTCATGATGTCTTGTTCATGATCCTGTTTACATGTTGAATTTCTCCTATTACATGATTCTTGACTCCATGAACTTTTTCCTGCTTCTTGTTTTGTTTTTATACATGTTCCGTTAGCTTGTACCACTTGTGGCCCATGACTTGCATTAACGGGCGCCTTCTTGTTTTTTTTTTTGTATTAATGTACTTATAAGCCTGGAAGGAGAGTTACCTAAAGGTATTGCTGATTAAGTGTTTTAGTCTTGTTAATTATCATGTTATCTTTAGTTAATGTTTTATTCATGCTGCTCTTTATTGTATTTCGGGCGTGTTTGACCCGTAACTAATTTGTATTTTCCAACTGTTGGTAATGTTATGGACTATGTCATATACTTTTGTTATCCTATTGTGACTTTACATGCCTGCGTGGTTTTGTTGTTATCTTGTTGTTGAGTTATATGTACAGCTTATGAATGGTGTATTCGCATCATTCGCTGGGCCTCAGTCTCGGACTCGTATTCCCTTATTTTGTGAAGCAGGGCATGACAGGTTTGGAGGTGAAATCCGAGCGCCGAGCCTCAAGCTTGTAGAAGAAGCTTTTGTGGCTCGCGGTGTCATCCAAGCTTCAAGCCTCAATCTTGTAGGAGAAGTTTTTGTGGCCCGCGATGCCATCCGAGCGCCGAGCCTTAAGCTTGTAGGAGAAGCTTCTGTGGTTCGCTGTGTCATCCGAGTACCGAGCCTCAAGCTTGTAGGAGAAGCTTCTGTGGCTCGCGGTGTCATCCGAGCACCGAGCCTCAAGCTTGTAGGAGAAGTTTTTGTGGCTCGTGGTGACATCCGAGCGCTGAGCCTCAAGCTCATAGGAGAAGCTTTTGAGCCTCGCGGTGACATCCGAGCGTCGAGCCTCAAGCTTATATGAGAAGCTTTTGTGTCTCACCGTGCCATCCGAGCGTCGAGGCCCCAAAACTTGTTGGAAAAGATTTGGTGGTTTGGAGGTGACATCCAAGTGCCGAGCCTCAAACTTGTAGGAGAAGATTTTGTGGCTCGCGGTGTCATCCGAGCGCCGAGCCTCAAGCTTGTAGGAGAAGCTTTTGTGGCTCGCGGTGACATCCGAGCGCCGTGCCTCAAGTTTGTTGGAGAAGATTTTGTGGCTCGCGATACAATCCGAGCACCGAGCCTTAGACTTGTTGGAAAAGCCTGGTGTAGTACTCGAGTAGTTTGCCGTGTATTCCAAGCTGTTGTACCGGCTGATAGTGCTGAGGGTAAAGAGGTAATTTTGCACCCTAGGCTGACGTCATAGCCATGAGAATCGAAGCACTTTAAATCCTGGTGGCCGTTGGATCTTGAGATCTTGATGATCAAGATCTAATGGTTAGATCTTTCTGCGAAAATGGAGGAACCCCTTTGTAACTCCCCGTATTGGACGATACTTGAATATATATATATATATATATATATATATATATATATATATATATATATATATATATATAGGGAAAGGATCCGTTGCACACTACTTTGGTGCTCACCGCGTGAACACTACGCCTTCGGGCGTTGATATCGAAAATCCGAACCGTTCACATTGATCTACACATCTAAATTAGTCTAAATATGCAAAATCAAATCATTTGAAATTCATTTGCCCATTCATTGAAGTGTTACAAAATTGTATGGCTAAAATTCATTGTTTTTATAGTCACATGATGGATGGGCAAATGAATTTCAAATGATTTGATTTTACATATTTAGACTAATTTAGATGTGTAGATCAATGTGAACGGTTCGGATTTTCGATATGAACGCCCGAAGGCGTAGTGTTCACGCGGTGGGCACCAAAGTAGTGTGCAACGGATCCTTTCCCTATATATATATATATATATATATATATATATATATATATATATATATATATATATATATATATATATATATATATATATGTGTGTGTGTATGTATATTGTCCGTATGCGTACACTTGATTGCAGTATTATGGGTTGATTTTGCTATCCTAGTGTGTGGTTAGGGTTACGGGATGGTTCTTGAGAGGATTGCATTCTAAATGATGCACGAGAACGAGGAGGACCGATACTAGTATAAACACTAGTTTTCGGTACGATGCCTATGCAAATATAAGACTGTATGATACTACATTGGATATATATTGCGTACGCTCGATAAACCTCTCGTCTCGCACTCGTAGGGACATATTTATCCTTAAGTTGGGCAGCCAACACAACAACCACCAAACCATGGGCTAGAAGTCATGGTTTTGATCCAAAACCACCTACAAACCTAGCCTACCCCCCCCCCCCCCCTAGCTCAAAACCGGCCATATCCCCCTCCCTTCTCTGTCATTTCTCCACTCCATTCCATCTCCTTGCTCTGGAAATTTCAGAACTCCTTCAAGAGGAAATAGGACACAAAGAAGAGAGAGTGAAAAAGAAGGTCTCAAGGAAGGATTTTCAAGGAGAAAGCTCAAGGAGATCCATTCCTCTAAAGCAACCAAGGATGGGGAGTTACTCTAAACCTTCATTTATTGTCTTTTAATTGTTTTTCTTGCATGCATGTATGGTAGGATGTGCTAGGATGAACATCTAAGAGCTTGAAGGATGAAATCAGAACTGAAACTAGAAAACTGGTTCAGAATGCTATTTTGTAGATTTTTCCAATAGCAAACTACAAAGAATTAGACCATGAAATTTCAGGGATTGTTCATATGTATGTGTAGATAGTTGATGATTTATTTTGGATTTTTCTGAGGTCATTTGATATCTATACTATTATTAAGCAAAGTCCCATTTTGGCCGCTTTTTTACTATCATGCCCTCATAAACATAAAGGCTAAAAAAATATAGGGTTAATATCGAAGGTCAGAAATGTAATTTGTATGTATTGAAAAAATAATTAACATGCATAGATTTGCATGCCTATCTGCATAGATTTGGGAAAATAATTAATAGTATAGATTTGCATGTACTTGCATGCACAATTTATTCATAATCTATACTATTATTAAGCAACCCCCATTTTGACGGCTTTTTACTATCATGCCCTCATAAACATAAAAGGCTAAAAAAAATATAGGGTTAATATCAGAGGTCAGAAATGTAATTTGCATGTATTGGAAAAATAATTAACATGCATAGATTTGCATACCTGTCTGCATAGATTTGGAAAAATAATTAATAGTATAGATTTGCATGTACTTGCATGTACAATTTATTCATAATCTATCTATACGATTATTAAGCAAAGCCCCATTTTGGCGGCTTTTTACTATCATGCCCTCCTAAACATAAAAGGCTAAAAAAAATATAGGGTTAATATCGGAGATCAGAACTGTAATTTGCATGTATTGGAAAAATAATTAACATGCATAGTTTGGGAAAATAATTAATAGTATAGATTTGCATGTAGTTGCATGGACAATTTATTCATAAGAAAGTTTCCTCCTATCAAAGCCAGTAGGTCTAACACATGCTTGCAAATATCAAAATGAATAAATTGTGCATGCCTGTCTGCATGCATGCATGCAACCTCTTCGGTGACCTGTCCCTTCCTCAAAATCCTACACACCTTTATAGACGTGCATCGCACATGCATTATACTAGTTTTAATAAAATCAAATGGTAGAACTGTGTTGTAAGGCAGAATCAGCAATTGATTAACAGAATGACTGATGTTGTAGTAATTTTCCTAATTTATTGGAGCATGTTCTTGATCTAAAATTTGTACCCTAGATTCCTGCATGCATCTAGATTCTATACAAAAATTGGGAAAATGTTTGGAAGAGTTTATAGGCTTGAGAAAAAATTGATCTCTAATCAGTAGCTGAAGCTGAACTGAAGAACATGATGACTTTCTGTGCTTAATTGAAATAGAGAGAAATCACTGGATACTTGGAGTTTTAACATGAGACCTTTTGCATGTTGTTTAGTATGATCTCTAGTTTCATCACCATAAATTTTGTGTCATTTGGATGAACAGGATTTAATATGATTTTATGAGTATGCACTGTGCTGGTTTCAGCCAGTTTTGATACCCTGTAGATTAAGAGCACAATTTGAGAACCTGATTCATTAGAGACTTGTAGTAGACATCTAGATCTTTCCAACAAGACCAATTTGAGGCAATTCCAGTAAATGGTTGATTTACTGTGATTTTCATAAGACTGAACAGAGACCTAGAGTGGATCTGAGTACTCTGATTTAGAGAGACCCATTGCGTGACTTGGTGCATTGGTGAGAGATGTGTGTGTTAGGGTGATTTATTGGTATAATTTGGACTCATGACCAACTACAGAGTTGTTGAGGACACCCACACCTTTCTATAGAACTTGGGTTTGTGACGTTCTGATGAACGAGTAGTGTTTTGTGCTACCGGTAAGGTACGGCCCGTGTACAGGAAGCACGCAGGCTAAGACTTGAGAGGCTATTTTGGGGATCAATATGATTGAATTTGAGTTCATGATCAACTAGGAAGTTGTATCTTAGGATCTTACCTTTCCAGATTGTGCTTGTACACTCCAATCGGAGTTGTATTGAGAGAGTTATGATCATTCTAAGTTTCGGATAGAAACCCTGTAGGTTGTTAGTCTAGGTTTTGACTAAGTATTGTGAGGACATTTCCCTTGTGTACTATCAGAGTTGATGACTCTTGTCTAGGGATGGTTGATATCTACTGTTGGTGTGGCTGACTCCCATAGTGGGAGGCGTGAATCGAGTAGTCACTAGGGTAAGGGATACCCTGCACCTGTCAACCCTACATTATAAACTTCCACCGAAGCGTAGGACATCCGAGCCGTGCCATTATTATAAGTTCACAAGGATGAACATACATTCACAGCCGGGGCAGCGGATGTAGGCCATAATGCTGGACAATTCCAAGCTGGAGAAATGGCAAACCGGACCGGTATCGCCAGGGACCAGAGGTTGATAAGCAAGTGTGGAAGCAATTTCATCTTTACCCAAAGTGATAGAATAAGGCAGGGGTTAGAATGACATATTAAGGGGTTGGGAAATTACATTAGTCCTAGTAAACCATAGTCGGTGTTGTACCTTCCAGTCATAGGGATACGTTTTCGGCACTATGGATGAGTCCTCGGCTCGTATCTCGATCTGTTAATTCCCAAAGCTTTGCCGGAGTAAGGCACGGGAGGTTAGGAGGATTTGACCTCCTGAGGTACTTACGTCCCTATGCGTGGGGGTTTTGTGTTGTGGTATATATCTAAGTTCATAACCCGATCAGGGGTGAACACGCATGCGTCAGTCCATAGGTGGACATGGGGAATCAATCGGTCGGGTGGCCGGATTCAACGCAGCTTTCTGAGGAGGTCCGTACACGGGTACCAGGTGGTGGCTACCACTTAGGCACTGCAGTGGCAGAACTAGACCGTCCAGCTGCAACCTACTTAGGCGATGGACAATCTATTGGGAACTGGTTGAGTACAAGAGTAGGGTGCATGGCGAGGGTTCGAATCCTTAAATTGTGGAGAAAGATGACTAGATTTGGGGGCGTATGTAGTATGGGATGCATTCGTGCTCCAAAGTCTTGCTTACATTAGAGTCAGGCATGTGAGTTTGCTGCATCTAGTCATAGGGTCATGGCATAACACTGCACTAGAACCCAAATCCATTAAACCCTTGTTTGGGCACAACCCCTTTCTATTTTGCATAAATTATTGGTTGTGATTGAATTTTAGAGGATCGCTGTTATCACCAGGTTTGCTTCAGTCGAAGTACTGATGTTCCCCACCTTGTAGGTATCCGGAGCAGATCTACAGGTACTACAGAGCTCGAGTTGGTCCAAGAATCCAAGGGACAGATACAAGTGCTGTTATATTGTTGTAAATTTTGTAATTTTTATTTGGACATTGTAACACTTGTAAATGTAACATTTATATGGAATAAAAGTTTTAAATTTTCCTGTATTTTCTGTGATTGTGGCTATTTTGAAGTTCTACTTCTGGAGTAGGGTCTCAGGTTCCCGATATGGAGATTTGGGGTGCTACACCCTTCCTCTATTATAAATCTCCCCCCCCCCCTCATTTCCTCCCTTTGTGCTCACCTTCTCAAATAACAGGAATTTCCCCAATAGCCACCGACGACCATTTTTCGGTGATCTCCCCGTCTGTATACCAGGTTAGTATTTTTGATTCATAATGTCACCATCTCAATCCGGCTCCGAGGCAAGCACTTCAGGTCGTTCTGAGGAGGAAGTCCAGTCGGCATCGACATCTTGGTCTCTCGGTGACCTTAAAGTGAAGGAGGGGGTTCAGTCGGACTTAGAATCGGGTGGCGAGGGTGTCATTGTTTATGACGTGCCTCGTTTACGGATCGGTAGGCCGGGAGAGGAGCTCGTAGAGGAGGGTGAGCACGACGGAGGAGACCCCGAGAGAGAGAGAGGGGTTCATTGAAGAGGGGGAGCATGTTAAGGAGGGGGAGAACGAGGAGGGAGTGTTCGTTGAGGAAGACGCTAGGAAGGGCTCGTCCGAGGAGCCGAGGGATGCGACGGTCGGGGAGAAGAGGGAGGAGGAACCGCGGGAGAGGCAGCCAAGGAAGAGGAAGATCTTCCACCTCTGCCCTCGTTAGCGACCCCATCTCCGAAGAAGAAGCTTCACCCCCGGAGGAGAAAAAGGAAGTGGATTCGCCCCAATAGCTCGAGCTCGCCTGACAAATACGGACTCGAGCCGGGGTTCGAGTTTTCCCCTGTATCCCATAGAAACTCGGGATCGATCAGGATGTACCCTGATGATATGGAGGGGCTTCTTGCATTCACTTCATTGTTGTGGGACTCGGGTCGGTTTATGATCAAGATGGACAGTGTCCAGTGTGTTTTGAGGGCGGACTACTTCATTCCGAAGGAATTTGAACTTCTGATGCCGAACCCCAGAATCCGTCCGACCACAGTGCTGAAGCCAAGCTTCTGCTTGTTTCCTGAGGATGCCTGTGTCGCGGGATTGAGGCTGTCGTTGCACTCGTTTATCATGAGGGCTCTAAAGGGGGGGGGGGGGGCTGAGCCCAATGCAGTATGGCCCCAACTCGTGGAAACACCTGGTTTGCTTCATTCTGAAGTGCCAGGAGAAGGGTGTCAAGCCCAGGCTCACGTACTTCCACGCCATCCTAGGGATGAGCTTACTCAGAGATACGGAGGGGATTTTTTACCTCTCGTTGCGTCCCCATAGGAGGGTGATGCACGGCCATCCGGACTCCATCAAAGGATGGAAGGAAAAGTATTTCGTCGTCCAGAGTCAGAATCCTTGGAAGATTCCAACCATTTGGAATTTTAGTAAGTCAAACCACAAGCCCCCGAAGCATAGTGAATTGACTGAGAAAGAGTGGGCGACTGTAGAGAAGATTATGGAATGGCACAACATAGGGTGGCTGCGCGTCACGGAGTTGCACCTGGCCCGAGCCGGACTGAGCCCAGTCAACCCTAGTATGTTTTTGTTTTGAATTTGTTTATCTTCCTACCTTCAAATTCACATTTTTTCATGCTATCTTTTTATAGAGGTGTCTGCCAAGTAGCTCGACAACCGATGGTCCCTGCTAGCCATAACCGCTAAGTGGAGGGCCGATCAGGAGAAGAAGGCGGCCTCGGCCGCGGGTTCCAGTAAAGGGCAGACCTCAGGGCCTGTGGAGCCATCCCAGAAGAGGACGAAGAAGCACCACTGTCATGCCCCGCTACCCAAAAATATGGAATACGGATATGCAACAAAATCCCAGCGAATGATTTTTATCATCCATAATCTATTCAAGAATCTTTACAACATCTCACAAGAATAATCAGAGTCGGAAGCAAAAGTATCAACCAACATGCACATATGAACCAAAATACCAACAAGAATACTTGAAACCAAAATACATTAATCTCAAATATTCCAGAGCTGTATAAGTCAAATATCCTGGGTCATATTGCCCAAATACAATAAATCCAAGTATCGAAATACAATTGTTCAAGTAAGCTACAAGAATTAATAATAGCAAATCCTTCACTAATACTTCATGTCACCAATACCATCTGGAACCTGTTCTCTAAAATCTGCAATTTAACAATTGCAGGGATAGGAAAAAGAAAACAAGTACCCATCAATTGCAAGTTACGGCCACTTGTAATGTAGGATACAAGTACATGGGGAAAACTAACTGACAACATAGAATAGGCATGATATCAAGCATAACAACTAGCATGGTAAGGTGATCAAAGTACAAGTGGCATGTATCAAGTGTCAAGTGAACAAGTATCATGTAAATAAGCAATAAGTATCAAGTATCATGTAAACATGTATCAAGTGTCAAGTAAACAAGTATCATGTAAACAAGAAACAAGTATCAAGTGTCACAAATCAAGTATCACGAAATCAAGTAACAAGCAACAAGTGTCAAGTAGTCAAGTACAAGTATCAAGTAACAAGTATCAAGCAATCACGTTCAAGTCTTGTATTAAATATCATGTATCAAATCTTGTATTATTACATCTAGGTAGAACTTCATGTGCCATCCTTTTATCACATGGTTATTACAGTCAAATCAATTTCGTTTTAGATTTCATAGTGGACCATATAGGATAGTGTACTCAGGAACAAGCCTCAAGAATCAAGTATCAAGTATCATGCCTCAAGTATCAAGTAAACAAGCCTCAAGAGTGAAGTATCAAGCCTCAAGTAAAATATCAAGCCTCAAGTAGTGAAATATCAAGCCTCTAGTAACGAGTAACAGGCCAAGTCTCAAGTATCAAGCCAAGTATCACATAGAATCAATAGATTCTCTTCCGAGTATGCATTTCTGAATTATCCACTATTAGATCTGTCTCTTTAACTCCGACTTGGTTATTTTATTATTAATGTCAACAAGCATGTATGTGTCACGAAACGAGCAAGTATAACATGGTATGATCAAGTAACAAGTTCAAGTTGCAAGATAAACATGTATGGGTGGAAGATAACACACATAAGGATAAAATAACCAAATTTCTAGTTCAAGACAGCAAGAACAACTACAACAAAACTGAGATTCCTACTGTTATAAACATTCAAATCTGAATCGGTCAAAAGGTTTAGAAAATAGACTCCCAACCGAATCCAGAGAATATAAATAAGCTATATAGTATTTCACAAAATTAAGTAGCAAAACTGATTTGAATCCAGAAAATACGTTCAGCCAGAAATCAGTAAATCGAATTCACAGTGAGGAAAACAGCATTAAAACACCTCAAATAAATCCAGAAAAAATCTGGGGTATTCCCCTATATGTCTAGTATCAATATTTAAAGTTTCAAAATTTTCCAGTAAGATTAGTTTGGCCATCAAAAATCAGAAAATATCAAGAAACGATAGTTTGGCAAATCTAGAATTCCCAACACTGCTGTACGAAAACTGTAATATCTCGCAAACCGTGAAACAAAATTCAAATCCGTCAAAGGGAGATGAAAAGAGAAGAAATAATCTAACTTTCGTATTTCATAAATATTTTTCATACAGGAAAATGAATTAGGGTGAAAATACAAATCTTTACGTAACAGCAAACAAAATTCAGCAAGTATAGTTTTTATAAACAAGTATGAAGTGGTATATAAAACTTATCAATAAAATCCACCAAAATTCTGGGTAATCCCTAAATAGATATAGAAATACTGACAAAAATTTCAGATCAAAATCATATGTTTAGCACTAGTATCAAAATAGTTTAGTCATCGAAATTATCAAGAAACAAAATCTAGAAATGAAATACAACTCTGTAGTAAAACAATCATATCTCACACATATGAAAACGAAATCGATCAAGGTCAGAGAGTTTGGAAAGAAGACAAATTTCTCTAAAAATCATGTTTAATACTGAAATTAAGATACTGACCTTAATATGGTCTAAAATAGCAATCAAAACTGATCATCGACAAAATACAGATTTTCCTTTTAACAACAAATCGACATACAACATATGAAACTCATTCCAACACAACCAAATATGTTATAGAGTCTACTAAGTGTCCAAACATCATGAAATAGGGTATATGACACGTCCACAACAAGTATATCACATGGATCCCAACAAACACACGATTTCTCATAATTATCCCACAAATATAATCACATCAAGAACGGTCAAAACCTAAGTTGTTTCATGTCAAATTTGTGTCGTGGGACAACTATGGTCAATAGACTATAGATACAATACTCATCAAAAATACATCACACACGAGTTGTCTTTAGAATCCAACTACACTACAAGCAGAATTTATGACTTGTATCATACAAAGGAATTGAGTACAAGTTACTTGACTTAACCGAAGACGAAACGAACACCAAGAATAACGGGAAGGGATTTCCGACAATGAACAAAAACCCATGAATGAAAATCACGAACCAAAGCAACCCACATGCAAACTACGTGCACGTGCAAAACTCCAAGAACCAAAGGAGAGAGAGAGAGAGCGTCGGGGTAGCGGCGGCTGTCCCTTGCTGGCGGTCGCTGCTCCTGCGACTGCTGTTGCTTGGCGCCAGAGGACGGGGACAGAGGGAGAGAGATATGGGGATATGGTGAGATGGGTGTTCGGTATGGTGTTGGTCGGCAAAGGGGTGATTGGGAGCAGGATGGGGGCTGTCGGATGGGGCGCACCGGTCGGTGGGGAGAGCAGGTCGGTGGAGGGGTGTGCGGCTGGGGCGTTGACGGCACAACAGGGAAAGGAGGCCGGGGGTTAGTAGGTTTAGGGTTAGGGTTTAAGGAGAGAGGTGGAGATATATATATAGGGTTTAGGTTGTGGGTATGGGTATGCGGGTTAATGGGTATGTAGGTTAGTAGGTATTATAGGAGTTATAATAGGAGATGGATTTAATAGGATTCGTATGAGATTTCAAGTAGGATTGGTTTATTTGGCTTTGGTAGTTAATTAGGAATCAAAAGCAATAAGGTTTGCAATAGGATAACCACCAAAACACCACGAGCACCCATGAACAAAATAAAGAGAACAAGAACCAAATAAAGAGCGAAAATAACAATACGATCAAGAACAAATCAAGGGACAGAAAAATCAATCACAAGAAGATCAAAAATGAGCAAAATGAATATATATTGAAAACAACTCCAATATACGGTCCAAAATACAAAGAGAGTACAAATCAAGAAAGAAGAAAAATACAGCAAAAATATGAAAAACAAAAAACAGGGGTTACAACCACCATCCGTCGAGGTTGACGAAGGAACCGGGGGCATGCTCCAGTAGTAAGAAAGTGGTCGAGGTCTTGGAGAAGAGGCTCCCGCCACTTTGCCCCAGCGCCGAGCAAATGGTGGGAAAGCAGGGCCTGATGTCGCACACCCCAGATTGGGGGGTCAAGTCAGGGGATACCCTGCTCGAGGGCCCGGTGGCACTGGAGGTGGTGGAGCATCTCGCCACAGAGCGAGATCAGATGGCTCTGGCAACAGAGACGTCTGAAATGGCCTACATGAGGTGGTTTCAGGCACAGATCTCAGTAAGGTTTGGTATTTGCTTTGTGTGGAGAACTTTATACTTTAGGGATTTTTCTAACTTGGTCCTCCTCGTCAAGGCCTTGCTTCATGGGCAGCACTTTCACAAGTGCCTGGAGAAGGAGGTGCTTGTCGAGAAGAAGAATGCTGATAAATATTTTTGTGAGCTTACTCGTCTGCAAGACAAGCTGAAGGAGGCCCAGAATGCCGAGGCAGTCGATCAAGCTCAGATGGCCTCACTGCAAGACCATCATGAGAACGAGCTGGTGCACTTCCGGGCTCAGGCCCAGGCGGAGGCTGAGAAGATGCAGATCACCATGGCAAAGATGTAGATCACTGTGGCAGACACTCTGATCTTGGCCCATGACGAGGCCTACGCCAAGGCCAAGGAGCACTTCTAGCAGATCTACCCGGAGTGTCGGGTCGACCACCTCCACTACAGCTGGCGGCTTCCCGTGCATCCACTGATGCCCGGCGGCGAGGAGGAGGAGGAGATGGGGGACCCTCATCAAGAGGAGGCCGCGGGTGACCATGTTGACGAAGAGGTGCCGTCCCCCCCTAAAAAGTAGATTAGGATTTTCTTTCTTTTGACTCTGTATTTGCCTTATGCGAACTGGCCACCGCCTTTTGTAACAAGTTTTTTTTAAATTTATAAAAGAAGATTTTTTTGGCCGATCTTCTGTGACGTGTAGTTTTTTGCCAGTCTCTTTTGTGACCCGTTGTTTTTCCCATCTTCTTGATAGACGCATGAGGCCCTCGGCGCCGACCTTTGTTCTGCCGAGGTCTCCTGGCTCCGAAATGAGCTGGGGTCCAAGGAGAGTGTGCTGGCTCGCCATCATAAGCAGGCTTGGGATCGAAAGGCCGCGGTGAATTATTTCATGAACAAGTCTAAGGAGCTCAGCCTAGAGGCCACTCGCCTGAAAAAGGCCATAGCCGACTGGGACTGGTGGAGAGTTGAGACGAACTGGTCCACCTCGGATGCCTCCACTGGTCGGCCAGCTTCGGAGTTCTTTCTTCGCGAGGCTGTTGTAGAGAAGGAGTTGGAGATTCGGAGGCTAAAGCTCATGCTAGGCACCGGTCCGCTCGAGGGAGCAAGCCATTCCATATTATGTCATTCTCTGACTTTTTATCCGAAGACGGTGAGGCCCGTCGACACGCAGAGCTCCGTTGCCGGGACGTCCTTACTGACCGGACAAGTACAGCACACGGAGGGTCCAGTGGAAAGCACTGAGTTTGAGTTTTAAGCCAAGCAATTTGTAATATCTTCATTGTATTGTGTGGCCATTTCTGGCGCTCTATGAGTAATAAAACTTTGATTTCTTTACTTTGATAATTTGTTAAGAGAGACCTGGTAGGGGCGTGGCTCGAGACCATTGCCGAGAATGGCTTTGCATGAGGTCGGCAACGAGGCAGAAAGAGTCGTTGGGCTGTGGTTTTGCTTAGGAGCCGAACCGTTACTCCTCGCGGATGGAACTTAATAAGGGACGTTTTTCCTTCTGCCGTTTGGGCTCCCTGATGTCATAAATGTGCATCTCCGGGGGGCTATATAACTCCCACCCCTTATCAGTTGTTCACCAAGAATTGCCGGTGACTTACCTGCCACCCGCTGACAATTTGGGGTTTCGGCTCCGAGGGCTGTTAACCCCGAGTTGTCAGTGGGTGAGAGGTGGGTCGATCCCGAAAATGAAATTCTTGGCCAAGATTCCCGGATCTGTGGCTCCCCTGCCACCCTCTGACAATTCGGGGTTTTGGCTCCGAGGGTCATTTACCCCGAATTGCCAGTGGGTGAGAGGTGTGCCGATCCAAGGTTTGGGACTCGGGGGGGGTTTGCCGAAGGTGAGCGCCTTAAATCTTAATAGAAACTTTTTGGTAGGGAGGAGAGCCGAAATCCCAGAGGGCCGAGCCTCCGTAGCTATTCTTACATAGGTAGTATGGGTGAAGCTGGAGGTCATCGCTAAGCGCATAGGTTGCAGGGCTTGAAAAAACCGAGGCCTTGCTCGAGGTCGATGCCAAGCCCCCATATCGCAGGACAAACTGGAATGAGCGTAGCTGGAGGTCACCGCCGAGCATAAAGGTTGCAGGGCTTGAAAAGGCCAAGGCCTTGCTTGAGGTCGATGCCGAGCCCCATACCTATTCTTAGATAGATAGTATGAGTGTAGCTAGAGGTAATTGCTGAGCGTAGAGGTCGCAGGGCTTGAAGAAGCTGAGGCCTTGCTCGAGGTTGATTCTGAGCCCCCATACCTTAGGAGAAGCTGGCATGAGCGTAGATGGAGGTCATCGCTGAGCGTAAAGGTTGCAGGGCTTGAAAAAGCCAAGGCCTTGCTCGAGGTCGATGCCGAGCCTCCGCAGCTGTTCTTACATAGGTAGTATGATTGTAGCTGGAGGTCATCACCGAGCGCATAGGTCGCAGGGCTTAAAAAAGCTGAGGCCTTGCTCGAGATCGATGCCGAGCCCCCATACCTAAGGACAAACTGGCATGAGCGTAGCTGGAGGTCACCGTCGAGCATAAAGGTCGCAGGACTTGAAAAAGCCAAGGCCTTGCTCAAGGTCGATGCCGAGCCCCCATACCTATTCTTGGATAGATAGTATGAGTGCAGCTGGAGGTCATCGCCGAGTGTAGAGGTCACAGGGCTTGAATAAGACGAGGCCTTGCTCGAGGTCGATGTCGAGCCCCTATACCTTAGGAGAAGCTGGCATGAGCATAGCTGGAGGTCATCGCTAAGTGTAAAGGTCACAGGGCTTGAAAAATCCAAGTCCTTACTCGAGGTCGATGCCGAGCCCCCATACCTGTTCTCGGATAGATAGTATGAGTGTAGCTGGAGGTCATTGCCGAACGTAGAGGTCACAGAGCTTGAAGAAGCCGAGGCCTTGCTCGAGGTCAATGTCGAGGCCCCATACCTTAGGAGAAGCTGGCATGAGCATAGCTAGCGATTATCGCCGAGCGTAAAGTTCGTTGGGCTTGAAAATGAGGGCTCGAGGTCAATGTCGAGCCCCCATACCTATACTCGGATAGATAGTATGAGTGTAGCTGGAGATCATCGCCAAGCGTAGAGGTCACAAGGCTTGAAGAAGCCAAGGCCTTGCTCGAGGTCAATGCCGAGACCCATACCTTAGGAGAAGCTGTTGTGGCTCGCTGTGTCATCCAAGCACTGGGCCTCAAGTTTGTTGGAGAAGCTTTTGCGGCTTGCGGTGTCATCCGAGTGCTGAGCCAAAAACCTGTGGGAGAAGTTTTGTGGCTCGCGGTATCATCCGAGCGTCGAGCCAAAAACTTGTGGGAGAAGTTTTTGTGGCTCGCAGTATCATCCGAGCATCGATCCGAACACTTGTGGGAGAAGTTTTTGTGGCTTGCGGTGTCATCCGAGCGTCGAGCCGAAAATTTGTTTTTAGAAAGCTGGCATGAGGCCGAGAGGGGTAAATGATTACATCATATTGACTTTACAAAACAAGGCATGGCATGCCGATTACATCTTATAATTTACATGAGGGTATCTACAAGGGCTAATCCTCCCCTTCGAGGAATTTGATAAGGTGCTCCGCGTTCTAGGTTCTCTTCACAGCCTTGTCCTTCGGGTTGGTAAGGCAGTATGTGCCGGGATGTACAACTTCAGAAACTTTGTATGGACCATCCCAGTTTGGAGCCAGCTTCTTATTTTGGCCGGGTTAGACACAGCCAGCTTTTGGAGGACGAGGTCCCCTAGCTTGATGTTGGTGGGACGCACCTTTTTGTTGTAGAACCTCTCGATCCTCTGCTAGTATGTGCTCCTTCTGATGGTGGATTTTTCCTTGACCTCTTTTATGAGGTCCAGATTGGCATGTAGTTGCGCCGAGTTTCTTTCTTCATCAAAGGCCATGATTCGGGGAGAAGGGAGCTCAATTTCGAGGGGAATTACTGCTTCCGCACCGTTAGTCAGATTTAATGGCAAATCTCCCGTGGGGATCCTCTTCATCGTTCAATGGGCCCAGAGAACGCTCGGCAACTCGTCGACCCATAATCCCTTGGAAGAATTATAAAGCCGTTTCTTCAAACCGTCAAGAAATTGGCGGTTTGCATTCTCGTCCAAACCGTTCGACTGCGGGTGGCACACCGAGGAGAAGCATTGCTGGATTTTGAGATCCTCGCAGAACTTTCTAAAATTCTTACCCACAAACTGGGTCCCATTATCCATGATGAGTATGTGCGAAATTCCGAACCAGCAGATGATGTGTTTCCAGAAGAATTGCTAGGTCTGCTGCTCGGTGATCGTGGCCAGGGGCTCAGCCTCGATCCACTTGGTGAAGTAGTCGATCACTACTACCAGGAACTTCCTTTGGCCCGTCGCTTTCGGGAAGGGGCCTACCAGGTCCATCCCCCACATAGCAAAGGGGGTCAGACTGGCCAGGAAGCAGAGGTTTTCTTGTGGATACCTTCTCACTGAGGAGAATCTTTGACAAGGACCACACTTTTTGACCAGTGCCAGGGCATCTTGCAGCATCGTGGGCTAGTAATACCCGTGGTTCAGAACCTTTCAGGCAAGTGATCGGTTCCCTATGTGGCACCCACCATTTCCTTCGTGGAGCTCCTTGAGAGCGTACTTTGCTTCGTCAGGGGTTAAGCGGGGTAGGGTCTTCCGTCCGTTGTGGTGTACGAGCATTTGAAGAGGGTTTCGCTGATCATGGTGAACCTTTCCGAGCAGACATTGATCTGCCTTGCCTCGACTCGGTCTTCGAGGAGCTCTCCTTTGATTAGAAACATTCGGATGGGAGTGGTCCAATCATCAGGCTGAGCTCCGTCGTCTATACAGAGGGTCTCGGGAAGGTCGATACTCGGCTTCAGGAGTACTTCGATAAGAACGGTGCAGTCGAGACCTTCAAAGAACAAGGAGGCTAACTTTGGCAGGGCATCGGCCTGGGCGTTCAGCTCACTTAGGATCCTTAAGACTGCGAATCATCGAAGGAAGTCAAGAGCCACTGGACCACGGCCAAACACCGAATCATCCGATCGTCACGGGCCTCGTACTCTCCAGTGATCTGATTGACCACGAGCTGAGAGTCACTGAAGGACCTGATCTATCCGGCGCCTGCCTGGTATGCTAGGGTGAGCCCTGCGATCATAGCTTCATATTCGGCCTCATTGTTAAAGGCTAGAAGTTGAGGCAGAGGGAATATTGGAGAAGGAAGTTGTCAGGTCCTTACAAAATAATGCCCGTGCCACTCCCCTCTTTGCAGGAAGAGCCGTTGATGTAAACTTCCCACATCTGGTTGGCCTCCCCACTTTCGATTTGCTCGAAGATGGTGCATTCCGTGATGAAATTGACAAGGGCCTGTCCCTCGATTGCTGTCCTTGGTTGATAGCCGATGTCGTATTGACTGAGCTCGATTGACCACTTGACCAGGCGGTCGGAGCTCGCAGGCTTATGAAGGATGGCCTTCAGAGGTTGGTCCGTGAAGACCTGAATTAAGTGTGCCTGGAAATAAGGATGGAGCTTCCGCGAGGCCATGACCAGGGCATATGCCACCTTCTCCATTTTTGCATATCTGGTCTCGGCCGAGAGAAGGACTTTGCTCACATAGTACAACAGCTTTTGGACTCCGTCTTCTTCTCGAATGAGAACAGCACTGAGCACTGCTCTCTGAGGCCAAAAGATAAAGCCAGAGAGGCTCGCCCGGCTCGGGTTTGCTAATGAGCGAAGGGTTGGCAATTTACTCTTTCAATTGGGCGAATGCCTCCTGCTGCTGAGTGTCCTATTCAAAGCCTCTGGTTCTGCGCAGAGCCTTGATGAAAGGGAGGGACTTCTCTTTGAACTTGGAGAGGAAACGGCCGATGGCTGCCAGTCTCCCCGTGAGCCGTTGGACTTCCTTGATGTTTCTCGGAGGGGCCATGTCTATTATGGCTCGGATCTTCTCGGGGTTCGCCTTGATGTCGCGCTAGCAGACGACGAACCCAAGAATTTTTCCGTAAGAGATGCCAAATGCACACTTGGCCGGATTGAGCCTCATATTGTGGGTCCGAAGGATGCCAAAGGCTTCTTCCAGGTAGGCGACGTGGTCCTATCCTAGTTGGCTTTTGACGAGCATGTCGTTGATGTACACTTCCATGTTGTGACAGATCTGATCCTTAAAGACGATTGACGAGCCTCTGATAGGTAGCACCGGCGTTCTTTAGCCCGAAGGGCATAACCCAGTAGCATAGAGTCCTTGATCGGTGATGAAGGATGTCTTGGCTATATCAGGGGGGGAACATACGGATCTGATTGTAGCCCGAGAAGGCATCCATGAAGGACAGGAGCTCGTGATCCGATGTTGCTTCGATCAGAGCATCGATGCTGGGGAGAGGGAACGGATCTTTGGGGCATGCCTTGTTCAGGTCCGTAAAGTCTATGCAGATCTTCCAACTCCTGCTGACCTTTCTCACCATCACTATGTTCGCCAGCCACTCGGGGTAGCTGACCTCCTGGATGAACCAGGCAGACAATAGTTTGTCTACCTCCGCTTTCACAGCCTGCTGCCTCTCCGGGGCGAACTTAAGTCGCTTCTGGACGATCAGCTTCGAGCCAGGGATCACGTTTAGTCTATGCATGATCAGGTCTTCGGAGATCCTGGGCATGTCGGAGGGCTTCCATGCGAAGAGGTCGACGTTGCGGCGAATGTAGTCGATTAGGGGCGCGAGGGAGCAGCTCATGCGGAACCATTTTGACTTCTCTTCAGTCTCCAACGAGTCTTCTTCTAGTTCGTCCGCAGGTTCGGGCTCCAATTAGCTCCTTTCGGGTTGCAGCTGGACGGCATCCAGGGGAAACAGGCCGCCCCCGACCGCCATCATATAGCACGATCGTGCTGCCTCTTGGTTCCCCCAAACAACCCCGACACCTGACTCAGTAGGAAACTTCAATTTCAGGTGGTAGGCCGAGGGAACAGCCTGGAGGGAGCAGTGCCCTGGTCGGCCGACAATGGCATTGTAAGCCGCTTTGACGTTCACAACCATGAAGTCCGTCGACTCGGTTCGTATGTGGAGGGTCGTACCGGCAGTGACATCCAAGGTCATGATACCCTCTATTGGCAACGAGATGCCGGAGAACCCGTGCAGGGTGTACCCGGCTAGCTTCAGCTTATCTCGGGGGAGATTGGGGTTCTTAAACGCTTCCAGGAAGAGGATGTTCACTGAGCTTCCATTATTCATGAGGATCTGACGGACCTCGTAGTTCACCATGATAAGGCTGATGACGAGCGCATTGCATTACGGGAGCTGGACCCCCTCGAGGTCTTCCCTTGAGAAGGAGACAGGGAGCTGCTGGACCTGGGGGGAAGGGAGGTCTCAGATGGCGTTTACCTTTCGGACGAACGCCTTGCGGGAAGTATTAAAATCCCCTCCTAGAGCCCCCACGTGGACGCAATGTAGAATGACCTAGCCTCCGGTCTCTTCAAGCTCGGGGTCTCGCTCAGGACGCTGTTTGGGGGCGCGAAGAGGAGGAGAGGGCCTTCGGTTCCTCGTGTCCCTTCGTTCCTGGGCGTCTTACCGGGTGAATTCTCAGAGGTACCCTCGTTGGATGAGGGCCTCGATTTCGTCCTTAAGGGCCCGGCAGTAGTCGGTATCGTGTCCGTTGTCTTGGTGGAAATGGCAGTAGAATCACTGGTCCATTTTCTTGTTACTAGGTTTGTCAATGGGGCATATGGACGAGGTCCCTATCTTCGATCGCTAATAGGATGGCCGACACGTTTTGTGTCAGTAGCATGTATCTCTCGAAATGCGGGATCGGAGGGTCCCTCTTTATGCCGGTCCCGTCTTTCGGAACCTTCTTGGCCAGCTCTGCCTCATAGGCCTTGTGCTTCCCCTTCCCCGGGACCTGTTTGGTATCGTCGGAATTTAGGGCCTCCTCCGCTAGAATGTACTTCTCGACCCTATTGAGCAAGTTGGGGAAATCGAAGGGAGGCTTCTTGGCCAAGGAGGCCTTCAGCTGTCCGTGTCGGATGTTGTGTCAGAACGCTACCGAGGCGACCCCAGCGTCGAGGGAGGAGACGGACCTCGCCTCAGTGGTGAACCTCCGGACGAACTGACAGAGTGACTCCCCTTCCTTCTGTCGGAGGTCCAGTATGGACGCGCTCGTCTTCTCGGCCTTCCTGCTAGGTCACAAAGTGGGCAGGAAAGTTGGCCTCCAGCTGATCGAACGAGTAGATCGAGCCGGGGATGAGCTTAGAGAACCATTACCGAGCCGGACCCCGGAGGGTGGCCGGGAAGGCACGACATAGGAGGGGATGCGAAGCGCTTTGAATCATCGTAAGGGTCTTGAACCCCTCCATGTGATCAGCGGGATCACCCTCGCCGTCATAGGTCTCGAACTGGGAATGCCGAAAATTTCGGGGTATTTCTACTTGTAGGATTGTGGCAGAGAAAGGAGGTTGGGACGGCCTATAACCCTGAGCCGGCCTCGGGCCGCCCTCGCCAAAGTGGTCGAGGCAGTTCTCGTCACGTTCTGGCGGGCGAGTTAGGCCGCGAGACGCGCTGGCTCCGGCATCTGACCGCGATTGAGAACGGTGGAGTATCTCGTTGATGGGGGTCCCTAAGATGGCCTCCTGGATTTTGGTCCGAAAGTTTTGGAATTCACGACGCGTGACCGGAGCTTGTCTGGCCAGGTCGCGTTGGGGTGGCAGCCTACGGTTGGCGTGACTGAGCTCCGGCTCTCGCTCTCTGGATGGATGTTTAGGGATGGTTCGGGGCCGAGTTGGAAGCAGGCCCCTCCCCTAGTTCGGCTAGCTTGCCGATTCTGGATGAACCGACGTAAGTCGGTTGCGATCGAGCGAGAAGTGCCAAGTCCAGGGTTTGCCATTGACCCTCGGATGTCCTAGGGAGGAGCACCCGGACGACGTGTAGAGGTGACAGCTCTTATGACCTTGGGTGCCATGTGAGCTCGTACTGAGGGGATGACATTCCTGGCCGCGGTCGGGCTGAGGTCAGTACCGAGTTTTTCCACAGACGGCGCCAACCTGATGCGGTTTGTTTTTGGTGTGTGGGTGCAACAGGTGTGAGTTCTGTCAATTTGTATAGTGGAAGTCACGGTACTGGCTATATGCTCGACCCTCGGCTGAGAAGGCAGGCTCGGGAGTAGCAGGAGTGAGGTGGAGGATGGATGCTCGGCTCGGATCCAGAAAGCTCGGCTCGGATCTGGAGGCTCAGCTCGATCTTGTGTACCTGCACTCTGCCTAGAAACACTGGAAGAGATCCTGGTGGCAAGCCCTCCAATGATCTAGTCAGTTACTGGAAAGCAACAATAGCTAGGGTTTTTAGATGGGAAAGATTGATTACTTTTTAATGAAGGAGGGGGCCTTGTATTTATAAGCAGAGCAAAAGGGTTTGAAATTCGGCTAGGCCGGGTCTGGACCCGTTTGCTCGTGGGCCTGACGTGGCAGAAGCCCATGAGGCTCTAGGTTGATCTGATGATCAAGGGAGAGCGGGTTTTGAGGGGATCTGGTGGCCCAGGAGGGGCCACGTCATCTGACGCATATAAATAATAATAATAATAATAATAATAATAATAATAATAATAATAATAATAATAATAATAATAATAATATTGAAAACGATAATAACAATACTAATAGTGATAAGAACAACAATAATAATAAAAATAAGACTGATATGTATCAGAATAGGATTTGAGATTAACATGTTTATTAAAATCCAAACCGTAATAATATAACATATAAATAGTCGATCAATTATAAATAGAAACTACATTGTTATTAAAAGTAAATATAATTGTCAATTATAAAACACTTAGTAAAAGATCTGAAACCAGTTTAACACAAAAGAATTTTATAAACAATAACGAAAATATTTAGGAAATACGTAATAGCGGGGACAAGGGTAACAATCCTACCCACCTTACAAGAAAATTTCGTCCATGAAATTTGCATAGGTGGTACATAAGACAAGGCAAAAGTAAACTTATGGTGGTAATAAAATAAGGGATTCAAAGGGAAAGTCAAAATCGTGGCAAAGAAAGAACATGGATATGAATGGAGTGTTCTAGAATGATGTCGATTAAAGGTCCAATGAATGATGACAATGTAAATGTATGAAAAATGAAGTAAACAATGCAAAGAAGGAGAAGCAATAAGAGAATCCTGGGACCTGTGGATTATGGGCCCACCACGCTTCCGTTGTGCCACTCTGATGGCGATGTTCCGCGCCGTAGACACGTCGTTGTAGGCCAAGCGATGCCAATCGACGAACCAAGCAGGAAGAAAAGGAATGAGACACTGGAACCAAAAGAATATGGTTACAAAAAGAAAGACTTTATACCCAATGAAGAATCAAGGAAGATGATGACTGCAAGGGACGGGAGGAACCAAGGAATGTAAGAATTGAATAAGAAGGGATCAAAGAGGAATCAAATAAGAGAAGTATCCAGAAATATATGTTGGTTATTACATATTCATGTGATTGACGTGGTGCACATAATAATGAGTTAGACTGGCAAGAGCCAAACTTGACTAACATATGAGCCAAACATGACTAACACATTAGCCAAACCCGGCTAAACTCCAGCATAGTTAGAGCCTAACATGGCTCTGATACCAATAAAAATCTGTCACGCCCCGCTTCCCAAAATACGGGAATAAGAGTCCAGTGACGAAGGCCCAGCGAATGATTTTAACATCATCCATAAGCTGTACCAGTCTTAACTCAACAATATGGAAGAAAATAATCACAACCACGCAGAAAAATATAATCACATAAACAATTACTGAGATAAAACATGCAGCAGTCCAACATAATAACCAACAACTAGAAATAAGAAACAATTACGGGTCAACAAAGCCTGGGATACAAATTTCAACAAAGGTAACAATGCGAATATAAAAATAACATGGAAGAAGATAATTTTGTAAAGAAAGCTCCTGCGCCAATCCTAGAAGAACTGCTCACCAATGCCTTCTGACAATTCTCCTTTTGCATGTGTAGTTTAATCAACTAGAGTGAGAAAAAATATCCGTTAGAGCAAGTACGGACAGCAAGTAGTGAAAAGCAATGAGTAATGGAACATGGTACATAAAGGAATATGAAGCAAGAACAGTGTCAAAAGCAATAACAGGGACTGATGAAAAGTCTAGATTTAACAATACAATTTTCAATAACAATAATCGACAAATAAAGTCAATGTCCATAGTCGCGATCAAGGATGCATGTGTCGATCTAGTCTATTAGTATTTAGCCTAACTAATGCACGTACTACTGCGTCCCATACCACAGGTTCGGTGCATACAAAACAGTGTTCGTTTTAGACATCGTAGTGGGATCTACAGAGCGTGTACTCGGCATCAATAACAATAATTTACAATCAACAATAGACAATCAATAATTCACAATCGATACTCCTCCTTCCATGACAATACAATATAACGATAAGGCCTTACCGAGTACATTTTCTGAGATTATCCACTACTAAGTCAACCCTTATTACCCCGGCCTTGTTAACATTTTATTAAATCATTCATGATCATGCAATGTGTACAAGTGTCAAAGAAATGATAAGGATGCAACAAAATGATGCGATGCATGATAATATACACATAATTATGAATCTGAAAAGAGCAGATACAGTAGTACTAAAACAACAATAACTCACAAACTATAATCCAAAATTCGATTCCGTCAAAAGTTCTGTAAACTAGACATATGGAGCTACAATTCATATTCAGTAAGTTTCAATTGATTCAGACTATAACTAGGTCGATTACTCAAATCTTTACAGCTTAAGGGTTCTGACAGTAGCTTATAGTCAAAACTTTAAATGTGAAATCAAAGTGTAAAACCAGTATAAAAATCTACAAAATTTAGAAAATGAATCCTAAGCATGTCTACTAAGTTTCTGGAGAGTTTCATTTCATTACACTACTATTACTATGGTATTTCAACTGAAAGTTGTGTCGGTGTTTCACTAAACTGCAATTCTGGAAATACAGACCAGTAGTGACTAAAACTGTAATATCTCATAGCTCACAGATCGAATCTAGATTCGTAAGATTTTCTGGAAACTAGATTCATTAGGCTATAATTCCTTTTTATACAGTTTTGGTTGATTCTTATCGTAACAGGGTAGAAACCTCAATGCAAAATAGTGCAGGCAGCAAGAAATAATAAAAAGTATTCACATACATTCATCGAAATGATTAATCTACATGTTCTTGAATACTGAATGCATTAACATTAATGTACAAAAAATAGAATGTATTTTTTCGGTGTGCAAAGCCAAGTTATCATGTCATGATTAAAGTCTCAATAAAAAAATCGATCAACATGCATTCAATCACTACATTTTTCTATATAAGTTTCTAATCAATTTATTCATGTCGTGTGTGCATGCAAACTTGGAATTTAATCAATGGATGTTGGCACGAAGTCATGGATACTTTGGGTTAGCTCGTGTAAACCCTCGATATCCCTAACGGAAGGTACACAATGCAATATTACGATCATCGAAACATAGTTACTACTTGCAGAGATCAATAATCTTGAACTAGAAAAAATAAACGAGTTGAAGTGGACTTGCCTTTGATTGATGATTAGATCCGAATGTGCGAAGAATAAAGGGATTGGAATGTCGGCGACACGGCGACGAGCAAACGATCACGATGATCACGATCGGCAAGGATGTTGATAGGGATCAAGATCGGATGACCTAGACGGCTGAGATCGAAGATTAAGATCAAGATAAGATGATGATTACGATCGCGATGATCAAGATGTAGATCTGACGGTCGAGATCAAGATCTTGATGATGATAATGATGATGATCAATGCAGTTCAGATGGCCAAGATCAAAATCAAGGGGACATGATGATCATGATCGTGATGATCGGACGGCTGGGATTGAATTGGCTGAAGCTGATTGGTTCCTGACTGAGGTGGAACTCAGGCGACGGGAGGCTGGCTGGCTCGACTGGATGGCGATGTTGACTGCCGGGGGCTGGTCGAGCAGCGAAATGTTGTGGAGGAGGTGGACGACGAGGGGACGAACTGTGGTTGCGGCTTGGAGGAGAGCGGCACTAGGGGTGGTGATGGTCGGCGGTTGACAAGGATGAATATGGGTTGCTTCAATCGACGGGTGATCAGCGAGGTGGTTGACGATGGCAGGGTCGTGACTGCAGAAGACGACTGGGTGGTTGTCGCGAGCGCAGTGATGGAGGAAGCTCGAGGGATGAGAGGAGGAGCGACTGGTGGCAGAAGATGAGGAGTCGCGAGGTGGTCGAGCGGATGGCAGGTGGTGAAGCTCGACGGGGTGGCAATGGTGGCAGGTAGTCAACGTGATGGCGGTGCGAGCGGGGTTCTCGAGGCAATGGGCAACGGAGGTGAGCGGAAAGCAGCAGAGGTCGGGGGATGCTCCTCTATTTTGGAGAGGAAGCAGGGGGGAGCGACAGTAGGTCGACGGGGCGTCGACGAGGTAGAGCAGTGGACAGAGGTGGAGGCGGTGGATGGCGAGCGGAATGCAGAGGCGAGGGGGAAGAAGGAGGAAGATGGTGGGGGGGGGGGTGATGTGTCTAATTTATATACAAATATTTGTACTCATTTACCAATAAAAATTGCTTGTTTTCGTTGATATTATCTATAATTCATCTTATTTCTATAGGATTTCATTTAATTAATTATTTTTGAAGAAATAATATTTTTGATACAAAAAGTAAAGATTTGTGGAAAAAAATCAACAAACAAAGTAAAATAATGGATTTATCAATAATTATTGTTTTGTTGAGTAAAAATAATTTTAAAAGGATTTTTATAAGCTAATATGATTTGTAGTTAGTTTAATTAATTTTAAACTAATTAATTTTATTTTATTTAAAAATCCTAATTTCTGGTATTATTTTGTGTATGCAGCAGCACGTGGTTGGCAGAAATGGAAGAAAAGAAAGAAAGAGAAATAAATAAAATACTGGATTAAAAAGGAAGGAAATAAAGAAAGAGTGTGGACTTTTATGCAAAAAGTGCAAACCCTAAACTCCTCTTCCGTTCTCTATAAATACAAGCAAAGGCAGAGAGAAGAAGGATAGGAGGTGACAGCTAACACAAAAGAATAAAAAAAATATATTAATTAAAAAGAGAGAAAGCGTTCTTGGAGTTTTGAGACAGAAAGGGGAATTCGACAGCTGGGTCCCACGCACTCACGCACGCAAATCGACAGCAGAGCTGAGGTGGGCAACTTCTTCTTCTCCTATCACGTACAAAACGAAGCAGCAGGTCGACAGCTGGCAGCTTCTGACTCGGTGCGGGTTTCAAAGTAGCTGACGTGGGCAACTTCTTCTTCTACCCACGCGCTAACGACTTCGATGTAGACAAGAGGTGACAGGCTTGTCTGCTAGCTGGTGGCGGTTCGAAGCAGAGGACAGCAGCGATCTGCTGACGGCGCGGTTTTCGAGACGGCTGATGTGGCGACTCTGACTGGCATAGAGACAGAAGGGAGATAAAGACTTCGGTTTGCATTATTTGTTTTATTATTTATAAAATTCGATCTTCCAAATAGTGATTCATCTAGTGATATCGGTACTCAGTAAAATATCTAGTCCCTGTGGGTTCGACACTCTATTCACCTATCTATATTACTTGTGCGATTTTGTACACTTGCAAAAATTCAACATCAAGTTTTTGGCGCCGCTGCCGGGGACTAGTTAATCTTTTATTGATATTGAAAATTGCTAGATTATTACTAGTTTGGATTTTTGTAATTAATTTTGTTTTATTATTATTTTACATCTTTATTTTCTTTTGACTAACCTTTTCTTTTATTTATTTTTCTTATTTTATTTTTTTTTAGTTTTTCTATTTTTTTCGATACTTATCTTTCAGGACATACACGTACATTATCATGGGGAACGATGAAAACAGGCCTTTGAGAGACTATGCTATGCCCTCAATTTATGAATCAAGCATAAAGAAGGCGGTTATTGAAGCTAACGATTTTGAGATTGAACCGGAGACTATTCTAATGATTCATCAAACTGTTCAATTTTGGGGACTACCACACGAAGATCCTTATGCACACATTTCAAACTTTCTGAAAATTTGTGACACTTTCAAGCACAATGAAGTATCAGTTAGATTGAGACTCTTTTCTTTCTCACTACGAGATAAGGCAAAGGCTTGGTTACATTATCTTCCCCCAGGTAGTATTACTACTTGGGAGGAACTTGCACAAAAATTTCTAGCCAAGTATTTTCCACAAGCAAAGACAGCAAAGCTAAGAAATGATATTTGCACATTTACTCAATTTGAGACTGAGTCTTTGTATGATGCATGGGAAAGGTACAAAGAGTTATTAAGAAAGTGTCCTAATCATGAACTACCAAAATGGCTGCAAATGCAAACATTCTATAATGGTTTGGGAGTTACACATAGATCTATGGTTGACGCAGCAGCTGGTGATGCACTCATGAGCAAAACTTACACAGCAGCCTATGATCTTTTAGAGGAGATGACATCAAATCATTACCAGTGGTCTTCAGAGAGAACGATGCCAAGAAAAGTTGCTGGAGTTTTTGAACTTGATCTTTTTTCTACTTTAAATGCAAAAAATGATATTTTATCTAAACAAGTAGAAAATATGAATTTTAATGTTTTTCAATCTAATATGATTTGTGATCTTTGTGCAGGAAATCATTCAAGTTCAGATTGTCAAGTGGGAAACTCTTTTGCTCTATCAAATGCCGAACATGAAAATTTTGTGTCAAACTTTCAAATGCAAAACAATCATTATGCAAACACATACAATTCAGGATGGAGAAACACCCCAAATTATCCATGGAACAACAATCAAGGAGCAGTTATACAACCTCAAAACTTTCCACATAAAGAAAAGAAGTTGACACTTGAAGACATGTTTATGCACTACATGCAAAGGGCAGAACAATACATCCGAAAGACAGATTTGGAAATCCAAAATGTTGCAAATTCAACTTCGGCTTCCATTCACAATCTTGAGATACAAATTAATCAATTTTCAAATATTGTTAACGAAAAAACTGCAGGAACATTACCAAGCAATACAGTTGTCCATCCCAAGGAGCATGTTGAGGCTATAACACTAGGAAGCGGAAGGACAATTGAACAACCACAAGAAGAAAATGGCGAACAGAATGTGGTTGAAAAGCAAAGTGAGATTGAACAAATTGTGGAGGAACAAATTCAGCATGAGCAAGTAATGTATGGTATTTTTAATTCCATAAAGATTCCTCCTGAAGAACAGTCATCCATTCAAGTAAGTGAAACTCATTTAATTGTGGGAGAGAAACATAAGGCAAAATTTGAAAAATCACCAATCGAAGTATGTCCAATAAATTCAGCAATTTTTGAACCTGAAAAAGAAAATATTTTTGAACATGTTATGTATTTGGATGCTGAACCTTCTATTTATTCATTTTTTCAGCATAAATTCAAAGAGGTGGGGGAGTCAAAGACATCATCATCAAGAAGGAAACGCCTCAAATTAGAGCTTGAATCTGATCCACACAAGAAGAGAAAAATTAGAAAGGATGTTTTAATGTTGTTGGATCTTGGCGTTACTTAACCATTTCACCCCCATGTCTGGCTGAAGACTTAAAACTTAGCGCTTCTTGGGAGGCAACCCATGTTTTCTTTTATTGCATTTAGTTTTGATTTATCTTTTAGTTTATTTTATTTTAATTTTTGATGTTATTTTGTAGGATTGCATAAATTTTGGAAGTTGCCGGGCAGAGCTATTTTGTATGCTTTCATTGATGGCTGTTTCTGAGCAGTATGGAGTCAGAATCTGGAAAAGTAATTCAAAGAGAAATTGTAGACAATTGTCTTAGCTTTCCAGCAAAAAAAAATAAAAATTAGCCCATTTGGACATCTACAGCTCCAGATATCGCCAAAATATTAAACGTTGCGCGTGCAGAAATTTAAAGACGAATCAGGGGAGATATTCTAAACTTTTTGCATTCTTTTTGTTTTTCTTTTTCTTTCCCATTGAGGACAATGTGATATTCAAGTTTGGGGGGAAGGTTTACAAATTTATTATTTATTTTTGAAAAGAAAAACAAAAATCAAAAGGATTACAATTAGGCTCACCATTACACTTTTGAGTTCTTTATTGTGATAAGCATTAAACAATTTTTTTTGGGATAAACAAATTTTTTTTATAAAGAAATATTAAGCATACTTATTTACTTTAGGATTATTAAGTTTCAAAATTCCTTACAAAATTGTGTGAGTCATGCTATTATACATAAAAGACAAATGTGACGCTTTTCTTGTGATTATCCCCTTTGTCTAGTCCTAAACAGAGTTTAAGTAAACAGAGTAATAATAAAAATTAAAAAAAATTATAAATAAAGTCAATCTACTCCAATGTTTTGAGTTGCTTAGTAACTAGGGGTATTCATTACAAATGTTTACTTTTACGTAAAACGGCAACTTGAAATATGAGTATGCAAAGCACTTTAAGTTTGTGACTTGTTGAGTAACCGAGTGAATTCATCACAAATGTTTTGCATTCGCTTCAAAAGGCAAGTGACGACTTAAAGAAGAGACTATAAAAAAAATAAAAAAAATAAAAAAACCCTCTAGTTTGCTACTCGGTTTGTAGTAGAGAGAAGGGATAATCACAGATTGAGTTGTTACATACTATAACTACATTAATTGCTTGACAAATACGATTGGGTTTGGAATTATGAATAAATAACTGCACTGGAGAAAGTGGGTATGCTTAGGTTACTTTATTTGCAATTGTTTATATTTTTAATTGAAATTTTGATGCTTGCATGATAAAATCTTTTAGTGTGATGGGTTGAGATTATTATTCCCTTGTTCATGATTCTACTTTTTGCTCGAGGACAAGCAAAATCTTAAGTTTGGAAGTATTTGATGTGTCTAATTTATATACAAATATTTGTACTCATTTACCAATAAAAATTGCTTGTTTTCGTTGATATTGTCTATAATTCATCTTATTTCTATAGGATTTCATTTAATTAATTATTTTTGAAGAAATAATATTTTTGATGCAAAAAGTAAAGATTTGTGGAAAAAAATCAACAAACAAAGTAAAATAATGGATTTATCAATAATTATTGTTTTGTTAAGTAAAAATAATTTTAAAAGGATTTTTATAAGCTAATATGATTTGTAGTTAGTTTAATTAATTTTAAACTAATTAATTTTATTTTATTTAAAAATCCTAATTTCTGTATTATTTTGTGTATGCAGCAGCACGTGGTTGGCAGAAAAGGAAGAAAAGAAAGAAAGTGAAATAAATAAAATTCTGGATTAAAAAGGAAGGAAATAAAGAAAGAGTGTGGACTTTTATGCAAAAAGTGCAAACCCTAAACTCCTCTTCCGTTCTCTATAAATACAAGCAAAGGCAGAGAGAAGAAGGATAGGAGGTGACGGCTAACACCAAAGAATAAAAAAATATATTAATTAAAAAGAGAGAGAGCGTTCTTGGGGTTTTGAGACAGAAAGGGGAATTCGACAGCTGGGTCCCACGCACTCACGCATGCAAATCTACAGCAGAGCTGACGTGGGTGACTTCTTCTTCTCCTATCGCGTACAAAACGAAGCAGCAGGTCGACAGCTGGCAGCTTCTAACTCGGCGCCGGTTTCAAAGCAGCTGACGTGGGCGACTTCTTCTACCCACGCGCTAACGACTTCGACGCAGACAAGGGGTGATAGGCTTGTCTGCTAGCTGGCGTGCGGTTCGAAGCAGAGGACAGCAGCGATCTGCTGACGACGCAGTTTTCGAGACGGCTGATGTGGCGACTCTGACTGGCATAGAGACAGAAGGGAGATAAAGACTTTGGTTTGCATTATTTCTATATTTATTTGTATCTCTTCTTCTCTAATTTTTACGATGCAATTCCAAACAAATATGAACTGAATTTATTGTTCTAGAGGCTAAGATGTAGCCGAGTTTTGTAGAACACAAATTTTAATTCCTTATTATTACTCTATTTTTCCTGGTTGTGTTTTAATTTTTATTATTTATGCGTACAAAATGGTGGATAGACATTTGTATAATTTTTCAAATCATAAAGAGACCGAACAGGTTATTTGTGATTAATAAAAATTAACACCATATATTGGAGGACGTGACCATTAAGAAATCCAATTTTTCAATTAATAATTTGATGGATAGGCGAGGAATTAGTTGAGAATAATTTTTAGACTACGTGGATAGAGTGGTTAATATCTTTAGGATTTTGGTCTACAATTTGGAAAGATAATATCTTTATTCATAAGGAGTTATAATTTGTGTGTGTGATAAACGAGGTGAACCAAGAGCCCTAGAACTAATTTTACCTTTAGCAAATCACAAGAGCTTCATAGTTTCACAGCCCTCTCACTCTTCACCAATTTAGTTAGTTAATTAGATTAAGGTAATTTATTTGTTTTATTATTTATAAAATTCGATCTTCCAAATAGTGATTCATCTAGTGATATCGGTACTCAGTAAAATATCTAGTCCCTGTGGGTTCGACACTCTATTCACCTATCTATATTACTTGTGTGATTTTGTACACTTGCAAAAATTCAACATCAGGGGGGGTTGTACAGTGAAGGTGGAGAATATGAAGAGGCGAGTGCTCTTTATTTTCGGAGAGAGGACAGAGGGAAAGAGAGAGAGTAACGGGCAGAGGGAAAGTGGAATGAGAGAATGGGTTTTATATAAGATAATATTATAATATAAATACAATAATGGGTAGTTATGAGATAGTGGGGGTGTGGAGTTACGGGAATATGAAGAGTGGGGGAATGGAGAACTTTTTATACGTATAGTTGAATATGGGTAGGGTAGGATAATGGTTTAACTGGTTGGGATCTGTCACGCACCGCTTCCCAAAAAATATGGAATACGAGCACGTGACGAAGCCCAGCAAATGATTTTAACATCATCCATAAGTTGTAGGATCGACTCAGCATCATAACAAGAATATAACCAGATTTATATATGACCAAGCATGCATGAATAATTTATTAAGCAATAGAAAACAATTTAAACAAATAATAATATTCAAATAGTTCTCATGTCTGAATCAGGTTAAAACTCGGGAACATCAGCCCATTACAAGTCGTAAGCAACAACAAGTGAAATAACTCAATACAAAATGAAATGATTAAAGGAAGCCTTTTTTTTCCAAGCAAGGCCTAGAACATCTGCTCACCGATTCCAGCAGGTAGCACGTCTCCCAAGTCTGCTTAATAAATATAAAAAGGAAAAAATAGGGAAAACAAGAGAAAATGTCCTTAGTGCAAGTTAGGGCCACAAATAGTAAAAACGAGTACAAGTAATGGGGAACAAGAATTGGAATCAAGAATGTAATAGGCATACAAAAAGTAGTGGAAATCCAAGAACTAGCTAGCAAGAGGGACAACTTAGTAAACAGGCTGGATAACAAATACTAGTGGTGAAACAAGTGGCAAGTGAACATGTAGGGGTATCTAACCTCAAGTGACAGGCATCTAGTACAAGTGTCAGGTGTCAAGTCTCAAGTCTAGTGTCAAAACTTTATTTTAAGTGTCAAGTCTCAAGTAACAAGTTTTCGAGTATCAGGTAACATGTATCAAGTTCAGGTTTCAGGTTCCAAGTCTCATGTATCATGTTTCATGTATCATGTAATCAAGTATCGAGTAAGTAGGTATCATGTTCAAGTCTTGTAGTTATTACTATCTAGGTAGCACTTCATGCATCCATCTTTTTACTACATGGTTACTACAGACAAAGCAATTTCGTTTAGGCCTAGTAATGGAGTCTATAGGGCGGTGTACTCAGGTATCAAGTATCAAGTATCAAGCAAGTCATGCTCATGAATCGGGTAATCATATAACTAGTTCATGTGTCGAGTCATAGCAAGACAAGTCATGAATCACATATAGATATACTAGTTCATGGATCAATAATATACTAGTCCATGAATCGATTTATAATATACTAGTTCATGAGACATGTATCAAGTTGGGAAACATGGGCCCCCTTCCGAGTACACTTACCTATATTGTCCACTACTATGGTCTTTCCCTTAACCCCGGCTTATTACTTTTTATTATTTTATCAAGCAAGCATACATGTGTGCAAAACAAGTCAAGAAAGCATGGTCATGGACATGGAACAAGTTTAGGGTAATGGTGTCAAAATAGCAACTACACAGCTAATGTGTTCAGACAGAATTTGTGTATTTGAGTTCATACATACGAAACAGTGTCGAAATTTTGTTGACTAATTCTAAGAAAAATTGGGGATGTCCTATAGGGTGTCCAGCAATAGCATATAAAATTTTGAGTCAAACGCTTGCTGTTAACATAGTTAAATTAATTCGCAAAGTAAGGGTGTGCAGCAGTTTTGCGAATCTGCATCTACCGACACAGTTGTAGTAAAACTGCAATAACTCATAGATCGTAACTCCGAATTCGAAAATTCCGGAGGCTATCGACATCTAGCCATCTAGAGCTACATGTACTGTTCAGGGCTCGGGTTCAGATTCTGAAATTAAAGAGGTCAAAACAGCATAACAAGATTCAGGACAGCAACATGTGGGAATATCTTACTAGTATAGATTACATGAAATTTGTTATTAGGCGTCTAGGTTAATGTGTGATATAAATACACGGAAATGATTGTCAAAACAGCAAGTAATGATTGTTTTTCAAATCAAATGGGTGCAAGTTCATCAAATGCAAGATATAACATATGTCTACAAGTCTAGGGCTCCTTAATTCATGTGTCCATGTGTTCATGGAGTAAAATGAGTCCAAGTAGTTATAATATAATACAATGAAATTATTGTGACTCTTAAGATTATAAAATTGAGGAGGTTTAATATTTGATCAACAACGACAGTCATGGAGGAGTCACAATTTCTAATTATTTGTAGTATTTTCAAGGAATGCTTGTACTGAACAAAAAATGTGTACAAGAGGAATACTTACCTTGATTGACGACGATTAGATACGATTGTTGAAGAAATGGGATCGAAAAATCCCGGGCGAAGTCTCCCAAAAGCACGTGCGAAAATCAACTGTAGAGTGAAAATTTCCCTACACCAGATCCTGTCAAAACAGCGTACAGCGGGATCGGATTTGCTACGCCAAAACACAGGACAGCGAGCGCAGCCAATCAGATCCCTTCCGCACAGCGGATCTGGCCAAACAGCGGAACAGTGAGTGGGGATCTGCTGTGGCAAAACAGCGAACAGCGATCAGAGTGGCACGAATTTTGGCGCGATCCAAAGGCTGAGATTCAGTCCCGCCCAATCCTGCCTTTTCTTCTTCGTCAAAACAAAGAGCGAGAGAGAGAGGGAGGGAGCAGCGGCGACCGACAGCGGAAAGCGATGGCTTCGACGGCGGCGCGACGCTGATGGCGAGGCAACAGCGGAGGACTACAGGGGGCAGCAATGGCCAGGGGCACGACTCAGGGCTAGTGCAGCGCCAGAGAAAGGTCGCGAGGGGCTGGTGGTCGACGCTGCGCACTGGCGAAGTAGTGCATCGCGGTGGGCTGTTGCCGCGGTGCACTACAGGGGCTGGTCGCGACCGATGCACGACCGGGGCGGCTGCGTGATGGCGGCGCAGTGCATGGGAGAGGCGGAGACACAAGGGAGGCGTGATGACAGAGTTGATGCGCGACTTTGTTTTTGAGATCGAAAATAGGGGAGGAGGAGAGTGGGGGTCTCAGTGCAGGGTAGCTGCGCTGACTATCGCGGTGGCTTGTCGTCGGAGGAACGCAGCGTCGGGGTGCGCTGGTGGGCGGGATGCACAGGGAGAGGAGCTGGCGAGGTGAGCGACGCGGCCATGGCGGGATGAGTTGCGATACAGGAGGTCGGGGCGTCAACTAGGGGTTGGCGACTGGTCGAAGGTGAGATGGGGGGGGATGGGCGCGACGCCGACTGGAGGAGATGGGTTGTCGAGGTCAAATTTTGGGTTCAATGCGATGGAAGAAGAAGGGGACGGGGAAGAGGAGGTTGGCGGCTGGTTATGTTAGGGTAAAACAGTAGGGGGGTAGGCTTAGGTTAGGTTTTAGGGTTATTTATAGTATAGGGTTTGGGTTTTGGTTATTAGGGTACCCGAATTGAGTAGGATCCAACTGGAGAATTGGTCAAAATGTATTAAAATGGAGAATAAAGAGATGAATGACATAGAACTGCTCGTTCTTCATGGAGAACGACACAAGGAGCACATACAATTGAATTAGATAAAAGCACCAAAAATTGAGTCGAAACCAATTAGTGATTTTATTCAAATGAAAACAAGATACAGGATCTCAAATAGATAAAAGGGTATAATGTGGCAAAATACAGTATAAAAATACAAATACGGGAAATAGGAGTTACAGGATCCAATAGATATGGGTTTAGGATAGAATCCAGTAGGAGACAGGCTAAAATTTGGGCTTCAAATGATGGGCTTCATATTACTAAATAATAATACCAGATTTATTAAAATAAATGGGCTTTACAATAATAATGATAATAATAATAAGAAGAATAATAATAACAAAAATAATAACAATACTGATAATAATAATAACAGAATATAATTTGGATTCAACATTTTAATGAAAATAAATCAATAATAATAATAATAATAATAATAATAATAATAATAATAATAATAATAATAATAATAATAATGAAAACGATAATAACAATACTAATAGTGATAACAATAACAATAATAATAAAAATAAGTATGATATGTATTAGAATAGGATTTGAGATTAACAAGTTTTTTAAAATCCAAACATTAATAATATAACATATAAATAGTCGATCAATTATAAATAGAAACTACATCGTTATTCAAAGTAAATATAATTGTCAATTATAAAACACTTAGTAAAAGAACTGAAACCAGTTTAGCACGAAATAAATTTATAAATAATTAAAATACCGAAAATATTCAGAAAATACATATTAGCGGGGATGGGGGTAACAATCCTACCCCCTTACAACAAAAATCGTGCTCAAAATTTGCATATGCGGTACAGAGAACAAGGCAAAAGCAAACTTATGGGGATAACAAAATAAGGGATTCAAAGGGAAAGTCAAAATGGTGGCAAAGAAAGAACATGGATATGAATGGAGTGTTCTAGAATGATGATGAATAAAGGTTCAATGAAATATGACAATGCAAATGTATGAAAAATGAAGTAAACAATGCAAAGAAAGAGAAGCAATAAGAGAATCCTGGGATCTGAGGGTTATGAGCCCACCACGTTTCTGTTGTGCCACTCTGATGGTGCTGTTACATGCCGTAGACACGTCGTTGTAGGCCAAGCGATGCCGATCGACGAACCAAGCAGAAAGAAAAGGAATGAGACACCGGAATCAAAAGAATATGGGTTCAAAAAGAAAGAATTTATACCCAATGAAGAATCAATGGAGATGATGACTGCATGGGACGGGAGGAACCAAGGAATGAAAGAATTGAATAAGAAGGGATCAAAGAGGAATCAAATAAGCGGAGTATCCAGATATATGTTGGTTATTACATGTTCATGTGATTGACGTGGTGCGCATATTATTGAGTTAGACTGGCTAGAGCCAAACTTGACTTACGTATGAGCCAAACATGACTAACACATTAGCCAAACCCGGCTAAACTCCAACATAGTTAGAGCCAAACTTGGCTCTGATACCACTAAAAACCTGTCACGCCCCGCTTCCCAAAATACGGAAATATGGGTCCGTGACGAAGGCCCAGCGAATGATTTTAACATCATCCAAAAGTTGTACCAGTCTTAACTTAACAACATGAACGAAAATAATCACAACCACGCTGAAAAACATAATCACATAAACATTTACTGTGATAAAACATGCAGTAGTCCAACATAATAACCAACAACTGGAAATAAGGAATAATTACGGGTCAACAAAGCTCGGGATACAAAGTTCAACAAAGGTAACAATGCGAATATAAAAATAACATGGAAGAAGATAATTTATTGTAAAGCAAGCTCCTGCTCCAATCTTAGAAGAACTGCTCACCAATGCCTTCTGCCAATTATCCTTGTGCACCTGTAGTTTGATCTACTAGAGTGGAGAAAAATGTCCGTTAGAGCAAGTACTAACAGTAAGTAGCGAAAAGAAAAGAATAAAGGAACATGGTACATCACGGAATATGAAGCAAGAACAAAGTCAAAAGCAACAACAGGACTGATGAAAAGTCTAGATTTAACAATGCAATTTTCAAAAACAATAATCAATAAACAATATAAATGTCCATAGTCACAATCAAGGATGCAAGTGTCAATCTAGTCAATTAGAATTTAGCCTAACTAATGCATGTACTACTGCGTCCCATTCCACAGGTTCGGTGCATACAAAATAGTGTTCATTTTAGACATCGTGGTGGGATCTACATAGGGTGTACTCGGTGTCAATAACAATAATTTACAATCAACAATTGACAATCAATAATTCACAATCGATACTCCTCCTTCCATGACAATACAATATAATAATAATGCCTTAACGAGTACATTTTCTGAGATTATCCACTACTAAGTCAACCATTATTACCCCAGCTTGTTAATATCTTATTAAATCATTCATGATAATGCAATGTGTACAAGAGTGTCAAAGAGATGATAAGGATGCAACAAAATGATGCAATGCATGATAATATATACGTAATTGTGAATCTGAAAAGAGCAGACACAGTAGTGCTAAAATAGAAATAACTCACAAACTATAATTTGGAATTCGATTCCGTCAAAAGGGCTGTAAACTAGACATATGGGGCTATAATTCATACTCAGTAAGTTTCAATTGATTCTGATTATAACTTGGTTGATTACCCAAATCTTTACAGCTTAAGGGTTCTGGCAGCAGCTTATAGTCAAAACTCTATATGCGAAATCAAGGTGTAAAACCAGTATAAAAATCTACAAAATATAGAAAATGAATCCTAAGCATGTCTAATTTACTTCTGGAGAGTTTCATGTCATTACATTACTGTTACTATGGAGTTTCAACTAAAAGTTGTATCTGTGTTTCACTAAACTGCAATTCTGGAAATACAGACCAGCAGTGACTAAAACTATAATATCTTACAGCTCACAGATCGGAATCTAGATCCGTAAGATTTTCTGGAAACTAGATTCATTAGGCTATAATTCCATTTTATATTTTTTTGGTTGATTCTTATTGGAACAGGGTCGAAAGCTCTGTACAAAACAGGGCAGACAACAAGAAATAATAAAAAGTCATCACATACATTCATCGGAATGATTAATCTACATGTTCTTGAATTTTGGAATGCATTAACATTAATGTAAAACAATTATGATGGATTTTTATGGTGTGCGAAGCCAAGTTATCATGTCATGATTCAAGTCTCAAAAAAACAATCGATCACCATGCTTTCAATCACTACATTTTTCTATATACAAGTTTCTAATCAATTAATTCATGTCGTGTGTGCATGAAAGCTTGGGATTTACTCAATGGATGTTGGCACGAAGTCAAGGGTACTTCGGGTGAGCTCGTGTAAACCCTCGAATCCCTAACGGAAGGTACACAATGCAATATTACGATCATCGAAAGAGAACTACTTGTGGAGATCAATAATCTTGTACTAGAAAAAATAAACGAGTTGAAGTGGAATTGCCTTTGATTGAAGATTAGATCCGAATGTGTGAAGAATAACAGGATCGAAATCCTGGCAACACTGCAATGAGCAAACGATCACAATGATCACGATCGGCACGAATCTTGATGGGGATCAAGATCGGATGATTGGACGGCTGAGATCGAAGATAAAAATCAATATCAAGATTATGATCACGATTGTGATGATCAAGATGTAGAGCTGGCGGTATAAAGAGCTGGATGCACTCCAGAAAGAGCTGGTGGCAACGCGAGTCTATTGGCCACCCTGCCTACCCGCTCCACCACATCAAACGGACCAATGAATCACGGGCTTAGCTTGCCCCCTCCTCCAAATTGGATAACACCTCTCCATGGTGATACCTTGAGGAACACATGGTCACCAACTTCGAATTCTAAAGATCTCCTGTGAATGTCTGCCCATTTCCTCTAACTGTCCTGAGCTCCTTGAAGATACTTCCGGATCTGGGCCACAGCATCAACAGTCCTCGTGATCAACTCTGGCCCCAAAAGCTTCCTCTCACCAATATCATCCCAGCACATTGGTGATCTACACTTCTGACCATACAAAACTTCATACGGAGCTGCTTTAAGGCTCACTTAGTAGCAATTGTTGTATGAAAACTTCACCAAGTGTAGATGATCTTCCTAAGATCCTCCAAACTGAAGAACACAGGACCTCAACATATCCTCCAATGTTTGAATAGTCCTCTCCGATTGTCCATCTTTCTGTGGATAGAATGCAGTACTGAATCTCAGCTTACTCCCAAGACTATTCTAAAGACTCTCCCAGAATTGATATCTGAATCTAGTATCTCTGTCTGATATAATGCTGACAGGAACACCATGCAATCTCACAATCTCCTGCATGTACTTCTCTACAAGGCTCTCTATAGACTGACCCACTCTGAAGAGAATGAAATGAGCACTGTTCGTTAAGCATTCACAATCACCCAGATGGCATTGTGACCCCTGGGACTTCTAGGCAAAGCAGTAAGAAAATTCATAGTAATGTTCTCCCACTTCCACTCCGGAATTGGTAGCGGTTGAAGAAGTCCAACAGTCCTCTGATGTTCTGCTTTCACTTGCTGACAGATCGGACACTGCAAAACAATCTTGCAACATCTCTCTTCATGTCATGCCACCAGAAATGCAACTTCAAATCCCGATATATCTTCGTACCACCGGAATGAATAGAATACGACGAACGATGAGGCTCTCCAAGTAACTTCTACCTGACTTCCCCCTTCAGAACACATAAACGAGTCCCAAAGCGGAGAGATCCATCCTCATGAATCACCATCAGCCCTTGAACCAGCTTTGCCTTCAACTGCACATCACCAGACTGTGCATCCATAATCTAATCCACCAAAGACGACTACAACTGATGTACCATACAACTCTGCTCGGAACTAGGCAAAACCACTTCCAAATCTAATCTCCTCATAGTTTCCACAAGCTCTTTCTGCTCAGTAAGAAACATGGCGACAGGTCTTCTGGTCAAAGCATCAGGCACCGAGTTAATCTTGCTAGGATGTTACTGCAAACTGATATCATAGTCTGCCATCAACTCCAACCATCGCCTCTGCCTCATATTCAGCTCCTTCTGAGTGAACACATAGTTGAGGCTTTTGTGGTCAGTGAAAATCTCCACTCGGTCTCCAAGTAAATAATGCATCCAAAGCTTCAAGGCAAAAATCACAGCTGCAAGCTCCAAATCACGTGTAGGATAATTCTTCTCATGCGGCCTCAATTATCTAGATGCATATGCAACAACTTTGCCTTGTTGCATCAAAATAGCACCCAAACATCTTCCTGAAGCATCACGGTGAATTACGAAACCTCCTGATCCATCCGTTATAGTCAACAGATGTGTTGATGTCAACTGATTCTTCAATTCAGCGAAGGCTTCATCACAGGACTCATCCACACATGTGCTGATGTCAACTGATTCTTCCATTCAGCGAAGGCTTCATCACAGGACTCATCCACACAAACTTCTGATCCTTCCCAGTCAACTTGGTCAATGGCCCTACAATCTTCGAAATATCCCGAACAAACTTTCTGTAGTACCCCGCCAGACCAAGAAAACTCTGAACTTCTGATACTGACTTCAGCATCGGCCAATCCTTAACTGCAAAGATCTTGGACGGATCTACAGAAACTCCATCACCAGAAATGATATGGCCCAAGAATGCCACACGATCCAGCTAAAACTCACACTTGCTAAGTTTCCAATTCAGCTAATGATCCCACAATGTTTGCAAAAAAACCTTCAAGTGCTTGGCATGCTCATCATGGTTCCGAAAATAGACGAGAATATCATCAATGAACACCACGACAAACTTGTACAGAAAGGAAGAGAAACCCGATTCATCAAGCTCATAAACACAACTGGAGCATTAGTAACTCCAAAAGGCATCACCAAGAATTCATAGTGCCTATATCTTGTACAAAAAGTGTTGGATCCTGTAGGCAAGGAAAGAAACACTAGAGGGGGGGTGAATAGTGTTGTATAAAAATTAAAAACGAAAGTGAACTTTTTCTTTTATTCAGTCGACTTGAAAAGAGAAATAAGTAGACTGAGGCGTCAGATTAGAAGAGTATTTTAGACAAGTCTGATTAGTCGACTTAGCCGAAACCAGTCGACTTGCCAGACAAGTTTTAGAAGAGTATGTTATACCAGTCTGACCAGTCGACTTAAATAAGAGAGGAAGTCGACTGTCCATACAAACTTTACAGAGTAATTAAAAAGCAAGTAAAGAAAATGCAAGTTCAGAGAAATACAACCACAGAGTACACACGATGCATCCTGGTTCGGTTCTCCCGACCTATATCCAGTCCCCAAGCAACCCACTTGAGATTTTCCACTATTCTTGAAAAAATACAAGAATACTCTACAGCGTTTAGACAACAACCTTGTCCAACCCGTAGACCTCTCTCACCACTAGGAGAGCAAACCCACTCTTCTACCAAGAGTGAAAACCTGACTCTACAACCTAGAGCCCTACTCTCAACCGAGAGGACCACTCTCATAACCGAGAGTGAAAAGAAAACAATAAAAAGTTACAATAAACCTATAGCCTTGTTTTGTGATTGTGATTTTTTTAAGTGGCTATTCGGTCAACTTCTAAATTCAGTCCAAAACGAATTCAATGCTATATTGGACTGAAAATCAGAGAACCAAGACTTAGAATATTAGAGTGCTAGTTTGAATACTTGTTCTTTTGAAAGCAATAAACTTAAACTTTCTTTTCAAATGCTTGGAACCTTTCAATGGTGATTCCTAAGCTCTATTTATAGAGAGGAATTCCTTGAACGTTGTAATTCAGTTTATAAAACTGATTTAAAACTGATATAATCTTTTGAAAATTGGAAAACAAGTTTTGAAATCAGAAAATTGTTGAAACGACTTGAACAGTCGATTGGGTTGCCATGAAGAGTCGACTAGCCAGAGTTTGAAAGAGTTCAGATTGTTTCGTACTGATACAGTCGACTGGTGCCATAAAGCAGTCGACTGGTACTCAACAGCTGATCTAATTCAAACAGTTTCGACCTTTAATCTTTTGAAAAAACACTCAATTAAAAAGATGTGTGAGTGTGTGTGTGACAAGGCTGTTATATCAATCTAAGACTCAAAAATGGAAAATTACAATTGTTTTACAAGACATGTAATATAACACATTGAAGCATAGGCCTTGTCTTGATTCTTGAATCTTGAGATGGAGCTTTAGCCTTTGTTTTTGTCTTTGAAGCTTGCTTGATCAATCTTGAACTTTAGAACCTTGCAGCATTCTTGATCAATTTGCTTTGAGAGCTTCGTTTGTACACTTTGCCTTTGTGTATACATGGTATTGATACAACCTGCAATATATAAGAGGTAGCACAACAACTTTGCATTGTGTTGTAATCATCAAAACCAAGAATCAACATTCTCCTCCTTTTTGATGATGACAACACAATAGCTTACAATAATAGAAATATTACACATGCTCAATGCTCCCCTAACTAATGTACAATATGCATATGTATACACAAACATGCACATATAGTTATGTTTCTCCCCCTTTGTCATCAACAAAAAAATATGAGGAAAAAATAGGAAACACAAAGAAGCATTTGCAACATAATAAACAAATAGCAAAAGCAAAGTTATACATAGAAATTTGAAATACATTGTTCAAATGACTACATAAAAACTAAAAATATAGAAGAAGTAGAAAAATACAAAAAAATAAAATGTAGCTAATCAGTCTTCTTCAACATCATCTTGGGCACCTTGAGAGGGAGGAGGAAACTGAGAGGTAAACAAGTGAGTGAGATGGGAAAGACTGGCTTCAAGAGCGTCTTGATGATCCATGATATAATTGACAGAAGTGTAAAGACTCTAGGATCATCAAAATAAGCATGAGGACGAGATGAACTAGAAGCAGAAGACCGACGAGATGAAGTGGCTAAGGGGATAGGAGGTGTATTCCTACAAGGTGGAGAGGTGAGATGTTTCATACGTGCTACACTTGCACGATCAAAGGACTCATAGTGTTTTACAACACTCGTCTCTTAATCGAGACCAACATCATAAGCGGAGAAGATGTGAGTGAGTAAAGCACCAAAAGGAAGAAATGAAGAATGAGTCTTATTAAGACGAGTAAAGATGACTTGGCCCCAATTTTTTTTATATTGCCAAAAATTGCATAAATGGCTAGTTAACTCATGGAAATACTAGTTATAATTCTCTGTTTTGGGAATAATGTTATATGACAGTATGCGTGCAACTAACTTAGCAATAGGAGTAATTGATTGATTGGTCATAGGAGGACCTCGAGTTGGCAAATAAATTCTTGACAATATGGTGTCATCATTCATCTCAACATCTCCTAAATCAATCCCTTCATCAGACAGTCCCAAAATAAGACTTAATCGAGCAGGGGTGATTTTCATGCGTTTATTTTTTGACAGAATATAGAATAAATGTCTCGCTGCCATCCTCCGATGTAGCAACCTTCATATTTGTGTAAAATAAATATATAAGGTGAGGGTAGTAAGAGGGTTGGTTCACTAAAGACAATAAATCAAATAACCCACATTGTTCAAACAATGGGGCTAGAGGAAACCTATCAAGATCCGGAAAGTTTACAAATCTACCCGGAAAAATAATAATTGAACAAATAATGTACCATTTATAAATAAGACTAGGCTTCTTGAAGATAGTCTCTTTAGGATTGTCCTTCCTCTACATTAAAGGTACGAGATCTTTTAGGAGCCATTACTCAAAAACTCTAAAAAAAAGAGGGAAAGAGTCTGCGAAGATATACCAACAAAGAAAGTAAAATAGAGGCACTGATCTTAGGAAAGGGGACTTCGGAATGGGAAAATCCACTGAAGTAGAGCTCTGATTTGGGTTCAAGATCTGAAATCGCCAAAAAGCAGCAGCACCAGCCGACTGGGAGACCTCGGAAGGGAGAGAGACAGTGAAGGGTAAAGTGAAAAGAGGGAGGTAGAAGCTAGGGTTTTTACTCAGGGGTAAAGAGTTAGGATCAGATCTGGAGAACATCGAGGGACGAGATTGGTCAAAGGTGAAAAACAGGGTAAAAGAGTCGCCTAAAAAAAGTGCCAAATTTCGAATCTGAAGAAAACTGATTCGCGACGGTTGATTGTATGGTTAGGGCAGTCGACTTAGTCGAGAGCAGAAATAGATAAACGAAAAAAAGCAAAAATACAACTAGCAGTCGATTGGATTACTGTTCACAATCGACTTTCCAGAGCATAAAAACTCAGGAAAATATATATAACGAAAAATACTTGGTCAGTCGACTAAAATAAAGGTTTAAGTCGACTTACCAAAGTTAGAATTTCAAGAAACATCATGAAAACTACAAATTCCTAGTTCTCTTCTTAAAGTGATAAATGTGTCTTCCTTAAGTGGTTTAGTGAAGATATATGCGATCTGTTTATCAGTAGAAATAAATTTTAAAGAAATATTTCCCTTTAAAACATGATCACGTAGAAAATGATGTCTAATATCAATGTGTTTTGTACATGAATGTTGAACCGGATTTTTAGATAAGTTAATGGCACTGGTATTGTCACACATTATAGCAGGTTTTGAAAATGAAATACCATAGTCTAATAGGGTTTGTTTCATCCAAAAAATTTGGGCACAAGCCAAACTTGCAGCGATATATTCAGTTTCTGTGGTAGATAGGGATACCGAATTTTTCTTCTTACTGCACCAAGATACTACGGAATGTCCTAAAAAATGACATGTTCCCCTAGTACTTTATCGTTCAGTTTTACTACCAGCAAAATCCGCATCGCTATATGACAAAAGTTAAAAATTATCGGTACGTGGATAAAATAAACCATACTTAGACGTGCATTTAATGTATCTTAAAATCCGTTTCACAGCTTTTAAGTGAGACCCTTTAGGACTCGACTGATATCTAGCACACAAATATTCAATAAACATAATGCCTGATCTACTAGCAGTTATATACAAGGGTGAGCCAATCATACCTCGATAGAGTTTTTGATCGACACTCTTACCTAATTCATCTTTGTCAAGGGTAGTTGTAGTAGCCATAGGTGTGGTCTTAATACTTGTGCTATCCATGCCAAATCGTTTGAGTAATTCTTTAGCATATTTTCCTTGATTAATAAATATGTCATTTGGTCACTGTTTAATTTGTAGTCCCAGAAAATAATTGAGTTCACCCATGTGACTCATCTCAAACTCATTTGTCATGGTATGAGCAAACTCTTGACATAGATTACTATTAGTAGAACCAAAAATTATGTCATCTACATATATTTATATGATCAAAATATCGGTCTCTCCTAATAAACAAAGTAGTATCTACTTTACCTATTTCAAAACCCGTTTCTAAAAGAAAAATCATCAATCGATCATACCAAGCACGAGGTGCTTGTTTAAGACCATATAAAGCCTTTTTCAATTTAAAAATATGGTTTAGAAATTGTTCATGTTCGAAACCAGGTGGTTGCTTAACATAAACATCTTCCTTTATAAACCCATTAAGAAAAGCACTTTTCACGCCCATTTGGAAAAGTGTGAAGTTCATAAAACAAGCAAAAGATAATAAAATACGAATTGATTCTAATCTAGCAACAGGAGCATATGTTTCATCAAAATCTATGCCTTCTTCTTGATTATACCCTTGAGCAACTAGTCTAGCTTTGTTCCTAACGACTTATCCTGCTTCATCTAACTTATTCTTGAATACTCATTTGGTACCAATTATAGTATGATCAGGAGGTCGTGGAACTAAATCCCATACATCATTCCTTATAAATTGGTTTAACTCATCTTCCATGGCATTCATCCAAAACTCATTCTCACAAGCTTCTTGTATATTCTTCGGTTCAAAACCCGACAAGAAAGCCGTGTGAGAAATCATGTTAACATGAGATCTTGTCTGAATACCACGTGAAATGTCACCAATTATTAAGTCATGAGGATGATCTCTAACTTCAACAAAAGTTTTTGGTAAAGTTGGAGACATCACAACAGGGTCAGTCGACTTGACTAGACCATCAGTCGACTGATTTACATCAATTGACTTGATTTCCTTATCAGTCGACCTATCCGCAAGGGCAGACATTCATCAAATGCAACATGCATGGATTCTTCAATAGTCAATGTTGACTTGTTGAAGATCCTATATGCTTTACTCCTATTGGAGTATCTTATAAAAATACCCTCATTAGATCTAGGATCAAACTTATCTAAATTATCTTTAGTGTTCAGAATAAAACATTTACATCCAAATATTTTGAACTAAGATACTTTAGGAATTCTATAAAAAACTAGCTTATAACATGTTTTCGTAAGCTTAGGCCTAATCAAAATTCTATTTAAAACATAACAAGCTATAGCAACGACTTCAGCCCAAAAATACTTAGGTAAATTGCTTTCAACAAGCATGGTACGTGCACATTATTGCAAAGTCCTATTCTTTCTTTCGACCACTCCATTTTGTGGTGAAGCTCTAGGAAATGCAAATGAATGCGTTATACCATTCTTGTTGAAATATTCTGCAAACGTTTCATTCTCAAATTCTCCACCATGATCACTTCTAATAGTGACTATGGTTAGAGACTTTTGATTTTGAATTCGTTTACAAAAAATAGCAAATTCAACAAAAGCATCATTCTTATGTTTTAAAAAGAAAGTCCAAGTGAATCTTGAAAAATCATCTACTAAAACAAATACATACCTACTTTTATTTAAAGAAGTAACTCTAGTAGAGCCAAACAAATCCATGTGGATTAATTCGAGAGGCTTACTAGTAGAAATTATTTCTTTTGTTTTAAAAGTAGATTTAGTTTGTTTACCTAGTTGACATGCATCACATAACTCATCCTTTTTATAGGATAGTCTTGGCAGCCTTTTAACTAGATTGTACTTAGACAATTTAGCAAGAGTTTTCATATTCATATGGCCAAATCGCTTATGACATAGCCAAGAATCATTATTAGAAGCTACTAAGCAAAAATCATTCGACAAATCATATGACTTTAAACGCAATTCATAAATGTTATTCTTCCTAAATCCTTGAAAAATTATATTTTGCATGGTAGAGTCATATATTAAACATGCATCTTTTTCAAACATGATTTTATATCCCTTATCACATAGTTGGCTAATACTTAACAAGTTATGCTTAAGTCCACTAACTAGAAAAACATCTTCTATTGAAGGGTTAGTGTGCTTACCGACCATGCCTATTCCAATCATCTTCCCTTTGTTGTTGTCACCGAATGTGACTGTTCCTCCATCAATTTCTTGTATGGAAGATAGGAGGTTGGCATGACCAGTCAGGTGCTTTGAGCATCCACTATCAAGTTTCCAACGATCTCTCTTAGGTACCTATAAAATTTTCAATGTGAATATGGTACCCATTTCAATGGGTCCAAAAGAGATTAGTTTATGGGAAACCAAACCTAAAGAGAGTTTGATTTTCCACCAAATGCAGAAATATAATTAACAGAATTACAAACAGAAAGAATGTATGAATTAATGTAAGTAATTCTATCTTTCGGACTCAGATTGACTGGAACCCATATATTTTTGCTCTATCCAGTCGACTTTATCGAACCTTTTAGTTGACTGTTACTAAAATTCAGTCGACTGGGAGGCAGAATAGGTCGACTTATCTGAGGTTTTCGTTTCTTTGAATATAAACTCAGAACTTCTAGACAGGCGACTGATACTTGGGTTCAGTCAACTGGTCTGAACTATAGATTTACCTTTATCATTAAAACTTACAGTTTTAGGCTTTTCAAAAAACTCATACAGTTTATTCTTAACACTAGAAATAGATACATATTTATTTACATTGGTGTTCTTAGAGACATGAGGTTTTTCAAGAGACTTTGAAAATCAAGTCCAAACCTTTTATTAGATTGCACTTGATTTTGAAGAACATCTTTTAAATTCTCCTTTCCTTTATTAAATTTAGATACATTCTTAGATATTTCTTCATAATTTTTCTTTAGAGACACAAGATCTATATCTAAACTAGAAAAACGAGAATTTAAAGATTTCACTTCTTTATCAAGGTCAAGATTCTCTTGGGAAAGTGTTTGATTTACTTTCTCCAAGTTCTTAACTTTAACTTTTTCTTTCTTAAGCTCTAAAAAAATCTCGTTGAAACCATCAAGTAAATCATTAGAATAATAATCATCACTTACTTGGTTTTGATATGCCATAAAGCAAATGTTAGCAACCTCGTTTGTCTCTTCATTTTCTTCTTCTGATGAAGAGTTGCTATCATCCCAAGTTGCTTGGTATGCCTTTTTCTTCTACATGAACTTGTTCTTTATGTACTTATCCTTCTTGAAGTTGGAAGCCTTTCCTTTAGATTTAGCGTTCTCTAGTGGGCAATCCTTCTTCATATGGCTCGTTTTGTTACACCTGAAACAAGTTGGAAGCTCATTAGTATCCTCAGATTTTGAATTAAACTTACATTTCCTTAGGAACTTTTTGAACTTCCTCGTGAACATGGCCATCTCTTCCTCATCTTCTTCTTCATCCTCGGATTCCGACATGGCTTTGAATGCTAGTGTCTTCTTCTATGATTGTTTAGGTTCTAGATCCTTCTTGCGATTTTCAAGTTGTACCTCATACGCCATAAGATTTCCCACAAGATTCTCAAGAGAAAGTTGTGTTATATCGTTGGCCTCTTCTATGGTGGTGGTCTTCTTCTCCCATTCGGGGTTTAGTGCACGAGGAACCTTCCTCACCATTTCGGCTTAAGTGTACGTCTTTCCAAGTGCCACAAGTGAATTTGTAATGTCTGTGAACCTTGTAATCATCTCTAACACATTTTCGTTCTCCTTCATGTGGAACATCTCGAACCTGTGAACAAGAACAGATATTTTAGATTCTTTTACTTTATTTATTCCTTCATGAGTTACCTAGAGTATGTGCCATATTTGATGTGCGGTTGTTGGATTGGACACACGGTTGAACTCCTCCTTTGTAAAGACACAAAATAGCGCGTTTATCGCCTTTGCATTGTTCATTGTTTGGTTCTTCACGTCATCTTTCCATTGTGCATATGGAATGGTAAGAGCGGTGTACTCGGTCTCTATCATGTTCCATATCTCATAGTTGATGTACTGAAGGTAGATCTTCATTCTACACTTCCAATAGTTGATGTACTGAATGGTAGGCCTTTGTGTGGATTGGCCTTCATGGTATTGATTTGCATTAGAAGTAGTTGTCATTGCGCTCAACCAGGCTCTAATACCAAGTGTTGGATCCTACAGGCAAGGCAAGAAACACTAGAAGGGGGGTGAATAGTGTTTCTCAGTCTTCTGTACATCCTCGGCTTTCACCTTAACCTGATGGTAACTAGAATGAAGATCCAGCTTCGAAAATACAGAAGCACCTCCCAATTGATCAAATAGGTCATCAATCCTCAGCAACAGATACTGATTCCTCACTGTGGCATTATTAAGCTCGCGGTAGTCGATACACAACCTGCGACTAACATCTTTCTTATTGACGAACAGTAACAGAGCTCCCCAAGGTGAAACACTCGGCCTGATAAAACCTCTATCCAGCAACTCCTGAATCTGCTCCTTCAACTCAGCTAACTCAACTGGAGCCATTCTGTATGAACTCATAGAGATCGGAGCTGTACCCTGCTGAACATCAATACTGAACACCACTCCACGATCTAGCGGTAATTCTGGCAATTCCTCGGGAAAAACATCCAGAAAATCTTGCACAATCAGTGGTGCAACATCACCATCTGCACACACTTCCTCCATCACTCCAACTTCCTGACTAGCCAACTTCTCCACACAAGCAAGCGGTGTTTCACCAGCACATAATTCAAATTCCTGACGACCCGATATTCGAAACACCACCTTCTTCTTACGGCAATCAATTACAGCATGAGTGACACCAAGCCAATCCATCCCCAAGATAACATTAAAACCAGAATTGTTGATGACAATTAGATCGGCAAAAAAAAATCAACACCACCAATAACGAAAGGACTCTGCTCACAGATTTGAGAACACGCAACAACACCTTCACCTGTAGTAATGTTCCATGCTGCTGGCATAACACTGCTAGCCAAGTGGTGTTGGTCAACGAAGGAAGAAGAAATAAAAGAATGAGTTGCACGAGTGTTAAAAAGAACATGAGCGGGAAAGGAGTGAACAAGGATAATGCCTAACAAGAAGTCAAATATGAGAATACAATATGCAGAAGCAAAATACAAGAAACAGACATGAATGGAAGGATAACATGATAAGCAATAAGAAAATCCTGGGACCTGTGGGTTATGGGTACACCACACTTCCACTGTGCCACTCTGATGGTGAAGTTCCAAGATGTAGACATGTCGTAGTAGATTAAGCGATGCCGATCGGCGGACCAAACAGGAAGAAGAAGAATGGATAACACCGGAATCAAAAGAATATGGGTATGAAAAGAATGAAATCATACCCAAATGGAATCAGATAAGAGAACTATCCAGATATACATTGGTTATCAATTATTCATGTGATTCTCGCATTGCACATATTGTTGAGTCAAACCAGTAAAACCCAAATCTGATTAATATATCAGTCAAAGCCAAACTTCCATATGTTAGTCACATTTGACTGATACATTATCCAAACCCGGGCTCTAATACCACTAAAAATCTTGTCACACCCTGCTTTCCAGAAATACGGAACACAAGCACGTGACATTGGCTCAGCAAATGACTTGCGTCATCCATAAGTTGTTTACCCATTCAACTTAACAATAATAACAATACAAAATAATTGCGCAGGCAATAATAATAACCACATGAACAATAATACTTGCAATAAAATAATATGAAATATCTAAATACAATAAACCAACATCTGGAAACAAATAGTAATATCTGGGTAATATGCCCAATACAATAATAAATCTAATCACAATATTATAAGTCTCAATACAATAAGTCTAATACAATAATAATCAACTAGAAAGCATAAATCTTTAGAAAGCTTGTTCTCCAATCCCAGCAGGTAACTCTCCTTCATTACCTGTCAACACATCATCTAAAAAGAGGAGAAAAATTATCGTTAGAGCAAGTCAAGGACAGCAAGAAGAGAAAGCAAGAAACAATGGAATAACGATATAATAATGAATACAATGAATCAATAGGAATCAATAACATAGGACAATAACAATAATCAATATCATGGTAATCGATGCAATGGTTATAAATAATGATTCAATATTCAATAACAATGTTCAATGGTATCAATAACACTTAGACAATATTCGATATCAATAGAAATAATGATGTACAATATGCAATGTCGACGTTGTGTCAATTCTTAAGTCTATTAATCATTTTAATCCCAACTAATGCACGTACTACTGTATCCCATTCTACAGGATCGATGCATACAATCAATTTCGTTTAGACTCTAGTGACGAATTCTATAAATCATGTGTCGGTACGATAATCACTGATACGATAACAATATTGTGCATGATACATTATAATGATTCACTAATTCACTGATACACTAATACACTGATCCGATACACGAAAGATTGGGATGTCGTAGTCCGCGCTCCAACAATCAAACGATAAAACACTGACCGACACAGTCACTATATCATTCACTACCCAAGTCAATCCCTTAAATCTTGGCTTGTTAATTATTTTATCAATGCAACAATACATTATGCAATTAGAGATATTAGATGAACGATAGTAACAATAAAGGAACAATAGGATGATAAATTTGGATAGGACAATTAGAATGATGACAATAACACATTAGGATCATGCAATGCAACATATACACTTCAATTCATGCAATACAATGATATAAGAATAATTATATTAAGAAAATATGGAAAACAAATTTTTCGACAGCAAGAGGTAACTGTAAAAAAATCTTTTTTTCCGCTACTATAGAAATCGAAAACTGAAACCGTTAGAAATTCTGAAAACTACTTTTCCACACGATTCCAATGTATATTTAAAATACAAAATCCGACAACAGTAGCTAGATCAAATACATCATTCTTTACAGATTATACGTTCAAGCAGAAAATTGACATCATGTTATTTTATTTTTAGAATCAACGAAAACTCAATAATAAAATCCTCAAAAATATTCACTAGACTCCTAAACATGTTATCTAACATTCTGAAAATTATCAGAGCATTATTTTAAAATTAAATCATCCTTTTAATAGATTGAATATGAAACATACAAGAATCTGAAATTCAGAAAATAAAACCATAGCTGTAGTAAAACGATCATAACTTTTGCAATACAAATCGGAATTCAGCGATTCAAGATGTTCTAGAAACTAGAGACATAGTTCTACAACTCTTATTCAGAAAGTTATTTATTTTGAGATCAAATACTTGGTCAAAAATGACAGGAAAAATACAGACAGCAAACAACTTACAGATTTTTTAATGTTTTTCATGAAATATATTGATTAAACATGATGGGTATCGATTTGATTAGTCAATAAACTTCAAATCAGCATGATGGGTGTAAAAGCATGGTAAATGAAATTAAGAATACACACATATACTATATTAATCACACAATTCATCAAACAATTAATCAAGCAATCAACCTAGTATTCGATTCTACGATAGTGTCTTTATGTGATGATTATATGAACAACCCTATCACCAATACTACATGAATGCATAAAAGAATCGATCTTTAGAGTCAACAAAGGTACGAAGTCGAGAATATTTAGGTTAGCTCATGTAAACCCTCAATAAACTCAATGAAAGAGAAGTACAATATACGATACGATGAACAATTGAATCTACTTGCTAGAATTTCAATAAAAACTTGAATTTGATATAAGATTCAATTCAAGAGGAAAAGTAATTTGCCTTATGGACGGTTAATTTGAATACCAAGACTAACGGGATAAGAATCACGGAACAACGAACCCACGAACTCTCACGGACTACGTGCAAACTACGTGCACGAAAGAGAAACTCAGCAAAAACAACAAGAGATAGCAACTACACCAGTAAAGGCCAAGGGGCAACGTCAGCGGTGGCTGACGTCGATGGGGCTAATGTTCGACGGCGTCGCAGGCGGCGAGGAGGTCGACGGCATTGCTGACGTCGTTCGGGAATAGGGACAGAGCGCAACAGGGGCATCAGGGTCTGGTTTGCTATGTCGACAGGAAAGGGCCAGAGGGGATGGTTCGATGGGTTGCTGGCTCAAGCGGGAGCGCATCAGGGGGTGGCACGACAGGAGGTGGCACCGGAGGTGAGGATGGGGAAATTGAACAGTGATGGGCAGGAAAACAGGGGCAAACGACTGACGAATGAGAGAAGAGAAAGGAGAGAGAAGAGATGGCTAGGTTTAGGGTTTGTATTTTGTATGATTTTAGGGTTTGCAATAGGATTGTATTTATGGAGTGCAATTAGGATGTTGGGTTAATGATTTAGGATCGAATAATAGTGGATTTGGGTCAAGAATTAATTGTAGTTGGGTTTTGGGTTCAACAAGAGATGGAATCAAAGACAATTGGGTTCAAATAAAGTACCCACTATCAAATAAAAATAGGATCAACAAGAAAATAGTTCGTCAAGAAGTACGAAAGAAATTCATGAACAAAATTAATTAAGTTGTTCAAGAAAATAGAGTATTTTATTCAATGCAAATAAAATATTACAAAACGCGGGGGGAAAGAAAAGAACGAAAACAGTAGTTATAGTTTATAAAGTGAAAATTAATTTCTTTCCGAAACAATGAAAAGAAATGTCAAAGACTGCTTTGTGCAGGTATCGGTCGACTGCAATCATGAGCAGTTGACCGTCAAACTCTCAGCTGACTTCAGCGAGGTTGACAGTCGACTGCATCAAAAGTTGCACTTGAAGTGCGGTCGACTGTTAAGACAGTCGACTGTAATTGTTGTTCGGTCGACCGTTACTTACCAAAAACAGATTATTTGGTGAATCCACTTTATATTATTTCCTTCAATCAAAATTTCATCAACGATTCTTTATATATATATATATATTCCTCACAAGTACACAAGTAAATATTCTTTGTCTTCTTGCTTCTTGAAGATTTGAGCACATGTTTCTTGCGTGAGAATCTCTTTGATATTTTGAAATTTTTTAAATACTTCCATTTTTAAGTGATTCCAAATATCTTTTGAATCTTCATTTGTATTTTGAGTCCCTATTACCTTATACATATCTTAACTGAAAATATTAGTCACAAGAGTATGTTTGTACACACCAAACTTAGGGTCAATGATCTCCCCATTTTGGTGTGGACAAAACATACTTTAAAATTTAAAGATAAATACTCCGCTAAATCTTTGAACATAAGATTTAACAAGAGTACGAGTGAACATGATGAATCCTATACGCAAAAAAACCAAAAACATGTACAAATCATGTACACACATATATGGAATCATATATTAAAAAATGTTTGCAATTTAGAAGATATATCATTTAAAAAACCAGAAATACAATAGAATTGCAGAAACATGAACAGTAGAGATTCAACAATTAAAAATTTGGATCCTTAACAGATATCTTCTTACATGATACCATTGATTGTGATACTCTTTGATATACAGTGAGAGCTTTTCATGATATCATGGATTTGAGATACTCTTTTTACAAAAGACAATTAATAAGGATAATAAAGCAACAAGATCTTAAATTTTAATCCTAGGCTTTCTCCCCCTTTTAGAAACACATCAAAAGGAAACTAGTCCTCATCGCCTTCATCGTCGTCATCGTCCTCTTCGTCTTCTTCTTCGGCAATAGTGCTAGTTGGGTGAGGAAGGGGAAGGAGCGTCCAATCTTCTTTGTGTTGCAAGAATTTGATAGTATTGATGTAGTAGCCATACACTTGCATTTGGTGAACATCAAATTGTTGGCTTGTCATAAAACTAGAGGGAGCTGGCGGCTGCGGTTGGGATGAGGGAGTGGCAGTCTTCGGATGAGAAAACTTTGACTGAGGCACATCAATGCCCATTTGAGATAAAAGAATATGTTCATTAGATTTGCTTAAAAGGAATTTTCCAATGGAAATGCCACAATCAATAGCTAGATCATAAATGAGGGTGCTAAGGGGAGAGCATGATTTTTGGTGGTTGAAAAAATCATGGTTCAGATGTTAAAGGTTGCGAGATCAAATTTATATTGATCAAGAATAAGAAAGAGAACAAAAGATTGTTCAACGCGAATCTCGGTCTTGTCGTTACCCTTAGGCCAAACATTGGCGTTGATGATTTTATTTAAGATGCGGGTGATATTAGTAAAGTCAGTAGGTTTGGATTTAGCAAGGGACCGAGCATGAAGGTTCGAGAAGCATGGTATAGACGATGTTTTTGTCCTGTCCGGACTTGTACTCGAGAGAGCTAAATTCAAGAGAATAGGCATCAAATTCACCTACGGGAAGAGAGTATCTAGATCGGAGATAGATGGGTGTAATTTGGACGGGTGAGTTCATTGTCTTTAAATCCATCAAGGTTGGCTTAGAATTGATGGGTGATTGATTTAGAATGAATAATAGGGGTATTCAAATAGATCTCTCATTCAACAGATCGAAGAATTTTAACTAAAACCCCAAATTGTCTAGCAAGAGCATTTAGATTGATTGACCAACTAGGAACAACTGCAATAGAGTCTAGGGTTTTGAAGTATAGGTCAGCACATTGTTGGAACCTAACGGCAAGGTCGTCTACATAGAGAAAATTGGAAGACTAGGTTGGTTGCCTACCCTTAGACTTGGAAGACTTGGCTATCCTAGAAGATGAAGCAGGAGTTCCAGCTGGACACCGAGAAGGCATTGAAGAAGAGACCCCAAAAAATGATGGAAGATCCAACGAAAACTAAGAGAATTTGGGGAGAAAGTTGAGCATTTGGAAATGGGTTCAAGAAGGAGGGGGTTAGGGTTCGGGTGTGAAGGGAGAGGAAAAAGGAGAGAAGATATATACAATATAAAGTGGGCCCCACATATCAGAGAAAGAAAGAGGAAATCATAGGTATGAAGCATAGTAGTGTGGTTGACTGTACAATCAACCGCATAGCTCTCTAGTTGGAGAGTGGATTGAGACGGTCGACTACGCAGTCGACCGCACATATCTTAGGTATGATTATAGATTAAGATGATCGACTGTGAAGTTGAACACACAGCTCCCGTGTGGTGTGATCCAACTGAAGCAAGTTCAAACATAAATAAAAATATATAATGTTGAGAAATTAGACAGAAATATCCATCAAATTTAATTGTCCTCTCAAGTAATGAAAATATTTTTCATATAATGGTTTTGTGAAAATATCAGCTAATTATAAATCCTTTAAAATGTAGTCAAGAATAATATCTCCTTTTTGAAAATGGTCTTTAACGAAATGATAGCGAATTTCTGTATGTTTTGTGTGACTGTGTTGATCAGAATTTTTGGTCATGTGAACGGTGCTATTATTATCGCAATTAATAGGGATATGACCAAGAAATATTTTATATTCTTCTAGTGTATGTTTCATCCATAATACTTGTACGCAACAAGAGCCGGCGGCTATATATTCGGCTTCGACGGTGGACAAAGTGATTGAGTTTTGCTTCTTTGACGCCCATGAAACGAGACAGTTTTTCAAGAAGTGACATGTACCACTCGTGCTTTTTCTATCGGTTAGGCTTCCAGCATAGTCAGCATCTGAATATCCTACAAGTAAAAAGTTTCCATTTTACGGATACAAAAGACCTACATTTTGAGTACCTTTAAGATATCAAATGATACGTTTAACGGCAACCAAATGTTACCATTTTGGACACAACTGAAAACTATCACATAAACAAACACTAAACATAATATTGGGAGGAGATGCAGTAATATAAAGTAAACTACCTATAATACCACGATAGGTAAGAATATCAACTTTTTTATCAGATTCATCCTTGGAAAGTTTAGTAGTGGTTGCCATGGGCATTTTCTATGTAGTGGCATTATCTAGTCCAAACTTTTTGAGAAGCTCTTTTGCATTATTGTACTGATTGATAAAGATGTCATCTTTTCTTTGTTGCACTTGGAAACCAAGGAATTTAGTTCACCCATCGTACTCATTTCAAATTCATCTTTCATTTTTGTAGAAAAATCTTTGCATAGATTTTCATTAGTGGATCCAAAGATAATATCATCAACATAAATCTGAACAATCAAAATATCTTTGGAGTGGTGTTTGATAAACAGTATAGTGACTACTTTTTCTTTGTAAAAACTTATGTGAATAAGAAACCAGCTTAGTCAATCATACCATGACTAGCTTGCTTCAAACCATATAGCACCTTATCAAGACGAAATACATGATTTGGGTGTGTCAGGTTTGTGAACCCTGGTGCTTGTTCAACATAAACTTCTTCAGAAATAAAACTATTTAAAAGAATACTTTTAATATTCATTTAAAAAAGAGTAAAATCCACATAGGATGCATAGGCTAATAAAATATGAATAACTTCAAGCCATGCAATAGGAGCAAAAGTCTTATCAAAATCAACCCCTTCTTGTTGGTTATAATTTTGAGCAACAAGTCGGGCCTTATTCCTAACAATGGTTCTAGATTAATCCAACTTGTTTCTAAACACCCATTTCGTTCAAAGAACAATTCTACTATGGGGTGTAGGAGCAAATCTTCATACTTGTTTCATTTCAAATTGGTTAAGTTCTTCTTGCATGGTAATGATCCAATAATTGTCTTGCAATACCTCTTTAATATTTTTAGGTCCAAGTATGGAACGAAGGCGGCAGAACACAAACTTTTTTGGCTTGAGTATGAGTAGTTTCCTCCTTTGTCATATTAATTCGTATTAGTTCTGAGAGATGACTGGCCATGATTTTCCATGCAGGACATTTTTCGATGATGGGAGTTAGAGTTGGAGTAGTTGTTGGGATGTGACCATCTTCCACTTGGTCATTCTCGGGTGAGTGCATCTCTTATGTCAATGGTTTATGGGTATTATTGTTGTTTACTTGTTGTAAAGAGGATTCACCAAGATGTGTTGAGTTGTTTTGAGAATCCTCATGCAACTCCTTATCTATGTGTACCTGTCTCTTCTCAAGATGAATACCTGTCTCATCATCAACAACAACATGTAAAATCTCTCTTGCGAGATAATTAGTTTCAACGAATATAACATCAATTGACTCTTGTACAGTACGTCTTCTTTGGCTGAATACACAATATGCTTTGTTACTTTGAGAATATCCTAAGAATACGCATTCATCACTTTTATGATCAAATTTCCCTAAGTTATCTAAGGTATTTAAAATCAAAACTTTGCATCCAAATCCACGAAAATAACTTAAGTTTTGACGTTTTTCATAAGCTAAATTTGAAAAAAAAAAAAAAAAAAACCCTTGATCTATGGCCTTTATGCAGAAACCCCCCCCCCCCCTGACCTTTTTTTTATGCAGAAACCACCCTGAACTATTGTTGCGAAAAACCCACCCTGCCAATATGAGACTTCTGCTAAAGTTGAGAAAGGTTTTTGACAATAATGCGAAAGATATATGATGTTTTTTAAACAACTTGCAAAGATGAATAGGGTTTTCTGATACAAGTAGAAAAGTTAGATGTGGTTTTTTTGCAACAACCATACTTCAGGAAGGTTTTCTGCATGAAAAAAAATGTCAGGGGGGTTTTCTGCATAAAGGTCATAGTTCAAGGGTTTTTTTTTTCTTTTCAAATTTAGCCATTTTCATAATATAATTCAAAAGGCATTTTCTCAAGTTGTTTTCTAATTATTTCTTGGTTGATAGTGTAACATGCTGTATTATCAGCTTCTGCTCAAACAGATTTAGGAAAATCTTTTTCACTAAGCATGGTGCGGGCCATTTTTTAATGATATCGATTTTTCCTCACAATAACCATATTTTGTTGGGAAGTGCGTCGGCAAGCGAATTCACTTTTTTATACTTTTTTCATAGCAGAAAAATGTGAATAGTTCATTTTGAAATTCTCTACCATGGTCACTAGGAACATTTGCGATCGTAAGACTTTTCACATTTTCAACTCTACGATAGAATTTTTGAAATATATGAGCATTGTCATCATTTTGTGATAAAAATGAAACCCAAGTAAATCTGTTGTAATCATCAACAATAACGAAAGTATATCATGCACCTATAATATTATGTGTATGTGATGGTCTAAAAAGATCTATGTGCAAATGCTCAAGAGGTCTAGAATTTGATACAACTTTCTTAGGCTTGTGAGAAATCATGGTTTGCTTACCAAATTAACATGAGTCACATGGTTTGTCCTTCTCAAATTTGATCTTTGGAATCCCCCGTACAAGTTCTTTGTTTACCAATTTTTTGAGGTTTTCCATTGCCGTATGTCCAAGCCGCCAATATCATAGCCAACCGTCTTCATTTCTAGCTACAAAACACTTCATATTTTCTTGTGCTAATTCATTAGAATTAATAACATAAGCGTTATAGCAAAGATTAGCAAGAAGTAGACGATAATTATTATAATCTAATACAGTGCATGCATGTTAGTCAAAAAAAATAGTGTAACCTTTAGCACTTAATTGGCTAATATAGGTGAATTATCTTTAAACCACCTACCAAAAGCACATCATCAATGGAGCAAGAAGAACCAAAATTGATTTTACCTTTACCGATAGTTTGACTAGTGTTTTAATCTCCAAAGATGATGTCTTTCCCCTTTTTCCATGATAGGGATGCAAAATATTTACTATCCCCAGTCATATGATTCAAGCAATCACTATCAAGGTACCATCGATCTTTAAGTTTTGCACGTTGATGCACCTATAGTAAAATTGGTAAGTATAACTTTGGGTTTCCAAGTTTGTGTTATTCCTACAATTACATTCTACTTCACCCAAACAAAATTTGTATTCCTTTATAAAGTGAAGTTATAGGAAATACACCCTAATTTACAACAGTAGTGATAAATAATTCAATTATGCCTTGGATCATACACATTTGAATAGTTACGCTTTGGTTTGTATTCATTTGGGTGGTTATACATATGCATATGATAAGATTGCTTAGGATTTTGATGTTCTTGTGAATTGTTATAACCAAGTCCTCGGTTATCATGAAAAGATCTTGAAATTCTTGTCATGGTCCTTCCTAGACGACTTAAGTTCTTTAGTGATTAAAGAATTTTCATCTTTCAATTTGTTTGTTTCTAGCAATACAAGAGTCATGTTATTCATTAGATATTTGCTTATATTGTTTAAGGTCACAAATGTGTTTGTTTGCATAATCTTTTAAATCATTACAAATATCTACTAATTCATCATAGGTACGTTCTTTGATTACCTCTTTTTTGAGTGGTGATTGTCCCTCACCATTTACAAGAGCCATAAATCTGGAGTCATTGAGTCCTGGCTCATCATCATTGTCGCTTGAGTGTGAATAGAGCCAAGTTGCTTTCAACGCCATCTTTCTCTAACTTGGATTGGAGTGTATGCTTTGTTCTGGTCTTGAGAGAGAGGATAGTTAGCATGGATATGTCATGGCTTCTTACATTTATAGCACACATCCTCCTTGTCTCCTCCCCCCTGAAATCTACCATATTTCTTTTGTTTGAGATACTTACTAAATTGTTTGGTAAGCAGCGCGATATCCTCGTCAATGCCTTCATGATTAGATTCTAAATTTATATGAAGTGAGGTTGTGGCTTTTAGGTCTATGATCTTGTCTTCGGTTTTGGGAATGATCCCAATAATTTACCAATATCTTTTTGTCTCTGTCATCTCCATCTCATACGTTTTCAGTTTTTCCTGAAAAGTATAGTAATCAAATCTACTCTCTTTGAATTTCTCCCTCATTGCAGCAGCTTTGATATTGGTATGAGACAGCTTATGAGTTTTCTGACCTTTCAGTCATCATATAACCCCTTACCTAAGCTCTCAAATTCGTGGGCAATTATGTCAAAGTAAGCTAGCATCTTGTCTACATTTTCTCATGGAATCATACGGAAACATCAAACTTATAAAAGCATAATGTAACTTTGGCGCTCAGACGCGGTTCGCTATGATGTTTTAGCATATTGTTCAAAATTTTGTAAGCCGTTTTGCAGTTACGCCCACATTGCATAAGTTCTTCATTGTTCAAGCCTACATATAGTGCGATCATGGCTTTGGAGTTTGCAGTCTTCAGTAACAGTTCAGCCTTTGTGAAGGTCCATTTTCCATCAGTGACAGAGATATCTATTTTATTTACGCAAACGTTCCATACTTCTTCTCCAAGCATTTGCAAAAAAGTGAGACATCCAAACATCCAAACATCAAAGCATTTTCCATCAAAATAAGGTGAACATGTGAGACTTGTTCCATTGGAGTTAGATGACTCCGATATGTACAAGTCTTTGGGAGGAGAGATTTCAGCCATTGGACCTCTTGCTCTTAGCTTTTAAGCTATTAATGAGCACCTAGCTCTAATACCACTGTAAATCACCTTGGGGGGGGGAGGTGAATATGGTGATTGCGAAAGTTAAAAACTTAAAATTAATGCGTAAAGTAAGGAGATAGATTTAGAGAAAGCAAACAGAGTAAGCACACAGGACACAACGATATAACGTGGTTTAACAACCTCGTCTACATGCACATCTCCTACTTATAGCAATTCTCTGCCACATGTGTTTTACTATATTTAAAACCCCATACAGTGAGTTTTTGGTATTCATGTCGAGAGACCTATTATACCCACAGGACTTCTATATATAAGCCACGTAAAACCGTCTCTTATCGAAGCGAAAGAAAAATACAATTAGCATGATCGACGTCTTGACTAAGAAAACAATAAAAGTGCACACTCTCTTGATCATTGAGAAAGTATTGAGTTCAGAAGAATTAGAGTTGAAATAGATGAACAGTACTTGGTGAATTCACCTCTATTTATAGGGTAAAAAATAATTTCTTTCCAAAAAAATGAAAGAAATACCAAAGACTGTTTTTGTGCAGGTATTGGTCGACTGCAATTATGAGCAGTCGACCGTCAAACTCTTAGCCGAAGTTAGAGAGGTTGACTGTCGACTACATCAAAATTTGCACTCGAACTGTATTTGTTGTGTGGTCGACCGTTACATACCAAAAACACATTATTTGATGAATCCACATTATATTATTTCCTTAACTCAATATTCCATCAACGGTTCTATATATATATATATATATATATATATATATATATATATATATATAATAAAACACAAAGAAAGCTATCAAGTGGCTCTCCTTCAATCCCCCCATAATCAAAGGCTCATATCTTACCTTACAAAACATATTTTCACCCCCAAAACTCAAATTCAAATCTCTCACCAAAAACAACTCCTATATTTATTATTATTATTTTTTTCTTTCTCTCTCTCCCTCCCTCTTCTATTCAAAAAATTAAGAAAATAAAAATTTTAAAATATTAAAAAAATTAAAATTTAAAAATTTAAAAACTTTAAAAATAATTCAAAAAAATTCAAAAAATTATATAATATATTTTTTGCTCTATGTTTTCTACTTCAATTAATTTGCTGAACCTCCGAAACTATTTTATATAATCAAATAAGGTGCACCGTTCCGAAGACATGACGTCGGCACGTGACAACGGGCAAACCTAGTATATATATATATATATATATATATATATATATATATATATATATATATATATATATATATATATATATTCCTCACAATTACAGAAGTAAACATTCTTTGATCTTGCTGGTTTTTCCAAGATTTGAGCACATATTTTTTGTGTGAGATTCTCTTTGATATTTTGCAATAATTTCGATACTTTTCTTTTTAGGTGATTCAGAATATCTTTTGAAAGTTGATTTGAATTTCGAATCCTTATTATCATGTACATGTCTTAACTGAAATTATTAGTCGCAAGAGTATGTTTTGTACAAACAAATTTAAAATGAACAAGTACAACATGAAAATCAAGAGTAATCATTATGCATTAAGAGAATTAATTGACCCAATTTGTTTGACACTATTTGAGACTATCATTATGAGAAAAAGAGAAAAAAAAATTGCATTATAAAACCTAAACCCATTAAAAATCAGACTCAAACATGGGCCCAATCCCTAGCTTAAATATTGAATTTAAAGGAAACTAATTGGGTGGACTGAATTAGAAGAGTTGAGCTGGGCCCAATTACGGGCCCAATTACCGGCCGTAACCTCTATACCAGGAAATGGAGGAAGAAGAAAAGGTTTCCAAACAAACCTTATTCTATGTTCCTGTTCTTCACAGACATGGTTATCCATCCATGAACTCTTCTATCTAACATCAACAGGAAGATCCTACTCGTCAAGAAATAATCTAGAGAGAGTTCCTTTTATCCGTCTTTCTCTCAAGTTTGTAGTTGTCAAATGCACGATCTAAGGAGGAAAGAGACATACATGTACGTGCGCATATGATATGATAAGAGTTGCTTGGTTCTTCTCAAGATATATTTAGTCTTCTTGGTTTCTTTTTGCTTCTATTCAAATGAACCGACTTCAATGGGATGTGAAGTTATCATTTGCATATTCTTGTGCATTTATGTCACATCTGCCACGCAACCATCTCAGACGAGAAGCATGAATTTCATAAACACTTACAACGGAAGGGGAACCAATGTTTTCTAGACGGCCAACGTTCCCTAACGAAATGATTTGGAGTTACTTATGGGCTTATAGCATAGGGCCTTAGCTATCGATTCACGTTTGCTAGCTATCTAACTGCTTCCAAGTTGCCGCCATCTGATCTGCCAACAGCCCATGCCAACAGCCCATGCTGTTCCTTTGACTCAGTACACGCCCACATAAAACTAGTTGTATGAACGACTGGATTTAAAGATCAAGTTGCACATTTTGACCAAAAGTGACGATAGATATTGTTTGCTGTTTTATTTTGGACTCAAACCTATATTAGACTACATCCAAATCGACACACGACATTAAAGAAACAAACAATTTCTTATTAAAGCAAAATACCAAACATATTCCTCGGAAGCACTCGAAAAAGAAATAGCTCGCAATGGTCTTCACCCATGCTGGCCAGGCAGACACGTCGTCCCACCATGGCTTCAAGTAAGGCCGGGAGGTGACTGACTCGGCCATCAAAGTCTTCAGGGAAAAAAAATACTCGGTAAACTGTTCACATCCGCGAGAATAAAATCATTGTCTGCTGATAATGGTAAAAATCGAAGCAAATCAGGGTCATACGATTGCAGCAATGATCTTAAAGCTTTTACAGGCAGATTAACAGTAACTAGCCTCTCTAACAGATCCGGACAACCTTCAGGCTCATTAACAAGACATGTGCCGCTTTCAAGCCCATTAAAAGCGACTGGGCCCACATAGAGAGACACTTAGCCCATGAGGGTTGTAAGTCAAATCTCTTATCTTTACCAAAAGAGTAACCGATTCCATCTCTTAAGGAGGAGAATGTACAGTTGATAACAGATTTATATCGATCACCTACCTGTTTCTCAGGCCTATAAATACCCTCCCCACTCCCTCAGTCAGAAGGTAATCAGAAATTTCTTTCTCAAACTCTCTTTCTCTCTCTGATTCTCACTCGAGCGTCGGAGGGTTTGGCGTCGGGGCCAACCCTAGTGTTTTAGGCTTTTTGCAGGCCCATCGGCTGCGTCAGCAACTGTCAAATTCAGATCACGACGCTCTTTCAGCGATCCAGATCCAATCTCAGGAGCTTTAACCACTTTTTACTATGACCATCAAAGGTTAGATCTTTAGTAGTTTCCTTCAAAATATAAACTCACTATCAGTTTTATTTCGCACCAAAATAAGCAGAAACAGATTAATGCCTATGTGGGAAACTACACAGATCTACGTCTTAGATCAGACTTAACTGAATTCTCCTGCAATGCCACCGAGGTTAAGAGGGAGAGGAACGACCTCAAGCTGCCAAGCAAACCCTCCTCGTCAACAAGCTCCTCCCATGGAGGACCCTATTCTTCCACATCAGCCAGATCAACCCCAACAAGCTAATCAAGCTCCTCTCAACGTAGATGCATTGATGGGCTCCCGACAAAGTTATCATGAACCGCGCTATGAACAACGCCCTCTATACAATCACATCTCTATCCATACTGCCACAAGACACTCGACGCCCTCGAGGGGTCCTTAGGGCTCAAGAGATCTCTGTCAAGTCATCACCGCCAGACAACAGGGGACCGATCTACAGATCCGTTTGGACGAAAGGCGTACCCGGGGCGAATCCTTCTGCTCAGAACGGGAGGAGAATCGAAGAAGCAACTCTCCTCGAAGACAGAGATCAAGATGCTCCTCCTCTCATAGGGGGCAGAATGTAGAAAGAAGTCCGACTCGTGAGAGTCAAAAGCATCTTGAGAGGAACAAAGACCCAAAACAGCGCAGGTCAACGTCGTCCTCCTCCAGCACCACGCTTCTACAAGTTCAATCCCCTTAACACAAGTGTGTTAGCCATCCTTATGATAGTTGAAAAATCGGAATAGTCCGTCCTCCCCCCAAAATAACCAAGGCTAGCAAGAGAATAGATAGGAATAAGTGGTGCGTTTTTCACATAGAACATGAACACTCTACCGACAACCCTCAAAAAATAACTTGAAGGTCTAATTCACCGAGGCTATATCTCTCAATTTTTCCAACAAAAGAATGATGTCAATACCCATCCGGCATGGGAACTAATAAACATCAAGAGAGGCCTTCCGAATCATAAGACTCAAACTGCATGGAAGTATTCCACTCCATCCAAGCCCGATGGAGGGAAATTCAAACTCATCCTGTAAAGCATTCGGAAGGGAGGTAAACTCAATACATAACATCCCACCTGTCAAAAGCATAGGGGTCCAAATACCTTTCTCCGACAATGACTTAGAGGGTGTCTGAACCCCTCAATGCGACGCAATGGTCATAAGCCTTCGCATAGTGAATCATGAAGTACGTTGCATCCTGGTGGACAACGGAATCTCGGTAAACATCCTTTTCACGAATACATTCAGCGGTCTCAAACTCTCCTAGGACTGAATCAAGCCAGCCAGGTATACACTCCACGGGTTTTCAGGTGCCCCCATTCAAATTGAAGGAATTGTCACACTCGATGTGACGGTAGGAAAGGCTCCAGCCACTCGAATAGAGGCTCCAGACATTATGGTAGTAGATGTCAAATCAGCGTACAATGCCATATTTGGATGTCCGGGCCCTGTGGCCTTTCATGCAGTTGCTTCCGCCTACCACATGAAAATGAAGTTCCCAACAACTACAAGCATAGGCCAAGTCGTAGGGAGCCAATAGGCAGTACGAGCATGCTATACCGCCACAATTGGGGGCTCGTTCTCCATCTCGATGTTGTAGAACTGGCCAAAAAGCAGTCATAGTAACCCCAAGCCCGTAAACGAGCTTGAAGCTACTGCCCTAGACAATCTTGCCGAGAACTTCCAAACCTTCCAAACCATCTCCTACCAGGTCCAAATTCGACCTAGTCAGAATACCGTAATACACTTGAATCCCTCGCTCGAAGCCAATGCACTCATTCAACAAAAAGAAGCAGTCCAACCTAAACACTTTGACGAACTTGAAGATCTCCCCTTTGTTATGCAAAACAAGGGGAGGCTTGTTCCAAAACAGACAAGTCCAACAAGGTCCACTGAGTTGTTCTCCTAGCGGCTCATCAACTTGAAGACCCGGGGATCAAGGAGATATCAGTAGGGACTTGGAATGTGGAACGCCACATGAACATCAACAAGGGCACTTAATGCCCCCCTCCTCTATATATTTTTAATATTTTGTAATAAAGGCCAGCCTTTGAAGCATTAGGTTTTTTTTTTCAATAAAGATTGTTTTCCCTAAAGGTCACTGCATGTAATAAAGGTCAACAATAGAGCAGCCACGTAGTTTATTCTTACAATAAAAATTTCTTAATCTATCTTTTCAAAGATCTTGTACAATTCTCTGGATGCAAGCGATGAGTTAAATGCCAAGCTTACTAATAAAAACGCACCAAAAACTCATTAAAATATCTTTATAAGATGAGTTTGGAGTCCATGCACATGGCTCAGAGTTGCTGTAGCAACCTATAGCAAAGCAAGTTTAGGGCTCAACTCGCCATTTGACCTACTCCGACAACCCTCGCCATTTGACCTACTCCAACAACCCTTCAACAACAAATTCGGAGTCCATACCCAAGGCTCGGAGTTGCTTTAGAAACTTGCAATCAATCATGTTCAGAGCTCAACTCGCCATTCGATCTTCTCATGTAACATGTTAAACCCCTAAACAAGAAGTTCAGAATCCATACCCATGGCTTAGAGTTTCTTTGACAATTTGCAAACAAGCAAGTACAGAGCTCAACTCATCATTCGACATGTTCCTGAAACTTTTTAAAAAGCTAAGATGGATTAGAGGTCCATAATCTTGGATTGTAGTTGCTCCACCAAACCTGCAAATAAGCAACTTTGGAGCTCAACTCGCCACTCGAAGAGACTCTCACAATTCATTTAATGACCCATACAACAAGTTCAGAGTCCAAATCTTCTCTAGAGTCGCTCCCACAACTACCTAAACACCCATACATCAAGGTTGGAATCCAACTCCACCCTAGAATTACTTCTACAACTAGCTACATACAAAACTGACAAGTTTCAACTCTGTCAAGCTCCCAGCACACCGCTCAAGGTCCATTAACAACTCGTTAACACCAAACAACGAGTTCAATGCCATGCTTAGCGCTAAGCTCCATCAACAACTTGTTAACTCCAAACAAAGAGTTCAATGCCTTGGTCACCTCTTGGGCTCCATCAACAACCCATTAACTCCAAATGACGGATTCAATGCCTTGCTCACCACTCGAGATCCATCAACAATGAGTTTGACGTTTTGCTTACCTTTTGTACTCCATCAACAACGAGTTCGACTCCTTGCTCACTGCTCGAGCTCCATCAACAATCTTTTAACTCCAAACGACGGGTTCGATGCCTTTTTCACCGCTCGAATTCCATCAACAACTTATTAGCCCCAAACAACGAGTTTGACGCCTTGCTCACTGCTCGAGCTCCATCAACAACTCATTAACTTCAAACAGTGAGTTTTATGTCTTTCTCTTTGCAAGAGCTCTGTCAATGACTCATCAACTTAATACCATGAATTACACATAAGGATCAAGCATATAAAAGAGCTTTCATCACATAAATAACAAGTTTCTTTACAATCGCAGGATTATCATTATAACCCCATTTTTCGTTTTTCGTATATTTGATGTATTTTTCTCCTTCTTGGTTATTGTACTCTCTTGTATTTTTCTAAACCGTATATTGGAGTTATTTTCAATATATATTCGTTTATTTTATTGTGAGCTCTTTGTGTTTGATTTATTGTCTCTTTGTTTCATTCTTAATCGTTTACTGTTCTTTTCTTTTATTTGGTTCTTGTCCTCTTTATTTTTGTTCTTAGGTACTTGTGGTGGTGATTGGTTGCTCATCCATTCCTAATCCTATTGTTTGATCCCTAATTGAATTACCAAAGCCAAATTAAATCCATAATCCTATTTGATATCCTATACAATTTGAATCCCTTGAGACTAATCCTATTGCTACTCCTAATTACCCACAACCCAATTACCCAATAACCCATCTGATGCTAACCAAACCCTAATTCCCACATACATATATATATAACTCTCTCTCTCTCCCTCACCTAAACCCTAACCCTAACTCCATACACCCCCGGCCTCACTCCTTGTTCCTTTGCACCACACAGCCAACCCCGAACACCCCAGCCCCCAATTCCGACGCCCCAATCCCTTGGTTGTTCCCCTTTCGGCCGACCAACACCCCAGGCCGCAAACCCCTAAGCGCCACCCGATCACCATCCATCCATCCATCTACCCACCCCTTGTCGTGCTCTCCCTTACTCGTCGTCCATTGTCGACCAAGCCAGCGACGCCAGGCTGACCCCGCCATCTCTCTTTCTTGATCTCTCTCTTGTGGAGTTTTGTTCGTGTGGTGTTTTTGCACGAGTTTGCTTGGATTCATTCGTTCGTGGATTTTCGTTCGTGGATTTTGTTTGTTGCCAGGATCCGTTCCCGTTATTCTTAATGTTTGTTCTTCATTTTCGGTTAAGGCAAGTAACTTGTACTCAAATTTCTTTGTATGATACAAGTCATATATACAGCTTGTAGTGTAGTTAGGTTCTAGAGACAATTCGTGTGTGAAACCCCTTATTGATATTGTCTCTATAGTGCTATTTGACCATAGTTGATGTTGTGCAATCTAGACTATTTAAATAAATAGATAAACTAGACACAAATTAAAACCTCACAAGTGTATGAATCGTTTATAGAAGCGTAGTGACAAGCAAGGGTCGATCCCACAGAGATTGTAGAAATTAACTTACTAACCAATAAAACAGAAATAAGAATCTTAAAGTGTTGTTCTAAAAGAAATGACTAGATCAAGTAGTTCTGAATCACAATGTTTATTAAGTAGTTGGGCTTTGATTTCCACCTATAGTCAATAATGCTAAGTTACCTTCTTCACTACTCTAATTACTCATGTTCGTTCCTTTAAGGGCATGGTATCTACTCCTTAAAGTTAATGTTTCCCTAAGCCAAGAATTAGGCATGGTATCTACTCTAATTCGTTTCTTTCCTTAAGTATTTAGCATGGTATCTACTAAGTTGCACTTAAAGAAAACATAGGAACGATGGAAACGAACAAACACTCGAAGTTCTAGAAATTGGTATCAGATCTAGATCTTTCAAGTTGATTAAACCAAGAATCCCTAAAGATTCCTGTGTTACAAGCTATGAACACGAGATACGGGTCGTCTCTATGCTCATATAACAGATTCAGATTCATAATATGCAAACTTGATAATCTCAGGTTTTGTATGGCAGTCGACTTGCTGTCACTCTCAGTCGACTGCTCTTAGAACTCCTGAACAAGTTTGTATATTATAAATCTATACCAATACTCTCAGGTTTAATCAATAAGTAATAGAATAGCATTCAGAAGAATATAGCAGTACATAACTACGGTTTCAATCTACCCAACTATGAAATTTGTTCCACATAATCAAACTTTTATTGACTAACAGTTTCGAATACATGATTAAAATAAAAACTACAAAGAGAAGAAATAAACTGATGATGTTCAACCAGATAAGTCGAATGTCTGTCACTCAGTCGACTGGCTCGTCCCTTTCAGTGTACTTGATCTCCTTCTTCCTTCGATGCTGAGAGAACAATGCCTGTGGTTGATGATTGATGATTCAGAGATTCAGTGATACCCTCAACTTCTTATTCCCAGCCTTCTTATACTTCTTTTGCCCACGTCTTCATATTGCAATCCTATCTTTTTACACCTGGGTTTGGATAATTTAATCTTGCTTAGGATTTGGATGAGGATGCATCTTCATCTGTCCTTATCTTCTGACTCGGCTGAATACCAGTCGACTGGTTTGGGAGTAAGTCGACTGTGTCGAGACATCTGTAGATTCATGATCACCAGTCAGCCGACTGTCTCTGGAGTAAGCTGACTGTGCCGAGCATCGTTAGCCTCTCTGTCCAGTCGCCTGTTGGAAACACCAGTCGACTTATGCCCTGCAGTTTCTGTGTACCATCCTCAAAATCCTGAATCTTCCTCGTTTTGCTGCTTTAGGCTGTTTCCTACGGAAAAGAGAAATTAAGAGTAAAATATCACATATAGAGCATTTAAATGTCCAATTGCAGTAAGATTATTGCTCCTAAATGTGAATAATATTGGATTCATCAAATACCCCCAAACTTAGCTTTTGCTTGTCCTCAAGCAAAATTAAACTACAAGCATCTCTGGAACATCTTGACCCTTCCAACATTTTCCTCAGAGAACTTGCTACATTAAGTGTCAAGGTTAGAATAAGCATTAAGATAGGTCTAAACAAGTTTTGATTCAAATGTTAATCACTTATTCACACGAATACTTAACTTGAATATCAAATAATAGTATGGCCAATGCCTCAGCAACATAATCATGATTAAGGTTAGCATGTTCAACTATATTTCAACTCCAAATTCTCACCATTGCATACACTCACAAAGAAATATAGCTCTCATTGACATAGGACATTCAAATTAGATCTCGTGACAACTTTCATTACTTGGATGAACCCATATGCTTGATCCTGCTACTACATCTTCACACCATTGATTTGCATGTTACTTGGATCAAAAGGTCTTTTATAGGTTGTAATGGGGCCATGAGTGAGGGTTCAAGCAATTGAAGGAAAAAGGAATACAAAATTCTAAAGAATTAGTAGAGCAACTTGTGTTGTTCTAAGAGATATTTTTATTTATTTATTTATTTTTTTCAGACCATATATAACAAGCCTATACTTTATCAACATCTTTCCCCCATCCATAACTCAGCAATTTACAACTTTTCATTTTTTTCTTATGACAAATCTCCAACTCTTCTTTATATTTTCATCCCCTTCGTCTTGACATACCACATCTCTTTTACAATTCTTGCTCTACTAACTCAATAGATATAGGTAAGGTGACCTATTCTTCTAGTCTTTGGTTAATGATGATGTGTCTTACAAAAAGAAAGCTTTTATAGGCTTCAAAGGGGTAACTAGTGGATAATTACTGTTGGGTAGGCTATTTGTCTTTGGTGATAGAATTTAGGTGCCTTAATCATTTCCAAGTTTTTATGCAAAAACCAACTAAGTTTCGAAAAGTAGCAAAAACAAGTTCTAGATCATCTCAAGAATGCAGTCAACTGAGATCTTCAAGTGTGTGGCTCTCTCAAAAGAAATAAATAAGGCTCAAAAACTCACAATTTGTGTATTTAAGTTTACTCACAGTTGAACTTGCTATTCTCTTTCAAGATTTGTCGAATTGACATGACCATATGAATAAAAGTTCCAAGTATGATCCATATGATAGGTTATTAACATTTTTAACGATAAAGACCACACTTAATACTAGTTCTCCACTCTCTACCTATAGTAACTGAGCTCATTTCTCATCATTGTGGTTAGAAAAGACTCAACATCAAGAGACTCCAAATGTGACTAACTACCCCCAAACTTAGATGGAACATTGTCCTCAATGTTTGAAATAAAAAATAGGCATATGTTACCATTTAATTTGAAGGAAAGAAACTGAAAATAAAAGATGAATAAGGAAATAAAAAGAAATAAAGAAGTAGTGTAAATACTCCCCTGAGAATTGGGTTGCCTCCCAATAAGCACTGTGTTTCCTGTCTTCAGCTAGACTTGATGAGTTCATGCAATGTATTGAATGGTTTGAAGATTCACATCGTCCTCTTACGGCTCAAGACTCATCTCAATATACGGCTTTGCCCTATGCCCGTTCACCTTGAATGTTTGATTTTTCTCTTTGCTATGAACCTCCAACGCTCCATGTGGAAAGACTTTTCTAACAATGTATGGGCCATACCATCGTGACATAAACTTGCCTGGAAAGAGTCTTAATCTTGAGTTGTATATCAATACCTTCTGTCCTTCATAAAACTCCTTCCTTGCTAGCTGTTTATCATGGTACATCTTGGTCCTTTCTTTGTACAACTTTGCATTTTCATATGCGTCGTGCCTCAATTCTTCAAGCTCGTTCAGTTGCAATCTTCTTTTGTCACCTGCTTGTTTCATATCAAAATTGAACCTTTTAATGGCCCAATAAGCTTTGTGTTCCAGCTCCACTGGCAGATGACAGGCTTTTCCAAAAAACCAGACGGTATGGTGACATGCCGATGGGTGTCTTGTATGCGGTTCTGTAGGCCCATAATGCATCATTCAAGCGTAGTGACCAATCCCTTCTACTTGTATTTACTGTCTTTTCCAGAATGTTCTTGATCTCTCTGTTGCTAATCTCCACTTGCCCACTGGTTTGAGGGTGATATGGAGTACCCACTCTATGTGTAATCCCATATTTCTTCATCAAAGAAGCAAATGGAAAATTATTGAAGTGGCTACCTCCATCACTAATTATTGCTCGTGGTGTACCAAACCTGGTGAAGATGTTTTCCTGCAAAAACTTGACAACAACTTTGTGATCATTAGTTTTTGAGGGGACAGCCTCGACCCATTTAGACACATAATCCACACCCAGAAGAATATATAAATAACCAAATGAGTTCGGAAAGTGACCCATGAAGTCGATTCCCCAAACATCAAAAAGCTCGATTACTTGGATGTTTTGCAGTGGCATTTGATTTCTAGAAGAGATGTTGCCTGTCCTCTGGCATTTGTCACAAGTCCTGCAAAAAGAAAAAGCATCTTTGAATACATTAGGCCAATAAAAACCAGATTGTAATACCTTAAGTGCTGTTCTTTTTGGTCCAAAGTGTCCTCCGCATGCATATTGGTGGCAGTGTTGTAGAATGCTCATTTGATCTTCTTCTGCCACACATCTTCTTATAATTTGATCAGGGCAGAATTTGAACAAATAAGGATCATCCCAATAATAGTGCTTGCACATGGCCACCAGTCTCTTTCTTTCCTGAATTGTCATACCTGGAGGGAAAACATGAGCAGTGAGATAATTTACTATATCTGCAAACCATGGAAGTTGTATATTTATTTCAAATAAATTTTCATCTGGGAAATTTTCATTAAGTGGGGGCACAATTCTTTCTTCCTCATGCAGTAATCTGGACAAGTGTTCTGCCACAACATTGTCACTTCCTTTCTTGTCTCTAATCTCAAGGTCGAATTCTTGAAGCAACAGCACCCATCTGATCAACCTAGGCTTAGCATCCTTTTTAGCAAAGAAATATCTCAAAGCAGCATGGTCAGTGAAAATAATGACTTTAGATCCAATCAAATATGATCTAAACTTCTCTACAGCAAAAATGACAGCTAACATTTCTTTTTCAGTAGTGGAATAATTAAGCTGTGCATCATTTAAAGTTTGAGAAGCATAGTAAATAGCATGGGGTACCTTATTGATTCTCTGACCTAAAACAGCTCCCAAAGCATAATCACTTGCATCACACATAAGCTCGAAAGGATGGTTCCAATCTGGTGCCATGATAATAGGTGCAGAAATGAGAAGATTTTTCAATGTAATGAAAGCATTTGTGCACTCTTCTGTCCATGCAAACTCAACATCCTTAGCCAACAATTCACAAAGGGGTCTGGAGATTTTGGAGAAATCTTTTATAAATCTTCTATAGAACCCTGCATGTCCAAGAAAATTCCTAACACCCTTAACTGTAGTAGGAGGGGGTAGCTTTGATATGATGTCAATTTTTGCCTTGTCCACCTCTATGCCCCTTTTTGACACCACATGTCCCAAGACAATACCTTGTTGTACCATAAAATGGCACTTTTCCCAATTCAGCACTAAATTGCATTCTTCACATCTCTTAAGTACAAGCTGCAAATGGTTAAGGTATTCATCAAAACAAGATCCAAAAACACTAAAATTATCCATAAATATCTCGATGAACCTTTCCACCATGTCTGAAAATATACTCATCATGCATCTCTGAAATGTAGCCGGTGCGTTGCACAATCCAAAGGGCATCCTCCTGTATGCAAATGTACCAAAAGGGCATGTAAAAGTGGTCTTTTCTTGATCTTCTGGAGCAATAGCAATTTGATTATGGCCACTATAACCATCTAAAAAACAATAATGACTATATCCTGCTAATCTTTCTAACATTTGATCAATAAAAGGAAGAGGGAAGTGATCTTTCCTGGTTTCGTTATTCAGCTTCCTGTAGTCAATGCATACCCTCCATCCCGTGGTCACTCTCGTAGGGATAAGCTCATTCTCTTCATTCTTCACCACTGTGACTCCACTTTTCATAGGCATTACATGTATAGGGCTCACCCATTTACTATCTGAGATAGGGTAGATGATGCCAACATCTAGTAGCTTCAAGACCTCTGTTCTTACCACTTCCTTCATGTGTGGATTAAGCCCTCTCTGTGCTTCCCTGCTAGGTTTTGCATTGTCTTCAAGAAGTATTTTATGCATGTATTTGGATGGACTTATTCCCTTGATGTCTGCAATGGTCCATCCTATTGCACCCTTGTGTTCTCGCAGTACCCTTAGCAGCTTATCTTCTTCTTGTGCACTCAAATTTGCAGCAACTATCACAGGTAGCATCTGGTTCTCACCCAAATATGCGTGCTTCAGATGTTCAGGCAGCGGCTTAAGCTCCACGTCTGGTGTCCTGGTAACAGTCGACTGGTCACAAGACCAGTTGACTGGTATGGAGGAAACAAAAGTGTTATCAGACACAAGATTTTTAAATGCAGGTGCAAGCTTACCTGAATATGATTTTGGACCGGAATGTGGTACATGCAAGCTTACCTGAATGTACTGTCTCTGCAATCCTCCAGTCATCGTATTCCTGTTCAACATGAGACAATGTTAGAGATTGTGTAATTACGACTTGTAGTGGTTCATTGCTATGTACCTGAAATGTTTGATCAACAATCTCCTGTACCACATCAATATTATAACATTCATGATCATCATGTGGTAATTTCAGTGCATCAAACATTTTAAATTCAACCTTTTCTCCATTTATTTTCATACTTATAGTACCCTTTTTAACACAAATTTTTATATCAGCCGTACTCATAAAGGGCCTACCTAAAATGATCGGAAAAGAAGATGGCATTGAAGAGTCCTCTATATCCAACACAACAAAATCTGTAGGCAAAATGAAATCATTTACCTGAACTAGGACATCTTCCAAAATACCTCTAGGTCTTTTGATGCTGCGATCAGCCAACTGCAAAGTGATGGATGTTGGTTTGAGTTCCCCCAAATCCTAGCTTTTCGTAAACAGAGTAAGGAAGAAGATTGATGCTTGCCCCCAAGTCTAGCAGTGCCTTTTCAAAGAAGTGCTCACCAACCCTGCAAGGAATGGTAAAACTACCTGGGTCCTTTAGTTTAGGAGGTAATTTCCTTAACAAAACGATGCTCACTTCCTCTGTCAAAGCCACATCCTCCCTAACCTAAAATGTTCTTTTGTGAGTACAACATTCTTTCAAAAATTTGGCATAAGAAGGAATTTATTTAATAGCATCAAGTAGGGGGATATTAATTTCTACCTTTCTGAGAGTTTCAAAGATATCAAATAAATGTTGTTCTTTCTTTTACTTGACTAACCTTTGAGGGAATGCAGGCAAAACTGTCCTTTCTTTTTCACTTACCTTGTTAGATCCCAAAGCTCTTGATGGTTGTGTGTCTGATTCGTCCGCGTGTGTTCCAACCTTACTGTCAATTATCTTACCATTTCTTAGGGTTGTTACTGATTTGAGCTGTTCTTGGCCTCTAGGGTTTGGTATAGTTTGTGATGGGAGTTCTCCTGCCTTTCTTTCACTCAACTCCTTCACGATTTGACCAATTTGGGTTTCCAATTTCTGAATTTCCTGCCCTTTTTGGTTGCTTATTTGATGTTGTTGTTGGAGCAATTGAAGAACGGTGGATTCAAAATCCAACTTCTTCTGTTCTTGACTTGGCCGATCATACCCACTTCCCATCTGGAAGTTCCGTGCATGTCCTTGCGAAGATTGAGTGCCTTGATTGTTGCTCCATGAGAAATTTGGATGGTTCCTCCACCCTGGGTTGTATGTGTTCGAGAAGGGATTGTTCTTTGGTGGAAACACTTCTTGTCCCACATAATTTGCATGCTCCTGAGCTGTGAAAGAAGACATGAGACACGTATCGGTCGTATGATCAAAATGAGAACAAATTGCACAAATTTCTTTTGTTTGATTTTTTACACTGCCCATTGTTGTCATTGCATTAACAAGCATATCAATTTTTTTGTTCATGTTTACCATTTCTAATTGTATGTTATTACTACCAGAAATTTCGTAAACTTCCTGTTTTTTAGAAATGCCTCTTCCCCTTATTGAGAATTGCTGTGAGTTCTCGCTGAGTTCTTCAAATAATTCGATGGCATCCTCACCGCTTTTCCTCATCAAGATCCCGTTGCAAGCTGAATCCACAATTGCCTTGTTAGTATCATTTAAACCCTCATAAAATGCTTGTACCTGATCATCCTTAGGCATGTTGTGCGTAGGACACTTGAGAAGCTTGTTCTTGAAATCCTTCCATGCTTCGAAGAATAAATCTCCATCTTTTTGTTGGAAGAGCTGAATCTCCCTTTTTAGTTGTTTGGTTTTCTGGGCTGGAAAGAAATCTTTCAAGAATTTTGTTGCCAATTGCTCCCATGAATTAATTGATCCTGGTTCCAAAGAATTATACCACAATTTAGCATTAAGTTTTAAAGAGAATGGAAACAAGATTAACCTGATTTGTTCAGGGGTAAGCCCTTGGACACTTTATATTCTGCAAAGATCAAAGAATTCTTGCAGATGGAGGTGAGGCTCCTCGTCTGGTTTGCCACTAAAATGGGGAACCATGCTGAGTAATTGGGGAGATAGATGCATATTCCCTGTGACATTAGGTTGATACGCAATGCAGGAAGGTTGCTCAATATTCTTAGGCATGAATTTATCCTGCATTGGTACTCGATTTGGCACTTCCTCAGCCATTGTTGCTCGTGAATTGGGTCTCTGTGCAGTCGACTTGTTCCGTGTACCAGTCGACTGGTTTGTTGCAGACAGCCGACCTAGTCTATGCAATGTGCGTTCAGTTTCTGCGTCAATAGGTAGTAGCTCTGGACGAAGTGATCGTCTCCCGTGCATTCACCAAAATCCTGTAACCTAAAAGAAAAATATTTATCAATAAAAGAAAAGAAAAATGAAAACTATTTTACTGATTTGTAAGTTAAAATACTAAACAATCCCCGGCAACGGCGACAAAAACTTGTTGTGCAATCTAGACTATCTAAATAAATAGATAAACTAGACATAAATTAAAACCTCGCAAGTGTACGAATCGTTTATAGAAGCGTAGTGACAAGCAAGGGTCGATCCCACAGAGATTGTAGAAATTAACTTACTAACCAATAAAACAGAAATAAGAATCTTAAAGTGTTGTTCTAAAAGAAATGACTAGATCAAGTAGTTCTGAATCACAATGTTTATTAAGTAGTTGGGCTTTGATTTCCACCTATAGTCAATAATGCTAAGTTACCTTCTTCACTACTCTAATTACTCATGTTCGTTCCTTTAAGTGCATGGTATCTACTCCTTAAAGTTAATGTTTCCCTAAGCCAAGAATTAGGCATGGTATCTACTCTAATTCGTTTCTTTCCTTAAATATTTAGCATGGTATCTACTAAGTTGCACTTAAAGAAAACATAGGAACGATGGAAACGAACAAACACTCGAAGTTCTAGAAATTGGTATCAGATCTAGATCCTTCAAGTTGATTAAACCAAGAATCCCTAAAGATTCCTGTGTTACAAGCTATGAACACGAGATACGGGTCGTCTCTATGCTCATATAACATATTCAGATTCATAATATGCAAACTTGATAATCTCAGGTTCTGTATAGCAGTCGACTTGCTGTCACTCTCAGTCGACAACCTGAGAGTATTGGTATAGATTTATAATATACAAACTTGTTCAGAAGTTCTAAGAGCAAGTTTAATCAATAAGTAATAGAATAGCATTCAGAAGAATATAGCATTACATAACTACGGTTTCAATCTACCCAACTATGAAATTAGTTCTACATAATCAAACTTTTATTGACTAACAGTTTCGAATACATGATTAAAATATAAACTAGAAAGAGAAGAAATAAACTGATGATGTTCAGCTAGATAAGTCGAATGTCTGTCACTCAGTCGACTGGCTCGTCCACTTCAGTGTACTTGATCTCCTTCTTCCTTCGATGCTGAGAGAACAATGCCTGTGGTTGATGATTGATGATTCAGAGATTCAGTGATACCCTCAACTTCTTATTCCCAACCTTCTTATACTTCTTTTGCCCACGTCTGCAGATTGCAATCCTATCTTTTTACACCTGGGTTTGGATAATTTAATCTTGCTTCGGATTTGGATGAGGATGCATCTTCATCTGTCCTTATCTTCTGACTCGGCTGAATACCAGTCGACTGGTTTGGGAGTAAGTCGACTGTATCGAGACATCTGTAGATTCATGATCACCAGTCAGCCGACTGTCTCTGGAGTAAGTCGACTGTGCCGAGCATCGTCAGCCTCTTTGTCCAGTCGCCTGTTGGAAACACCAGTCGAATTATGCCCTGCAGTTTCTGTGTACCATCCTCAAAATCCTGAATCTTCCTCGTTTTGCTGCTTTAGGCTGTTTCCTACGAAAAAGAGAAATTAAGAGTAAAATACCACATATAGAGCATTTAAATGTCCAATTGCAGTAAGATTATTGCTCCTAAATGTGAATAATATTGGATTCATCAGTTGACTCATGACACAAAATGAACATGAAACAACTTAGGTTTTGCCTATTCTTGATTTGATGATGTATGTGAAATTTTTGGTGAGAATTTGAATAATTGTTGAGATACATGTGATAGACTTGCTTGGATATGTTAATTACCCTACTTTATGATGTTTGGACACTTGGTAGACTCGATTTCATGTTTGGTTGCGTTTGGATCAAGTCACATTGGATCTATGTTGAATTTTGTTTTGAGGAAATTCTTTAGTTTGCGGATATTCTGTCTTGATCTGTAATTTAGGTCATACTAAGTTCGAAGTCTTAATTTCAGTATAAAATATGAGTTTTAGAGTAATTTGTCTTCTTTCCAACACCTCTGACCTTGCTCAATTTCGTTTTCGTATGTGTGAGATATGATTGTTTTACTACAGTTGTTGATATTGTCTCTATAGTGCTATTTGACCATAGTTGACTCACGACACAAAATGAACATGAAACAACTTAGGTTTTGCCCATTCTTGATTTGATGATGTATGTGAAATTTTTGGTGGAAATTTTAGGTTGCGTTTGTTTTGTCGTTTTGAAAAGAGTTTTCTGAATAGAGTTTTCTGAAAACTGTATTCTGAATAGAGTTTTCTAAAAATGAGTTTAGAAGCTGTTTGGTTATATTTATTTCTGAAAACTGTATTCTGAAAGCTGTTTTTCTGAAAAAGAGAGTTCAACAGCTGTTCGGTTATATTTCTAGCTGAAAACTATTATCTGAAAGCTGTTTTTCTGAAAAAGAGAGTTTAAAAGCTGTTCGGTTATATTTCTAGCTGAAAACTGTTATCTGAAAGCTGTTTTATGAAAAAGAGAGTTTAAAAGCTGTTCGGTTATATTTCTAGCTGAAAACTGTTATCCGAAAGCTGTTTTTCTGAAAAAGAGAGTTTGAAAGCTGTTCAGTTATATTTCTAGCTGAAAACTGTTATCCGAAAGCTGTTTTTCTGAAAAAGAGAGTTTGAAAGCTTTTCGGTTATATTTCTAGCTGAAAACTGTTATCTGAAAGCTGTTTTTTCTGAAAAAGAGAGTTTGAAAGCTGTTCGGTTATATTTCTAGCTGAAAACTGTTATCTAAAAGTTGTTTTTCTGAAAAAGAGAGTTTAAAAGCTGTTCGGTTATATTTCTAGCTGAAAACTGTTATCTGAAAGCTGTTTTTCTGAAAAAGAGAGTTTAAAAGCTGTTCGGTTATATTTCTAGCTGGAAACTGTTATCCGAAAGCTGTTTTTTGAAAAAGAGAGTTTAAAAGCTGTTCGGTTATATTTCTAGCTGAAAACTGTTATCTGAAAGCTGTTTTTTCTGAAAAAGAGAGTTTGAAAGCTGTTCGGTTATATTTCTAGCTGAAAACTGTTATCTGAAAGCTGTTTTTCTGAAAAGAGAGTTTCAAAGCTATTCTGTTATATTTCTGACAATTTTTAAAATCAATTTGCATTCATCATTTGTTGACATTTTTTTAATTGTTGTAGTTAGATTGCAATGTTGTACAAGTTGTATAACAAGAAACCTGAGTAGCATGTGAATCGAGCAAAAATCAGATGCCATCATCTCCACGGTTGCCCATTTATTGAAGCCCAAGTCCAGAACCCATATAATTGTACAGAGTAAAAATATACCCACCCGTATACAATGTTTTTCTTCACCCCACTGTTTTGTCCCGTACTCCAACTCCCCACTCCTCAATTCCCGTACCAGTACTTTCCCCCACACTAACCACCCCCACTTTCTACCCCATTACTTTATTATATTTTATAAATACCCTTCCCCGTTTCCCTTCTTCTCCCTCCTCTGATTTCTCAACCAAACAAAAACAGAATATAATCAATCAAACCCGACTCTCATCTTCTTCCTCCTCCATTTCCCGCCGCACTCCGCCTCCCTCCGTGCCGCCTCGTCTCCCTCCGTTCGTCTCCCCAACGAGCTCCGCCGCTCGCCATCCTCAAGCTCCGACTTCTCCATCGTCGAAGCCCATCATCCCGAAGCTCCACCCTGTTTCCCTCCTCGTCGAAGTTCTGCCTCCGCTTGAAGCACCACAGCTGAACTCCACGCTCGACTTCACTTCCGAACACCAACCGCAACCTCCTCCTTGCCGCAGTCGCAACTCCGTCGCCGCCTGAACTGCTCCCCCTCTGCCTCCGCCTCCAGTCGCATCGCCACAGCGACGCTGCGTCGCCGTTCGCTCCGACTCCGAGCGCCTCCTGCTCGAGTCCAGTCGTACGACCTCCGCTCCGCTGCTCCTCTCGACAACTCAGCCGCCCCTCTCTCCGATCGTCGCCATCCATCGACTTCCTCCCCCCTGCGAAGACCACCGCTCGAAGCCACCCAGTCGTCATCGTCCTCCATCTTCTCAACCGTGACTCAGCTTCGTCGAAAGCAGAGGAGCCATTCCCGAAGTACCCTTAGTTGCCGCCGCCTACCTCGCGTTGTCCTCACCAGTGCTACCGCCTGAGCTCATCGCCATGTCGCCGATCTCGCCGTCGCGACCTCCAGACGCGCACCGCCGTCGCATGTGGTCGCCGTCCTGCCAATCTCTCCTGCGCTCTCTCTCTCTCTCTCTCACAGTCGATTTGAAGAAGAAGGAGAGCAGAGTAGAGGCTCTGTTTTCGAAAAGAGGGAAAAGAGGGGGTATGAGTATTCTGAAAAGTGTTTTGAAAAAACACTTAAAACAAATGCCAACTCAGAATATTATTTCCTAAAAAAAAATACTAAAACAAACAAACCCTGAGTAATTGTTGAGATTCATGTGATAGACGTGCTTGCATATGTTAATTACCCTATTTCATGATGTTTGGACACTTGGTAGACTCAATTTCATGTTTGGTTGCGTTTGGATCAAGTCTCGTTGAATCTATGTTGAATTTTGTTTTGAGGAAATTCTGTAGTTTACCGATATTCTGTCATGATCTGTAATTTAGGTCATACTAAGTTCAGAATCTTAATTTTAGTATAAAACATGAGTTTTAGAGTAATTCATCTTTTTTCCAACCCCTCTGACCTTGCTCAATTTCGTTTTCGTATGTGTGAGATATGATTGTTTTACTAAAGAGGTGTAGATCATTTCCAGATTTCGTTTCTCGATGATTTTGATAACTAAATTATTTTGATACTTGTGCTACATATATTGTTTTGATCCAAAACTTTGGTCAGTATTTCTTTATCTAGTTAGGAATTACCCAGAATTTTGGTGGATTTTATTGATGAGTTTTATATACCGTTTTATACTTGTTTATAAAGACTATACTTGCTATATTTTATTTGCTATTCTGTAAAGACTCATATTTTCACCCTGATTCCGTTTACTGTATGAAAAATATTTGTGAAATATGAAGATTATCATATTTTGTATATTTTCATCTCCCTTTGGCGGATTTGGATTTCGTTTCACGGTTTACGAGATATTACAATTTTTGTACAGCTGTGTTGGGAATTCCAGATTTGCCAAACTATCATTCTTGATGTTTTCTAATTTTTTGATGACTGATCTAATTTTTCTGGAAAATTATGAAACTTTATATTTTGATACTAGACAGTTAGGGGAATAGCCCAGATTTTTCATGGATTTATTTAATGAGTTTTCATGCTGTTTTCCTGCTCTTGAGTTTGATTTTCTGATTTCTGGCTGAACGTATTTTCTGGATTCAATTCAGTTTTGAGACTTGATTTGGTGAAACACTATGTGACTTGTTTATATTCTCTGAATTCGGTTGGGAGTCTATTTTCTAGATGTTTCGACGGATTCATATTTGCATTTTTGTAACACCGGAAATTTCTGTTTTGCTACAGTATGGTCTTGCTGTCCTGAACTTGAGATTTGGTTATTTTATTCTTTTATGAGTTATTTTGCACTTGTACGTGTTTATCTTGAAAATTGAACTTGTTACTTGATCATACCATGATATACTTGTTCGTGACACATGCATGCTTGTTTGACATTAATAATAAAATTAACCAAGCCGGGGTTTAAAGGGACAGATTTAATTGTGGATAATTCAGAAACGTGTACTCGGAAAAGAATCTATCGATTCTATATGATACTTGGCTTGATACTTGAGATTTGGCTTAATACTTGGTTACTTGAGGCTTGATATTTTACTTGAGGCTTGATATTTCACCACTTGAGGCTTGAATATTTCCCTTGGCTTGATACTTGATACTTGATTTCTTGAGGCTTGTCTCTGAGTACACTTCCCTATATGATCCACTATGAAATTTAAAACGAAATTGCATTGACTGTAACAACCATGTGATAAAAGGATGACACATGAATTGTTACCTAGATCGTAATAACTACAAGACTTAATACATGACACTTGAACATGATACACGCTTACTCAATACTTAATTACTTGATACATAAGACTTGATGCTTGAACATGATACTTGACACTTGTACTTGACTACTTGACACTTGTTACTTGTTACTTGATTTTGTGATACTTGATTCGTGATACTTATTACTTGTTTACATGATATTTGTTCACTTGACATTTGATACATGCTACTTGTACATGTTCACCTTTCCATGCTAGTTGTTTTATTTTGTTATCATGCATATTCCATGTTATTAGTTAGTTTTTCCCATGTACTTGTTTCCTGCATTACAAGTGGCCCGTAACTTGCAATTGACGGGTACTTGTTTTCTCTTTTCCTCTTCCCTGCAATTGTTTAATTACAGATTTTGAAGAACAAGTTCTAGATGGTATTGGTGACATGAAGTATTAGTACTGGATATGGTTATTATTATTTTTGTAATTGCTTGAACAATATTGTATTTTGATACATAGATTCATTTTGTATTTGGGCAATGTGACCCAGGATTTTGTTGACTTATTCAGATCATGACTATTTGAGATTAATGTATTTGGTTTCAAGTCTTCTTGTTGGTATTTTGGTTCATATGTGCATGATTGGTTGATATTTTTGCTTCCGACTCTGATTATTTCGTGAGATGTTGTAAGGATTCTTGAACATCTTATGGATGTTGAAAATCATTTGCTGGACTTTTATCGCGTATTCGTATTCAGTATTCTCTTTTGAGAAGCGGGGCGTGATAGGGTTTTAAGTGGTATCAGAGCATCAGGTTTGGCTAATGTATTAGTTGCCTAATATATTAAACAAGCTTGGCTCGAACTTGAATCGGCTCAACATTTCACCTACTATGCATGCTTAAATGAACTATTATCAACATTGATCTCGATGCTAACTGTTTTTGGTTTTGTGCAGACTATGGCTCGTAGAGGTTCTTCTTGTGTTTCGGGTGATCTGCCTGAGCTTGAGGCTGTCACCGTTGTGCTTGAGCGCTTGATCAATATGTAGCAGAACCATAGCAATTTGGTGATGGCTGCTTCGGAAGCCGCTCGAGTTCCTCCGCCCATTGCACCTGTGCAGGCACCTCTTCCTCCCCATTCGGGAACAGTCACAGACTTTATGAGGCTGCCTTTGGAGGCTGAACAGTGGTTGATTCGGACACAGCAACTGCTTTTGGCAGCTAAGGTTGCAGATGTTCATCGTGTGGATGTAGTGACCATCAAGCTGGTGGACTTGGCTCATATCTAGTGGAGATCCGAGTCCGAAAGGCTCAAAAGACCGATCACTTGGGCCACTTTCACTAGGAGCTTCTTAGAGAAGTTCTTCCCTAGCAGCACTAGTGTGAAGATGGAGCAACAATTCTTGGCCCTAAAACAGGTTGGTCGTTATTTCTAGTAATGGAATTCCGTTACATATTGTTTATGCAATGTTGTAACATGAGACTTTCTTGAAACAGGGTTCTCGGTCCATGGACGAGTACGTAGCTAAATTTACTAGACTTAGCCGCTTCACAGCCATACTTGTGGTGAACGAAGAGGATAGGGATCGTAGATTTACTTTGGAGCTTGAGCGTGAGATTAGGGTGCAGCTTGTCTCCCTTTGCTTGCGCACTTATGCAGAAGCTCTTGAGGCAGCTCGTGCTCAGGAGCAGGCTCATGGTGGATTGACTCCGTCTCAGCGAACTATTTTGCACTCAGTCGCTAGGCCTTCTGGTGGGCCTGTTCTGAGGCCTGTCCCAGCCCATCCGGTCAGGGTAGCTCCTTACTCTTCTGCGGTTCCTCAGCGGACCAATTTTTGCGACTTTTGCCATCTTGCTGAGCATGAGAGCAAGGACTGCAAGCGTGCCAATCGCCACTGCTTTGGTTGTGGTGCTTCTGATCGTATGGCACAGGATTGCCTGTGACATCAGCAGTTGGCTCTTCTAGCCAGGGGTCCCTTTCAGCAGGTTGGCCCAGCTCGTGGTCCAGTTAGGCCACCCCTTCCTCCGCAATGCCAGATCGTCAGTCAGAGGACCGCTACTCCTAGGAGAGGTCAGGATTTCAACCTGACTGCTTCTTATGCCGTGTCAGCTGAGGGTGTGGTTGCAGGTATATTTTGTTTATTGTTTTATTGTTTTATTGTTTTGTTGTTTCTTTTTCGTTTCTTCATTTTCTTTTGCTTTATTTCTCTCTGTTTGTCGTTCTGCATTTTGTTTTCCTCACCCCTGTTCAACTATTCTTTTCCTTGTCTCTTTTGATTCTGTTTTAGGTGTTGTCCATGTGTGCTCTTTCCCTGCTCATGTTCTTTTTGGTTCCGAGGCAACCCATTCTTTTCTCTCCTCTCGATTTGTTGCTCGCCATCAATTGGAGTGCAGCAACATATCAGAGGCTTGAAACATTGTGAAAGGTGGTGGAGTTGTCATTTGTTCCTGGGAGTGCCGGCAGTGTTCCGTAATTATTGGTAGCGCAGAGTTCATGGCCAATCTGATTGTAATTGGGAATATGGGGTTCGACGTTATTCTGGGTATGGATTGGTTGGGTGAAACCCATAACATCATTGATTGCCGTGCCAAGAAAGTTGTATTCCGGATTTCAGATCGCGCAGAGTTTGAGTTCCATGCTGGGGAGTCATCCCTTGGCCGAGCTGTAGTTGATCAGGAGGTTTGTGCGATGGAGTTGCATTCAGGCTGTGAGGCTGCACCTTTAGTGGTTCGGGATTTCGCAGATGGTTTTCTGGAGGAGTTGCCTGGCTTACCCCCTGATAGGGATATGGAGTTCGGTATTGAAGTTTAGCCGGGCACGGTGCCTATATCGAAGAGTCCCTACAGGATGGCAACGGTTAAGTTTGCTGAGCTTAAGGTACAGATTCAGGTGTTGCTAGATTTGGGTTTTATGAGACCCAGTGTTTTGCCTTGGGGTGCCCCAGTCCTTTTTGTCAACAAGAAGGATGGTAGTCGTCGACTGTGTGTGGATTATCAGGAACTAAACAGTGTTACAATGAAGTATCGATATCCATTGCCCAGGATCGATGATTTGTTTGACCAGTTGAGTGGTGCTACTATTTTCTCGAAGTTGGATCTTCGTTCTGGGTATCACCAAGTCAAAGCGGAGGTGATTGATGTGCAGAAGACTGCTTTCAGGACCAGATATGGCCACTATGAGTATCTTGTGATGCCGTTCGGAGTCACGAACGCGGCTGCTGTATTCATGAGTCTTATGAACCAGGTATTTTCTCAGTTCTTGGATAGATTTGTGGTGATCTTCATTGATGATATTTTGGTGTATTCTCAGAATCGGAAAGAACATGCTGAGCATTTTAAGGTGGTTCTGCAGACTTTGAGAGAGAATCAGCTCTATGGGAAACTTAGCAAGTGCGAGTTTGGCTCGAAAGGGTTTCATTCTTGGTGCACATTATCTCAGGTGATGGTATTTCTGTAGATCCTGCCAAGGTTGAGGCTGTGAAGGATTGACCTGTTCCCAAGTCAGTTTCTGAAGTCAGGAGTTTCCTTGGTTTGGCTGGCTATTATTAGAAATTCGACCAAGATTTTTCGAAGATAGCAGGACCGTTGACTAAGTTGACTGGGAAGGATCAGAAGTTCTATTGGTCTGATGAGTATGGTGTGGCTTTTGCTGAGTTGAAGAATAGATTGACATCAGTGCCTGTGTTGACTATTCCCGATGGTTCAGACAGATTTGTAATTCACTGTGACGCTTCTGGTAAGGGTCTTGGAGCAGTTTTGTTGCAGAAGGGCTGAGTCATTGCGTATGCATCGAGGCAGTTGAGGCCGCATGAGAAGAACTATCCAACTCATGACTTGGAGTTAGCGATAGTGATTTATGCTTTGAACCTGTGGAGACATTATTTACTTGGAGATCTTTACAGACCACAAAAGTCTCAATTATGTCTTCACCCAGAAGGAGTTAAACATGAGGCAAAGGCATTGGTTGGAGCTTATGGCCGATTATGACATCAGTTTGCAATACCATCTTGGTAAAGTAAACTTGGTGCTAGATGCTTTGAGCAGGGGACCGGCAATTTTGTTCTTGACTCAGCAGAGGAAGCTGATTGAGCAGTTGAGGAGGTTGGAGTTGGAGGTTTTATTGTCGAGTTCTGGTCGGAGTTGTTTGGCGCTCCAGTTGCAGTCATCTCTTGTTGATCAGATTAAAGAGGCACAGGTTGGTGATGCACAGTTGTAGGGTTTTCGAGTTGAGGTTGAGTCTGGGTCCAGGATGGATATGGCTATTCATGCTGATGGATCGCTTCGTTTTGGTTCCTGTTTATGTGTCCCGAAAGGTGGAGTTCGTCAGAGGTTGCTTGAGGAATCCCACCAGTCATCCTATTCTATCCATCCCGGTGGTACTAAGATGTATCGAGACTGTGGCTCGATTTTTTTCTTAGTGCTTGGTCTGCTAGCAAATTAAGGCAGAGCATCAGAGAACCGCTGGACTTCTTCAACCGCTTCCTATTCTAGAGTGGAAGTGGGAATATATCACCATGGACTTTGTGACCGCTTTGCTGAGGAGTCCTAAGGGTCATAATGCCATTTGGGTGATCGTCGACCGTTTGACGAAGAGTGCTCACTTTATTCCTTTTCGTGTCGGGCAGTCTACTGCGAGCCTAGCTGAGAGGTATATGCAAGAGATTATTAGACTTCATGGGATTCCAGTCAGTATTGTATCCGACAGGGATACGAGATTCAGGTCTCAGTTCTGGAAGAGAATTCAGGCTAGTTTGGGGAGTAAGTTGAAGTACAGTACAGCTTTCCATCCCCAGACTGATGGACAGTCAGAGCGGACTATTTAGATTCATGAGGACATGTTGAGATCCTATATGCTTCAGTTTGGTGGATCTTAGGAGGACCATTTGCATCTCGTAGAGTTCTCGTACAATAACAGTTTTCAAGCCAGTATTAAAGCTCGTTCAAGGCACTCTATAGGCAGAAGTGAAGATCACCAGTGTGCTGGATGACATAGGTGAGAGGAAGTTGTTGAGTCCGAAGTTGATCACCAAGACAGTTGATGTTGTGGTTCAGATTAGGAAGCATTTGTAGGCAGCTTAGGATCGGCAGAGGGGATGGGCTGATGTCCATCGGTGGGCTTTGGAGTCTGGTGTTGGTGACCATGTTTTCCTAAAGGTATCGCCGTGGCACGGTTTCATTCGGTTCAGTGATGGGGGCAAGCTTAGCCCTAGGTTTATTGGACCGTTTGAGATTTTGGAACGAGTAAGCAAGGTGGCCTATCGTCTTGCATTGCTGCCAGCGTTATCAGGAGTGAACAATAATTTCCATGTCTCACAACCCAGGAGATATATCTGAGATGAGAGCCACGTGATCGACTACTCTGAGTTGACCGTGCGGCCGGATTTGAATTGTGAGATTCCGCCAGTGGCTATTATGGATCGGCGGGAGAAAGTGCTGAAGAACAAGGTCATCAAGTTGGTTCGTGTTGCTTGGAATCCTCACTAGCCAAGTGAGTCAACTTGAGAGCTGAGGAGGAGATTCAGTAGAAGTTTCCTCATCTATTTGAGTAGTGGTTGTTTTGTTTTTTTTTTCTGTATTTTTTTCTTTTCTTTCGGGGTTACTCTATGTACCTTCTTTTTGAATTCCAATGATGAAATTCTTCTTGTTAGGTGGGTAGGATTGTAACTCCCATTTTTCGTTTTTCGTATTTTTGATGTATTGTTCTCCTTCTTGGTTATTGTACTCTCTTGTATTTTTCTAAATTGTATATTGGAGTGGTTTTCAATATATATTCGTTTATTTCATTTTGAGCTCTTTTTGTTTGATTTTTGTCTCTTTGTTTCGTTCTTCATCGGTTTTTATTCTTTTCTTTTATTTGGTTCTTGCCCTCTTTATTTTTGTTCTTGGGTGCTTGTGGTGGTGATTGGTTGCTCATCCATTCCCAATCCTATTGTTTGATCCCTAATTGAATTACCAAAGCCAAATTAAATCCACAATCCAATTTGATATCCTATACAATTTGAATCCCTTGAGACTAATCCTATTGCTACTCCTAAATTACCCAATAACCCATCTGATGCTAACTAAACCCTAATTCCCACATACATATATATTAAACTTTCTCTCTCTCCCTCACCTAAACCCTAACCCTAACTCCATACACCCTTGGCCTCCCTCCTTGTTCCCTTGCACTGCACAGCCAACCCCGAACACCCCAGCCCCCAATTCCGACGCCTCAATCCCTTGGCTGCTCCCCTTTCGGCCGACCAACACCCCAGGCCGTAAACCCCTAGGCGCCACCCGATCACCATCAATCCATCCATCCACCCATCCCTCGTCTCGCACTCCCTTGCTCTTCGTCCACCATCGACCAAGCCAACGATGCCAGGCCGACCCTGCCATCTCTCTCTCTTGATCTCTCTCTTGTGGAGTTTTGTTCGGGTGGAGTTTTTGCACGAGTTTGCTTGGATTCATTCGTTCGTAGATTTTCGTTCGTGAGTTTTGTTCGTTGCCAGGATCTGTTCCTGTTATTCTTGGTGTTCGTTCATCGTCTTCGGTTAAGGCAAGTAACTTGTACTTAAATTCCCTTTTATGATACAAGTCATAAATACCGCTGGTAGTGTAGTTAGGTTCTAGAGACAATTCGTGTGCGAAACCCCTTATTGATATTGTCTCTATAGTGCTATTTGACCATAGTTGACTCACAACACAAAATGGACATGAAACAACTTAGGTTTTGCTCGTTCTTGATTTGATCATGTATGTGAAATTTTTTGTGAGAATTTGAGTAATTATTGAGATACATGTGATAGACTTGCTTGGATATGTTAATTACCCTATTTCATGATGTTTGGACACTTGGTAGACTCTATTTCATGTTTGGTTACGTTTGGATCAAGTCTCGTGGGATCTATGTTGATTTTTGTTTTGAGGAAATTCTGTAGTTTGCCGATATTCTGTCTTGATCAGTAATTTAGGCTATACTAAGTTCAGAATCTTAATTTCAGTATAAAACATGAGTTTTAGAGGAATTCGTCTTCTTTCCAACCCCTCTAACCTTGCTCAATTTAGTTTTCGTATGTGTGAGATATGATTGTTTTACTACAGAGGTGCAGATCATTTCCAGATTTCGTTTCTCGATGATTTTGATGACTAAATTATTTTTACACTTTTGATACATATATTATTTTGATTCAAAACTTTGGTCAGTATTTCTTTATCTAGTTAGGGGTTACCCAGAATTTAGGTGGATTTTATTGATGAGTTTTACATGCCGTTTCATGCTTGTTTATAAAGACTGTACTTGCTGTATTTTACTCGCTGTTCAGTAAAGACTCGTATTTTCATCCTGATTCCTTTTACTGTATGAAAAATATTTGTGAAATATGAAGATTAGCATATTTTGTCTATTTTCATTTCCCTTTGGCAAGTTTGGATTTCGTTTCACGGTTTGTGAGATATTACAATTTTCGTATAGCTGTGTTGGGAATTCTAGATTTGCCAAACTATCGTTCTTGATGTTTTCTGATTTTCTGATGACTGATCTAATTTTACCGGAAAATTATGAAACTTTATATTTTGATACTAGACAGATAGGGGAATACCTCAGATTTTTCGTGGATTTATTTATTGAGTTTTCATGCTGTTTTTCTGTTCTTGAATTCAATTTTTTGATTTCTGGCTGAACATATTTTCTGGATTCAATTCGGTTTTGAGACTTGATTTTGCGAAACACTATGTGACTTGTTTATATTCACTAGATTTGGATTCATATTTGCATTTTTGTAACACCGGGAATTTCTGTTTTGCTACAGTATGGTCTTGCTGTCCTGAACTTGAGATTTGGTTATTTTATTCTTTTGTGAGTTATCTTGCACTTGTACGTGTTTATCGTGCAACTTGAACTTGTTACTTGATAATACCAAGATAAACTTACTTCATGACACATGCATGCTTGTTTGACATTAATTATAAAATTAACCAAGCTGGGGTTTAAAGGGACAGATCTAATAGTGGATAATTCAGAAATGTGTACTCGGAAGAGAATCTATTGATTCTATGTGATACTTGGCTTGATACTTGAGATTTGGCTTGATACTTGGTTATTTGAGGCTTGATATTTCACTTGAGGCTTGATATTGAACTACTTGAGGCTTGAATATTTCACTTGGCTTGATACTTGATACTTGATTTCTTGAGACTTGTCCCTGAGTACACTGCCATATATGGTCCACTATGAAATCTAAATGAAATTACATTGACTGTAACAACCATGTGATAAAAGGATGGCACATGAAGTGTTACCCAGATAGTAATAACTACAAGACTTAATACGTGATACTTGAACATGATACATGCTTACTCGATACTTGATTACATGATACATGAGACTTGATGCTTGAACATGATACTTGACACTTGTACTTGACTACTTGACACTTGTTACTTGTTACTTGATTTCTTGATACTTGATTCGTGATACTTATTACTTGTTTATATGATACTTGTTCACTTGACATTTGATACATGCTACTTGTACTTGTTCACCTTACCATGCTAGTTGTTTTATTTTGTTATCATGCATATTCCATGTTATTAGTTAGTTTTTTCCATGTACTTGTATCCTGCATTACAAGCGGTCCGTAACTTGCAATTGACGGGTACTTATTTTCTCTTTTCCTCTTTCCTGCAATTGTTTAATTACAGATTTTGGAGAACAAGTTCCAGATGGTATTGGTGACATGAAGTATTAGTGCTAGATCTTGTTATTATTATTTTTGTAATTGCTTGAACAATATTGTATTTTGATACTTTGATTTATTTTGTATTTGGGCAATATGACCCAGGATTTTGTTGGCTTATTCAGATCATGACTATTTGAGATTAATGTATTTGGTTTCAAGTATTCTTGTCGGTATTTTGGTTCATATGTGCATGATTGGTTGATATTTTTGCTTCTGAATCTGATTATTTCGTGAGATGTTGTAAAGATTCTTGAACAGCTTATGGATGATGAAAATCATTCGCTGGGTTTTTGTCGCGTATCTGTATTCCGTATTCTTTTTGGGAAGCGGGGCCTGACAATCATAAATTTGTCTTTAATCCAATATCACTACAAAAATTTACATGTACAAAACTATGAGCCGTGTTACAATTTCTAAATTACAATTAATCTGCAACATCAAATGAAAGCATCACTACAAAGGTTTGCCAAAATGTTGAGCGACATAGTAGTCTTGCAAAGTGATCTACAAACCATCCTTTCGGCTGCTTGAGCGAGGAATGTTCCTCCTAAGGGAGACAATCCTTTTTGCGGGCTTTTTTCCGGACACCACCTCTCTTGGGCAGCTTAAACTCTTGGTAGGATGCTCCATTCCCGCGGACTGAGTCTCAAGACCATGACCCGATTCACGCGACTCTCCACAAGTAAGAACTAAATTAACAACATGGTTGCCCCACTCTGAGCAGTCGACCCTGCTCCACCAACCGTTGAACTTTTTCTAACACCAACAGTATGCGAAGTGCTAGCCATGCGTAGCCCACCAAGCTTCGCTTGGAGACGATATATCTCCAAATCCTTATCCAGAAGCAGCTCTCTAAGAAGAGCACACAACCCAACATTGTCCTTCTCACTTTGGGGAGCAAGGGCATATAGACGAGGCGGTCAACTCGCAGGAGGGTTAACACACAGGCTCTCTCAAATAACACTGACTTAAGAAGAACTATCTACAACCACTCGTCCTCTGACTGATATCATAAGCGATCAAGCACTAACTCCGTTATGCACAACCTCTTGTGAAGCTGCTCAGTCTCATCGCATCGGGACTTCTCCCTAGATCCCGCTGTCATCTACCAACGAGAAGGACCAAAAAATTATTTCAACATCAACAAGGCGAGGGAATACAATCCCAAAAGAGATAAATAACAAAATATCACAACCAAGAGTAACTCCAAGTACACTAGAATAATACACAAGTTTTGAGAAAACAAGAAAGCATTTTTCATCTACAAAATGGAAGATACAATGGTGCAGTGTACAGTCTGCAATATGGCGTCATACATGAATCAAAAACAAAAGCAACTAAAGACACAGAGGAAGAATCAAGTGTCCACCTGCCTCGGCAGAACCAAGGGCAAGGATCCCCCAGCCGCTTCCCTCCCCTTGCTCTTCTTCCCCGATCCACTCTTTACGCCGCTCGCAGGAGCACTGCCCCCTATCACCATCCTCCCTGACTCCATCCTCCCCAGAAGCTTCTACAAGATGGAGCATCACGTGGTACCCTTTCCGGTGAATCCGAGAACACGTTGAGCCATATGAAGGATATCCCTGGCATAAGACTTATCAATCACACTCTGCAGCTTGGTCTTGGCCTCAGTCTCCACCTTGACTACTGTAGCCTTCACCGCCAAGGCCTTCTTAGCCAGTGCCTTCTCTAGCTCCAACACAAGGTCAGCCACCCTCTCTCTGATGTCTCAAGCTTAAGACAACAATTCCCTCTTCTCCGATGCCTCCAAATTCAAGCGTAACTCCTCGCCCTTCATCTCCCGCTCGTTGCTAAGAATCGCGGCAGCCTGGGCGATCAGGGGAAGAGGCGTAACACTTGCTACTGCTAGGGAAAACCCCCTACCACAGCATCAGGCGATGCTCCCAAAGGCGTCTCAGTCAGAACGACGGCGGCCGGAGCAGATGGATCCTTGGAAGTAAGGGTATGGCTCTCTGTCCTCTTATGCTTCTTAGGCTCATCGGTTCTTTTGTTGCAGAGGGTCTCCCGATCAGAGATCAAATCTTTGAAGTCCATCCCTGCTTTCCCTACAAGATGAAACACAAAGAGATGAGAACTCACAATGAAAAGTAACGCAAGAACCAAAGTGTAACCCCTGTTTTTCATTTTGTGTATTTTTCGTTTTGGTGTATTTTCTCTCTTTGTGCTCCTCTTAAATTTCTTTTGGACTTTATATTGGATATTTATTTTTAGTATATTCATTCACTTGATTTTTGTCTCTTATTTGATCTCCTTGTTTCGATTGTCTCATTCGTTTTGTCTCTATTTTGATCGATCTATTATCTTTTTTTTTTGTTCTCTTTATTTTATGGATTCGTGCCTATTTTATCTGCTCATTCTTTTTTTCTGTGGCCGTCTCATTTCTTGATCACCTTATTTTATTTTTATTTTTTTTGAGGATTTTGATTAAATCCTATTCTTATTCCTATACTAATTCTAGCCCGAACCTACTCCTATTCAGAAACCTACCCAAACCACCTTTTAACCATGCACACTTAAACCCATACCATGTTGTTCACACCGAAGCCCAACTACCCCAGCATACCGGACCCAGTTGCTTTACTGTGCCACCTCCACCTTCCTCTAACCCTAATATACTTCAACCCCTACATATATATACATGCTTCCCTACCCATGCAGCCGCCCTATACCCCTCTCCCGTTCTCCCTCCCTCACCCTGTGCTCTACTCCTGATCGGCCTCGTCCCACCTAACTTCACCCCGACCACCTTGGGCACTCGCTTCACTTGCACCCGTGCCTCTCGCCGTCCATCTCCCATCCGCTCTGTCTCCCTGCTCTGTTTTCAGCGCGCCCAGCAACAGCAGTAGTGACGCCAGCCGAAGCCAGTGCCACCGCCGCTATTGTTCACCTTGCCGATTGCGGTAGCCACGGTCGTTGTCCGCTATGCCACTCCCGTTTTCTCTCTCTCTTGGGTTGTGTGTGCTCGGAGTTGCACGTGTGATCGTTGGTTTGTGGTCATTTGCTCGTGGTTCCCGTTGCTCGTAGGTTTTTGTTCGTGGGTTCGTTCGTCGGTATTCGTTGAGTTCGTGCCCGAGATCCGTTCTCGTTATTCTTGGTGTTCATTTTGTCTTCGATTAAGGCAAGTAACTTGTATTAAATTCCTTTGCATATACAAGTACTAAATACCGCTTGTAGTGTAGTTGGGTTCTAGAGACAACTCGTGTGTGATGTATGTTTGATGAGTAACGTCTCTATAGTGCTAATGACCAAAGTTGCCTCACGACACAAATTTTCCATGAAACAACTTAGGTTTTGATCGTTCTTGATGTAATCATATTTGTGAGACAATTATGAGAAATCGTGTGTTTGTTGGATTCATGTGATATACTTGTTGTGTACATGCTATATACCCTATATCATGATGTTTGGACACTTAGTAGACTCTATAACATGTTTGGTTGTGTTCGGAACGAGTTTCGTATGTTGTATGTTGATTTGTGGTTACGAGAACAATTTGTATTTTCTCGATGATCAGTTTTGATTGCTATTTTAGACCATATTAAGGTCAGTATCTTAAACATGATTTTTAGAGAAATCCATCTTCTTTCCAAACTCTCTAACCTTGATCGATTTTGTTTTCGTATGTGTGAGATATGATTGTTTTACTACAGAGGTGTATTTCATTTCCAGATTTCGTTTCTTGATGATTTCGATGACTAAACTATTTTTATACTGATGCTAAGAATATTATTTTGATCTGAAATTTTGGTCAGTATTTCTATACCTATTTAGGGATTACCCAGAATTTTGGTGGATTTTATTGTTGAGTTTTATATACCGTTTCATACTTGTTTATAAAGACTATACTTGCTGGATTTTGCTCGCTGTTCTGTAAAGATTTGTATTTTCACCCTAATTCCTTTTTCTGTATGAAAAATATTTATGAAATATGAAAGTTATCTTATTTTGTCTATTTTTATCTCCCTTTGTCAGATTTGGATTTCGTTTCACGGTATGTGAGATATTACCGTTTCCGTACAGCAATGTTGGGAATTCCAGATTTGCCCAACTTTTGTTTCTTGATGTTTTCTAATTTTGTTGACTAAACTAATCTTACTGAAAAATTATGAAACTTTATATTCTGATACTAGACATATTGGGGAATATCCCAGATTTTTCCTGGACTTAGTTGAAGTGTTCTGATGCTGTTCTCCTGACTTGAATTCGATTTTCTGATTCTTGGCTAAACGTATTTTCTGGATTCAAATCAGTTTTGAGTTATGTTTTTGTGAAATACTATATGACTTAATTATATTCGCTGGATTCGGTTGGGAGTCTATTTTCTCGACCTTTTGACGAATTCAGATTTGCATGTTTGTAACAACAGGAATCACTATTTTACTGCAGCATGGTCTTGCTGTCCTGAATTAGAAATTTGGCTATTTTATTCTTTAATGTGTTATCTTGCACCCGTACATGTTTATCTTGCAACTTGAACTTGTTAAATGATCATGTCATGTTATTCTTGATATGTTTTGTACACCTACATTCTTGTTTGAGTTTAATAATAATTAACCAAGCCGGGATTTAAGGAAAAGATCTAATAGTGGATAATTCAGAAATGTGTACTCGGAAGGGGATCCACTGATCCTACGTGATTACTTGATACATGATACTTGACACGTGATTACTTGCCACTTGCACACAAGACACGTTACTTGCCACTTGCACAACTTGACACGTGATTACATGATACATGATACATGATACTCGGAGCTTGGAGCTCGATACTTGATACTTGTCCCTGAGTACACTGCCCTCTATGGTCCACTATGAAATCTAAAGCGAAACTGTTTGTTGTAGCAACCATGTAGTAAAAACCGGGATGCATGAAGTGCTACCTAGATAGTAATAACTGCAAGACTTGATACATGACACTTGCTACTTGTACTTGACTACTTGACATTTGTTACCTATTACTTGATTTCGTGGTACTTGATTCGTGATACTTGATGCTTGTTCACATGATACTTGTTCACTTGACACTTGATACTTGCTACTTGTACTTGTTCACCTTACCATGCTAGTTGTTATACTTGATATCCTGTCTATTCCATGTTATTAGTTAGTTTTTCTCATGTACTTGTAACCTGCATTACAAGCGGCCCGTAACTTGCATTAACGGGAGATTTTTTTCTCTTTTCCTCTTTCCTGCAATTGTTAAATTGCAGATTTTGGAGAACAGGTTCCAGATGGTATCGGTGATTTGAAGTACTAGTTGCTGGAGTTTTATTATTATTATTTCTTGTAGCTTGCTTTGAACAATTGTATCTTGTACTTGGATTTATTTGTATTTGGGCAATGTGACCCAAGATATTTGACTTATTCAGATCATGATTATTTGAGATTAATACATTTTGGTTTCAAGTATTCTTGTTGGTATTTTGGTTCATATGTGCATGTTGGTTGATACTTTTGCTTCTGACTCTGATTATTCTCGTAAAATGTTGTAAAGATTCTTGAACAGCTTATGGATGATGAAAATTATTCGCTGGGCTTAGTCATGTATCTATATTTCGTATTCTCTTTTGGGAAGCGGGGCGTAACACAAAGACATCAACTAAACAACAAAGTATGAAAGAAAATAAAAATGTTAAATCATACTAGGATCCACCCGGTTAAGACCATCCTCGAAGAGAACTTTGTCGGTGATATCTCACCATGTAAATATCTTCTGCGCGAGAAAAGTGTGACTAAAACTCTTCTCTGCCGCGGTCACCACCATTTTCGCCTTCAACGTCAATGGAACCATCCTTCTCGACATCATGGGAATCCCCCACGGTTTAGGATTATGAACTATGAAGAACTTTTCCCTCCAACACTTGATCGAGTCAGGAACCTCGATCACCCCTTGATTACTGCGAGCGCGAAGGTATCGCCACTCCTCAATCTTATTCAACTGAGCGATCTTGAAGTGTCACCTAAAAATGGCTAGACCTGGCTCAGCTCCGAGCCTATGACACTATAGGATGAATGCCACTACATGCCTCAACACGTTCAGCATAAACTACATCGGACACGACCAATACCAATTGAGCACCTATCTGATAAAGGGGTGATGAGGCAAACAAAGTTGCGCATAGAAAGCATTGCAAGGGAAGAAACAGTGCTCGTTGAACTTTGCATAACATGCCCTAACTTTGACACCCAACAAGAGTAACCCATACTTAGAAGGGATCCCAAAGGCCACCCTAATCATGGCAAGCTCTTCTCCTATGAGAATAGTGATGGCAAAATATGCCTCAGGGGTGTGAATTGGGTCTGGCTCGGGATACTTCATGTCATTCTTAAGGAAATTTTGATCTACTTCGGGGTATTCCCTAATCAGCTCGGGAACTAGAAACAACGATATCTTACGTGCACTCCCCCTGTCTCTCTCGGGCTCAACGACCGTTCCCACTATAGTAGAACAATCAGCCACGCCCTTCCCCTTCTCCTCTCTAGTAAAATGGTTATATTCTACACCACCGACTACCTCTGAACAGACCACAACAGAATAAGAATCACTTGATGAAATGCTAAACAAAACTGACAACAATCGCAAATGAGTTACTTAATCAAGTTCATAAGAACTCCAATGATACAACGACCACTAGCACCACCATCAAAACGTCCAGCAAGCCACCAGCATCGCCCGATAAACCACTGCAAGAGCTAGAGAGAGAAGCTTTCAAAAAATTTGTAGATAGAGAAAGTGGAAGAAGTAAATGAGCAAATGAAAGGTGGGGTTTGGTCTTATTTATAGGGCCACAAAGATCAAGTTGCCACATGGCAACATCTGAGACATCCACATGATCAAACGGTTGAAGCACTCAGCACCCAAATAAACAAGAACACTAGCCCAACAAAGAAACGCTTAGTCGACGAAAGGGCTGTTCAACAAGCTAGACTACTCAACAAACACTTGGTGGGAGAAAACTCAAGGAATCTCCAAACTGAATTTGATGATCACCAACTTGTTCGAAACCCGAAATCAACTATGGTACAACTCAACTGGGCAGGCCGCTCAACAAACACTTGTCAGGAAAAAATGCAAGACCTTCAAATCAGGCTCAGCAAAACCCGCCACATGCTGAATCCAACCCAAACTTCAGCTCGACTAGAAATCATCGGGTCTAATTAGAGATCAAGACTATGTCGATTCTCCAAATTGGCTAAAACCCTAGGACATCGAAGCTTCAACACATGACCAAACTTCAACCCCGCAAAGCTTCAACACTTGGCCAAACTTCAACTCATTAAAAGCTTGAATGCTTGGACCAAAACTCGAACTCAAGACTTGGTCGAAATCCAATCTCAAACAAGATCTCCTAAGATGAAGAGGCCTAAGCTGACCCAAAAACTTCGAACAAGCAACCCAATTCTGAAATCCACCAACATCAGAGGTGAGCTAAACCCTAGCTCCATAAAGCCCAACTTCAAACTTCGCCAAACTCAAACTCCACCAACTTTGAACTCAGCCATAATCAAACCTAAACTCCAACTTGAGCTCCACAATATACTTTGGAGATGAACAAGAAAGGATAGGTTAATAGGGAGTTGGTCAACGCTCGGGGAAGTCGACAAAATAGCTTGGTCACCATGGTCGATGGGACCCTCTAGCAAGACAGCAAGAACGGCGAGCTCCTAAGTCGACCGAAAACTTTGGTTGATGAGACTCTTTAGCTTGGTCGCCAAACCCTAGCTCGCTAAGACCGAATGCAAAAAACCTAGCTCGACAAAAATGGTCGACGAATCAATTGGCTCACTGAAAGGCTTGGTCGACCAGGTGACTACTCGATGAAGAAGGAGGAGGAGGTCGACGAAGGAGACGACGCAACGATGAAGACGACTCCAAAACAATGGTCAACAAGCTCCAAAGTCCACAATGAACAGGAATTTGTCACCCAAAATGGTCGGGCGACCTAGGCCAAGCTCGTGATGCCCCCACAACTCTCATTTCATCCCAAATTGCGAGTGAGAGGGTTTGTATGATGAGGGTCAAACTGAAACACCAAAAAAACACCAAACCCGCTCCATTTGGTCGCCTAAAATGGTCAGGCAACCAAGCAGCTTCATTGCATAGTCATCGACCATTGGATTGCTCAGAAGCGCGGACGAGCGCAAGATCAGCTCACCTGATCGTGCCACATCACCACTTTGCTTCTGCTCTCCCTCACTTCACTTCCCAGCCGCTCGTTCACCCCAATGAACGAGCTAGCACGAGACCGACGCTTATGAGTTTGCCACATCATCTCTACTCCCCGCTCGCTTCACAGCCGCTCATTCCACATAGTGCGTGAGCCTCGTCAGGATGGACACACGTGATCGCGCCACATTTCCTCTTAATCACAGCATCCCCGCTCCACATCATAATCGTTGAACTCACTCTGCAGGAAAGCCCAAGCCTGATCAATGCACCAAAATGCTCCAAAAATTGTGCTAGGTTCGATAATCAATAAAACAATCCCCAAAAATCAATTAAAATTCAGAAATTTAATTAAAACCCCAGAATAATAATTATTAAATTCAGAAAATTAATTAAAATTTTGAAAGATAATTAAAAGTTGGGATAATTAATTAAAAAAACTGAAAAAGCAATTATTATTTCGGGAAATTATGAAAAGTTCGAAAAAATCAAGAGAAATTTTTGAAAATTTCAAAAACAAAGCTGGAAAAATTCACTGCATCCATACTCCAAACAAGTTTAAGGAAACTTCAATTGTCCCTAAAAGCCAAGATAGTACCCTAGAACTCTGAAACAAGGCAAACTACTTTCTGAAAGCCAAGAAAATCATCTTCCGGGAGTGGGGGGCTCATGATAATGGTAAAAGTCACAGCACGAATCTTAAAGCTTCTACAAATAGATTAGGCTCATTAACAAAATATGGGCCGCTTTCAAACACATTAATAGCGACTAGGCCCACCAAGAGACACCCAGTCCATGAGGGTTGTAAGTCAAATCTCTTGTCCCCACCAAAAGAGTAACTGACTCTATCTTTTTAGGGGGAGAATCTATAGAAAATAACTGATTTATTTCAATCTCCTAACTATTTCTCAAGCCTATAAATACCCTCTCCCTCCCTCTGTCAGATGGTAATTGAAAATTCTCTCTCTGGTTCTGACTTAAGTGACAGAGGGTCAGTGCCGGGGCCAACCCCGGTGTTTTAGGATTTTTGCAAGTCCATCGGCCGGGTCAATAACCGTCAGAATCAGATCAAGGTTCTCTTTCAATGATTCAGATCAAATCACAGGAGCTTTAATCACTTTTTACGACGATGCCAAATGTTAGATCTTTAGTAGTTTCCTTCAAAATATAAACTCAAAATATGTTTGCTCCTACACCAAAATAAGCAACAATTCCTGCTAAGTACTTATTTTTTAATAGGTGGCTGTTGTAAACATCTACAAGTTTGGTCAATTTTGCTGACTCGGAATCCACTACCTCTGGGTAAGTAACCATACAGAGCATTTCATTGAACAAGAGTTCGTACATAATTTTTTCGGTTGTTGGGTTGAGTTGATTGGCCTCCACTTCAAGCCAAACTATAGTGGGTTGGGTTGTTTCCGGAGAGGAGGTCTAGTCTGGTGATATGAATAAAATTAGAGCCGCACTATCCCAACACGCATCATAAAGCATCTAGAGGGTGGAACGGTAATTTCATAGCCACTTTATGCCCACTAGACGAATATGGGCTGCCCTAGGCCCATAAACTCAATCAAGCCAGCAATTCAAGGTAATTTATATCCTAACAAGAAGGATTCCAGCTAATTAAATGTTGTTTGATTAAATTGTGTATCTTAAGCAGGGATAGTAACTAATTTTATCCTAGCACCATGGGATTCTGGAGTTTAATCACAAAAAGATACTCTTTCAAGTCTATCTTGTGGAACTAACTCATACGGTATAATTACCATCCACCTCCATCAACGTTAGGTAGTCAATCTTTTGCAACCAAAACTCATTTCTTTTTCTGAGTTACTAACTTGAGCGTCAGAGGGTTTTTCACCGGGGCCAATCTCAGTGTTAAGATTTTGTGCAGGTTCGCCGGCGACATCTCAGACATCCAATCCATATTCATATGCTCTCAACTGTTCATATTCAGATCAAGCAATCACATTTCGAATCTAATCGATGGTCCAGATTATAAGTTCCCTCCTAAAAAGTTACCCATCATCTAATTGCTCGAACATCAGAAAAAAGAAGAAACAGATTGGTACCGTATGTGAGAAGCTGCAGATCAGCCTCTCCAATTATATATCTCCGACAAGAAAACCACCCTTTCCAGCCAAGACCCCGAAAGGAAAGAAGGCGAAGGCAATAAGGCATCAAACCAATGCTCATCTTACTCCTCCTCCTTCGGGGCAGCCTCCACACCCATCGTCGTAGGCCCCCCCGTCCACATTTGCAGTCTCCCCTCAGCAAGGTTGCGTTGGTGGGATCCCAAAAGCGCCACTCAGAACGTCGCTCTAAACCTCACCCTAGGCCTCACTCGATTGAAGACAAGATCTCAGTCCACACAACCTCCTCTTCCATGGTGCATGCTGTGGTACCCACAATACAACCAGACTTCAGCAATGTTATCAACTCCCGACATCAAGGGTAAAACCTCTGCATGCACTTAGATGAAATGCATGCTGGAGATGAAGTACCGCACTTAGAGCACCAAGCGAGCAAAAGAAGCCCTTCTTCTAGATGTCGGAAATCCCGTCGAACGCCCTATCCAAAAGAACGAGCCTGGCTCCAGTCAAGTGGTGAGCTCCCAAAAACAACAGAGAATAGGAGGCATCCATCACCCTGGCTGAATTGTGCGACTTCAAAGGCCAAGTTCTCTAAGTCCTCCAAGTTGTCTCTATCAGGGACCAAAAATAGGCGAACACTATCTTAGGAAAGTGCATTGAGAAGAATCTCGAGGGTCAACACGATTCGAGGGATGGGAAGAAGTGGTTTTTCATTGCCTCCAAGAGATGGAAGACTGACTAGCTCGAATTGGTCAAAGGGATGGACACCAAGGTAGGGGATAAGACCACATTCAGCCTCCCTTCTCCACAGCAATTCTTGAAGCACATTTTCCAGAAAACTTCAAGCCTCCCACATTCGAGTCATACAACAGTGAATTTGTCCTAGTAGATTACGTCAAGAGTTTCAAAACTCTCATGATGATACATTGTTCCTCTGATGCGGTCCTTTGCAGAACATTCCAAGTAACCCTAAAGGGATCAGTACATGAACGGTACTCCTATTTCTTTCCAGGGTTTATCTTCTCCATTCATCAGTTCGAGGAGCAGTTCCACACACACTTCGTCACCATTCGCATGACCAGAAGACAAGTTCTTCCCTTCTAGACTTGAAACAGAAGGAGGGGGAGTCCATCAAGGACTTCGTCGGACACCTCACGGCCTTTTCCTGGTTTGTTCCTACCCTTGACGAGGCGGTAGCAGCAACTATATTTGGACATAATCCCTCACTGGCCAAGAAGCCCCATGAGACTTCCTCGAGCTCTTATAGAGGTATGAGAAGTACATCCAGACCGAAGAGGTTGTACATTCCCGAGACTAAAGTGAGCCATCCTCCGGGAATAAATGAAGAAGTGAGTATGAGGGGGGGCATAAGATGTCCTAGAATTACAGGCCCGGTCAGCATCACCCTCCTTATGTCCCTCGCTTCGACAAGTTCACCCCTATAACCGCGAATATATCGACAGTATTCATGGAAATCGAATGAGATGGACTACTACCCCCCACCCAAAGATGTACCTAGCAAAACAGAAAAGAAGGGATCATAACTGATGGTGCCATTTCCACTAGGACCACGGCCATGACACAGAGGAATATTGAGATATAAAAGAATAGGTCGTAGCCCTAATTCGCTGCAGTTACCTCTCCAAGTGCACCCAGAAAGACAAACTCAAGCCACCCCCAGCTCGAGAAGCTAACAAACTCTTGGGGAAAGTGTAATACCCTGATTTTTCATTTATGAAAATTATTATTTTGTATTATTAATTTGTATGTAGTGTGCACATGCAATCTTGTGGTATAAATTTTTATAGTTATTTTCATTACATAAACAATTGAGTATACATATATATATATATATATATCCTTTCTATTGTTTTTATTAAAGCCTATTTTAAACAAGCATAAGTATTTCTTTATATTTTGAGCCCAATCTAATTTATTTTTAAATATAAACTATTTTGGCCCAATAAATAAAAGCCCAACAATTTATTTCTTTTAATTCTTACAACTTGTAGTGTAGACAACTTTATAGACCTTTTATAAAAAATTAAATGTACAACTTTTTAGAATAGGGGGCTTTAGAAACACGTGCATTGCACTAGCACGTGTTTGTGCTCCTAGTGAGGCCGGATAGGAATGGAAGGGAAAAAGAGAGAGTGGAGTTTGTGGGAGGTAGTTTTGTAGTCATGGTTAGTTACTACAACTTCCCATTTAATCCTAGCTCTTGTTTCTTAACTCCTAGATCAATCTTAGCCTTCTATTAGTCCAAAAATTTTTGTATAAATAACCCCCCCCCCCCCCCCCCCCCAGCCTAACTATCCTTACACTTCTCATTCATCAAATCTATAGTGAAAGAAAATAATCATTAGTAATAGATTATTGTATTGGTAGAGGGTGAGAATAAAAGATTGAGAGTTAAGTGTGCTTGCATTTTAAGGAGGCCGGCAACATCCAAGGAGGCTCTGGTGCACTACAAGCGAGGAGGAGAAGCACTTTTGGGCAAGCTCAAACTAGGAGGAGAATGACTCTTTCATTCTAGGAGTTGTTTTGTGGGTTTTTTCTCCAAATTAAGTGGGTGATTTTCCCTACTTCTAATTCTAGTTACCATGCTAGGAATGATGACATAATTAGCATGAAAGAAACTAATAAGAGTACATTTGACTTGAAAAAGGAGCTTGTTAGATGATTTAATTAATGCTTGGTAAATTGTATATTAATTTGTTGTGAACCTTAATATTGTAGAAAAATTGCTTTGTAGTCATGGAAATGTTAAATTGGAACCATGATGATGTAGAGATTGATCATGAATTACTAGTAGATGAAATTATTGATTTATGCACTAAATGAACTATTGTGAAATACGAGTTTACTGTAAATTTTTAAGTAGATTGTAATCTGGAAAGTTGTGTTTCAAAAGAGAAGAAATATATTTTTGAGACTTGAAAAACCCTGCAGCACAGCCGACTGGCCATATGTAACAGTCGACCGTCCTGATCATTTGATTTCGAGTTTAAAAACCTCGCAGGACAGCCGACTAATCACATTCAACAGTCGACTGCCCTGACCTTCTTATTTTCGAAATTCTGCATTATTGCGGAACAGCCGACTGACCATATTCGACAGTCGACTTCCCCGAAGTTTCAAGTAAATCTGTTTGTTTTTGTGAGTTAATTCCTATGACTTGTGGCCTAGTATAAATGAGAATTTGCGACTGTTTTACAAGGAGGAATTTATTTTTAATTGTTAACTTTCTTTTATAAAGGAAATTGAAGGGATAGTTTAAGGGGTTTAAAATGAAATTTGGTAATGAGAAATTTGAAAGGTGTGAATTTGAGAAACCAATTGAAAATGTGAAATGTGGAATTGATATGGATTGAAATAGAATTATGTGAGCATATGAACTAGTGAATGTGACATGCTAGAAGAATTTCTTTTTTCAATTATTTATGCATTAGAATTTGATTATGATGAGTTATGAAAGATGCGAACACACGAATACTATGCTTTTGAAACATGAATTGTGATTAATCATGAAAAGGTCTTATGAGTATGACATTGTAATTTTGAGTTGAAATTGAAAATTGGGGTATAGCCAAGCCTTATACCGGCAATGAAAGAATTGTGAAATGATATTTTGGAAATGAGAAGACCAAGGTTGGGTCATGTGAAATTAAAAGAATAAGACCGGTATAGTGGGAGTGCTACATTCTAAGAGATTGATTTTATTCATGATTCAATTAAACTAAGGATTAGTACATGATGAAGATGTGATGAAAGTCAGAGAAAAACACAAGTTTGAGGGCCTCGAGTCTACGATGTGGGTGTGATTCAGAGTTTATCTTCACGATGCGTCATGACATGGCGTAGGCACTACTCTAAAATTATCGGGATCTTGGCAACGCTTGTGGGGTGTTTAGTGACTGTGAGAAGATCGTGTGCCATGACGAATGCTGAATTGTCCATAGGTTGTCTTCACGATGCGTCGTGACATGACGTGGGATTCCCCTCCGGGTTGTCTATACATGAGCTCGTTACTCATAGAACTTCTAGGATACTTACCGTAGTTACAGCAGTAGATTAAGTCATGACGATGGATTGAACCCTACAAGATGAAGAACGAATAAGAGGCTTGCCCTCGGACCTATGTAGTATGGGATGCATAGAATCCGAACAAGTGCGCATTAGTGTTATGTAATATAAATAACTGCATTAAGGACTAAGTGCACAATCACAACACGACATCAATAGGATATTCCCCTTAGTTTGATTGTGAACAAGTTTGTGTTTGTTAAGTATGGAAAATCATTATACTGTTTCCAGCATAGAGAGGATGGCCGTGTATAATATTCGTCGGTTGAATAAACTGACGTGCCCATAGTTTTGTATGCAGGATAAATGGCATGATAAAGATTAAAGGAGACCTGATGCTTAGAGATTATTCAAATGTTGTTGTAATTTCATTCATGTAAATGTTGTATTTTTGCTTCCACTGTAAAGTGTAAAGATTCATTTGTAACTCTGATGTAAAGTAAAAGTTTTAAATTCCTTATAAAATTGTACGAAGTGAAGTAAAGATCCAGCGGAATCTTGAATTCAGTTGTATTTGGAATTCGGGGTGTTACAGAAAGATCTCGAGTCCCAGGACTTCGGGCCTTGAACCATCCTCGGTTCCATCCACGAATGTCCTATGGGTGGAAAGTTCAACTCCTCTAGGAAGGCATTCATCTGAGAAGTCAACTCAGTGCACAATTGTCCCCTCGCCAAGAGCTCAGAAGTTCCAGTAACTTTCTCATGCAAAGATCTTACAGGCGTCTAAACCCCTCACTGTGACGCGCTAGTGATCAACCACTCCATGGCCAACTACGAAGTGCGCTACATCTTGGTTGAAAACAGTAGCTCAGTGAACATCCCCATCTTACAAGCTTTCGAAGCCCTTAAGCTCTCCAGGGACCGTCCGAAACACACCGGGTACACCTTCAATGGGTTCTCCAGGGTATCAGTCCAAAGAGAAAGAATAGTCACCCTCGATGTAACTATATGAAGTGCCCTAACTACCTGGACCATAGTTAGAATAAGATTTCCCATAATTTTAGTTTAATTAAAACAAGTTCTAAATATAAATTTAATAAATTCTCAAACGTGAAATTTATCCATTCTAATCTTAATTGAATTAAGTTCCAAAATCTGAATATTTTAATAAAATTCTTAATCAGATTTCCTTAATTTATATTTAAACAACTTGTGACCAAACAACCCCATTTACAAAATATTAAACAATTAAAACAACAGAAAAAAATAGAACAATTAAACAACTCGAAAAAAATAAAACAATTAAACAACCAGAAATTGAACCCCCACTGGTTCGAATCCGAGAAGTCAACTCAGTGCACAATTGTCCCCTCGCCAAGAGCTCAGAAGTCCCAGTAACTTTCTCATGCAAAGATCTTACAGGCATCTAAACCTCTCACTGTGACGCGCTAGTGATCAACCACTCCATGGCCAATTATGAAGTGCGCTACATCTTGGTTGAAAACAGTAGTTCAGTGAACATCCCCATCTTACAAGCTTTCGAAGCCCTTAAGCTCTCCAGGGACCGTCCGAAACACACCGGGTACACCCTCAATGGGTTCTCCAGGGTTTCAGTCCAAAGAGAAAGAATAGTCACCCTCGATGTAACTATATGAAGTTCCCTAACTACCTGGACCGTAGTTAGAATAAGATTTCCCATAATTTTAGTTTAATTAAAACAAGTTCTAAATATAAATTTAATAAATTCTCAAACGTGAAATTTATCCATTCTAATCTTAATTGAATTAAGTTCCAAAATCTGAATATTTTAATAAAATTCTTAATCAGATTTCCTTAATTTATATTTAAACAACTTGTGACCAAACAACCCCATTTACAAAATATTAAACAATTAAAACAACCCAGAAAAAAATAGAACAACTAAACAACTCGAAAAAAATAAAACAATTAAACAACCAGAAATTGAACCCCCACTGGTTCGAATCCAGGGAGAAACATAGCTCCCTAATCCCCATTCGCTAACCAGGCAGTCAAGCCTGACCATCAGTTATCTTAACTCTGAGAATCAAAATAAACAGACCTGGTCTGTTCTGGATCAGACCCGCGAACTCAAAGAAAACAGATCTGATTTCATTTTTATAAAACTGTTAAGGTCATCGCCATATCCATACTAGTTCAATATAGATCCAAATAATTTGATCAAGTTCCATTTTATTAAACACAACTCAATTAATTAAACAAAATCTAATTATTTAAATTATGATCGAGATAACTCAAATTTGAATCCACATACATACAACCCCAATTCCTAAGAACAAACCCGACACTATCTTAACGAATCTGGATTGAAACCCGATAAGAAAAATTAGGGTTCTTCATCCAAATTAAATCTTGATTAAACTGAAAAATCTGAGATTTACTTTATTAAAAGTTCCACCATTTTTATGGGTTTGTACTGTTGAAATATTCTAATCAATCAATCAATACTCAAGTTTACTTGAAACTAACATGGTATTTGCATCAAAAGCATATTCATTCTTACATCCATGTACAAAACTTCAAAATTCCATATATCACCATGCACATGTTATTTATATCTACTACAAGCCGTATAACTAGGGGTGGACAACTATTATCCGAACCAAACAATCCGAAGCAATCCAACCCGAACTGATAGGTTTTTAACAGAACCAATTTGGGGATTAGGTTGGTCCGGTTCTATATCTTCAATAACCAGTCGGACCGGTTCGGTTGTTGGATGGGGCTTTCAACTAACCGATAGAACTGAACCGATTGTTCTCTATACATTAGTTCATAAAAAATGTAGTTCTCATTTAATTTTTTGAATATACAAACCAGACTTTCTTCAAAATAATAAGAGTCTCATTTAACTTCCTTAGACTATAAGTTCGGTTCAAAGTTCCAATGACTATGTCATTTCTATATTTAAATTATTTGAAAGGTGAAATTAGTGAGAGCTTAGTTGGTGCTAACTGTATTTATTTACAATTTACATGTGCAAATCTGGGATTGGCGATTTGTTTCTCATACTGGAATATATTTGGGAATAAGAATGTGAAGGGGTAAGAAATACTGAAATTCTTCTAGTTGTCTATTTTTTTATAGAGAAGCATTGTTGTTGCTGATTGTCTATAAATTTCATGGCCAAAACAATTTTTGTGAATATGCAGGTGCAATGTTTATGTCAGAGAGAAATGGTATTACTGTAATGCCTTGAATTCCCAACACATGTAATTCGTAACAAAAACAGGATCTTTACTTCAATTTGGTACAAAATACAATGAATTAAAAACTTTTTCATTTATAACATTGTTCTTTACAATAACAGAACGGGAATAAATAAGTACAACACAACATATGATAATGGAAGCTCTTCAATCTTATGACAACCCATCACGGTGATCTTTAAGTCTATGCCAAATCTAATCCTGCAACTAGAAAACTACATGCACGTCAGTTGCATACAACTGATGGAATGCTATAATACAGCGATTCTATTATCTTAAAAATCACAAACTTGAATGCAAAAATAGAAAAGTGACTATCCTAATTATGTCAGTGTATTATATGAACTTAATGCCTAATGCAAACATTTTCTACTTACGATGACACTAGTGCATACTTGTTCCGATTCTATGCATCCCATACTACATAGGTCTGAGGACAAGACCCTATCGTACTCCTTATTATAAGGTTCAATCCCTAGTTATGAAATCCTACTACGGTGACTAATGTAAGGTTTAGATATCCTGTAAGTATCTAGTACCGTCTCGATAATTCTTGAGGATCGCTCTCCCATCGCGAGCCATAACCCCGATAATTCTGGAGACAAAACTCAAACTACGAGCCATAACCCTGATAATTCTTGAGAGTCGTTCTCCCACCACGAGTGATTTTTGGATGTCACGCCTCACACCCCGATAATTCTGGAGATGAAATCCACACCGCGAGTCATATGGTACCTCAACACACAAATATCCCATGAGCGTCGCTTCGATCCCGATAATTCTGAAGATAAATCCCACACTGAAAGCGATTTTGAACATCATGCCTCACACCCCGATAATTCTTGAGATAATCACCTACCACGAATCATATAAGGCCCTCATACTCATATTTGCCCATACTTCATCACATCTCCCCTAGTGCCTATCCTTAGGTTCAATTAAAATCATCACAACCTAGAGCTAGCTTACCCTACCGGACTTAAATCAACACACTAGAAAATGTTAGCCCACACTGGCTACTTCTCAATTTATCATAACCTGCCGGTCTTTACGGGTCTCGCTCAGCCTCTAGATTCCAACATTTCAAACCAAGGTCATATAGGTTATCTTAGCCTCAATTACACAATTCCTCATTCATAATTCATTTTGATTTGTTCATAAATTCATTTTGAATTGTCAAATTCAAATCTACTTCCTTAGGCATCGTAAGCTTCTTAATAAAACAAAATATAAAGATTCTTCGTATTTCAGTCTCTTAACCATGTTTTTATTTTAGCACCAAATATTCCAATCATTTACTTCCTTCAATAATTTAATCCAGTGTAATTTTTCAAAGGTAGGTTCTAAATTTATATTCCACTCCCAAATTTAAACTCATTTTTAACATAAACAAATACCCTTGAATTTAGACTAGAAACTATATTCATCTAGTACATTGTCTAATGTCACTTTTAATCTCCAAAATACATCTTAAAATAGTAGAAATAATACATCTAGTACATCCAAGTGTTTTAATAATATTCAAAAAATATTTCTGCAATTTCTTCCCATTTCCAAAACATGAAAAGCCCAAAAAAATAAAAATAAAAACCAAATGTGTACCCTCGGGATCGAACCCAGGCGCACAACAAGCCAAAGAAACCCAAGGTGCACCCAATAACCAATATACCAGCTCTCCGTTGTTGAAAAACTTCTAGGGTGTTATTCTTAAGTATTAAAACTCTTTGTTTCTACTTTTTATAAAATTTCGATTTTGTATTCTCTATGCATTATTATTTTTAATCATTTCTAGAGAATAAGTTCCTTCACCATTTGTGTATTAGCCCGAAATGAATTGTATAACAATCAATTCCCAAAATTATAAGGAAATTATTACCCAACTTGCATGAATTGTTCATAGTTCTACAACTTGAACTATATAAATTCTTGTTCTTTATACAACTACTTTTTTGGGGAGTTTTTACATTACTACATAGTATATAGAAAAATTTAATTTCATGGGTTTATTTTATAAATTCTCCACTATATAAGCATTCTATTAAACTCCTACACATACATTAATTCAAGTATCCACTACATGCTTGTAATTAAGCATGTACTAATAAATTTTGCTAGAGATGTTACTTTACACACACATGCCAATTTCATTATCCATCTACATATTTCTAACATGCACAATTACTAACATTTTAGAAGACAATGAGAACACCCACCTCAAAGGCTCCTAGAAGTTGTAGCTCCTAGCAAGATGCTACAAAAAAAAGTCCTCTACTACAAAAATAAATCCAAAAGCTCCCTTCTTTCCGAAAAGCAACTCAGCAACAAAGAGGCACAATTTTGTTTCCTCTTTTGTTTTGTTTTGTTTTGTTTTGTTTTGTTTTTGCTGTTAGGAGGGGGTTTCAAAGTGTTAATTAATGGCGGATTTAATTAACTACCCACTAAACTATTTAAACACCCACTAATCCTAATTAAACTCTCTACTAAAAACCACTCACTCAACTCACCCCTCCTTTTCTCTCACTAACCGGTCAACCAAAAGGGTGGGCAAAGCCCATGCTTGATTTTGTGTGTAGGAACATGAAATGCACACAAAACATTTAGGGACTTTAATTTAATATGAAAGCATATGTTACAAATTTTAATATAGATTCAATAAAACTAGTTTAAATTAATTATAATAAAAAGTTTTATGCACAAATAAAAATAAACATACGCACTTCATAAATTTTATTTTGAAAAAGAATACAACCAACACGTGCACTGCAAACATGTGCGTCGTACGTATAAATAAATATTCAAATAAAAATGGATTTGAGCTACAGAGAAATATTTATAAACAATAGAAATACGATATACGTAAAAATATTCATATTGATAATGTTATGGATATTTCACGTAACGGTAAAATTTACGTATTTACACGTGCATTGAAAGCACGTGCAATGCACGTACTAAAATTAATATTTGAGTTGGCTCAAAATAAGATAAAAAATGAATTTTGAGAAGACGGAAAAGTATATAAATACTTGAAATACAAAGTACGTAGGATATTTATATTAAAATACGTTACGGATATTACCCGTAACGGTACAAAATATATGCGCGTAACACGCGTGGAGCAAAATTGTCATAACTCAATTTTTCGGGGTGTTACAATTATTAAACATGATACTATAGATTTCATGGTCTGGAGTTTGATGTGTCTTTACCTTCACACTTGTGATGTTGTTGATGTTTGTTTCTCCATTAGTAAAGGAGAAGAGTACTATGAACTGTGTTGTGAAAAATCTACATTTCCTCATATTATTAAGTAGGTCTGTTTTTTTTCCCAAACCGACCATCAAATTCAATCCAAATCGAGCTTAATCGGCTTCGATGAAAACCGATCCAATTAAGGTTCGTATTGGTTGTGGACAAAAAAAAAACCGATCTTCTTTGGATCGGTGGTGGACGGTCCATATTTGGTCGGATACCTACTGATGCCCACCCCTATTATATAACAATCTAGAAACAAAATAACATAGAGTTTCGCATAGGAACACCCACCTTACTTTGAGAGTGTAGATTGAACCCTTAGTTGCCTTCTCCTCCGAAGTAAAAGATATCCCAAGAAAAACACCAAAAGCAAAGCAACAAAATAAAATCCTACCACCTAGGGATGGCAAGTGGGCCGGGTCAACCGCCCACCCGCCCGCGACCCACCTGGTTAACCCGGCCCGTGTAAGTGCGGTATGAGGATCGAACCCGTGAACAGTAACGGGTTGACCCGGGTCGCCTAAATACCGAACCGATCTAACCCGGCCCGCAAACCCGTTAAAAATTACCCAACCCACCCGCCAATCCGCGGGTCGACCCGCGGGTTACGAACCATTTGACCTGTGGTGGGTCGAACGTTCGACTCGCCACGGGCTGACCGTTGACTCGCGGGTCAGCGTGCCGTTGTGCTGGCACTGTTCACCAGAGAGCATACAAACGGCTCTTAAAGCCGTTTGGCTGTTTTTTTTTGGTTTTTTTTATATTTTTAGCCTATAAATACCCTCCCTAAACCCCATCAAAAAAATCACACCTTACTCTCTTACTCTCTCTACTATTATTACTCATTTCTAAGCAATTTGTGAACAATTGAAGTATTAAATAAACAAGTGTTCAAGGCATATATACGATCAAATTCCGATCGTATCGAAATCAAAATTCAACGTCTTCAACTCTTCAACTCTCGTCCAACTCCAAGTGATCAACTCTTCAACTCTCCTACAAGCTCTCCCCAACTCTTCAATTCCAGATTTGAGGAATTCTACTTCTACTTCTATTCTTATTTTCACAGATTTTTTTATATACGCGTATGCACGGTAAACGGTATCAAAATTTCATACCTCTTTTCTTGTTTTATTTTTGTTGTAGTTATAATAATTGTTGTTTTTTTTATCTTCTCTATCTCAACCCTCTTGTTTTCTAGATTTTCTTTTATAATTCATCGTTCCTACATTGTGTAGTTTTTTTTACATACATTACTACATTATGTCTAGATCACGCGGTAGCGGTCATAACCAAAGTGGGCAAGATTCTACCGGCACTTCCCGTAGGCCACCAATTGTCCCAATTAGTGAGCCCGCCGAAGAGTACCATGATCCTCCTAACTAACAATGGGGTACACACGACGAGGTTGTAGGTGACATACAATTAGAAGAAGAAGAACAACAACAACAACCAACTGAAACCACACAACCCCGTAGTAGTAGGAAAAGTAGAGGAGAAAGTAGTGATTGGCATAAGTTTTACGATTATATCCCGGACGAAGAAACTCCGGGTATAGGTTCGAAAGTTTGTAAAACATGTTCTAAGGCATACAAATTCAAGAGGGGTGATGGCACCGATACAATTAGTAGACACATTCAAAATAACCATAAAGAACTTCTTGTTGACCTACCCGACCAACAAAAAATCAACCCTAGGACCGGTCTAGTTGATAGCCACCCTTATGATCCCGATCTTGTTCGTCGGGAAATTGCCTGATTAGTAATAAAGGAAGAGTTACCATTTTCCTATCCCGAGAGTAGGGACTTGGAAAATTTTAATCAAACGGCCTTAAACCCTCATTTTAGAAGAATTCTGAGAAATACTTGCAAATCGGATTGTTTTAAAGTGTACAGTGAAATAATGGACGCTTTGATTGCAATTTATGGAGTTTAACTTGCAGAGTTAGTTTAACTTCAGATTGTTGGACAGGTGTCAACAATATTCCAACGATGGGAATAACCTGTCAGTGGATCGACAATGATTGGATTTTTCAAAAAAGAATCATATCACTTGCCGCGTTGCCGTATCCCCATAGTGGCACTGAAATAGCAAACCGTATTTTAGAAATTTGTGATGTTATTCATATTCGTGATAAAATTATGTGTATTAGTTTTGATAATGCATCTAATAACAATGCAGCAATTACTACTTTAAAATTCGCATTAAACCCTCTATCTGACAATATTTTTCATATTAGATGTGCATGTCATATTTTAAATTTATGTGTTCAAGATGCATTAAAAATAGCCGATCCATATATACTTAAAATTAAAAATTGTGTACATTTCATTGCATTGTCCCAGTGTATTTCAAGAATGGAAAAATTGGTGTAGGATTTCAAATGTACCTTTTAGAAGATTTCCAAAGGATGTTAAACACCGATGGAACTCTACTCTACTTTTGATTTACTACATGTTGATACCGAATATAAAGCAGTTGTAAATGATTTTTGTATCGCAAAAAATATGCAAAATTTTGAAATGACTCCCACCGATTGGTTTTATGCCGAATCTTTGTTGAAATTTTTAGAACCTTTTAAATCCGCAATTTTAAAATTTTCAAAAACATATGAATCTACATCTAGTAGTATTTTTATTTCATTAGTTAGCATGATGCAAAAATTTAACGAAATGTTAAATGATACTTATGTTGGTGATATTGTAAAACCTGCATACAAAATTTTTTTGAAGTATTATTTTCCTCCTCCTATGTTGATTTGTGGTGCTACCGTTATGGATCCTCGTATCAAATTAGAAGGCACGAAGAGTTTGATTGAATTTTTTTTGCATTACTTGGGGAAAATGTAGAAATAGTAATTGATTGTGCTACTTTTTTCGTTAAATTTGAATCTATATTAAATAACTTGTATGATTATTATGATAGATGTTTTGCTTCTGGTAGTATAACTTCTGTAGTTAGTTCTTCTTCTGCTACTTCTAAAGGTAAGGGTAAGTGTAAAATTGATGATAGAACATTTAATTTACTTGCACAAATTCAATCCAAAAAACCTAGGACTAATCAACCAAATGGATTAAATTGGTATAACCAACAAAATTCTGAGTCTTCTTCTTCTCCACTAGATATTTTACAATGGTGGAAAGACCATGAACACACTTATAGTATTCTATCAATTTTGGCTAAAGATTTACTAACTCCTCCTGTCTCTATAATTGCTTCTGAAAGTGCATTTTCTTCAAGTGGCAGAGTTCTAACCGATTACAAGAATCGCTTGAAGCCCGACACGTTAGAGATGCTCGTTTGCACAGAAGACTGGCTTAAGGCTGAAAATAGGACACAAGGGAAAGCATTATCTACGTCCACAAGTGGGAGAAACTCGCCGGAAGAACAACAACAACAACAACAACAATAGCAACCAAAATGAAGAATTCAAGACCAACAACAACAAATTCAAGGCCATCAACTTGAAGACAATTGTAAATAGATAAAAAATTGTATTATATCTGTGCTTGTTATTTCAAATTAGAAAAATTGAAGTAAATTGAAATTGTATGTAAGAAATATGTTAGTGTATAAAACATATTTGTGAATTGAATTCTTTATTTCATTAGAAATTGTGAAACTTGTATAACTTAAAATCATTTAAATAATATTTCAATATTTTTTGCCAATTTCACTCTTTCAATCTTATTATTATTATTGCATTTTTTAATGTTTATTATTATTATTATTATTATTATTATTATAAGTTTAAAAAAAACTATCTAAACGGGCCAATCCGCGAACCGATCCGACCCGACCCGGGTTGGACCCGAATGGGTTCACGGGTTGGGCGGGTCACCATAGCCACTTTTCGACCCGACTCGGACCGGCCCGGTTAAGTCACCAACCCGGCCCGAAACCCGCCCAAGTCAACATCCAACCCGGGCGGGTCCGGCCCGGCCCGGCCCGTTCGACTCGAATGCCAACCTAAACTACCACCTCAATAAATTGGTCAAGATTCACCTTTAGGGTTTAGGGGAATTTTTCATATAAGTCCCTCCTAGATTTTATAAATTAAATATGCAAACAATAATTAATTGATTTGTTTCTTATCCAAATCAATATACTCAAATTTAATCTAATCCTCCTCCTTGATTTTCAGGCAGGCCAATGCTTACCCCTCCATGGGTTGGGCTTGGTTTGGATCGGCCTAAGGCACAAAATAAACAAATAATAATATAAAAATATAGTATTTTATTCTGAGAACTCTTAAAGCACAACTTGTTCAAAAATACATCCATATTCAAAAATAAGAGGGTGAATTAAAGAAAATTAAATAAAGTGATAGTAAAGAAATATTGCCATCGAAATTTCATAATTTCATGCACGTGCGTTGCATGTACCTCAGTGGACAAAAATGGAAAAATAAAATATAGTTTTAGTTTGTGTGGTGTTACAACACTCCCTCCTTAGAATAGTTAAGTTCCCATAACTACACTTAATAAGGGGAAACTACAAAACACAATACAAGATTACACAAATTGTTCAGGATGGTCGGACCTCATCCGATCTTTAGATTCCCAAGTGTCTTCCTCGACCAGATGATTCCGCCACAACACCTTGACCATAGGTATAACTTTTTCCTTAGCACCCTCTCTTGTTGGTCCAAAATCTCCACCGGCTGCTCCTTGTAGCTCATGTTCAGTGGTAGATGTCACGCCCCGCTTCCCAAAAGGAATACGGAATATGGATCGTGACTAAGCCTAGCGGATAGTTTTTACCATCCATAAGTTGTACGGATCTACTTGACTCATCACAACAGTAAATATAACAATATACTCAACCAGGCTTACATAAACAATAATGAATGTCCCAAACAAATACGAGATCTGAAATAAAATAATATCCTGGGACTACAAGCCCAATACAAGTCACAATACAGTTCATGAATGAAATAGTTCAAAACAAAACATTAAGAAAATTTCCAATGTGCAGCTCAAAACTTTTGCTCACCAACTCCAGCAGGCAAATGATCACAAAAGCCTGCTCATATAGCAATTACAAGGAAAAAGGAAGACATGAAAACATAATGCCCGTTAGATGCAAGTTCCAGGTTGCAAGCAGTACAAGCAAGAAAAAGGAAAGGGAAAACTAAAACAAAACAAAAGTACTGACATGGACATAAGCAACAAAGGATGACAGTCTACGGATAACAGAGATAGTAGGATAACAGTAAAGAGTGTAGTAATAACAGTAACACTGAAGTCAACAGTAATAGTGAAGTCAAAGGTAATAGTAACAGTAACAGGATGTGACAGTGAAAATAGTTGTTCTTATGTCTAATGTTCATTACTATATAGGTAGCACTTCATGCGTCCCAAATTATCCCACATGGTTGCTACATCAAACAATTTCATTTTAAGATTTCGTTGTGGAACCTATAGGGCAGTATATTCTGGAAAAAAGTAACAGTAACAGTAATAACAAATAGTGTCATGGATCATACCCTCATGCATCCATAGATAAACGGTGGGTATCACAGTAAATAGTGGGGAAAGCGAATTCCCTTCTGAATACGCATTTCAATATTGTCCACTAGTAGATCCTACCCTTAAAGCCCAGCTTGATTAGTTTTCATTATTATACAAAGATGTGAACGAACAAAAATAGGCTAAAAGACATGGCAAGAACAAAGGACAAGTCTAAGATGAATAGGAACACAAACGGCAACAAAAACAACTTATACAGTCCAAACAACAAAACTTTCAGTTCTGGACAGCAGGACACTACTGTACCAAATCTGAGATTCCCGTTGCTACAGAACTGAAAAACTAGATCCATCAAAAAATCTGGAAACTAGACTCTCTGCCGAATCCAGCGCATATATACAAGTCACACATCAGCCACAGAAACAGAGTTGAAAACAGAGTTTAATACAGAAGTTATGTTCAGCCAGAAAATGCAAAATCTTGTTTATAAGCATGAAAAGGATTTGAAAACATCATAATTAAATCTGAGAAAAAACTGGAAGATTCCCTAACATATCTTGTCTCAAAATGTAAAATATCATGAATTTATATTATAAATAATATAGTCAATAAAATTGGGAAAACAGAGTAATGTAACAAAATTTCGAATCTGGAACTTCAGACACAGAAGTACCAAAACAGAGATAATTCGCAAAATATAATTCGAAATCCAGATCCGTTAAAAGGGTGATAAAATAGACAAATCTGTCAACAGACTATATTCACAAAGTTTTCTTCAAAAATGAATAGAATCAGGTTGAAAACATAATTTTTTACTGGACAACATGCAGTTTGTTTAATCGATTGGTTTCTTAAGCATGAAATGAGATACAAAGGTCATTAATTAATTCCACAAAAATTAGAAATTGATCCAAGTCATGTCTAAACATACTCAGCAAAATATAGTGTTCAAATTCTATTTTTATTATCAGTTTTAAAATAATATTTCATACAGAATACATATAGTTTAGAATCTGGAATATACGATATGACTGTAGTAAAACAACAATAACACATGCATCGAAAATCAAAATTCAGATCCGTCAAAAGTTCTGGAAACTAGAAAATAATGGCTACAAATCATGTTCACAAATTTATTTCTTTTACTGATGTTAACAGGGTCGAAATTACTGTACCAAAATAGGGAAGCAGTGAAACAGAAGTTCTTTTATGCATTTTATCAAACAGTTTAATTGCAAATGATCCAAACTAAGACGGCATACAAAGCATGGTATAGAGGTAACTCAAATCAGCATGGCATGTGTATGAATAGTCTATAATGAGATAATACATCATACTAACATCCATGAAGCAATCATCTACAACATATGATGTGTCACAACAAGCATACAACCAAGATGTCCATCTAATCTAATTGTTTTCATGCACCGGATGTTGACTACTGTCAACGACTCATGATCAAGAGATGAAGGAATGGATCAAGTAACAAAATACGGTCACCATGAGGGTACTAATAATTTCTTGCGAGACTACTTACGGTATTTAACTTGTATGACAAAAAAATACATACAAGCTACTTGCCTGAAAATGACGACGAAGATGAAGATTAGAATAACGGGAACAGATCCCGACACACCAACACAAACACACGAACGAGAGACAGCATGAACCAACACCAACACAAAACACGGAGGTGCACGTGTTTTCACATACACACACAAGGTAGCAACAAACAGTAGCAGCAACAGCAATAGCGTTGACAGCAGCTAGCGGCAGCCGACGGCAACTCAGCAATGGGCGGCTAGCGGCAGCTAATGGCAAGGCGACGGAGGGACTGGGGTGCGCTGCGACAGGGACAGTGGCTAGGGCTTGGGTGCTGGGAGTTGCGGATAGGGAGGTTTGAGGGTGGTCAGGGTACACGGGGGGTGCAGTGGAGAGAGGAAGAGAAGAGGGTGTGGTCTGCCGGCGTCGGGTGTAGGACGAAGACAGCAGTGAAGGGAGGATACCGGAAGAGAGTGATCGGGATAGGGTAGGGTAGATGACGGCTATAGGTGAGAGATATAATTAGGGTTTGGTAATTAGGGTTAGAGAGTTTAGGAGGGTTATATAGAGTCAATATGGATTTGGGTGAACTGGGTAGTATCCAATAGGAAGAAAGGGATCCAATAAGAGACAAATAAGGCATGAAATAGATTTAAACAATAAACAAGATCAAGAACAAATTTGTAGATCAATCAAATAAGAATACAAATGTGGAATCAAACAAAAATGAATCATAGGGAGAAGAAAAACATACAATTCAAAAAGGGACAAAAAGAGATACAATCAGAAATAAAATAAAATAACCTGGAATTTAATTAAATACAAATAAATATAAAAATAAGTAACAGGGGTTACAAATCCTACCCACCTAACAAGAAGAATTTCGTCCTCGAAATTCAACAAGAAGCACCTAGGGTAACCCCAAAATGAAAAGAAAATGACAACAAAGAAAAACAACAAAACAAGAGCTACACAAACAAATGAGGAAACCTCCGCAAGATATCTTCCTCCATCTCCAAGGTCGACTCACCAGACGAGTGAGAATTCCAAGAAACACGAACAAGCTTGATGACCTTGTTCTTCAAAACCTTCTCCCGCCGGTCCAAAATAGCAACTAGCAGAATTTTACAAGACAAATCTGGCCTCATAGATAACTCCGAATAGTCAATCACGTGGCTCTCATCACGGATGTACTTCCTCAATTGTGAGACATGGAAGACGTCGTGCACTCCAAATAAAGACGGGGGCAATGCAAGACGATAGGCCACCTTGCCTACCCGTTCCCCGATGTCAAATGGTCCGATGAACCTGGGGCTCAACTTGCCTCCGCCACCAAAACGAATGACACCTCACCACGGCAAAACCTTAAGGAAAACATGGTCTCCCACCTTAAACTCCAAGGCTCTCCGATGAACATCAGCCCATCTTTTCTGTCTGTCTTGCGCGACTTAAAGATGCTTCCTGATCTGACTCACTACATCCACCGTCCTGGTAATCAACTCTAGGCCCAATAATTTACTCTCGCCAATGTCATCCAAGCACACTGACGACCGACAATTACGACCATAGAGTAACTTGAACGGAGCAGCTTTAAGACTTGCCTAAAAGCTGTTATTATACGTGAACTCTACAAGATGCAAGTGGTCCTCCCAAGAACCTCCAAGTTGTAGCACACAGGATCTCAACATGTCCTCTAGAGTTTGGATGGTCCTCTCTGACTGTCCATTGGACTGAGGGTGAAAAGCTGTGCTGTACTTCAGCTTACTCCCCAGACTACTCTGAAGACTCCCCCAAAATTGTGACCTGAACCTCATATTCCTATCGGATACAATACTGACTGGAACCCCATGAAGTCTGACGATCTCTTGTATGTACTTCTTAGCTAGGCACTTAGTAGACTGTTCGACTATGAAGGGAAAGAAGTGATCACTCTTGGTCAACCTATCAACAATCACCCAAATGGCATTGTGACCCTTAGGACTCCTCGGCAAAGCGATCACAAAATCCATGGTGATATGCTCCCACTTCCACTCCAGAATGGGAAGAGGCTGAAGAAGTCTGGCGGTCCTCTGATGCTCTGTCTTCACCTGCTGGCAGATCAAGCACTACAACACAAATCTCGCCAAGTCCCTCTTCATACCATGCCACAAAAAGTGAAGGTTCAAGTCCCAGTACATCTTCGTACCACCAGGATGAATAGAGTACGATGATTGGTGGGCTTCCTCAAGAAACTTCTGACGAACCTCACCCTTCGTAACACACAACCTGGACCCAAAATGAAGAGATCCATTTTAGTGAACAACCATATCGGTCCTCGTACCCGCTTCAACTTTGGCTCTGAACCCTTGCAATTGCTCATCACCTGCCTGAGCCTCTTTAATCTGCTCAACAAAAGAAGACTACAACTGAAGCATCATGCAACTCCGATCAGAACCTAGCAAGATCACATCCAAATCCAACCTCCTCATCTGCTCAACAAGCTCTCTCTGCTGAGTCAGGAACATGGCAACTGGTCTCCTCCTCAAAGCATCTGGCACCAAGTTCACTCTACCAAGATGGTATTGCAAACTGATGTCATAGTCAGCCATCAACTCCAACCAGCGCCTCTGTCTCATGTTCGGGTCCTTCTGAGTGAAGACATACTTGAAACATTTGTGGTCAGTAAAGGTTTCCACTCGGTCTCCAAGTAGATAGTGTCTACACAACTTCAAAGCAAAGATCACCGCAGCTAACTCCAAATCATGGGTAAGGTAGTTCTTCTCATGCGGCCTCAACTGTCTAGATGCATAAGCAATAACTCAACCCTTCTGCATCAACACTACATTTAGGCCCTTGCCAGAAGCGTCAAAGTGAACCACAAAACCAGCCGAACCATCCGGAATAGTCAACACTGGCACTGATGTCAACCGGCTCTTCAACTCTGCAAAAGGTCCACTGCAAGCTCCATCCCAGACGAACTTCTGATCCTTCCCTATCAGCTTAGTCAATGACCCAGTAATCTTCAAAAAGTCTTGAACAAACTTCCGATAATACCTGGCCAAACCAAGGAAACTTCTCACCTCTGAAACTGACTTAGGAACAAGCCAATCCTTCACCGCAGTAATCTTGGATGGATCAACAGAAATACCATCGCTTGAGATAATGTGCCCCAAAAAGGTAACTCGATCAAGCCAGAACTCACACTTACTGAGTTTCCCATAGAGCTGATTCTCCCTCAAGGTTTGCAAAATGAACCTCAGATGATCAGCATGATCCTTCCGGTTTCGAGAATACACCAGAATGTCATATATGAAGACTGCCACGAATCTGTCCAGAAATGGACAGAAAACTCTGTTCATCAGACTCATGAATACTACTGGCGCATTCGTTACTCTAAAAGGCATCACTAGGAACTTATAGTGCCTGTATCCGGTCCTGAACGCAGTCTTTAGCACATCAGCTGCCTTCACCTTCACTTGATGATAACCAGAGCGAAGGTCCAACTTTGTAAAGATAGCAGCTCCACCCAGCTGATCAAACAAATCATCAATCCTGGGTAGCAGATACTGGTTCTTCTCTGTAACACTGTTCAGCTCACGGTAATCCAGCTCAGAGAATGACTCCCGTCCTTATTACTGACAAAAAAGATAGGTGTGCCCTATGGAGACACACTGGGCCTGATGAAACCCAAATCCAGCAATCCTTGGACCTGCACCTTCAGCTCTGCTAGCTCAACTGGTGCCATCCGGTAAGGACTCTTCGATATCGGCACAGTACCTGGCTAAACCTCAATACCGAATTCCACTTCCCTATCCAGGGGTAGTCCAGGCAAATCCATTGGAAACATATCTAGAAATTTCATTACTACAAGAGGCGCAGCCTCACAGCCTGAATGCAACTCCATTGCACAACCTGCATCGACAACTATTTCCTGACCATGCCCAAAGGGTAACTCCCCAACATAGAAATCAAACTCTGCATGGCCTGGCATCCTGGAAACAACCTTCTTGGCTCGACAGTCAATGATAGCGTAGGTCTCACTCAGCCAATCCATGCTGAGTGTAGCGCCCCGATTTCCATATACTGGGAAACCGTGACACGAGCCAAGACCTTTCTTCAATTAGTCACAATACACAGAAAAATAGGAGAATTTAAAACTTTTTACTAAATACACAATATGTTACAAGTCTGAATATTGTACAACTGTAATACCTTACAATAGAGTTACAATATTACCTTTACATTTCTAAGTATTACAACCTTCAACATCTTACATCAGAGTACTTCTCAACTAATGCATAATCAATACATATACTGCAGCGGAACTAAACATAACACTGACTCCTTGCTTTCCTTGCCTTGAGTCCTCCTGAATTTCGCCTTTGTACTTCGGCGATCCAGTACCTATGGAAGTGGGGACGTCAGTATTCACTGATGCTTAAAGGCTGATCATATAGCAGCGATTCTCACAAACAATATACAGAATATAGCAATGGTGTTGGTGTAGTTTAAGTGTTCGTGAGTGCTATGACTAGACTCTAATGCGGTATTGAAATAGAACTAGGATGCTTCCTATTCTAATGTCAGCAAGTCTCCGAAAGCAACATGCAGCCCATACTACATGCGACTCGATCTCAAGCCATTTCTCCATATATAGGGATTGAACCCGCGTTACGAACTTCTAATTGTACACAACCTGTTCCTGACACCTACACGTGACTCGCGAGGCTGCAGATGTGGTCATTTGCCACTGTTGCATTTCGCCAGTGGTGTTTATGTTCGTCACCGCTACCCGGCTAACCGGACCTCACTCAAAATAGACGAACCCAATGTATCGGGCGTCATTCCAACATCAAACTATAGGGTTTCGCAAGCGCAGGGTAGCACGAAGCCTACCCTGTGGCACCCTCTGGGGTATCGCAAGCGCAGGACTGCACAATGCATCCTGTGGCACCCCTAGCCATGGTACTTCAGGAATTAACAGCGCGAGATACGCAACCTGTGCCCTCAACTTGTGAGACGGTACCGTATGTATCCCTTTGACGGAAAGGTACAACCCAATACACCACCTATGATCTGCCTCAAGGGACGAGTTAGTGTAAGGGACCCCCTACAACTGACTCCTCTCTCCCGGCAAAAGGGTTTAAGTAAAACGATCCTTGTAAGTCACTATCCTAATGATATCCCTGACTCGAACAATCCTAGGAATGACAATATTATAAACACAACATGCTAGGCCTTTAAAGTAGACTTCGCAAGACAACTCTACTAGGCTGCTCAACCTAGACTTACCAGAATCCCTCAGGATCTGGTTCGTGGCTCATCGATCCAAGACTTTGGCCGTACAAATATACATGCATGCTGCTACCCTAGACTTGGATTTCGTCTATACTCCGGTCCTCGATCAACCTACCCTGGTTAAGATTCGACGGTACACAAGGAGTGACTCCTCCACAGTTCCTTAGGGTAGAAAACATATGTCTTGATGGTCGATAGCCCTTAGGGTGGTAGTATCACCCTAGACGAGCACAACGAACTGTGTACTAGCTAACAAGCTATACACGGGTAATCACCACATACGAGCTAATAAGCTACGTTTGAAACAATAACTACCTACGAGCCAGGCGGGCCTCGTAGGAGATGACCACGTACATACCAGCCAAATAAGCCGCGTATGAGACCAACAGCTACGCACGGGCCGGTCGAGCCGCGTACGAGACAACAACCTACATACGAGCCAAGTGAGCTACGTATGAGACCCACAGCTGCGTACGGGCCAGTCGAGCCACGTACGAGCACAACCATATGCAAACAACCATACAGGTAATCAATCTTAAAAGCAACTAAACGTGCTCACTAGCAAACTTAATCTTTTATTATTAGAAGCAACAGAAGAATCTACTAGTAGTCCGGAAGAACCGAAGGCGACAAGACAGCCTTTATTAACTAACTATTACTAGTGGTCTACCCAATCCTTATTACTTCAACCTATAGCGCCTTAAGTATGGCATACAATTGCAAGCATCTTCCTACGACAATCTAATCATGTAACACAACCACTCACCATGATACTCCTAAGTATGAATATGATTAATGCTTGTGCTTACATCGAGCTTAAGCATGAAAATCACTACGACCTAGACATGAAGTCCACTATAGTCAAGCATAGGTTATAATTTGAGCATGAAAGCTTACTACTTATCATCACTAATCACCACAACTCAAACTAGTATGAACAAGCAACATTCCAAGGCATAGTAGGTATTCTAACACTAACCCTACAACATTCTAAGCATGTATTTGAACTTTAGCATGGTATAGAACACAACATGAAATCACTACAACTAACCATGGGTAGTTTCTTTAATCTAAGCATGAATATCATAGCATGGATATCTCTAACTTAACATGACCAATAATTAGCATGATACCTACTTACTTAGCATGTATAATGATTAAGCATGATCATCTACTAACATAGCATGAACAAATACTTATCTAAGCATGAGTATTCATTTAATCTAGCATGGTATACAACTTACTTACAATTTAAACTAGCATGGCATACAACTTACTTACAATTTAACTAGCATGGCATACAACTTATTTGCAATTAAGCTTACTTACAATTAAAGCTAGCATGGTATACCACTTACCTACAATTAAACTAGCATGGTATACAACTTTTCTACCACTTATCTAGCATGGCATACAACTTAATTACCATTAAGCTAGCATGGCATGGATCTTACTTACAATTAAACTAGCATGGTATATCACATACCTACAATTAAACTAGCATGGTATATCACATACCTATAATTAAACTAACATGGTATATCACATACCTAGAATTAAACTAGCATGGTATATAACTTTTCTACTATAATCCAAGCATGAATCTTTATTAAGCATGAATAACTACTAAACATGAATGTCTTACTAAGCATGGGTAGCTACTAGTATGAACATACTACATTCCTAAGTATATATGTATATATATATATATACTTCTAATCATGGTAAGTAATTTTATCATGGATCCTACAACATTCTAGGTATAATTGAATTAATCTAAACATGGTAGGAAACTCTTAGATTGAGTCCTACAACATTCTAGGCATAAATGGGTTGATCTAAACATGGTAGGAAACTCTTAGATCGAATCCTACAACATTCTAAGCATAAATAGACTAATCTAATCATGGTAGGAATTTTAGAATTAATCCTACAACATTCTAAGCATGAAATAGCATTCCTAAAACATGATAAGTAATTTTAGAAAGCATACTACCACATTCTAAGCATAAAAATATGATAGGTAATCTTAGAAAGAAACCTACAACATATATGTCATTCCTACATACGGTAGGCAATTTTAGAATTAATCCTACAACATTCTAAGTATAAAATAGCATTCCTAAAACATGATAGGAAATTTTAGAAAGCATCCTACAACATTCTAGCATGAACACATGATAGGTAAATTTTTTAGGAAGCATCCTACCACCTTCTAGCATGAACACATGATAGGAAATTTTTAGAAGAAATCCTACAACATTCTAAACATGATAGGATATTTTTAGAAGAAATCCTACAACATTCTAAACATGAGAACATGATAGGATATTTTTAGAAAGAGTCCTACAATATTTTAAGCATATCTAATATAATCTTAGCATGGTATTTACTTTATGAACCCAAAAATAAACATCTACAACTATCTACTACTACTACTACTCCACTTTAATCAAAAACATAGCACACAACTATCTACCACTACTACTACTTTATTTTAGTCAAGAACATAACACCCAACTATCTACTACTACTACTACTTCATTTTAATCAAGAACACAACATACAACCATAAAACATCTACAACTACTTACTATTACTTCTTTATTCTAACAACATACCACTATTACTTTATTTAATCCACATACTACTATTACTCAACATACTACTACTTTATTTTAATCAACATACTACTACTTACTTTATTTTAACATGCTACTACTTAGTTGTCTACTAGTCTTTATTAGTAGATTTATTATCACTAGTGATTATATAAAAAAAAGGAAGATCTTTTTATTTTCTACAACTAGTGATTATAAAGAAAAGACCTTTTTATTTATTCTACAACTAGTGATAAAGGAAGAGATCTTTTTTTTTAATTTATTCTACAACTAGTGATTAATAAAGAAAAGATTTTTTTATTCTACAACTAGTGATTAATAAAGAAAAGATCTTTTATTTAAGAAAGAAAACTACAATAAAACATATGCTTATTATTATTGTGTCCAAGTTCAATAAAAGTCCTACAACCAAAATGGTTGTATAAGAGTATTCATATGCTTATGTATACCAAGTCCTACAAGTCCTACAACCCCCAATCGGTTGTATGTGTAAGTTCATATGCATTATGCTTTCTTTTTGTCCAACAACATACATAAACAACAACTTACAATTTTAAAGATGTGATCTTTATATGTTTAATAGTTACTACTACTACTTTCTTTCTTTTATTCATTACCACATTCATAACAACAACAACACACCATCACAAGAACACCCCAAAAAACAAAAGAAAACAAAACAAGAAGATAAGGAGAAGAAGTCAAAACAACAAAACAAACAAACAAACAAGCAAACAAACAACCAAACAAAAATGTGGAGAACCCCCACCTTAGTCTCTATTGGAAGGACTTGCTTGCTAACCTTCTCCTTCCCCTAGCTCTTAGAATCTCCTAGGAAACCCTATAATAAAACTCTCTTGTTAGTATGAGACTATCTCTCTTTCTTTTCCTTTCCTTTCTTTCTTTCTTTTTGTTTTCTAAAATGAGAGGAGGAGAAGGAGGGGGTATTTATAGGAGGGAATAGGAGGGGGTAAGTGCAAAATTGCACTCACATTTGCACAAAAACCCCAAGGGGAGGGGAGGGCCGGCCATACCCTAAGAGGGGGAGGGGTATGGTGTAGGCTTGGTGAGGTGGAGGCATGGTGAAGGGATAAGGCTTCTAGAAGGGGTTTAGTTCTTCTCATGCATACAAACCCTCTTTTAAACCTCCTAATCAAACCTTAATTATCTTATTAAATTGCCATGACAAGAATGAGTATATTGTCCAAAAATACATACTACATACTTTGTATAATGTACTAAGTACCATACAATTGTATGTATATGTATGTGCATACTAAAAAATTCCTTATATAATCCTTATAAAATAGTTTAATTTTAAAAATAATAATAAAATAAATTTTATTATTAATTCGGAGGATCGCGCTATCAATTTGATGCGCTTCGGATGCACACCGACTGACAGATGCGCGTAGACACTGTTTGTGGGCAAACCGTCGAAAAATCACCAAAATAATTTAATTTTGGAATTAAAATAAAATAATAATAAAATAATAATAAAATAGTAATTTATACGAGGTAATATCCGTCCGGAATATTACACTGAGAATCACATCAAACCCTGAACTGTCGATCACAATCAGATCTGCTCTGAAATCAGCACTTCCAATCACCACGGGACTCTGCTTGCACTCCCAGGAACATACGACAACACCACCACCACCTGTGGTGATATTCCAAGCTGCTGGCATCACACTGCACTCCAACTAATGCTGATCCACAAAGCGAGAGGAGATGAAGGAATGGGTTGCCTCGGAATAAAAAAGAACACGAGCAGGGAAGGAATGAACAAGAATAACACCTAAGATAGAGTCAAAACAAGGGAAAGATGAATAGATGAACAGATGAAAGATAACCAAAAAATATGGAAAATGATGCAGGAAAGACAACATGAAAAAAGATGCAAAAGAATGACTAAAACAAGGACACATAACAGAAAAACAAAAGTAAACACAAAAGAATACCTACAATGACTTCTTCCGCAGTCTCAGCTTCCTCCCCTGTCAAGTTGAAAGCCTGACCTCTCCCTAGATCAACCGAGACACCAGCGGTTGGCCTTCCAGCAATCCTTGCGCAAATGCCCAGGGGCCTGGCAAAAGTCATAAAAAACATCCCTCCATGGAGGAGCAGGACGGTAGGGAGCTATCCTGACGGCAAGGACCAGAGCTGGCCTCCTGATCGAACCTCCAGTATGCCTAGCAGCAACAGCAGCGGGGTACTGCACAACCCACTGAGAAAGGGGTCTCTCGAGCTGCCTCCAAGGCATCCGCATAGGTACGGAGATAATGGGCGGCCAAGTGCACTTGAATACCCTGATCAAGTCCCAAAAAGAACCTCCGAGCACGATCCTCCTCATTCGTAACCAAGGTGATAGCGAAGCGGCTAAGCCTGGTGAACTCCGCGGCATACTCGTCCACAAATCTAGAGCCCTATTCCAAGAAAAACTTGGTGTTACAATACTATATATATAATATGTAACAAAATCTCAAAACATGGCACTAATAAATCAACCAGACAACCACCCAACCAACCTACTTCAGGGCAAGAAACTGATGCTCCATTTCTACCTGGGTTATGCAGGGGAAGAATTTCTCGAGGAAGCTCTGAGCGAAAGTATCCAAAGCAATAGGCCGCTCTAGCCTCTCAGTTTCTGCCCTCCACCAGATGTGGGCCAAGTCCACCAACTGGACGCATGCCACATCCACATGGTCAGCATCGACGACCTTAGCTGCCTATAGCAGATTCTCTGTCCGTATCAGCCACTACTCAACCTCAAGTGGCATCTCACCAGCGAACTTATCAAGGTGAAGCCTCATGAAATCCGCAACGGAACCCAGAAGAGGGGGCAAAACTACTGGGGCAGGCACAACGGGGGTCGGAACAGCATTCTGGTAGCCTCCAAAGCGGCCTTAACCAGTTCGCTGTGCTCCTGTTGCATCAGAGCAATCTGCTGGAGCACCTGAGTTACAGCTACCAACTCAGGATGGTCTTCTTGCGAGCGAGAAGTCGAAGCATTCCCACGAGCCATAGTCTACACAAAATCCAAAACAATTAGGTTGCATTTGGTTTGTTGTTCTGAAAACAGTTTTGTAAAAATGAGAGTGTAAAAGTTTTTTGGTAATAATTTTTTATGAAAACAGTTTTTTCAAAATGAGAGTATAAAATGCGTTTGGTAAACCAAAAAATCTGAAATTTTCATAAAAATTGTTATTGGAAAATGAGCTTATAAAAGGCATTTGGTTATAAAATTAAATTCTCAAATTTATAGAAATATAGTTTTTCTGACAATGAGATTATAAAAGGCGTATGTTTAATCAATTTGCATTATTTTTCTTCTGAAGTTTTTTTTCCTGCATTTACAGAGCAAAGTTCTACAAGTATACGAACAAGAAGCCTGAGAAAGAGCATATCGAGCAAATCTTATCAAACCGAGGAGTTATATTAATGTGATATAACTTATGCTTGTTCATATGAACTGATACGCGACAATGCTTTTTCCAATGAAGATGTTGTATTCGTATCGTATTAAGAACATTCCATAAACTGATATGCGATATGCAAAAGAGTAATATGAAAGATCATTTGAATATAATATAATGAAAATTCTTTGATCGCATCCTTTGTTTTGTAACTCATTACACTAGGTTCAATTACTAGATTCATAATAAGAATAAAGCTAAAATACATTATATTACATTGCAAATCTCTGTTTGTTAAGCTCCAATACATTATATTATATGTACTTGAAACCTAGATTCCCAAATGAGCTGAATTACACTGATGCAACATACATTGGATTGTGCTTGTTTTTATGTGGCTTTTCTGGTTATCTTTCGCTTCAACTTCTTTTTGTTTCTTCCTTGTATCTCCCCATCACTGGCAAGCTTATCGACAATACTCGAGCTTATCTGAATTGTATAATTGTCGGCCCTTACACCAATAGTAATCTATAAATTTTGAATAATGAACAAAATCAGAGGTTAATAAATGAATTTGAAACTTCATCCTTTAATCCCTTAGAAAGCATCAGAAGCCATCAAAATCCATCGGAACATCAGTACGCATGAGCAGCATCAGAACCCTTCACAGGAAGGAAATTGTACACAGCATGGAAATTTGTTAAAGAAATAAATCAATAGTTGAGTTATACAGGATCAGAAGCCATCATCTCAATATTCATCAAAGGAACATGAACAAAATTTATTTACCTCCTTGTGTTAACACACTGATTATGCCCAAAGCATGAGAAGCCATCACAAGCATCCCAGGTCAGTCCAAATTTAAAGAAGCCTTCACAGTTATAACAGATCAACAAGAAGGTAATTTTCAAAGTGAAACATCAAACCTTAATCTGTAGTACCCCGTATTTTTAAATATTATTTTTATAGATTTATAATTGAATTAAAATGATTTTTGGGGATTTAATAAATATTTTCTGAAAATTTATATTTACACGTGCAAAACACGTGTAAATATTTTCTTGGGAAGTTCGAAAGGCAAAAATTATTTTTTGAAAAATCATTATTTATTATTTGAAATTATTTAAATTTTTTTAGATTTTTCTGATATTTATTAAACCTATTTGCAAATATTACGAAAAGAAGGATCTTTTTGCAAAATTGTCATTTTGAAGGATGTAAGTGCAAAACTATTTTCTGAACTTTCCAAATAGTGCCGGCTGGAAATGAAGTGTTTATTTTGCTTTTAAATATCAATTTAATTGGTTTTATCAAATTTCCAAGTATATGGATCTATTTATATAAAGTTATACTTTAAAAGGGTTATTTTGCAAATGTGTCTAAAACCCTAATTCTCTTATTCCGGCCTATATATATATATATATATATATATATATATATATATAAGAGTGGAGTGCAGCCTTCTTTCGCTGCACAACACAAAGATTTTATTATTTCTTGAAGATTTAAGGAGGTGATCTTGGATTTCGCAAAAGAAAGGCTTTTCTTGTTAGATTTCGTCAGATGAGGTGAGTGACTTATTTGTTTTATTTTATTTTGTGTATGTTGTATGTAGTATTTCATCTACTAGAAAGTATGTTAGGGTTTGAGTATGAATATGTACATGATGGATAGAATGGATGGATGAATTGAAAATTGATCTTTTATTAACCCTAATTATCTTTGGATAGATTTGCATGTGGATGATGTGAGTTTTCATTATCGTTGAGTTTTGGATGAACACAACTTGACTATAGAAATGTTAGATTTGTTCATGTTTATCAGTTCATAATGGTGATTGAAATTGAGGAAATGTTGAGAAGGATTGATGAGTTAGGAGATCATGTCTTGAGAACTGGATTTGAGATAAATTGGATTGAGTTGATGAACACAACTAAATTGGGGATCTTTTGAAAATGCGGTATTGATATGGTTTGGATCTGAACACAAAGCTACTTCAACGAATAAATAATTTTTTTTTTAAGAAACTCTATTTTAATTATATGCACAATTCATGTTTTATTTGAAAGAAACCAACAGATCGCTATTTTTTTATAAATTCAAGTAGTTTGATGTAGTTTCATGGATTATTATAAATCCTACAAGTTGTACTCTGTAATACCCCAGATTTCTAAAGAGCGAACAGTCGACTGGTAGTGTTAGCAGTCGACTGGTCTGCGTATTCGAAATTGAGAGATTTGAGATGGATTTGAGAAGGATTTGAGAAATATAGTCCCACATGGGAAGTATACAAAAACTAATTTGAGTATAAATACTATTAGCCAATGATCAAGAGTCATCTAATTGGTTAACCACCTTTTGAGAGGCAGCCTGTGGTGGGCAGTTGTACTACATAGTATCTAATTTGTCTTCATAAAAATATTAAAATTGTCTGAGTATTGGGGCGGGGCGTTACAAATGGTATCAGAGCCGACTTTCGACACCGAGTGTAGAAGAGGGCCTATGATCTAGTTCACGGCAGGGAGATGATTCTCCAGATAGGCAGTGTGCATTTGTATGTACCGGGTGTTTCTACACATTTCGTGGGATCTAGGACTATTCTACAACGGCTAGAAAGGCGGATCCTACACTAGATGTGTGTCCCGGACTCAGTGAGGACGCTGATTTCTAAAGGTGGGGTGTATGTAATACCCCAGATTTCTAAAGAGCGAACAGTCGACTGGTCTGCGTATTCGGAATTTGAGAGATTTGAGATGGATTTGAGAAGGATTTGAGAAATATAGTCCCACATGGAAAGTATACAAAAACTAATTTGAGTATAAATACTATTAGCCAATGATCAAGAGTCACCTAATTGGTTAACCACCTTTTGAGAGGCAGCCTGTGGTGGACAGTTGTACTACATAGTATCTAATTTGTCTTCATAAAAATATTAAAATTGTCTGAGTATTGGGGCGGGACGTTACATACTCGATCAAACAAGAAATATGTTTTTGGTAGAAATCGTTTTCATGAAGTAAAACTACGTATCGGATGAAATATGCACAACCAAAATCTATAGTCTGCAGGTCGACAGTCGACCGGTGTGACTTCCCAGTCGACCGTCGCTGCCTGGCTGCTGAAATTTTCTCGAAATTTTAAATTATCTCGCAGAACAGTTGACGACTCATCTTTACAGTCGACTGAGTCTGTTCTGTTTTGATGTCGCCCTAAGATTTGGATTTTTCTCTGGACAGTCGACCTATGACCTTTTACAGTCGACTGCTATACTTAGAATTATTTCTTAAAGATTATTGGATTTTTCATTCTGGACAGTCGACCTATGACCTTTTACAGTCGACTACTATACTTAGAATTATTTTCTGAAAGCTATTGAATTTTCTTTGTGGACAGTCGACTTACGCTTATCTATAGTCGACTGATACTGATGTATCTTTATATCTTTGAATGTTCTTTTAAATGATTTATCCTCTAAATATTTTAATCTATAACTTACTACCTATACTTTATCTTCTACTGAACGTATGTTTTCAAGTGGTTTAACTGAGCAATTTATGTTGGAAGAGCAGTTTGGATATTGGGTGTTAGTCTCTAGAGGGTGTGTGTAACCCTAGTATACCGGCAGTTGAGAAAATTATGTTTGGACCTGTCGATGCATTTTAGTTGATCAGTTGTTGAGTTAAGTTCGGTAGGGTACACCAACTCTAGGAGATTCGTAAAGTAATTAAATAACCTAAATGATAAGGACAGGCACTAGTGGTGATATGATAAACGAGAACATGGGTTATGGACCTCAGTATGGCTTGCAGTGTGAGGTAATTCTCGGAATTATCCAGGTGTGAGTGAAATAGTCTCCGGAATTACCTGTGGTGTGGGATTGATCTTCGGAATTATCGGGGTCGAGGCGATGCACATGTGGTATTCGTGTGATGAGGTGCCATCGCTTGCGGTGTGGGGTATTCTCGAAGATTCCCAGGTGTGAATGAAATAATCTCCGAAATTATCTGTGGATAGAGTTTGACCTCCGAAATTATCGGGGCATGGGCTAATACTCACAGTTTATCTTTATCTCGTAGTAGTCATCATGTTAGAATTAGTTGCATAACGAGGGATTAAACCCTATAATGTGGAGACGTTAAGGACTTGCACCGGACCTATGTAGAGTGGGATGCATAGACTCCGACAAGTACGCATTAGAGAGTCAGCATATAGAATTGTGTTTTCTCGACTTGGTTTCATGCATGTGTTTTCCTATTTTCTACACTTGACACTTAGTCTAGCCACACTTGATGTTTTCATGTTTCCTTGTTATTTTGTATTTCTGTTATTCTGGTCTCTAGTACGTGTTGTTTATGATTCCAGATTTCATGTCTATTTATGTTGCTTGTTCTTATTTTATGTCACTCACACCTTTATGGCTGACCTCTTTAGTTTTGGGGGTTAGGGTTATCTCTAGCCTCATATTTTACAGATGGTTACTTGTAGCTCGGGATTTTGATGCGTGAGTTGAAATGATGTAATGATTTATGTATTATGTAAAAGAAAGTGTTGTCAGGAAAGAAAATTTGTAATTGAAGGTGTATTGTATTCCGCCGTGCTATGTAAAGATTAATGTAATAAAAGGTGAAAAATTTTATTGGTATTTGGCTGTGTTTAATATTATATATGAAGTTGATGCTAGGAATTGTGCCACGTTTTTCTAAGATATCATATTAGGAATTCGGGGCGCTACATAATTCCTTATAAAGCATTAGAAGGATTCACAATCCATCAGAAGCATCAAACGCCATAAGCAGCATCAGAACCCAACATGTTTGGTGGCTTGTATTTAAATATATATCAGTATGTTTTATAAAAAAGCAAAAGTGGGGAAATTTTTGTTTGGTTACCTTCATTTCACAAACTAGTTCAGTACGAGCATCAGAAGCCATCACAAGCATCAGTAGCATCACAAACATCACAATCTATCCTTTAAAAGAAAGAACTGATCAACTGATTCAAATGATAGTGCAAATGAATAAAATTTAAAAAGAGCACGGATCTAATGAATAGAGAAAATTTTCTTGTAAATGATTTAGAATCACAAGCATCTGAAGGATTCAGCATCACAAGCATTATATAATGCACATCAGAAATTCTTGCATGAGGTGTGTGTCACTCCAAATAATTGTCCACGTACATAAAATTCTTAAGGAAAATAAGAGGAAAAAAAAACCAATTAAGAAGTGTAGGATATCAATACCCAATTGCGCAACAGTGTCGCAGTTGTAAAAAAGATGTTCAGCTGCTATTTCTGATACCAATCTTCATCCTCGTAAGGATTGAATCATATTGTTAAAAAATTAATCACGAAAAAAAATACTAAGTAATATTTAAAAGGATTCAATTAGTGGTAGGCTCAGAACACTTACGTATAGAAAAAATGTTCAAATAAAACATGAAGATTAGTCTAGGGCTGCAGTTGAATGCCATGCCAACTAGTTCTAATCATGCATTTTAATGATTTGAATGCCATGCCAATATTTAAAATGATCAATGTGGATAGGATGACTTTTATTCCCTTACAAAGCATCAGATGCTTTCATTACCCATCATAAGCATCATAAGCTTTGATTAAACGTCAAAAAATTATTGGTTAATAAAATATGGATGATTTTGACGAAAAAATAGATTGGCATGGATGAAATCAGTAATATCAGCTTTGATTAGTCCATTTCATCATTGTCTAGACCGATAGAGATAAAAGAGTAAAGGTGATTTAAAAGAATTAAATGAAGCACTTCCTGTTAGATGGAGACTGACTACAAACAAATGATAAGAAGCACTTCCACCGAAACTGCTTGCATCCAAGTGTACTACATGTGCATCCAAGTACAACCTGCAAACATGAAGAAGACCATGGAAACAAAACTGATACATATTCATTACAGAGGTAACTAATGCATATCAGGTAAATGAATCTGAAATTTCATCCTTAATCCGTTATAAAGCATCAGAAATCATCAGAAGCCATCAGAAACATCAGAAGCCATAAGCAGCATCAAAAGCCTTCACAGCAAGGAAATTGTACACAGTATGGAAAATTTATAGGACCATAAGCCATCATCTTCAGATTCATTTGAGGAACATGTACAAATTTTATTAGAAATTTGTGTTTGGTTAGAGCATCCACAGTCGTTTTCTATATATGCCATTTTGCCATATTATAGCAAACGATCCTCTGCAATCGTTTCTCATTTTGCCATTTTATGGCAAACGTTCTATTCTCATTTCTCAAATTTGAGAAACGAAATGAGAATTCTCAAATTATAAAGGACGGGGAATCATATACCGTCTGAAGGATTTTAATATTTTTTAATCGATTGAGACGGGGAATCATATACCGTCTAAAGGTTTTTTAAATTTTTTTTATTTAAAAAAGGGTCGGACGGGGAAACATACTGTAATACCCCGTATTTCTGAAAAATATATATAGTTTGAAATAATAAATGAATTTGAGCTTGTCCTATAGAATAACTCTATAGGAGGGCTTGTATATGAATAATTTGATTTGAAAGTGGGATTGTTTGAATCCATCCGGATTGTATGAATGGTGGGGGGACCCACCGGGTATGAATGGAGAAGCACAGCAAGTGTGTTGTGCTTGTGTGCTTCTTTGGTTGACGTGGCACTAAGGAATGATTATCCCTAGTGTGCACGGGTTTGATTAAAAACCGGGGTGTGGGAAAAAGGATTTATCCCATATCGAATATTTCCAAGTATAAAATATAGTATAAATAATAATTGCCAATGATCATTAGTCACCAATTCGGTTAACCACCTTTTGAGAGGCAGCCTGTGGTGGGCAGTTGTACTACATAGTATCTAATTTGTCTATAAAATTGTATAAATTGTCCGAGCCCGGGGCAGGGGTGTTACAAACGGTTGCTCTGATACCACTCTGTAACGCCCCGAATCCCAAATACACTGAATTCGAGATGTTCTACAGGATCTTTTCACTTTCTTTAGTACAATTTTACAGGGAAATTAAAACTTTTCATCATACATCAGAGATTACATCATAATTACATCTTTCTTTTGCACAGCGGAAGTAAAATACAACAATTAAATACAAGTACAACAGCTTGATATAATCTTTAAGCATCCAAATCCTCTTTAATCTTTAGCATAACATTCACCTGCATGTCAGACTGTGGGTACGTCAGTTTATTCAACCGACGATCATTATACACGGCCATCCTCTCTATGCCGGAAATAGTATAACTTAACATTTCATATTTAGCAACCACAAACTTGTCACATTTTAAACTAAAGGGACTACCCTATTGATGTCGTGTTGTGATTGTGCACTTAGTCCGTAATGCAGTTAATTATGTTGCATGACACTAATGCACACTTGTTCGGATTCTATGCATCCCATACTACATAGGTCCGAGGGCAAGCCCTTATTCGTTCTTCATCTTTATAGGGTTCAATCCCCCGTTATGATTTAATCTACTACTGTAATTACGGTAAGTATCCTAGATGTTATCTGACCTACGAACTCATGTTTAGGCACTCTGGAGTAGTATCCTCACCCAGACGCATCATGGGAATTCCTGGGATACGCTCTCACCATAAACATGACACCACCCGTAGTCTTCAAACATCCCACGAGCATCGCCACTGGGACGGTACTCTGGAACAGTATCCTCACCCAGACTCGTCATGGGAATTCCTGGGATACGCTCTCGCCGCTACCCAGGGCCCTCATACTCAGTGTTTTTCTCTTACTTTCATCACGTCTTCACTATGCACTAGTCCTTAGTTTTATTAAAAATCATGAACAAAATTAATCTCTAGAGTTAGCCTCTCCATCAACCGGACTTATTCATTCATTTCATCACGACCAACCTTGGTCTAATTTCATTTTATTTCATTTCTCGGTGCCGGGGAGACTTAGCTACTCTATTTCAAATTTCATTTCACAATCTTTAACTCATAACAACTTCCATGTCAAATTTTCATACTCTTTCTTATTCATGATTGCACTTTGTTCACAAGTCCATAGTGAATACTTATAACTCATAAAAATTCATATTCATGGCCAACAATTTCTTTTTCTTTCATCAACATGATTCCTAAATTCCATAATCATACAATGGACTCATGCACTTCATAATTAACCACTCATACTTCATATTTTACACAATATCCTCAAGTGAGAATTAATAATATCATGTCACACCACAAAACTCTTTTTGTCAATTACTTTCTAATAAATCCATTTCAATATATCTTTATAAACTGAAACTTTCCATAAGTATGTGTCTTAGAACCATAGCTTTAATTATACCATTTGTTCACAAACTACATTATATTTTCTTCAAATAATACCCAACTCAATCCCATAAAATTCCTTGTATTTTTATGAAAATTACCATATTTTTCTCACATTTTTTTGGACATCACAATCTCACAAAAAAAATATTTTTTATAAAGTGCTAAAGGGAGGAATCGAACCCAGCACGGTAGAGAAAGAGCCCAGAGCACCCGCCAACAGGCCAACATGTGCTAGCGATATAAGTAGGGATCAAATGGTATATAGGGTGTCCAGACCGGTAGTTATAAGTCCTCAAAATTTGTAGAAAAAAATGTTGGCATCGCTGGGACTCGAACCGTTCGACCCAGAGAAGCAACCCGCAGTCATTGACCGCCTGAGCTACTAGCTCAGGTTGTCACAGTACTAAGTTAAAATCCATATGTTTCATATTCGCACTGTTTTAGAAAACAACTCGATGTTCAAATCAATTTGGTTCATATTGCCTTTATACAAACTACTGAAAAATTCCAGATTTAATCTCCTATGCCAGATCTTCATAACAGTAAGTATAAAATAATTTTTTTGTACTAACATAATTTTTTTCCACCCAAAATTAATAAATTGTTCATTAAGACTACCATATCTTTTATTTTCGACATTAAAAAAAAATCAATTGGTCTTCTAATCTCTTTTATTCCCAAATTTCCTATGATAACTTACTGTTTATTAATCTATATTCACACCACATACATCTTTGGATTTTCCCATACTCATATTGGCAAAAGGATTCATGTAGCACATGAATAGGTAAAACTCAAAAAAAAAATACTAATTTTTGGGTATTTCTATTTTGATGACAACAAGCAATTTCATTGGTTCATTTATGCCACTTCTACTCATGAATTTAACATACTCATCACTCAAGCATTCAAGATACTTTCTATTCAAATTTCATAGTGTGTCATTATCTTAATCAATTGTCATGTTTCAACCATACAATTTACAAGCAATTAATGGAGATTTTCACACATCATACTAGCCATATTCCATCATCATTCAATTAAACTAACCATCATAGAAAGTGCTACATATAGTTTAATTTCATGCTAGAATTTCACACACAAATTAATCACATCATTCCAATCCATTCGTATACTAACTTTTCAATTAAAGTGGACTCTTATTAGTATTTTCCATGTATAGTGTTGACAATAAAACTAGCATGGATCCTACATTAGAAATATGAAATATTTTACCCACCTTAATGGAGAGAAACACAAAAGGCAACAAGTCCTAGTAGATGAGAACACCTCCTCCTAGCCAAAAGAGTGCACCACTCCAAGCTTCCAAGTCAATGCCGAAAGCTTCTCAAGTCCTAGCCGAATGCTCCCTTCCTTGATGCCGGCCACTCCAAGCAACCAAAAGAAACCACACACTCTCTTATCTTTTATAACTCACACAATTATAATACTATAGCTTTAGAAATTATACTTTGCATATGAAAAATTAGCCATGAGAGGGGGGGGTATTTATACTCAAAGATGAGTGAAATGGATGGCCAAGATTGTCTTGGTGGTTGTAAAATGAAGGGCTTAGATCAAAGTAGGAGTTAGAAGAACTACCCACCTCCTTGAAACTACTCCCATGTTCTCCACACCCAAAATCCAAATTTCCCTCCAAAAAGAATGCTACCCGGCCACAAAAATGAAGTGTGCAATGCACGTGTACGTGTAGTGCACGTGCATGCAACTAGGCCAAATTTGTACATTCTAAAATTGTATAAAAATATTTTGTGGAAAAAAAAGTCTTCTACATGACAAGTTTAATTAAAATAAATTAATTCATGGGCTTTCTTTTTGGGCCAAAATAATTTTACAAAAATAATTAAAATAAAAAAATGTTTTTGGGCTTTTTAAGAAAGAGGCTTTTTAATTAAATCGAATAAGGCTTTTAAAGAAAGGCTTTTGTACTAAATAATTTGAGAAAAATATATTAAATAATTATACACATTATGATAAAATAATTCAAACAAAATATTGCACGTGCACAACACGTGCAAAATAAATAATTTTTCATTTATTGAAAAATCAGGGTATTACAGCACTTCCTCCTTAGAATAGTTCCGTCCCCGGAACTACAATCAAGAGCGAGAGAACAAACAAAATACAACACACTCAACAAGAAACAAGATACAAAAATACAATCAAGCAAAAAGCTCAGGATAGTCCTTCAACATCCTCTCCTCAGATTCCCAAGTAGCCTCTTCAACCAAGTGGTTTCTCCAGACTACCTTGACCATCGGTATCGTCTTATTCCTCAAGACTTTCTCCCTACGGTCAACAATCTCAACAGGAGACTCGATGTAATTCAGGTCTAACTGCAAACCTTCCGGCACTTCAGGCAAATGATGACTCGGGTCCGGAATATAACCTCTCAGCATAGACACATGAAAGACATTGTGCACCTGAGACAACTCTTCCGGTAATTCAAGCCGGTAAGCAGTTTTCCCGATCCTTTTCAATATCTTATACGGGCCTATAAACCTCGGGGCTAACTTCCCGCCTTTGCCAAAACGAACCACACCTTTGCTGGGTGATACCTTCAGGAAGACGAAGTCACCAACCTCAAACTCAAGGTCCCTTCTCCGGTTGTCTGCATAGCTTTTCTGCCTGCTCTGAGCTTCCACCAACCTTTTCCTGATCAGATCAATCTTCTCAGAAGTCAGTTGTACAAGCTCAGGACCAAACAACTGACGCTCCCCCACTTCATACCAACAAACAGGAGTCCTGCACTTCCTGCCATACAGAGCTTCGTACGGCGCCATCCCAATACTGGCCTGAAAACTGTTGTTGTAGGCAAACTCCACCAAGGGTAAATGCCTTTCCCAACTGCCTCCAAAGTCTAGTATACAACACCGCAGCATATCCTCCAGAATACGATTGACTCTCTCGGTCTGCCCATCGGTTTGCGGATGAAAAGCAGTGCTGAAATCTGTCTTGGTACCCAAAGCCGTCTGAAGACTCCTCCAGAAATGCGAAGTAAACCGAGCATCTCGATCAGACACAATGGTCGAAGGAACGCCATGAAGTCGGACAATCTCACCAACATACATCTCAGCCAACTTGTCCATCGAAGCAGTGAGTTTCATCGCCAAAAAGTGAGCGGACTTGGTAAGTCGATCGACTATAACCCAAATTGCATCATTGCCTTTAGGACTCTTAGGCAATCCCGTAATGAAATCCATACTGATGTTATCCCACTTCCATTCCGGAATAGGTAACGGCTGTAATAGACCTCCGGGTCTCTGATTTTCGGCTTTAACTTGCTGACAAACCTCACACTTCGCGACAAATTCAGCCACATCCCGCTTCAAACCTGACCACCAGAAATGCTGCTTGATGTCCTTGTACATCTTAGTACTCCCAGGATGTACAGACAGAACAGTAGCATGCGCCTCCTGAAGAATACTCTCTTTCAGGTCCGCCTGATTTGGAACGCACAGCCTGTCTCCGAACCACAGCACTCCTTCCCTGATTTGAAATCCGGGCAACCTGCCAGCACCAACCTGCTCCTTCATCTCCAAAGTATCAGCATCAACCTCCTGACTTGCAATGATCCTTGCATTCAAAGTAGGCTGAAGCCTCAACTGAGCCAAAGATGCTCCCAATCCTTGCAAGACAACCTCAATACCAGCTCGGTCCAGCTCCTCAATCAGATGCCTCTGAGTTGTAATCAAACAGGCCAAACTGCTCTTGCGGCTAAGTGCATCAGCAACAACATTAGCCTTTCCGGGATGATACTTGATCTCAGGTCGCATATCCTCGAGCACTTCCAACCCTCTCCGCTGTCTCAAATTGAGATCCCTCTGCTGATATATATACTTCAAGCTCTTATGATCCGTGTACATATTCAACTTCTCACCGTACACGTAGTGCCTCCATTACTTCAAGGCAAAGATAATCGCAGCCAACTCCAGATCATGAGTCGGGTAATTCTTCTCATGTGGTCGTAGTTGCCTGGACCCATAAGCGATTACTCTTCCCTCTTGCATTAAGACACAACCAAGCCCCCGATGTGAAGCATCGCTATAAACATCATACTCAACACCAGCTCTAGGCAAAGCCAAGATAGGTGCAGTAGTCAGCCTATCTTTCAACTCCTGAAAGCTCGCCTCACATTGCTTGGTCCACTTGAAGCTCACATTCTTCTTGGTCAGCCCTGTAAGCGGTACAGCTATCTGAGCATAACCTTGAATGAATCTCCGATAATATCCAGTCATCCCAAGGAAACTTCTGACTTCCTTCACTGTAGTAGGCCTCGCCCAATCTCTCACTGCCTCTATCTTCTGAGGATCAGTTGCCACTCCCTCCTTAGAAAGGATGTGACCTAGGAATGCCACTTCAGATTTCCAGAAATCACACTTGGATAACTTGGCATACAACTGCTGCTCTTCCAGCTTCTGCAACACCACTGTCAGATGCTCAGTGTGCTCCTCCTCTGACTTGGAGTACACGAGAATATCGTCGATAAACACCACGACGAAAGAATCAATAAACGGCCTCAGAACTCTGTTCATCAAGTCCATGAAGATTGCAGGTGTATTCGTCACTCCGAATGGCATAACTAAGAATTCGTAATGCCCATGCCGAGTTCTAAATGCAGTCTTATGCACATCTTCAGCTTTCACTCGAACTTGGTGGTAACCTGATCGAAGATCTATTTTGGAGAATACAGCTGCTCCTTGCAGACGATCGAACAAGTCATCAATTCGAGGAATCGGATACTTATTCTGAACAGTGACCTTATTCAGCTCCCGGTAATCGATGCACATCCTCATCGATCCATCCTTCTTCTTTACCAAAAGCACTGGTGCTCCCCAAGGTGACGCACTAGGTTGAATAAAGCCTTTTCCCAACAGTTCCTCAATCTGCCGTTTCACCTCATCCTGTTCCACTGGAGCCATCCTATATGGTGCCTTAGAAATGGGTGCACTTCCCGGTTGAACAGTGATGCTGAACTCTACATCACGATGCGGAGGTAACCCAGGAAAATCTTCCAAGAACACTGTCGGATAGTCCCGAACCACAGGAATCCCTTGCACTTCCACAGGAGTCTCTTCCTTGCGGATAGTTGCCACCAGCTTAGAACATTTCTGCTTCCCTTGGAACACGACTTCAGGTCCACCTGGAGCCTTCACTGTCACCGTCTTGGCCTTACACTCGATGCTTGCACTGTACACCGACATCCAATCAATGCCAATGATAACATCGACTCCCAAGATAGTCAGTTCGATCAGATCAATGCCAAAGATTCTATCCCCAATCACAATCTCGCAATCAGCATAATACCGCTCAGTGGTTAAAGTTTCCCCTGACGGAGTAGCTACTGATAAGATCTTGCCTGGGAAAATCTTCGGTTCAACTCCCAACACTTTAGCAAACTTTGGAGACACAAAAGTATGAGAGGATCCAGTATCAAACAATACGACAGCTTTCATTCTATTAAGATAGAGTTCGCCTGTTACATAATATACATCATTACATAACAACCTCACTAAACAAAGGGAAAAGAAATGACAAAGACTCTAAACACCAGCCCTCGTACCAGAGATGACCTGATCTGCCTCCTCAGCATCAGCTTCCGTCAAGGCAAATACTCGCCCTGATTGGTACGGCCTCTTCCCAGCCTGCTGCGTTGGTGCGTTGCTATTTCCACCCTGTAGTTTGGGACAGTGAGATTTGTAGTGCAGCGGATACCATTTGTAACTTTCAAACTGCTCTTGCTCTGATACCACTCTGTAACGCCCCGAATCCCAAATACACTGAATTCGAGATGTTCTACAGGATCTTTTCACTTTTTTTAGTACAATTTTACAGGGAAATTAAAACTTTTCATCATACATCAGAGATTACATCATAATTACATCTTTCTTTTGCACAGCAGAAGTAAAATACAACAATTAAATACAAGTACAACAGCTTGATATAATCTTTAAGCATCCAAATCCTCTTTAATCTTTAGCATAACATTCACCTGCATGTCAGACTGTGGGTACGTCAGTTTATTCAATCGACGATCATTATACACGGCCATCCTCTCTATGCCGGAAATAGTATAACTTAACATTTCATATTTAGCAACCACAAACTTGTCACATTTTAAACTAAAGGGACTACCCTATTGATGTCGTGTTGTGATTGTGCACTTAGTCCTTAATGCAGTTAATTATGTTGCATGACACTAATGCACACTTGTTCGGATTCTATGCATCCCATACTACATAGGTCCGAGGGCAAGCCCTTATTCGTTCTTCATCTTTATAGGGTTCAATCCGCCGTTATGATTTAATCTACTACTGTAATTACGGTAAGTATCCTAGATATTATCTGACCTACGAACTCATGTTTAGGCACTCTGGAGTAGTATCCTCACCCAGACGCATCATGGGAATTCCTGGGATACGCTCTCACCATAAACATGACACCACCCGTAGTCTTCAAACATCCCACGAGCGTCGCCACTGGGACGGTACTCTGGAACAGTATCCTCACCCAGACTCGTCATGGGAATTCCTGGGATACGCTCTCGCCGCTACCCAGGGCCCTCATACTCAGTGTTTTTCTCTTACTTTCATCACGTCTTCACTATGCACTAGTCCTTAGTTTTATTAAAAATCATGAACAAAATTAATCTCTAGAGTTAGCCTCTCCATCAACCGGACTTATTCATTCATTTCATCACGACCAACCTTGGTCTAATTTCATTTTATTTCATTTCTCGGTGCCGGGGAGACTTAGCTACTCTATTTCAAATTTCATTTCACAATCTTTAACTCATAACAACTTCCATGTCAAATTTTCATACTCTTTCTTATTCATGATTACACTTTGTTCACAAGTCCATAGTGAATACTTATAACTCATAAAAATTCATATTCATGGCCAACAATTTCTTTTTCTTTCATCAACATGATTTCTAAATTCCATAATCATACAATGGACTCATGCACTTCATAATTAAACACTCATACTTCATATTTTACACAGTATCCTCAAGTGAGAATTAATAATATCATGTCACACCACAAAATTCTTTTTGTCAATTACTTTCTAATAAATCCATTTCAATATATCTTTATAAACTGAAAATTTCCATAAGTATGTGTCTTAGAACCACAGCTTTAATTATACCATTTGTTCACAAACTACATTATATTTTCTTCAAATAATACCCAACTCAATCCCATAAAATTCCTTGTATTTTTATGAAAAATACCATATTTTTCTCACATTTTTTGGACATCACAATCTTACAAAAAAATATTTTTTATAAAGTGCTAAAGGGAGGAATCGAACCCAGCACGGTAGAGAAAGAGCCCAGAGCACCCGCCAACAGGCCAACATGTGCTAGCGATATAAGTAGGGATCAAATGGTATATAGGGTGTCCAGACCGGTAGTTATAAGTCCTCAAAATTTGTAGAAAAAAATGTTGGCATCGCTGGGACTCGAACCGTTCGACCCAGAGAAGCAACCCGCAGTCATTGACCGCCTGAGCTACTAGCTCAGGTTGTCACAGTACTAAGTTAAAATCCATATGTTTCATATTCGCACTGTTTTAGAAAACAACTCGATGTTCAAATCAATTTGGTTCATATTGCCTTTATACAAACTACTGAAAAATTCCAGATTCAATCTCCTTTGCCTGATCTTCATAACAGTAAGTATAAAATAATTTTTTGTACTAAAAACATAATTTTTTCCACCCAAAATTAATAAATTGTTCATTAAGACTACCATATCCTCTATTTTCGACATTGAAAAATCAATTGGTCTTCTAATCTCTTTTATTCCCAAATTTCCTATGATAATTTACTGTTTATTAATCTATATTCACACCACATACATCTTTGGATTTTCCCATACTCATGTTAGCAAAAGGATTCATGTAGCACATGAATAGGTAAAACTCAAAAAAAAATACTAATTTTTGGGTATTTCTATTTTGATGACAACAAGCAATTTCATTGGTTCATTTATGCCACTTCTACTCATGAATTTAACATACTCATCACTCAAGCATTCAAGATACTTCCTATTCAAATTTCATAGTGTGTCATTATCTTAATCAATTGTCATGTTTCAACCATACAATTTTCAAGCAATTAATGGAGATTTTCACACATCATACTAGCCATATTCCATCATCATTCAATTAAACTAACAATCATAGAAAGTGCTACATATAGTTTAATTTCATGCTAGAATTTCACACACAAATTAATCACATCATTCCAATCCATTCATATACTAACTTTTCAATTAAAGTGGACTCTTATTAGTATTTTCCATGTATAGTGTTGACAATAAAACTAGCATGGATCCTACATTAGAAATATGAAATATTTTACCCACCTTAATGGAGAGAAACACAAAAGGCAACAAGTCCTAGTAGATGAGAACACCTCCTCCTAGCCAAAAGAGTGCACCACTCCAAGCTTCCAAGTCAATGCCGAAAGCTTCTCAAGTCCTAGCCGAATGCTCCCTTCCTTGATGCCGGCCACTCCAAGCAACCAAAAGAAACCACACACTCTCTTATCTTTTATAACTCACACAATTATAATACTATAGCTTTAGAAATTATACTTTGCATATGAAAAATTAGCCATGAGAGGGGGGGGGGGGGTATTTATACTCAAAGATGAGTGAAATGGAGGGCCAAGATTGTCTTGGTGGTTGTAAAGTGAAGGGCTTAGATCAAAGTAGGAGTTAGAAGAACTACCCACCTCCTTGAAACTACTCCCATGTTCTCCACACCCAAAATCCAAATTTCCCTCCAAAAAGAATGCTACCCGGCCACAAAAATGAAGTGTGCAATGCACGTGTACGTGTAGTGCACGTGCATGCAACTAGGCCAAATTTGTACATTCTAAAATTGTATAAAAATATTTTGTGGAAAAAAAAGTCTTCTACATGACATGTTTAATTAATATAAATTAATTCATGGGCTTTCTTTTTGGGCTAAAATAATTTTACAAAAATAATTAAAATAAAAAATGTTTTTGGGCTTTTTTAAGAAAGAGGCTTTTTAATTAAATCGAATAAGGCTTTTTAAAAAAAGGCTTTTGTACTAAAATAATTTGAGAAAAATATATTAAATAATTATACACATTATGATAAAATGATTCAAACAAAATATTGCACGTGCACAACACGTGCAAAATAAATAATTTTTCATTTATTGAAAAATCAGGGTATTACAGCACTCCCTCCTTAGAATAGTTCCGTCCCCGGAACTACAATCAAGAGCGAGAGAACAAACAAAATACAACACACTCAACAAGAAACAAGATACAAAAATACAATCAAGCAAAAAGCTCAGGATAGTCCTTCAACATCCTCTCCTCAGATTCCCAAGTAGCCTCTTCAACCAAGTGGTTTCTCCAGACTACCTTGACCATCGGTATCGTCTTATTCCTCAAGACTTTCTCCCTACGGTCAACAATCTCAACAGGAGACTCGATGTAATTCAGGTCTAACTGCAAACCTTCCGGCACTTCAGGCAAATGATGACTCGGGTCCGGAATATAACCTCTCAGCATAGACACATGAAAGACATTGTGCACCTGAGACAACTCTTCCGGTAATTCAAGCCGGTAAGCAGTTTTCCCGATCCTTTTCAATATCTTATACGGGCCTATAAACCTCGGGGCTAACTTCCCGCCTTTGCCAAAACGAACCACACCTTTGCTGGGTGATACCTTCAGGAAGACGAAGTCACCAACCTCAAACTCAAGGTCCCTTCTCCGGTTGTCTGCATAGCTTTTCTGCCTGCTCTGAGCTTCCACCAACCTTTTCCTGATCAGATCAATCTTCTCAGAAGTCAGTTGTACAAGCTCAGGACCAAACAACTGACGCTCCCCCACTTCCTACCAACAAACAGGAGTCCTGCACTTCCTGCCATACAGAGCTTCGTACGGCGCCATCCCAATACTGGCCTGAAAACTGTTGTTGTAGGCAAACTCCACCAAGGGTAAATGCCTTTCCCAACTGCCTCCAAAGTCTAGTATACAACACCGCAGCATATCCTCCAGAATACGATTGACTCTCTCGGTCTGCCCATCGGTTTGCGGATGAAAAGCAGTGCTGAAATCTGTCTTGGTACCCAAAGCCGTCTGAAGACTCCTCCAGAAATGCGAAGTAAACCGAGCATCTCGATCAGACACAATGGTCGAAGGAACGCCATGAAGTCGGACAATCTCACCAACATACATCTCAGCCAACTTGTCCATCGAAGCAGTGAGTTTCATCGCCAAAAAGTGAGCGGACTTGGTAAGTCGATCGACTATAACCCAAATAGCATCATTGCCTTTAGGACTCTTAGGCAATCCCGTAATGAAATCCATACTGACGTTATCCCACTTACATTCCGGAATAGGTAACGGCTGTAATAGATCTCCGGGTCTCTGATTTTCGGCTTTGACTTGCTGACAAACCTCACACTTCGCGACAAATTCAGCCACATCCCGCTTCAAACCTGACCACCAGAAATACTGCTTGATGTCCTTGTACATCTTAGTACTCCCAGGATGTACAGACAGAAGAGTAGCATGCGCCTCCTGAAGAATACTCTCTTTCAGGTCCGCCTGATTTGGAACGCATAGCCTGTCTCCGAACCACAGCACTCCTTCCCTGATTTGAAATCCGGGCAACCTGCCAGCACCAACCTGCTCCTTCATCTCCAAAGTATCAGCATCAACCTCCTGACTTGCAATGATCCTTGCATTCAAAGTAGGCTGAAGCCTCAACTGAGCCAAAGATGCTCCCAATCCTTGCAAGACAACCTCAATACCAGCTCGGTCCAGCTCCTCAATCAGATGCCTCTGAGTTGTAATCAAACAGGCCAAACTGCTCTTGCGGCTAAGTGCATCAGCAACAACATTAGCCTTTCCGGGATGATACTTGATCTCAGGTCGCATATCCTCGAGCACTTCCAACCATCTCCGCTGCCTCAGGTTGAGATCCCTCTGCTGATATATATACTTCAAGCTCTTATGATCCGTGTACATATTCAACTTCTCACCGTACACGTAGTGCCTCCATTGCTTCAAGGCAAAGATAATCGCAGCCAACTCTAGATCATGAGTTGGGTAATTCTTCTCATGTGGTCGTAGTTGCCTGGACCCATAAGCGATTACTCTTCCCTCTTGCATTAAGACACAACCAAGCCCCCGATGTGAAGCATCGCTATAAACGTCATACTCAACACCAGCTCTAGGCAAAGCCAAGATAGGTGCAGTAGCTTTAATATATACATCTGAGGCAGCGGAGATGGTTGGAAGTGCTCGAGGATATGCGACCTGAGATCAAGTATCATTCCGGAAAGGCTAATGTTGTTGCTGATGCACTTAGCCGCAAGAGCAGTTTGGCCTGTTTGATTACAACTCAGAGGCATCTGATTGAGGAGCTGGACCGAGCTGGTATTGAGGTTGTCTTGCAAGGATTGGGAGCATCTTTGGCTCAGTTGAGGCTTCAGCCTACTTTGAATGCAAGGATCATTGCAAGTCAGGAGGTTGATGCTGATACTTTGGAGATGAAGGAGCAGGTTGGTGCTGGCAGGTTGCCCGGATTTCAAATCAGGGAAGGAGTGCTATGGTTCGGAGACAGGCTGTGCGTTCCAAATCAGGCGGACCTGAAAGAGAGTATTCTTCAGGAGGCGCATGCTACTCTTCTGTCTGTACATCCTGGGAGTACTAAGATGTACAAGGACATCAAGCAGCATTTCTGGTGGTCAGGTTTGAAGCGGGATGTGGCTGAATTTGTCGCGAAGTGTGAGGTTTGTCAGCAAGTTAAAGCCGAAAATCAGAGACCCGGAGGTCTATTACAGCCGTTACCTATCTTGGAATGGAAGTGGGATAACATCAGTATGGATTTCATTACGGGATTGCCTAAGAGTCCTAAAGGCAATGATGCAATTTGGGTTATAGTCGATCGACTTACCAAGTCCGCTCACTTTTTGGCGATGAAACTCACTGCTTCGATGGACAAGTTGGCTGAGATGTATGTTGGTGAGATTGTCCGACTTCATGGCGTTCCTTCGACCATTGTGTCTGATCGAGATGCTCGGCTTACTTCGCATTTCTGGAGGAGTCTTCAGACGGCTTTGGGTACCAAGACAGATTTCAGCACTGCTTTTCATCCGCAAACCGATGGGCAGACCGAGAGAGTCAATCGTATTCTGGAGGATATGCTGCGGTGTTGTATACTAGACTTTGGAGGCAGTTGGAAAAGGCATTTACCCTTGGTGGAGTTTGCCTACAACAACAGTTTTCAGGCCAGTATTGGGATGGCGCCGTACGAAGCTCTGTATGGCAGGAAGTGCAGGACTCCTGTTTGTTGGTATGAAGTGGGGGAGCGTCAGTTGTTTGGTCCTGAGCTTGTACAGCTGACTTCTGAGAAGATTGATCTGATCAGGAAAAGGTTGGTGGAAGCTCAGAGCAGGCAGAAAAGCTATGCAGACAACCGGAGAAGGGACCTTGAGTTTGAGGTTGGTGACTTCGTCTTCTTGAAGGTATCACCCAGCAAAGGTGTGGTTCGTTTTGGCAAAGGCGGGAAGTTAGCCCCGAGGTTTATAGGCCCGTATAAGATATTGAAAAGGATCGGGAAAACTGCTTACCGGCTTGAATTACCGGAAGAGTTGTCTCAGGTGCACAATGTCTTTCATGTGTCTATGCTGAGAGGTTATATTTCGGACCCGAGTCATCATTTGCCTGAAGTGCCGGAAGGTTTGCAGTTAGACCTGAATTACATCGAGTCTCCTGTTGAGATTGTTGACCGTAGGGAGAAAGTCTTGAGGAATAAGACGATACCGATGGTCAAGGTAGTCTGGAGAAACCACTTGGTTGAAGAGGCTACTTGGGAATCTGAGGAGAGGATGTTGAAGGACTATCCTGAGCTTTTTGCTTGATTGTATTTTTGTATCTTTGTTTCTTGTTGAGTGTGTTGTATTTTGTTTGTTCTCTCGCTCTTGATTGTAGTTCCGGGGACGGAACTATTCTAAGGAGGGAGTGCTGTAATACCCTGATTTTTTTTTCAATAAATGAAAAATTATTTATTTTGCACGTGTTGTGCACGTGCAATATTTTGTTTGAATTATTTTATCATAATGTGTATAATTATTTAATATATTTTTCTCAAATTATTTTAGTACAAAAGCCTTTCTTTAAAAGCCTTATTCGATTTAATTAAAGAGCCTCTTTCTTAAAAAGCCCAAAAACATTTTTTTATTTTAATTATTTTTGTAAAATTATTTTGGCCCAAAAAGAAAGCCCATGAATTAATTTATTTTAATTAAACTTGTCATGTAGAAGACTTTTTTTTCCACAAAATATTTTTATACAATTTTAGAATGTACAAATTTGGCCTAGTTGCATGCACGTGCACTACACGTACACGTGCATTGCACACTTCATTTTTGTGGCCGGGTAGCATTCTTTTTGGAGGGAAATTTGGATTTTGGGTGTGGAGAACATGGGAGTAGTTTCAAGGAGGTGGGTAGTTCTTCTAACTCCTACTTTGATCTAAGCCCTTCACTTTACAACCACCAAGACAATCTTGGCCCTCCATTCCCCTCATTTTTTAGTATAAATACCCCCCTTCTCATGGCTAATTTTTCATATGCAAAGTATAATTTCTAAAGCTATAGTATTATAATTGTGTGAGTTATAAAAGATAAGAGAGTGTGTGGTTTCTTTTGGTTGCTTGGAGTGGCCGGCCTCAAGGAAGGGAGCATTCGGCTAGGACTTGAGAAGCTTTCGGCATTGACTTGGAAGCTTGGAGTGGTGCACTCTTTTGGCTAGGAGGAGGTGTTCTCATCTACTAGGACTTGTTGCCTTTTGTGTTTCTCTCCATAGAGGTGGGTAAAATATTTCATATTTCTAATGTAGGATCCATGCTAGTTTTATTGTCAACACTATACATGGAAAATACTAATAAGAGTCCACTTTAATTGAAAAGTTAGTATATGAATGGATTGGAATGATGTGATTAATTTGTGTGTGAAATTCTAGCATGAAATTAAACTATATGTAGCACTTTCTATGATTGTTAGTTTAATTGAATGATGATGGAATATGGCTAGTATGATGTGTGAAAATCTCCATTAATTGCTTGTAAATTGTATGGTTGAAACATGACAATTAATTAAGATAATGACACACTATGGAATTTAAAGTATCTTGAATGTTGAGTGATGAGTATGTTAAATTCATGAGTAGAAGTGGCATAAATGAACCAATGAAATTGCTTGTTGTCATCAAAATAGAAATACCCAAAACTTAGTTTTTTTTTTTTGAGTTTTACCTATTCATGTGCTACATGAATCCTTTTGCTAATATGAGTATGGGAAAATCCAAAGATGTATGTGGTGTGAATATAGATTAATAAACCGTAAATTATCATAGGAAATTTGGGAATAAAAGAGATTAGAAGACCAATTGATTTTTCAATGTCGAAATAAAAGATATGGTAGTCTTAATGAACAATTTATTAATTTGGGTGGAAAAAAATTATGTTTTTAGTACAAAAAAATTATTTTATACTTACTGTTATGAAGATCAGGCAAAGGAGATTAAATCTGGAATTTTTCAGTAGTTTGTATAAAGGCAATATGAACCAAATTGATTTGAACATCGAGTTGTTTTCTAAAACAGTGCGAATATGAAACATATGGATCTTAACTTAGTACTGTGACAACCTGAGCTAGTAGCTCAGGCGGTCAATGACCGCGGGTTGCTTCTCTGGGTCGAACGGTTCGAGTCCCAGCGATGCCAACATTTTTTTCTACAAATTTTGAGGACTTATAACTACCGGTCTGGACACCCTATATACCATTTAATCCCTACTTATATCGCTAGCACATGTTGGCCTGTTGGCGGGTGCTCTGGGCTCTTTCTCTACCGTGCTGGGTTCGATTCCTCCCTTTAGCACTTTATAAAAAAATATTTTTTTTGTGAGATTGTGATGTCCAAAAAATGTGAGAAAAATATGGTAATTTTCATAAAAATACAAGGAATTTTATGGGATTGAGTTGGGTATTATTTGAAGAAAATATAATGTAGTTTGTGAACAAATGGTATAATTAAAGCTATGGTTCTAAGACACATACTTATGGAAATTTTCAGTTTATAAAGATATATTGAAATGGATTTATTAGAGAGTAATTGACAAAAAGAATTTTGTGGTGTGACATGATATTATTAATTCTCACTTGAGGATATTGTGTAAAATATGAAGTATGAGTGTTTAATTATGAAGTGCATGAGTCCATTGTATGATTATGGAATTTAGAAATCATGTTGATGAAAGAAAAAGAAATTGTTGGCCATGAATATGAATTTTTATGAGTTATAAGTATTCACTATGGACTTGTGAACAAAGTGTAATCATGAATAAGAAAGAGTATGAAAATTTGACATGGAAGTTGTTATGAGTTAAAGATTGTGAAATGAAATTTGAAATAGAGTAGCTAAGTCTCCCCGGCACCGAGAAATGAAATAAAATGAAATTAGACCAAGGTTGGTCGTGATGAAATGAATGAATAAGTCCGGTTGATGGAGAGGCTAACTCTAGAGATTAATTTTGTTCATGATTTTTAATAAAACTAAGGACTAGTGCATAGTGAAGACGTGATGAAAGTAAGAGAAAAACACTGAGTATGAGGGCCCTGGGTAGCGGCGAGAGCGTATCCCAGGAATTCCCATGACGAGTCTGGGTGAGGATACTGTTCCAGAGTACCGTCCCAGTGGCGACGCTCGTGGGATGTTTGAAGACTACGGGTGGTGTCATGTTTATGGTGAGAGCGTATCCCAGGAATTCCCATGATGCGTCTGGGTGAGGATACTACTCCAGAGTGCCTAAACATGAGTTCGTAGGTCAGATAACATCTAGGATACTTACCGTAATTACAGTAGTAGATTAAATCATAGCGGGGGATTGAACCCTATAAAGATGAAGAACGAATAAGGGCTTGCCCTCGGACCTATGTAGTATGGGATGCATAGAATCCGAACAAGTGTGCGTTAGTGTCATGTAACATAATTAACTGCATTAAGGACTAAGTGCACAATCATAACACGACATCAATAGGGTAGTCCCTTTAGTTTAAAATGTGACAAGTTTGTGGTTGCTAAATATGAAATGTTAAGTTATACTATTTCCGGCATAGAGAGGATGGCCGTGTATAATGATCGTCGGTTGAATAAACTGACGTACCCACAGTCTGACATGCAGGTGAATGTTATGCTAAAGATTAAAGAGGATTTGGATGCTTAAAGATTATATCAAGCTGTTGTACTTGTATTTAATTGTTGTATTTTACTTCCGCTGTGCAAAAGAAAGATGTAATTATGATGTAATCTCTGATGTATGATGAAAAGTTTTAATTTCCCTGTAAAATTGTACTAAAGAAAATGAAAAGATCCTGTAGAACATCTCGAATTCAGTGTATTTGGGATTCGGGGCGTTACAGAGTGGTATCAGAGCCGACTTTCGACACCGAGGGTGTAGGAGCAGTGAGCTATGGACTCCAGGATGATCGGCGGAGTGAGACAGATGGACAGAGATCCACAGAATGATCCCGGCAGAGTGAGACAGATGGACAGAGATCCACAGAATGATCCCAGAGTGGGGTCGGTCTCCAGAATTCCAATAGGATCGGTCTCCAGAATTCCAAAGACGAGAGTGACACTCACAGAAATGCTCTACATCGGCTAGAAAGTAGATCCTGCACTAGATTGTGCATGCCCCGTGCTCATCAGCGAGGACGCTGATTTCCGAAGGGGGGGTGTGTGTAATACCCCGTATTTCTGAAAAATATATATAGTTTGAAATAATAAATGAATTTGAGCTTGTCCTATAGAATGGCTCTATAGGAGGGCTTGTATATGATTAATTTGATTTGAAAGTGGGATTGTTTGAATCCATCCGGATTGTATGAATGGTGGGGGGACCCACCGGGTATGAATGGAGAAGCACAGCAAGTGTGCTGTGCTTGTGTGCTTCTTTGGTTGACGTGGCACTAAGGAATGATTATCCCTAGTGTGCACGGGTTTGATTAAAAACCGGGGTGTGGGAAAAAGGATTTATCCCATATCGAATATTTCCAAGTATAAAATATAGTATAAATAATAATTGCCAATGATCATTAGTCACCAATTCGGTTAACCACCTTTTGAGAGGCAGCCTGTGGTGGGCAGTTGTACTACATAGTATCTAATTTGTCTATAAAATTGTATAAATTGTCCGAGCCCGGGGCAGGGGTGTTACACATACCCCGTCCTTCCCTTTTAAATTTTTTTTTTTTTTGGAATTATCCTCAGATGGGGAATCATCTCCCTTCCGGGAGATGATACCCCATTTGAGGATTTTTTCCTTTTTTTTCCCCTTTTTTGGGTTTTTTTCCCAAAATGCCCTTCATTCTATATTGGACGAATATCAAAGGAGGGGGTAATTTGGTCTTTTAATATGTAAAAGCCAAATGAGAAAAATTTAACAAACGACCACTGCACGATACTCCCCTATATGATATTACTGTAGCTGCCATTTTTTAGCAAATGAGAAAAACGACTGTGGATGCTCTTACCAGTATTTCAGAAAGATTTTGCCCAAACATGAGAAGCCATTGCAAGCATCAGAAGCCTTCACCGTTATAAGACAGTAACAAGAAAGTTATTTTGACAGTGAAATTCAGACCTTAATCCCTTATGAAGGAAGAAGAAGTCATCACAATCCATCAGAAGCCATCAGAAGCCCTGAGCAGCAGCAGAACCCATCACAGGAAGGTACTTGTACACAGTATGGGAATATTACAAAGGAAGAAATCAATAGTTTAGTTAAATAGGATCAGAAGCTAGAATCTCCAGATTCATGAGAGGCACATGTACAGAATATTTTAGAAATTTTTTTGTATTTGGTAACTAGTAATTCACAATCTGATTTTGCACAAGCCATCACAATTATCAGGAGCCTTGAAAGTTATAAGAGATGTAACAAGAAATTAATTTGAAAGTGAAACTCAAACCTTCATCCCTTATAAAGCAAGAAGAAGCCATCACAAAACCCCAAAACCTGTTTGGTTTGGGTGTTTTTTGAAGAGAGTTTTCACAAAAATCCTTAATTCAGAATCATTTTCCTTTACTCTCTTCTCTCTTTACACAAGCACTTTACTCCCTCTTTACTTCCGTCTCTCCTTTACTTCCTTCACCTGCTTCCTCCCTTCACCTGCAAGAAGAAGCCATCACAATCCATCAGTAGCCATCAAAGCCATGAGCAGCAACAGTACCCATCACAAGAAGAAAATGCAGTGAGATCATTTAAAAATGAAGAAATCAATAGTCTAGTTAAATAGGATCAGAAGCCATCATCTCCAGATTCATCACATGGACATGTACAAAATTTAGTACATATTTGTGTTTGGTTACTACCATAAGAACCCAAGCAAGTTATTTGTTACTAGTATTTGAAAATTTTCAATACTCCAAAGGTTACATAAGATCAGAATATATCATCATCATCTCCGGATTGTGAAATACTACTAACCAAACACAAAATTGTACATGTGCCTGAGATGAATCCAGTGATGATGGCTTCTGATGCTATTTAATTAAACCATTGATTTCTTCCTATGTAAAATTTCCATACTATGTACAATTACCTTCCTGTGATGGGTTCTGCTGCTGCTCATGGGTTCTGATGGCTACTGATGGATTGTGATGGCTTATTCTAGCAGGTGTAGGGAGGAAGCAGGTGAAGGAAGTGAAAACAAATTTATGTTTCCTCCAGAGATGATCATGAAATCAAATACTAGAACAAATCCATGTCAATATTTAAAAGGATCAAATTAGTCGTAGGCACATAACACGGTTGTATAGAACAATTGTTCAAATAAATCATAAAAACACTAGTCTAGGGCTACCTTTTTTACAATGCCATGCCTACTAGTACTAATTAAAGTGCCCACCCCCTTCACATCAAGAAATGATTTCATTATTTTGACTTCACATAATGCCATCATTCTGACTTCACATAATCCAAAACATAAACCACAGATCAGCTTAAAGGCTATCACATCATTTCCGTGGATATTCACTCATAGTTTTGATATTTTCAATTTCTGCAATATACAATACAACCAAGCAGAAAGAGGAGGGGGGGGCACACATTCAAAAATGAGTTGTGCATTTCATCATTGCCTATACCGACATCATCTTCGTGAGTAAAAAAATTGATAATAAGCACTTCCTGTTATTGACAACTCCTTTCATTCTTCTGACCATCGTTGCTAACAAAACTGATCCAAGTGCAATGCCTGGTCATCAGTAAATGGTCAAGAAACCATCTCACACAATACATAAAACATTATATTCATAACAGTAAATGATACAATAAAACAGTTTTATCAAAATTACATTAATGTCTCGCATTCCACATTGCCGTAGAAATTTGATCTCTTTTCGTACTTATACGATTCAATTGGGAAGATGATAAATCCAACCCTTGAGATGTGGATGCATTATCTTCATCTTGTTGATAATGAATTAATTGTTCATCTACAAATTCCTCGAAAAAAGTATCGTCCACTGAATATCTACGTATAAAATTATGAAGTGCGCAACATACTGTGACTATTAGAACCTGTCTTGTAAAAAAGTAGTTTGTCATGTACTTGAATATGGGAAACCTTTTTTTGATTACACCAAAGGTTCTTTTAATGACATTTCGTAGTCTTGCATGCATTTTGTTAAAAAGATGCCTATGTTAGGTCGGTGCATGGTTGGCCCCTTGAAAGTCTTGCAAGTGATATGGCTTACCACGGTAGGGAGCTAAAAAGCCGGGCATATTCGTGTAACCAAAATCTACCAAATAATATTTATCATCGGGAGGGATTTGCAACAATCCTTGTGGTAATGCACTTTGTATTACACGGGGATTGTTAACACTTCCTTCCTATCCCGCATAAACAAATGTGAACATCATATCAAAATCACAAGCGGCCAGCACATTTTGAGTTATATTTTCCTTTCGTCCACGACAAGCATTGTGTCGACTAAAGGGTACCGAAGCATCGATTAATGTGCCATCAGCAGCACCGATAGCTCCCTACATTAATGAATTTGAAACCTAGAACTTCAGTAAACTTTGAAATATTACAATAATATGTTAGTAAGCATGGAGCTAACAAAATACCTTAAACCATGGATAAAAATCCGTGGAACTAGTGATCCTTTCATATATACGTGTAGTGTTTGGGAGAATTAGAACTGTGACTGCTCTTACCAAACCTTTCAAAACATATGTAAAATGACGTTCGATTATTTCTGTTGAGTGTTGAAACCGATCAACAGCTCCTCTAATTCAATAACTATAACCGACAATGTACAAAAAAATGGCAACACTTTCTTCAAAAGACACGCGTCTACGTCGGGCTTCCTCCTCTGTTTCCTCGAGGTAGTTGCCATGTTTTAGAAAACGACACAAAGCCAAAAAAAATCTTGATTCATACGGAATATGCGATGAAACTTATCCGGGAGACCATCTAGGATTTCTTGCAAATATTCTCGTCCTGTTAGTTTTGGAGTACATTGTGGATTTTTTCAGAGATGGCCTGTAGGAATTGGAGTGACAACAAGTCATCCAATCCGTCGTTATCAGATGAAAACGTGTCCATCACTATGGTAGCACTTGCAATAGTACTTCACTCTGACAAAAGAAGAATTCAGTTGCATAAAGTATGTTCAAGTTTTAATACTACGACAGTAGTGGAGGTTATATAGAGAATTTTACCCTAACATCTTATATTATGTAACATTGTTAAAGCCAGAATAAAAAACAGCAACAGCAGCTAGTAATAGAAAATGCATTTAAAATTAAACTGTTACAATTAAAAAAATTCACCACATTCTGCCATTAAATATTCAGAATACAATAACTCACACACAAATATGTAAATTGTTAAACAAATAAACAATTTGGATATGATGGATCCACTCAAACAAATGATATCCCTAGTCACCACGACTCTTCACCCAACTAACCCTAACTTCCTGGCTCATACGAAGGAAGGCATGACGCCATCTAGGACTATCAACTAACACATCAAGTGCCTTCCCAAGCTGTTTGTAATCAAACCCACTCATCGAATTAATTATATTAATGCACTGATCAATGGAGGAAAAATCTTGTTCATCCGAGGGATTATCTTGGTCACCCATTTTCTTCCTATACTTGTCTTTTTTTTTGCCTCCCGAGCATCGATAAACGAATCAATAACCATCTCCATCTTTGAGCTTTTTGTTGCTCGACCACTTGACGCACCAGATTGCCTCTTGCAAGACCCCGAACCTATCGGTGCATCATCATCCTCATGATCCACATCTACATATGGGACATTGGGGTGGACAAATTCATAATTGACCCTCCGTTCCTCATCGGAGTCATACACCTTTTGTGTTGAAGCCCTAGAAACAAAACCCTGAGCAGTAGACCCCTGAAAAATTTTGGTCAAAGCATCACAATTTGCCAATCCCTTGTACCGAAATATTTTTGCCACAGGGTGTGCCTAATCAAAAATTTTGTGTTGTTAATTTACAAGTAGTAATGTCATGGTTAAGTATAATAAGATCAGAATCACACACTATTATAAAAATGAAGTTATATATGAACCTTGACATATGTGTCCCAAACCTCCTGCTCGCAAGTGATTGTTTGGTTCTCTTCATCCCAACCCAAACCACTCTGCTTCTTCAGATTCTCAAACTCCCTCCATTTGATTCTAAATCTGGAATGTTTGTCCTTTAATTGTTTAACCGTGAATGTACGAATAAACATACATTTCATGTGTAACAAATCGTTGCCAAACTTTGGCTTCAAATATCAAACTTTTCAGACTATTTCGGTCTACCTCCTCCTCCATCGGATCCACAAATACATGCTCAACAACTGGATTCCACAACCCAATATCAGCATCCACCTCCATCACCTTCCCCTTCTCCTTACTAGTCATCTATATTACGAAAAGAAATGGTAAATAATAAACAACAATGATAAATTGCTGCACTTAAAGAATGATCCGAACTTATTTTTGGAAGTCCATAAATTTGTAAATGAGGACTTCTTGTATCTCCAATGTAGGATTTGAAACATTTTTTTTCACAGGAATAAAATGAACCCTCATTTTAATCAAATAATTAGGAGTATAGTCGACCATAGGATCAGAAGTCATCATCTCCAAATCCATCCCATGCACAATCCCACCAAATTAGTCCATTAAAAAAAAACCAATTTCGACCCACGGATCTGGATTATCTCCTTATAAACCGAAATCATAGCCGTTTAACAAGGGGAAAAATGGGTACCAATGAAATCATACCTTCGTTTGCTTGAATTGAAGAGCAAAGAAATTGTCACCAATAGATTCAAGTTTCAGTCGGCATTTGATTCGACTAGCCCGTTGTCGAGTACACCTTCTCTTGTAAGCAGCTCGGGTCTCACAAACCATAAAACCCTAAATCGATCACTCACCCCACCAAATCCGACGTTCTCGAGAGTTGTATGCTCTCAGCGAGCGACAAAGATGTTAAGGTGGAGTAGATTTGGGGCAAAATTTTTCCAAATCCGTTGATTTTGGGTAGATTTTTCTAGATCTAGTTTTGAGTGTGGTTCTCAAGAAGAAAGGGAAGCAGGTGAAGGAAGTAAAGAAGAGATGGGAGTAAAGAGGGAGTAACTCCTGTAGAGAGAGAAGAGAGTAAAGGAAAAGTGTTTTGTGAAAACCTTTTCAAAAAAGACCCTAACCAAATAGGTTTTGGGGTTTTGGGAAAAAATAAATAAAAACAAACCAAACAGACTCTTAGCATTCAAATCAAGTTGATTAATAATTCTTTGTGCAGTGCATGGCCTATTGGTAGTTAAGTAAATCCTGATCAAGTCAAGCCTGTCTAATGTATTAGTCAAACTAACAAATTAGCCAAACCTGAGGCTCTAATACCACCGAAAACCTTGTCACGCCCCATTTTCCAAAAGGAATACAGAATACGGATCGTGACTAAGCCCAGCAGATAGTTTTCACCATCTATAAGCTAGAAGGATCTACTTAACTCATCACAACAGTAAATATAACAATATACTCAACCAGGCATGCATAAACAATTATAATTCAACAGTATTTATTCGCAACAATAATGAATATCCCAAACAAATACGAGACCGAAAACAAAACAATATCCTGGGACTACAAGTCTCAATACAGTTCATGAATAAAATAGTTCAAAACAAAATATTAAGCAAATTTCCAATGTGCAGCTCAAAACTTTTGCTCAACAACTCCAGCAAGCAAACGATCACCAAAGCCTGCTCATATAGCAATTACAGGGAAAAACGAAGACTGAAAAATAGAATGCCCGTTAGATGCAATGTAACCCCTGTTTTCCATTTTCTGTATTTTTGGGGGTATTTTCTTTTTCCGTGTATTTATTCATCTTGAATTTCTCCGACTCTTTTGTACCATGTATTGGATCTTCTTTTTTTTTTTCAATACATTCATCTATTTGATTTGTCATCTTTTATTTGATCTTCTTGATTCAACTGTCCCTTATTATTTCATCTCTGTTTGATCGAGCTTGTATTTTTTATCCTCATTATTCAAATTGTTCGTGCCTTATTTTGTTTATTCATTTTGTACCATCTCATTATTTTGGATCACCCTATTTTTTATTTGGATCTATTCAAACCCTATTAAATCTCTTTAATTACACACTAATCCATTAAACCCTATTGGATCCATTCAAACCCGTTAACCTTATAACCCATCACATTTAACCCAATAACACCCCAAACCCTACCCGTTTGCTACCCCAAACCCGTCAGCTCCCTCAACCCTAATATCCCCTACCTATATATATACCTCCTGTTACTCACCTTATCCAACACAACACCTAGCTGCATCTCTTAACCTGTGCTTCCCCGACCTCCAAGCAAGCCCGGCATCCCCTTCTCCCGACTTCCTGTCTTCTACTCCTCGCCCTTAGTACCTGTGTTCCTCCGTCGATGGGCTGCAATGAAGCCAGCTGTAGTCGCCCGCTGCAGAGCCCTACTCCCCCTCATCTTTCTCTCTCTCGACCACCTCGTCCCCTGCCTCCTCTTCCTTGTTGCGATCAGCAGCAACACAGCCCCGCAGCAGACGCCCGTCATGCCGCCCTTCAGCCAGTCGCAACCTCTCGTCTCTTCACCACTACCCTGCTTTCTTTCTCACTTTTGCATTCTTTTGTGCATGTGTGGGATCTCGTTGTGATCGTGTGTTCGTTATTGGTTCATAGTTCGTTCATCGTGAGTCGTGTTTGGGTTCGTCGTTCGTTCGTTGAGTTCGTGCCCTGGAATCCTTTCCCGTTATTCTCTTTGCTTCGTTGTTTTCGTCATCAACTATAAGGCAAGTAACTTGTATTCTTTTTGTTGTGTAATACAAGTACTAAATACCGCCTGTTGTATAGTTTTGTTCTAGAGACAATTCTTGTGCAAAATCCCTGTTATATCTTGTCTCTGTGTTGATTTTCCGTAGTTATCTCATTACACACACGACATGAATTTAGACTTAGAGTTAATCAATTCTTGCATACATGTATGTGTTCGTAAATTATGTGGTGTTGTATGATCTTGTATGTTTGATGGGTTCGTTGTAGTATAACTCGTAGTAGACTTGTAAAATACCCTATGCCATGTTGCTTGAACATCTAGTACACCATATTTCACGTTTGTTATGATTTGAATAAGTTTCATATGATTTATGTTGATTTTATGCATAAAGAATATTTCAGTTTTTGTGTTACCCCATTTTTGTTCAGTATTTTAGGCCCTATTAAAGTCAGTATATGAAAATTATTTGTGAATATGAATTATAGAGAATTCTGTCTACTTACCAGATTTTCTGACAGATCTCAGTTTCGATTTATGAGTTGCAAGTTATGGCTATTTTGCTACAGAAGTGTAGAAAATTCCAGATTCTGTTTTGTATGAATTCTGTATGACAATTTATTTTTATACTGATGTTAAAGATAATATTTTGACCCTATTTTGCTGAGTACAACTACACCTGATTGGGATTAACACCTAGTTTTTATGGATTTAATTGCTGGCTTTCATATACTATTCTATACTTGCAAACAATTACTATACTTGCAGAATTTTCATACTGTTCAGTAAAGAAACATAATTTCGATCTGATTCTATTTGCTCTTTATAAAAACTTTGTGAATATGGATTATAGCCTACTGTATCTACTTTATCATCCTTTTGACGGATCTGGATTTCAATTTATATTTTGTAAGATAATGTTCTCTTAGTACTATTGTGTTTATGATTTCAAATTTACAAAACTGCTGTATCTTGCTACCTTCTTATTTTACTTGACTATTCTTTCTATGTTGAAAAATTATGAAACTTTATTTTCTGTTACTAGACATACTAGGGAATACCCCAGAATTTTCTTAGATTTAATCAGTAAGTTTTTATGCCTTTTTTCTGTTTATGAATACAAACATCTGATTTCTGGCTGAACATGTTTTCTAGATACAAATCTGTTTTGAGACTTGTTTTTGTGAAATGCCATATGACTTATATATGTTTTCTAGATTCGTCCAGGAGTCTATGTTGCAGATTATCTGAAGGATCCAAGTTTGCATGTTTGTGGCAACGGAAATTTTAGATTTGGTGCAGTACTTTCTTGCTATCCTGAAGTAGAATTTTTGTTGTCCTACCCTTTTATGAGTTGTCTTTCACCTGTATATGTTTATCTTCCAACCTGAACCTATTACTTGTTCATGTCATATTATTCTTGTTCTATTTTGTACACGTACATGCCTTTTTGATAACAATAATAAATACTCAAGTCGGGATTAAGGGAAAGACCTTAGTAGTGGACAATATAGGTATGTGTACTCCGAAGGGGGCCTGTGTTTCTCATTACTTGTTACCATATTTCATGACTACATGATTCATGCTTGTTATTATTTTATGCTGCTATGTTTCATGACTACATGATTCATACTTGTTATTACTTTCTGTCATGTTTCATGATTACATGATTCATGCTTGTTACTACTATTTGATGTCGTGAGTTCACGATTACGTGATTAGTTCTTGTTACTTTTTACTTGACTTAACGCCTGAGTACATGGCCTTGTAGAAACCCATCACTAGGCCTAAACATAATTTGTATGAATGTAGAACCATGTGGTAAAAATATGGGATGGATGAAGTGCTACCTAGATAGGACTAGATACAAGACTTGAAATAACATGTTCATTTGACACTTGTTACTTGTTACTTGTACATGATACTTGATACTTAACACTTTTTACTCGTTTACATGATACTTTTTCACTTGACACTTATTACATGTCACTTGCATTCGTTCATCTTGCCATGCTAGTTGTTCTATTTTGTTGCCATGTCTATTCTATACTATGTTTGCTTCTACTGTTACTCCATATTTGTTTATTCTTTTTCTGTACTTGTGCCTGCTCTACAAGCGGCCCGTAACTTGCATTGACGGGCGTTCTATTTTCTTTTTTCATTTTCCTGCAATTTATTAAATTGCATATTTTGGTGATCAGCTGCCCGATGTAGTAGGTGATCTTCGATTCTAGTTGCTGGAGTTCTTGCTATATTAACTTTCACGTTCTTCTTGAATAAATGTAATTTCCTTCATGAATTTTGTATTGGGCAATGTGACCCAGAATTATTGACTTGTTCAGATCTGGTTTATTTGAAATTTATTATGCTTTGTTTCAAGTAAATTCTGTTGGTATATTGATTCGTTTATGCATGCGTGGTTGACTTTTGTTGCTTCTTACTCTGATATTCCTGTGAAATATTGTAAAGATCCTGACAGCTTATGAATGGTGCAAGACATTCGCTGGACTTAGTCACATATCCGTATTCCGTATTTCTTTTTGGGAAGCAGGCCGTGACAAGGTTTTTAGTGGTATCAGAGCACAGGTTTGGCTAATATATTAGTTTGACTAATATATTAGACAAGCTTGGCTCGATATGGGATTGGCACAACTGTACACAGACCATGCATACATGAATGAATTATGATCAACATTGATCTGGATGCTGACTATTTTGATCTTGTGCAGACCATGGCTCGAAGAGGTTCCATGTCATGCCCCGCTTTCCAAAAGAGAATACGGAATACGGATACATGACTAAGCCCAGCGAATGATTTTCATCATCTATAAGTTGTTTAGAATCTTTTTAACTTCTCACAGAAATAATCAGAGTCAGAAGCAAAAGAATCAACCAAGTACGCATAATCGAATCAAATATACCAACAGAAATTTACTTGAAACTTGAAACCAAAATATTATAATCTCAAATAAATCAAATCTGGACAAGTAAATATTCTGGATCACATTGCCCAAATACAATATAAATCAAAGTATCAAATACAATTGTTTAAATTAAGCAACAGAATAATAATAATAAAGGCAAAACTCCAGCACAAATATCTCATATCACCAACTCCATCTGGTAGCTGATCACCCTAGTCTGCAATTAAATAAATTGTAGGAAAAAGGAAAAGTGAAAATAAATTCCCGTCAATGCATGTTACGGGCTGCTTGTAGTGCAAGATACAAGTACATGGGAAAAGAATAACAAATACAAAATAACAGCAGAACAAATATAGCATGGTTTAAGCATGTCAACAGAAATTTAATATCTAACATGAATCAAAAACAAATCAGATAGCATGGTATACTAACAGATACAGATAAAATGTGTCAAGTGTCAAGTCGTATGCAGACAGATATACAGATGATAGTATCAGATAACAAATAATCAGATAACAGATAATTAGATAACAGATGTCAGATAACAGATATAGATAAACAGATAACAGATGTCATGTTCCTATAAGTCTTGTGTGATTACTATCTAGGTAACACTTCATGCATCCCAGGTTTTTACTACATGGTTGCTACATTCAAACAGTTTCGTTTAGATTTCATAGTGGAGTCCATAAGGCCGTGTACTCAGGGATCAGACAGACAGATATCAGATGCAGATCAGACATATACAACCTATGGGTTCTCTTCTGAGTACACCTTCCTATAAAGAAGTAATGTATTCAGGGTTCAGATAAACAGAGTCATGTATCATGTAGTCATGAACACGTAACAAGTAGGGAACACGAGCCCTCTTCTCAGTACACATTTCTATATTTTCCACAACTAGATCTTTCTCTTAACCCCGGTTTGGTTATTTTGTTATTATTATCAGACAGACATGTATGTGCAGAAAACAGAGTGAGAATAGAATGGTATAAACAATTAACAAGTTCAGGGTGAAAGACAAACATATACAGACGAAAGATAACTCACAAAAGAAAAGAACAACAAAAATTCTAGTTCAGGACAGCAAGACAGTACTGCACTAAATCTGGAATTCCTATTGCTACAAAAATGAAAATTTGGATCCATCGAAGAATCTGGAAAATAGACTCCCGGCCGAATCCAGAAAATATATATAAGTTATATAGTATTTCACAAAATCATAATTCAAAACTGAATTGAAACCGGAAAACGTGTTCAGTCAGAAATCAGAAGATTGTATTCAAAGTCAGGAAACCAGCACGAACACTCATTAATTAAATCCACGAAAAATCTTGGTTATTTCCCTATATGTGTAGCATCAGAATATAAAGTTTCATAATTTATCAATATAAATAGTGTGATCAACAAAAATCAGAAAACATCAAGATGCAGTAGTTTTATAAATCTGGAATTATAAACACTGCAGTACGAAAACAACAATATCTCACAAACCATAAATCAAAACCCAAGTCCGCCAAGAGGATGATAAAATAGACACAGTAGGCTAACTTTCATATTAACAAATATTTTACAAACAGCAAGTAGAATTAGGTCGAAAATCAGGTTCTTTACTGAATAGTATGAAAATTCTACATATATAGTAGTTGTTTGGAAACATAGAACGATTTGTAAAACTCATCAAATAAATTCATAAAAATTCAGGGTTAATACCAATCAGGTCTAGTTATACTATGCAAAATATTGGATCAAAATAATACTTTTAACATTAGAATAAAAATAGATTACTCTTCAGAATTCATGGAAAACAAAATCTGGAAATCTCTCTACACCGCTGCAGTAAAATAGACATAACTCACAACTCGTAAAACGAAACTGAGATCTATCAGAAGGGTTAGAAAATAGACAGAATTATCTATAGTTCATATTCACAAAATATTTTCATATACTGACCTTAATAGGGTCCAAAATACTGAATGAAAATGGGGTAACAGAAAATACAGAATTGTTCCTCATACACAAATCATCATAGATCATTCTGAAATTGTCCAAATCATAACCAAACATAAAATATGGTGTACTAGATGTCCAAACAACATGGTATACGGTATTTTACAAGTCTACAACAAGTATAGCACGAATAACCATCAAGCACACGATATCACAAAATAATATGCATATATCCATCTAAAAAGTGGTCATCCCTAGTTGTTTCATGTCATGTATGTCATGAGGCAATTATGGTCGAATCAACACAATAGAGACAATATAAAACAGAGGATTCACACACGAATTGTCTCTAGAACCCAACTACACTACAAGCGGTATTTAGTACTTGTATTACACAAAGAAAAGAATACAAGTTAATTACCTTAATCGACGATGAAAACGATGCAAGACCAAGAATAACAAGAACAGATTCCTGGTCAACGAACTCAACCGAAAGAAACTCATGAACACAACGAACCAAAATAACAAACAACGAACCCAATTAACCAACTAACACGTGCAACTCACGCACATGCAAACAAAGAGAGTGGATGAGGAGACGAAGGACAAACGATGAGGACTGGACAGTGGCACAAGCTGTCGCGCTTGCTATGGCTTTCGGCATCGGAGCACCGCAACCAGGGGGTGCGACGGGAAGAGACAGGGTCAGGGGGTGCACTGGGGACAGTTGGTCGCAACCTACAGTCGGATGGGGAAAACAGGACACGACGGGAAGAGTAGTTAGGGGCTTCGAGAGATAGGAGGGTGAGCACCGAGGGGTGGCGATCGGGATGGAGTGGATGGGAGAACACAGAGGCAAGGTCGACTAGGGTGAAGAACTAGGGTTTGGATGGAAGACGACTACGTTGTAGGGATAGGTGAACAGGAGAGAGCATGGGTTTATATATGCACGGGATGAGTTCTTAGGGTTTTCTGAAGTGGGTTTCGGGTTAGGGGGATATCAGGTTGGGTAGTTAACAGTAGGTTAATGGTTAGGCTGTTGGGTTTAGGTAATTAGGTGGTTTTGGGAGTGTTAGGTAGGATTAATACTAATGGGTATATGGGTATAAAAGAGTAGGATTTAATTAAATAAAACAAAATAGGGAAAATGGTGTTAGGATTGAATGCGGGTGCAAAATGGGTTTTGGATTAAAATAAATCATGACGAAAGAAATATAGTGATCCAGATAATGAGACGGCACAAATTGGATGAATAAATAGGACATGAACAAATAAATAAAAAGAAATTATGGGGATCAAAACAAAACTCGAACAAGCAAAGGTGAAAGAATAGACAGATAGTGAATTAAAAGACCAAGTAAAGGACGACAAATAAAATAAATGAATATATTGAAAATAAAATCCAATATACGGTCCAAAAGAGATACAAGAAGAATACGATATCAAAAAAAGAAAAATACACCCAAAAATACATAAAATGGAAAGCAGGGGTTACATTCCACTTCTCGTCTTCAGGAAGATCAGAGCGGGCTTCAGGCCGTTACCAATGTGTTGGAATGGTTGATCAATATGCAGCAAAATCATAGTGACCTTGTGATGGCTGCTTTGGAAGCTGTCCAGGTTCTGCCTCCCGCTGTGCCTATGCAGGCAGCTCTCCCTCCTCATTCGGGTACAATCACAGATTTTATGAGGCTACATCCTGACAGATTCTCTGTCACTGAGACGCCTTTGGAGGCCGAACAGTGGTTGATCCGGACTGAGCAGTTTCTTTTGGCAGCACGAGTTGCCGATGCTGATAGAGTAGATATGGTGGCCATCCAGCTGGTGGACCTGGCTCACATTTGGTGGAGGTCCGAGATCGAAAGGCTCGAGCAACCGATTGCTTGGGCCACGTTCACTAGGACCTTCTTAGAGAAGTTTTTCCCTAACAATACTCGAGTTGAAATGGAGCAACAGTTCCTGGCCCTGAAACTGGTTGGTCGTAGTTCTATTATTGAAATTTTATTACATATTGTTCATGCAATGTTGTAACATGAGACTTTCTTGAAACAGGGCTCCAGGACTGTGGATGAGTATGCAGCGGAATTTACCAGACTTAGTCGCTTCGCAGCCATTCTTGTGGCGAACGAAGAGGACAGGGCTTGTAGATTCATGCTGGAACTTGAGCGAGATATTAGGGTGTAACTCGTCTCCCTTCGCTTGCGTATTTATGCTGAGGCTCTTGAGGCAGCTCGAGTTCAGGAGTAGGCTCGTGGTGGGTTGGCTCCTCCCCAGCAGACGGTTCTGCACTCTGTTGTTGCTAGACCTTCTAGTGGGCCGATTAGGAGGCCTGTCTTAGCCCATCCTGTCAGCAGAGCAGCTCCTTACCCTTCTGCCGCTACTCGGAGAGAAGGATTCTGTGATTTCTGCTAGATGTCCGGGCAAGTGCGCAGAGACTGCAGGCATGCCAATCGCCGTTGTTTTGGTTGTCGTGCTGCTGACCATTCAGTGCGGGATTGTCCGCTGCAGCAGCGGGTGGCTCTTCCAGCCGGGGGTCCAATTGAGCAGGTTGCCCCAGCTCGTGGTCCAGTCAGGCCACCGCATCCTCCTTAGTGCTAGATTGTCGGTCAGAGGACCGCTGTCCCCAGGAGAGGTCAGGCTTACAACCTGACTGCTGCAAATGCTGAGTCAGCAGATGGTGTTGTTGCAGGCATATTTTGCTTTTATTTCTTTGCTGATTTGTTCTTTCCCTTTTGCTTCTTTCATTGTCTGGCATTATTCTTTCGTATTATCTTTCTACATTGTGTTTTCCTCACTCTTGATCATCAATTCTTTTTCCCCTTGTCTTTTCGGTTCTATCTTAGGTGTTGCACTTGTTTGTTCTTTTCCTGCTCTTGTTCTCTTTGATTCCGGGGCAACCCATTCCTTCTTCTCTTCTTGGTTTGTGGCTCGCCATCAGTTGGAGTGCAGCTTCATGTTGGGGGCTTGGAACATTGTGACAGGTGGCGGTATTGTTATTTGTTTCTAGGAGTGCAGGCAGAGTCCTGTGGTTATTGGCGGACAGATTTCAAGGCCGACCTGACTGTAATTGGGAATTCAGGATTCGACGTCATTCTCGGTATGGATTGGTTGGGTAAATCTCACGCCATTATTGATTGTCATGCCAAGAAAGTTGTATTCCGAACACGTCGCGCAGAGTTTGAGTTCCATACCTGAAAGATGCCCCTTGGCCGAGCTGAGACTGCAGTTGATCAGGAGGATTGTGCGATGAAATTGCATTCAGGCTGTGAGACTGCATCTCTAGTAGTGCAGGATTTCCTGGATATTTTTCCAGAGGAGCTGCCTGGCTTACCCCCCTGATAGGGATGTGGAGTTCGGTATTGAAGTTCTCCCTGGTATGCACTGATATCAAAGAGTCCCTACAGGATGGCAACGGTTGAATTAGTAGAGCTTAAGGTGCAAATTCAGGAGTTGTTGGATTTGGGATTCATCAGACCCAGTGTTTCGCTTTGGGGTGCTCCTGTCCTTTTTGTCAACAAGAAGGATGGTAGTCATTGAATGTGTATGGATTATCGGGAACCGAACAGTGTTACTGTGAAGAACCGGTATCTGTTGCCCAGGATCGATGACTTATTTGATCAGTTGAGCGGAGCAGCTATTTTCTCTAAGTTGGATCTTCGTTCCGGGTATCATCTGTTCAAAGTGAAGGCGACTGATATACAGAAGACTACATTCAGGACAAGATATAGGCACTATGAGTATCTTGAGATGCCGTTCGGGGTCACAAATGTGCCAACTGTATTTATAAGTCTCATGAACAAGGTCTTTTCCTAGTTCCTGAATAGATTTGTGGTGGTCTTCATTGATGACATTCTGGTGTATTCTCGAAATTGAGAGGATCATGCTGAGCATCTTTGGTTGGTTCTGCAGACCTTGAGGGAGAATCAGCTCTATCGGAAACTCAGCAAGTGTGAGTTTTGGCTCGATAGGGTTACCTTCTTGGGGCACATTATCTCGGCGATGTTATTTCAGTGGATCCGTCCAAGGTTGAAGCTGTGAAGGATTGGCCAATTCCGAAGTTAGTTTCAGAGGTGAGGAGTTTCCTTCGTCTAGCTGGCTATTATCAAAAATTTGTCCAAGATTTTTTGAAGATAGCAAAACCTTTGACTAAGGTGATAGGTAAGGATCAGAAGTTTTGTTGGTCTGAGGCATGTAGTGAGGCTTTTGCTGAGTTGAAGAGAAGGTTGACATCAGTGCCAGTGTTGACTATTCCAGACAGTTCAGGCTGATTTGTAGTTCACTATGATGCTTCTGGTAAGGGTCTTGGAGCATTTATAATGCAGAAGGGGCAAGTTATTGCTTATGCATCGAGGCAGTTGAGATCACATGAGAAAAACTATCCAACTCATGACTTGGAGTTACCGGCAGTGATCTTTGCTTTGAATCTGTGGAGACACTATTTACTTGGGGACCGAGTGGAGATCTTTACAGACCACAAAAGTCTCAAGGACGTCTTCACCCAGAAGGAGTTGATCATGAGGCAAAGGTGTTGGTTGGAACTTATGATCAATTATGACATCAGTTTGTAATACCATTCTGGTAGAGTGAACTTGGTGCCAGATGCTTTGAGCAGGAGACTGGCAGTTATGTTCCTGACTTGGCAGAGAGATTTGGTTGAGCAGATGCGGAGGTTGGAGTTGGATGTGTTGTTCATGAGTTCTAAGCAGAGTTGTTTGGTGCTTCAGCTTCAGTCGTCTCTTGTTGATCAGATCAAGGAGGCTCAGGCTGGTCATGTGCAGCTGCAGGGTTTCAGAGCAGAAGTTGAGGCTGGTTCCCGAATGGATATGGTTATTCATGCTGATGGATCGCTTTGTTTTGGGTCCAGGTTGTGTATCCCAATTGGTGAAGTTCTTCAGAGGTTGCTTGAGGATACCTACCAGTCATCATATTCTATTCATCCTGGAGGTACTAAGATGTACTGGGATTTGAAGCTTCCTTTTTGGTGGCATGGTATGAAGAGGGCTGTGACTCAGTTTGTGTCTCAGTGTTTGATCTGCCAACAGGTGAAGGCAGAGCATCAGAGGACCGCCAGACTTCTTCAACCGCTTCCCATTCCGGAGTGGAAGTGGGAACATATCTCTATAGATTTTGTGACCGCTTTGCCAAGGAGTCCTAAGGGTCACAATGCCATTTGGCTGATTGTCGACCAACTAACGAAGAGTGCTCACTTCATTCCCTTCCGTGTCGGACAATCTACTGAGAGCCTAACTGAGAAGTACATGCAAGAGATCGTCAGACTTCATGGGGTTTCAGTCAGTATTGTATCTAACAGGGATATGAGATTCAGAACTCAGTTTTGGAAGTCTTCAGAGTAGTTCGGAGAGTAAATTGAAGTACAATACAGCTTTTCATCCCCAAACAGATGGACAGTCAGAGACGACCATCCAGACTCTAGAGGACATGTTAAGGTCCTGTATGCTGCAGTTCGGTGGATCATGGGAGGACCATTTGCATCTCTGATGTGAATATTTGCAAGTGTACAAAATCGCAACAAGTAGTATAGTTTTAGTGAAAAAAGTGTCGAACCCACAGGGACTAATTATTTTATTGAGTACCGAAATTACTAGAAGAATCACTATTTGGATAATCGAAATTAATAAAGGATGAAACAACTAAATTAAATTAATATAAAGAAAACTAACTGAATTAACAAAGAGGGACATTATATGAATTTATAATGTTTATTAATTGCAAAATCAATTTTAAGACTTTTGACTTCACCTAGTCAATCACACACAATTTATAACTCCATATGAATAAACAGATTATTTTTCCAAGTTGTAGACCAAAATCCCAAAATTATTCAATACTCTCTCTCAAGCAATATCAAAATTATTCTCAACTAATCATTTGTCAAAGTTCATGCACAAATTACCAATTGAAAATTCATTAAGATCTATGGATTTATTAACAGTCACATTGACAGCAGTTCGCTTTTATAACGGTGTTTAATTTTTATTAATCACAAATTACCAGTTCGGTCTCGTCATGATTTAATAGATCTTACAAATGTCTATCCACCAATTGTACGCATTAAGAATAAAAATCAATACACAACTATGGAAAAATAGAAAAATAATAAGGAATTAAAATTGTGTTCTCAAAACTAGGCTACATCGAAGCCCTAGAAAAATAATATTTAGTTCATAATAAATTTATTGCACCTAACAAATACAGTCTTGGATTGCATGATAAAAAAAATTAGAGAGAGAAAAGAGATACAAAAAGATACGGTTTTTTAAGAGAAATTGCAAACCGAACAGCCTCGAACCGCGTTCTGAAAAGCAAAATCAATTCTGTACTTTTTGCCATCTCTGAGTTCCAAGCCGCTGACGTCAGCGCAAGACAGAAGTTTTTTCGTCACGCATCACGTCGGCAAGTTCCTGGCGCCGCCTCGAGCTGCGTGCGCAAGGACCAGACCTCTGATTCTGCTGACGTCATGCTGTCTCTGCCCACGTGCGCACGTCCAGCACCTGAACCCCTCTCTCTCTCTTCTGCTGGCCCACGTGCCGCTACTCTCCTTCTGTTCCGCTCTCTCTCTCTCTCTGTCTTTTTTTTTATTTTTATTTTTTCTTTTAGTAGCCGTCACCTCTTGGTAAGCATGTTCCACGTTGGTGTGTATTTATAAGCAAACGGAAAGGAGAATTAAGGTTTGCTTTTTTGCAGAAAAATCCTTTCTTTTTCACTTATTTATTTTCTTCTCTGATTTGCTCTTTATTTCTTTCATCTTTTTCTTCTCCTTCCTTTTCCTTCCAACAAGTGCTGCACACACAAAATAAAATCAGAAATTATATTTTAAAAATAAAATAAAAATAAAATTAATTAGTTCAAAATTAATTAAACTAATTGAAAATCATATTAGCTCATTTAAGCCATTTTAAAATCGTTTATTGCACTTTCAGCACAATTGGAAAATTAAAATTCAACAAAACAATAAAAAAAATAAAAAATCAATAGGTTTGATTTGTTTGTTGATTTTTTCCAAAAATCTTCAAATTTTGCATCAAAAATCTTATTTCTTCAAACATAATTAATTCATTGAAATCTTATAGAAATAGGATGAATTATAAACAATATAAACAAAAACAAGCAATTTTAATAGGTAAATGAGTACAAATATTTGTATAAAATTTAGACACATCAAATACCCCCAAACTTAAAATTTTGCATGTCTCGAGCAAAAAGTAGAATCATGAATAAGGGAATAATAACAATCAATAATAAGCTCAACTCATCACACTAAGAGATCTTATCATGTAAGCATCAAATTTTAATTAAAAATATAAACAATAACAAATAAAGTAAAATCAAGCATACTCACTTTCTCCAGTGCAATTATTTATTCATAATTCCACACCAAATCATATTTGTCATGTAATTAATGTAATTATAGTATGTAACAACTTTATCTGTGATTTCCCCTTCTCACTACTAAAAATCGAGTAGCAAACTAGAGTTTTTTTTTTTTTGGTCACTTCTCTAATTTGTCACTTGCTTTTTGACGCGAATGCAAACATTTGTGATGAATCCACCTAGTTACTCAACAAGTTACAAACTTAGAGTGCTTTGCATACTCATATTTCAAGTTGTCGTTTGACGTAAAAGTAAACATTTGTGATGAATACACCTAGTTACTAAGCAACTCAAAACATTGGAGTAGATTGACTTCATTCATAATTTTTTTTTTCATTATTTCTCTATTTACTTAAACTCTATTTAGGACTAGATCAAAGGGGATAATCACAAGAAAAATTATCACTTTTTTCTTTCTTTTATGTATAATCACATGACTCATACAATTTTGTAAGGAATTTTGAAATTCAATAATCCTAAAGTAAATAGGTATGCTTTCTCTTGCTTTATAAGAAATTGTCTATCCTAAAAAAAAATTATTTCAATGTTTATCACAATAAAGAACTCAAAAGTGTAATGGTAAGCCTTGTTGAAATCCAATTTGTTTTGTTTTTCTTTTCAAAAATAAATAATAAATTTGTAAACCTTCCCCCCAAACTTGAATATCACATTGTCCTCAATGGGAAAGGAAAAATAAAAATAAAAAGAATGCAAAAAGTTCAGAATTTCTTCCCTGATTCGTCTTAAAAATTCTGCACGCACGGCGTTCAGTATTTTTGCGATATCTGGAGCTGTAGGTGTCCAAATGGGCTGATTTTTTTTTTGTACTTGAAAGATAAGACAATTTTCTACAATTTCTCTTTGAATCAGTTTTCCAGATTCTGACTCCATACTGCTCAAAAACAGCCATCAATATAGGTGTATAAAACAGCTCCGCCCGGCGACTTCAAAATTTATGCAATCCTACAAAATAGAATCAAAATTTAAAATTAAAGTAAACTAAAAATGAAAAGAAAATATAAATGCAGTAAAAGAAAACATGGGTTGCCTCCTAAAAAGCGTTAAGTCTTAAGTCTTCAGCCAGACATGGAGGTGAGATGGTTTTGTAATGCCAATATCCAACAACATCAAAACATCTTTTCTAATTCTTCTCTTCAGGTGTGGATCTGGTTCAAGCTCTAGTTTGAGTCGTTTTGTCCATGATGATGATGTCTTTGATTCCCCCACCTCTTTGAATTTTTTCTGAAAGAATGAATAGATAGAGGGTGCAACATCCAAATACATAACACATTCTGAAATTTTTTCTTTTTTAGATTCAAGACTTGCTGAATTTATTGGACATACTTCGATTGGAAACTTTTCAATTTCAACACCATGTTTCTTGCCCACAATTAAATCAGTTTCACTTACTTGAAAACACGACTGTTCTTCAGTAGGGAACTTTAATGATTTAAAAACATCAAAAGTTACTTGCTCATGCTGCGTTTGTTCCTCCACACTTGGTTCGTACTCATCTTCCTTTTCAACCACATTTTGTTCGCCATTTTCTTCTTTTGGTTGCTCAATTGTCCTCCCGCTGCTTAGTGTTATTGCTTTGACATCTTCCGTGGGATTGACAACTGCGTTGCTTGGTAATGTTTCTGCAGTTCTTTCGTTAAGAATATTTAAAATTTGACTAATTTGTACCTCAAGATTGTGAATGGAAGCCGAAGTTAAATTTGCAACATTTTGAATTGCCAAATCTGTCTTTGGTATGTATTGTTCTGTCTTTTGCATGTAGTGCATAAACATATCTTCGACTGTCGGCTTCTTTTCTTGCTGTGAAAAATTTTGAGGTGGTCTAATCACTCCTTGATTGTTTTTCCATGGACAATTGGGGTGGTTTCTCCATCCTGATTTGTATGTGTTTGCATAATGATTGTTTTGCATTTGAAAGTTTGACACAAAATTTTCTTGTTCGGCATTTGATGGAGCAAAAGGGTTCCCCACTTGACAATCTGTACCTGAGTGATTTCCTGCACAAAGATCACAAATCATATTAGATTGAATTGCATTAAAATTTATATTTCCTACTTGTTTAGATAAAATATCAATTTTTGCATTTAAAGTAGAAATATGATCAAGTTCAAAAACTCCAGCCACTTTTCTTGGCATTGTTCTCTCTGAAGACCACTGGTAATTATTTGATGCCATCTCTTTTAAAAGTTCATAGGCTGCTTTGTGAGTTTTACTCATAAGTGCACCACCAGCTGCTGCGTCAACCATAGATCGATGTGTAACTCCCAAACCATTATAGAATATTTGAATTTGCAGCCATTTCGGTAGTTCATGATGATGACACTTTCTCAATAACTCTTTGTACCTCTCACATGCATTATACAAAGACTCGGTCTCAAATTGAATGAATGTGGTAATATCATTCCTTAGTTTTGCTGTCTTTGCTGGCGGAAAATACTTAGCCAAAAATTTTTGTGCAAGTCCCTCCCAAGTAGTAATACTACCGAGTGATTGATAATGTAGCCAAGCCTTTGCCTTATCTCGTAGTGAAAAAGGAAAGTGCCTCAATCTGATTGCATCATCTGATACTCCGTTGTGCTTGAAAGTGTCACAAATTTCTAGAAAGTTTGCAATATGAACATAAGGATCCTCGTGCGGTAGTCTCCAAAATTGAACAGTCTGTTGAATCAATTGAATAGTCGCCGGTTTAATCTCAAAATCGTTAGCTTCAATAATCGGCCTCTTTATGCTTGATATTGTTCCATGAATTGAGGGCATAGCATAGTCTCTCAAAGCCTTGTTTTCATCGTTGTTCACCATAATAATATATATGTATGTCCTGAAATATAAGTATTGAAAAAAATAGAAAAACTAAAAAAATAAATGAAAATAAAAGTAAGTCAGAAGAAAAAAAAGAGGTAAAATAATAATAAAACAAAAAACCAAACTAGTAATAATCTAGTAATTTTCAATATTAATAAAAGAATAACTAGTCCCCGGCAGCGGCGCCAAAAACTTGATGTGAATATTTGTAAGTGTACAAAATCGCAATAAATAGTATAGTTTTAGTGAAAAGAGTGTCGAACCCACATGGACAAATTATTTTCTTGAGTACCGAAATTTCTAGATGAATCACTATTTGGATAATCGAAATTAATAAAGGATGAAACAACTAAATTAAATTAATCTAAAGAAAACGAACTAAATTAATGAAAAGGGACGGAATATGAATTTATAATGTTTATTAATTGCAAAATCAATTCTAAGGGTTTTCACTTCACATAATTAATCACACACAATTTATAACTCCATATGAATAAACAGATTATTTGTCCAAGTTGTAAACCAAAATCCCAAAATTATTCAATACTCTCTCTCAAGCAATATCAAAATTATTCTCAACTAATCAATTGTCATAGTTCATGCACAAATTACCAATTGAAAATTCATTAAGATCTATGAATTTTTTAACCGTCACATTAACAGCAGTTTGCTCTTATAACGGTGTTTAATTTTTATTAATCACAAATTACCAGTTCGGTCTCTTCATGATTTAATAGATCATACAAATGTCTATCCACCAATTGTACGCATTAAGAATAAAAAACAACACACAACTATAGAAAAATAGAAAAATAATAAGGAATTAAAATTGTGTTATCAAAACTAGGCTACATCGAAACCCTAGAAAAATAATATTTAGTTCATAATAAATTTATTGCAACTAACAAATACAGTCTTGAATTGCATGATAAAAATTAGAGAGAGAAAAGAGATACAAAAAGAGACTATTTAATAAAAGAAATTGTATACCGAACAACCTCGAACCGCGTTCTGAAAAGCAAAATCAATTCTATACTTTCTACCATCTCTGCGTTCCGAGCCACTGACGTCAGCGCAAGACAGAAGTCGTTTCGTCGCCTGGGAACACGCACCAGCAGGTCACGCGTTACGTCAGCATGTTCCTGGCGCCGCCTCGAGCCGCATGCGCAAGGACCAGACCTCTGATTCTGCCGACATCACGCTGTCACTGCCCACGTGCGCACGTCCAGCACCTGAACCCCTCTCTCACTTCTGTTGGCCTACGTGCCGCTGCTCTCCTTCCATTCCGCTCTCTCTTTCTCTGTCTTTTTTTTTTGTTTTGTTTCCTTTTAGCAGTCGTCACCTCTTGGTAAGCGTGTTCCACCTTGGTGTGTATTTATAAGCAAACGGAAAGGAGAATTAGGGTTTGCTTTTTTGCAGAAAAATCCCTTCTTTTTCACTTATTTATTTTCTTCCCTGATTTGCTCTTTATTTCTTTCTTCTTTTTCTTCTCTTTCCTTTTTCTTCCAACACATGCTGCACACACAAAATAAAATCAAAAATTAGGATTTAAAAATAAAATAAAAATAAAATTAATTAGTTTAAAATTAATTAAACTAACTAAAAATCATATTAGCTCTTTTAAGCCATTTTAAATATTTTTATTGCACTTTCAGCACAATTGGCAAATTAAAATTCAACAAAACAATAAAAAATAATAAATCAATAGTTTTGCTTTGTTTGTTGATTTTTTCCAAAAATCTTCAAATTTTGCATAAAAAATCTTATAGAAATAAGATGAATTATAAACAATATAAACGAAAACAAGAAATTTTAATGGGTAAATGAGTACAAATATGTGTATAAAAATTAGATACATCAATCTCATAGAGTTCTCGTACAATAATAGCTTTCAGGCCAGTCTTAAAGCTGCACCGTTCAAGGTACTTTATGGGCAGATTTGCAGATCACCAGTGTGCTGGGATGACATTGGTGAGAGGAAGTTGTTGGATCCAAAATTGATCACCAGGACAGTTGATGCAGTGACTCAAATCAGGAAGCATCTTCAAGCAGCTCAGGATAGGCAGAGGTGATGGGCTGATGTCCATCAGAGAGCTTTGGAGTTTGAGGTTGGTGACCATGTTTTCCTAAAGGTATCGCCTTGGCAAGGTGTCATTCGATTTAGTGGTGGGGGCAAGCTCAGTCCTAGGTTTATTGGACTGTTCGACATTGTGAAGCGAGTAGGCAAGGAGGCCTATCGTCTTGCATTGTAGCCAGCTTTATCAGGAGTGCACAATGTTTTCCATGTCTCATAACTCAGGAGATATATCCGAGATGAGAGCCACATGGTTGACTATTCTGAGTTGACCGTTCGGCCGGATTTGACTTGTGAGATTCCGCCAGTTGCTATTTTGGATCGGCAAGAGAAAGTGCTTCAGAACAAGGTCATCAAGCTGGTTCGTGTTTCTTGGAATCCTTACTCGCTGGGGGAGTCGACTTGGGAGCTGGAGGAGGAGACTCAGTAGAAGTTTCCTCATCTGTTTGAGTAGCTTTTTATTTTGTTCTTTCTTTTTCTTTTCAGGGATACCCTATGTACCTCTTGTTTGAATTTTGAGGACGAAATTCTTCTGGTTAGGTCGATAGGATTTGTAACCCCTGTTTTCCATTTTCTATATTTTTGGGGGTATTTTTTTCCCGTGTATTTATTCATCTTGTATTTCTCCGACTCTTTTGTACCATGTATTGGATCTTCTTTTTTTTTCAATACATTCATCTATTTGATTTGTCGTCTTTTATTTGATCTTCTTGATTCAATTGTCCCTTATTATTTCATCTCTGTTTGATCGAGCTTGTATTTTTTATCCTCATTATACAAATTGTTCGTGCCTTATTTTGTTTATTCATTTTGTACCATCTCATTATTTTGGATCACCCTATTTTTTATTTGGATCTATTCAAACCCTATTAAATCTCTTTAATTAAACCCTAATCCATTAAACCCTATTGGATCCATTCATACCCGTTAACCCTATAACCCATCACATTTAACCCAATAACACCCCAAACCCTACCTGTTTACTACCCCAAACCCGTCAGCTCCCTTAACCCTAATATCCCCTACCTATTTATATACCTCCTGTTACTCATCTTACCCATCACAACTCCTAGCTGCATCTCTTACCCTGTGCTTCCCCGACCTCCAAGCAACCCCGGCATCCCCTTCTCCCTGTCTTCTGCTCCTCACCCTCAGTACCTGTGTCCCTTCGTCGATGTGCCGCAATGAAGCCAGCTGCAGTCGCCCGCTGCACCGCCCTACTCCCGCTCATCTCTTTCTCCTGACCACCTCATCCTCTGCCTCCTCTTCCTTGTCGCGGCCAGCAGTAAAATAGTTTCGCAGCAGACGCCCATCACACTGCCCTCCAGCCAGTCGCGACCTCTCGTCGCTTCACCACTACCCTGCTCCTTCTCTCCCTCTTGCTCTCTTTTGTGCGTGTGTTGGATCTCGTTGTGATCGTGTGTTCGTTATTGGTTCGTAGTTTGTTGATTGTGAGTCATGTTTGGGTTAGTCGTTTGTTGGTTGAGATCATGCCCGGGAATCCCTTCACGTTATTCTCTTTCCATCATCGTTTTCGTCTTCGACTATAAGGCAAGTAACTTGTATTCTTTTTGTTGTGTAATACAAGTACTAAATACCTCATGTTGTGTAGTTTATTCTAGAAACAATTCTTGTGCAAAACCCCTGTTATATCTTGTCTCTATGTGTTGATTTTCCGTAGTTATCTCATTACATACACGACATGAATTTAGACTTAGAGATAATCAATTCTTGTATACATGCATGTGTTAGTGAATTATGAGGTGTTGTATGATCTTGTATGTTTGATGGGTTCGTTGTAGTATAACTCGTAGTAGACTTATAAAATACCCTATGCCATATTGCTTGAACATCTAGTACACCATATTTCACGTTGGTTATGATTTGGATAAGTTTCATATGATCTATGTTGATTTTATGTATTAAAAAGATTTCTGTTTTTGTGTTACCCCATTTTTGTTCAGTATTTTAGACGCTATTAAGGTCAGTATATGAAAATTATTTGTGAATATGAATTATAGAGAATTCTTTCTACTTCCCAGATTTTCTGACAGATCTCAGTTTCGATTTATGAGTTGCAAGTTATGGCTATTTTACTACAGAAGTGTAGAAAATTCCAGATTCTGTTTTGTATGAATTCTGTATGACAATTTATATTTATACTGATATTAAAGATAAGATTTTGACCCAATATTTTACTGAGTACAACTACACCTGATTGGGATTAACCCCTAATTTTTTTGGATTTAATTGCTGACTTTCATAAACTATTCTATACTTGCAAACAACTACTATACTTGCAGAATTTTCATACTGTTCAGTAAACAAACATAATTTCGACCTGATTCTATTTGCTCTTTATAAAAACTTTGTGAATATGAATTGTAGCCTATTGTATCTACTTTATCACTCTTTTGACGGATCTGTGTTTCGATTTATATTTTGTAAGATAGTGTTCTCTTAGTACTACTGTCTTTATGATTTCAGATTTACAAAACTGCTGTATGTTGCTACCTTCTTATTTTACTTGACTATTCTATCTATGTTGAAAAATTATGAAACTTTATTTTCTGTTACTAGACATACTAGGGAATATCCCAGACTTTTCTTAGATTTAATCAGTAAGTTTTTATGCTTTTTTCCTGTTTATGAATACAAACATCTGATTTCTGGCTGAACATATTTTCTAGATACAAATTCGTTTTGAGACTTGTTTTTATGAAATACCATATGACTTATATATGTTTTCTAGATTCGGTCGGGAGTCTATGTTCCAGATTATCCGAAGGATCCAGGTTTGCATGTTTGTGGCAACGAAAATTTTAGATTTGGTGCAGTACTGTCTTGCTGTCCTGAACTAGAATTTTCGTTGTCCTACCCTTTTATGAATTGTCTTTCACCTGTGCATGTTTATCTTCCAACCTGAACCTGTTACTTATTCATGTCATATTATTCTTGCTCTATTTTGTACACGTACATACCTTTTTGATAACAATAACAAATACTCAAGCCGGGGTTAAGAGAAAGACCTTAGTAGTGGACAATATAGGTATGTGTACTCCGAAGGGGGCCCGTGTTTCCCATTACTTGCTGCCATGTTTCATGACTACATGATTCATGCTTGTTATTATTATATGCTGCCATGTTTCATGACTACATGATTCATACTTGTTATTTCTATATGGTTCCATGTTTCATAATTACATGATTCATGCTTATTATTACTAATTGCTGCCATATTTAATGACTATATGATTCATGCTTGTTATTACTTGTTGCCATATTTCATGATTACATGATTCATGCTTGTTACTACTATTCGAAGCCGCGAGTTCACGATTAGGTGATTCGTGCTTGTTACTTATTACTTGACTTGACGCCTGAGTACACTAGGCCTAAACGTAATTTCTATGAATGTAGCAACCATGTGGTAAAAACCTGGGATATATAAAGTGCTACTTAGATAGTACTAGATACAAGACTTGTAACAACATGATCATTTGACACTTGTTACTTGTTACTTGTACATGATAATTGATACTTGACACTTATTACTCGTTTACATGATATTTTTTCACTTGACACTTGTTACATGCCACTTGCACTCGTTCATCTTGCCATGCTAGTTGTTCAATTTTGTTGCCATGTCTATTCCATGCTATGTTTGCTTCCGCTGTTACTCCATATTTGTTTATTCTTTTCCTGTACTTGTGCCTGCACTACAAGCAGCCCGTAACTTGCATTGACATGTGTTCTGTTTTCTTTTTTTCTTTTCCTACAATTTATTAAATTGCAGATTTTGGTGATCAGTTGCCCAATTGAGTACGTGATCTTGGATTCTAGTTGCTGGAGTTCTTGCTATATTTTACTTTCCTGCTATTCTTGAATAAATGTAATTTGCTACATAAATTTTGTATTCGGAAATGTGACCCAAAAATATTGACTTGTTCAGATCTGGTTTATTTGAAATTTATTAAGCTTTGTTTCAAGTAAATTCTATTAGTATATTGATTCGTTTATGCATGCATGGTTGACTTCTCTTGCTTCTTTCTCTGATATTCCTATGAAATATTGTAAAGATCCTGACGGCTAATGAATGGTGCAAGCCATTCGCTGGACTTAGTCACGTATCCGTATTTCGTATTCCTTTTTGGGAAGCTGGGCGTGGCATGCATGTTCTGGGCCGCAAGCAATAAAAGCAAGAAATAGAAAAGGGAAAACTAAACAAAACAGAAGTACTGACATGGAGATAAGCAACAAAGGATGACAGTCTATGGATAACAGAGATAGCAAGATAACAGTAAAGAGTGTAGTATTACGGTAACAGTGAAGTCAACAGTAACGATGAAGTCAACGGTAATAGTAACAGGATGTGATAGTGAAAACAGTTGTTCTTATGTCTAATGTTCATTACTATCTAGGTAGTACATCATGCATCCCAAATTATACCACATGGTTGCTACATCAAACAGTTTCGTTTTAAGATTTCGTAGTGGAGCCTATAAGGCAGTATATTCAGAAAAACTGTAACAGTAACATTAATAACAAACAGTGTCATGGATCATGACCTAATGAATCCAGAGATAAACGGTGGGTACCACAGTAAACAGTGAGGAAAGCGAATTCCCTTCTAAATACGTATTTCTATATTGTCCATTACTAGATCTTACCCTTAAACCCCGAATTGATTAATTTTCATTATTATACAACAGATGTGAACGAACACAAACAGTCTAAAATACATGGCAAGAACAAAGGACAAGTCTAAGATGAATAGGAACACAAACAGCAACAAAAACAATTTATACAGTCCAAACAACGAAACTTCCAGTTTTGGACCGCAAGACACTACTGTACCAAATCTAAGATTCCCGTTGCTACAGAACTGCAAATCTCAATCCGTCAGAAAATCTAGAAGCTATAATTTCTGCCGAATCCAGCGCATATGTACAAGTCACACATTAGCCACAGAAACAGGGTTGAAAACAGCGTTTAATACAGAAGTTATGTTCAGCCAGAAAATGCAAAATCTTGTTTATAAGCAAGAAAATGATTTGAACATCATAATTAAATCTGAGAAAAATCTATGAGATTCCCTAACATATCTAGTCTCAAAATACAAAATATCATGAATTTATATTACGGGTAGTTTCGTCAATAAAATTGGGAAAACAGAGTAATGCAACAAAATTTTGAATCTGAAAGTTCAGACATAGCAGTACCAAAACAAAGATAATTCGCAAAATATAATTTAAAATCCAGATCCATCAAAAGGTTAATAAAATAGTTAAATCAGGCTACAGTTTTATTCACAAAGTTTTCTTCAAAAATGAATAGAATCAGGTTGAAAACATAATTCTTTACTGGACAACATGCAGTTTGAAATTTTATCGATTGGTTTCTTAAGCATGAAATGAGATGCAAAGGTCATTAATTAATTCCACAAAAATTAGGTATTGATCCCAGTCATGTCTAAACATACTCAGCAAAATATAGTGTTCAAATTCTACTTTCAGTATTAGTTTTAAAATAATATTTTATACAGAAAGATATAGTTCAGAATCTGGAATATACGATATGACTGCAGTAAAACAACAATAACTCATGCATCGAAAATAATAATTCAGATCCGTCAAAATTTCTGGAAACGAGAAAACAAAGGCTAAAAATCATGTTCACAAATTTATTTCTTTTACTGATGTTAACAGGGTCGAAATTACTGTACAAAAATAGGGTGGCAGTGAAACAAATGTTCTTTTGTACATTTTATCAAGTAGTTTAATTGCAAATGATCCAAACTAAGATGGAGTACAAAGCATGGTTTAGAGGTAACTCAAACCAGCATGGCATGTGTATGAATAGTCTATAATGAGATAATACATCATACTAACATCCATGAACCAATCATCTACAACATACGATGTGTGACAACAAGCATACAACCAAGATGTCCATATAATCTAATTGTTTTCATGCAACGGGTGTCAACTACTGTGAACTACTCATGATCAAGAGATGAAGGAACGGATCAACTAACAAAATATGGTCAGCATGAGGGTACTAACAATTTCATGCGAGACTACTACGGTATTTAACTTGTATGACAAAAAAATACGTACAAGCTACTTGCCTAAAAACGACGACGAAGATGAAGATTAGAATAACGGGAACAGATCCCGACACACGAACATGAACACACGAACGAGAGACGGCATGAACCAACACCAACACAAAATACGGAAGTGCACGCGGTTTCACATGCACACACAAGGGCAGCAACAAATAGTGGCAACAATAGCAATAGTGTCGACAGTAGCTAGTGGCAACCAACGACAACTCAGCAACAGGCGGCAGTGCTCGGCATAGCGACACAACGGTGGGGCTGGGGTGCGCTGCGATAGGGACAGCGGCTAGGGTTTGGGTGCTGGGGGTTGCGGATAGGGAGGTTTACGAGTGGTCAAGGTACACGGGAGGTGCAGCGAAGAGGGGAAGAGGAGAGGGGGTGGTCTGCCGGCATCGAGTGTAGGACGACGACAGCAGCGGAGGAGATTGGGAGAGAGAGTGATCGGGATAAGGTAGGGTAGATAACGGCTATAGGTGAGAGATATAATTAGGGTTTGGTAATTAGGGTTAGGGAGTTTAGGAGGGTTATATAGAGTCAATATGGGTTTGGGTGAACTGGGTAGTATCCAATAGGAAGAAAGGAGTCCAATAAGGGACAAATAGGCCATGAAATAGGTTTAAACAATAAATAAGATCAAGAACAAATTTGTAGATCAATCAAATGAGAATATAAAGGCTGAATCAAATAGAAATAAATCATAGGGAGAACAACAACATACAATTCAGAAAGGGACGAAAAGAGATTCAATCAGAAATAAAATAAAATAATCAGGAATTTAATTAAGTACAAATAAAATACAAAAATGAGTAACAGGGGTTACAGTAGACCTTCTGGTACCTCAGGTAATTGGTGATTCTGATCTGGCATATACTTTCTTAGCATAAATACATGAAATACATTAAGTACCTACACTAACTCTTCTGGTAACTTCAATCCATAGTCGTTTTCTCGGTCCTCTTCAATATCTTATACGGCCCTATATATCTTGGAGCCAGTTTTTCTCCTCTCCCAAACCTGATCACGCCTTTCGTCAGAGATACCTTCACAAAAAGAAAATCTTCTTCTTCAAACTCCAAATCCCTTTGTTGACCATCTGTGTAGATTTTCTACCTGCTCTGCACCTTGACTTATCTCTTCAGTAATCGATCTTCTCCAAAGTTTGCTGCACAGTCTCTGGTCCGAACATCTGCCTTTCTTCTACTTCATACCAACAAACAGGTGTTCTGCACTTCCTCCATACAATGCTTCGTATGGTGTCATGCCAATACTAGCCTGAAAGCTGTTATTGTAAGCAAACTCTATAAAGGCCAAGTATTTCTTTCAGCTTCCTCTGAAATCCATGATGCAAGACCTCAACATGTCTTCAAGTACTTTATTCACTCTCTCAGTGTGCCCATCTGTTTGATGATGGAAAGCAGTATTGAATTCAGTCATAGTTCCCATAGCTGCGTGAAGACTCCTCTAAAAGCTCGAAGTAAATCATGCATCTCAATCTGAAACAATCGATACGGGTACCCCCATGCAATCTCATTACCTCCTCGATGTACAACTCTGCCAATTTCTCTAGTGACAAAATTATCTTCATCGCCAAGAAATAAGCCGATTTGGTTAATCGATCCAATATTACCCATGAGTCATTTTCCTTCGGACTTCTAGGAAAACCCGTGATGAAATTCATGTTGATGTTCTCCCATTTCCAATCTGAAATACGCAAAGATTGCGGTAGACCTTCGGGCCTCTGATTCTCTGCTTTGATCTGCTGAAAGTGATGCACTTTGCCACAAAATCGGCTACATCTCTCTTCATACCCAGCAGCCAAAAGTGCTATTTAATATCTTTATACATCTTGGTACTTGCAGGATGTACCCACAACAAGTTGGTATGTGCTTCCTGTAGAACACTTTCCTTCAAGTTCGCCCTTCCTGGCACACACAACCTCTCTCCAAACCACAGTACTTCGTCCTTTACTCAGAATTCTGACAGTCTGCCCGCAAGAACCCATTCCTTCATCTTCTGAATTTCTGGATCGAACTTCTAACCAACGATAATCTGTTCCCTCAATGTAGGCTGAAGCCTCAACTGCTCCAAAGTTGCCCCCAGTCCCTGCATTATCACTTTGATTCTGGCTCGATCAATCTCTTCTGCCAATTCTTATTGTGTTGTAATCAAACTTGACAAATTGCTTTTTTGACTGAGTGCATCTACCACTACTTTCGCCTTCCCCGCGTGATACTTGATTTGTGAGGCTCGGTCTTGCTTTGCTAGGGGGAGAAGAGCTTCTGTGTTGGAGCTAGGAGCCACTTTAGGAGTCTTCTTCCACTTGTTCTTCCATTAAGGTGGGTAATTTCTTGAACTTTCTAAACGTATAGTATGCATGTGTAGAAAAATTGATGCATGAAATTGATAATTCATATGAGTTTGTAGTTAATTTTGTGATGGTGTTATTTGGAATGTTTGATAGATATGAGTACGAAAAGAAATGCATGCTAATTGAAAGTGTAGCGCCCCGATTTCCGACACTGGAAAACCGTGACACGAGTCAAGACCTTTTCTTCAATTAGTCACAATACACAGAAAAATAGGAGAATTTAAAACTTTTTATTCAATACACAATGTGTTACAAGTCTGAATACTGTACAACTGTAATACTTTACAATGGAGTTACAATATTGCCTTTACATTTCTAAGTATTACAACCTTCACATCTTACAACAGAGTACTTCTTAACTAATACAGAATCAATACGTATTTTACAGCGGAACTAAACTCAACACTGACTCCTTGCTTTCCTTGCCTTGAGTCCTCCTGAATCTCGCCTTTGTACCTCGGCGATCCAGTACCTATGGAAGTGGGGACGTCAGTATTCACTGACGCTTAAAGGCTGATCATATAGCAGCGAATCTTCCAAACAATATACAAAATATAGCAATGGTGTAGTTTAAGTGTACGTGAGTGCTATGACTAGACTCTAATGCGATGTTTACATAGAACTAGGATGCTCCTATTCTAATATCAGCAAGTCTCCGAAAGCAACATGCAGCCCATACTACATGCAACTCCATCTCGAGCCGTTTCTCCATATATAGGGATTTGAACCTGCGTTATGAATTCTAATTGCACACAACCTGTTCCTGACAACTACACGTGACTCGCGAGGCTGCAGATGTGGTCATGTGCCACTGTTGCATTTCGCCCGTGGTGTCTATGTTCGCCACCGCGACCCGGCTAATCGGACCTCACTCAAATTAGACGAACCCAATGTATCGGGCGTCATTCCAAAAATCACACTATAGGGTTTCGCAAGCGCAGGGTAGCGCAAAGCCTACCCTGTGGCACCCTCTGGGGTATCGCAAGCACAGGACTGCACAATGCATCCTGCGGCACCCCTAGCCACGGTACCTCAGGAATTAACAGAGCGAGATACGCAACCCGTGTCCTCAACTTGTGAGACGGCACCGTACGTATCCCTTTGACGGGAAGGTACAACCCAGTACACCACCTATGATCTGCCTCAAGGGACGAGTTAGTGTAAGGGGCCCCCTACGACTGACCCCTCTCTCCCGGCAAAAGGGTTTAAGTAAACCGATCCTTGTAAGTCACTATCCTAGTGATGTCCCTGACTCGAACGATCCTAGGAATGACAACATTATAACACAACATGCTAGGCCTTAAATTAGGCTTCGCAAGACAAGTCTACTAGGCCGCTCAACCTAGATTTACCAGAATCCTTCAGGACCCGGTTCGTGGCTCATCGATCCAAGACTTTGGCCGTTGCGAATATACACGCACGCCGCTACCCTAGACTTGGATTCTGTCTATACTCCGGTCCTCGATCAACCTACCCTGGTTAAGATTCGACGGTACACAAGGAGCGACTCCTCCACAGTTCCTTAGGGTAGAGACATATGTCTTGATGGTCGATAGCCCTTAGGGTGGTAACATCACCCTAGATAGCACAACTAACTGTGTACTAGCTAACAAGCTATACACGAGTAATAACCACATACGAGCCAACTAAGCTACGTATGAAACAATAACTACCTACGAGCCAGGCGGGCCTCGTAGGAGATAACCACGTACATACCAGCCAAATAAGCCGCGTATGAGACCAACAGCTACGCACGGGCCGGTCGGGCCGCGTACGAGACAATAACCTACATACGAGCCAACTAAGCTATGTATGAGACCCACCGCTACATACGGGCCAGTCGAGCCACGTACGAGCACGACCGTGTGCAAACAACCATACAGGTAATCAATCCTAGAAGCAACCAAACGTGCTTACTAACAAACTTAATCTTCTACTATTAGAAGCAACAAAGGGATCTACTAGTAGTCTAAGATCGGTATTCTACTAAGGAAGAATCCGAAGGTGACATAACCGCCTTTATCGAATTAACTATCGCTAGTGGTCTTCCCGATCTTACTACTTCGACCTATAATGTCTTAGGCATGACATACACTCGTAGGCATCTTCCTAAAGTAATCCAATTACAAAATAGAACTACTCACCATCACACTCCTAAGTATGAATATGATTAATGCTTGTGTTTTCATCGAGCTTAAGCATAAAAATCACTACGACCTAGACATAGAGTCTACTATAGTCAAGCTAGCATGAAAGCTTACTACTTATCTTGACTAATCACCATAACACAAGCATGGATAGATAACTAATATAACATACAATCATTCCAAGGTATAGTAGATATTCTAACATTACTCCTACAATGTTCTAATCATGTATTACTCTAGCATGGCATAGAATCCAACATAAATCACTACAACTAGCCATGGGTAGTTTCTTTACCCTAAGCATGAACATCCTAGTATGGGTATCCTTAACTTAATATGATCAATAATTTGCATGATCCCTACTTACTTAGCATGAATCATGGTCATTCCCTAACATAGTATACACTTCTCTACCATTTATCTAGCATGGTATACAATTTGCATACAATTTAAACTAGCATGATATGCAAAATACCTACAATTAAGCTAGCATGATATATCGCTTTCCAACAATTGAACTAGCATGGTATATGATTTTATCATGGATCCTACAACACTCTAGGCACAATAAAATTTATCCAAACATGGTAGGAAACTCTTGGATTGAATCCTACACATTCTAGCATAACTAAGTCACTAAACATAATAGGAAACTTTAGGAACGAATCCTACAAAATTCTAGCATAAGTGAGTTACTAAACATGATAGGAAAAGAATCCTACAACATTACCAAGCATGATAGGAAAAGAATCCTACAACATTCTAAACGTTAAGCATGGTAGGATATTTTTAGAAAAAGTCCTACAACATCCTAAACATAAAGCATGATGGGATAATTTTATAAAACATCCTACAACTAATTAAGCATAGAATCATGGTAGGATACTTTTAGCAAAAGTCCTACAACTAACTAAGCATGAACATGGCTTCTAATTATTTTTAGAAGCAAAGCTACAACTAACTAAGCATGGTAAACATGGTAGGATATTTTTAAAAGCAATCCTACAACTAACTAAGCATGGTAAACATGGTAGGATATTTTTAAAAGCAATCCTACAACTAACTAAGCATGGATATGGCTTCTAATTATTTTTAGAAGCAAAGCTACAACTAACTAAGCATGGTAAACATGGTAGGATATTTTTAAAGCAATCCTACAACTAACTAAGCATGGATATGGCTTCTAATTATTTTTAGAAGCAAAGCTACAACTAACTAAGCATGGTAAACATGGTAGGATATTTTTAAAGCAATCCTACAACTAACTAAGCATGGATATGGCTTCTAATTATTTTTAGAAGCAAAGCTACAACTAACTAAGCATGGTAAACATGGTAGGATATTTTTAAAGCAATCCTACAACTAACTAAGCATGGATATGGCTTCTAATTATTTTTAGAAGCAAAGCTACAACTAACTAAGCATGGTAAACATGGTAGGATATTTTGAAAGCAATCCTACAACTAACTAAGCATGGATATGGCTTCTAAATATTTTTAGAAATGGTCCTACAACATTAGTAGCATGAGAATGGCTTCTAAATATTTTTAGAAATGGTCCTACAACATTAGTAGCATGAGAATGGCTTCTAAATATTTTTAGGAGCAATCCTACAACATTTTACTACTACTACTACTCCTACTTAATCAAAACATAACACACCATCATCTACTACTACTACTACTTTATTCACAACAAAATCACCACACACAACCATCTATTACTACTACTACTTTATGGACATAAACATACTACTACCTTATTAATTACATACATGCTACTACTACTTCATTTATTACATACTACTACTTATTACTTAGCATACTACTACTTAGTATTTTAGCTTACTACTCCTTAGTTTCTTACTAATCTTATTTATTACTAGTGATAAAGAAAAAGATCATTTTTATCTTATTTTACTTTACAACTAGTGATCAATTAAAAAGAGAAGATCTTTGTATTAGTTATAATTAGTGATTAAATAAAAAGAGAAGATCTTTTTAGCTACAACTAGTGATTAAAGAAGATCTTTTTGTTAAGTTACAACTAGTGGTTAATTAAATAAAAAGAAGATCTTTTTATTAAGCTACAACTAGTGATTAAAATAAAAAGAAAGATCTTTTTATTAAGCTACAACTAGTGATTAAATAAAAAAGAAGATCTTTTTATTAAGTTACAACTAGTGGTTAAAAATGAAAGAAAGATCTTTTTAATTAATTACAACTAGTGATTAAAAATGAAAGAAAGATCTTTTTAATTAATTCTACAACTAGTGTTTACAAGGAAATATCTTTTTATTAGAACTTATGTTCTTATTAGTCCAAGTTTCATAAAGAGTCCTACAACCCATAATGGTTGCAAAATGAGTTCATATGCTTTGTGTACTAAGTCCTACAACCCACAATGGTTGTATTGTTCAACATTATGCAATATGTAAGTTTTTAGTCCAATAACATACAAACAAAAGATTACAATACTAAAGTTATGATCTTTAGTACTTACTACTACTACTCTTCTTTTTCCTCTTTTACTTACTATAACATACCACACACTCAACCCAAAAACAAAACAAAACAAGAAGGTAGAAGAAGAAGAAGTCCAACCACAAACAACAAACAAACAAACAAACAAACAAACAAAGAAATCAAGTGTGAAGAAACCCCCACCTTATCTAACTTTGGTGGAAGAACTTGCTAGCTACCTTCTCCTTCCCCTAAGCTTTCTTTAGAACTCTTCTATTTAACCTACAAAACAAAACTCTCAAGTTACTTTGTTCTCTCTTTCTTTTCCTTTCTTTCTTTCTTTCTTTCTTTCTTTCTTTCTTTCTTTCTTTCTTTTTGATCTTTCTAAAATGAGAGAAGGAGGAGAATGAAGGGCTATTTATAGAAGGGAATGGAGGTGGTAAGTGCACCCATTGGCATAAAATAGCCCCAAAAGGGGGAGGGCCGGCCATACCCATAGGAGGGGGGGAGTGGTGGAGGTGGTATGTGAATGAGGTGTTATGTGGGTGTGGGGTTATGTGAGGGTTTCTAGAAGGGTTTCCTTGACCTTGTCATGCACACTTAACCTAGGTTAAACACTTCTAAACCCTAACAATCTAATAGATTTTGTCATGACAAAACTAGCGTTGTCCAAAAATACACAACACATAATTTGTATGATGCACTAATCGACATACTACTCGTTCGTGCGCATATATGTCCGTATACCGGAAAATCTTCGCATAATCCGTATAAAATAATTAAATCTTGGAAATAATAGTAAAATAAATTTTATTATTAGTTCGGAAGATCACGGTATCAATTTGATACAATACGGATATATACTGACCGATATCTGGATACAGATAATGTCTAGGAGCAAACCGGGTAAAAATCACCAAAATGTTCTAATTTTGGAATTAAAACAAAATAATAATAAAATAATAATAAAATAATAATTTATATACGGTAATATCCGTCCGGGATATTACAATACTCCCTCCTTAGAATAGTTCTGTCCTCAGAACTACGTTGAGTTAGGAAAACAGGCAAAACATCCACACCCTAATAACTCGGGGAAAGAAAGCTTATGCTGCTTTCCGGCTCCCAAGTGGTTCATCCACGAACTGGTTCTCCAAAGAACCCGATATTTGCAACTCGGTGTCTACTCCCTCCTTAGAATAGGACATGACCTATGGACATTACTTCCGATTTCTAGGATTTCCTCCGGTAATTTTGACGCTTCATGTGGTGTAATTAACCGAACCGATTCTTAAGTTGCCTCCCGCACATACTTCAACTATTGGAAAAATAATTTAGACAGGAGATTATGATGAACCAAGTTGAACAAAATAGTTGCCTAGATTTTATATATATAAATCCGACGGGTTACAAAAAGTGTTACATCATATATAACTTCTTCCGTCCAAAAATAAGTTTCAAAAGATGCAACCTTTAGACTTAGTTGCAGTTCTATATGCACATAGTGGTACTGGCTCTACTACCTACTTCAGCTTGCCTTTAACGAGTGCGGACTTTTACTCTTGGGGGACAGGCTCCTTCCCTTTGTTATCCATCCTCAGGGCTAATATACCGCTACTGTTCTTGGGAAACTGGAGGCAATTTGGCCTGATATGACCAATCTCTCCGCACCTGTAACAGACACGTGTATCCATCTGAGGGTCCTTTTTCGGGCACCGACTCATGAAATGACCTTGCTCACTACATAGGAAACATCTTTTCGGGTTGGCACCTCCAAGTTTGCCTTTTGTTTTCTGAGTTTTCTGCTTCGGACCTTGGTTCTCGAATCCTGACGCTGGTGTAGGCCTTTTTCCTTGTCGTTGTGGACAGACTGATTTCTCGTGCCCATCCTCCTCACAAAAATGGCATACTAAAACCTTGGCGGTCTCTAGAACTTGCTCCCACTCACGTCGCAGTTGTGCCAATCTGGCGTTGAAATATTCCCGCTCCTCCGCCAAGCATGCTAATGTAGCTATACAAGCATCACCCAGTTGCTTAGCTTGACGATCTATCCTGGCTACGTACTTCATTAGCTTCCTCATTTCTCGATATATGCTGGCCGCCGCCGTCCTGCTTTGACCCATACTTGGCCCTTGCGGTGGTGAAGGCGAGTCCATCTTGAGGTCAACTTGTGGTGAAATCTCCTTCGGCTCCTCATTCGAGATTATCGGATCCTCCATTGCATTCGGCTCAATCTCTTCCATCAATACATCCTCGGTTATGATATCTTCGAATGCCATCCTAAAATACATATACTGGAATTAGTTCAGATATAGGAAAATCATAAAACATAAGTTGAAAGGAAATTGCCTATAACTAACTAAGACCCGACTCCTAAAGGCATCCAAGTTTAAATTTCCTGCTGTGTTGGACTGTAAATTGAAGCTAGCTCTGATACCACTCTGTAGCGCACCGATTTCCGACACTGGAAAACCGTGACACGAGTCAAGACCTTTTCTTCAATTAGTCACAATACACAGAAAAATAGGAGAATTTAAAACTTTTTATTCAATACACAATGTGTTACAAGTCTGAATACTGTACAACTGTAATACTTTACAATGGAGTTACAATATTGCCTTTACATTTCTAAGTATTACAACCTTCACATCTTACAACAGAGTACTTCTTAACTAATACAGAATCAATACGTATTTTACAGCGGAACTAAACTCAACACTGACTCCTTGCTTTCCTTGCCTTGAGTCCTCCTGAATCTCGCCTTTGTACCTCGGCGATCCAGTACCTATGGAAGTGGGGACGTCAGTATTCACTGACGCTTAAAGGCTGATCATATAGCAGCGAATCTTCCAAACAATATACAAAATATAGCAATGGTGTAGTTTAAGTGTACGTGAGTGCTATGACTAGACTCTAATGCGATGTTTACATAGAACTAGGATGCTCCTATTCTAATATCAGCAAGTCTCCGAAAGCAACATGCAGCCCATACTACATGCAACTCCATCTCGAGCCGTTTCTCCATATATAGGGATTTGAACCCGCGTTATGAATTCTAATTGCACACAACCTGTTCCTGACAACTACACGTGACTCGCGAGGCTGCAGATGTGGTCATGTGCCACTGTTGCATTTCGCCCGTGGTGTCTATGTTCGCCACCGCGACCCGGCTAATCGGACCTCACTCAAATTAGACGAACCCAATGTATCGGGCGTCATTCCAAAAATCACACTATAGGGTTTCGCAAGCGCAGGGTAGCGCAAAGCCTACCCTGTGGCACCCTCTGGGGTATCGCAAGCACAGGACTGCACAATGCATCCTGCGGCACCCCTAGCCACGGTACCTCAGGAATTAACAGAGCGAGATACGCAACCCGTGTCCTCAACTTGTGAGACGGCACCGTACGTATCCCTTTGACGGGAAGGTACAACCCAGTACACCACCTATGATCTGCCTCAAGGGACGAGTTAGTGTAAGGGGCCCCCTACGACTGACCCCTCTCTCCCGGCAAAAGGGTTTAAGTAAACCGATCCTTGTAAGTCACTATCCTAGTGATGTCCCTGACTCGAACGATCCTAGGAATGACAACATTATAACACAACATGCTAGGCCTTAAATTAGGCTTCGCAAGACAAGTCTACTAGGCCGCTCAACCTAGATTTACCAGAATCCTTCAGGACCCGGTTCGTGGCTCATCGATCCAAGACTTTGGCCGTTGCGAATATACACGCACGCCGCTACCCTAGACTTGGATTCTGTCTATACTCCGGTCCTCGATCAACCTACCCTGGTTAAGATTCGACGGTACACAAGGAGCGACTCCTCCACAGTTCCTTAGGGTAGAGACATATGTCTTGATGGTCGATAGCCCTTAGGGTGGTAACATCACCCTAGATAGCACAACTAACTGTGTACTAGCTAACAAGCTATACACGAGTAATAACCACATACGAGCCAACTAAGCTACGTATGAAACAATAACTACCTACGAGCCAGGCGGGCCTCGTAGGAGATAACCACGTACATACCAGCCAAATAAGCCGCGTATGAGACCAACAGCTACGCACGGGCCGGTCGGGCCGCGTACGAGACAATAACCTACATACGAGCCAACTAAGCTATGTATGAGACCCACCGCTACATACGGGCCAGTCGAGCCACGTACGAGCACGACCGTGTGCAAACAACCATACAGGTAATCAATCCTAGAAGCAACCAAACGTGCTTACTAACAAACTTAATCTTCTACTATTAGAAGCAACAAAGGGATCTACTAGTAGTCTAAGATCGGTATTCTACTAAGGAAGAATCCGAAGGTGACATAACCGCCTTTATCGAATTAACTATCGCTAGTGGTCTTCCCGATCTTACTACTTCGACCTATAATGTCTTAGGCATGACATACACTCGTAGGCATCTTCCTAAAGTAATCCAATTACAAAATAGAACTACTCACCATCACACTCCTAAGTATGAATATGATTAATGCTTGTGTTTTCATCGAGCTTAAGCATAAAAATCACTACGACCTAGACATAGAGTCTACTATAGTCAAGCTAGCATGAAAGCTTACTACTTATCTTGACTAATCACCATAACACAAGCATGGATAGATAACTAATATAACATACAATCATTCCAAGGTATAGTAGATATTCTAACATTACTCCTACAATGTTCTAATCATGTATTACTCTAGCATGGCATAGAATCCAACATAAATCACTACAACTAGCCATGGGTAGTTTCTTTACCCTAAGCATGAACATCCTAGTATGGGTATCCTTAACTTAATATGATCAATAATTTGCATGATCCCTACTTACTTAGCATGAATCATGGTCATTCCCTAACATAGTATACACTTCTCTACCATTTATCTAGCATGGTATACAATTTGCATACAATTTAAACTAGCATGATATGCAAAATACCTACAATTAAGCTAGCATGATATATCGCTTTCCAACAATTGAACTAGCATGGTATATGATTTTATCATGGATCCTACAACACTCTAGGCACAATAAAATTTATCCAAACATGGTAGGAAACTCTTGGATTGAATCCTACACATTCTAGCATAACTAAGTCACTAAACATAATAGGAAACTTTAGGAACGAATCCTACAAAATTCTAGCATAAGTGAGTTACTAAACATGATAGGAAAAGAATCCTACAACATTACCAAGCATGATAGGAAAAGAATCCTACAACATTCTAAACGTTAAGCATGGTAGGATATTTTTAGAAAAAGTCCTACAACATCCTAAACATAAAGCATGATGGGATAATTTTATAAAACATCCTACAACTAATTAAGCATAGAATCATGGTAGGATACTTTTAGCAAAAGTCCTACAACTAACTAAGCATGAACATGGCTTCTAATTATTTTTAGAAGCAAAGCTACAACTAACTAAGCATGGTAAACATGGTAGGATATTTTTAAAAGCAATCCTACAACTAACTAAGCATGGTAAACATGGTAGGATATTTTTAAAAGCAATCCTACAACTAACTAAGCATGGATATGGCTTCTAATTATTTTTAGAAGCAAAGCTACAACTAACTAAGCATGGTAAACATGGTAGGATATTTTTAAAGCAATCCTACAACTAACTAAGCATGGATATGGCTTCTAATTATTTTTAGAAGCAAAGCTACAACTAACTAAGCATGGTAAACATGGTAGGATATTTTTAAAGCAATCCTACAACTAACTAAGCATGGATATGGCTTCTAATTATTTTTAGAAGCAAAGCTACAACTAACTAAGCATGGTAAACATGGTAGGATATTTTTAAAGCAATCCTACAACTAACTAAGCATGGATATGGCTTCTAATTATTTTTAGAAGCAAAGCTACAACTAACTAAGCATGGTAAACATGGTAGGATATTTTGAAAGCAATCCTACAACTAACTAAGCATGGATATGGCTTCTAAATATTTTTAGAAATGGTCCTACAACATTAGTAGCATGAGAATGGCTTCTAAATATTTTTAGAAATGGTCCTACAACATTAGTAGCATGAGAATGGCTTCTAAATATTTTTAGGAGCAATCCTACAACATTTTACTACTACTACTACTCCTACTTAATCAAAACATAACACACCATCATCTACTACTACTACTACTTTATTCACAACAAAATCACCACACACAACCATCTATTACTACTACTACTTTATGGACATAAACATACTACTACCTTATTAATTACATACATGCTACTACTACTTCATTTATTACATACTACTACTTATTACTTAGCATACTACTACCTAGTATTTTAGCTTACTACTCCTTAGTTTCTTACTAATCTTATTTATTACTAGTGATAAAGAAAAAGATCATTTTTATCTTATTTTACTTTACAACTAGTGATCAATTAAAAAGAGAAGATCTTTGTATTAGTTATAATTAGTGATTAAATAAAAAGAGAAGATCTTTTTAGCTACAACTAGTGATTAAAGAAGATCTTTTTGTTAAGTTACAACTAGTGGTTAATTAAATAAAAAGAAGATCTTTTTATTAAGCTACAACTAGTGATTAAAATAAAAAGAAAGATCTTTTTATTAAGCTACAACTAGTGATTAAATAAAAAAGAAGATCTTTTTATTAAGTTACAACTAGTGGTTAAAAATGAAAGAAAGATCTTTTTAATTAATTACAACTAGTGATTCAAAATGAAAGAAAGATCTTTTTAATTAATTCTACAACTAGTGTTTACAAGGAAATATCTTTTTATTAGAACTTATGTTCTTATTAGTCCAAGTTTCTTAAAGAGTCCTACAACCCATAATGGTTGCAAAATGAGTTCATATGCTTTGTGTACTAAGTCCTACAACCCACAATGGTTGTATTGTTCAACATTATGCAATATGTAAGTTTTTAGTCCAATAACATACAAACAAAAGATTACAATACTAAAGTTATGATCTTTAGTACTTACTACTACTACTCTTCTTTTTCCTCTTTTACTTACTATAACATACCACACACTCAACCCAAAAACAAAACAAAACAAGAAGGTAGAAGAAGAAGAGGTCCAACCACAAACAACAAACAAACAAACAAACAAACAAACAAAGAAATCAAGTGTGAAGAAACCCCCACCTTATCTAAGTTTGGTGGAAGAACTTGCTAGCTACCTTCTCCTTCCCCTAAGCTTTCTTTAGAACTCTTCTATTTAACCTACAAAACAAAACTCTCAAGTTACTTTGTTCTCTCTTTCTTTTCCTTTCTTTCTTTCTTTCTTTCTTTCTTTCTTTCTTTCTTTTTGATCTTTCTAAAATGAGAGAAGGAGGAGAATGAAGGGCTATTTATAGAAGGGAATGGAGGTGGTAAGTGCACCCATTGGCATAAAATAGCCCCAAAAGGGGGAGGGCCGGCCATACCCATAGGAGGGGGGGAGTGGTGGAGGTGGTATGTGAATGAGGTGTTATGTGGGTGTGGGGTTATGTGAGGGTTTCTAGAAGGGTTTCCTTGACCTTGTCATGCACACTTAACCTAGGTTAAACACTTCTAAACCCTAACAATCTAATAGATTTTGTCATGCCAAAACTAGCGTTGTCCAAAAATACACAACACATAATTTGTATGATGCACTAATCGACATACTACTCGTTCGTGCGCATATATATCCGTATACCGGAAAATCTTCGCATAATCCGTATAAAATAATTAAATCTTGGAAATAATAATAAAATAAATTTTATTATTAGTTCGGAAGATCACGGTATCAATTTGATACAATACGGATATATACTGACCGATATCTGGATACAGATAATGTCTAGGAGCAAACCGGGTAAAAATCACCAAAATATTCTAATTTTGGAATTAAAACAAAATAATAATAAAATAATAATAAAATAATAATTTATATACGGTAATATCCGTCCGGGATATTACAGAAAGATTGTTATGAAGAAAAGTTGAAATTATGTTGTTGGGTGCATGGTATTACAACATGATTAGATTGAATAAATTGGAGGATAAATTCATACACAAAGTTATTAATCTATGTAAATAAAGTTACTATTTTGAGTTTTGTTTGCACTTCAGAAAATCATGTCAACTAATCCAGATAGAATCTAGAGCTAAAACTTTTATAGGAGCATCTTGTATATGTTAGGAGCATCCCTTTAAAATCTCATAAGATTTAGAGGTCATTTACTATTTTAATAAAATCTTAATTTAGGACTGATTGGCAGTCGACTAGTTGCTGAAAATCTTTACGCATTTCCGTTTTTTGATCATTTCAGCATCGTAAACGAAGTAATTTGAGAAAAGTCAAAACTAAGAACTTGTAATAGACTGGTTAAACTTTTTGTAAAGTATAAGAAATCAAATTTTTAAAAAGAACTGAATTTGTAATGAATTTTACAAGACTAAACAAGTGGTAGTATTTCGATATTTCGACCCTACTATATATGCCGAAGAATTCAGGATTATAGATAAAATATTTTGGAGAAATTCATAACTAAGAAATTGTAGTAGACTTTTATACCTTATTTTTGATCTAAAGAACACAAAGTTTCGTGAAGTATATAACTTTCTATGATTTTTACAAGAAACATGAACTGCAGTTTTCTGGTTTGAACTTACTGTTTTGCAAATGAATTTAGTAATTAAGGATGATTCTAAGTGTTTTTAACTATAAAGTTATAGTATAAACTTTTATGAAAAAAATGAATCTATCTTTTCACTAGAATTGAGATTTATAATTGAAATATGGATGAGTAGGAAAGGGGCTTTATCGATCAAAATGAACTTTGCATTTGGAATATATTCTTGAAGAATAAATAAATGTGAAAATTAGTTTTTCTTAATCAAAGGGACTTGGTAATGAATTGTTGGTTGTGTGATCAACCAAGAAGTGTTTACTTCATAGTTGGGGAATAAGAATAAATTAAAAGATCGAATAAGATATGAATAAAGGAAAATGTGAACATGAATTATATCTGTACCCCATAATGTTGAACATAAAAAGATGGTGATTCTAGAGGCTTAGTGAGATCCGGGTACCGACAAATGTTAAAAATGAATAATTGATTTGAGAAGTGGCCAATATGGGCTATCCTTTTCGGTATTTTTGAGTAAGACCGGTAGGAGGGTAAGCTAGCTCTAGGTAGTATTATTTATTCATGTTTAAACTTAAGGATTAGGCACTAAGTGGAGATGTAATAAAACTTGGCAAACGTAAGTGGCTTGCCTCTATATAGTCTTACAGTGGACTCCAGGACTATAGACCCAGTTTGACGACGGACTCCGGGACTGTGGTTTCTTGTGAAGGAAACGAGCCTCAATTACATTCGGGGCTATGATTGACTTGACGGTGGACTCTAGGATCATGAATAGTCGGGCGGATGGGAGGTCGTTCTCCAGTGTATATGCGTATACTGGGGCTAGAGGGACGGGATGTTCGCACGACGAGAATTTTCGTATACGCTTGACGATGAACTCGAGGGCTGGAATCTGTACTCGTGGAATGTCTAAAACATGATTTTTTACCTACTAGTTTTTCATGGCGATGGATTAAATCCTTTATTGTGAACTACGTAGGTGCTTGCCCTCGGACCTATTTAGGATGGGATGCATAGAATCCGAACAAGTATGCATAGTGTCATTGTAGTACAACATCTGCATTAGGCATTAAGTCATATCATACACTGGCATGCTTATAATAGTCACTCTTTACACTTTTATATGCATTCAAGTTTGTGTTTGCAAAGTAAAAAATTTCGTTATAATACAACAGAGAGAGGATCGCTGTTTACAACATTGCGTCGGTTGTAAGCAACTGACATGCCCATAGATTTTCAGTGCAGGACTTGATTTGATTAGTAGGGACTTAAAGACGGTTGACGATAAAGATTATATCCATGATTAAAGCTCCTGATATTAGAGTTGTATTTCGTGTTGTATTTTATTTAACTTCCGTTGTGTAACTCTGTAATAAACATTGTTGTGTAATAAAAAATTTTAATTTCCTTGTAAAATTGTATGAAATGAAGTAAAAGATCATGTTGTACTACGAATTACATGTAAATCAAATTCAGGGTGTTAGAAGTGGTATAAGAGCAAACTTCAATAAGTAGTACAAAATTAAAAGGACGACACATTATGGTGGACATTAGAATATGAGTTCAGCTTATAGAGATTTAAATGTAAGTTGATTTATATTTATGTTTCTCTATACACTGGTGTCTTCTCCTCCCTTTCCCTATTGGATGGCTGGAGTAGTGAATGAAGTAGTTATGGAACTTGCATTCATGATCCACTCCTCGTATTCGTTGATGTGAGATTGTATGCTTGCATGTTTTCCCTTGGTATCGGGTGGCGCAGTGGAAGCGTGGTTGGTTTGAATCTATATTCATGATGCCCTACTTGTGGACACACTTCTCTCTTTAAAATTTTCTTCGTGGATTTTCATCGTAATATTTTTTCCTCTAAAAAAAAATATTTTATTATGCTATTAATTCACTTTGATATTTATTTCAATTACAACCCTTAGTCTAATCTTTATGATTGACTTGCTCGTTTTCTTTCTGCTGTTTGTTTTATGCGCTTTCATGTTACCTATTACTCTTACGTATTCTATTAAGTTTTGAACCACTACTTATTAAATTATTATTAAGACTATCATTTTCCTTGTTATTATTTCTATTAGATTGTGAATTTTAATTTTGTATGTTTACATTCACTATACAAATACTTTGATTTCATGATACTATATTTTTCCATTATTTTACCTCGTCGTATTCATTTCAGTATATTTTTTTTGTAATGTTTTACTTATCTAGATGTGGCATACTTTCACACATTATAAATCATCTTCCTACTATTTTTATGATATACCATATATTCGATATTTAAAATCTATCATTTTATTTGAATATTTTATCGTTGTAATTATCTACTATTAATATCTCAACTTTTTTCATATCACCAATTTCAAAAACAAAACTTCTATTTTCATACTTTATTAAACACCTAATATCCAAGTACATATGATTACATCTTCCCATCTTCAGTTTTGGTGCAACCTGGTGTGGAGAGGGTAAATCTGCAACTAGACATCAATGGAGGCAAAGTATGCAATCGAATGTCCAGAAGACAAACTGCAATCAGATGTCGTAGAGGCATCTGCAAATTGACAAGCCTGCAGTTGGACACCAACGAGGCGAACCCAAAACAAAACTGAATTTTTCTACTTTAATAACCCCAACTTTTGTTTATTTTTTAAAATGTAAATATAATTATTGTTTTACTTTACAAATTATTTTATGATATTGACGTGTTATACATAATTATTTTATATTTTCTATTCTTTTAACTAAATTTTATGCTCATACATTTTTTTTTATTTTAAAATTTCTCTTGAATTGCTAGTTCAAATTTTATCTCATAATATATGGTACTAGTTCAGTTTGCAATTTTAATCATTCTACCGCTTATTACTTTAATAAAATTTTGATTACCAAGCCTAGTAATAATTTATTATAGTATCCATTGACTATGTTTCTCTTTATTTTTCTTCCAATTCCGTTGTTTTCCAAACTCTTTCACAATTAACGACTTAAGTTATATTTTCCTTTTATCTAATACGTTACCTAATATTATTTTTTATGAAAACTTCTCGCAATTTATCCTATCTTTTATGGTCACATTTGTTTTTTTAATGCTATTTTCCTAATTTTTCTTGTTACGTTCTTATAAAATTATTATGCTCATAATTTCTTATATACGTTTACACTGTTTTTCACATTACCTACTGCATTTATTTTCATAGTATTGATAGTTTTATATATGCAAAAATAATTTTTTTCTTGGTGTGTACAAAATACAACTTTCACCCCAGTAAGTTCTAAGGACAGAACTGTTCTGGGGGGGGGGGAGGAGGGAGTAACACCCCGCAAAATTGAGTAATGACAATTTTGCCCCTTCGTGTTACGCACGTGTATTTTGTACTGTAACGAGTAATATTCGTAACATATTTTTATATAAATGTCATATTCTGGTTATTTATATGTTTTCCGTTTTTACTAAAATCCAACTTTTGCCAACTCAAACATTTATTTTAAATCTTTGTGTTTTACGTATATTGCACGTGCTTTCAATACACGTGTCGATTTCATATATTCTCTGTTATGGATAATATTCGTAACATTATTAAATATACATGTTTTGTATTTTGATTGTTTTTCGTTCTCTCAAATTACTTTATAAAATATTTAGCACGTGCATCACACGTAAATTTTTATGTGCATTTTTACTTATAAAATTTTCTAAGATGACAAGCACATTTTTTATTCTCATTTTATTTGTCACAAATTTTATTATTTATTTTCTAGGCCTTAATCTATTTTAAAAGCCCATTAGAAACTAATTGCAATATAGACTATAAACAAATGAATGAGAAGTGTGAGCACGTGGGGTACACGTGCACGTGTGTGCACATCAAGGGTAAAGGAGAAGAAGAGATGGGGGTTTGTATAGTAATGGTGAGTGGGTAATTAATTTTGATAATGTGTATTTAATTTTGGATAATGGGTGTCTCTTCATTCACCCATTTGGCCCTATAAATACCACCTCTTGTTCATGAATAATGTACACTCCAAAGAAAAAAAAAAGAGAGAGAGAAAAGAAAGAGAGCTCGGAATTTCTTCAAGAAGGGAGGCTGGGTCTTACTTTGATAGGAGGAGAAGAGCTTTTGTGTTGGAGCTATGAGCCACTCTCTAGGATTCTTCTTCCACTTGTTCTTCTATTAAGGTGGGTGATTTCTTGAACTTTCTAAATGTAGTAGTATGCATGTGTAGAAAAATTGATGCACGAAATTGATAATTCATATGAGTTGTAGTTAATTTTGTGATGATGTTATTTGGAATGTTTGATAGATATGAGTATGAAAAGAAATGCATGCTAATTGAAAGATTGTTATGAAGAAAAGTTGAAATGATGTTGTTGGGTGCATGGTATTACATCATGATTAGATTGAATAAATCATAGGATAAATTCAGATACAAAGTTGTCAATCTATGTAAATAAAGTTACTATTTTGAGTTTTGTTTGCACTTTAGAAAATCATGTCAAATAATCTAGATAGAATTTTGAGCGAAAACTTTTATGGGAGCATCTTGTATATGTCAGGAGCATCCCTTTAAAATTTCATAAGATTTGGAGGTTGTTTACTATTTTAATAAAATCTAAACTTAGGACTGGTTGGCAGTCGTCTAGTTGCTGGAAATCTATACACAGTTCGGTTTTTTATCATTTCACCATCGTAAACGAAGTAATTTGAGAAAATTCAAAACAATGAACTTATATTGGAATTGTTAAAATTTCTGTAAATTCTAAGAAATCAAATTTTCACAAAGAATTGAATTTATAATGAATTTTACAAGACTGAACTAGTGGCAGTATTTCGATATTTCGACCCTACTATATATTCCGAAGAATTCATGGTTATAGATACAATATTTTGGAGAAACTTATTACCAAGAAATTGTAGTAGACTTGTATACCTTTATTTTTATCTAAATAACACAAATTTTCGAGAAGTATATAATTTTCTATGATTCTTACAAGAACCATGAACTGCAGTTTTCTGGTTTGAACTTACTGTTTTGCAACTGAATTTAGATAAAGTAATTTAGGATGATTCTAAGTGTTTTTAACTACAAAGTTATAGTAGAATCTATTATGAAAATAATGAATCTACCTTTTGAATAGAATTGAGATTTATAATTGAAATATGGATGAGTAGGAAAGGAGTTTTATTGATCAAAATGAACTTTCTATTTGGAATATATTCTTGAAGAATAAATATATGTGAAAATGAGTTTTTATTAATCAAAGGGACTTGGTAATGAATTGTTGGTTGTGTGATCAACCAAAAAATGTTTACTTCATAGCTGTGGAATAAGAATAAATTAAAAGATCGAATGAGATATGAATAAATGAAAATGAGAACATGAATTATATGCGTACCCCATAATATTGAACATGAAAGATATTGATTCTAGAGGTTAGGTAGACCCAGGTACCGGAAAATGTTAACAATGAATAATTGATTTGAGAAGTGGCCAATATGGGCTATCTTTCTCGGTATTTTTGAGTAAGACCGGTAGGAGGATAAGCTAGCTCTAGGTAGTATTATTTATTCATGTTTAAACGTACGGATTAGGTACTAAGTGGAGATGTAATAAACTTAAGGACGAGGCAAACGTAAGTGGGTTGTCTCTGTATAGTCTGACGGTGGACTCCAGGACTATAGACCTAGTTTGATAGTGGACTCCGGAACTGTAGTTGTTTGCGATGGAAATGAGCCTTAATTAAATCCGGAACTATGATTGATTTGATGGTGGACTCAAAGATCATGAATAGTCGGGCGGATGAGAGGCCGTTCTCCAGTGTATATGCATATACCGAGGCTGGAGGGACACTTACGAAATGTTTACACGACGAGGATTTTTGTATAAGCTTGACGGTGGACTCCAGGGATGGAATCTGTACTCGTGGAATGTCTAAAACTTGATTTGTTACCGAGTAGTTTTTCATGGCGAGGGATTAAACCCTTTAATATGGAGTACGTAGGTGCTTGCCCTCGGACCTATGTAGGATGGGGTGCATAGAGTCCGAACAAGTATTCATTAGTGTCATTGTAGTATAACATTTGCATTAGGCATTAAGTCATATCATAAACTGGCATGCTTAGGATAGTCACTCTTTACACTTTTATATGCATTCAAGTTTGTGTTTGTTAAAGTAAGAGATTTCGTTATAATACAGCATAGTGAGGATTGCTGTTTATAACATTGCGTCGATTGTAAGCAACTGACGTATCCACACATTTTCAGTGCAGGGCTTGATTGGATTGGCAAGGACTTAAAGAGCGTTGATGATAAAGATTATATTCATGACAAAAGCTGCGGATATTAGAGTTGTATTTCATGTTGTATTTTATTTAACTTCCGCTGTATAACTCTATAATAAACATTGTTATGTAATAAAAAGTTTTAATTTCCTTGTAGAATTGTACGAAATAAAGTAAAAGATCCTACTGTACTACGAATTACATGAAATGGAATTTAGGGTGTTACACCCTCCTTAGAAAGGATGTGACCCAGAAATGCAAATTCTGACTTCCAAAACTCGCACTTTGACAACTTCGCATTTAATCTCTGCTCTTGTAGCATCTTCAATACCTCTGCCAAATGCCTGGCGTGCTCCTCTTCTATGATTGAATACACCAAAATGTTTTCGACGAACACCACGACGAAAGAATAAATGAACGACCCCATAATCTGGTTCATCAAATCTATAAATATTGTTGGCGCATTGGTCGCATGAATAGAAATTCATAATGCCCATGCCAAGTCCTGAATGATGTATTGTGCACATCTTCATCTTTTACTGGACCTTGGTGATACCCTAATCGTAGATCGATCATTGAGAAAACTGCAGCCCGCTGTAGTTGATCAAACAAGTCGTCTATTCGAGGGATTGGATACTTGTTCTGAACTGTCACCTTATTCAATTCATGATAGTCAATACACATTCTCATTGATCTATCCTTCTTTACCAGCAAAACTGGTTCTCCCGAAGGCGAAGCACTAGGCCTAATGAAACCCTTGTGCAATAGTTCCTCCATCTGTTTCTTCACTTCATCTTGTTCCACTAGTGCCATACGATAAGGTGCTTTGGATATCGGTGCACTTCCTAGCTGAATATTGATGTTGAACTCCACATCTCGATGAGGTGGTAACCCTGGTAAGTCATCCAAAAATACTGTTGGAAAGTTTTGGACCACTGGAATTATCTTAATCCCCTCAGGAACCTTCTCCATCGATAAAGCCGCTATTAGCCCCTTGCATTTCTTCTTCCCTAGGAATGTTACTGCTGGTCCTCCCGGTGACTTCACCACCGCCTCTACTCTTGCATTTGATGCTTGCATTATAGATCATCATCTAATCTATACTAATGATTACAGCAACTCCCAACACTCCTAACTCTATAAGGTGATTTCCCAAAGTTCTTCCTCCAACCTCGATATTACAACCAGCATAATATCGATTAGTAGTCAACGTCTCTCCTGAAGGCGTTGCTACAGCCAAATCCCTATCAGGATAAATCTTAGGTTCAATTCCTAACTCCTTTGCAAATCTGGGAGACACAAATGTATGCAAAGATCCAGTATCAAACAAAACTTGAGCCTTCATTCCATTTATTGATAAAATATCATGTTACATAAAGAATTACATTGTTAGTCAACCAAGATAGTTTCTCCGAGCTGTGCAGAACTCCGTTCGTAACTTGACCACTTCTTGTTGTAGTTGTTCGCGATGTTGTTTGGATTTCCCTGGATTTCCCTTTCTCTAGTAGCATATCACGTGGTTCTGTGGTGCCACTCTAATCTTCCAACCGTTGATCCTCAAGATGCCTCATCCTCTACTGGTACTTGATCAGCTAATGTTGAAATGCGGTCACCTTATGCTGATATCTACATAGGGTTAAAGAAAAATAATGGAATCATCTAAAGAACTCCCTCGAGATTCACCTCTTCAGGATCTAATAGCAGTCATGAAATAAAAAGAAAACATCCTCGCATACAATATCGCATCAATTTATTTAACATCCTAGAAATTTTAAATATGTTTTTGGAATTAATAAATGATTTGTGAAGAACTTTTGTGATTTATTAAGCATTTTTCTTAAATATATCATTTTTGCAAGTGCAAAACACTTATTTTTCTTAGGAAATAAAAAGTCAGAAAATTCATTTGAAAAATCTAATTTTTATTAGTAGATAATAATTCTAAATTTCTGAATTTTTATGAATAATTTATGGCATGTTTGCAAATATTTCACAGTGAATGACTTTTATGTAAAATTGTAATTAGAGGCAAATTTTTGAAATTTTGTTTTTCTGGGCTACACATGAGGACCGGCCAGATTAGAGGAGTTAGGGGATTAGATTTTTACTATAATTGATTTGATTTTATTTAACTAATTGATTTGGAAAGATCTATATATGTAAAGATTTATTTTCTTAATGGATATTTATGTAATCTCTTCGTAAAACCCTAAAAGCCAGACCCCGGCCTATATTAGAACAGCAACAGCCGTTCTTTTCCTCTGTTCAAAAAATATTATCTCATTTATTATTTCTTGGAGTTTTGGAGAGTTGGATCTTTCGAGTTATCGCAAGGAGGAGGAGGAGCTTTTCTTTCTTATTATTATTATCCTTCAAATGGTCTTCTTTGAGGTGGGTGGTACTTCTTATCTCTTGATTTGTTATATACTTGTAGAATATGATGATTGATCAAGTATGACATATGTCAGGATTTGTATGATTATAAAACTTGATGTAGATCTTTTAGAGAATGAATCTCAATGTATGAGTAATCAAAATAACATCTTTCATGAATAAGAACATAAATTGATGAGTGACCTTTCATGCATAGATGGTTGAAGAATGTTAGAGATTAGTAATGCACAAAGATTCTTACTATTCCTATATTAAGCTTAAGTAATCACATATGCACGAGAATGGGTATTTTTCAAAATTTCATGTCAGTCGATAGGGTCGGTCGACCGCAACTTTTCGAAATTGCTGCAGCTGTCGACTGTCACGATTGAGTTTTGTCCATCTATTTTACTACTTTTTGCGTGAATATTTTCCTAATTTGTATGAGACTTGTATAAGTCGATGTCTAAATTAGAAAAAATCTAAACCTTGTTTTTATGAAAGTTGCTTGCTTTATTGCAACTATATCATGTGTGAATAGGATGTGATTAAGTAATGGGTTCACATATGCACAAGAATGGGTAAAGAATTAGTGGATACTTTTTTCCTGATATTGTACACTGTTTGGTTTCGAATGAGAGGATTGATCATCGACTTGGGGTTGGATTTAATAAGTAATGGAAGATTTTAAGTTTAGTTAAGTTTTGAATTGGAATATATCGACTAATGTATGCCCATTGTATGATAGATATCAGTATTGACATATATATACCCAATTCTCTGTATGTGGGAGAATCATAACTGCATTGTTAATATTCACAGTGTTCATATGAAGAGTTTTCTTTATAATCTCGCTATTCAATATTATGATTTCGGGTTTCAATCATAATGTATATGCATGGATTTCTCAGTGTTTTGTCAAAGTAATACAGTGCACACATATATATGTATTTACTTGGAGTTGAATCATTTACTTACAGTCGTGCACTAGTTGACTGGCTGCAGCAGACTCCATGTCAGTCGACCCCGTAGTCGACTGCAGCCGGTCGACTACAGCATTTCACTACTGTCCTGTTGGTCGACTGCAGCGACTGGCTTTCTGCCATTCGACTGTAATTGGTCGACTGCAGCCTTTTGTACTGCTACAGTCGGTCGACTGCCATGGCTGAGTTGTTCACTATCTATTTTACTGCATTTTCCTTTTCTTCGAACGAATGTTTCTTCGAATTTGCAAACGATGATTTTCAGATTTCCAAAGTAATTAGTTCCAAGCTTTACTACTTTCAGAGAGTGTGTACTTTCTATTTTAATAGAATTTAGCTCAGATTTTCATGGTTTTAGAAGGTAAATATTCTCGAATTCCAAGAGTATCACGTTTTAGAATTTTCTACTGTTTCGAAGATGTAAAATCCCAGTTTAATTGATGTTTAGTTTCAGTTTCTTAACTAATTATGTGGATATGGTATGTGCATGGAGGTATTTTGGTTGACTATTGGTTTAAGGGAAATCCTCATTGTGAGTTAGTCGATTTTGAATTTATATGACTAAAAGAAATGATTGAGATGGTTTCTTGAGTTGTGAGACTCTAGAGGTTGAGTGGGACCCTAGTGTGCCTGCAAATTGAGATTTTGAGGAAGTGGGCTAGTGGGGCCTTCGTTCCTGGTTTTGTAGAGTTAAGTCTGGTTGGGTACATCAACTCTAGTTGGGACTGTGAAATAATAAACAGAAGGACTGGCACTAGTTGGGTTTGTGATGAAATAAGAGCAAATATGGGTAGGGGGCCTCATATGATTCGCGGTGGGAGATGATCCCAAGAATGATCGGGGTGTAATCACTTGCGGTGTGAGATGCATCTTCAGAATTATCGGGATCGAGGCGATGCTCATGGGATGTTCGTGTGATGAGGTACCATTGGCTTGCAGTGTGGGTTTCAATTTCCAGAATTACGGGGTGTGAGGGAGTGTACCCAAAATCATCTGCGGTGGGAAGTTGATTCTCAAGAATTATCAGGGCATGGCACTAGATACTCACAGAATTAATAATCTAAATCTTAAAGTAATTACCGTAGTAGGTTAGTGCATAGCAAGGGATTGAACCCTATAAAGTAGAGAACGATAAGGGCTTGCACCGGACCTATATAGTATGGGATGCATAGAATCCGACAAGTATGCATTAGAAATTGTCATATGCAATTGTGTTTCTTGACTTGTTTTATGCATGCTTACTTTCTGTTTTTATCTTATACACTTGACACTTAGCCTAGCTTCACTTGTTGTTCTATGTTTCATTTATTGTTTATGTATCATTTATTATTGTTTTATTAATATATCAAGTCTGTGATTCTGAGATTTAGCGGTATCACTATTACTATAGTTGACATCAGTTACATTTAACTGACGTGCCCACTTTTAATAGACATTTGCAGGTTTTCATATGGATAGCATTGATGCAAATAAAAGCTTGGAGTATAAATACAAACTAAAGATTCTATGTGGTGTAAAGATTTGTAAATAATGTATTTAATTCCGCTATGTTTTGTAAGAAGAGAAAATGTAATAAAAAGTTTTATTTTTCCTTATATTTGATATTGTGTTTATGATTCCAATTGAAGTTGATTATGGAAATTGTGCCACTTATTTGAAAATTTTATTTATTGGAAATTGGGGGCGCTACAATGTATACGAAGAGAGTATCATGAATACAAGTTCAATAACTATAACATTCATGACTCTAAGACTGATACTCACACATCTAATATCAACCTAAGTTTTCATTCCCTTACTATGGTTGTACTACTTCCTGAAGTTTGCTCTGATACCAATTCTGTAACGCACTGAATTCCAAATACAAAAAATTCCTGACTTTTCCAGAATCTTTACTTCAAATTCGTATAACACAATAAAGAATTACAGGGAAATTTAAAACTTTTAGATTACATCAATGCCTTTTACAATAATACACAGCAGAATTTTAAAACAACAACAACTATTACAACAAAGCCTTTTTTTCCAACTAGTTGGGGTCGGCTACATGAATCCCGGTTTCCCATTCTGCTCCGGTTTAGCGCAATATTTTCTGTAAGGCCACAAGCTATCATATCTTTTCTCACTCCCGTTTCGGTCTTCCTCTACCCCTAAATCTACCCTTAATACTTATCAAATCACTCTTTCTAACGGGAGCACTACTAGATCTACGTGTGACATGTCCAAACCAACTTTCTCTCTGAACTTATCTTGGATAGGAGCTACCTTTAGTACGTCTTGTATATGCTCGTTTCTAATTCTATCCTTCCTGGTTTTACCACACATCTATCTTAGCATCCTCATCTCCGCTACACTCATTTTTTGGACATGTTATTTCTTTGTTGCGTAACATTCTACACCATACAACGTTGATGGTTTAACAATCGTCCTATAAAAATTTTCCTTCAACATCAAAGGTATACGTTTAAAAATTTTACAATATATTTCATCACGAAAACTCAATCTTCCATCACGCACTTGTGTCCACGCCACATGCCAACAAAGTCTTGCAAAACTTGAAAACAGTGGGCACGTCAATTAATAACAACCGACGCAATGCTAATACAAAAGCGAACATCCAAAACTTACAAACACAAGATTGAATGCAAAGAAAAATAAAAAGGGCGACTACCCTAAATGCGTCAGTGTATGCTATGAACCTAATGACTAATGCAAGAACAATATGTACTTCTAATGTACACTTTTTCGAATTCTATGTTGCCCATACAACATGGGTGCAAGGGTAAGCCCTTAGTGTCCTCCTCATTGTAGGGCTCCATCCCTCATTATGCAACTTATAACTGTGACAAAAAACAAGATTTAGACATTCCGCGAGTATTGTCTCCAGTCCTGAAATCCTCTACCCGACTATACAAAACTCTCATCATGTAAACATCCCGTAAGCGTCACTCTAGCCCGGAATACTGGAGATCCGTCACCCTTCCGCCCGACTATTCACAATCCCAGAATACACCGCTCGATCATTCATAGTCCTAAAAATAATTGATACTGGTCTTCTCCGCATGACCATCACAGCCCTGGAATCCACTGCCCGACTGCAACTATAGTCCCGAAATCCACCGCTCGACTATATAGAGCCCCCCTACTCATGTTTGCTCAAACTTCGACACAACTTCTTCTAGTGCATGTCCTTAGATACAATCATGAACAACGGCCACCTAGAGCTAGCTTACCCTACTGGATTTAAATCAGCATCACTAGGACCACTAGCACAACCTAGCTAATTTCCCCCATTACAATAATCACAACCTGCCAGTATTCTTGGTCTCGCTCAACCTCTGCAACCCATTCAGTTAAATCATCTCCACAGTACTAAGGTTCTCTAGGTTAACCCTAACCCTTTAATGTAATTAGAAATTTGTTCATTCACATTCCAACCCATCCTTTATTCTTTCTACAATATAGTCATACTCAAATTAACTAATTTCTCCATCCCCAAATAGATGGACAATATTTATATACTTATTTTGACTCCACCATCAACGATTGTGGGAAATTATTCTAAGTTAATCAACTAGTCAACTGGTTTCAATTATTTACATCTATTCACAACATGCACTTTTCATAATTAAAATCTCCCAATTTTAGTTAGAATAAGATTTCTCATAACTTTGGTTTAATTAAAACAAGTTCTAAATCTAAATTTAATAAATTCTCAAATGTGAAATTTATCCATTCTAATCTGAATTGAATTATGTTTCAAAATCTTAATATTTTAATAAAATTCTACATCAGATTTCTTTAATTTACATTTAAACAACTTGTACCCAAACAACCCCATTTTCTTAAAAAATAAAACTATTAAACAACCCAAAAGTGAACCTTGGCTCTTTTCATAATTAAAATCTCCCAATTCTAGTTAGAATAATATTTCTCATAACTTTTGTTTAATTAAAACAAGTTCTAAATCTAAATTTAATAAATTCTCTAATCTAAAATTTACCCGTTCTAATCTGAATTGAATTAAGTTTCAAAATATTAATATTTTAATAAAATTCTAGATCAGATTTCTTTAATTTCTATTTAAACAACTTGTTCCCAAACAACCCCATTTTAAAAATATAAAACAATTAAACAACCCGCAAATGAACCCCTAATAGCTTCGAACTAGGGAGCAACATCGCACCCTAATCCCCGCACAAACCAAGCTGTCAAGCCTAACTATCACGCCCTGCTTCCCAAAACGGAATACGGAATACGGATACGCGACTAAGTCCAGCAAATGGCTTTCACCATTTATAAGCTGTAAGGATCTTTACAACATTTCACAGGAATAAACAAGAATTAACAAGGAGAAATCAACCGCGCATGCATGAATAAATTAACATAACCAACAGAATTTACTTGAAACAAAATAAATAATTCTCAAATAAACCGATCTGGATCAAGTTATAAATTCTAGGTCAAACTGCCCAACAAAAAATTCATGTCACAATTATATTTATTCAAAATAAGCAACAGGAAATAGTAGCAAGACTTCAGCCAACTAGAATGTTTGGTCACCTAATCCTTCAGGCAGCTGGTCACCAAAGTCTGCAAGTTTAACAAATTGTAGGAAGAGGAAAAAGAAACAAAACACCCGTCAATGCAAGTTACAGGCCACTTGTAGTACAGATAATAAGTACAGGAAAAGATAAACAAGTATAGAGTAACAACGGAAGCAAAATCTGAATAAGCATGGAATGAGTGACAGCAATACAGAATGACTAACATAAATCAAGGACAGAATCAAATAATGTGATGAGATAAGAGGATGTATGTGACATATGACAGGTAACAGGTATCATTCAAGCAAGTTAACATGTAATAGGTGTCAGGTAGCATATACAAGTAAAAGGAATATGCAGGTGATCATGTCATTTAAAGTCTTGTATTTATTTCTATCTAGGTAGCACTTCATCGTCCCAAATTTTACCACATGGTTGCTACTTACATGCAATTTACGTTTAGATCTAGTGGTGGGTTTCTATAGGGCCGTGTACTCAGGTGTCATGTAATAGGTAACAGGAATAGGTTCATGAATCAGGTAGTAAACAGGTTCACGAATCAACAGTTTGTGAATCAACAGGTTCATGAATCAATAGGTTCATGGATCATCAGGTCCATGAATCAAAGCATAAAGTACAATAGGTTCACAAATCAGTGGATTCATGAATCAAATATAAAGTGCAACGGGTTCATATATCAACATGAATCAAACAAAAAATGAGAACGAGGCCCCTTCTGAGTACACATACCTATATTGTCCACTACTAAGGTCTTTCCCTTAACCCCGGCTTGGTTACTTATTATGATTAGCAAACTGGTATATACGTGTACAAAACAGAGCAAGAATAACATGGTATGAACAAGAAACAGGTTCATGTCAGACATAAATATGCACAGGTGACAGACAACTCATAAAAGGCTAGGACAACAAAACTTTCAATTCTGAACAGCAAGACACTACTGCACCAAATCTGAGATTCCCATTGCCACAGATATGCAAATCTGGATCCATCAGAAAATATAGAAAATAGACTCTCGGCTGAATCTAGCACACACACACACACACACACACACACACACACACACACACACACACACACACACACACATATATATATATATATGTCATATACTAATTACAGAAACATGGCTCAAAACAGCATCATATACAGGAATCATGTTCAGCCAGAAATCACAAGGTTGTATTAACATGAAATTGGCATAAAAACTTACTGATTAAATCTAAGAAAAATCTGGGATATTCCCTAGTCTGTCTAGTATCAGAACATAAAGTTTCATAATATTCCAACTTAGATAGTATAGTCAAATAAAATCAGAAAACAGCAAGATACAGTAAGTTTGTAAATCTGCACCCTCAAACACAGTAGTACGAAAACAGCAATAGATTCCAAAGTATAAATAGATACAGTAGGCTACATTTTATGTTTGCAAAGTTTTTTTTACCAACAACAACTCGAATCAGGTTGAAAACTGGTTATTTAATGAATAGCATGCAAAACTAGAGATATAGTACTTTGTTCATAAGCATAGAATAGTTTATAAACATCATCAAATAATTCTACAAAAATTTGGGGTTAATCCCAATCAAGTCTAGTCATATTCAGCAAAATATTAGGTCCAAATATTATCTTTAACATCAGTATTAAAATAAATAACTATTCAAAATTCACATCAAACATAATCTGGAATTTTCTACACATCTGTAGTAAAACGGCCAAAACTCATACCTCACAAATCGAAACTGCGAACGGTCAAAAATTCTGGAAAATAGAGAGCGGGGTCTATAATTTATATTCACAAATTTATTTTATTTAATGACCTTAACATGGTCTAAAATATTGAAACAAAACAGGACAACACCAAAAACAGAAATCTTCTTATGCATTTAAATCAAAAAGTTCATATACAACAAATCCAAATTATAACAAAATACGAAACACGGTATATTAGATGTCCAAAACAACATGGTATGGGTGCTTAACAAATCTACCACAAGATACTACAACTAACACATCAAACATGCAAGAAATATACAACACATCATGGACCACGAAACAACATACATACATGCATCAAGAATCTAATCAGATCTAAGTTATTTTATGTCGTGTGTGTAACAAATGATGATACAGATAGATTAACAAATAGGGTCAAGATCTAACTAGAGTTTTCATGAGAATGAATTTAGAAACGAAAGCCACACTACAGGCGGTATTTAGTTCTTGTATATACAACAAAATTAATACAAGTTACTTGCATTAGGGTAGATGACGAATCCGACAAAAGAATAATGACAATGGATTCCCGGGCACGAACACAACACAAGCGGATCACGAACGAACACGAACTCACGACCACAAATCCAACCTTCGAGATCAACACATGCACACAACCCAAGGCAAGGCAGCCTAGGGGAAAGGTCTATGCACTGTGGTGAAGGACGACGGTGGCTAGGGGACAGCGGCGAGGGTCGCGGTGGTTGTTGTGGCGTTGGAAGGAGAAAAGAAAGGTTGTTGTTGTCGTTGCCGCTGTCTTCGGGAGTGAACAAGGAGAGGGGATGCAGGGGCTGATGGATGGTGGTTGGGAAACAGGTCAGGGGTGCACAGGGGTAGACGGAGAGGAGGATTGGGAGGTCTGCAGTGCAAGGGGAATGGGTTTGGAGGTCGGGGTATGGAGAACGGATGTTGGGGATGAAGTGAAATAGCGGCTAGGGTTTTTGTATGGTGTTAACAGTAAGGGGGTAGTTAATATATATAGGATGAGTATTATTAGGGTTTAGGTAGCAATGGGTTTAGGGTGTTATGGGTTTCGGTTTCAAGAGATCCAATAGGGAGGATATAGGGTTATAGGGTTAAGGGGGTGATCCAATAAGAGACAGAATATGATATAGGATTAAATACAATTCAATAAGCCATGAACAAAATAATTAGAATTAAGCAATTCAAACAGAGTCAATATTTTGACAGAAAAATTAAATCAAGAAAATATTCAAGGCTGCAAAAGTTGAATCAAGGGCAACACAAACAGATTTATTGAGAACGAAGAACAAATACATGGTTAAGAAGTAACAGAAGAGTACAATATGAATAAAATGCACAGAAAAAGATAAATACATCCAAAATACAAGAAAAGGGAAAACAGGGATTACAAATCCTACCCACCTAATAGGAAAAATTTCGTCCTCGAAGTTCAAACAAGAAGTACATAGGGTAACCCCAAAAGAAAAAGAAAGAACAACAACAAAACAAAAAGCTACTCAAACAAATGAGGAAACTTCTTCTGAATCTCCTCCTCCAATTCCCAAGTCGATCACCAGGCAAGTGAGGATTCCAAGAAACTCGAACCAGCTTGATGGCCTTGTTCTTCAGAACTTTCTCTCTCCGGTCTAGGATAGCAACTTGTGGAATCTCACAAGATAGATTCGGCCGCACGGTCAACTTTGAATAGTCGATCACGTGGCTCTCATCACGAATATATCTCCTGAGTTGTGAGACATGAAAAACATCGTGCACTCCAGATAAAGTCGGTGGAAATGCAAGACGATAGGCCACCTTGCCTATTCGTTCCACGATATCAAACGGTTCGATAAACCTAGGGCTCAGCTTGCCCCCACCACCAAACTGGATGACACCTCGCCATGGCGATACCTTTAGGAAAACTTGGTCACCAACCTCAAACAACAAGGCTCTTCTATCGACATTTGGCTATCTCCTCTGCCTGTCTTGAGCTGCCTGCAGATGCTTCCTGATCTGAGTCACCGCATCAAGTTTCTTGGTGATCAACTTCGGACCCAATAACTTCCTCTCACCAATGTCATCCCAGCACACTAGCAATCTGCACTTCCGACCATAAAGTACCTCAAACGGTGCAGCTTTAAGACTGGCCTGAAAGCTATTATTGTACGAGAACTCTACAAGATGCAAATGGTCGTCCCATGATCCACCAAACTGTAACACACAGGACCTCAACATATCCTCAAGAGTCTGGATGGTCCTCTCTGACTGTCCATCTGTCTGGAGGTGAAATGTTATACTGTACTTCAATTTACTCCCCAAACTACTCTGAAGACTCTCTCAGAACTGAAACCTGAATCTCGTATCCCTATCGGATACAATACTGACTAGAACCCCGTGAAGTCTAACGATCTCTTGCAAGTACTTCTCAGCTAGGTTCTCACTAGACTGTCCGACTCTGAAGGGAATGAAGTGAGCACTCTTCATCTGTTGGTTGACAATCACCTAAATGGCATTGTGACCCTTGGGAATCCTTCGCAAAGCTGTCACAAAATCCATAGTGATGTGTTTCCACATTCACTCCGGAATGGGAAGTGGTTGAAGAAGTCCGGCGGTTCTCTGATGCTCTACCTTCACCTGCTGGCAAATCAAACACTAAGACACAAATCAAGCCACAACCCTCTTCAATAATGGCACCAGAAGTGGAGCTTCAAGTCTCGGTACATCTTAGTACCTCCGGGATGAATAGAGTACGACGACTGGTGGGCTTCCCCAAGCAACCTCTGACGAACTTCACCCTTCGGGACACACAACCTAGACCCAAAACGAAGCGATCCATCAGCATGAACAACCATATCCGTTATGGAACCAGTCTCAACCTCTTATCTGAATCCCTGTAACTGTTCATCACCAGCCTGATCCTCTTTAATTTGCTCGACAAGAGATGACTGAAGTTGAAGCATCATGCAACTCCAATCAGAACTCGGTAAAAACACATCCAACTCCAACCTCCGCATATGCTCAACCAGATCTCTCTGGTGGGTCAGGAACATGGCTGCTAGTCTCCTGCTCAAAGCATCTGGCACCAAGTTCACTATACTGGGATGGTATTGCAAACTGATGTCATAGTCGGTCATCAGCTCCAACCAATGCCTCTGCCTCATGTTCAATTCCTTTTAGGTGAAGACGTACTTGAGACTTTTGTGGTCGGTAAAGATCTCCACTCGGTCTCCAAGTAAATAGTGCCTCCACAGCTTCAAACCGAAGACCACTACTGCTAACTCCAAATCATGGGGCGAATAATTCCTTTCATGTGGCCTCAACTACCTCGAAGCATAAGAAACAACTCGGTCCTTCTGCATCAGAACTGCACTAAGTCCCTTGCCAGAAGCGTCACAGTGAACCACAAATCTGCCTGAACTATCTGGAATAGTCAACACTGGCGTTGACATCAACCTACTCTTTAACTCAGCAAAAGCTCAGCTGCAATCCTCATCCCAGATGAACTTCTGATCCTTCCCTATCAGCTTAGTCAATGGCCCTGCTAGAAAAATCTTGAACGAATTTTCGATAATATCCAACTAGACCAAGGAAACTCCTTACCTCTAAAACTGACTTGGGCACTAGCCAATCCTTCACTGCAGCAACCTTGGACGGATCCACTGAGATACCATCACCCGAGATATTGTGCCCCAAGAAGGTAACTCGGTCAAGCCAAAACTCACATTTGCTGTGATCCTCCCGGTTCCGAGAATACACCAGAAAATCATTTATGAAGACCACCACAAATCTATCAAGGAATGGGGAAAAGAATCTGTTCATCAGACTCATAAATACAGCTGGCGCATTCGTGACCCCGAAAGGCATCACAAGGAACTCATAGTGCCTATATCTGGTCCGGAATGCAGTCTTCTGTACATCTGCTGCCTTCACCTTGACCTGATGATACCCTGAATGAAGATCCAACTTCGAAAAGACAGATGCTCCGCCTAACTGATCAAACAAGTGATCGATCCTAGGCAGCGGATACCGGTTCTTTACAGTAACACTGTTCAGTTCCCGATAATTGATGCACAGTCAAAGGCTACCGTCCATCTTGGAAAAAAAAGAACTGAAGCTCCCCACAGTGAAACATTTGGTCTGATGAACCCCAAATCTAGCAAATCCTGAATCTGCACCTTCAACTCTGCTAGCTCAACCGGTGCCATCCTGTAGGAACTCTTCGATATCGGCATCGTACCAGGCTGAACTTCAATACCGAACTCGACATCCCTATCAGGGGGTAAGCCAAGCAACTCCTCTGGAAATACATCCAGAAATATCTGCACTTCTAGAGGCACAGCCTCACTGCCTGAGTGCAACTCCATCGCACAAGTCTCCTGCTCAACTGCAATCTTAGATCGGCCTTGGGGCATCTCCCTGGTATGGAACTCAAACTCTGCACGACCTGGGATTTGGAATAAAACTTTCTTGGCATGACAATCTATGACAGCATGAGATTCACCCAACCAATCCATACCGAGAATGACGTCGAATCCCGAATTCCCAATGATGATCAGGTCAGCTTTGAAATCTGCGCCACCAATAACCACGAGACTCTGCTTGCACTCGTGGGAACATACGACAACACCTCCACCTATGACAATGTTCCAAGCCCCTGACATGATGCTGCACTCCAGCTGATGAAGAGCCACAAAGCGGGAAGAGACGAAGGAATAGGTCGCTCCGGAATCAAAGAGAACATGAACAAGGAAAGAACAAACTAGGATAACACCTAAGATAGAATTTAAAAAAAACAAGGGAAAAAGAATTAATGATCAAGGGGTGAGGAATAACATGTAGAAAAGATAATATGAATGAATAGTGCAAGATAAATGAAAGAAGCAAAGAAAATAACAAAACAATAAAATACAAAATACATGCAACGACACCTTCTGCTGTCTCAGCATCTGCAGTTGTCAGGCAGGTTGTAAGCGTGACCTCTCCTGGGGCAGCGATCCTCTGACCGGCAATCTGGCACTGAGGGGGAAGCAGTGTCCTGACCTGACCACGAGCTGGGGCTACCTGCTGAACTGGACCCCCAGCTGGAAGAGCCGTCCTCTATTGCGGGTAATCCCGCACTGAATGGTCAGCAGCACCACATCCAAAACAACGACGATTGACATGCCTGCAGTCTCTGCCCACATGCCCCGGGATCTGGCAGAAGTCGTAGAAACCATCACCCCGAGAGACAGCAGGAGGGTAGGGAGCCGACCTGGCCGGATGGGCTAGGACAGGCCTCTTAATTGGGCCACTAGAATGCCTAACAGGAGCAGTAGGGTGCTGAACAGTCTGCTGGGGAGGAGCCAACATACTACGAGCCTGCTCCTGAGCTCGGGTTGCCTCAAGAGCCTCAGCAAAGTATGTAGACTAAGGGAAACGAGATGCATCCAAATATCTCGCTCAAGCCCCAGAAGGAATCTCCAGCTCGATCCTCTTCGTTCGCCACTAGAATAGCTTCGAAGCGGCTAAGCCGGGTAAATTCTGTCGCGTACTAATCCACTGACCTTGCGCCCTGCTCCAAAAGAGTCTCATGTTACAACATCGCATGAACAATATGTAACAAAAATTCTAAAACACAGAACAAACCAACCAACCTACTTCAGTGTAAGGAACTGCTGCTCCATCTCAACTCGAGTGCTGCTAGGAAAGAACTTCTCCAAGCAGGTCCTGGTGAATGTGGTCCAAGCAATGGGCTATTCGAGCCGCTTGGACTCAGCCCTCCACCATAGGTGGGCCAGGTCCACCAACTGGATGGTCACCACATTCACTCGACCAGCATCGGCAACTTTTGCTGCCAACAATAACTGCTCCGTCTTGATCAACCACTGTTCGGCCTCCAAAGGTATCTTAGTGCTGGAGAATTTGTCAGGTTGCAGCCTCATGAAATCTGCCACTATACCCGGATGAGGAGGGAGAGCTTCCTACGTAATCACAATGGGAGTCGGGTTTCGAGCAACCTCCAATGCGGCCATCACCAGATCACTGTGGTTCTGTTGCATTTGGATCAATCGCTCCAACACATTCGTGACAACCTCTAATCCAAGCGGATCCTCCTATGGATGGGAAGTAGGACCTCTATGAGCGATGGTCTGCACAAAATTAAAAACAATTAGCATCCAAATCAAGTTGTTCATTATTTGTTCATGTAATGCGTGGTCAGTGCAGTGTTGAGCCAATCCCAGATCAAGCCAAGCTTGTCTAATATATTAGTCAAACTAATACATTAGCCAAACTTGATGCTTTGATACCACTAAACACATTGTCAATCCCTGCTTCCCAAAAAGGAATACGGAATACGGATTCGCGACTAACTCCAGCGAATGGCTTACACCATTCATAAGCTGTAAGGATCTATACAACATTTCACAGGAATAAACAAGAATAAACAAGGAGAAATCAACCATGCATGCATGAATAAATTAACATAACCAACACAATTTACTTGAAACAAAAAAAATAATTCTCAAATAAACCTGATCTGGAACAAGTTATAAATTCTGGGTCAAACCGCCTAACACAAAATTCATCTCACAGTTACATTTATTAAAAATAAGTAACAAGAAATAGTAGCAAGACTCCAGCTAACTAGAATGTTTGGTCACCTACACCTTCAGGCAACTTAGGGATGGAAAGTGGGCCGGGTCAACTGCCAACCCACCCACGACCCGGCCGTATAACCTGGCCCACGAAACAGCAGTTCGGGTTCGGGTCGAACTCGTGAACACTAACGGGTCGACCCGGGTCGCCGAATTATCGGATCCAACCCGCCCAACCCGGCCCGCGAACTCGGTTAATTTCGCCAAACCCACATACCAAACCGCGGGTTGCGAACCGTTTGACCCGAACAGGTCAAATGTTCGACTTGCCCCGGGTCGACCGTTGACCCGAACAAGTCCAACGGGTCGCAAAATGGCTGTTGGCCTGGGTACTGTAGCACAGAGAGCCTTAACGGCTCTTATAGCCGTTTTTGTGGATTTTTTTGGTTTTTTTTGTTATTTTAACCCTATAAATACCCCCCAAAACACTCTCAGAAAATTCACAAAAAACTCTCTTACTCTCTCTACTATTATAACTCATTTCTAAGCAATTTGTGAACAATTGAAGTATTCAACAAGCAAGTCTTCAAGGCATATACACGATCAAATTCTGATCGTATCGAAATCAAAATTCAACAACGTCTTCAACTCTTCAACTCTCGTCTAACTCCAAGTAATCAAGTCTTCAACTCTCCTACAAGCTCTCCCCAACTCTTCAATTCCGGATTTGAGGAATTCTACTTCTACTTCTATTTTTATTTTCACGGATTTTTTTATATACGCGTATCCATGGTGAACGGTATCAAAATTTCATACCTCTCTTCTTATTTTATTTTTGTTGTAGTTATAATTATTGTTGGTTTTTTTATCTTCTCTATCTCAACCCTCTTGTTTTCTAGATTTTTTTATAACTCATCGCTCCTACATTGAGTAGTTTTTTTTTTACATACATTACTACAGTATGTCTAGATCACGCGGTAGCGGCCGTAGCCAAAGTGGGCAAGATTCCACCGGAACTTCCCGTAGGCCACTAATTGTCCCAATTAGTAAGCCCGCCGAAGAGTACCATTATCCTCCTACCCAACAATGGGGTACACACGACAAGGTTGTAGGTGACATACAATTAGAAGATGAAGAACAACAACAACAACCAACCGAAACCACACAACCCCGTAGTAGTAGGAAAAGTAGAGGAGAAAGTAGTGATTGGCATAAGTTTTACGATTATATCCCGGACGAAGAAACTCCGGGTATAGGTTTGAAAGTTTGTAAAACATGTTCTAAGGCATACAAATTCAAGAGGGGTGATGGCACCGGTACAATTAGTAGACACATTCAAAATAACCATAAATAACTTCTTGTTGACCTACCCAGCCAACAAAAAATCAACCCTAGGACCGGTCTAGTTGATAGCCACCATTATGATCCCGATTTTGTTCTTTGGGAAATGGCCCGATTAGTAATAAAGAAAGAGTTACCATTTTTCTATCCTGAGAGTAGGGACTTCGAAAATTTTAATCAAACGGCCTTAAACCCTCATTTTAGAAGAATTCCGAGAAATACTTGCAAATCGGATTGTTTTAAAGTGTACAATGAAATGAAGGATGCTTTGATTGCAATTTTATGGAGTTTAACTTGTAGAGTTAGTTTAACTTCGGATTGTTGGACGGGTGTCAACAATATTCCACGATGGGAATAACCTGTCATTGGATCGACAATGGTTGGATTCTTCAAAAAAGAATCATGTCACTTGCTGCGTTGCCGTATCCCCATAGTGGCGCTGAAATAGCAAACCGTATTTTAGAAATTTTTGATGTTTATTATATTCGCGATAAAATTATGTGTATTAGTTTTGATAATGCATCTAACATTAATGCAGCAATTACTACTTTAAAATCCGCATTAAACCCTCCATCTGACATTATTTTTCATATTAGATGTGCATGTCATATTTTAAATTTATGTGTTCAAGATGCATTAAAAATAACCGATCCATATATACTTAAAATTAGAAATTGTGTACATTTCATTGCATTAAGTCCTAGTGTATTTCAAGAATGGAAAAATTGGTGTAGGATTTCAAATGTACCTTTTAGAAGATTTCCAAAGGATGTTAAACACCGATGGAACTCTACTTTTGATTTACTACATGTTGTTACCGAATATAAAGCAGTTGTAAATGATTTTTGTATCGCAAAAAATATGCACAATTTTAAAATGACTCCCACCGATTGGTTTTATGCCAAATCTTTGTTGAAATTTTGAGAACCTTTTAAAACCGCAACTTTAAAATTTTCAAAAACATATGAATCTAGTTCTAGTAGCATTTTTATTTCATTAGTTAGCATGATGCAAACATTTAAGGAAATGTTAAATGATACTTATGTTGGTGATACTGTAAAACCTGCATACAAAAAATTTTTGAAGTATTATTTTCCTCCTCCGATGTTGATTTGTATTGCTACCGTTATGGGTCCTCGTATCAAATTAGAAGGTACGAAGAGTTTGATTGAAATATTTTTTACATTACTTGGGGAAAATATAGAAATAGTAATTGATTGTGCTACTTTTTTAGTTCAATTTGAATCTACATTAAATAACTTGTATGATTATTATGATAGATGTTTTGCTTCTAGTAGTACAACTTCTGTAGTTAGTTCTTCTTCTGATACTTCTAAAGGTAAGGGTAAGTATAAATTTGATGATAGAAAAATTTAATTTACTTGCACAAATTCAATCAAAAAAACCTAGGACTAATCAACCAAATGAATTAAATTGGTATAACCAACAAGATTCTGAGTCTTCTTCTTCTCCACCAAATATTTTACAACGGTGGAAAGACCATGAACACACTTATAGTATTCTGTCAATTATGGCCAATGATTTACTAACTCCTCATGTCTCTACAGTAGCGTCTGAAAGTGCATTTTCTTCAAGTGGCAGAGTTCTAACTGTTTACAGGAATCGCTTGAAGCCCGACACATTGGAGATGCTCGTTTGCAAAGAAGATTGGATGAAGGTTGAAGATAGGACACAAGGGAAAGTATTATCTACGTCCACAAGTGGGAGCAACTCGCCGAAGAACAACAACAACAACAACAATAGCAACCAAAATAAAGAATTCAAGGCCATCAACATGAAGACAATTGTAAATAGATAAAAAAAAATTGTATTATATCTATACTTGTTATTTCATTTTAGAAAAATTGAAGTAAATTGAAATTGTATATAAGAAATATGTTAGTGTATAAAACATTTTTGTGAATTGAATTCTTTATTTCATTAGAAATTGTGAAACTTGTAAAACTTAAAATCATATGAATAACATTTCAATATTTTTTTGCCAATTTCACTCTTTCATTATTATTATTATTATTATTATTATTATTATTATTATTAATGTTTATTATTATTAATATTATTATTTTAAGTTTTTTTAAAAAAAACCTATCTAAACGGGCCAACCCGCGGGTCGACCCGACCCGACCCGGGTTGGCCCCGAAAGGATTCACGGGTTGGGCGGGTCGCCATTACCACTTTTCGACCCGGCCCGGCCCGAACCCCCCAAGTCAACATCCAACCCAGGCGGATCCAGCCCGGCCTGGCCCATTCGACCCGAATGCCAACCCTAAGGCTGCTGGTCACCAAAGTCCGCAAGTTTAACAAATTGCAGGAAGAGAAAAAAAGAAACAAAACACATTCTCCCCCAAAACTCAAATTCAAATCCCCCCCCCCCCAAATAACTCATTTATTTATTTAATTATTTCTCTCTCTCTCTCTCTCTCTCTCTCTCTCTCTATATATATATATATATATATATATATATATATATATATATATATATATATATATATATGGAAACATGGACTTTTATACCCCAATTTATAATAATTTTGTACCATATACTAATGGAAACATGGACTTTTATTTACAACTAATTATTGTCATACTATTCAAACTTCAGCTACATAATTGTTGATTTACTGTATACAAGGTTTTTCATATGCTATGTCGTTCTGAAGAACGTGCCATAGGCATGTGGCCAAAAGCAAATCTAGTCGTCAAATAAAATTAGAAAACAGCAAGACACAGCAAGTTTGTAAATCTGAACCCACAAACACAGTAGTACTAAACTGCTATTGACTCCCAATTATAAATCGAAATCCAAATCCGTCAAAAGAGTGATTAAATAGATACAGTAGGCTACATTTTATGTTTACAAAGTTTTTACCAATAGCAAATCGAATCAGGTCGAAAACATGGTTATTTACTGAACAGCATGCAAAACTAGAGATATAGTACTTTGTTCACAAGCACAGAATAGTTTCTAAACGTCATCAAATAATTCTACAAAAATTTGGGGTTAATCCCAATCAATTATAGTCATACTCAGCAAAATATTAGGTCAAAATCTTATTTTTAACATCAGTATTAAAATAAATAACTATACAGAATTCACATAAAACAGAATCTGGAATTTTCAACACATCTGTAGTAAAACGGCCATAACTCATACCTCACAAATCGAAACTGCAACATGTCAAAAATTCTGGAAAATAGACAACAGAGTCTACAATTTATATTCACAAATTTATTTCATTTAATGATCTTAACTGGGTCTAAAATACTGAAACAAAACAGGCCAACAGCAAAAACAGAAATTTTCTTATGCATTTAAATAAAAAAGTTCATATGCAACAAATCCAGAACAACATGGTATGGGTGATTAACAAATCTACCACAATATACTACAACTAACACATCAAACATACAAGAAATATACAACACATCATGGACCACGAAACAACATACATACATGCATCAAGAATCTAATCAGATCTAAGTTATTTCATGTCGTGTGTGTAACAAATGATGAGTACGGATGGATCAACAAATAGGGTCATGATCTAACAAGGGTTTTCATGAGAATGAATCTAGAAACGAAAGCCACACTACAGACAGTATTTATTACTTGTATATACAACAAATTAATACAAGTTACTTGCCTTAGGGTTGATGACGAATTCGACGAAAGAATAATGGGAATGGATTCCCAGGCACGAACACAACACGAGCGGATCACGAACGAACATGAACTCACGACCACAAATCGAACCTTTAAGATCAACACGTGCACACAACCCAAGGCAAGGCATCCAAGGGGAAAGGTGTATGCACAGCAGGGAAGGACGACGGCAGCTAGGGGATAGCTGCGAGGGTTGCACTGGCTGTTGTGGCGTCGGGAGGAGAAAGGAAAGGCTGCTACAGTCATTGCTGCTGTCTTTGGGAGTGAACAGGGAGAGGGGATGCAGGGGCTGACGGATGGTGGTCGGGAAACAGGTCGGGGGTGCACAAGGGTAGAGGGAGAGGAGGATCGGGAGGTTTGCAGTGCAAGGGGAATGGGTTTGGAGGTCGGGGTATGGAGAACAGATGCTGGAGATGAAATGAAATAGCGGATAGGGTTTTTGTATGGTGTTAACAGTAAGGGGGTAGTTAATATATATAGGATGAGTATTATGAGAGTTTAGGTAGCAACGGGTTTAGGGTGTTATGGGTTTCGGGTTTCAAGAGATCCAATAGGGAGGATATAGGGTTATAGGGTTAAAGGGGTGATCCAATAAGAGACAGAATAGGATATAGGATTAAATACAATTCAATAGGCCATGAAAAAAATAATTAGAATTAAGCAATTCAAACAGAGACAATAATTTGACAGAAAATTTAAATCCAGAAAATATTCAAGGCCGCAAAAGTTGAATCAAGGGCAAGACAGATAAATTTATTGAGAACGAAGAACAAATACATGGTTCAGAAGGAACATAAGAGTACAATATGAATAAAATACACATAAAAAGATAAATACATCCAAAATACAAGAAAATGGAAAACAGGGGTTACACTAACCATTGGTAATCTTGAATCTGAGAATCAAAATAAACCGACCTGATCCGTTCTGGATCAGACCAAAGAACTAAAGAAAAAACAGATCTGATTTTTTATTTTATAAATCTGTTAAGGTCATCGCACATATCCAAACTGGTTCAATATAGATCCAAATAATTTTATCAAGTTCCATTTTATTAAACACAACTCAATTAATTAAACAAAATCTAATTAATTAAATTATGATCGAGATAACTCAAATTTGAATCCACATACATACAACCCCAATTCCTAAGAACAAACCTGATACTATCTTAACCGGTCTGGATTGAAACCCGATAAGAAAAATTATGGTTCTTCATCCAAATTAAATCTTGATTAAACTGAAAAATCAGAGATTTACTCTATTAAAAGTTCCACCTTTTTTATGGGTTTTTACGATTGAAATATTCTAATCAATAAATCAATACTCAAGTTTACTTGCAACTAGCATGGTATTTTCATCAAAAGCATATTCATTCTTACATCCATGTACAAAACTTTAAAATTCCACACATCACCATGCACATGTTATTTATATCTACTACAAGGCATATAACAATCTAGAAACAAAATAACATAAAGTTTTGAATGGGAACATCCACCTTACGTTGAGAGCGTAGATTGAACCCTTAGAGCATTCCCTACCATTCCTCATCCCCATCCCCATTTTGGGGTTTCATTTTAGCATATTCCTTAGAATATGTTATTTTGATTTGGGATTTCAAATGAGGTGCTCCAACAAATCTCAATTTTGTGGTTCCAAATTTTTGTAATTTGTATTCCACAAAGCAAATTTCTTGAATGCAAAAAGATAATACAAATAATTAAAATGTAATAATACAATTATATAGAAATAGATAATACACTTACTAAGGAAGATATAATATAATTATTGATGGCCTCTTTAAAAACCCCCGTAGTAAAAAAGAGTACCACCTTATTCAAAATACAAAAATATTAACAATTAAACATCTGATGTACTAGCACCGTGTCGTTCCCACAAATGAGCAATTAATCCGTTCTGAAGTTCAAAATGAACTTCCTTGTCTATTATTGTCTATAAATAAAAAACTTGAAAGAAGTTTAAACAAACAAATCAAACAAACAAATAAATATTCCAACACATTAAATTCTCTCACAAATGGGGGGGGTTGCAAAAAAAAACCCCAAGGGGATCACCTTTTGCAGGATGAGAACTAGAACCGCAAATATGTTGTTCCATTTCTCTTAGGCAAAATCCAAATGTGGCCCACCATTTAGTGATCGGGGGGGGGGGGGGGGGGGGATTTATTGGGCATGCACTTAGTTGCCTTCTCCTCCTAAGCGACAGATATCCAAAGAAAAAACACCAAAAGCAAAGCAACAAAATAAACTCCTACCACCTCAATAAATATGTCGGGACTCACCTTTAGGGTTGGGGGAAAATTTTCGTATAAGTCCCTCCTAGATTTTATAATTTAAATATGCATACAATAACTAATTGATTTGTTTCTTATCCAAATCAATCTATTCAAATTTAATCTAATCCTCTTCCTTGATTTTCTGGCCGGCCAATGCTCACCCCTCCATGTGTTGGGCTTGGTTTGGATCGTCCCAAGGCTCAAAATAAACAAATAATAATATAAAATTTTAGTATTTTATTAAGCAAACTCTTAAAACACAAGTTGTTCAAAAATACATCCTTATTCAAAAATAGGAGGGTGAATTAAAGGAAATTAAATAAAGTGATAGTAAAGAAATATTGTGATCAAAATTTCATAATTTCATGCACGTGCATCGCATGTGCCTCAGTGGACAAAACTAGACAAATAAAATATAATTTTATTTGTCGGTGTTACAACTCCAACGGCCGAATGGCCGCTTTCCAATTGTTTCTTCCTCGAAAAAGATTTTTGGGGCTTGTATCCAATATTGCATATGAAAATTAATGTCAATATTTTTAGTTATAACCATTGAGTGGTAAATCCGATAGTAAAAGCTTGAGAGGGATAAAGAGAGGTCTCAAAATCAAGACATGCTAGTGTAACCCTGTATTTTAAAAAAATGAACAAACTATTTACAACCATAGCTTTACATTACTTTTTTGAAAGAAACCTCTAACTTTTTTTTTTTATATTTTAATTGTGGAATAAAAGACCCCGGTGTTTCATTAATAAGAAACAAAATAAATAAACAAAGTACAATGAAGAATACAATCCAATACTTAGCCCTTGTACAATAAACTAAGCGCAAACTCAAATATATCGTTGATACACAGACAAGTACAAGTGCTTTGTAGCCACACGAATATTTAATCTACCAAGATTTAGCCCACAACCCTCATGATTATGTCAACACCTTAGTAAATCAAACCCAAACTATCGAAAGATTGAATGTCCTACTCGAGCAAAACTTGAAAGATGAGGTGAGTAGCTCATCTCCTACTCCATCAAGAATCATATGAGCAACCCAACACCAATCGCTAGCATCGTGTGTAATCTTCATGTCACTTCTACAAGCTCAATAAAAATTGCTACAACCGCGAAACACGAGTCGAACGCCACCAAAATCTACTATGGTTGCATGTCAGCTAATCCACCAAGCTCCAACAATTTTCCCCAACTTAGTGCCCTAACCTTCCTTGGGTGCATCAACATCGATCAAGTTGTCCTAATTTAGTGCCTAAACAATATGAGTTGCACCAACATCACCCAACTTGATCTGATGCAGTGTCTTTTCCTCCATGGCTACACCAACTGTTATGAATGTGCCCTATAGTCAATTCATAATTAATAAAGTTGTCTAAGACATTTTATTCATCGTATGTTGCTTATTCTTATTTATGTAATTTATTTACTGTGGTGATGAAGACCATGGATTAATAAAATCTGTTTAGGGTCATGATGATATCATGTCAAGGAGACCTAAACGTAATATAATTAATTTAGAATGTTCCTAGACGTATGATTACTGATAATGGTAAAAATTGCAACAAATTAGGGTCATACGATTCCAGGCACATATCCTAAAGCTTCTACAGGGTGGTTATTCATAACAGACTGGGCCTTCTTCAGGCTCGTCTACAAGAACATGGACTGCTTTCAAGCTCTTTAAAAATGACAAATTAGGCCCACTAGGAGATACACACAGCTCATGAGGGTTGTAATTCAAATCTTTTATCCCCAAGCAAGAGAGCTTATCTCTCTAGGGGGAGATTCAAACAGGAGATAAGGAATTCATATCGATCTCCTATACTGTTTCTCAGGCCTATAAATACCCTCCTCCTCCCCAGTCAGAAGGTAATTTGTAATATGCAATTTCTCTCTCAAACTCTCTTTCTCTCTTTGGTTTTGACTTGAGCATCGGAGGGTCTATCACAGGGGCCATCCCCGTTGTTTCAGGCTTTTTGCTGGTCCATCGACCGCATCTACAACCATTGGATTCTGATCACAGTGTTTAATCAATGATCCAGATGTAATCTCAGGAGCTCTAACTATTTTTCACGACAAAGATCAAAGGTTAGATCTATAGTAGTTTCCTTCAAATATAAACTCAATATTTGTTTGCTCTCACACCAAAATAAGCATGAACAGATTGGCACCGTCTGTGAGAAACTACATAGATCTACATCAAAGATCAGACTTACCGCCTTGCCACCAAGACTAAGAGGGAGAGCGGAGGCCTCAAGCTGTCGAGCCAACATTCTTCGTCAACAAGCTCCTCTCGTGGAAGACCCAATTCCTCCTCAATAGCTGGATCAGCCCCAAAAGCCTAGTCAACCTTCTGTCAATGGAGAAGCACCAGGGGGTTCCCAACAAATCCATCATAAACAGCGCCCTCTGCACGATCATATCTCAATCCATAATGCTTCCACTGATTCTATGGTCTCGCGAGGTCCCCAGGGGTCAAGAATAGGGCTGTAAATCGAATCGAACGGAACCGAATAGCCATATGTTCAATCTCAGACCAAAATTCTACAAGGATGGGCTTATGTCCAACTCAGTCCAGGTCAGAAAAAAAACTTATAGTCCGGACTCAGTTCGGTAAAGCATCGGACCACAATAATACTCGGACGGACTTATGTCCGGTTCGAGCTCGGTAAAGCATCTGACCTAATAATTTGTTCAAGTTCGGTACATATAACAGTTCAGATGGTCCACGATCGGGCCATTTCTCGAGCTGGACTCGGACTGACGATGGACCATCCTGTTCATTTTACACCCCTAGTCAAGAGATCTCCGACAAATCATCAACACCAAGCAATAAGGACTGATCTACAGATCCGTTTAGATGAGAGGAGCGCCTAAACAGTGACCTCCCACTCAGAACGTCAAGTAAACCGGAGAGGCAACTCTCCTGATGGCCAAGATCAAGAGATTCCCTCTCTCACCGGGGGCACACTACAAAAAGAAGCTAGACTCATGAGAGTCGAAAGCATCTTGAGAGAAATAAAGATTGAGAAGCTCCAGTCACTAGGGCCGAACTGGAAAACATTAAGTTTGACATACTCCAAGCCATCCAAGGTAACCAAGATCAGGGTCGACACTCAAAAGACGAAGAATCTGGCATTACAACAGGATCCAAGGGGAAAGACGACCAAGTCCTTCGCCGCATCTGAAAAGTAGAAAATTGCCTAGAACAGATGAAAAATGAGAAGAACCTACTCCAGCAGGGCTTACCGTCCTAGGCGACCTCCATTAAGTAAGTCCATCCATGATACACCAATTCTGAAGAACTTCAAACCTCCGCAATTCGAGTCATACGATGATGAATCTGACCCGGCATACCAAATTGAGAGTTTTAAAACTCTCATGATGGTCTACAACGTCACCGATGCACTCATGTGCCGAACATTCCCTGCAACTTTGAAGGATCAGCAAGGGAATGGTACTTCTGCCTCACTGCAGAGTCAATATTCTCCTTCAACCAGCTCGATGAGCTCTTCATTGCGCACTTCATTACTAGCCGCAATGCTGAAAAATGACTGCCTCTCTATTGGAATTGAAGCAAAAAGGACGGAGAACTGCTAAAGGACTTTGTCAGGTGCTTCACAGCCAAAGCAAGGTCCATCTCCTCCTTAGATTTTTTTAGTGGTGGCTACAGTCTTCGGCCATAACCTCACTAACAAAGACTAAAAAACCTCCCTCGCAAAGAAGCCTCTGAAAAGTTACACAGAGTTCCTAGAATGGATTGAAAAGTATATCAGAGTCGAGGAAACTCTTTATCCTCAAGGCAAGAACGATTCATCTTCCGGGAATAAATGGAAGAATGCATGCGAGGAAGAATCCAGGAAGTTTCAGAAAGATGGCGCAGATCAACGCTGTCCACCTCCAGCACCACACTTTGAAAAGTTCACTTCGCAACGCAAGCGTATCAACCATCCTTATGGCAGTTGATAAGAACAGAATAATTTGCCCTCCCCCTAAGATGTCAACGTCTAGCAAGAGAAGGGACCGGAACAAGTGGTGTGCATTTCATAGGGACCATGGACACACTACTGACAACGGCCGAGCCCTCAAAGAAGAACTTAAAGGCCTGATTCGCAACTGCTATCTCTTTCAATTTGTCCAACAAAATAACAATGTCGAAACCCCTCTGGCACGGGGCCTAATAAGCATCAAGAGTGGCCCTCTGAATCGCAAGACTCAGAACACATGGTCATTCTCCACTCCATTCACGGAGATCCGATGGGGGAGACTCCAACTCCTCCCACAAAGCTTTTGTCAGGGAAGTCAACTCCGTACATAACATCCCTCCTTCCAAGTGCACTGGAACCCCGATATCTTTCTCTAACAAAGACTTAGAAGTTGTTCAAACAAATCACTGTGACACATTGGTCATAAACTTTTGCATGGTGAATCATGAGGTACGCCACATCTTAGTAGACAACTGCAGCTCAGTAAACATCATTTCCATGAACACTTTAAACGGCCTCAAGCTCTCCCGGGACCGCCTCAAGCCAGCTGGCTATACACTCCACGGGTTCTTCGGTGTCCCCATTCAAGTAGAAGGACTCATCACACTCGATGTGACAGCAGGAAAAACCCCCGCTATTCGAACGGAAGCACTGGACTGTATGGTAGTCGATGTCAAAGCCGCATACAATGCAATATTCGGTCGTCCTGGCCTAGCGGCCTTCCATGCAGTTGCTTCCACCTTCCACATGAAAATGAAGTTCCCAACAACAGTAGGTGTAGAGCAAGTTGTAGGGAGCCAACAGGTAGAACGAGCATGCTACACCGCTACAATGGGGGGCTCGATTCTCCCCCTTAACACCATAAGTTACCGCCAGAAAGTAGTCACAGTAAATCCAAGACCATAAACAAGCATGAAGCTACAAAACTAGACAATCCTGCCGAAAACTTCTAAAACTATCAAATCATCTCCCACCAGGTCCATACTCATCCTCATTAGAATACTACGACATACTTGAATCACCCACCCAAAGCCAATCCGCTCATTCAACGAAAAGAATTAGTCCTGAACACATTGACTATCTGAAGGTATCCCCTTATCTATGCAAAACAATGAGAGGCTCGCTCTAAAAAAGGCAAGTACAAATAAGGTCTACCAGGTTTTTCGTCTAGCAGCTCATCAACTTGAAGACCCGGGAGGCAAGAAGATATCAACAAGGATTTGGAAAGTAGAACACCATATGAAGTACAACGAGGACGTCTAAAACGTCCTCTCTTAGTAGTAGTAGCAAATTTTCTCAATTTTTATAAAGGTCAGTCACTAAAGCAGCCATTTAGTTTTAGTTTTCAATAAAAGACCGTTTTCTCTACCGGTCACTGCATGTAATAAAGTACAGCCACTAGAGCAGCTGCTTAGTTTTATTTTTCAATAAAATTTATTATTAATTTTTGCAGAACTATTGTACAACTCTACGGAAGCAAACAATGGGTTAAATTCCAAACTTATACACAAAAATGGCACCAAAAACTCATTAAAAGCTCCCTATTAGACGGGTTCATAGTCCATACCCATGGCTAGAAGTTACTCTAGCAATTTGCAACAAAACAAGTTCAGAGTTCGCATTGCCATTTGATCTGCTCCAGCAATCCGTTAATCCCTCAACAACAGGTTTGAAGTCGATACCCATGGCCTGATGTTACTCTAGCAACTAGCGGAAAAGCAAGTTCAATGTTCAACTCGCTAAACTGCTCCTTCAACCTGTTAATACCTAAACTAATAAGTTCAGAATCCATACCCGTGGCTCAAAGTGACTTCATCAATCTGCAAACAAGCACGTTCAGAGTTCAACTCGTCATTCAATCTATTCCTGAAACTAGTTAAAATTCCTTAAAGACATATTAGAGGTCCAAAATCGTGGATTGTAGTTACCCGACTAATACTTGCAAAAGTGACATTTGGAGTTCAACTCGCCACTTGACGCGACTCTCACAATTTTTTGCAGGACCCACATAATAACTTTGGAAAATAACACTCTCTCAGAGTTGCTCCTACAACTAGCGAAACACCCACATAGCAAGTTTGGAAAATAACTCTCTCTCAGAGTTGCTTCTACAACTAGCTAAACACCCATACAGCAAGTTCAGAAAAGGACTCTTCCTCAGAGTTGCTCCTACAACTAATGGGTACAAGATGGACAAGTTCCAACTCCGTCAAATACTATGCACATTATGCGAAACCCATCGACAGTTCGTTATCTTCAGACAACATGTTCGAGGCCTTGTTCTTTTAGCTACAAAGAACCCAGTTGATGGCTTATCAACTTCGACAACAAGTTGCACAGTAAGGACCAAACATATGAAAGAATTCTTCAAGTCACAGAACTCTTGCGAATCTATGTATTCAAATCCACTGCCACTATATTTACAAGTACAAAATTGCAAGTCTAGAGTCCAACTCTCTCCAAGAGTAGCTGTAGAACCCCGAATTCCTAAAATAGGAACTCGTGACACTCTTCCAGAATCTTCCTTCAAATGAGTCACAACACAACAAAATCACAGGAAAGTAAAAACTTTTATTACACCAAATTGTTATTACAATGTCCAATGTTTACAACAGTTACAAAAAATCGTTACAACAAGAATGTAAAATAAAATTTGGACAGTAACTTTCACTTGATGCTTTCTCCTACTAGAGCTTCCTCGCGCTCCTAAGTCGGCGGTCCTGCACAGATAATTATGGGTACGTTAGTTGATTACAACTGATGAGATGCTATACCCGGCCATCCTCTCTACGCCAGAATATAACGATTCCAACCACAACAAACACAAATATTTGATGCAAAGAAAAAGTGATGTCAAATAAGTGTCGGTGTATGCCATGGCCTAATCTAATGCACACACTATGCACACAATGCTCCTAAGGCTAATGCACGCTTGGTTGAAAGATATGCATCCCATACTACACACCCCCCAAACAAACGACGTTCTTCAGTGTGATGGGGACTCGATCCCCCGTTATGCATCCTAACCTTGTGCTCTCTCCTATTTCTATTTCCAGTGATGGTGAAGCTGCAGGCCCCCTGGGTGACTCCAGTCATTGCTACCAATAGTGGTGTCCAGATCTATTAGTTTTATCCATTACGCCTGAGATTTCAGTCACAGCTATCGCCGTAGCGACTATACTTAAAGGTACGTTGTTGTATCTACGTTTCCTCGGACCTCACCAAAAGCCAATTTATGGGCACAAGGGCACCATTACCGAGTGATTAGAGCAACTCCCAATAGAGTCCAGCTCTCTGGGACATCTTCTAATCCATCTGCCCACATTGATCGACAAAGGACCTGATGGATATAGGGTTTCCCCAACTCCGCTACACTCGTCCTTACACTAGAACAGAACTTGCAGTCGAGACGACGTCAACACTCCAAACCTCCTCAAAGGTTGTTACGGATCATAAAGGCATTTTTACCGAGACAGCGGAGCCCCCAAACAGAGTTGTCACCGACTCTTTTCTTGGGCAACTCGGGGTCCCTGTCCACATTAAACGAACCTAGAATTCGGTTAGGGGTAATGATGCCATGCGTCACCCTGACAGGCGAACACCCTCGCTAGTGCCTGTCCATACATTCGACAAGACTCGATCTAGTCCTACCAAACTTATCAACCTACCCCACTCCAAGACTAAGGAATAAGGTTAAGAATTCACTGTTGGTTTTATCAACCGATTACCCAAACTATCCCTCTAGCCAAACTCTGATTTTTCCTCCATTTCCTCATATCATCCATCCTCGAGTTAGGTGATAAATCCACTATTTCCGAATCCCTAACTTAAATAAACAACTTGCTTGCTATGAACAACTAGTTCAAATCCATTTGTAGACTTTCCTTAATTTGTTACCTTTATCAATAATGGACCTCAATCATTCCACACCAGGACTTAAATAGACCTCTTGTTCGGCCCAAAGGTTTACCCACCTCGACACGAATCCACGACGAATCATCCCCACCGATTGCCGCAACCACATCGATGCTTGGAGTTTGATCGCAACCTTGGCCCGACCAACAAAATAACCTTTTGCTAAAACTTAATGCTCCACGATCCTTGACAGGTTGTAGCTCCAAACACAATCCATGGAATCCATCCATGTACAACAAATACGTCGGTGCACGAGTCATCTCCTTCAACGTGTTCGATGTGACATTCTACTCATCTAGATTGGTCAACAAGACTCAATCTCAGGGTCTCATCTTAACCAATGTATCCCAAGAAGGTACACTACACTAGGATTAAGTCCTAACCCACAAACACCAAAAAAAGGGGTTCTAAGGGTCCTAAAACAACAATTTAAATCACCAAACAGCAAGCACACACTTGGCATTTATGCCAAAATGGAGTCAATCCCCGTCCCGTTCCCTTGAGGAAATGCGATCGAGCGTTTCCTATGCTTCTACTCAAGGTAGACAGCAAGTACAAGCACACAATGGGCATGAATATCATCCCAAAGTGGTCTACAACCAAACTCCAACATAATATACAATTTTCACTTCAAAACGTTGAACTACGTTTGTCTATTTAGGGGTCCACTAGCAACTATGAGCTACTCCTTGTAAGAAAACTTTGGATCACTCAAGTCCTAACTCATACTCATATCCATGACAAGTTTCTTGACCTCAAATAACAACTCTAAGCTAGTAAAAGTACAAGTCTGACTCATTTCTATGAACATAATGCAAACTAGTGAGCTCTAAGATTCACTGTGTTTCTGTCATCACTTGCAAAAACCATACAAAATCAAATACTTATCCAAATCTGGATTTATTTACCATTCAGAAAGGTCTAAATGTCTACTACAAGTCCCTAGCTATATGGCTCATCGTTTAGACACTCTTATGGGCCCATCTTTAACAAGTACACAGACTTCTAGAACAACAGATCAGATCAACACATTTATGGGATAAAATCTATTTAAAATATCATATGGTGTCAGATCATCATGAAATTTTAGAATCTAGTTCCTGACACATGATATTACAACCCTCTCAAAAATCAAGTGATTCTACTAAGTAGATTTCCAATTATGTTCTTTTGAATATCATCCAAAAACAGGGTAGAATCAACAGTGGTTCTGTTCACTAAAATATCTAGTTCATCTTGCATTATTTTATTGATATAGCTACAGTGATCCAAATCTCATCAAATTTGCAACATATGTCTTAGATACATCCAACAATGACATACTAAAATTTCAGATAAATCCCATAAGCATACAGTGAGATACAAGTCATTCTTTCCACAACAGTAACCATAAAATTGTTTCTTTCTATTCTGACCAGCATGCAAGTTCGTAATTTATTTAAATAGCAGGAAAAACCATAAAAATCTAGAAACAATACTGAAGGTGTATGACACCTATATAATCATCCTCTAAAAATTTCAGATCAAAATACCAAGTAGAGCTCATACAATGAGCTACGGACGGACAGCAAAAATTCAGTCTTTTAACAGCATTTCTGGTTTAGACTACTTAACACAAAACGAGTTGTTTAAGTTCATTCCTATAGCATTCATGTCATTTCTTTCAGTCATCAAATACCATTTCAGACATTCAAGAACAATAAAAAGAGATTGGAAACACCCACTTTTTTAGTAGTTTGTTCTAGCTTTGAAAGACCTCCTTCCTGACTCTTCTTGATCCTAGCTTCTTCTCCTTTGCTTGTGCTCCTAGTTCTCCTTCTCCTTGGCTTCCCTTCTTCTTCTCTCCCCAAATCAGTAGCTAGGGGTATTAGGAATGGATTTTTCGAGGTATAGGAAGAATGTAGGAGTAGTTAGAAATTTGTAGAAGAGAGTGGAGGAGTGTGTGGGGGTTTTAAAACATGAGAAGAGTTCAAGAGAGAGGGGGGTGGCCGGATTCAACCCATGGGGAAGAGGGGAGGGGTCTCATCAAGTAGGGGATTGGATCTCATGGGTGGTGATGTGATGGGCTTCTTACACAAGCTTATGATGATGTTTCTATATGCCCAAAACCCTAACCCTAAACTCATCCCCCACTCTTTTTCCCTCCAAGAAATGGCCGGCCAATATGGGCTAGACCCATTTGGTTTGGTTCAAGTGTTAGGGTTTGTTCGGTTTCATTTGGGTTCATAGGTCCAATTCAAAATATGTACATATATATATATACGTACATCCGTATGCACAAAGTAGGCTATTAGTGAGAAAAATAATTTCTTTAACCAAAAAAAAATACAATTATTATAACTAGTAGTGCTCGGTTTGTTTACTAGATGCATTCGTCAAAAATCAGGGTTGTTACAGTAGCTCTTACGACTAGCCAAACGCCAAGAAGAAAAACCACAGGACAAGGCACAGGCAAGTAAAAGACTTCTTATTTCACAAACCACAAGTCTCGCTACAACTGCAGAATTACGAGTCTACATTTCATGCCTATGCAGCATTACAGGAAGTTTTGCAAAGACTGTAGAACAAGCTATCCTACAAGTCTTCCTTCCGACTACACGAAAGAGGGATGTTCCGCTTAAGAGACACAAACCTTTTCACCGGCCTCTTGCCAACTAGCTGCTCCCCAGCACCGCCAAACTCTTGACAATGAAATTCAAGAAAAACCTTCCTTAGGCGGGCAAGCTCCAAATCTTTACTACCATCTTCACCTAAGCGAGCTCCAACTTCATCTCACGGGATGCCTCGTGCAAATGGACAAGTCCTAACACCGTCAAGCACAGCGTGGAGCGGAGCAAAGCAAGCTCGATGTCCCAAAGACCTCATCCGGTGTGCACAACTACTTTTCAGCAATGAAAAGGAACTAAATCACTTCAACGCTAAACAAAAAAAAAGGACTTCACTTCAGTATTAAGAAACTCAAAACAAGTTCCTCCAACAACTCGTTGACTCCAAACAACGAGTTTGACGCCATGCTTACTGCTCGAGCTCTATAAACAACCCGTTGACTTCGAATAACAAGTTCAATGCCTCGCTCATTGCACCAGCTCCCTCAGCAACTCCTTGACTCCAAATAACAAGTTCAATGCCTTGCTAACTATTCAAGCTCCATTGGTTACTCATTGACTCAATACAACGAGTTCGATCCCATGTTCACCGCTCAAGCTCCATCAATAACTCGTTGGCTCTAAACAACGAATTCAAAGCTCTGCTCTTTACCACTAGCTCCATCAATGACTTATTGACACCAAAAAATGAGTTCAATGCCTTACTCTCTGCTTGGGCACTCCATCTGTAATGCCCCGAGCCCCCGCTCAGCTGCGCACGTGGCTACACATGCGCGCAATACGTGAATAAATAAAATTCTAATAACTTCTCACCACAGGCGTGCTTCACAAAAGGTGCTATAGCCATTTAGGTGCCTAATGATCATTAGCTCTATTATTTAAACTCTAATATTTCCAAGTTAATGGCCGATGTGGGATCAAGTGAACCCACACCACTCACACACATAGGCACGTGCATTGCATGTCCCACACACAAGCAGCACAACCAGACCCCCTCCCCTTCTCCCTGACCACATCAGCAAGAAGAAACCCAGGCCCACACATGTGCAGCCAACAACTCTTCTCATGGTAAATTAATTCCCAAGCAACACCCCCATAGACTCTTCTATTGGCCAACTACACCTCTTAATCATGGGGTGTTACACCATCAACAGCTCGTTTACTCCAAACGAGTTCAATGTTATGCTCTCTGCAAGAGCTCCATCAACAACATGTTGACCCCAAACAACAAGTTCAACACTCTACTCTTCGCCAGGGGCTCCATAAACAACTCGTGACCATCAGACAATGATTTCAACAACTCTTCGCCCAGGCACCTCGTTGACTTTAAACCATGAGTTCGACGCCTAGCTCATCGCCCAGGCTCCATCAACAACTCATTGACTCAAAACGAGTTGAACTCCTTGCTCTTCGCCTAGGCTCCATCAACAACTCGTTGACTCCAAACAATGAGTTCAATGCCTTGCTTTCTGCTTGAGCTTCATCAACAACTCATTCATTCTAAACAACAAATTCGACACATTATTCACCGCTCGAGCTCCATCAACAACTCGTTGACTTTAAGCAGTGAGTTCAATGCTTTGATCTCTGCTCGAGCTCCAACAGCAACCCCTTGACTCCAAGTAACGAGTTTAATGCTCTTCTCTCCGTCCGAGCTCTATCAATAACTTGTTGACTCCAAACAAAGAGTTCAATGCTCTGCTCTTCGCTCTAACTCTATCAACAACTCTTTGACTCCAAATAATGAGTTCAACGCTTTGCTCTTCGCACGGGCTCCGTCAATAGCTCATTAACTCCCAATAATGAGTTTAACAGCTTACTATCCACCCAGACTCCATCAATAGCTCGTTAACTCCCAAGAACGAGTTTAACAGCTTGCTCCCCACCTAGGCTCCATCAACAACTCGTTGACTCTGAACAACGAATTCCACTCCCTGCTCTTCGCTAGAGCTCCATCAACAAATCTGACCACCTTCTGAAGTTTGCTCCTGCATCACGTCTTATAGGTCAGTTATATACACAAGATCCAATAGTAAAAGCGTTCATTTCGTATACCAGTAGGATGCTTGTCTAACGGTGACACGCTCGATGGATGAAACAAACAAGCAACATAATGCTTAGTCATTGAAATGGCGGTTCAATGAAATAGGTGAACTATTCAACAACAAGGCGCTTATCCAACAGATCGGGTCGACAAGCACAAGAAGACATGATCCATCAAAAAATCCTATTTGTTGAGTTAAAGCCAAGGAGTATAAAGTGAGCTTTGGTTGTATGGATACATACATACATATATATGCAATTGCATGCATACACAATGAAGCAACTTCGCAACTCCAGGCACACGCTTCAAAGGTGATCACATTTAAAGCCCAAGCTTTGCAAAAACAAACAGCAAAAGAAGGAGATAGAAAGAAGTGCAAAAACCACAAGAGGTAATGGACTTCGGGTTGGAGTCCAGTACCCAAACTCACAAAAAAAACCACAAGTCCAAAACCCAAACTGCTTAATCTAATACTAAAATACCCAACTTCACAAGAGGGATATAGGGCTTCAGGTAGAGCTCAACTCAACTCCAAACTCAAACCCGAAATCCAAAACCCTTCTCCACTTCAAACTCACTAGCTTCAAAATCCGAGTTCAAAACACAACTCCAAAACCCAATATCTAGCCAAATGCAACTTTGAAAACACTCCAAGCCCTGACCTGCAGCTCCAAGATCGACCAAGGGAGCTCGACCAAAACAAGCTCGACCAAGGGAGCTTAACCAAAGGAGCTCGACCAAGGGAACTCAACCAAAGGGAGCTCGACCGAGGGAGATCGACCAAAGGAGCTCGACCAAGGGAGCTCGACCAAAGCGAGCTCGACCAAGACAAGCTCGGCTGAAACGAGCTCAGCGTGCAAAGGAGCTCCCAGGAGGTAGCTCAACCAAGACCAAATCGACGAGAAGATGAGCTCGATGGCAGTAGCTCGATGAAGAGCTGGGCCGATGAAGCCCCAAAATCCAAAAAAATTGAGGGGAGCTCGACAAAAATGGTCCATCGAGTTAGGGGGTCTTTCGCAACCATTGCTGATCGCCAGATCGCCAAAAGAATTGAGCGAGTACAAGATAGACGTCTCAGATTCGGCCTCGTCACCCGCTTTGTCCCCATTGCTCCACTCTCCTTCTCATTCACCCGATCGCCCAAATCCACGAGCTCCATCTCGATCGACGCACCAAAGCTTTTCACATCACCTTTCATCACTACGGTGCCGTGACAGCCACCCAAACTCATTAGCGGGCGAGCCAAGTTGTGATGGATGAATGCAATCGCTCTAATCAGAAGGTAACCTGTAATCTGCAATTTCTTTCTCAGACTCTATTTCTCTCTCTAGTTCTAACTTGAGGTTCGGAGGTTCTGTCACGAGGGCCATCCCTGGTGTTCCAGGATTTTTACAGGTCCATCGACCGCGTCTACAATTGTTAGATTCAGATCACGGTATTCAATCAACGATCCAGATCCAATCTCAGGAGCTCTAACTACTTTTCTCGGCAATGATCAAATGTTAGATCTTTAGTAGTTTCCTTCAAATATTAACTCATTATCTGCTTGCTCCCACACCAAAATAAGTAGCAACAATTGACGAGATTGGACATTGGTGATTCCGGTAAGACTAGTACACTCATTATTTCTCTAAAGTAGAGAATAATTGATCTCACGGTTATTTATATAGAGACATTAATATACGATGGTAGGTGTTAAAACGGTTTAGTTCACTGAACTGGCTCACTAAAAGAAACATCTAATGGTAAGTCTAAATGAATGTCAATAGATAATTCATGGAGCGTACCTTAGATTGTCATGGCACTTTGTGTCTGTTAATCTATGCTTTGGTTTATTTCTTAGCTTGACTTTCTAAGACATGTGTAGGGTATTCTGGGCATAGTGAGGCTTCCATGGAAGTGAGTGAGCAATCAATAGAATCAATCACCTCTATTAGAAGAAGAGAATGACCTATGTGATTTTATAATATTGACCGGGAAGTCTACGGCCATAGCAAATGAATTTTAGAAAGGAGTTCCTAAGTATTCATTTGAGTGAAGCACAAACGTATCAGACACATATGATTAAGTGGTTAGGGTTTGACATTGATACGTACCCTAAATTCTTTTGAGACATTGTATAATCAAAAGATTTAATTGTACGAGAACTAATCACTAAAGGGTACAATTGATTTCAGTAATGTCACGCCTCGCTTTCCAAAAAAGAGAATACGGGATACGGATACGTGACTAAGCGCAGTGAATAATTTTCATCATCCATAAGCCTGTCAGGATCTTTACAACATTTCACAAGAATAATCAGAGTCGGAAGCAAGAGAAGTCAACCAAGCATACATGAATACTTGAAACAAAATATATTAAACTCAAATAAACCAGATCTGAACAAGTCAATAATCCTGGGTCACATTGCCCAAATACAAAATAATCCAAGTAACCAAGTACAATTATTCAAGTAGCAACAGGAGAAATAATGATATCAAAACACCAGCAACAAGTATCTCATGTCACCAACTCCATCAGGCAGCTGATCTCCATGATCTGCAATTTAACAAATTGCAGGAAGAGAAAAAAGAAAACAAACTCCCGTCAATGCAAATTACGAGCCGCTTTTAGTGCAGGCGCAAGTACATGGGAAAGGTACACAAATTGCATGGAATAGGAATGATAACAAAATGAAACAACTAGCATGAATCATAAACAGAATCAGGTAACAATAGGTACATATAACATGTAACAGGTAACAGGTATCATGCAAGCAGGTGAACATGTAACAGGTATCAAGTAGCATGTACAGGTAATCATGTAACAGGTAAGCATATAACATTTAATCATATAACAGGTAAGCATGTAACAGGAAATCATGGTATGTCATGTCAAGTCTTGTATGATTACTATCTAGGTAGCACTTCATGCGTCCATCCTTTTACCACATGGTTGCTACATTCAAACAAGTTTGCGTTTAGATTTCGTAGTGGAGTCCACAGGGCCATGTACTCAAGTATCAGGTAAACAGGCACAGGTACATGTATCATGTAACAGGTAATCATGCAACATGTAGAACTAAGTCCCCTCAAAGTATACCCTCCCGTAGGAAGAATGTAGTTCGGTAACAGGTGGGAAACACGGGCTCTGTTCTGAGTACACCCTCTCATAAGGAAGTATGTAGTCAGAAATTAGATAATCATAATCATGCATGATCATATAATAGGTAACAGGTAATAGATAATCCGGTGGGAAACACGGGCCCCCTTCCAAGTACACATTTCTATATCTTCCACTACTAGATCTTTCCTTTAACCCCGGCTTGATTATTTATTTTTATTAATCAAATAGGCACGTATATGAAACAAACATGTCAAGAACAGAATAGCACAAACAAGTAACAGGTTCATGTTGAAAGATAAACATGTACGGGTGAAAGACAACTCATAAAAGGATAGAACAACGAAAATTCTAGTTCAGGACAGCAAGACAGTACTGCACTAAATCTGAAATTTCCGTTACTAAAAACATGAAAATCTAGATCTGTCAAAGGATCTGGAAAATAGGCTCCGATCCGAATCCAGAAAATATATATAAGTCATATGGCTATTTCACAACAACAGGACACAAAACGGAAATACATTTAGAAAACGTGTTCAGCCAAAAATCAGAAGTTTGTATTCAAAGTCAGGAAAACATCATGAAAACTAACTAATTAAATCCACGAAAAATCTGGAGTATTCCCAAGTATGTTTAGTAACAGAAAATAATGTTTCATAATTTTCCTACATAAATAGAATAGTCAGGTAAAATCAGAAAACAGCAAGATACGGCAGTTTTGTAAATCTGGAATAACAAACACTGCAGTACTAAAACAGCAATATCTCACAAAATACAAATCGAAATCCAGATCCGTCAAAAGTGTGATAAACTAGATACAGTAGGCTATAATTCATATTCAGAAAGATTTTTTAAAAAGCAAGTAGAATCAGGTCGAAATTATGTATCTTTACTGAACAGCAAGAGAATTCTGCTACTATAGTTATCATTTGCAAGTATAAAATAGTTGGCAAAACTCATTAATTAAATCCACAAAAATTCAGGGTTAATCCCAATCAGGTCGACTTATACTTAGCAAAATATTAGATCAAAATAATACTTTTAACTTCGGAACAAAAATAGTTTACTCCACAAAATTGATATAAAACGAAATCTGAAAATTTTCTACACCACTGTAGTAAAATAGACATAACTCGCAACTCACAATTCGAAAATGAGATCTGTCCGAAGGGTTGGAAAATAGACAGAATTATCTATAGTTCATGTTCACAAATAATTTTAATATGCTGACCTTAATAGGGTATACTAATCAAAAATGGGACACCGGCAAAACAGAAAATATCCTTCGTGAACAAAATCAACTAGTTCATACGGAACTAATCCAAAAAATAACCAAACATGAAATATGGTGTGCTAGATATCCGAGCAATATGGTATAGAGTATTTTATAAGTCCACAACAAGCGTACTACGAATAACACAACCAAGCACATGATATCATATGAACAACATGCATGTGTACAACACAACGTGGTCATCCCTAAGTTATTTCCTGTCATGCGTGTCATGTGGCAAGTACGAGCGGGTTAACACAATAGTGACAACATCTGTAATACCCTAATTCTTTATTTTTAAATTAAGTGAATGTTTGTGAATTTTACGTGCATTGCACGTATTAATTCAGGTTCATTTTTATAAAAAAATTATTTATTTTGTAGTTTGAGTAAATATCTTTCCATCTCTCTTTTATTTTTTGAAAGCCTAATTGTTTATTTTAAAAGCCCATCCTAATTATTTAATTTATTTTATGTAGCCCATTGAATTTTGAGCCCACTAGTTATTTTCTCTTTTCAATAGCATGACTTGTTGTGTAGATCTTTTTTTAGACAATTAATTAAATGATCATGCACAACTAGCAGTTAGGGGTACAACATTTTAGCACGTGCATGCACAAGAGTGTGCATTGCACACCCTTCTACTTTGGCTGGAAATGGAGTCAAGGAGAGTGGGGAAATGGCTTAGTGGATGGGTGGTTACTTGTTCATGGGTGGTTGCTACAACTTCCCAATGTATCCTAGCCATTTATCTACAACCATCTAATGCAATCCTAGCCATCCATTTCACCCTAAAACTAGTATAAATACCCCTCTCTTGTATGCATACAACACTAAGAAATTTTTGTAAAGAAAGAAAGAAAGAAATACATAGGAAAGTGAAAAGATTAAGAAGTACTAGTGAGTAAACGATTAGAGTGTGCAAATTTGTGTGTGTTCCAACCAAGAAGAGGCCAGCCAAACATCCAAGGAGCACAAGAAGGGTTCGGGTTTCAAGAAATTCAAGGAGGAGAAGGCAAATTGCAATACATTTTAGGCGGAGAAGGCTACTTTCTTGCACTCTAGGAACTTTCAATTCGTTTTTCTCCAATAGGTGGGTGTTCCTCATGCTTCTAAATTTAGATGCCATGCTATGAATGATTTGATAAAATGGTTACAGAGAAATTAAGAAATTCTAGTCTTATGTTTGATAAATTAGATGTTGGAATGGCAATTTAGAGATTGATTGTTAAAATGATTGTTAGTGATAAATTGTGAATTTAAAGTGCTAAGAATCTATCACTATTGCCATGCTATATGTTTATGAGTTATGCTTTATAGATATTGTGTGCTTATGAGACCTAATTGTGATTAAATGCATCATGAAAGTGTTAATTGTTTAAATTAGAGTAATTCTATTAAAAGAAAGATGAAAATTATATTCTAAAATATTGTAGGGTGTTAATAAGTGAGGGAATAGGGAAATAAATTAGTTTTGTGAATAGAAATTGTAGTTCGATTCCGAGTAGGAGCCTTTTGTTTTGTTTTTTTTTGTTAAAAACCCAAATGTCGAGATCTAATATACATGGGTTAAAACCCAATTCATATCGCCTTTGTGGTTTGGCGCAATGGTCTTGGGCGTTGTCCTTTGGGCCGCTGGTTGTGGGTTCGAAGCTGGGTGTGGGTTTCGGTTTAAAGAAGTTGTTTTGATGAAATAATTAATATTTTTTTTGGGTTATAAAAATAAATTAAAATTGAAATAAAAATGTGGGAAAATTCCTGGAAATTATCTAGTCTTCATGAAATAAATTTCTATAACTTTTGATGAAATGTAATTGAAAATCCGAGACTTTTTTTTCAAGAAGGGACTTATTTTAATTATTAACTTAAATTGTCTTTTAGATAAAGAAAATTAAATGGATTGTTTTAAGGAATTTAAAAATGAGATTTTGTAATGAGAAATTTGAAAATTGTGAATTATGAAACTAAGTAAAATTGTGAATTGTGAAATTAGTATTGATTAAAATAAAGATTAAGAGAATTATGTGGAAATATGAACTAGTGAATGTGACATGTTAGAAGAATTGAATTTTAATTATTTACGCATGATATTGTACTTGAAAATTGAAATTAGATGACATGATGAGTTATGAAGAGCATTATGAATATGAATACATGAATACTATGAATATGAAATGTGAATTATGATTAATCATGAAATAGGACTTTATGAGTATGAAAACTCGATGTTGTAATTATGAGTTGAAATTAAGAACTAGGGTGTAGCTAAGCCTCATACTGGCAATGAAAGAAATGTTGAAATGATATTTGAAATGAAAAGATCAAGATTTGAGTCATGTGAAATAAATGAATAAGACCGGTATAGTGGGAGTGCTAACCCTAAGGGATTGATTTTGTTCATGATTCAATTAAACTAAGGACCCTAAGGGATTGATTTTGTTCATGATTCAATTAAACTAAGGATTAGATACATAGTGAAGATGTGACGAAAGTAAGAGAAAAATATTGAGTATAAGGGCCATTGGATTGGCGGCATGAGAGTATTCACAGGATGTCCCATGATGCGTCATGAGTAGGGCGTGGATACTGCTCCAGAGTACCGTCCCGGTGGCGACGCTCGTGGGGTGTTTGGCGACTGCGGGTGGTGTCATGTCTATGGTAGGAGGCGAATTACCACAGGATGCCTGCATGATGAGTCATGTGTTAGTACGTTGGGATTCTCTCCAGGGCGCCTAGACATAAGTTCATAGTTCATAGAACATCTAGGACACTTACCGTAGTTACAGAAGTAGAATAAGTCATGGCGAGGGATTGAACCCTACAAGATGAAAAACGGATAAGGGCTTTCCCTCGGACCTATGTAGTATGGGCTGCATAGACTCTGAACAAGTGTGCATTAGTGCCATATAACAAAAATAATTGCATTAAGGACTAAGTGCACATTCACAACACGACATCAATAGGATAGTCCCCTTAGCTTTGTTTGTGAACAAGTTTGTGGTTTGTTAAGTGTTGAGAATCGTTATACTGTTTTTGGCATAGAAAGGATGGCCGTGTATAATATTTCGTCAGTTGAATGAACTGACATGCCCACAGTTTCTATACAGGGTAAAGCACATGAAAAAGACTAAGGAGGAATTAATGCTTAAAGATTATTCAAGTGTTGTTGTATTTCATTAATTGTTATAAATTTTGCTTCTGCTGTATAAGTGTTAATGTAATGTAACTCTAATGTAAAGTAAAGTTTTATTTTCCTTGTAAAATTGTATGAAGTGAAGTGAAAAGATCCTGTGGAACTCGAATTCAGTATGTTTTGGAATTCGGGGTGTTACAAGATCAACAAGGGGTTACACATAAGAATTTCCTCTAGAACACAACTACATTACAGGCGGTATTTAGTACTTGTATTACACAAAGAAAAGAATACAAGTTACTTGCCTTATGGACGATGACGAAAATGGCAAAAAAGCAAGAATAACAGGAACGGATTCCCAGTAATGAACTCACGAACGAACACAAATCCCACGAACACACGAGCAACGAATCTAACACACGAACGCAAGAGAGCGAGAGGAAACGAGAGACGGTAACGGGCGACGGCAGCGACTTTGCTGTCGCTGTTCGCTTTTGTAGTCGGGAGAGGAGCACCGGGAGGAAGGCTGGCATCGCTCTCGCTGCAACCGTCGAGGAACAGGGAGGCGTTGAAGGGAGAGTCGCACTAGGGGATGCTGGCGCTTCGGGAGAGAGACATGTGTAGGGACACGGGGGGTGCGTCACTATGGTCTGGTTTCGCGATGCTGGAGAAGCAACAGGGCAAATTCGGCTGAAGGGTTGGCTGAGCGCAAGCAGGGGAAGGGGATAGGGGAGTAGGTGGTGATCGGAGGTCGGGGGTAGTTAGGTGGCTAGGGTCTGTAAGAGGGGAAGTTGAACAGGTTAAAAAAATGTGTATATATAGACAGATGGAATTAGGGTTAACGTAGGGGGCGAACGGGTTTGGGATGAATAGGGTAACGGGTATAATTAGGTGTTAACGGGTATAGGGGAAGTTAACAGGTAGGGGTGTTTTGATAATAAATGGGTTTGAATAGGATAAATGTAATGGGTATTGGGTAAAAATAATTGGATAGTGGAGTTGAATGGGTTTAATAAAGATCCAAAAAATATAGATAGAGCAAAAAGAACAAAACAATAAAAGAAAAAAAAATAGGATGTGAACAATAGGCTGAACAATTGAATCAAGAGCTCAAATGCGACGACAAAACAAATAAATAAATATATTGAAAGAGAAGATCCAATATACGGTCCAAAAAGAGATACAATGAGGGAAATACAGACAAAAAAAAATACACCTAAAAATACAAAAAATGGAAAACACGGGTTACAAATCCTATCCACCTAACAAGAAGAATTTCGTCCTCGAAATTCAACAAGAAGATACATAGGGTAACCCCGAAAAGAAAAGAAAGAACAAAACAAAAAGCTACTCAAACTGATGAGGAAACTTCTGCTGAATCTCCTCCTCCAGCTCCCAAGTCGACTCACCCGGTGAGTGAGGAATTCCAAGAAATATGAACCAGCTTGATGACCTTGTTCTTAAGCACTTTCTCCCGCCGATCCACAATAGCAACTGGCGGAATCTCACAAGTCAAATTCGGTCGAACAGTCAACTCAGAATAGTCGATCACATGGCTCTCATCTCAGATATATCTCCTGAGTTGTGAGACATGAAAAACATCGTGTACTCCTGATAAAGCTGGTGGCAATGCAAGATGATAGGCCACCTTGCCTACTCACTCCACAATATCAAACGGTCCAATAAATCTAGGGTTGAGCCTGCCCCCACCACCAAACCGAATGACACCATGCCAAAGCGATACCTTTAGGAAAACATGGTCACCAACCACAAACTCCAAAGCTCTCCGATGGACATCGGCCCATCGCCTCTGCTTATCCTGAGCTGCCTGCAAGTGTTTCCTGATCTGAACCACTACATCAACTGTCCTGGTGATCAACTCTGGACCCAAAAACTTACTCTCACCAATGTCATCCCAGCACACTGGTGATCTGCACTTCCACCCGTAAAGTGCCTCGAACGGTGCAGCTTTAAGACTGGCCTGAAAGTTGTTATTGTATGAGAACTCTACGAGATGCAAATGGTCCTCCCATGAACCACCGAACTGCAGCATACAGGACCTCAGCATGTCCTTAAGAATCTGGATGGTCCTCTCTTACTGTCCATCAGTCTGGGGATGAAAAGTTATACTGTACTTCAATCTACTCCCCAAACTGCTCTGAAGACTCTCCCAAAACTGAGATCTGAATCTCGTATCCCTATCGGATACAATGCTGACTGGAACCCCATGAAGTTTGACGATCTCTTGCATGTATTTCTCAGCTAGGCACTCAGTTAACTGTCCGATACGGAAGGGAATGAAGTGAGCACTCTTCGTTAATCGGTCGACAATCACCCAAATGGCATTATGACCCTTAGGAATCCTCGGCAAAGCGGTCACAAAATCCATAGTGATATGTTCCCACTTCCACTCCGAAATAGGAAGCGGTTGAAGAAGTCCAGCGGTCCTCTGATGCTCTACCTTAACCTGCTGGCAGATCAAACATTGAGAAACAAACCGAGCCGCATCCCTTTTCATACCATGCCACCAGAAATGAAGCTTCAAATCCAGATACATCTTAGTACCTCAAGGATAGATAGAATACGATGACTGATGGGCTTCCTCAAGCAACTTTTGACGAACTTCACCCTTCGGGACACACAACCTGGACCTAAAACAAAGCGATCCATCAGCATGAATAACCATATCCGTTCTGGAACCAGACTCAACCTCAGTTCGAAAACCCTACAACTGCTCATCACCAGCCTGCGCCTCTTTAATCTGATCAACAAGAGACGACTGAAGCTGGATCACCAAACAACTCCGATCAGAACTCGGCAACAACACATCCAACTCCAACCTCTGCATCTGCTCAATCAAATCCCTCTGCTGAGTTCGAAACATAACTGCCAGTCTCCTGCTCAAAGCATCTGGCACCAAGTTCACTTTACCATGGTGGTATTGCAAACTGATGTCATAATCAGTAATAAGCTCCAACCAACGCCTTTGCCTCATGTTCAACTCCTTCTGGGTGAAGACATATTTGAGACTTTTGTGGTCTATAAAGATCTCCACTCGGTCCCCAAGTAAATAATGTCTCTACAGCTTCAAAGCAATGATCACTACCGCTAACTCCAAGTCATGAGTCGGATAGTTCTTCTGATGCGGCTCCAACTACCTCGATGCATATGCAATGACTCGACCCTTTTGCATCAGAACTACTCCCAGACCCTTACCCGAAGCATCACAGTGAACTACAAATCTGCCTGAACCATCCGGAATAGTCAACATGGTGCTGACGTCAACCTGCTCTTCAACTCAGCAAAAGCCTCACTACAAGCCTTAGACCAACAGAACTTCTGATCCTTCCCAGTCAGCTTAGTCAATGGTCCTGCTATCTTCGAAAAATTTTGGACAAATTTCCAATAATAGCCAACTAGACCAAGGAAACTCCTGACCTCTGAAACTGACTTGGGAACTGGCCAATCCTTCACAGCCTCAACCTTGGCCGGATCCACAGAAATACCATCGTCCAAAATAATGTGCCCCAAGAAAGTGACCCTGTCGAGCCAAAACTCACACTTGCTGAGTTTCCCAAAGAGTTGATTCTCTCTCAGAGTCTGTAGAACCAGCCTAAGATGCTCAGCATGATCTTCCCGATTCCGAGAATACACCAAAATGTCATCATTGAAGACCACCACAAATCTACCCAAGAACTGGGAAAAGACCCTGTTCATAAGACTCATTAATATAGTAGGCGCGTTCGTGACACCGAACAGCATCACAAGATACTCATAGTGCCCATATCTAGTCCTGAATGCAGTCTTCTGTACATCAGTCGCCCTCACCTTGACCTAATGATACCCAGAACAAAGATCCAACTTCGAGAAAACAGCAGTTCCACTCAATTGATCAAATAAGTCATCGATCCTAGGCAATGGAGATCGCTTCTTCACAGTAACACTGTTCAGTTTTCGATAATCCACACACAGTCGATGACTACCATCCTTCTTGTTGATAAAAAGGACTGGAGCACCCCCAAGGCGAAACACTGGGTCTGATGAACCCCAAATCAAGCAACTCCTGAATCTGCACCTTAAGCTCTACTAACTCAACCAGTGCCATCCTGTAGGGACTCTTCGATATCGGCATCGTACCAAGCTGAACTTCAATACCAAACTCCACATCCCTATCAGCGGGTAAGCCAGGCAACACCTCAAGAAAAACATGCAAAAAATCCTGCACTACTAGAGGCACAGCCTCACAACCTAATTGCAATTCCATCGCACAAACCTCCTGATCAACTACAGTCTCAGATCGGCCAAGTAACATCTCCCCGGTATGGAACTCAAACTCTGCACAATTTGGGATCCGGAACACAACTTTCATGGCACGACAATCAATAATAGCGTAGGTTTCACCCAACCAATTCATATCGAGAATAACGTTGAATCCTGAATTCCAAATTACAATCAGATTGGCCTTGAAATCCGCGCTACCAATAATCACGGAACACTGCCTGCACTCCCGGGAATAAATGACAACACCACCACCTGTCACGAGGTTCCAAGCCTCCAACATGATGCTGCACTCCAACTGATGGAGAGCCACGAACCGAGAAGAGACGAAGGAATGGGTTGCCCCAGAATCAAAAAGAACAGGAGCAGGAAAAGAGCAAACACAGAAAACACCTAAGATAGAATCAAAAGACAAGGGAACAAGGAATGGATGAACATGGGTAAGGAAAACACAATGCAGAAGATAATATGAAAGAATAAATGCAAGAGAAATGAAAAGAAACAAAAGAGAGACAACAAAAACAACAAAACCATAAAAGCAAAACATACCTGCAACAACACCCTCTACTGTCTCAGCATCAGCAGCAGTCAGGTTGAAAGCCTGACCTCTCCTGGGGGCAGCGGTACTCCGACCAAAAATCTGGTGCTGAGGAGGAAGAGGTGGCCTAACAGGACCACGAGCTGGGACTACCTACTGAACTGGATCCCTGGATGGAAGAGCCATCCTCCGCTGTGGGCAATCCCGCACTGAATGGTCAGCAGCACCACATCCAAAGCACCGGCGGTTGGCGCACCTACACTCCTTGCGATCATACCCAGCCAACTAGCAAAAGTAGCAGAAACTAGCCCTCTGGAAACCAGTAGAAGAGTAAGGGGCTGCCCTGACAGGATGGGCAGAAACAGGCTTCCGAATAGGCACGCCAAAAGGCCTAGCAATAATAGAGTGCGGAATAGTCTGCCGAGGAGGAGACAACCTACCACGAGCCTGCTCCTGAGCTCGAGCTGCCTCGAGAGCCTCAGCATCAGTATGCAAGCAAAGTGAGACAAGCTGCACCTTAATTTCTCGCTCAAGCCCCAATATGAATCTACGAGCCATGTCCTCTTCGTTTGCCATAAGAACGGCTGCGAAGTGACTAAGTCTAGTAAACTCAGCTGCATACTAATCCACAGACCTGGTGCCCTATTTCAAGAAAGTCTCATGTTACAACATCGTATGGACAATATGTAACAAAATTCCAATAATAAAAATAACGACCAACCTATTTCAGGGCCAAGAACTGTTGCTCCATTTCCACTCTCATACTGCTAGGGAAAAACTTCTCCAAGAAGCTCCTAGTGAAAGTGGCCCAAGTGATCGGTCGTTCGAGCCATTCAGACTCGGACCTCCACCAAATATGAGCCAGATCCACCAACTAGATGGCCACCACATCCACTCTATCCAGCATCTGCAACTCTTACAACCAAAAGCAGCTGCTCAGTCCGGATGAACCACTGTTCAGCCTCCAAAGGCATCTCAGTGCCAGAGAATCTATCGGGATGCAGCCTCATGAAATCCGTAACTGTACCCAAACGAGGAGGAAGAGCTGCCTGCATAGGAACAATGGGAGGCAGAACTCGAGCAGCTTCCAAAGCAGCCATCACCAAGTCAATGTGGTTCTGCTACATATTGATCAGTCATTCCAACACATTGGTAACGGCCTCAAGCCCAGGCTGATCATCCTGGGAACGAGAAGTGGAACCACTACGAGCCATGGTCTGCACAAAATCAAAAACAATTAGCATCCAGATCAAAGTTGATTATAATTCATTTACGTATGCATGGTTTATGTAATGTTGAGCCAATCCCAGATCGAACCAAGCTTGTCTAATATAATAGTCAAACTAATACATTAGTGAAACCTGGGCTCTGATACCACTAAAAACCTTATCATGTCCCGCTTCCCAAAAAGAAAATACAGAATACAGATATGTGACCAAGCTTAGTGAATAATTTTCATTATCCACAAGATCTCAGGATCTTTACAACATTTCACAAGAATAATCAGAGTTGAAAGTAAGAGAAGTCAACCAGACCTGCATATATGAATCAAAATACCAACAGGAATACTTGAAAAAAAATATATTATATCAAATAAACCATATCTGAATAAGTCAATAATCCTGGTTCACATTGCCTAAATACAAAATAATTCAAGTAACGAGGTATAATTATTCAAGTAGCAACAAGAAATAATAATAATAATAGCAAGAAATAATGATAGCAAAACTCCAGCAACTAGTATCTCATGTCACCAACCCCATCAGGCAGCTGATCTCCATGATCTGCAATTTAACAAATTGCAAGAAGAGAAAAAAGAAAACAAACTCCCCTCAATGCAAGTTATGGGCCGCTTGTAGTGCTAGCACAATTACATAGGAAAGGTAAACAAATAGCATGGAATGGGCATGATAACTAAATAAAACAACTAGCATGAATCATGAACAGAATCAGGTAACAACAGGTGTATATAACATGTAACAGGTAGCAAGTATCATGCAAGCAGGTGAACATGTAACAGGTATCAAGTAGTATGTATAGGTAATCATGTAACAGGTAAGCATGTAACAGGTAATCATGTAACACGTAAGCATGTAACAGGAAACCATGTTATGTCATGTCAAGTCTTGTATTATTACAATCAAGGTAGCACTTCATGCGTCCATCCTCTTACCACATGGTTGCTACATTCAAACAAGTGTGCATTTAGATTTCGTAGTAGAGTCCATAGGGCCTGTGTACTCTCAAGTATCAGGTAAACAGACACAGGTCTAGGTATCATGTAACAGGTAATCATGCAACAGGTAGGACTAAGTCCCCTCCAAGTACACCCTCCCGTAGGAAGTATGTAGTTGGGTAACTGGTGGGAAACACGGGCCCTCTTCTGAGTACACCCTCTCATAAGGAACTATGTAGTCAGGAATCGGATAATCAGAATCATGCATGATCATATAACAGGTAACAGGTAACAGATAATCAGGTGGGAAACATGGGCCCCCTTTCAAGTACACATTTCTATATCTTCCACTACTACATCTTTCCTTAACCCCGGCTTGGTTATTTATTTTTATTAATCAAATAGGCATGTATGTGACATAAACAAGTCAAGAATAGAATAGCATAAACAAGTAACAGGTTCAGGTTGAAATATAAACATGTACGGGTGAAAGACAACTCATAAAAAGATAAAACAACGAAAATTCTAGTTCAGGACAGCAAGACAGTACTGCACTAAATCTGGAATTTCCATTGCTACAAACATGCAAATCTGGATCTGTCAAAGGATCTGGAAAATAGAATCCCATCCGAATCCAGAAAAAATATATAAGTCATACGGTATTTCACAACACCACGACTCAAAACATAAATACATTCAGAAAACGTGTTCAGCCAGAAATCAGAAGTTTGTATTCAAAGTCAGGAAAACAGCATGAAAACTAACTAATTAAATTCACAAAAAATCTTGGGTACTCCCTAGTATGTTTAGTAACAGAAAAAAAAAGTTTCATAATTTTCCAACTTAAATAGAATATTCAAGTAAAATCAGAAAACATCAAGATACAACAGTTTTGTAAATCTAGAATCACAAACACTGCAGTACTAAAACAGCAATATCTCACAAATTACAAACCAAAATCCAGATCCGTCAAAAGATTTTTTAAAAAGCAAGTAGAATCATGTCGAAATTATGTATCTTTACTGAACAGTAAGGAAATTCTGCTAGTATAGTTATCATTTGTAAGTATAAAATAGTTAGAAAAAATCATTAATTAAATCCACAAAAATTTAGGTTAATCCCAATCAGGTCTAGTTATACTCAGCAAAATATTGGATCAAAATAATACTTTTAACATCAGAATAAAAATAGTTTACTCCACAAAATTCATATAAAATGAAATCTGGAATCTTTCTACACCACTGTAGTAAAATAGACCTAACTCCCAACTCACAAATCGAAACTGAGATCTGTCAGAAGGGTTGAAAAATAGACAGAATTCTCTACAGTTCATGTTCACAAATAATTTTAATATACTGACCTTAATAGGGTCCAAAAAACTGATCAAAAATGGGAAATCGGCAAAACAGAAAATATCCTTCATGCACAAAATGAACTAGTTCATACGGAACTCATCCAACACAACCAAACATGAAATATGGTGTACTCGATGTCCAAGCAACATGGTATAGGGTATTTTACAAGTCCACAACAAATGTACTACGAATAACACAACGAGCACACGATATCATATTAACAACATGCATGTATATAACACAAAGTGGTCATCCCTAAGTTATTTCATGTCATGGGTGTCATGTGGCAACTACGGGAGGGTTAACACAATAGAGACAAGATCAACAAGGGGTTACACACAAGAATTGTCACTAGAACACAACTACACTACAGGCGGTATTTAGTACTTATATTACACAAAGAAAAAAATACAAGTTACTTGCCTTATGGACGACGACGAAAACGGCATGAAAGCAAGAATAGTGGGATTGGATTCCCGGAAATGAACTCACGAACGAACACGAATCCCATCAACACACGAGCAACGAATCCAACACACAACGCAAGAGAGCGATAGGAAACGAGAGACGGCAACGGGCGACGGCAGCGGCTTCACTATCGTTGTTCACTGTTGTAGTCGGAAGAGGAGCACCGGGAGGAAGGCTGGCATCGCTTTGGCTACAGCCGTCGGGGAATAGGGAGGCACTGAAGGGAGAGTCGTGCTAGGGGTTGCTAGCGCTTCGAGAGAGAGACATGTGCAGGGATACGGGGGCGCGTCGCTGCGGTCTGGTTTCACGATGGAGGAGGAGCAGCAGTGCAACGTCGTCTGAAGGGTTGGCTGAGCACTGCAGGGGGAAAGGGATAGGGAAGCAGGAGGTGATTGGAGGTCGGGGGTAGTTAGGCGGCTAACATCTGTGAGAGGGGAAGATGAACAGGTTTTAAAAAAATGTATATATATAGGCAGATGGAATTAGGGTTAAAGTGGGGGTGAACGGGTTGAGGCTGAATAGGGTAACGGGTATAATTAGGTGTTAACGGGAATAGGGGAAGTTAACAGGTAGGGGTGTTTTGATAATAAATGGGTTTTAATAGGATAAATATAATGGTATTGGGTAAAAATAATTGTATAGTGGAGTTGAATGGGTTTAATAAAGATCCAAAAAATATAGATAGAGCAAAAAGAACAAAACAATAAAAGAAAAGAAATAGGATCTGAACAATAGGCTGAACAATTGAACCAAGAGCTCAAATGCGACGACAAAACAAATAAATAAATATATTGAAAGAGAAGATCAAATATACGGTCCAAAAAGAGATATAATGAGGGAAATACACACACACACACACACAAAAAAAAATGCACCCAAAAATACAGAAAATGAAAAACAGGGGTTACAAGTAATCAAACTCACATTATCTGGGTAGTCATGATATATTGCGAAACGTCACTCTTGACTTGAGGATAAATAAAGGAGTTTAATATCTTCACTGTCGGCTTAATTTGAGGCTCAATGAGTCATGCAATACAAGCATTGTTTTCGGAAATTTTTATTTGGAATTTTATTTGAGAAAATATTGAATCAAATAATTTGATATATGTTGATATTTTAAATATGACAAATAGTTCTGCTAGCATGGAAAGTCATATAGTTGTTGATAATGGTAAAAATTGCAATAAATCAGGGTCGTACGATTCTAGCACAGATCTCAAATCTTCTATAGGCAGATTAATCATAGCAGGCTTTGTTAACAGGCCTTCTTCAGGCTCATCAAACAAGACAAGAGCATCTTTCAAGCCCATTAAAAGTGAAAGATTATGCCTACTAAGAGAGACCCAGCTCATAAGGGTTGTTAGTCAAATCTCTTATCCCGGAACAATAGAGCTTATCACTTGAGGGGGAGATTCAAACAGGTGATAAAGAATTTATATAAATCTAATGGACTCATATCGATCTCTTAGATTATTTCTCAGGCCTATAAATACCAACGATTCAATCCACTCTCAGGAGCTCTAATCACTTTTTACTGTGACGATCAAAGGATAGATCTTTAGTAGTTTCCTTAAAATTATAAACTCACTGTTTATTTACTCCCACACCAAAATAAGCAGCAATAGATTGGCACCATCTATGGGAAACTACACAGATAAGACCTTACCACCATGCCACAAAGATTTAGAGGCAAAGCGGCAGCCTCAGGCCATTGCACCAATGCCCATTGTCAACCAGTTCCTCCCGTGGAGAACCCAATTCCTCCTCAACAGCTGGAATCGCCCCAACAGCCTAATCAAGCTCCTATCAACGGAGAGGCATTGGGGGATCCTGACAAATCCGTCATGAACAATGTCGTGAATAACAGCCCTCTGCACGACCATATCTCATTCCGTAATCCTTCCAGTGATTCAATGGCCTCGCGAGATCCCCGGGGGTCAAGAGATCTTCGTCAAATCATCAGTGCAAGGCAACAAGGAACCGATCTATGGATCCGTTTGGATGAGAGTCACACCTGGACAGAGGTCTTCTACTCAGAACGCCAAATGAACCAAAGAAGCAACTCTCCTTGAAGGTAGAGATCAAGAAACTCCTCCCCTCATAGATGGTGCACTGCAAAAAGAAGCCCGACTCATGAAAATCGAAAGAATCTCGAGAGAAATAAAGAGAAAGAGGACACAGTCACTAGGGCTGAACTGGAAAATTTTAAGTTCGACATACTCTAATACAAGGCAGTGAAGATCAGGGTCGACCCTCAAAAGAAGAAGAATCTGGCGATTCAACCGGATCCAAGGAGAAGGACGACCGATTCCTTCGCCGCATCCGAGAAGTAGAAGATTGCTTGGAACATATGAAAAATGAGGGGAGCCACTCCAGCAGGGCTTGCCATCCCAGTCAGCCTCCATTCAGCAAGTCCATCCTTGATGCACCAATTCTAAAGAACTTCAAAGCTCCTTAACTCGAGTCATACGATGGTGAATCAGACCTGACAAACCATATTAAGAGTATTAAAACTCTCATGATGGTCTACAATGCCATTCATGCACTCATGTGCAGAACATTCTCTACAACTTTGAAAGGATCGACAAGGAAATGGTACTCCCGCCTCACTCCAGAGTCAATATTCTCCTTCGCCCAATTTGAGGAACTCTTCATAGCGCACTTCGTTACTAGCTAAAAGACTGAAAAAAACAAGTGTCTCCCTATTGGAATTGAAACAAAATGATGGAGAACTGCTAAAAGACTTTGTCAAGTGCTTCATAACTGAAGCAAGGTCTATCTCAATCCTAGACTCATCAATGGCAGCTGCCACCTTCCACCACAACTTCACTAATAAAGACCTGAAAGCCTCCATCGCGAAGAAGTCTCCTAAAGATTACACTGAGCTCCTAGAAAGGAGTGACAAATATATCAGAGTCTATGAAGCTCTTTATCCTCAAGGCAAGAACGATTCATCTTCCAGAAAAAAATGGAAGAATACAAATGAGGAAGGACCCAGAAAATTTCATAAAGACGATACTGGTTAATGTCGTCCACCTTCAAAACCATGCTTCACAAGTTCACTCCTCTCAATGCAACTGTATCAGCCATCCTCAATGAAGTTGAGAAAGACAGAATAATCCACCTTCTGCCCAAGTGTCCACAGCTAACAAGAGAAGAGACAAAAATAAGTGGTGCGCATTTCACATAGTTCATGGACACACTACTGACAATTGTCAAGCCCTTAAAGAAGAACTTGAAGGCTTAATTCGTCGGGGTTATCTCTCTCGATTTGTCCAATAAAACAACAACGTTGAAACCCATTTGGCACGGGGGCTAATAAGCATCAAGAGAGGCCCTCTGAATCATGAGACTCAGAACATATGGCAATTCATCACTCCATTCACGGAGGCCGGATATGGGGAGATTCCAACTCCTCCCGCAAAGCCTTTGTTAGGGAAGCCAACTCAGTACATAATATCCCGCCTGCCAGGAGCACTGGGGTTCTGATATCTTTCTCTAACAATGACTTAGAAGGTGTCCAAACACCTCATTGCTACTCATTGGTTGTAAACCTTTTCATGGTGAATCATGAGGTACGTCAATGTCATCTCATTAAACATCCTTTTCATGAACACTTTCAATGGCCTCAAACTCTCCGAGATCGGCTCAAACCCTGCCAGTATACACTACATGAATTTTCTGGTGTACCCATTCAAGTAGAAGGAATTATCACACTCGAAGTGACAGCAGGAAAAGCCCCCGCTATTCAAACGGAAGCTCTAGACTTTATGGTAGTTGATGTCAAAGCCTCATACAGCGCAATATTCGGTCATCCCAGCCTAGCGGCCTTCCATGCAGTTGCTTCCATCTTCCATATGAAAATAAAGTTCCCAACAACAGCAGGCATAGTCCAAGTTGTAGAGAGCCAACAGGCAGCACAAGCAAGCTACACCACTATAATGGGGGGCTCGGTTCTCCCTCTCGACGGCATAGAGCTACCGCCAGAAAGCAATCATAGTAAATCCAAGCCCATAATCAAGCTTGAAGCTACTGCACTAGACAATCCTGCTGTGAACTTCCAAACATTCCAAATCATCTCCCACCAGTTCCAAGTTTGTCCTCATCAAAATACTACATCATACTTGAATCTCTCGCCTGAAGCCACTCTGCTCATTCAATGGAAAGAATTAGTTCTGATTACACACATTGACAAATCTGAAGATCTCCCATTCTCTATGTAAAACAATAGGTGGCTCGTTCCAAGATAGGCACATCCAGGTAAGGTCTACCAAAATGTTCGCCTAATGGCTCATCAACTTGCAGACCCAGGTGACAAGGAGATATCAACAGGTGCATCCAGCTGGAATTGAACCTACGAATTTGCCAATTATGAGTTGGATGCTTTAACCATTCAACCTTGGATGCTTAACAGGGCTCATTGTATATCGTGAATAACCAAATTCCAATTGAAATGAAATCTTCAGGAGGAATCAATGAAAATCTTTAGGAGGAATCAATGAAACGACATCAATTCCAATCCTAGATATTCGAATTGAAAGAGATCAAGAATTCTCACTATTTCTTAGAACACCTCACGAACTTCAACAAGGGCACTTGATGCCCACCTCCTCTATATATTTTTCAATATTTTCTAAATAAAGGCAAGCCACTAGAGCAACCATTTAGTTTTATTTTTCAATAAAGACGTTTCACTACCGGTCACTGTATGTAATAACGGCCAGCCATTGGAGCAGCCGCTTAGTTTGTTTTTCCAATAAAATTTAGTATTAATTTTTGAAGAATTATTGTAAAACTCTTTGGATGCATACAATGAGATAATTGTCAAGCTTACTCCTGAAAATGGCACCAAAAACTGATTAGCATCTCCTTATAAGACAGGTTCAGAGTCCATACCCGCGGCTCGAAGTTACTCTAGCAATCTGCAATAAAGCAAGTTCAGAGTTTGCTTCACCATTTCATTTTCTCCTGCAACCTATTAATACCTAAACTAACAAGTTCGGAATTCATACCCATGGCTCAAAGTTACTTTAGTAACCTGCAACCAAGCACGTTCAGATTTCAACTCGCCATTCGATCTGTTCATGAAACTAGTTAAAATTCCTCAAAGACATATTAAAGGTCCACAATAGTGGATTGTAGTTACCTCAATAAAACTTGCAAAAGCGACATTTGGATTTCAACTCGCCACTCTATGCAATTCTCACAATTTGTTGGAGGACCCATACAGCAAGTTTGAAAACAACTCTCCCTCAGAGTTGCTCCTACAACTAGCTAAACACTCATACAGCATGTTTGGAAAAGGACTCTTCCTCAAAGTTGCTCCAACAACTAGCTGGGTACAAGATGGACAAGTGCTGACTCCGTTAACTACTGCGCACATCATGCGAACCCCATCAACAATTCGTTAGCCACATACAACATGTTCGAGGCCTTGTTCTTTTAGCTACAAAGAACCTAGTCGATGGCTTTTCAACTTCCACAACAAGTTGCACCGCAAGGATCAAACATATGAAAGAATTCTTCAAGACACAAACCCTCTTCATTGGCCTCTTGACAGCTAACAGCTCCCCGGGGCCACCTCAACTCTTGACAATAAAATTCAAGACAAGACTTCCTTAGGTGGGCAAGCTCCAAGTATTTCCTACCACCTTCATCTGAGCAAGCTCCAACTCCGTCTTGCATAATGTACTAAGCAAACAGACTTGTCCTAACTCTGTAAACCACAGCATATTGCGAAGGGAAGCAAGCTCAATGTCCCGAAGACCTCATTCGATGTACACAACTACTTGTGCAGCACGGAGAACAACGGAATCACCTTCAACGTTGAATAAATACAATCACCTCAACATAAAAAGACTAGGAACAAGCTCTGCCAACAACTCGTTCACTCCAAACAATGAGTTCAATGCCCTATTCTCCACATGAGCTCCAATAACAACCCATTGACTCCAAACAACAAGTTCTACTCGTTCTGCATCGCTCAAGCTCCAGCAACAACTCATTGGCTCCAGAGAACGAGTTCAATGCCTCTGCTCTTCGCTCGGGCTCCATCAACAACTCGTTGACTCTGAAAAACGAGTTCAACACCTTGCTCTTCGACCGAGCTTCGTCAACAACTTGTTCGCTCTAAATAATAAGTTCAAAAACCTTGCTCTTTGCTCAAGCTTCAATGACAACTCATTGACTCCAAACAACTAGTTCAGAGCCTTGCCCTTCGCTCATGCTCCATTAAAAGCTTTTTGACTCCGAACAATGAGTTCAACACCTTGCTCTTTGCCCAGGCTCCATCAACAACTCGTTCGATCCAAAAAAGGACTTCAAAAGCCTTGCTCTTCGCTCAAGATCCAACAAAAGTCCGTTGAATCCAAATAATGATTTCAGTGCCTTGCTCTTCGCTTAGGCTCTATCGAAAGCTGGTTGACTCCAAACAATGAGTTCAACACTTTTCTCTTCGCTCAGACACCATCAACAACTCGTTAGCTCCATACAACGAGTTTAATTCCCCACTTTATGTTGAAGCTCGGCCAACAACTCATTAAAATCCATACAACTAGTTCAGTGCCCCGCTCTTCGCTCGAATACTTCCAACAACACTTTATCATCTTGCAGTAGGCTTAGCATCCAATGTTGTCTGGAATTGCCTCTCCAGACTTGCTGAGCACGAACAGCAAGTCCAACGTTCAACACTATTACAGAGTTATCTACAAATTTGTCGGGATCAAACGGCAAGCCCTGTGTTCGACTCTGTCAAAGAGTTCTCTACAAGACTTGCTAGGACCAAACAGCCCTCTAAATCCAACTCTGTCTCAGAGTTATCCCTCCAAACTTGTCAGGATCAAATGGCAAGCTCAACGTTCAACTCTGTCACAAAGTTGTCTCCGAACTTGCTGGGCACAAATGGCAAGTTCAAATGACAAACTCCATCTCAGAGTTGCCTCTCAAAACTTGCTAGGTGCAAATGGCAAGTTCAACGTTCAACTATGTCATTGAGTTGTCTCCAAACTCGCCAGAATCAAACGGTAATTCCAACATCAACTCCGTCTGAGAGTTTCCTTTCCACGAACTTGCTAGGCGCAAATGACAAGTTCAAATAACCAATTCTGTCTCCAAGTTGCCTCTCCAAACTTGCTGGGTGCAAATGGTAAGTTCAACGTGCAACTCCGTCACAGATTTCTCTCCAAACTTGTTGAGCCCAAGAGGCAAGTTCAACGTTCAACCCCATCACAAAGTTATCTCCAAACTTGTTGAGATCAAACAGCTTGCTCTATATCAACTCCGTCCTAGAGCTTTCTCTACAAAACTTGCTGGACGCAAACAGTAAGTTTAAACTTCTAACTCTATCTTGGAGTTGTCTCTACAAAACTTGCTGGGCACAAACGACAGGTTCAATGTAATGCCACGATTTCCATATACTAGGAAACCGTGACATAAGCCAGAATCTTTTCTTCAATTAGTCACAATACATAGAAAAACAGGAAAATTTAAAACTTTTTATTCAACACCAAATATATTATAAGTCTGAATGTTATACAACTGCAATAGATTACGATAGTGTTACAATAATACCTTTACAATCTCAAGTATTACACCTTCAACAATTTACATCAGAGTACAGTGAATGAAGAACAACACTTGGTAATTCTAACTTGGTTACTTCTCAACAAAGAGATAATCAACATAAATATTATAGCGGAACTTAAAAGGACATCGACTCTTCGCTTTCCTTGCCTTGAGTCCTCTTGAATCTTGCACCTATACTTCTGTGATCTAGTACCTATTGAAGTGGGAACGTCAGTATTCACTGACGCTTTAAGGCTGATAGCTTAGCAGCGAATCTCCCAAAACAAACATACAACATGGCAATGTGTCGGTGTAGTTTAAGTGTTCGTGAGTGCTATGACTAGAATCTAATGCAAAATTAACTAAAGCTAGGATGCTCCTATTCTAATGCCAGCAAGTCTCCGAAGCAACATGCAGCCCATACTACATGTGCCCATCTCAAGCCGTATCTTCATTATAGGGATTTGAACCTGCGCTGTGAGTTCTACTCTTGTACTCAACTTGTTTCTGAAGATTAGACATGACTGAGGAGGTGGCCCTACAACGGTCTAGTTCCGCCAGGCATACCAGACCTTCATCAAATATCTTGATGAATCTTTGGAGTTACCGCGAAATCAGGTTAGCTCGAAGCCTCTCAGCCTCCCCCTAGCCAGACCGTAGTCTATGGCCCCTCGCCCTTAGATACAAGCTAAGACGGAGTTCGGGGGAGGGGGGTCCATCCCCTGGCTCCGACAGGAATTGCTCCCACTTATCAAGGTACTTCAGAAATTAACATATGAAATACGGATCCCGTGCTCCCAACTCGTGAGAAGCCACAGACCGTATCCCTTTGACAAGAAGGGTACAACCCAATAACACCGCCTAATGCAGGCCTATAGGACAGTTCGGATCATAAGGAATCACCCTTAACACCAACTTCTTCCCTTCGGAAAAAGATGATAATAATAATGGCTAAGTAGTAAAAGTCATAGGTTACTACTCTATCAATGTCACTAACCCTAAACAACTGAGGGGTGACAACAGAACTTACACAACATGCTGAGTCTTAAGTTAGACTTCGCAAGACAACTCTACTAGGCTGCTCATCCTAGACTTACCAGAATCCCTAAGGGTCTTATTCATGGCCTATCGATCCAAGACCCCGACAATACAAACGTACCTGCATGCCACAACCCTGAACTTAGATTCCATCTATACTCCGGTCCGCGATCAACCTACACCGGTTAGGATCCGACGGTACACAAGGAGCGACTCGTCCACAGTCCCTTAGGAGTGAGAAAATATATGTCTTGATGGTCGATAGCCCCTAGGGTAATAATATCACCCTAGACGAGCATAACAAAGTTGCATACTAGCTAATAAGCTATATACGAGTAAACAGAACACATACGAGCCAATAAGCTACGTATGAACCAATAACTACATACGAGCCAGGCGGGCTTCGTATGAGACAACAACATACATACTAGCCAAATAAGCTGCGTATGAAACCAACAGCTTCGCACGGGCTAGTCGAGCCACGTACGAGCAACTACACACATACGAGCCAAATGAGCTACGTATGAGACCCAAGCTACATACAGGCCAGTCGAGCCACGTACGAGCACAACCATATGCAAACAACCATACAGGTAATCAAACCTAGAAGCAACCATACGTGCTTACTAGCAAACTTGATCTTCTATAATTAGAAGCAACAGAAGAATCTACTAACAGTCTAAGACAGGCATTCTACCAATGAGAAGCCCAAAAGCGACATAACAACTTTTATCGGACTAACTATTACTAGTGATCTTCCTAATCCTTATTACCCATAAGGATGAGGAATATCTCCGTGATATGGTCCAATTTCAATTAGAACCTCACACAACTAGAATCCACGGTTTCTTTTCCAAAACGAACTAGAACTACATGCAACTAGATTCTTGGGTTCTCTCTCAAGTTTGAGCTAGAATCACCTAGGAGCTAGATGCATGGGTTTATAGGTTGCTTTTTAATCTTTCACTACTATATATAATTCAAGCATGGTTCTTTTAACTAGAAGGTTACAATACCCCATTCAAGCATGCATGGCTCTAGCTATGTAATCTCAAACATGGAATTCCTTCTAGGAGATTAACTAGAACTACTTTACAACACAATATTGCAACTACAACTTGGTGGTTCTTCACTAACACCACAACTACAACATGATAGTTACTACTATAACTACAACATGAATAGTTTTCTTGCTAAACACTACAACTACAAGCACGGATACAACTTAAGTAGGAAGCTACTATAAGTTAAAGCATGAATAGCTATTAGATTTAAGCATGGATATCTCCTACTATTTTAAGCATGATTAATTGCTACAACTTAGCATGAGTACTAATAATTTAGCATGGTAGTCAAAGCATGATTTTCTTTACTACTTTAACCTACAACAATTAGCATCGTATACCATCTTAAACATCATTCTACAACAATCTTAGCATGGATATATACTTAGCATGAATCTACAACTTCGCTAAGCATGGTATTCAACTTCAACATTAATCTACAACAATCTAAGCATGGATGTATACATAGCATGAATCTACAACATTCTAAATATGGTATCCTACTTAAGTATCAACCTAAGCCTGGTTTACATTTCAAGTAAGAACTTACAACATTCTAAACAATCTTAGGCATGGTAGGTAATTTTGTAACGCCCCGAATCCCAAATACAACTAAATTCGAGATGTTCTACAGGATCTTTCCACTTCATTTAGTACAATTTTACAAGGAAATTTGAACTTTTCACTATACATCAGAGTTTACATAAATTCATTACAATTTACACTGCACAGCGGAAGTAAAATTACAACATTTAAATGAATGTACAACAACATTGAATGATCTTTAAGCATATGTTCCTCTTTAATCTTTATCATGCCACTTACCTGCATATAAGACTGTGGGTACGTCAGTTTATTCAACCGACGAACATTATACACGGCCATCCTCTCTATGCCGGGAATAGTATAACTTATTTTCCGTATTTAGCAAACACAAACTTGTCACATATCAAACTAAAGGGACTACCCTATGGATGTCGTGTTGTGATTGTGCACTTAGTCCTTAATGCAGTTATTTATATTACACGACACTAATGCACACTTGTTCGGATTCTATGCATCCCACACTATATAGGTCCGAGGGCAAGCCCTTAATCGTTCTTCATCTTTGTAGGGTTCAATCCCTCGCCATGACTTAATACTACTACTGTAACTACAGTAAGTATCTTAGATGATTTATGAGTACAAGCACGTGTACAGAAAACCTGGAGGGGAATCCCACGTCATGTCACGACGCATCGTGAAGACAGCCTGTGGCAATTCAGCCTCCTTCATGGCACACGATCCTCTTGCAGTCACCAAACATCCCACAAGCGTCACCACCGGGACGGTACTCTGGAGCAGTATCCACGTCATGTCACGACGCATCGTGAAGACAGCCTGTGAAATACTCTCACGCCGCCAATCCGATGGCCGTCAACTCATGTTTTTCTCCTACTTTCATCACGTCTCCACTATGTACTAATCCATAGTTTTTATTAGAATCATGAACAAAAAATCAAAGCTCTAGAGTTAGCCTCTCCACTAAACCGGACTTATTCATTCATTCAAACATGACCAACCTTGGTCTTTCTTTTCAATTTTCATTTCATTTCTTTCCAAATGCCGGGGGAGACTTAGCTACTCTTTTGTTTCAATTTCAATTCAAATTTTCAAAATTGAGCATTTCCAACTCATAAGTTCACATGTCGAGTTATCATACTCAAAAGTGTTCCTCTTTTCCAATCATGATCTCTAAATCGTTCAATATTCCATAATTATACATTAAATTCAACTATTCATCATGTAACTCATGAAATATTATTTCCACATTAAAAACCACATCACTAGTTATTCAATCAAAGGTGAATATTTACACATCATGAATTGTCACACCATTCTCATTGAGAATAATTCACATCACTTCATATAGTTCCTTTTTATTCGTATTTCTTTTCTAACATTCCATTTTAAATCTTTTGTAAGATACAACTTTATACAAATGCAAGTGTTAGAATTTATTATACTTTTATTCTCTAACATGCTCCACTTCATACAAATAATTCTCAAATTATTTTTCATAAACTCTACATATTTTTAAGATAATAATCATATTTTTCTCATATTTTTTTGATCGTTAAAACACCCAAAAAAAATTTGTTTTTCCCTTAATATAATCACAGCCGAGACCCAGAGTCGAACCAGCGACCACAGGAGAAACAGCCAAGGCACAAACCACTAGGCCGGGTGCTGCCCACGCATAGAAGAGAGACTGAGAGCATTAAGTGCTCTGGGCCGCACTATTTCTTTTAAAAAATGTTCGAAATAAAAGAATGGTGTCATCGGGATTCGATCCCTCAACCTCAGAGAAGCCCCCACATATATACTGTAGCGATTTAGAGCGATCCGACCACTCGAGCTATAGGCTCGGGTTGTCACTAGTACAATTCGAATTTTATTTAACCCATACTCTCTGTTATTTAAAATATATCGATGTTCATCAAAATCTCATTTCAAATTGTTCTTACTAACCTACTGTAAAAATTCCAGATTAATCATTTCCATCATGAACTACACTCCAGTATATGAGAATAATTTTCTTAGATAATTAAACATATTTTTCCCAATAATTAGCACAACTCTACCATACAATTTGGTTAATTTGATATACTATCACTAATACATTCTTTTTCGACATTATAATTTCATTAATCTCTATACTAATTTTCTACTCTTATTTATTTCACGAACATAACAATTGTATCGTAATTTATTCGTTACAACATCATAACAAAATTTCCAATCTAGCACATAAAGCGACATAGTCAATATACTAATCTTTGCACATAATTTTTCATGCTACTAACGAAGGTTTCTTTACACAATTCATAGCCATATTCATATCGCACACAACTTGAATTTTAATAATAGAAACACATATAATTTGCATATCAACAAATCAATCAATTAGGGATCATTTTTCCAATTAAATGTGCATTCTTATTAATCATTTTCAAGCATCATTTTTCTAATTAAATCTAGCATGCATTCCTATTTAGAAATAGGGAAAATTTACCCACCTTAAATGGAGAGACAAATACAATTAGCAACTTCCTAAACGAAAGTCCTTGCACACGAACGATCCTCCTCCTAGAAGCGCGCACTCGAGCCTCCAAGAACACCAAAAACCGAGCACTTCCACAAGCCGACCGAGAGCTCTCCTATGCAGGCCTCCTCTTCTTGTTACAAGCATAACTCCCACACACAACTCAATATTTTACTCACTAAATAAACTACTAGATAATGTATTTTAGACTATAGGTTTTGAAGAATTAATAAGCACAAGAATAACTAGCCAGGGGGGGGGGGAGTATTTATACTAAAAATCTAGGGAAATGGATGGCTAAGATTGAAGTAGGAGTTAGGAACAAATGGCTATGATTTAAGGAGGAGTTATACTAACCACCCATGATCAAGTAACCACTCCACCATGATCCCACTCAAATTTTTCCCATTCCCTCCAAAATGCAATCCGGCCATGCTTGGGAGTGCACTATGCACATGTACGTGCAATGCACGTGCAAGCATTTGCCTCCAAAAAAATTTGTACATTAAATTTTGTATAAAAATAATCTTTAAATTGTATCCTAAATGACAAGTTGTATTTAAAAATAAATTAACTCATGGGCTTTAGTTTATGGGCCAAAATAGTAATTTTTAAATAAAATAAATGAATTAAATTTTGGGCTTTAAGAAAAATGCTTTTTGTCTAATTGAAAGAAGGCTTTATAAAAATAATTACAAGCACATATTTAAAAATCTATACTCATCATGATGAAAATATTTACCAAAAATATTGCACGTGCACACTACGTGCAAAAATAAATAATTTTTCATTAAGTGAAAAAATCGGGGCATTACAACACTCCCTCCTTAGATTAGTTCCGTCCCCGGAACTACAGTCAAGAGCGAGAAAACACAAACACAAACACAACAAGCACAAGAAAAATACAAAAATACAAAATACAAATCAAGCAAAAAGCTCAGGATAATCCTTCAACATCCTCTCCTCAGACTCCCAAGTAGCCTCTTCAACCAAATGGTTCCTCCAGAATACCTTGACCATCGGTATCGTCTTATTCCTCAAGACTTTCTCTCGACGATCAACAATCTCGACAGGAGACTCGATGTAATTCAGATCCAACTGCAAACCTTCTGGCACTTCGGGCAAATGATGACTTGGATCTGGAATATAACCTCTCAGCATAGACACATGAAAGACATTGTGCACCTGAGATAACTCTTCCGGTAATTCAAGCTGGTAAGCAGTCTTCCCGATCCTTTTCAATATCTTGTACGGGCCTATAAACCTCGGAGCTAACTTCCCGCCTTTGCCAAATCGAACCACACCTTTACTGGGCGATACTTTCAGAAAGACGAAGTCACCAACCTCAAACTCAAGGTCCCTTCTCCGGTTGTCTGCATAGCTTTTCTGCCTGCTCTGAGCTTCTACCAACCTTTTCCTGATCAGATCAATCTTCTCAGAAGTTTGTTGCACAAGCTCAGGACCAAACAAGTGATGCTCCCCAACTTCAAACCAACAAGCAGGCATCCTGCACTTCCTGCCATACAAAGCTTCGTACGGTACCATACCGATGCTAGTCTGAAAATTATTGTTGTAGGCAAACTCTACCAAAGGTAAATGCCTTTCCCAACTGCCTCAAAAGTCTAGTATACAACACCGAAGCATATCCTCAAGAATACGGTTGACTCTCTCGGTCTGCACATCGGTTTGCGGATGAAAAGCAGTGCTGAAATCTGTCTTGGTACCCAAAGCTGTCTGAAGACTCCTCCAGAAATGTGAAGTAAACTGTGCATCTCGATCAGACACAATAATTGACGAAAGACCAACATACAACTCAGCTAACTTGTCCATCGAAGCAGTTAGTTTCATCGCCAAAAAGTGAGCGGACTTGGTTAGTCGATCGACTATAACCCAAATCGCATCATTTCCTTTAGGACTCTTAGGCAATCCCGTAATGAAATCCATACTGATGTTATCCCACTTCCATTCCGGAATAGGTAACGGCTGTAATAGACCTCCGGGTCTCTGATTCTCGGCTTTGACTTGCTGACAAACCTCACACTTCGCCACAAATTCAGCCACATCCCGCTTCAAACCTGACCACCAGAAATGCTGTTTGATGTCTTTGTACATCTTAGTACTCCCAGGATGTACTGACAAAAGAGTAGCATGCACCTCCTGAAGAATACTCTCTTTTATGTCCGCCTGATTTGGAACACACAGTCTATCTCCGAACCACAGCACTCCATCCCTGATTTGAAATCCGGGCAACCTGCCAGCACCAACCTGCTCCTTCATCTCTAAGATATCAGCATCAACCTCCTGACTTGCAATGATCCTTGCATTCAGTGTAGGCTGAAGCCTCAACTGAGCTAAAGATGCTTCCAATCCTTGCAATATAACTTCAATACCTGCTCGATCCAATTCCTCAATCAGATGCTTCTGAGTTGTAATCAAACTGGCTAAGCTGCTCTTGCGACTAAGTGCATCAGCAACAACATTAGCCTTCCCAGGATGATACTTGATCTCAGGTCGCATGTCCTCAAGCACTTCCAACCATCTCTGCTGCCTCAAATTCAGATCCTTCTGCTGATATATGTACTTCAAGCTCTTGTGGTCTGTGTACATGTTCAATTTCTCACCGTACACGTAGTGCCTCGATTGCTTCAGGGCAAAGATAATCGCAGCCAACTCCAGATTATGAGTCGGGTAATTCTTCTCATGCGGTCGTAGTTGCCTAGACCCATAAGCGATTACTCTTCCTTCTTGTATTAAGACACAACCAAGCCCACGATGTGAAGCATCGCTATAAACATCACACTCAACACCTGCTCTAGGCAAAGCCAAAATAGGTGCAGTAGTCAGTTTCTCTTTCAACTCTTGAAAGCTTGCCTCACATTGCTCAGTCCACTTGAAGTTCACATTCTTCTTGGTCAGTCCAGTAAGCGGCACGGCTATCTGAGCATAACCTTGAATAAATCTCCGGTAGTATCCAGTCATTCCAAGAAAACTTCTGACTTCCTTCACTATAGTAGGCCTAGCCCAATCTCTCACTACCTCTATCTTCTGAGGGTCAGTTGCCACTCCCTCCTTAGAAAGGATGTGACCTAGGAATGCCACTTCAGATTTCCAGAAATCACACTTGGATAGCTTGGCATACAACTCCTGCTCTTCCAGCTTCTTCAAAACTGCTGCCAGATGCTCGGTGTGCTCCTCTTCTGACTTGGAGTACACGAGGATATCGTCGATAAACACCACGACGAAAGAATCAATGAACGGCCTCAGAACTCTGTTAATCAAATCCATGAAGAGTGCGGGTGCATTTGTCACTCCGAATGGCATAACTAAGAATTCATAATGCCCATGTCGAGTTCTAAATGCAGTTTTGTGCACATCTTCAGCTTTCACTCGAACTTGGTGATATCCTGATCGAAGATCTATTTTGGAGAAAACAGCTACTCCTTGTAGACGATCGAACAGGTCATCAATTCGGGGAATAGGATACTTATTCTGAACAGTAACCTTATTCAGCTCCCGGTAATCGATACACATTCTCATCAATCCATCCTTCTTTACCAAAAGCACTGGTGCTCCCCATGGTGATGCACTAGGTTGAATAAAGCCTTTCTCCAACAGTTCCTCAATCTGCCGTTTCACTTCATCCTGTTCCACTGGAGTCATCCTATACGGTGCCTTAGAAATGGGTGCACTTCCCGGTTGAAGAGTGATGCTGAACTCTACATCACGATGCGGGGGTAACCCAGGGAAATCATCCAAGAACACGGTCGGATAGTCCCGAACCACAGGAATCCTTTGCACTTCGACAGGAGTCTCTTCCTTGCGGATAGCTGCCACCAGCCTAGAGCACTTCTTCTTCCCTTGGAAAGTGACTTCAGGTCCACCTGGAGCCTTCACTATTACTGTCTTGGTCTTACACTCGATGCTTGCACTGTACACCGACATCCAATCAATGCCAATGATAACATCGACTCCCAAGATAGTCAGCTCGATCAGATCAATCCCAAAGATTCGATCTCCAATCACAATCTCACAATCAGCATAATACCGATCAGTGGTTAGAGTTTCCCCTGATGGAGTAGCTACTGCTAAGATCTTGCCTGGAAAGGCCTTCGGTTCAACTCCCAACACTTTAGCAAATTTAGGAGACACAAAAGTATGAGTGGATCCAGTATCGAACAACACAACAGCTTTCATTCCATATACTGATGCAAAAGGTCCATCAAATTCAAAGTATAAGACATGAATCAACTTGTATTTCATTGAATTCCAAACTTTATACATTCGAATTGAAAAACATTTCTTGACATCAGAATGAAAATAGTAGAAGCTACAACAGTCTAACTCCTACGGTTCCTCTTCGCTTCTCGAAGTTCTCCCCGTAGTTCATCAATTTCATCCTTCAGCACATCTGTCAGATTCTTCCTCTTCTCGAGTTCCCATACACGATGACTGAGAACAGAAAAGTCGTCCTTTCGCTTTACTAGCTGAGCCTCCAATAATCCGACTATCTCTCTCGCAGTGTCTCTACCTGCCTCTGAAGAGAAGTCACAAGACTATTTGGAACTGGTTCTTCTTCTTCGTCAGAAGAGTCATCAGATGAATCCGGAGGTGGGGTGATCTCTCGGGATTCAGGCCATTCTTCTCCGTTAGAATCTGCTTGCCCTGGATAGTAATCGTCCTTGGAATCTGCCTGTCCAGGATGGTACTCTTCCTCGATGATATGCCAGTCGTTGTCTCCAGCAGGGTCGAAGTGGTCAGCCATCTTAGAAATAGAGAGGAAGAAGCATAAGTCATAGAGCAACACAAATGTAAGTCACTTACATTTAAATCTCTAGACTCAAACACACACTCTAAATGTCCACTTCTAGGGTGTCGTTCCTTATAAATTTATACAAGTGTGGAAGCGTAGCTCTGAAACCACTCTATAACGCCCCGAATCCCAAATACAACTGAATTCGAGATGTACTACAGGATCTTTCCACTTCATTTACTACAATTTTACAAGAAAATTTGAACTTTTCACTTTACATCAGAGTTTACATAAATTCATTACAATTTATACTGCACAGCGGAAGTAAAATTACAACATTTAAATGAATGTACAACAACATTGAATGATCTTTAAGCATCTGTTCCTCTTTAATCTTTATCATGCCACTTACCTGCATATAAGACTGTGGGTACGTCAGTTTATTCAACCGATGAACATTATACACGGCCATCCTCTCTATGCCGGGAATAGTATAACTTATTTTCTGTATTTAGCAAACACAAACTTGTCACATATTAAACTAAAGGGACTACCCTATGGATGTCGTGTTGTGATTGTGCACTTAGTCCTTAATGCAGTTATTTATATTACATGATACTAATGCACACTTGTTCGGATTTTATGCATCCCATACTACATAGGTCCGAGGGCAAGCCCTTAATCGTTCTTCATCTTTGTAGGGTTCAATCCCTCGCCATGACTTAATACTACTACTGTAACTACAGTAAGTATCTTAGATGATTTATGAGTACAAGCACGTGTATAGAAAACCTAGAGGGGAATTCCACGTCATGTCACGATGCATCATGAAGACAGCCTGTGGCAATTCAGCCTCCTTCATGGCACACAATCCTCTTGCAGTCACCAAACATCCAACAGGCGTCACCACCAGGACGGTACTCTGGAGCAGTATCCACGTCATGTCACGACTCATCGTGAAGACAGCCTGTGAAATACTCTCACGCCGCCAATCCGATGGCCCTCAACTCATGTTTTTCTCCTACTTTCATCACGTCTCCACTATGTACTAATCATTAGTTTTTATTAGAATCATGAACAAAAAATCAAAGCTCTAGAGTTAGCCTCTCCACTAAACCGGACTTATTCATTCATTCAAACATGACCAACCTTGGTCTTTTTTTTCAATTTTCATTTCATTTCTTTCCAAATGCCGGGAGAGACTTAGCTACTCTTTTGTTTCAATTTCAATTCAAATTTCCAAAATTGAGCATTTCCAACTCATAAGTTCACATGTCGAGTTATCATACTCAAAAGTGTTCCTCTTTTCCAATCATGATCTCTAAATCGTTCAATATTCCATAATTATACATTAAATTCAATTATTCATCATGTAACTCATGAAATATTATTTCCACATTAAAAACCACATCACTAGTTATTCAATCAAAGGTGAATATTTACACATCATGAATTGTCACACCATTCTCTTTGAGAATAATTCACATCACTTCATATAGTTCATTTTTATTCGTATTTCTTTTCTAACATTCCATTTTAAATCTTTTGTAAGATACAACTTTAAACAAATGCAAGTGTTAGAATTTATTATACTTTTATTCTCTAACATGCTCCACTTCATACAAATAATTCTCAAATTATTTTTCATAAACTCTACATATTTTTAAGATAATAATCATATTTTTCTCATATTTTTTTGATCGGTAAAACACCCAAAAAAAATTTGTTTTTCCCTTAATATAATCACAGCCGAGACCCAGAGTCGAACCAGCGACCACAGGAGAAACAGCCAAGGCACAAACCACTAGGCCGGGTGCTGCCCACGCATAGAAGAGCGACTGAGAGCATTAAATGCTCTCGGCCGCACTTTTCTTTTAAAAAATGTTCAAAATAAAAGAATGGTGTCAACGGGATTCGATCCCTCAACCTCAGAGAAGCCCCCACATATATACTGTAACAATTTAGAGCGATCCGACCACTCGAGCTATAGGCTCGGGTTGTCACTAGTACAATTCAAATTTTATTTAACCCATACTCTCTGTTATTTAAAATATATAGATGTTCATCAAAATCTCATTTCAAATTGTTCTTACTAACCTACTGTAAAAATTCCAGATTAATCATTTCCATCATGAACTACACTCCAGTTATTGAGAATAATTTTCTTAGATAATTAAACATATTTTTCCCAATAATTAGCACAACTCTACCATACAATTTGGTTAATTTGATATAGTATCACTAATACATTCTTTTTTCGACATTATAATTTCATTAATCTCTATACTAATTTTCTACTCTTATTTATTTCACGAACATAACAATTGTATCGTAATTTATTCGTTACAACATCATAACAAAATTTCCAATCTAGCACATAAAGCGACATAGTCAATATACTAATCTTTGCACATAATTTTTCATGCTACTAACGAAGGTTTCTTTACACAATTCATAGCCATATTCATATCGCACACAACATGAATTTTAATAATAGAAACACATATAATTTGCATATCAACAAATCAATCAATTAGGGATCATTTTTCCAATTAAATGTGCATTCTTATTAATCATTTTCAAGCATCATTTTTCTAATTAAATCTAGCATGCATTTCTATTTAGAAATAGGGAAAATTTACCCACCTTAAATGGAGAGACAAATACAATTAGCAACTTCCTAAACGAAAGTCCTTGCACACGAACGATCCTCCTCCTAGAAGCGCGCACTCGAGCCTCCAAGAACACCAAAAACCGAGCACTTCCACAAGCCGACCGAGAGCTCTCCTATGCAGGCCTCCTCTTCTTGTTACAAGCATAACTCCCACACACAACTCAATATTTTACTCACTAAATAAACTACTAGATAATGTATTTTAGACTATAGGTTTTGAAGAATTAATAAGCACAAGAATAACTAGCCAGGGGGGGGGGGAGTATTTATACTAAAAATCTAGGGAAATGGATGGCTAAGATTGAAGTAGGAGTTAGGAACAAATGGCTATGATTTAAGGAGGAGTTATACTAACCACCCATGATCAAGTAACCACTCCACCATGATCCCACTCAAATTTTTCCCATTCCCTCCAAAATGCAATCCGACCATGCTTGGGAGTGCACTATGCACATGTACGTGCAATGCACGTGCAAGCATTTGCCTCCAAAAAAAAATTGTACATTAAATTTTGTATAAAAATAATCTTTAAATTGTATCCTACATGACAAGTTGTATTTAAAAATAAATTAACTCATGGGCTTTAGTTTATTGGCCAAAATAGTAATTTTAAAATAAAATAAATGAATTAAATTTTGGGCTTTAAGAAAAAGGCTTTTTATCTAATTGAAAGAAGGCTTTATAAAAATAATTACAAGCACATATTTAAAAATCTATACTCATCATGATGAAAATATTTACCAAAAATATTGCACGTGCACACTACGTGCAAAAATAAATAAATTTTTATTAAGTGAAAAAATCGGGGCATTACAAATTTAAACATCAATCCTACACATTCCTAAGCATGGATATATACTTGTTTAAACATGGGCAAACTACTATAACCAAGCATGGATATCTTCTACTACCTAAGCATGTATCTTTTCCTACAACTACTTAAGCATGGTAGGAAGCATGAGTATCAATCTTACAATAATCTAACATGGTATGTAGTTTTCATACAACAATCTAAGCATGGATTATACTTTCCTACAACAATCTAAGCATCGTAGGTAATTAAACATTAATCCTACAACAATCTTAGCATGGTATGTTGATCTACAACAATCAAAGCATGGAAACAATTTAAGTAGAACATCTACTACTACAATCTAGCATGAGGAGTTTCCTTACTATATTCAACCTACACAATCTAGCATGGATAGAACATAAACATAGAGATTGCTACAACTAAGCATGGATAATTACTTTAACTTAAGCATGGAAAAATTGCTACAATTAAACATGGATGCTTACTTTAATTCCTACAACAAGTTAGCAAGGTATCCACTACAACTCAAGCATGAATATTCACTACTACCTTACTTACACTTAAGCATGAACATCTACTACCACCTTACTTACACTTAAGCATAAATATTTATTACTACTTAAGCATGACCTTTACTAGCTAAAACAAAACTTCTTATCTTTATGAATTGCAAGTCCTACAACATTACAAAAACCCAACTTTATGAACTACAATATTACAAAAAGGTCTACTATTTCTTGAACATGGATCCTTACTATACTTAAGCTTGAATGTCGACTACTATCTTAAGCATGGCCCTTTTATTACTTACTTAAGCATCAACCTACAACATAAACCATACTAATTAGTCAACATAAAAAGAGTGATCTTTTTAACCTTCTACAACTAATCACTTAAATTAGTTTCTTTATCATACTACACCAGAATTAGCATCCAATTTGGGTTCTTTTTCTTACACCCATATGATTAATAAAAAGGAACAAGCAACTAAAATAAAGAATCCCCAACTTGGGTTCAATCATTCATATGCATGTTCTTAGTCCAAGTAGTTCAAGTTGTATGTCCTACAACCCAAAATGGGTATGTATACAAGTCCATATGCTTATGTATGAGTCCAATATCAAGTCCTACAACCGAAAGTGGGTGTATACACAATCACCATATGCTTATGTTCATTTATTCCAATAACAACAACAAGAACAAAAGTTACAACCATCCAAGATTCAATCTTTATGTTTTGTTTAATACTACCATTCATTTCCTTTCAAGTGATCACTTATTCCATCCATACTTAATGTTACTCCAAGTTGTCACAACCAACATACACCACAAGAAAACAACAACTCAATAAAACATCACCACAAAAAGAAAACAAACAACTCAAGGAAAAACAAATCAACAAACAGAAAAGAAAGGATGGAGAAACCCCCACCTTTTACACAAGGTAGGAAGAACTAGCTTGCACCCTTCTCCTTTCCCTTAGCTTCTAGGAACTCCTAAGAAAACCTACAAATAAAAACTCTCAAGTTAAAGGTTGTTCTCTCTTTCCTTTCCTTTCCTTCTTTTTTTGTCTTTGTAAAAGTAAGACAAGAGAAAAGGGAAGGGGTATTTATAGGATGGAGAGAAGGTGGGGAGTGCAAAAGTGCACCCACAAAAGTGCACAAAACCCCTCCCTAATTCAAGGGCCGGCCATATATATATTCTTAACATGGGATGTTACATTTGGGCCTTCTTCAGGCTCATCTAACATGACATGGGCCTCTTTTAAGCCCGTTAAAAGTGACGGATTAGGCCCACTAAGAGAGAGACCTAGCCCAAAAGGGCTGTTATTCAAATCGCTTATCCCCGAACAAGAGAGCTTATCTCTTGAGGGGGAGATTCAAACAGGAGATAAGGATATCGATCTCTTAAACTGTTTCTCATACCTATAAATACCATATTTCCTCTCAGTCAGAAGGTAGTTGGCAATTTCTCTCTCAAACTCTCTCTCTCTCTCTCTCTCTCTAGTTCTGACTTGAGCGCCGGAGTATCTATCGCCGGGACCACCCCCGGTGTTTCAAGCTTTTGGAGTTCCCCTGACCACGTCAACAACCATCGGATTCAGATCACGGTGTTCAATCAACGATTCAGATCCACTCTCAGGAGCTCTAAAGACTTTTTACGGCGACGATCAAATGTTAGATCTTTAGTAGTTTCCATCAAATTATAAACTCACTATCTATTTGCTCCCACAGCAAAATAAGCAGCAACAGTTGTCAATTTATTTATGCGATAAATAAATTTTTTTCATCATGATTAAATGATGAATACTCTCTTTCTTGAATATCTCTAATATTATAATGGAAGAGTTTGGGTTGTCATTTGTAGACATTCAACCATCTAATCTCAATCATTCATTTTTAAGTGGGAGTTATATTAACCATTCATTTACTCAGCTGTTGTTAGTTACCATAATATCCTCAAAGTTCAAATTTATTTACGACATAATTATTTACAAAAGTGCCACTCATATAAAATAAAAGTTTGTGCCAGTATGGGTAATTTGTAAAGAGTATGTGATGAGTAAAGGGAGGTCTCAGGTTCGAGGCCAGATTACGTATTATTTACTATATAAAAAAATCAATTAGAACATGCACCGCACGTGCAGATTACTAGTTTCAATAGTTGGAATATTTGAATTCAAAACTAATAAATATTTTTGATGACATAATAACTTAACTAAGATATATGAAGATATCTCGTGATGGTTAACAATTATACGGACAAATATTTTGTGAATAACTTTTGATATGAAAAATGATTACATATCATATAAAGATATGGCCTCCAATCTCCTATAAATAGGGAAGAAGAGTTCTTCCTCTACACATAAGAAATTGAGAAGAATGAGACTCATTCTCGTACTAATCAAAAGAGAGTTAGAAAGAGAGGACGGCAGTATTCTAAGAAATGTTTGGCGTGGATTGTCGTTGGAGGACGAACACTTAGGCATCTCATTACTAAAACCACTGCGAAGAAGTTCTTGGCATCAGTGAAAGGTAATCCAAAAACTTTTTATTATGATCTAATTTGTTTTGATTCATAGTTATTCTGGCAATTGGAAAATTCTTGTATTGCAATATTCCTTGCGCGATCAGGTCGCTTCTGCTGCGTGAGTTAGATGCCTAAATAATCCTTTAGTCTGTTCAAGTGGTATCAACGTTTAAGATCTGCATACTATATTTGTGATAATTGAAAGTTGATATCATTTGATTGATTAATCTAAAATATTATATACAAAAGGTTTAGCTTAATTTTCACATTCAATAGAATTGTTTTATATTTATGAAAACGATATTTGTTAATGAAATTTAATAATATTCATGAGATGATTAGTTATTTAAAAACAAAAACAAAACAAAAAGTTCACTGAAGCCGTTGCCGCCACGAGGTTTATGGTTTAAAAACCCTAACCCTATGTGTTCGTATGGGGTGGGTCAGGCTGATTTTGGATTTGGATCCAAACTTAAGCACATGCTTAGCGAGTACTCAATTGAAGGGTATGTGTGCACGTGCTATGCACGTAAGTATGGCGGGTGAGGGTCGAGTCTGGTTGGATTAGCTCTGGATATGGATTTTACAAATCCAAACCAGCTTTCACCCAAGCACGTGCTGAGCATGTGCATATGGTGAGAATAAGCAGGTTGGGTCGGGTCGGGTTTTGCGCAAAACGGAGTGGAGTTGATCTAGTCCACCACTTCATTATGTAGGAAAATTTATGTGTTTTATGGCTTGATTGGGGGATGTTTATAACTTAAGATATAATGTAGATTACTTTTTTTCTTATTCGTGTATTTATTATTAGTCATGATTGTGTGCTTCCAATTTTTCTTTCAAACTAAATTTGCTTTGCTCGAGAAGTTGAACAGTTTCATGATATGAAAGACATATCGTTATTAGAAATTAGAACAAAACTGAAATTATCTTCTTCTTTTTTTACTGTTATTCTTTACTTTTTTTTCTAGTCAACAAATAGAAAATTTTGGATACATAATTGCCGCACTATGGGTTATACCTAGGGATGCTTTCGGATCGGATACGGATCAGATATTGGCTATACTAATATCCATATCTGCATTCCAAAGACAGATTTGGATACGGATACGAATATGACTCGGAAATTAAAAATCATATCCGTATCCGCAATTTTCGGATACGGATGCGAATCGGATACAGTCTACCGGATAACGGATACGAATTCGGATAAAAAATATAAACTTTTTGCTATTTATTTTTCTTAACTAGTACTTAAGACATGTATATCACTAAATTGTGGATATTGATTTTCATATCTAATCACAAAATGAAAATCAACAGAATAAAAGAGGTGAATGAAAATTTATTTCAAATATATACAACTCCTATAAAAATGAATATTGTACGCACTTACCTGTCTATTTTGCATTGGTTTAAATCTGACTCTTAACCTTTTTCACCAGGATGGTGTTTCGTTATTGAAAAAGACAACACTTTGGAAGAACTGCAGTAATGGACGAATGGCGACTTGAGCCCCTTGCAAACATATTTGAGAAAAACGTATAAGAGCATGTACTCAACAAAAAGTTTGTCAATCCTGTACATAACAGAACATCCACCAAAATAGGAAAATAAGTTGTGGTTTATAGAGACTGTATCTTCCTATAGTATGAAACAACATGAGATGGCTGTAAAAGATGTTGATGGTATTAGATCAAAGCAAATGTCCCCTAATTACTATGAGTATGCATGCAGTAGTATATAATATGTATAATGTAGTAGTACATACAAGGTTCTAAATGTCTGATTTGATGTCATGTCAGTCTTAAGAATTTTCATTTCAAATATTGATGTCCGAGAAATTTTGGGATATTTGATGGATATCAGTGTCATGTTGGTTTAAAATATATCTCCTAAATATGATGGATATAACCTATACACACAATATATAACACAATATCATATATGTGACTGAAGCAAAATTGTTACAACCTGGCCATTGGCATGAAAACATGCATAAAAATGAACAATGAAAATCATACATACACAATGTATAAATATAATCACAATTCAAACAACCAATTACAAACAAGCAAAACTACATTCATGTGTATGCCAAAGAGGAGTAGACAAGAGAAGATGATGATGCTCCTAATCTATCATCAATTAAGTGATCACAACTCAGAAACATGCAATTTGGGAATTTAGGGCATCCTAATCTTTTCGGATTTGGCTGGGTTTTAGTTTATATATAAACATGTCGGATTTCGAAGTGTTTTAGCAGTCAAAACTCGCCTATACAGCAAAATTTCAACCCCTAATTTTCGGTATATCCCCTGAAAATAATGGGATATATTATGCAGTTTTGGTGTCCCTGTAGCGCCCCAAGTTTCTAATATAATATCTCAGAAATACGTGGCACAATTCCCAGCATCAACCTCAATGTAATAGTAAACATAGCCAAAATACAGATAAACTTTTCGACTTTATTACAACAATTCTGTACAAAGCATAGCGGAAAATTATACACCTTGAATTACAGTTCGTTCTTTTACAACACAATCTTTTACAATTTACATAAACCACATTATTATTCTACCACATGCATCCAAATCTCAATGCTGTAGGTACCTACCTGTAAAACATGAGGCTAGAGATAACCCTAATCCCCAAACTACAGGAGTCAGCCATAACGGTGTGAGTGACATAAAAAAGAAATACAATGTAAATAAAACATGAAGAATAAAGTTATAAACAACACATACCAACCGTAATAACGAATAAAATATGAGTTAACAATAAATAAAGCATGAAAATATCAAGTGAAACTAAGCTAAGTGTCAAATGTAGGAAAACAAGAAAACATCATGCATAAAACCAAGACAAGAAAACACAAATGCAATATGATGACTCTCTAATGCATACTCGTTGGATTCTATGCATTCCATACTACATAGGTCCGGTGCAAGCCCTTACCGTTCTCCACTTTATAGGGTTAGATCCTTCATTATGTAACTAATCCTACTACGGTGATGGAAACAAGATCTAGAATACTCTGCGAATAGGCATCACAACCCTCTAAGCGCAAGCATCATGTAAGAATAGTTCAAAAATCGGAGAATTACCTCCCTGCCGTGTACCCCACCACCGCCCCTCGACATGCAAGTACACAGGCACATCCCGTGAATAGACCCGTCGGCCCTTGACATGCGAATATACCTGTATGTTTCGTGAATAAGCACTACAGACCCTCGACACGCAAACATGCTAAATAGTCCTCTCGAGACAGAACACACACAGTCTTGAAATGCATCCGTTAGACTGGACCCCAAAAGCATATTCTCACGTTTCCCAAATTCCATCACATCTCCATTAGTGTCTGTCGTTAGGTTGATTATTATTAATTAAACACAAATTTCTCTTTCTAGAGTTAGTGTATCCTGCCGGACTTAATTCCACAACAACAACCCCAAGACCCAACTGGTCATAATTTACAAAATCTTATCTACCTGTTTATAGGACTCCCACTCAACTCCTAGAGACTCACAAAAAGAATATCAGCACCAAAACTTTCAACAAAACTCTTAATTCCATCATTAAAATGTTTATATCAATAAAAATTTCTTAAGTCAACAAAATCCACATCCGTGAAATGTACTCATAAATTCTAGAACTTAAACAAAGTATTAAATCCATTGAATAACTGAGAATCATATTTTGAAGTCACAGAATATCACAAAACATCAATTACTTCGAAAACCATATATATCACACTTTATAAAGCCCTAAGAATACAATTTAAATTCTATTATAATAAAAATACAACTCTCTGTAAAATACTGTAATCTGTAGCAAAAATATCATCTAAAATAGTAGATCAATAATCCATAATATCGAAGAAACAATCGTTCAAGAAATCAACAGAAAACTCAACAAAAACAACACAGACAGCAGGTGTCGGTCGACTGTCAAAACAGTTCAAAATAATGACGGTTGACTGCACAAGCCCAGAAAATCTAATTTTTCAAATGACGGTCGACCGCACATTTTAGTTCAAAATGGAACTGGTCGACTGACATGTCAAGAAAAACATAGCTTTGAATTTCGTGCACATTTTTACTGATACTTCAATTCAATCTTTAAAAATCATAAATTTGTAAAACTAAATTCCTAAGATGTTCAAATACAACTTGTATAACATATAGGAGTTTAGAAAGCACATCAAAATCATATCAAGATCATAAAATAGCAAGTTTTCATTTAAACTTCTCAAAACAGTATATACACATATATATGTTCATATAAGTGTCTTAGCATCAGTTAAAGCATCAAAAATCCATCAAATATAAGTGGTATAATGTTTAGATCCAATTGAAAACTTCACAAAATCACAAAATCCTTCAAAACAATGGAGTAGTAGGCATAGTGTGTATATATGCATGTTGGTATCAGTCAAAGCATCAAGAATCCATCTAATATGAGTAATATAATATCTCAATTCAACTCAGCAAGAAACAAATTAAAATCTAGTCAAAACTTCATCAAAACACAAAAAACCTAATTTTGGCTGTTCATCAACAGACCTGAAAACAGCAACCCCCTCTTTACTTCAAGAATTGATCTTTTTGATTCAATAACTTCTATACAACTTGTTATACACATCTCCCAACTGATCCCAATAGTTTATTCATGAATATAGGTGATTATAACATGTAAATAATCAAGTTCTGCACATCAAAATATCAAACAGAGTGTACGTATGCATATTCAACAGTAAGGTTAGGGTTTTGTTCACTTTTTGCAATAATCATCATACAACTCAATCTACACGTTCAAATCAGCAAAAATATGAAAGAGAACAACATACCCATAATTTCTATTAGGTTCTTTAACAATCTCTAGTTATCTATTTAAGGTTTTAATCAACTATAGCATAGTTTTCATGAAAGATTAAATCTTTATTCATCCACTCATAAAAATTCATTATATCATCACACAATCCTATAATATGCTTTCTAATAGAAAAATCATCATATACAACATGCATAGAATAATAAGAAAACAAATATATGTCACTCACCTTTTTTAAGAATCAACTGAAGTAATAAATAGAATAAGAAAAATTCTTCCTTTCGCAAGAAAACCAAGATCCTCGCTTCGAAACTCCAAGAAAATAATAATAAAGAAAACTCTTTGTTTAGTACGGCAAAGAGACGGCTGCACCACCCCTTATATTAGGCCGGTAATGGGTAATTAGAGTTTTGAATAGGTTTTGTAAAATATCCCTTTTAAATATATCTTTACATATATAAATTCTTATACTTGGAAATTAGAAAAACTAATTCAATTCAAATTTAAAAACAAAATAACAACCCTAATACTGGCCAGCACTGTTTGTAAACCTAGAAAAACAAATTTGTAATTTTGTCTCTAAGTGGCAATTTTGCAAAAAAACCCTTCTTTAAGAAATTTGCGAAATACACCAAATCTATTAAAACAAAAAGTAAACTTTTTACCTCTGAGTTGACTAGGAATCATGCCCGGCCCAAAAATTCAAAATTTGGAGTTTTCACTCCAAGTGATAATTTTGCACAAAAGCCCTTCTTTTTGTAATATTTCCAAATAGGTCAAATTAATATCAGAAAAATCCAGAAAATTCACAAATAATTGCTAATAATAAATAATAGGTTTTCCCAAAATAATTCCTAACTTTGAACTTCCCAAGAAAATATTTTCACGTATTTTGCACGTGTAAAAAGATAAATTTCAGAAAAATATTTATTAAATCACCAAAAAATCATTTTAATTCATTTATTAATCTCAAAAACATTATTTAAAAATCTAGGGTGTTACAGTCCCCTACTTGCTAAAATTAAATTTTAAAAAAATGAGTACGTATATTATTATCTCCATGTACATGTACATGAATGACTGTTAATGTTATGTGTTCACGGGAAATTGATATACGTTAGTCCACGAGCACACATAATTATATTCAAAATGGATGGACTTGTGTAATTCTGAAAGTAAAGCTGAAACATATGTTCCAATATAAGCTGATTAACCAATGTGAAATCCAGAGCATTAAAATCAATAAAGAAACACGTTATTCATTTTAAAGGGAAATTTTAGTAGACCCATTTCAATACAAAACAGAAATTTCAAGACTTTTGATGATGAGGTATTTTAACTTTTAAGTCAAAGACGTCTGCTAAAAATAAAGCAGAAACAGCTTTCCTTTGAAATATAAATTATCAAGTTATACACATGTTTCACAAAAAACTATCAGAGAAGAACTAGATAAACAACCGAGTGAAAGAACTAAGTAAATGTCTGCGTAATCTTACCAAATTATAGACTTGATGGTACCAGCCACTTGGCACAAAGATTATTTCATTTTGTTCCTGAGTACCACTCCCACCAAACAGCCTACAAGGAATTATTCAAATCAAAGGAAGAAATAAAGATAAAATTAGTTAGTATGAAAACAATCTAAAAACTACTCACCTTCTTAAAACCTGGAAATTTTGTATCAGAAACAACTCCATTCACATCATATACTAAGGTTTTCAAATGTCTGCATCCAGTAAATGTAAAATGTATTACTTCTGCTGATCTGCACAAGTGAGTTTGCCAATTTCTTAACATAGTGAACACAAAAATGAGCATACGGATACTTCCTATTTAAATGCCAACAGTGCATCTGATGAAAATAATTTGAATTTGTTTAACTGTTTAACCTATATTAACATCGTTCAAAACTATGTAAGTTTGTACTATACCTAGTGATCCAGTATGTGACGACAGTGCAGACGATAGGAAATATTAGTTCCATGGGCAAATTGCTCAGCAGTCTCGCCATGAAGTAAGAGTAGAGCATGTACATCTGTGAAGACGGCTGCTCTTTTGTTAGCATCATTCGCTCTAGTGGGAAAGTGAATATGTCTTGATAGATGGGAATGAAGGCCCAGAATCCTGATATGAAGAGACAAGATTTACATGAGTTTATGTTAGGACACTTAGGTAAACGAAGTCATGATAAAGCCGAATAGCATGTAAAACATACATCAGGTAGTTTCATAAAAGAATACCAAGTCTGCACAATTACTAGCACACGCCCTCCGCACACGCTTATTCATCCATATCTACATTTAAACCCTACAGGTGCACAACTACTAGAATAACTAACATAATATTATAAAGAGAAAAGCTGATAAACTTTGATGACTATATGAGACATTAACATGAAGAAAAGAAAGGTGAGAAAATCTTTCCTTAAATATTTTACTTTGATTCATAACTCAAAATCCATCCAAAATAACAAACAGAAAGGTAAAACAAATAGTCCGTCCATGTTGTCCCCTCACATTACATCTATAAATAAACCATATGATAATCAACCAAGTCTTCAAAAGAAAGCGGGCTTCCATCAACTCAGAATGCAAAGATCAATAATCATCATCCAATTGTTCCAAGATATATTCATCCACCTCATCGTCACCTTAATAACAAAAATTAAATAAAATTATATGTATGCAAATAACCAAAAAAAATTGGAACTGGTTTAAGTGGGTAACATTATTTGAATCTCATCATACCTAGACTTGTTGGTATATAGGGCTACAAACGAATCGAGCTATTCGAGAGCTATTCGGCTCGAGCTCGGTCAAAGCTCGGCTCGAACCGAGCTCGAGCTCAAAACAGAGCTCATTTCCTTAACGAGCTGAGCTCGAGCTTGGGTTTTTTTTTTTAGGCTAAGCTCGCGAGCTATTCGGCTCGAATACGATCAAAGCTCAGTCAAAGCTCGGCTCGAACCGAGCTCGAGCTCAAAACTGAGCTCATTTCCTTAACGAGACGAGCTCGAGCCTGAAGGTATTCGTCTCGGCTCGGCTCGATTGCAGCCCTATTGGTATACAAGTCACATAATCATCCTCCATCCTAGCATCTTCATTGACCAAATCATTAGAAAATAGTTATACTTTGGATGCTACAAATTAACACACGATAGAGATAATTAGATAATAATTAATAAATGGCTAAATTTGAAGGAAAAAAAAACCTTGAACTATGGCCTTTATGCAGAAAACCCCCTGAAGTATTTCAAAAAACCACATCTTACTTTTCTACTTGTATCAGATAACCCCATTTATCTTTACAAGTTGTTTCAAAAAATATCATCTATCTTTCGCATTATTGTCAAAAACCTCCCTCAACTTTAGCAGAAGTCCCACGTTAGCGGGGTGGATTTTTTGCAACAATAGTTCGCGGGGGGGTTGTATAAAAAAAAGGTCAGGGGGGTTTTCTGCATAAAGGCCATAGTTCAAGGGTTTTTTTTCCTTCAAATTTAGCCTTAATAAATACATGCAAAAAAGAGGGCCAGTATTGCAAATACCTCCATCCTCTGCTGTTAGCCAATCTTGAGTTAATATCAAGGTTTCAATTGTTTCTTCTTCATTCGGCTTCTATGACAACGGATCACACGACCACTAGTGCTAAAGGTGGATTCAAAAGCTACTGTGGAAATTGGGACAGCAAAAACATCTTGTGCAATCCTTGCAAGTATAGGATACTTTCCGATATTTCCGCTCCACCAAGCTAATATATCAAATTATCCCATTGTAGACTCATTCCACCTAAGAACACCCTCCTCTGTATATATGTCTAAATTCTTCTTCGAAGGCATGCTTTCACAACTCTCAATATATTGATCAAATCTAGTCTGTCTCTTTTCACCAACACTTTCCACCCTTTGTAAAGAATTTTGCGAATATTCACCATGAAGTTCCTTGATTAAGTTTACAATATTTCCTAACTACCTTGCACCATCAAAACCATATATCTCTTCATAATACAACTTAATGGCAACTAATTCATATCTTGGGTCAAGAAAAGTTTTTTTTTTTTTAAGTAAAAGGTGGAATAACGCCACCCTGTTTCATTAATAAGAGATTAATAAACAACCCCGGTGTCCCGGGAAAATTAAAGTACAGTGCAGAAAATAAAACAAAACCCCCAACAAAACCCTGGGGGGTGGGTTACATCAACCAACATTAGACAACCAAAAAACACAGGCCTGATACAAGATACATAGAGACAGGACCTGCATCTACTGAAATGCTGTAAAGAGTGGCAGGTGCCCACTTCTCAGTCCAGAGTTGGTCCGAACTCGATCTCCTCGTCGTCAAATTCATCCACCTGAAATACCCTTGCAATCCTCCCTCTCGCTCCTGAAGCCGCAGTTGTAGCCCAAAAGGAAATCAGATGCATGATATGAGTAAGGTTACTAGAAATAGAGTTACATGAAGCACGAAAATAAAAATTGTTCCTATCTAGCCATAACACCCATGTGGCTGCCGCAATGGCAATAAACCACGCATCTTTCATGTCGTATCGGGTTGGTGCAAATCTGGAGCCCACCCATAGTTCCTCATAGTCTCTAGGATAGTCACTAGTTCCTAGGGATCTTAGCACCTCTATCATGATGGCCTTGCTTCTTGTGCAGTGAAGAAACAGATGGTTCAGATTTTCCACGTGTAAGTTGCAGAACCCACAGTTGGTCGCAATGTGAGGTTGCCTCTTGGCTAGGTTCTCCCTAGTGAGTATTGCATTGTTGAGCACAAGCCAGAGGAAGACTCTAACTTTCAGGGGATTTTTGGCCTTCCACAGTACCGCTGCCCAGCTGGGTCTGCATCCTCGGTAGTGAATTCGGTGGTAAAACGATCTAACCGAGAACACTCCCTTGTTCTCGAGTCCCCAACGTAACTGATCAAGGCCTTGGGTACACATCACCCCGGACTGGACGATACGTGTTTGTAACTCAAGCAGCTGCAGAAGCAAGTCTGGTGAAAGAGATCCTTGGAACGGCGGTCTCCAAGTTCCCCTTTTCCATGTTTCCGCAACCGATATATTTGGTCGAGTCGTTTTATCAAACAGCGTTGGGAAACATTCCTTAAGAGAATGCGGGCCGCACCATTTATCCCACCAAAATCTGGTAGTTCGACCATTACCAATAAAAGATGCAACTGCTAAGTTGAAAGGTCCGCTGGCTTTGGCAACTCCCTTCCAGAAGCGAGAGACTTTCGACCCGACTCGGAAGCCTAAACATCTTGTCCCTTTTCCTTGGAGATAAGGTTGGATAAAGTCCTGCCATCCTTCCCCACAGTGATGAAACACTTTCCACCACCATTTCCCCAGGAGGGCCAGGTTCATATCTCTGAGGTCAATGATACCCAGCCCTCCATGCCTCTTCTTCATGCATGCGATATTCCATTTAATAAAATGGTAGCCTTCCTTATTTGAGTCTGCACCTTTCCAAAGGAATCTTTTTCTGATACGGTCAATCCTTTGGATCACCCACTTTGGGAGTTCAAAAAAGGACATGTAATATATGGGCAGGTTGGATAACACAGAGTTGATGAGTACCACTCTGCCCCCCAGGGAGAGTGATTTACCTTTCCATCCCATCAGTCTGTCCTCCACCCTGTCAATAATAGGCAACCAGTCAGCCTTAGTGAGCCTCCCTGTTCGGAGTGGGAGCCCTAAATATTTGATTGGGAATTCTTCTATCGCGCAGTTGAGGATGGTGGCATGCTCCCGAGTTTCAACTTCTGAAAGTGAGATGGGCACCAGCGTACTCTTGTGGAAATTAATCCTAAGGCCTGACCAGGCTTCAAAACAGTAGAGGGCCCCTTTAAAGCATATAGTTTCAGCTCTAGTCCCGTTTCCAAAGAGTAGCGTGTCGTCAGCATATTGAAGGATCGTGCACCCCTGACTGGAAGTGCTGCTGGCCACAGGCGTTATCCAACCTTTTCTTTGACAATTTTCTAGCATTCCTCTAAGCACATCCGCTACAATAGTGAATAGAAGTGGGGATAGCGGATCTCCCTGTCGAAGTCCCTTCTTGCAAGGGAACGATGGACCAGGACTCCCGTTCACTGAGATTGTCGTTTTGCTAGATTGTAAGCATTGTTTGATCCATCTGATCCATTTGTCCCCAAAACCTCTCCCTCTGAGAGCCTCTAGTAAACACTCCCAATCAACAGAGTCATATGCCTTCTCAAAGTCTAGCTTTAGGAGGAAATTCTTGGAATTGCTCTTGTGGTAGTGGTGGATAACTTGCTCAGCAGTAGCCACGCAGTCTAGGATACATCTGCCCTTAATGAATCCCGTCTGTGTTCTACTGATAAGACTATCCATAATGCTTCCCAAGCGGATAGCTAGGACCTTCGTGATGATCTTAGCCGAGCAGTTTATCAGGCTAATTGGTCTAAAATCCCCAACGCATTTAGAATCCTCCCTTTTGGGAATCAACACAATTTCTGCAAAGTTGAACATTCCAAGCCTAAGATTATTGTGATAAAATTCCGTCATTAGCTCCATAAATTCTCCTTTAATTTCTTCCCAGAACACTTGGAAGAACATCATAGGAAAGCCGTCTGGCCCAGGCGACTTGTCTGCCCCCATCTGATAAATGGCCGTTTTGACCTCCAATTCCGTGAAAGGAGCCTCCAGGGAGGCAAAGTTTTGACCTGGTACATTCTGGTACTCCTGCCAGAAGTCCTCACTCATTGGGATCCTAAAGTCATTCTTCCTCCCAAAAAGACCTTTGTAGAAAGTCTGGAAGGTTGTGGAAATCACCTTTTCATCTTGCGATGTTCCTGTATCAGTCTGAATAGATAGGATAAGATTGGCTCTCCTTCTGGCGCTTGCAACCCGGTGAAAGTAGGTCGTGTTCGCGTCTCCCTCTTTGAGCCACGAAATCCTGGACCTTTGTTGCCATTTGATCTCCTCTAGCCTCTACAGATTGGCCACATTATCTCGAAGTACTAATAGCCTGTTTCGCTCTTCCTGCAAGAGGACTCTAGTTTCTTCCACCTTCTCAAGCTCATCAATTCCTTCCAGAAAGGACTCTTTATCACGCCAGATGTTCGCGAATCTAGATCGATTCCATCTACAGAGCCTCTTTCTCAGTCTTCGAATTTTTCCACACCATCGGGATGCCGCATCCCTACCGGCCATTGGGAGAGCCCAATTCTCCATAACCATGTGATGGAATCCCTGAATCTCCAGCCAGGCCTTTTCAAATCTGAATTTTCTAGGCTTGCGGGTACCCCGATTCCCCACGTCGAAAAGGATCGGGGTGTGATCTGAGGTTGGTCTAGGGATCGTTCTTGCCGATGCAAGAGGAAATTTAGCTTCCCAATCCATAGAGACTAGAATCCTGTCCAACTTGGTCATAACCGGAGCCGCTTGTAAATTAGACCAAGTAAAGAGTCTATCAGTAATTGGGATATCAATCAGCTCTAGTTCCGTGATCACCCTATTGAACTCCTCTCTATGCCTGTCGCTGGCGCCTCTTCCCTTGTGTTCAAATGCAAATCTAGTGATGTTGAAATCCCCCCCCACAATCCACGGTCCCGACCAGCGCTGCCTGATATCGGCAAGTTCTCGCCAGAAGGCCTCTCTGTCTAAGGCCACATTTGGCCCGTAGACAACCGTCACCGTCTGCATCCAATCATCGGAACGTCGCTTAAGACGGGCAGTCAGAGAGAACGTTCCACAGTGCTCTTCTTCACAGGAGAGAATATCCGAATTGAACCCTATAGCAATCCCCCCTGAGGCTCCGACAGATGGGCGTAACAACCACTCCTTGATTCTATTACCCCCAACTCTTTTGAGTTTGAGCCCGTGCTGGAGTTTGGTCTCCTGTAACCCTACTACCTCCGCCTTGGCATTGTTTATGACATCCCTCACCATATCTCTCTTACCCCTATCCCCCAATCCCCGAACGTTCCAAAATAGTGTATTCATTGGGAGATATTGTCAACAGAGATCGTTGGGGAGGGTGTAGGGCCGGCTACATCCTCGTGAATGATAGTCGGCCCCGAGCCGTCTCTACGAGCGTTATCGACACATGACCTAACTCTGTGTGTTTCCCAACCCCGAATTTTATTGAGGAGAAAGGCAATACGCTCAGTGTCCCATACCTCTAACCCACATGTGATAGCTAGATACAAAACATCAGAGTCTGACATGTAATTTAAAATAGAAGCTAAATAACTTGTCGTACCTCCATTGTCGAGCTTAGCGGCCTTGGCAGCAGCGGTGACCTCAAGATAGTCATCCAGGGACTCTACATGAGCCCTCTTGGGTGAATGCTGAACTCTGAATCCAACCGCCCTTCGGGGCTGTCCCGAGCTAACTCTCGGAGCAGAATCTGGAATAGTGGACTGGACAAATTCCGGTGAGATCTCCCTCTGGGTGTTAACAATGACCTCAGCCTCATCTGATTCCTCCTCAGAGAAAGAAAACTCTTCATCGAGATTAAGTCGTCCTTCTGGATCCTCTTCACTGTCTGTGAGAGTGGTCTGTTCATTAAGTGTCTGCATCTTCACCACGGACTCCTCATTGAGCCCGTCGCCTGTGGAGTCGGTAATGAAATAAGTCTTGACTGTTGCGGACCCCTCATTGGGCCCGCTACCAGTCCGGAGTTGTATCGGGGTGATCGAATCCATCGACTCGCAAGACCCATGAATAGTCAGCAGCATAATGTGTCTCACTTTGGGCCCACTACCGTCAAGAGCAAGCCCACTCAGGAGCCCATCAGAAGTGCACTCAGTAGCTGGATAACCATAAGAGCTCCCGCGGTATATCTTACCGCTCATCTCGAGCGGAGCGCGCCTCGGAAGTTGCAGAGGGTCGGTAAGCTTACCGCCCCTGCCATCTGTCAGCATATGATTGGGGGGGTTAACGGTGGGTGCGTCTTTCATCAGGTGAGCGTAACTTGGCATCACTTCCAACCGCTCTCTTCGACTTTCTTCTTTTTGTTCAGAGCACTCAGTCCCACCCGTCAGCATATGATTGGGGGGGCTAACGGTGGGTGCGTCTCATATCAGGTGAGCATAACTTGGCATCAATTCCAACCGCTCTCTTCGACTTTCTTCTTTTTGTTCAGAGCACTCAGTCTGGTCATCTGCTACCTTGCAGCTTCTTCTTTCTTCGTCTCTCCTCACCAAAGCAACTTTATTATCTACTACCTCAGTGTTGAGAGCTTTCTCAGAGATGCTCTCAACGCTGTGGGTGGAGCCAACCACCCTCGATGCTTTCCCCAGAGAGATCTCAGCCTCATTTCTGGAAGCTGTATCTGACTCTTTCCCCCCCTGTTTCTCAGAGGCTTCTTTCTCTTTTCCTGATGGACACCACCTTTGTAAGACCCACTCTTTGGTCGAGATTGGTTTCTCATTTGTTTTTTTCCCCAAAGCAGAGGATTCCTCCACCAAACCCCCTTCCAAAGCCTGCATGCCACGGCAGAGCTGGGTGTTGCCATTAGTGGTTGGTGCGCTCCCTGCAGTACCCCTCTGAGTCACTGCGCACACCTCCTTTGACTGGCGAAGGACCTGGCCACCATTTTTAGTAAGGCTTTTGTCTCTACTTGTGTAGGTGCTCTCTGCTCTTTCCAAATCAAGCCAGGATGACTGGTTCACCGTTGGATCTGAAGCGTTGAGGGCTCTAGCAAGCTCTTGACCATCAGATCGAACGGGACAATCCTTTCCTACCCCGTGTTTGTACGGAATACCAGAAGAGCCCACCGCCGCCGTACCTGGGCGCCGCCCCTGTCCCTTCGCCGCCTCGATAATCTCTCTGTGAGCCCGTTCCACTTCGTGGGATCCATCAATAGTGAGCTCCTTATTCGGCGAGACCACCTGTCGGTATGATCTGCCGTCTCTAATGGCCGACGAGGGTGAGGGGGGGTTGACGTCCACCAGCTCCTTTGGAGCTTCATCTCGCCTATCAAGGACGAATCTGATGAGATACGCTTCATCGAAGGAAAAAACCTTGGCGAAGCGCGGCATGAGCGCAATATCCTTGCTTCTGATTAGCAGCCTTGCCAACACGATCTCTGATCTCCTCACCGTCTTTTCGTCAACCTCCACCACCGTCCCAAAGTCAGCTACAATTTCTTGGAGGGCTTCCTTCTTCCAAAAGTGCAAGGGGACATTGTGTATCCATATCCAATACTTCTCTCCTTGGGGGAGCTCCGCACCAAACGTCGGAGTCCACGCCTCGAATTCAAGTTGAAAGTGCCCAAACTCCACTTTACCCATCCTGATCACTTTTGTAACTTTCTCCGGTGTAGGGAATGAGATAAGAAACTGCATATGGCATAGTTTTTTGGCAACCCAATCGCCGTGAGCACTCATCGGCCATCTCTCCGTTAGTGCTTGCATCACGTGGGTTTCCGATGGTCTACCTTTCCTGACTTTGGCCACTGCGCACCATCGTCGGAGCCACCTTTCTTCGTTTTTTATGATGTCTAGGCTCCTGGATAGCCTAATCACCGACGGTGATTCAGGGGACCTTCCTCGACTCACTGACCTGTCCTCATCACAATGAGTTTCGATGACATTGGAACAGACATACGATAAGTGACCCCATTTCATACACTTAAGGCATCGTGGCTCTTTGGTGCATTCGCTTTTGAAGTGTCCCAGGTCCCCATAGTTGAAGCACGGCACCGGCTGCTTCTTGCCCTTTCTTTGCTTCTTCTTACGGGACGGTTGGTCAAGGTAACGGAAGCTCCCTTCTCTCTTTTTGTTTTTATGCCCCACCTGGATCCACTGCCCCTACCCTTCCTTATTTCCAGCCTCCATATCACCCGAGCTCCCGTATAGTGTGACCCCTTTAGTGGTACGCTCGACTATAGCCTTGGGTGAATGGGGTTTCGGAGATGGCGGATTGGGGGGTTGACAGGTGGTGAGGTTAAGGTGGGCATTTTGATGGGGTTGAAGGGAAGGTTGGGGTGGCGGGTTGGAGTTGGAGGTGGTGTGAGTATTGGTGGGGTGATCTCTGTGGGCAACACTGTTGTATTGAGTTTTCGAGGGAGAGTGCAGTTGTTGTTTGTGAATAGTGCTGTTTACGGATTTGTATGGTTTGGCATTGGTCTTGGGTGGGAGATGGAGTGAGTCAGTATGTTTGGAGATGTATGTCGGAGGTGAATGATGATGATGCTTGTGCGAAGGGGGAATGGAGCTGTTGTGGGGTAAGACGGTATACCTGTTTTGAGCAGCAACCTTGGCCACTCCCCTCCCCATCTGGTCAGTCGGGGGACCCCCTCGTTGGGCCCCCCCCCCCCTCGCAGTAGTCCCGATGTCGTCGTTGGTAGCCATGGCCCCTAGATACCTCCTCAAAAGAGCGGTGATGAACGACATTCCTCCCCCTAAGACGCTGATGCACACTGTGATGAGCACGCGTTGGAGAGTGGTCTCTTCTGAGCTCTCGCTTTCCTCTCTCACCAGAGTGAGAGTCACGATTGGGGGGGACCAGTGCAGTCGCTGTTGGGGCCTTCACGGTATCAAGATACGTAACTGGGAGTAGAGCAGGTAGGGGGGAATCTCAGGATTTGTAGAGGTGACAGCGGTAGCTGAGGTCGCAATCGAAGAGCCAGGAGGAGGAATAGGGGTTTGTGGGTGGCAGACCCTCTCATTGGGCCCGCACCCACTCATCTCTAGGTGTGAGAGCATGTTGGTTGTGCGGAGAATGGAGCACAGCACAGAAGCAAAGTAGCAATAGGGTGGGGGGTGAGAGAGGGGAGAGAGCGATGTATCAACAGAGCTCAAGGGGAAGTTCAGGAATAGGACAAGACCGAAGGTAGGTTGAAGGCTGAGGTTTAAGGTTTAGGGGAAGGACGGTGGAGTTGGAGGAGAGGACGGAAGGTGCTGGCGGAGAAGAAGGAAGAAGGTGGGGTAGTTGGTAGGAGCATTGCTAAGGTTTTTTTTTTTTTTGGGTCAAGAAAAGTTGCAACAGTAAAAAGCTTGTTAGCTTTCAACCAATACTTCATGAACTCCTTCATCGCAGTTGCCATTCTCACAATTACAGTATCTGAACTTCTCTCCCATTCATTTAGAAGTAATAGAACTTCACAAAATTCCTCAAAAAGAATATTAGTAGTACAATAATCGAACCGGAAATAAGCTTAGTAAGATCACTAAAATGCTTCAAGCAATTACTCAAGATATCAATATGATTCCATTCATCTTCCGATGGGCAAAAATTGTATTTGTTATCTTTGAGACGGAATTTACTAAATACTTGCTTATATTCTAGTTCAACACATAACATATCATAAGTGGACTTCCATCTTATGCAAACATCAAGGAAAACATATCTTCCATTCACACCAAGTTGTTTAGCAATATCATAGAAACATTCTTGCATTTGTGGTGACATTGTAACATATTTAATGCTTTTCCTCACAGTATGAATAGCTTCGAAGATTTGCTTCAAACCATTTTGGACAACAATATTAATAATATGTGTGGCACATCTCATATAAAAAAAAAACCCTTGCAAGAAAGCGTATCCGAAATACGATCCTTTGTCAAAGAGATAGCAACATCATTAGCCGCATCATTATCTATGGTAACGGTAAAAATCTTGCTATCATTATTCCATTGAAGCATGCACGACATAAAAACATCACAAATAATAATCCTCGTACCCTATCTAACTTTAATCAAACTGACAACCCTCGGTTGCAAATTCCAATCATCATCAATGAAATAAGAAGTAACACACAAGTATGACTTTTGTTGTGAATATGTTATCCACTTATCCATTGTAAAACTTATCCTACTTGTATGCGATGAAAATGTGTCAAACAACTTCTTCTTGTAATCAACATAGACATTCATACACAATTTCGCGATTGTATTGCGAGAAGGAACTATGTGTTCGAGACGAAGAGAGTGCAAATAATCAAAAAACCTTCTATGTGTCACTATATTGAATGGGTATTCATGAGCAATAATTGCTTGTGCAAGTTTTTAGCGACTTTTCTCATTATCAAATTAAAACAATTTCTAGGCTACAAGTTCCATCAACTTTCTTGGAGGATGCTCGTATCAACATTTGGCATATATCAGCTCTCGGTTTCTTTGAACATGTTGTTATATGGTTCTTTAGGTGTATAGTTCCAAATCTACTTTCCGCACTAGTTTTGAAATGACAATGTATGCACTCGGCCTTTTTGTGTTTTGCCACTATCTCTTTTCCATCCACCATTTCTTTTACATCCTCGTCATATTTTAAAAAAATTTCCGCACTTCCGATCTATTTCTCGGTGGTTTTCATACTTGAGTATTTGAATTACTTGATGATTTGGTATTAATGTGTTGAGTGATAGATTGTTCATTAGGAGAAGACATGATGAACACTATTTTTCTGTTGAAAAAAATTTAACATATTACATATAATTAATCACTTTACACCTATGAAGATGCCAACTTAAAACTACCAAAATACAATGAATAATATATTCAAATATTGAGAGAGAGAGAGAGAGAGAGAGAGAGAGAGAGAGAGAGAGATTTATACCGTCTCTTGAACTATTTGGCTTTTGTCAGTGGCAAAGACAGTGAACAGTTGCAACTCGCAAGTTGATGTAGACGATGGGGATGGGTTTCAAATTTGGTATTTTTTCGATTGAGGGGAATGATAGACAGGGATTCGATGCAGTATGCGCTAAAATCAGATTTGGAATGATAGGGTTTCGATTGAGGGGAACGATAGGGTTTCAGATTTGGGAAAATAGGGTTTCAAATTTGGGATTTGGCATTTAGGGCAGCCGAAAGAATTAGGGGATGTGGGGATACATGGAGGAGAAGGTTTAGAGAGGAGAATGGTCGGAAATCGACGGCGAGGAGAACGTTCAACGATGGGAGATTGAGGGGGCTTCGGAGAATCAGGGAAAGGGGGTGGCCAACGCCGAGTGGGTTAGACGATGGGTCGATGATTGGTTAGGGCTACTAGACGATGGGTCGACGACGATCAGACGATGGATCGATGCCTCGATGGGGATAAGGGGTAGCCTGGGTAGGGTTTCTGAGTGGGTTAGGAAATAGAAATAGGAAATTAGGAATATAGGATAATATTATTAGAATTAACATGGGGATATATTTCATTACATAAGTATAACTATTGAATAAATATATATTAAATTAAGCGGATATTCGTATTTGAATCCGCTTTTTTAGGGATATCTGTATTCGTATCCATATCCAAATTTTTTTAGATTTGGATATCCGAATCTGTATCCGTATCCACCCGGATACGAATTTTTTATATCTATATCTGCCAAAAAAATAGATTCGGATGCGGATCGAATCGGATATATCTTTATCCGAGAGCATCCCTAGTTATACCGGGCCTAATTTATGCTATAATTCTACGGCTAAATTGTATATTTTAAATATTAAAAAAAACTGAACTAAATCATTTCTGCATAAAATTGTCTTGAACTTTTTTTGTGCAAAAACTTTCCTGAAGTATGTTTTCAAAAAACTCATTCCCAACGGCGTGAGTTTTCTGCTAAGTTTTTACATAACATGAGAGTTGAGTGAGGTTTTTTGACAATAATGAGAAAGATTCATGATGTTTTATGAACCAATTTGCAAAGCTGAATGGGGTTATCTAATACAAGCAGAAAAGTTTGATGTGATTTTTTTGATAAAGTTCGAGAGGGGTTTTTTGAAAACATAGTTCAGGAGTTTTTTGTGCAAAAAAAAGTTCAAGTCGGTTTTCTGCAGAAAGGGTATAGCTCGAAGTTTGTTTTTTTTTTTTTTAAATTTAGCCTAATCTATCTATACCTTATACTAATAGAAGAGAGAGTCTCCTTTCTCTATTTTGAAATAGGGAAAAGGAAAAAAAAAAAGGAAAGTAGGGATTCTTATTTAACTAACACGTGTCCTATGCACGATTTTATTAAAAAACCAAAACAAAATAAAAAATCCAATCCCTCAAACATAGTTTATTCTCCTCCCACTTTCTCAATCTCACAAAATTTCACATATCTTCCCAAACCCACCCCATCATCTGACTTAGAATTAGGTTTTTAAGCAAACACAATTCATAAAATTATTTTTATATAATTTTCTTAGTCTATCATCTTTACCTAACATATACTATAATATATGGTTTATAATTTATAACATATTTATTAAATGTTAATAATGTTATAATATACCTGTTAATATACCTGTTAACATAAATTAGTTGAATTTGCGACATTTTTCATTGCATACATTTTTTAGCTTTAGTAATATTTAATTTGATAACATTATGGTTATGCAGTGATTCTCTAAACCATCTGCTTATATGATGATGATAATGAAGATTTTAGTAATTACGGTAAGGATGATATTCATAGGTTTCTCCCAATTCTCTCACTCCTTTTAAGAATTCCATATAATTTTATGAGTCTCTCAAAACTATTTTAGGCTCTGCAATTATGCACCGGTAACACTAGTTCTACTTATCACAACTCTTTGCTTCAATGAAAAAACAGAACAAAGCATAAGAAACTTCCCAACAGTAGGAGTATATCAAAATTTATATGCAGAATTGCATATGGAGTAATTCTTGGTGGTAGTACTAAGGTCAATTGCAGAGCCAGAACAGTCAAGAACATCATCGTAGTTTAGGATGTGCGGATGTTCTGGTGCTCTTGTAGGTATGATTCAGATGTTCTTTTCTGTTTCATTTAATAAGTTAATGAGTAAATTTAGGGACTGTTTGGTTCAAAAGAGGGCAGGGGGGAGGGATTTTAATGGAGGGGAGGGGAGAGGAGGGAAAAGGAGGGGAGGGATTTTAATCAAGACTCTGTTTGGTTCAAAGGAGGGGGGAGGGAAAATAATTATCTTCTTGTTTGGTTCACAAGGGGAGAGAAGGAATTTTATAATAAAATTACTTTTATACCCTTTTACATTTTATAACAAAACTCAACCACAAAAAACCATTAAGTGTCTCTAATATTTGAAGATCTGAGTTTTCTAATATTGTCTCTATCTGTTGATTTGTTCTACAAGCAAAATCATGGCCTAGCCTCTATCTGTTGAACTTGTTTGCAGCATATACAGTATAGAGGATTGAGATAAAGCAAAAATGAATAAAGCAAAAATGAATAAATTAAGAGAATTAGAATAGTAGTTCAATCTAGGAACTAGCCACTTCACTGTTTTGAAAATCAAAATTAGAAAACAAAGATAAAATATGTGATTTTCCAGGAAAACACTCGAGAATTAAAGACAGACCAACAGAGTAATTTTAGGCATCATTACCTGCAATACCTTAAGAGTTATCTGGCTGATTCTACACTTGACCATGGTCAAGGATTTCATGAAAACAAAAAAGCACTGTTGTTTCTGTTGGATATATTGGTATATTCTCTCTATATAAATATTGCATGTACATATGAGTAAAACGTGTATTGAACGTACAATTGAATGGATATTGGAACGCGGATTTGTGGGCTTATAACCCGATACCCAAACCAGTAATTAGAGATAAATACTGGCTTGTGATAGCAGTCTAGGTATTCCAATCTTGATACCTAGGGTGAATATCTCAAGCAACTTAGATCTAGAGATAAACCCTAATTCCCAATTGTTAATTTCTCACAAAACCTAACAATCTTGAGATATTGATGGATTAATTTTGAGATAGAGAGAAATACCTGACCATCGTCGGATCCCATCGCCGTCTCCGACCAAAACCGATGCCGCCACCGTCGTTGGTGCCGTCGCAGGCCGAAGGCTCACCCTGTCCCGAGCAGGCCCTTCATTCCTCTTCTTCTTCCTTGTTGATTGATTGGGATTGTGTGTCAGATCCAATCACAGCAAACCCTAATCCCGTGTCGACTGCCTCAAAACCCACACCCCTCCGTCAGCGCCCTCGTCGGCAACGCCATGGTCGGCGCCGACGCCGAGATGATCGAATCTCTTCCCAACCTCGAGATCATCGCCTCCTTCAGTGTTGGGCTACATCTGACCAGATCAATTTGTTCAATGGAGGATTTGGGTGTTGTGTGTTTGGTTTTGAGGATGAGGAAGAAGAAGCTACAATGGCAAGTATATGTAGCTCGCCGTCTCTTTCTTCTCCGGCGATGGGGCTGCTAATGCAGCTATGGGGCGAGGCTTGAGGAGTATCCGAACTATGTGAGAAGGGCGATGTGGGTCATGGCGGAGGTGGCACAGGAAGGTGATTGGGAACGTGATTGCAATCTGGATTGCTGTCTCCTTATTCCTTGAGAACTATGGGATTGGAAAGTTAGTAGTTGCATCTGCATTTCTGAGTGCAACAACGGCTACGATCATGTTGCTTGGACTAGATCCAAATGTGAACGGACTAGATTAGATCCAAATTGAAGATAAATTCTTTAATTTTCCGTACCTCATTAAAATTATTTGTTAAATATTTTGCTATGTGCTTAAAAGTTCAAAAACATTTGTTTTGAGTCTATGTTTTGAATCACAATATTGATATGTTGTGCTAAAGTTCAAGACTTTATTATTCATTTGCTTAATTAGTTCAAGTTTGAATAATTGTTTTGGCTATGTGCTAAAACAAAATATCTATTTTGATAAGTTAAACTATATGTTTTGACTATAAAGTTTGGATCTCCAAATTAAATTGTTGCTAGAATTAAACAGTGTCAATAATTCGTTTAATTGGCTAATCTTTAACAATTTGATGAGTGTAGGAACTTCAAAATTACCTATAAATTGTGTGTTGGAGACGATGGATATGCATCACGGTTGAATAAGTCTGCACTACGCATGCTTCTCCATCGAATTTGGAAAACCACTTCTAACTTGAAGTGTCGGTATGATCTACTTTAACCTCTTAGTATTTTCATGTGATGAATGTGTTAATGTTTTGTGTGTTTGATCACATGATTGAGAGTTTTAGATCATAGTTATTCTCGCTTTGGAAAACTTGCATGTGTAGGGTTGTTAAGTGTTTTATCATACTATGTGTATAGATATTTTGACAAATCCATTGTTTGCAGTTTGTGTGAGATTACATATTTGCTTCTCTAAAATTTTAGAAATAAAATAAAATTTGTATAAGATGTATAACAAATGTCTGTAACTTAGGAGTGAGCATCTCTGAATGTAGAATATGACTCTACTAGTTACGTTTTGTTCCTTCTCGTTAATTGTACTGTGTGTGCAAAGTTGAATTATAATATGTTAGTCATTATCTCATTTAGCGTTATGAAGATGATGAAGAACGAATAAAGGAAAGAACTCTTCGCTCAATGTGTTTGAGCAAGTGGACATTGTTAGAACGATTAGAGAAAGCAAATAATTCTTGTAAAATGTGATAGAGTAATTTTGTATTAACTTTTATAAAGTGCATATATTGTCAATCGTATGTATAAGTTGAGTTTAACAAATGAGACAATTAATAATAATAGTTCTAATTGTGTTCTTGAACATAGCATAATTGGCTAAGATTTGAGAACTATATATTCAATTGTTTGTGAGGAAATGTGATATAATTATTAAAACTGTGGAGGAAATGGAGTTAAAAGCTATTGAGTCAAAGCTTTAACATCCAAGTTGTTTTGAAATTTAGAATCACTATGAACTATATATTAAATTGCTTGTTCTTGTTAAAACTCATAACTCTACTAAATGACACTCCATTAAATATGACAAATATGAAAGTTGTGCTCAGATTATAATCACTAGAAAATTATTTAGTATGGTCTCTAGGAGCACACAACTTCTTGAGTCAATACATTCTGATATTTGTGATCTCAGTAGATTTGTAACTAGATGAGACGACTGTTGGTCAGAAGTATTTAATCGCTTTTGTAGATGATTAATATAAGTCTGTCATATATATAAAGAATGAAGCACTTGTTATTCTTAATGAATTAAAAATTATAGTTAAATGCTAAAAGTCAAGGGTTCAGATTTGATAGAGGTGGTGAAATTGTTTTAACAACTTTAGAGAAGTTTGCATTGGGCATAATCTCTAGTGCACTCTACTTACAACAGTCAAACGGTATTGATAAAAGTTAGAATCAAACACTTAGTGAAATGTTGAATTCTATATTATTGACTGTTGTTTGTCTTGTGTAATTATGAGTGATATTGTTAATCATATCTTTAATGTGTTACTACACTCTAAATTGAATACACCTTCTAAATCATGGTATGAAAACACAAATAATTTTGTTAAAGTGAAAATGTGTGTTGTGATAAATTTGTTAGAGTACATGACCCTAGAAGGCCTAAAGTAGGACCTACAACAAATATTTGGGTGTTTAGAAAGTGCAGAATGTAGCTATGTGGACAGATGTTGGATCTATCAAATTTGTGTTAGAAGAATCTAGACTTGCAAAGTTCTTTAAGGATATGTTCATCAAAAATAATTGTATGAAATAATCTAGTCCTACAGACACGTTCAATGATTCACAGTTGGAATCAAGAACCAGCCTTACTGACACTTGAAAACCTGAATGACAAATGAGCTTAGAAGAGTATTTAGAAGACAATGAGATGAGTTTGTATCATACAATAATACTTAATTTAGTTGATCTGCGGAAAAGGGCTAAAACTATAGTTAGTAAGTGGGGTTTTGTAGAAGAAACTTAATTTTGATTGTTTAGTAGCAATTTTAATACTTTTTAGTAGCTAACAGATTGACTGAGAAAAATGGGGTAGATTTATTTGATGTCTACTCACATGTTTGTCATATTGCTACAATAAGTATTCTTCTTACCCTTACATCTATTGAAAATTTTCTCATTCATAAAGGATATTTAAAAGGATTTGTACTTAACAGTTTTGTACTGGAAAGTTTTGAACTAATATGTTTAGTGAACAAGATTTACAATTTAGTAAAATCATTGTATGTTCTTAAAACATGTATAGCCAACGAATAAATAATTTGACAAATTTTTGAAAGAGCCTAGTATATGAATCAAGTAATTCAGATCAGTGCCTTCAACTTTGTGGTGTGTCAAATATAGTGGCTATTATTTACTTGTTCTGTTGATATGCATATTCTTGGAAGTGACCTCTCTATTACAAATGAAGTTAAAATTGTGCTATCCAAAGAATTCAAAATGAAAACCTAGGTACTGTGGATACCATGGGTATAAGGGTGAGTTTTCAGTTGGCAAGGGATAACTCTGAGTCAAACTCATCAAATCAAAATGTGTTTTAAAAGTGGGGATATGGCGATTGGAAGTGTTTTTGAAACACCTTATGATTATGATAAAAGGTTGACACCTAATGATGGTGCAACTATGAGACATGTAGATCATTCTAAAGGAATTGACAGTCTCATGTATACAAAGATCTGCACTAAAATAGACATAGCCTTTGAGGTTGGTATGATCTGTAGATTCACTAATAATCCCATACACATTTGAGTGCCCTTAAGAGGCTATTGAGATACCTGAGTGGTATTCAAGAGTTTGCTTTGTGCTACTCTAGTCATTCTTCGAATGAATGACTGATCTGATGCATTATGATGCTCAGAATTTATTGAAAGTCGATAACTAGTAGATATGTGTTTACACTAGGAGAAACAGAAATGTTATGGAAATAAAAAGCAAACAGACATTGTGCTATCATCCATGAAATCAGACCTTTATGTGTAATCCTCTGCAGGAAAAAAGGCTGAGTGGATTGAAGAAATTGTTGCTATTTATCCATTAAGAAGTTTAAGTAACTCTCTAATTCTGTTATGCGACTATTAAGATACAATGCACTGTAGCTCATAACTCACTCTATAATAGTAAGAGGAGTACATTAAGACTGAAAGAAGCCTAGTTGAACTTTCTCATAGATAAAGTGCAATTGTGACAAGTATGGCTAATGCTCTTGCTAAGAAACTTGAAAGTGATCTAATTATCAAAACTGTGGGGGAAATGGAGTTGAAAGCTATTGAGTCAAAAGCTTTAATATCCTAATTGTTTTGAAATTTAGAATCCAACTGGAGCCATAGAGAAGTTCAAACTTAAGAATCAATTTTAGGCAGTTGACATGTTTTAGATAATTTTGATGATTCAACATAAATTCCACAAATATATAATGTCATTCCAATTTTGATGGTATTATATATCTAGGGAATTTACTTAGAATAATCATATTATTCCAATACGAAACATGAAAACTTGTCGATGTGTTTCCGATGATTAAATTGTCCTAAATATCATTCCAATTTTGATGATATGTCTTTTATGGATACATGTTTCATTCCAATTTTGATGATTCAATGTTAAACCATGATTGAAACGGCAGTCTTTTCATTCTAATATGAAACATAGTATGGTTCTTGTGTAGAAACTATAAAGTTCATGTACTTTATTTATTAAAGATACTTGATTGTGATGCTTGCGTTATATTTTTGCTAAGCTAATTATGAATTGTACTAAGTTCTTTTGTGGAACTAGATACTTTGTGAAATTTGTTGGAATTCTTAGATATGCGTCTCTTGATATTCCTGTTTTCTATAAGCTAGCAAAGATGGAGGAGTTGAATTTGTCAACAGAGATTTCAAAATAATAATTTGCTCAAAATGGAGGAGTAAACATAAAGCAGTGTGTAAGGATAGAATTTCGTTTATTTCTTTCGAGAATAAATTAGTCACTTGCTTGATAAAACTTCTGTTGAGTTTAAGACTCTTGTGTTCACGAGCTTAAAACTCATTGTTCTTGAAGTATATTTGCTTTGTTTGATTTTGAAACTATGACAGATTATTCCAGTTGGTTTAGTCTATGTGAACTATTTTGAATTGGATATGGTTTGGAACTATTTAATTATATTGGTTTAGTCTTGATTGAACTATTCAGTTTTATAATTTTATTGGTTCTTATGAAACTATACCTTTATGATGCTTTTCTTTTATGGACTGCTATTAGCCAGTCAGTTTTATACTAAACTGATGAGATAATCATGTACTTTATATATTGAGAATATAGGAGGAGATTGTTTGATATATTGGTATATTCTCTCTATATAAATATTGCATGTGCATATGAGTAACACGTGTATTGAACGTACAATTGAATGGATATTGGAACGCGGGTTTGTGGGCTTATAACCCGATACCCAAACCAGTATTTAGAGATAAATACTAGCTTGTGATAGCAGTCTAGGTATTCCAATCTTGATACCTAGGGTAAATATCTCAAGCAACTTAGATCTAGAAATAAACCCTAATTCTCAATTGTTAATTTCTCACAAAACCTAACAGTTTCAGTAGAACGTGATATCATAAATGGCAATCAATAATTCAATACTTTGTGGTATTTCTCATATCACAGCCAATAGTAAATACTCTCTGTCTTTGAATGAAACCAGTTTGTGCCCCCCTTCCTAGATCTAGTAGGCAAAACCTGATCTAATAAGCTAGTAAGTTAGTTTTAGTATTAGCCAATATCGGAGGCAAAACATTTCAAGTCTGAGTTTGATTGATCTCCCCCTAATCCTTATCTCTTCCCCAATCTTCGCATTTGGGGAACAACAAAGGAGGTGGCCAGGGTAAAAATGGTGGTGTCAACAAACAACAAAGGAAGCAAGAGCATCTCTTCCTCCTAGTAAAGTGACCAAAATGAAAAGATGACCAAGGACAGGAGCAAGGACTAGCTTCAAGCATGGTAAAACCTAAATCAACTGGACCAACATGGGCAATTTAGTCCAATCACTATACAAAAATTTGACTCAATTTCTTTTCCCTCCAAATCCCCTCAATATTGGAGGGAACCAAAATTGACTCAGGAGGGATGCTGCACCCCTCCATTCCCCTCCCCTTTCCTCCTAGGGTCTGTTTGGTTCAAAGGAGGGGAGGGGATGGGAGGAATTTTAATGGAGGGGAGGGAAGGGGAGGGAAAGGAAGGGGAGAGATTTAATGAAAACTCTGTTTGGTTCAAAGAAGGGGAGGGGAGGGAAAATAATAATTTTCTTGTTTGGTTCACAAGGGGAGGGAATGGATTTTATAATAAAATTACTTTTATACCCTTTTGCATATAATAAGAAATTCATACAACCACTTCATACAATAAGAATTGAAACAACAACGAATTAGAGAAAATTTTTTCTTCTTTTTCTAGTTCATCATTCAATCTTTAGGACAGTATCAGAGAAGAGGTGAAGCCGTCGAGGTGGAGGAATGTGCTGTATGAGACAGTATACAAAATGATGTATGAAACAGTATCAATACTCAATGTAATCCTTAACCTAGCTCTATAAATATTGAAAGGAATTGAATTACCAAAAGCGCAAAGATTTTACATGGACTTTCAAAAACCCCACTATTGAAATCAGCATACTCGAGTTCCTCATCACTGTCTTGTTTGGGCGGTTGAGGATGTAAAGAAACTTTTGAGTGAGCAGGAACCACGAATTGTTTCCCAACTTGGACCTAAACCAATAAAGAGTCAAGACATCAGATACCTCCTACACCAGTGTATTGATGAGGAAATCCAAATACCTTATGGAGTTATAGGAAAGAGTCAAGAACACAAATAAAATGTTTTCCAGATCACTTTAACAAGGCTAATTTGAACAAAATGATCATTCGCAAAAATTTCTGACAAAAAAAACTTTTAAGATTATGATAGTCAAGCAGAATAAAACCAACAGTATTCACAGCGATTACAAATTATGAAAAAACGAACATCATTAAAATGTCTACTAGGTTCCCATTATGAATTGTGATTAGGAAAGATAATGAAGGAAATTTTAAAGGGCAATTTAGTCTAGTCACTTTAAAAAATTAGCCATATTTTCTCTTCCCTCCAAATTCCCCCACTTTTGGAGGGGAGCCAAAATTGGCTCAGGAGGGGCGTTGCACCCCCCATTTCCCTCCCCCCCTCCTAAAAATTGAACCAAACAAGAAAAGTATTAAAAATCCCCTTCCTTTCATTCCCCTCCAACCAAACAGTGCCTAAAAAATGAACCAAACAAGAAATGTTTAAAAATATTCCTCCCCTTCCCTCCCCTCCATTCCCCTCCAACCAAACAGGCCTTTAGTGATATAATAAATTAGTCTAAGTTTGCTTCATTTCGAGTTAATGAGTAAATGAAGCACGTTTTCTAGGTTTGGAGGCTTTTGAATTGCCATATTTGGAACTGCTTGAAGAACATAGACATTCTCTTCTCTTTTTGGGATATTCGAGGATATTCGAACACGAAAAAGTGAAAAGCACAAAATTTAGAAATTAGAATATGTCGTTTCAAACAATTTTGCTATTAACTCTCTTATTTATTTTGGTATTCCAGTGAAAGCAACTCCAAATAAAGAAGAAATGTTTCTGAAAATAAGAATATGTATCAACGCTTCAGATATTTTGAGATCATGACTTTCAAGTAATTCAATTGGCATTCTAGATTTTGCCAGGTAACGAGGTATTTTTGATGATTTGCAGTAGTTATCAATAAGCTTACTAGAGAATTAGGGGTGTCAAAAAATACCATATTACCATACCATACCGTACCATACTATTACCATACCATATATTACCGAAATCTTGGTAATACCATACCGAAATCTCGGTATTGTACCATACCGAAATTATATGGTATGGTACTGGTACCCAATACTGATACCATGGTATACCGTACCATACCAAGTAATTAATATATATTTAATTTAATTTTTATATTTAAAAACTCATGCCCAGACTTAGCTCCAGGCCCATTTTTCTTATTTTCTTTTTTAATTTTTCACCCCAGTTATACTAGTACTTCAACTATTCTTCTATTTTTCCTTCTTCCTTTTTTTCTTTTTTTTATTCTAGGGCACACGCACTGATTGACCTACGCACTACGCTGCCGAAGCACCACGCTGTCGCGACGCAGCCTACCTTCTTCAGCCCTATTGGTACGGTATTTTTGGGAGATTTTTTTGACAAATTAGGAAACATTAGAGTTTAGTTGGTGTATTAATATAAGATCCATCTTCTTCTTGTTCTTGTTGGGTTTTCTTGAGATCTTGGGTATTATTATTCACAAGTAATTAGGAATTTAGAATGTAAAAGATCTTCTGATTTGATTTATCAAATTAATTTTTGTATTTTTTTAGGAGTTAATATAGGTGAAATCTTATTTATGTATTATATTTGTATCATAATCCTGAAATTGATTTATATATGAATCTTCTAAATGAGATACATACTGGAAAAAAAAGGAGTAGAACAATACACAGAAATGAAAGAACCATCAAATATCATGAATGTTATGAACAAAAAATAACAATACTGTTGTCATTCTTTATATATGAATCTTCTTAACTTCGGGAATTGTTGTCATTCTTTCTCTGTATGTTGAAGCTATCCAATTATATCTAATTAAGCATATTGCAGAATGTTGAATCTAATAGAGTAGCATATTAAATCAATCATATTGTAGAATGTTGAACTAATTTTCATACAATAAAGATATATTATATTAAAACTTATACATCTCTGAAATTGTACAACAATAAAGTCTACAACCCTGATTTGTTGTTTGGCCTGGGTGGATTAAGGAACTTCTTCATATATATATATAATTATTTATGTTGGAACTTCTTCATATATATATTTATGTTGAGCTTATTTATCCTTCATTTGCCATTTATATGAATGTTATTTTTTAAAGCTAATTGATGTCCGGTAGTACGTACCATGGTATTACCAATACCGTACCAATCTTGGCACGGTAATGGTAGAGAAATTTGTGTACCAAGTATTCCGGTACGGTAGACGGTAGAGTAATAATAATACGGTACGGTACGGTACACCAGCCCTATAGAGAATGGCATTTTTCCACGGGGTTAAAAATCGACAGAAAGATAAGAAAGATATGATGTTCTATATGTAAATCAAAATGAGCCTCCCTGGACTTTTTCCATATGACTTGTGTTTCTCAGAAGATGACATTCATTTTGTCGTTTATTAACCACTTCATAGGAGTTCATATTTTGTAGTAACACCAGAATTTGCTATTAGGTTGAATAAAGCTCTCTATTAATATCTGTCATATCCCGGGATATAGATATGTGGCTTCACATACTTTTATTATATAAGGAACACCTAACTTCTTGCTATATATTCCTCATGTTTATCCAGTCGCGATCCAGAATTTCCATCCAGCGAGAACGAAATCACAAGAACTAAACGAAGAATAAGCGAGCAGCAAAAGAAGAGGGAGCGGGTCGGGTGACGTAAGGAGCGATTGTGTGAATCTTTGTTGGTTGTTTCTTATCAAAACCAAGATTCTCTTCCTTCCTTTTAGTCCCACATCGGTGGGAATGTTTGCCATATGAGTGGCTATAATACAATCCATCCTTTACTCCATTGTAGACTTGTGTGGTGCGGAGAGAAACCGTGGGCCACACGCGCGCGCCGCCGCCGCCCGGTTCGGTTCGCATCGCATCGCATAGTGGGCACGGGTGTGCGAGCCCGCATCTGCGGACACGAATGCCTATCCGAATTGCTCTTCGGGTTCGGGTTGAGATCCAAAACTTCTTTTGCTATTTGTTCCGAAAATCTGGCTACCTTCTCTCCTCACGCTCCGCTCAACGTTCACACGTTCTTCTCTCTATATAACCCGACCTTCCCTTCCTTTTACAACTACTGAAAAATCTTTCTTCCGCAAAAAAAAGGGAAAACTTCCTCTCTGGTTCGCTTCTTCTCTGGCCGCTGCTTCCCCTCTCTGTTTTCGTTTCCGTTCTGGGCAAGGACAAGTTCGGGTCGATCTCTCGATGTTGTGTGCGACAACGAGACGCCGGTGATACCGGGGGTTTTACCACTAGGAGCATCTGCGAAGAGTCTACACATAAGACCGCGGATCAACTCTTAGGGCAGTGCGTTTCGCACCTTCCCCATAGGCCAGTAACTCCGTTTTAATTTATTTTGTTTCTTTTATACAGTTGCGAAAGAAATCAAAGATTCGAGACAATTTTTAGTAACAATCTAAGAGATGAGACATACTATTAATCTGATTAATTAGCACATATAAACAGAATTGCTTATCATTAATCTGTTAATTAAGCACATACATATTGTTCATCTAATTAATTTCGCACATATTGTCAATTTAACACATATTGCTAATCTGTGATCTGCTTACTGATTAATTAGCACACATATAAATAGAATTGCATATTGTTAATCTGTTAACTCGGCACATATTGTTAATTTAATGCATATTGTTAATCTGATTAAACTGCATAAACAAACACAAAGGGAAAAACAAAAAGAGATTTTATCAGCATAACAAACACAATCCAACAAAGAATAACAATGTTATGAAGATTACATCTGATTAATTGGATAATAATTTGGATGAATGTACTGAAAGCATTGTTATCCCAATCAATTAGACTTACTGACATTAACCAAAGTCGGTTTTTCAAGAGTCAGATTCAAAAGTAAAAGATCACTCTCTTACACTCGGTCATTACAATACCCTTCAATAATAAATCCCAATATACTGATCCTTCATTCTTAGTAATTACACATATATTGTTAATTTAGCATATGTTGTTAATTTAGCACATATATATATATACACATGGTTTCCTTTTTATAAAGCGTTGTTCGTATTAATTATAGACCACATACCTTGTTATTGATAGATCACCATAAATTCTCACATTATAGAATAACTGTAGCTTTAAAATCCTTGCAGTATTAATCTATTGTTAATCACAATATTTGTTGGCACCAAATTTGTGTTATTAGATTCATTTTAATATTCTCAAAGTTTTAGAATATTAATCACTGCAAATCAGCTTTTATAAATTTGCAATCATCTATCTGCTAGCATAATTAATTGTTAGTACATTATTCATGTTGTATTGTGAATAGCATTACTACCTGCATAACAATATCAAGACTATTATTAGTTTGTGGTGCTAGATATTTCTTGGTATCCTTTAAACATTTAGATAAAGGAATAGTTATTGATTCTGCAAATTCCTTAAAAGAAATCTAAAGTTCTAAAAAGGAAAGATAAATTTGGGAACAAGCCAAAAGGGTCATTCTGTCAATCGGGTGTAAACAGCCCTAAGCGACACGATATTTAAGTGTCTTCGGACCACCGCTAGCTGGGAACCGACTCCTACAGCTAATCTAAGTTAATCAGAACTTGATAGACTAAAGATTTGTTTAGGTTGATTAGTATAGCACCCCGAATTTCTAATATGATATCTTAGAAAATACGTGGCACAATCCCAGCATCAACTTCAATGTAACATTAAACACAACCAACTCCACTAAAATTTTCAACTTTTATTATAACAATCTCTTACATAGCACAGCAGAATTTAAAAACATCTCAATTTACAAACTCTTTCTTTTATTTACAACGCAGTCTTATTACAACACTGTTCTTACAAATTTACACAAACTCCATTAAATTAATTTATCTCAAAACTAACTCAAGCATTCACCCCTCCAAACTCTAAGCAACAACCTGCAACACATGAGGCTAGAGATGATCCCTAATCCCCAAAACTAAAGGGGTCAGCCATAAATGGTGTGAGTGACATAGAACAACAAACAACATAAATGAACATTGGTCATGAATCCTTAAACAACAGGTAGTAAACATGAATACATAAAATACGATGTAGCAAGGAAAAGTAAACAACAAGTGAGACTAAACCAAGTGTCATGTGTAGAAAATAGGAAATCCACATGCATAAAAACCAAGTCAAGAAAACACAAATTCTATATGCGGACTCTCTAATGCGTACTTGTCGAAGTCTATGCATCCCACTCTACATAGGTTCGGTGCAAGCCCATAATGTCTTCACTTCATAGGGTTCAATCCCCCGCTGTGCAACTAATCCTAACACGATGACTACTACGAGATAAAGATAAGCTATGGATAGTATCCCATGCCCGATAATTCTGGAGATAGATCCCACACCCAAGATATTTTACCTAGATAATTCCGGAGATCATCCCACACCGAAACATTGACACATCACCACACGAATACCACATGTGCTTCGCCTCGACTCCGATAATTCCGAAGATCAATCCCACACCGAAAGCAACTACTTGGGTAATTCCGAAGATATATCTCACACCCAAAGTAAAATACTTGGATAATTCCGGAGATAAATCCCACACCCAAAGTAAGATACTTCGATAATTTCGGAGATTAAATCCCACACTGAAAGCCATACTAAGGTACTTGACTCATGTTCCCGTTCATCATATCACGACTAGTGCCTGTCCTTATTATTTTTGGGTTACTTAATTACTCAACGAATCTCCTAGAGTGGTGTACCCTACGGAACTTAACTCAAAACTGAATAACTGAAATGCCTCAACAGGCCTCAACAAAATAACTTAACACCGGTATACTAGGGTCACACACATCCTCTAGAGACTCAAACTCAAAAAGTCTAAACCAACTTTCCATTAAACAAAATAGGTCAACTAAATATCTTAAAATCATATGCTCAACTGAATATCTCAAATTCATATGCTCAACTGAAGACAAAGTATAATCTCAAAATATCTGAAGACTAACCATTCGAAAGAACATTCAAGTTTACGAAAACTCATCAGTACCAGTCGACTTATACTGTAGTAAGTCAACTGTCCAGGGGACAAATATCCATGATTTTTAAGAAAATAAACTAAGTCATATAAGTCGGCTTAAGAATCCATCAGTCGACTTACCCGAGACAAATTCCAATAATTCTCCAGAAAATATTCTAAGTACATAAGTCGACTTAAAGAGGTCATAGGTCGACTGTCCAGAAAAGAACTGCAATAATTTTGCAAAATAAATTCTAAGTATACCAGACGACTGAATAAGGGTCTAAGTCGACTGTCCAGAACGGATTTTCAAAAGGCTAAAGAAACATCAGCAGGTTCGTACCAGTCGACTGTCGGCCTACAGTCTGCATAGTTTAGGTCTGTATACAATAATCAAAACTGGAGTTTTTCTAAAGATTCATTGTTTATGAAAATAATTCGTATTCAGGTAAAAATCACAATCTCAAAGTACCCTTAGATTGAATACGTTACTCAAAACATTCAATACCTCAAAACTCAAGTTCTCATGTTCTAAATTCCTAATTCTTCCATTAGGGTTTCTCAATACTGAATTTCTTTCACAACTCAAAACCAAATCTGATTTGTAAACACAAGATTCAGATGTTCATCCATCCGATCATAACCATACTCAAATCTTAAACATGCTTTCTAGCAATACAATTTATAAACCAAGATCTACTCAATATTTTTAGATTTCACATACATGGTACAAACAACAACCTTTGCATCGTTCTCATGCAAAATACACCAAATAAATAACATATCAAACAAACGACAAACAATCGTTCGCATAGATCAATTCACAATCAAAGTTCATATCATTCACAAGACAAAACAAAACAAAACAATGTCACTCACCTTGGAATTGAAAAGATCCAACGAAAAAGCCTTCCTTTTTGCGAGATCCAAATCTTCCTCTTGCTCCACCAAAACAAATCACAAAATTCTGTATATTGCAGCAAATGACGGCTACCAAAAATCCTTTTAAATATCCGGAATGAGTTTAGGGTTTTACCCATTTTTGCAAAATAATCCCTTCAAAATACAAGTTTACATATATAGTTCTATTCTTGGAAATTCAATAAAATTCATTTAAATTAGGATTTAAAAGTGAAATATAGCCCTTAATCTCAACCGGTACTGTTCAAAACGTCCAGAATATACATTTTACATTTTAATCCCTAAAAATGACAAATTTGCAAAAAGGTCATTCTTTTCTCAAAATTTGCAAATAGTTCCAATTAATTTCAGAAAAATCTGGAAAAATACTAAATAAATCCCAAATATTAAATAATGATTTTTCATGAAGAAAACTTGACTTTCAAACTTCTCAAGAAAGTATTTGCACGTGTTTTGCACGTGTAAAAAGATAAATTTCTCTGAAAATATTCATAAATTCTCCAAAAATCATTTATCATTTATAAACCTTTAAAAATAATATTTTAAAAATACGGGGTTCTACAATTAGCAAGATCATTAACTATCTTCTAGAGCCCGTGACACCTTATTGAGTAGTTACAATATTATTCCTGCAGACTCTAGACTACTACATTATTTATCAGGACTGGGAAAGAAGAGACTGCTTCTGCTAAGCGAGCCAAGTTTGATGGCACCCACTTCAAGAGGTGGCAGAGTTAGATGAAATTCTGGCTCACCACTTTAGGACTACTTTCAGCAATTGATGGGTCAACACCCATCACAACTGATTCTGACAAGTCTGAGTCTACCAAAGAAGTTTCCGAATCCCCTATTTCCTCTCAAACTCCTAAGGAATCCTCTAGTTCCCAAAAACCTAAAACCCCTAAGGAAATAGACTTTCACTGTTTTCATCGAATTCTAAGCACCTTATCTGACTCTCTTTATGACATATTCTTTGAATATAAAAATGCTAAAGAACTTTGGGATGCTTTAGAAGATGAATATGGTTGTGATGATGCTGGAATTGAAAGATTCAATTCTTCAGCTTTCAATAGGTATTTCATGGTAGATAACAAACCTATGAATGACCAAATCCATGAATTTCAAGAATATGTGAGGCATATTCAAGCCAAAGGTACAACATTTTCTACTGAATATAAGATAGCTTGCCTAATAGATAAACTCCCTCCTTCTTGGTCTGATGTCAAGAAGGAACTCACTCATACTCAAGGTGAGCTTACCTTTGCCCAAGTCCTAAAGAAGATTAGAACAGAAGATCAACTTAGGCTTAGGTCCAACCTTAAAAATGAGTCTAAAGCAAAGGTAAACCTTGTAGTTTCAACCCAAGGCAAATCCAAACCTAATAATCCTCACAAACCTAAGAAAACGTCCTTCAAGAAAAAAAAAACTTTCAGCCTCATCACCAGAATCACCAAAACCACCAAAACCACCAACACCAGCAAACCCACTGGACTAGAAACTTCGGTCAGACTCAGGATCAACAGAAGTTTTGTTTGGTGTGTGGAAGAACAAACCATCTATCCTTCAATTGTTTTCATAGGAAGAAGGAACCAATCAAGACTCCTTATAAGGGGAATGGCCCTACCAAACCAGAAGCCAACATGATTCTGAATGGATCTTCTAGTTCCTTCAGGTCTGTGACTTACCAACCTTCTGTTAATATTTCTTACCATTCTGATGACTGGTGGTTGGATTCTAGAGCTAATGTTCATGTTTCATTTGATCGCTCCTATTTTTCAAACTATCAGGAATCATGTGGAAGAGGCATAACCCTAGGAGATGGATCAACGGCACAGATTGTAGGAAGAGAAAGAATAGATCTGAAGATGACATCAGGAAAAAATCTGCCTCTTCACGATGTACTTCATGTGCCGTCAGTTAGGAGAAACTTAGTTAGTGGTTCCCTTCTTGTAGCGTCAGGTTTCAAAATTGTAATGGAAGCAAATAAAGTTGTATTTTCTAAGAATGAATCTTTTGTTGGAAAAGGATATGTAAAGGATGGTCTTTTCATTCTCAGTACTATAAATAAAATGTCAGATCCTTCTCCTGTTGTTTCAAATGTAGAATCTTCCATTGTTTGGCATGGTAGACTGGGTCATGTGAATTTGGGTTCTCTTAGAAGGATGATGAACTTAGCTTTTATTCCCAAGTCTCCAGTAGATAATAAACAAAAATGTGAGATTTGTGTTCAAGGCAAACATTCTAGACTACCTTTCAAATCTATAGAGAGGAATTATGATCCTCTAGAACTAGTTCTTAGTAATGTTTGTGACACAAATAGGGTTTTGACCCGAGGCGGTAGGAAATACTTTGTCACTTTTATAGATGATTGTTCTAAGTATTGCTATACCTACCTTCTCAAAACCAAAGATGAAGTTCTAGATAGATTTAAGGTTTTCAAATCCAAAGCTGAGAACCAATTAGAGAAAAAGATTAAGATCCTTAGATCTGATCGTGGCGGAGAGTATACCTCAAACGAAATGACTAATCTCTGTGAAGAACACGGAATAATTCATGAGGTGACTGCTCCTTACTCACCACAGTCCAACGGAGTTGCTGAAAGGAAGAATCGAACTCTGTTAGACATGGTGAATGCCATGCTTCTCAGCTCAGGTGCTCCTGATAATTTGTGGGGAGAAGCCTTATTGACAGCCTGTTACATCCTAAACAGGATCCCTAGTAAATCTAAGGATAAGACTCCCTATGAATTATGGAAAGGTAGAACTCCTAGAGTCCATTATCTTAAGGTCTGGGGATGTCTAGCAAAAGTAGGAATCCCTGAACCTAAAAAGAGAAAGATTGGACCTAAGACTGTAGATGTTGTATTCATAGGATATGCCTTAGATAGCAATGCCAATAGATTTTTAGTGACTCATTCTGAAGTAAATGAAATTTCTAATAATACCATCATAGAAGCTAGAGATGCATTTTACTTTGAGAATATATTCCCATTTAAAGATAGAATTTCTTCCAACCCCTCTAGTTATTCCCTTGCTCCTTCTACTAGTTCCCATACTCAACCTTCTAGTTCTCAACCTGATCAAGACACAGAACCTAGAAGAAGTAAAAGGTGTAGGATTGAAAGAAATTTAGGGAAATGTTTCTTCACTTATTTGATAGAGGGTGATCCCTTAACTTACGAAGAAGCAACTTCCTCTCCTGATGCTCCTTTCTGGAAAGAAGCCATCAACAATGAGTACAACTCCATTATGGATAATAGTACTTGGTATTTAGCAGACCTGCCTTTAGGTAGTAAACCCATAGGTTACAAGTGGATCTTCAAAAGGAAACTTAGAGCTGACGGTTCAATAGAGAAATATAAAGCTAGATTAGTAGCCAAAGGTTTCACCCAGAAAAAGGGATTAGATTATTTTGACACATACTCTCCTGTAGCTAGGATTGCCTCTATTAGAACTCTTCTTGCTTTAGCATCCATTCATGACTTGATAATTCATCAAATGGATGTAAAGACAGTCTTTCTGAATGGAGACCTAGAGGAAGAAATCTACATGGAGCAACCTGAAGGTTTTATTGATAAAGGTCAAGAAAAGAAAATTTGCAGATTAGTAAAATCTCTTTATGGCCTAAAGCAAGCTCCCAAGCAATGGCACAGCAAATTTGATAAAGTGATTTTAGATTATGGCTTCTTACCAAATGAGTATGACAAATGTATATACTCTAAAAACACTGATGGAAGTTGTGTCATTATATGCTTATATGTAGATGACATTCTCATTTTAGGATCAACACTTGAGTTAATAAATAATACTAAAGATTATTTATCTAGCATGTTTGATATGAAAAACCTAGGAGAAGCTAACCTGATTCTAGGAATGCAAGTATCCAAATTCAATGAGGGTTATACTCTCTCCTTAGTACATTCTATTGAGAAAATGCTAAGGAAATTTAAGTATTTTGATAAGACACCTGCTCGTACTCCTTTTGACAATAGTATTATTCTCAAGAAAAATGAAGGTTCACCTGTAGAACAACATAGATACTCTCAAATAATAGGTTCTCTTATGTATATATCAAATAGAACTAGACCTGATATTGCATTTGTTGTTGGGAGACTTAATAGATATACCAGTAACTCAAACCGGTCACATTGGTCAGCATTAGAAAGAGTATTTAGATATCTTAAGGGTACTATAGATTACAAACTTCATTATTCTAGACACCCTGATATCATAGAAGGTTACTCAGATGCAAACTGGGTAACTGACTCACATGATGTGAAATCCACAACTGGATATATCTTTACCTTAGGAGGTGCTGCAATCTTCTGGGGTTCATGTAAACAAACCATCATAGCTAGAAGTACTATGGATTCTGAAATGATAGCTTTGGACACTACTTGTACAGAACTTGAATGACTTAGAAATTTGATTATGCATATACCTGTTACTAATATTCCTGTTCCTGCTATTTCTATAAACTGTGATAATAAATCTATTATAGAACTACTAAGGCATGATTCTGTGAATGCTAAGATGAACAGGCACCTGCAGCTGCGCTTCAAGTCAATCAAGAGCCTATTAGGCAAATATGTGGTTCTTGACTATATAAAGTCAGAAAAGAACCTTGCAGACCACTTAACAAAGGGTCTGTATAGGACGTTGATCCTAGAATCATCGAGGGGGATAGGGTTAAGCCCATAAGTAAGTCACCAGCTGTGGCAACCCAACCGAGTCTGACTGGAGATCCCAAGAAGTCTGTTCAATGGGTAGAAATAAGCTGGACTTCGGTGACTATTATGGAACACTGACTCAGAGATTAAATTCTCATAAATTAATGCCCAGGTGGCTGTACGAGGTTGTACAATGATATCCTATCCCTATGGTGATAGTGTTCCTGTGTGATCTGGTTAGGATGAGTTCTAAACTCTTAATAGGTCCAAATATTATTATGTAGGGTTGACTCCGATCACCAACCCTTTGAGGACTTACCTATATGAGAGATCGTGAAGGCCGCGACTATGGGACAAGGCGATCCCAGACAACTCTCAAGAATATGAAAAAAGTGCGCATGGTCATTCAAAAGCGCCACCCGATAAGCCCAAGAACCTCTAGCGTACTATGTGTGCTATTTTCTGAATTTGATTCAAGAAGTCTGATTCAAGGCATAGTTCATCAAGCACTTCTTCAAACAAAGACAATAGTCACTACATGAGATTCAAGGCTGTAGTCCATCTCATTTATGCATAGTATACTCTTGCCCAGAACTTCTACATCATTATTCTTTTGTTATCACTGTCTTTGGATTTTGGTGAGGGGGGATTGTTGGCTGTTTCTTATCAAACCCAAGATTACCTTCCTTCCTTTTAGTCCCACAACGGTGGGAATGTTTGCCATACGAGTGGCTATAATACAATCCATCCTTTACTCCATTGTAGACTTGTGTGGTGTGGAGAGAAACCGTGGGCCACACGCGCCCGCCGCCGCCGCCGCCCGGCCCGGTTCGGTTCGGCGCGCGTAGTGGGCACGGGTGTGCGCGCCCGCATCTGCGGACACGAATGCCGATCCGAATTGCTCTTCGGGTTCGGGTTGAGATCCAAAACTTCTTTTGCTATTTGTTTTTTACCTTTTGACTATTTCCTTCTAAACGTTGGATTAGTTCTCCATATCCGAAAATCTGGCTACCTTCTCCCCTCAAGCTCCGCTCAACGTTCACACATTCTTCTCTCTATATAACCCGACCTTCCCTTCCTTTTACAACTACTGAAAAATCTTTCTTCCACAAAAAAAGGGAAAACTTCCTCTCTGGTTCGCTTCTTCTCTGGCCGCTGCTTCCCCTCTCTATTTTCATTTCCGTTCTGGGCAAGGACAAGTTCGGGTCGATCTCTCGACGTTGTGTGCGACAACGAGACGCCGGTGATACCGGGGGTTTTACCACTAGGAGCATCTGCGAAGAGTCTGCACATAAGACCACGGATCAACTCTTAGGGCAGTGCGTTTCGCGCGACTTCCCCATAGGCCGGTAACTCCGTTTTAATTTATTTTGTTTCTTTTATACAATTGCGAAAGAAATTAAAGATTCGAAACAATTTTTAGTAACAATCTTTACTTGTGAGCCACGCTTAGGGGGAGCGCTGCATGGACTTCCATTAAAAATAAAAATAAAAAACTGCACCTATACAAAGGGCCGGCCCAAACTCAGGGGGAGCGGCTGCTCACCCTGGCTTGGGTGTGGCTCCACCACTGTGTTTATCAAAAGGGTTTTTAACATGTATATATCTAACAAATACGTGAAAATTATATATGCCATTCACAAATATGTATTTCCATACTTGTCCCCAACAATATATACCACATCTCTTACTTAACTCTCTAGTTAAAAAAGCTCCAAATGATGAAGAATTTTCAATTCTTTTAATGGACTTCATAAAAAATGACTAAAATATTCTCTTCTTTACCATTCAAACTTTATCTTCTTCATCCTTGTAAATCTGGACAATTGTTAATCCAACCGAGACTCCTTAACGTTTCTCAAAATTTCTTCAATTTTTTTTCAAAAAATGAACAAACTAATTATGCAACTTTGAAAACTACATATTCTTCCTCACATTACTTCTCCAAAATTGTCATCAATCTTGTTTTTTTTAATGATAGATTATAAGCTTCATCATTTTTTTCAAAAACTCTTAAATCTTTTATCATTTGATTGTCTAATCTGATCTTTTAATTTGATTTCTATTTGTCTCGTAAGGGTAAGATCATGGTTAACTTAGTAATAAATAACATAGGGATAAATATAAAATAAAGTCCAAATTATTAGGAACATATACAAAAATATACATTTGTGAACAGTGGCGGAGCCAGATATTTCAAAATGGGGGTCCCATTTATTTTTCTATATCGACAAAATTATCGCCCGCAAATAATAAATATATTAAAAAAACTGAAAAAAATATTAAATTTATTAAATCAGAATTAAAAAAAACTAACAACAAAACACATATTTCTATAAATTAAGATATATGAATTATATTTCAACAATTAGATTCAATGTTCCAAAGATTACAATCAACAAATATAAACTACAACTCTGAAAGAGTGGATGAATGAACAAAGTGTAATTGTCTAAACGAGAGGGCAGAGATGCATGGATGAGTGAGTAGAGAGTAAAGCTTAAGGTTTCTTTTACTTTTATCCAATTTAAAATTTATTGAAAGATAGTTCTTATAATAATATTTAAATATTGAAGGTTAAGGGAATTTTTTTTATATGCCACTTTTCAAAATTATTAGCAGAAAGATGACAGTTACCAAAGTATTTGCACTCGTCGACTCAACAACTAAAGTTGCAATTCCCAACGATGAGTTTAGGTGTTTCATGCTTTCCGTTGGAACACGGTGAGTGTTTTTTTTTTTTTTTTTTTTTTTTTTTTTTTTTTTTTTTTTTTTTTTTGGAGAAACTCATCATTCCCAATGGCGAGTTTAGTTCAAAATTTTCAATGAAGAATCGTCATTTCCAACGGCGAGGACATTTACACTAGACTCGCTATTGTGAATGACGAGTTTAGTTCCAAAAAAATTATATGAAGTTTTTTTTGGAAAATTCACTAAGTCCAATAAAATGTTTCACTCTCTGTAGAATTTCCTACATCCTCGCCATTCCCAACAGTAAGTCTATTATAAATGTCATCGTCGTTAGGAACGGCGAGTCTTCTCTGAAAATTTTGAACTAAACTCGTTATTCCCAATAGCGAGGCTATTATAAATGTCCTCGCCGTTGGGAACAGCGAGTTTCTCAAAAAATTAGCAATAAACTTGTTGTATCTCAACGGCAAGCATGAAACAACTAAACTCACCGTTGGGAACGGCGAGTTTAGTTATTGAGTTCACGAGCGTAAATATTTTGACAAATGTCATCTTTCTGCAAATAGTTTTGAAAAATGGCAAATAAAAAAATTCGGAGACCAAGTTAGTAAATTTAAAAGATATTTTCTCAATTGGAAACATGGTGAACAGAATTAAGGACTTAGTTTTGTTTTTTTATTATTTGGGGTCCCAAAATATTTTAGAATAGGCCTTGATACAAAAATTTACCATGCACTAGGAAGTTTTGACAAATTTTTGGGGAGCCCCCCCTACCCACCAGGTGGATCCACCCCTGTTTGTGAAGAGTATATATAATATTATTATATTTATTAGGGGTATATACATCTATATAATAATACACAAAGAAAAGCTATCAAGTGGCTTCCCTTTAATTGAAACTAAATCAACGGTTCAGATTCACCATCCCAAAACATATTTTTCCTCCAAAAAGTTTTTCCCCTATAACCAAATTTTTTCCTCCCAAAACTAAAAAAACTTATTACTTTATTATTATCTCTCTCCTCTCTTCACTTTTTTATATTTCTCGCTTTCTCTCTCCCTCTCTTTCTCTCATTCTCTCTCTATTTACTAAGAAATTTAGATTTCCATATTTCATGTTTGTAAATTTTCAGATTTTTCATGTTTTTTTTATTGCTCATGTTACATTGAAAAAAGCAAAAATCTCCTTAACAGTTAAATTTTATCATTTTCCACCTTCAAAGTTCTAAGAAGTTTGATTTTACACCCCCATTTTTAATTATTTCTAATGGAAACATGAACTTTATTTACAACTAATTATTGTCATACTATTTAAACTTAAGCTGCATAATTGTTGTTTTACTGTTATAAGATTTTTTATATACTGTATCGTTCCGAATATGTGTCCTAGACAAATCTAGTGTTCAAATCTAGTGTTGAAAAATCTTATTTATCTCTCCTCGATTATATGTGGTAACCAAGCCACTTTGTCGGAGCACCCGCACAAACGCGCGGGCCCCATGCTACTCGTTTATTAATTATAGGAAGCTACTCTGTATTAGATTATTATTATTTTATTTATTTATTATAATAAAAGAATTAAGATAATTAATGGAATTAGATTGTCCCGATAGATGTCATCATCATGGTCGGCATCATCGCCTCTTATGATAGCTACTTCATTGACTATTATGAACGCCGGACATTGAGGGTAGTGATGGCATCTCCAATTCATTTAGATTTTTTTTCCTCTCTCCAATTGATTTTTTTCCTGAACAAGATGTATTTATTGACGTCTTGTCCAATGATTTGCATCACCCATTCATTCTTATCTGAAAATTAGGATGGTAAAATGAACACTTTCGGACGATCCGGCTCTCCAAGAGGCCAAAACCAATGGGTCTCTAAGAGCATCCACGGTCGTTGATAGTAAAATATGCATAAATAGATAAATGGATATAACAATTCATTGTTTTGCTGGTTGATTGTTATTTTTTATCTTTTTAAAATAAAATAATAAGCGACAGTGCTTAATGTTCCGTTGGAGAGGAAAAAAAATTAAAAAACATTAAAAAACGGTGGGACGACCTATGAAGTTCCGTCGGAGAGAATATATATATATATATATATAGGTGCGACAGCACTTCAAGGGAAAACTTCGTCCTCGAAATGCAAAAAAAAATTACAAAATAAATTAAAAAAATTACAAAAAAATTACAAAAAATTACAAAAACTACCTATAAGGGTGGGACGGCACTTCAAGTGCCGTCCGAGAGAAGTGGGAGTTTTTTTGATTTTTTTTATTACGATTTTTTTTTTTTGTTTTAGGGACGGCACTTCAAGTGTCGTCCGACCATTAAAATAAATTTTTTTTTTGCGTCGGCACTTCATGTGTCGTCCGACCATTAAAAAAAAATTTTTTTTGCGACGGCACTTCAAGCTCCGTCTCTCAAATATGCATATTTCTCATTTCCATTCTCATTTATAGCAATCTCCTATAGCGATTTATGCATAATATGCATATTTATCCAACAACTGCAGTACTTTTTTTGACCAAATATGCATATTATGCATATTTAGCAAACGACTACAGATGCTCTAAGGATCGGACTTGGCCAGAACTCTCTTATTTATAATTTTATGAATCATGTATGTGACACTTAATTCGGCCGCAAGTCAAGCCTTAAGCTCTATTGAAAAGCCCGGACCTAAACTCAAGTAAAAAATTATATGATTTATTTTTATTTGGTCAAATAACTAACTGTGTTTTAAATACTTTTATTAAAGGATTTAAATATTGTATATTCTAATAATCTCAAATAATCTCAAATTTGTTAGTTGTTTCACTTATTATGTAATAATTGATAAGCCTTCTTCCTTTGTCTAGGGTAGAGGCCGGCTGCCACATAAAGTGAATGTTAATACTACACCGGTGTGATAACCAATATTTTATTATTGAATTAAGTTTTTGTAAGTATATTACGATAATAGAAAATAACTACTTGAGTAATAGATACTTACTTTTGTTATAATTATGATTTGTAGTAACTATAATTTGCAATTATAAATATAATAATTTTGTAATACCTATAGAACTATTATACAATACATGCAAAAATTAGTAGATATGTTAGAAATAATTTGAGCTATAATAGTATAATATTTGATGGGCTTATATATGAACGGGCTAAAGCCCGGGCTTTATGGATGGGCCAATGTATGGTCTAAAGCGCAGGCTTTTGGATAGGGTCGAGCTTCAAACTCAATATCCAAGTCTACATATAGGGCTGCAAACGAATCGAGCTATTCACGAGCAATTCGGCTCGAGCTCAGTCAAAGCTCGGCTCGAACCGAGCTCGAGCTTGATTTTTTTTTTTTAAGCTCGCAAGCTATTCGGCTCGAATATGGTCAAAGCTCGGCCAAAGTTCGGCTCGAATCGAACTCGAGCCAAGTTCGAGCCCGAAGATATTCGGCTCGGCTCGGCTCGGCTCGATTGTAGCCCTATCTACGTACAAAGGACTGGGCCGGACAGGATTTTTTTTTAGAGAGTCGGATCAACGGGCTGTTGGACCACTTGGGTCTTTTTGGCTTTTTTTAACATCCCTACTGAAAATGCATAGTTTAAGAAAGTCTTTTCACTGTGCGTTCCAGCTTGCATAGTAAATACGTGGTTGTGGTGCTTTGTATTGTGCCCGAACTTCATTTTGGCTCACAGGACGTTGGTAGCTTGTTCGGTGTCATTTGCATCTTGTGCTTATTATTCTTTTAACGTGATTTGCATACATTTTAATACCCAATTTTTTAAATAAAAGTTAATATAGATATTTTCATTAATATAAGCTATGTTTTATTTATTAACTTTTTCTCGTTTGGTTTGAGATGCTTGTTTGGTTGTTGATATGGGTTGGATGACGTGGCCCCTCCCGGGCCACAGGATCCCCTTCAAGATGTGCACGCCTCTAGGTCATCCGGATCTGCCATGTCAGCACTGGAAAATCGCCCGGGCCTTTGCCACGTCAGCCCTATACCGTCCGGGTTTCCACCGCTTCACCCCCACGGGCAACTGGGTCCAAACCCGGCCCCAAACGGGTCCAGACCCGGTTGGCATCTTCTATAAATATCAGACCTCCACTCCTATTCCAGGTAATCAATCTTTTCCCACTCAAACCCTAGTTACTGTTACTATTTCTCAGTAGCTGACTAGATCGTTGGAGGATCTGCCACCGGGACCAACCCCGGTATTCCTAGACCGTCTGCAGGTACACGAGACCTCGGATCCGAGCCTCCCGATCCGAACCGAGCATCCAGCCTCAACCTCACTACCACCTACCTCCGTACCGTTCGCCCGGCCGAGGGTCGTCTGCATAGGAGCTTTCTCTATCAATACAAATCGAGTAAGAACTCACGCCTGGTGCATCCACACGTCTCCCAAAAACAAACCGCATCAGGATGACGCCGTCTGTGGGGACCTCTCTATTGTAGACGCCGACCCGAGCTCTGCCCCCAACGGTACCCCCATCGACCCGAGCTCTCATGGCGCCCAAAGCCGCGAGAACTGTTACCTCTGCACGTCGGCAGGACGTGCCTCCACAAGGCATCGCTGCCGATGCTCTTGGACCAAACAACAAAGGGGTCAGTCACGGGCCCCAGCCAAACGCCTTCCGTCCGGTCCAGAACGACCTACGGAGGGTAATCTTGAACCGACAGGCTAGCCGCAGCAGGGGAGGAACCGCTTCCAACTCGGCTCCAAACAATCCAAGACCTCTGTCCCAAGGACGGGAGTTGGCGCTCAACCATGTAGGTCGGAGACAGCCCGCTCAACCAAACCGGGCCGAGCGAGCCCCGGTCACCCACCAGGAGTTCCAGGACTCCCGTAGGGAAATCATGGGGGCCATCCGAGGGGTCCCCGTCGATGAGAACGTCCGCCGTTCCCATGCACGGTCGGATGCTGAGGCCAGCGTGTCTCGCCCCTCAACAATCCCACCTGAGTATGACGACGACATTTTGAAGCGCCTCCAAAAAATGGAGGATCGCCTCGACCACTTTGGCAATGGCAGCCCAAGGACCGCTCAGGGGTACAGGCTGGTTCGACCTCCTTTCTCCGCCCTCATCCTGCAGGCGGAGATACCCCAAAATTTCCGTCCACCTCAATTCGAGACCTATGACGGCGAGGGCGATCCTGCTGATTACATGGAAGGCTTCAAAACCCTCATGATGATTCACAGTGCATCGGATCCCCTCTTGTGCCGAGCCTTCCCCGCCACCCTTCGGGGTCCGGCTCGGGAATGGTTCTCCAATCTCACCCTCGGCTCCATCTATTCTTTCGACCAGCTAGAGGGCAACTTCCTCGCCCACTTCATAACCAGCCAAAGGCCGAAAGAACAAGTGCGTCCCTACTTGGCCTCCGGCAGAAGGAAGGGGAGTCACTCCGAGTGTTCGTCCGAAGGTTCACCACCGAGGCAAGATCGGTCTCCTCCCTCGATCCTGGGGTTGCCTCGGCAGCCTTCCGGCACAACGTCCAATACAGACAGATGAAGGCCTCCCTGGCATAGAAGCCACCGATAGACTTCCCCGACCTCCTCAACCGGGTCGAAAAGTACATCCGAGCTAAAGAGGCCCTTAATCCAGAGGACCAAAAAGAAGTTTTCGGGAAGGAGAAGCACAAGGCCGACAAGGTCGAGCCAGTGAAGAAAGCTCCGAGAGACGGGGGCGCCGCGAAGAAGGTTCTGCCGATCCCCCGCTTCGAGAGGCACACTCTGCTAACGCAGAATGTGTCGACAATCCTCTTAGCGATTGAAGATAGCAACCTCGTACAGCACCCTCCTCGATCGTCCAACAACACCAGCAAGAAGAGAGATCAGCGGTTCTACTACCGCTTCCACCGGGACAACGGGCATGACACAGATTGTTGCCGTGTCCTGAAGGACGAAATCGAGGCCCTCATCCAATGAGGAGAATCCAACACTTCCTGCAAGGCATTCGTCCAAGATGTCAACACCGTCCAAGGCCCTCTCTCCTCCCAGGTCCAACAACTTCCTATCTCCTTCTCAGGGGAGGACCTGGAGGGAGTCCGGCTCCCTCATTGTGATGCGCTCGTCATCAGCCTCTGCATGGCAAACTTTGAGGTCCGGCGAATCCTCGTGGACAACAGAAGCTCGGTCAACATTCTATTCCTGGGAGCATTTGAGAAATTAAAGCTCTCCCGCGAGAAGCTGAAGCCGGCCGGATACACCTTGCATGGATTCTCCGGCGTCCACATAACAATAGAGGGTATCGTCACCCTAGACGTCACGGCAGGAACGACCCCAAATAGAAGGATCGAGTCCATGGACTTCATGGTTGTGAATGTCAAGGCAGCCTACAACGCCATACTCGGCCGTCTGGGGCTCTGCTCCCTCCAGGCAGTTTCCTCGGCCTACCACCAAAAAATGAAATTCCCTACTAACACTGGTATCGGAGTTGTCCGAGGAAATCAAGAAGTAGCGCGTTCGTGCTACATGACGGCGATCGGGAGCGGAGTATTTTCCCTCGATGCCGCCGAGCTGGAACCCGAAAGGACCCAGCCCGAACCAGAGCCGGCAGACGAGCTAGAAGATGTCTCGTTTGAGACAGGGGATGCGTCGAAGCGCTTCCGAGTAAGTTGCTCCCTCGCTCCCGACCTCAAGATCGCCCTGATCAGCTGCATTCGCCGCAATGTCGACCTCTTCGCCTGGAAGCCCTCTGACATGCCCGGGATCTCCGCGGATCTCATCATGCACAAACTCAGCGTGATCCCGGGGTCAAAACCAGTTGTCCAAAAGCGGCACAAGTTCGCTCCGGAGCCACAGCAGGCAGTAAATGCAGAAGTGGACAAGCTCTTGTCCGCGCGTTTCATACAAGAGGTCAGCTACCCAAAGTGGCTGGCGAACGTCGTCATGGTCAAGAAGGCAAGCGGGAGTTGGAGGATCTGCATAGATTTCACCGACCTCAACAAGGCAGGCCCCAAGGACCCGTTCCTTCTCCCCAGCATTGATGCTCTGATGGATGCCACCTCGGGCCACGAGCTCTTATCCTTCATGGATGCCACCTCGGGCCACGAGCTCTTATCCTTCATGGATGCCTTCTCGGGCTATAATCAGATCCGAATGTTTCCTCCCGACATTGCCAAGACGTCCTTCGTCATGGACTAGGGACTGTACTGCTACCGGGTCATGCCCTTCGAGCTAAAGAACGCCGGTGCCATCTACCAGAGGCTCGTCAACCGAGTCTTCAAAGATCAAATCGGACGTAACATGGAGGTATACATCGACGACATGCTCGTCAAAAGTCAGCAAGGACAGGACCACGTCACCGACCTGGAAGAGGCCTTTGGGGTCCTTCGAACCCACAACATGAGGCTCAACCCGGCGAAGTGTGCCTTCGGCGTCTCCTCGGGGAAGTTCTTAGGGTTCATCGTCAGCCAGCGCGGCATCGAGGCAAACCCCGAAAAGATCCAGGCCATAATAGACATGGCCCTACCCAGGAACGTCAAAGAAGTCCAGAGGTTAACGGAGAGACTGGTGGCCATCGGCCGTTTCCTCTCCAAGTCTGGAGAGAAGTCCCTTCCGTTCTTCAAGGCGCTGCGCGGCACCGGAGGGTTCGAGTGGGGTACTCAGCAGCAAGAGGCCTTCGTCCAGTTAAAGGAGTACCTCACCAACCCTCCTCTCCTCAGCAAGCCCGAACCAGGGGAGCCACTCTGGCTCTACCTTTCCGCTTCGGAGAACGTGCTCAGTGCCGTCCTCATTCGAGAAGAGAAAGGGGTCCAAAAGCCCCTGTACTATGTAAGCAAGGTTCTGCTCGATACCGAGACCAGATATTCCAAGATGGAGAAAGTAGCATACGCCTTGGTCATGGCTGTGCGAAAGTTCCGTCCATATTTTTAGGCACATTCGGTTTAGGTACTCACGGATCAATCCCTAAAGGCGGTGCTCTATAAACCCAAGAGCTCGGGGCGACTAGTCAAGTGGTCGATCGAGCTCAGTCAGTACGACATCGGCTACCAGCCAAGAACGGTAATCAAAAGGCAGGCCCTCGCCGAGTTCATCACAGAATGCACCATCTCCGAGCAACCCACAAGTCAGGAAGTCGACCAGACGAGGGAAGTTTATGTCGATGGCTCCTCTTGCGAAGCAGGGAGTGGTGCGGGCATCATTCTTAGGGGTCCAGATGGTTTTCTCCTTCAATATTATCTCTGCCTCAACTTCCCGGCCTCTAACAACGAGGCTGAATACGATGCCATGATCGCCGGGCTCAACCTGGCTCATCAGGCAGGCGCTAGACAAATCAGGGCCTTTAGCGACTCTCAGCTGGTGGTCAACCAGATCACCGAGGATTACGAGGCCCGTGACGATCGGATGATCAAGTACTTGGCCGTGGTCCAACGCCTACTAATGTCCTTCGACGAATCGGCTGTCTTAAGGATTCCCCGAGAGCTGAACGCCCAGGCCGACGCCCTGTCAATGTTGGCCTCCTCATCCTTTGAAGGCCTCGACCGCACAGTCCTGATCGAAGTCCTGTTGAAGCAAAGTACAGACTTCCCGGAGGTTCTGTGCGTTGAAGACGGAGCCCCTCCCAACGACTGGACCACTCTTATCAAGAAATTTCTAGTCAAGGGAGAGCTCCCCAAAGACCGAGCTAAAGCAAGGCAAGTCAGGGTTCGATCAGAAAGATTCACGGTGATCAACGCCACCCTCTTCAAAAAGTCCTACACTACAATGGACGGCAGACCCTACCTCCGTTGCCTGACCCCTGACGAAGCCAAGTATGCCCTCAAGGAGCTGCACGAGGGGATTGGCGGATGCCACATGGGAAGCCGTTCGCTAGAGCGGAAGGCATTAAATCACGGGTACTACTGGCCCACTATGCTGGAAGACGCCCTCGCCCTAGTGAAAAAGTGCGGCCCCTGTCAACATTTCTCCCCTGTGAAAAGGGCTCCTTAGGAAAACCTCTGATCAATGGCCAGCCCAACCCCCTTTGCAATGTCGGGGATGGATCTGGTGGGCCCATTTCCAAAAGCAACGGACCAACGAAAGTTTCTCATTGTGGCGATCGGCTACTTCACTAAGTGGATCGAGGCTGAGCCATTAGCAACGATCACCGAGCGACAGACCCAGCAGTTTTTCTGGAAACACATCGTCTGTCGGTTCGGGATCCCGCAGGTACTCATCATAGATAATGGGACTCAATTCGCAGGTAAGCACTTCTGCAAGTTCTACGAAGATCTCGAGATCCAGCAATGCTTCTCCTCAGTATGCCACCCCCAATCCAACGGTCAGGCCGAGAACGTGAACCGCCAAATCCTCGACGGCCTCAAGAAACGACTCGATAACTCTTCTAAGGGGTTATGGGTCGACGAGTTACCCAGCGTTCTCTAGGCCCACCAAACAACAAAGAGAATCCCCATGAGAGAATCCCCTTTCAATCTAACATACGGCACGGAGGTCGTCATTCCCTTGGAAATCGGGATCCCTTCACCCCGAATCATGGCTTTCGACGAAGCAGCTAACTCCAAACAGCTGCGAGCCGACCTAGACCTCATAGACGAGGTCAGGGAGAAGTCTGCCATTAGAAGAAGAGTTTACCAACAAAGGATTGAGAAGTTCTACAACAAGAAGGTGCGCCCCACCAACATCCAACTCAGAGACCTCGTCCTCTGAAAACTGGCGGTATCCAGTCCCGGTCAGAAAAGAAAATTGGCCCCGAACTGGGAGGGCCCATACAGAGTATCGGAGGTCGTGCGCCTCGGGACGTACTTCCTGACCAACCCAGAGGGCAAGGCCATCCAGAGGCCCTGGAATTCGGAACGCCTCATCAAGTTCCAAGGAGGAAATTAGCTTCCATCTTGTAAATTATCATTAATGTAATCGGCACGTCGTGCCTTGTTTTTTGTAAAAATCCAGTATGATGTAAATATGCCAACTTTCTTAAAAAACAAGTTTGTGGCTTTGAATTTTGTTCTCAATAAAATACGTCTCGAGCTCGGCACTCGGATAGCATCGCGAGCCAAAAAAGCTTCCCTTGCAAGCTTGGAGCTCGGCGCTCGGATAGCATCGCGAGCCAGAAAAGCTTCCCTTACAAGCTTGGGGCTCGGCATCCGGATAGCATCGCCATCCCGAAAAGCTTCTCTTACAAGCTTGGGGCTCGGCACTCGGACTGCATCGCTAGCCCGAAAAGCTTCTCTTACAAGCTTGGGGCTCGGCGTTCGGATACCATTGCGAGCCCGAAGAGCTTCTCTTACAAGCTAGGGGCTCGACGCTCGGATAGCATCGCGAGCCCGAAAAGCTTCTCTTACAAGCTTGGGGCTCGGCGTTCGGATACCATCGCGAGCCCGAAAAGCATCTCTTACAAGCTTAGGACTCGGCGCTCGGACAGCATCGCGAGCCCAAAAAGCTTCTTTTACAATCTTGGAGCTCGGCGTTCGGATAGCATCGCAAGCCAGAAAAGCTTCCCTTACACATCTCTCCTGAGAACAAGTGCAGGAGCTCGGCGTCGACCTCGAGCAAGGCGGAGGCTTTCTCCCAAAGCCCCCCAACCTTAACGCTTGGCGACGACCCGTGGCTACGCCCGTTACTGGCTTTCTCCCCAGTGTGGGGGGCTCGGCACCTGTCCCTCGCTTGGTTTGGGCTTCTTCAAGCCCATCAACCTAGGTGCGAGGTGACGACCGCCAGCTACACCCGTACCGTCTCTCCTGAGAACAAGTGCGGGAGCTCGGCGTCGACCTCTCGCAAGGAGGAGGCTTTCTCCCAAAGCCCCCCGACCTTAACGCTCGGCGACGACCCGTGGCTACGCCCGTTACTGGCTTTCTCCTCGGTGTGGGGGCTCGACACCTGTTTCTCGCATGGTTTAAGCTTCTTCAAGCTCATCAACCTCGGCGCGAGGCGGCGACCGCCAGCTACACCCGTATTGTCTCTCCTGAGAACAAGTGCGGGAGCTCGGCGTCGACCTCGAGCAAGGCGGAGGCTTTCTCCCAAAGCTCCCCCGACCTTAATGCTCGGTGACGACCCGTGGCTACGCCCGTTACTGGCTTTCTCCCCGGTATGGGGGCTCGGCACCTGTCCCTTGCATGGTTTGGGCTTCTTCAAGCCCATCAACCTAGGTGCGAGGCGGTGACCGCCAGCTACACCCGTACCGTCTCTCCTGAGAACAAGTGCGGGAGCTCGGCGTCGACCTCGAGCAAGGCGGAGGCTTTCTCCCAAAGCCCCCCCGACCTTAATGCTCGGCGACGACCCCTGGCTACACCCGTTACTGGCTTTCTCCCCGGTGTGGGGGCTCGGCACCTGTCCCTCGCATAGTTTGGGCTTCTTCAAGCCCATCAACCTAGGCGTGAGGCGGCAACCGCCAGCTACACCCGTACCGTCTCTCCTGAGAACAAGTGCGGGAGCTCAGCGTCGACCTCGATCAAGGCGGAGGCTTTCTTCCAAAGCCCCCCCGACCTTAACGCTCCGTGACGACCCGTGGCTACGCCCGTTACTGGTTTTCTCCCCGGTATGAAGGCTCGGCACCTGTCCCTCGCATGGTTTGGGCTTCTTCAAGCCCATCAACCTAGGCGTGAGGCGGCGACCGCCAGCTACACCCATACCGTCTCTCCTGAGAACAAGTGCGGGAGCTCGGCGTCGACCTCGAGCAAGGCAGAGGCTTTCTCCCAAAGAACCCCGACCTTAACGCTCGGCGACGACCCGTGGCTACGCCCGTTACTGGCCTTCTCCCTGGCAACCAATGGTGCCTCGTCATTAAAACCAAAGCATGGCCGCGGCTCTCCGAAGCCGCTCGACCAATACGCTCGACTCCGACCCACAACCCTTTCTGTTTTAATTTTAATTTTTTTGTTTTAGAGCGTCCACCTCGGCAGATGCCCCGAGCTTCGGGTCGGTTGTTTGACCCTCCTCTCGCCCCCGAACAACCCGAGGTTCACTGCTTTCACAAGCCCAAACCCCGAACTGTTCGAGGACGGCAGGAGGGCTGCCGATCCTCGACTCTCCTCGTCCCGAGGCCATTCGTTGACCCTCCTCTCTCCCACGAACAACCCGGGGTTTACAGCTCTGTACGAGCCCAAAACCCCAAACTATTTGAGGACGGCAGGAACGCCACCGACCTCGGTTCTCTCCGAGCCTCCGAACCGATCGGCCGGCCCACCACTCACCAACGAACCCCCCGGGGTCCTCTGGCCCTTAATGCCCGAACCCCAAATTGTTCGAGGGTGATTGGTGTGCCTCCAATCCGGAGACATCGGAAAAAGATTATGTTCGGGGTGCCCACCCTCAGCAGGCACCCAAAGTCAAGCGACTGATCAGCCACTCACTTCTTAAACAACCAGCTTGGGGGGAGGGGGGATTATATAGCCCCCTGAGGGTTGTAATTAATGCGTCAGGGAATGCAAAATGGCGGAAGACGACACGTCGCCATAAATGTTCATGGGAAGGCGAAACGTCGCCATTAATGACTTGTCGACAGGCCATACGCCACTGCATATGCGCCCGTTGCACCAAGTCACCTCGGCAGCGACCCTTCGCAATAAGCACGGTAACCACCTTCGGCGACCGAGACAATCAAAGTTCAGAGAATCAAATATTCTTATTATTACTCATTGCTTACAACTCAATAAAAGTCGGTACAAATACAAAGAACAACCTGCGGCTCACTCACATTCGGCTAGAAAACTCAAACTCGGCACTTCCTTCGGGGCTCCTCTCACGCTTGGCCGGACCGACCTGGGTAGAGACTCCTGCCACCGAGCTTCCTGCATCTTCTGGCTGGGCTGCTTCAATTAAAAATGTCGGAGACTGCCCCGGCATGGAGTTGCTTGCCTCCTCGATCAGACCCGCGCCCAACACCGACTTCAGTCTTTGGATCGCCAGCTCTTTCTCAATTACAGCCTCACGAAGGAAAGACTCCAAGGCTGACCGCCCACTCGAGACATCCGAGATGTACCAGTCTGTCTCGATTACCCACCAGTCCCGTTCGGCTATACCTTTCTTCAGACGAGCCACCTCCAGACTGAGCTCCCTAGACTTGTTCGTAAAATAATTCACAGCGGCCGCTCGATCACGAGCCTGTTTTCACTGGCGAGCCAGAGCCACTTCCAATGCCTCCCTCTCGGCTCGGACCCGGGATACCTCGGCAAAAACCGGGCAGGCTCCCAAGGTCTCGTGCGTCTATCCAAGGACAAGAAACAAACAATCACAAGGAAAGCTAGAAAAATGCACAAGTTACGAAGCCTCGGCCCAAAGAAGTAAATTTCATTTCTTTCAAAAAAATGATACAAAAGCAGCGGTGGCCAGTCCGCTCGAGGCATTTACATCAAAAAACGAAAAGAAAAAACTAGTCTATTCTTGAGGGGGGGTGGCACCTCATCTTCGGCCTGGACGCTCCCCGCTTCGTTGCCCCCCGGGGTCGGCGGAATGTTCGCCTCCCAACCATAATAGAGGTGGTCCACGTTCTTCTCAGGGTAAATGTGCCTGAAGTGTGCCTTGGCCTGCTCATATGCCTCGTCCTGCGCTATAATCAGAGCTTCCGCCAAGGCCGCCTCCATCCTCTTCAGGGCCTTTCGCCCCGTCTCCGCCTCCTCCTCAATCCTCTCCTTGAGGCGATCCACATCCGCCTTGTGGATGTTGGAGAGCGAGGCTATCTGGGCCTTGTGGACCTTCACCATAGTCTGAGCCTCCTTCAGGTCGTCGGTCGCCTTGTTCAACTCGTAGAGGTACTTCTCCGCGTTCCTCTGCTCTATGTAGATCTCCTTCTCCAAGCACTTTTGGAAGTGCTGACCGTGGAGCATCGCCTGTTCGAGGGGGAAAAAGATCAGAAAAATTATACCAAGTTCATAACCAGGGGAGAAGGTGCCGAACTAACTTACCGAAATATGCGCCTGGGACCAGCGCAAGAAGGCCTGCTCGGCCGTTTGCGATGCCAGCGCCATGAAGTCACGCTCGGTACCGGCCTTCGTGACGAACTCTACCGCCACTGGTCCGTCGAGCAGACTGTCCTCCCGCACGATCGACCAATCGGGGGCGAAGGGCCGCAGTCCCTGTAGGCCCACCATCTCCTCGGTGGTGGGGCATGGCGGGAGAAGACTCCTCCCCGGGGCATCAACAGTTTTCCCCGAACTGCCCCCTGCATCCCGGGGCGCCCTCAGCGTGGGGGGGTGGTGATGCTTCATGGCCTTCTTTGCTTGAAAAGGCTCCTTGGCTACCGGGGCCGGCACCTTGGCGAACCCCCCGGCTTGAGCGGCCAACTTCTCTTGCTCCGCCTTCTTCTTCTTCTGCATATCCACCCTCGTCTTCGCGGCAACGGCCAGCAAGGCTCGCCTATCGTCCACCTGTTCAGAAGTCATCTCTGCAAGAACGAAAAAAGAGGCTAAAGTTAACACGAAGGCAGAAAGATGAAAAATTCAGAACGGAACATACTAGGGTCGGCCGGGCTCAGTCCGGCCCGGGCAAGGTGTAGCTCGGTCACTCGAGGCCACGCAATACTGTGCCCCCTAACTATCTTCTCCACCTGCTTCCACTCCTTGGCTGTCAAGTTGCTTCGCTTCGGAGTTTTATGGTACGGCTTGAAGAAGCTCCACTGGGTCGGTATTCCCCAAGCCTTCTCACTCCGCACCACAAAATACTTCTCCTTCCACCCTTTGATAGAATCCGGATGGCCGTTCATAATCTTCTTGTGCGGCCTGGGTGAGAAGTAGAAAATCCCTTCCTAATCGCCGAGCGAATTGATCCCTATGATGGCTCGGAAGTACGTCAACCTCGGCTTCACCCCCTTCTCTTGGCACCTCAGGATAAAACAAATCAAGTGCTTCCAAGAGTTCGGGCCGTACTGCATGGGGCATAACTTCGCCCAATTCAAGACCCTCTTAATAAAGGGATGTAGAGGCAGCCTCAGGCCCGAGGCGAAGGCAACCTCAGGAAACATGCAATAGCCCGGCACCAGAACCGTGGTGGGCCGAATGCCAGGGCTTAGGATGAAGACTTCGAACTCCCGCGAGATGAAGTAAGAGGCCTTCAGAATGTGGAGATAGTCCGCCCTCAGGATGCACGGGATGCTATCCATCCGAATCTTCACCCGGCTCGACCCCAGATTTTTGAAGGAGACTGGGGGAACTCGAGCCCCGGCCTGGGTGCATATTCGTCTTGCGGAGGAGGACTGTCTGGGATAGTTAGCTTCCACTTCTTCCGGCGAGGACGAGCCTTCCTTTCAGGAGACGGCGTCGACAGGGGTGGGAGAGGTGGAAGATCATCCCCGATCGACCTTCCTGCTGTGCCTTTGCCAGCACCCTCTTCAGCGTCATCATCCTCATCATCAACAGCGCCCTCATCCTCCTCATCCTCATCATCGGTATCCGGACCCTCCTGATCCTCATCCTCCCCCTCCTCTTTGCCTTCGGTGCCCTGGTCCGCCTCGTCCTCTCCCTCCTCCTCCTCGCCTTTGGCGCCCTCATCCTCCTGATTCTCTTCATCCTCTTCCTCCTGCTCTTCGCCCTCGCCTACAGGCTCCTTTCCTGGCCTTCGGGATCTCAGCAGCGACACTATGAAGACTACGTCGTCACTACTATCCGACCCAGGGTCTGTCAAGACCTCCTGCTTCACCTTATACTTACTAAAAGACGAGGACGTCTCGGACTCGGACTCCTTTGCGGAACGGCCTGACGAGCTGGCCTCGGATCCAGATTGAACGCGCGACATTACAAAACAGAGAATACTAACCTGAAGAGTTACCAAACAATCACCCGAAAAAGTCGCCGACGGCAGGTAAAAACCCTGTTCTTGGAATAGTGGAGAGTGAGAGTAAAGAAATGAAGAAGAAAAAGTGAAAAGGGGGGAGAGGATTTATAAGGAGACAAGCGACTCCTCGATTTCTGCAATTAAGATCTGGCCGTTGGATCTTAATCATCAAGATCTAACGGCCGCTAAGATCTGGAGACGCTTCGATCCTTGCGCTCCTGACGTCAGCAGTGGGCGTGGAATTACCCAAACTACCCCCAGGCCTTTCTTCCCCACACAGTGGACTTTCTCGACAAGTCAATGAAGCTCGGGGCTTGGATGGCATCGCGAGCCATAATTCCTCTTCTATTTTTACAGAAGGGTCGATGCTCGGATGGCACCGCAAGCCACAATTCCTCTTCTATTCTTACAGCAGGGTCGACACTCGGATGGCACCGTGAGCCACAATTCCTCTTCTATTCTTACAGCAGGGTTGACGCTCGGATGGCACTGCAAGCCACAATTCCCCTTCTATTCTTACAGAAGGGTCGAAGCTCAGATGGCACCGCGAGCCACAATTCCTCTTCGATTCTTACAGCAGGGTCGACACCCAGATGGCACCGCAAGCCACAATTCTGCTTCTATTCTCACAGCAGGTTCAACGCTCGGATGGCACCGCGAGCCACAATTCCCCTTCTATTCTTACAGAAGGGTCGACGCTCGGATGGCACCATGAGCCACAATTCCCTTTCTATTCTTACAGAAGGGTCGGCGCTCGGATGGCACCGCGAGCCACAATTCCTCTTCTATTCTTATAGTAGGGTCGACGCTTGAATGGCACCGCGAGCCACAATTCCCCTTCTATTCTTACAGAAGGGTCGACGCTCGGATGACACCGCGAGCCACAATTCCCCTTCTATTCTTACAGAAGGGTCGACGCTCGGATGACACCGCGAGCAACAATTCCTCTTCTATTCTTATAGCAGGGTCGACGCTCGGATGGCACCGCGAGCCACAATTCCCCTTCTATTCTTACAGAAGGGTCAACACTCGGATGGCACCGCGAGCCACAATTCCCCTTCTATTCTTACGAAAGGGACGATGCTCGGATGGCATCGCGAGCCACAAAACAGCATCCCCCATTCACAGAGGCACGGAGCAAGGTTGACACCGCGAGCCCCAGAGTCCCTCTATCCCACAGCAGGGGGCTCGACTGCCGACCCCTGGAGCTCGACAAACCGATCCCCGTCTCACCTAACCTCGGCGTCATCTCGCTCTTCCAACTAGCAAGGGGACCGTCTACCGACCCCAGGCGCTCGACATTGCCGACCAACACCAGCCGTCGAGACTCCTCAAGCATTAAATACAATGAAATCATCCAGTTGCTACTACCAAGTGTTGGGGGCTCGGACCTCGGATGTCACCGCGAGCCCCAGAAGCACTCCTCTATTCACAAGGGGCTTGGAGCTCGGATGACACCATGAGCCCCTACTGCTCTCCTCTATACCCAGGAGGCTCGGAGCTCGGATGACACTGCAAGCCCCTACAGCCCTCCTCTATCCCCAGGAGGCTCGAAGCTCGGATGACACTGCGAGCCCCTACAACCCTCCTCTATTCACAGGAGGCTCGGAGCTCGGATGACACCGCAAGCCCCTACAGCCATCCTCTATTCACAGGAGGCTCGGAGCTCGGATGACGCCACGAGCCCCTACAACCCTCCTCTATTCCCAGGAGGCTCAGAGCTCGGATGAAATAGCGAGCCCCAAAAATTCTCCCCAAGCGACGGGCTCGCCGACCGACCCTCTATGCTCGGTGAGCCGACCTCCAACCCAACAGGCGTTGGCATCCCCTCGCTCTTCCAACTAGCGAGGGGGTCGCCTGCCGACCCTAGACGTTCGCCGACTGACCTTCTATGCTCGGTGAGCCGACCTCCAACCCAACAGACATTGGCATCCCCTCACTCTACCAACTAGCGAGGGGGTCGCCTGCCGACCCCCGAGGCTCGTCTGCCGACCAAGGGCTCGTCTGCCGACCCAAAGGCTCGGAAAGCATCATTCCGACCCCTCTACACGACATCCTGTGCAAAACTCCGACGAGGGATCCCTTCCTCCTAACCCCTGGCCTCTTCCGGAAGTAGCGGATTCTACTTTCTCACCGCACCCTCCACCCTGCTCTTCCTACAGAGGCGAAGGACCACTCCTACACGGCTGGTTCACCCAGTCCTCCAGGAGTGTGGGGCTTGTGATATGGGTTGGATGATGTGGCCCCTCCCAGGCCACAGGACCCCCCTCAAGAAGCGCACGCCTCTAGGTCATCTAGATCTGCCACGTCAGCACTGGAAAACCGCCCGGGCCTCTGCCACGTCAGCCCGGAAACCGCTCGGTCCCTTGCCACGTCAGCCCTATACCGCCCGAGTTTCCACTGCTTCACCCCCACGGGCAACCGGGTCCAGATCCGGCCCCAAACGGGTCCAGATCCGGTTGGCATCTTCTATAAATACCAGATCCCCACTCCTTTTCCAGGTAATCTGTAACTCCCCGAATTCCAAAAATACACTGAATTCGAGATTCCACAGGATCTTTACACTTCTTTCGTACAATTTTATAAGGAAATTAAAATTTTTCACTTTACATCAGAGTTACATAAAAACTTTACACTTTACAATTTTACAGCGGAAGCAAATTTACAATATTTAAATAAATGTACAACAACATTTGAATAATCTCTAAGCATCTATGCCTCTTTAATCTTTATCATGTCATTTATCCTGCATACAAAACTGTGGGTACGTCAGTTTATTCAACTGACGAACATTATACACGACCATCCTCTCTATGCCGGAAATAGTATAACTGATTTTCCATATTTAACAAACACAAACTTGTTACATATCAAACTAAAGGGAATACCCTATTGGATGTCGTGTTGTGAATGTGCACTTAGTCCTTAATGCGGTTATTTATATTACATGACACTAATGCGCACTTGTTCGGATTCTATGCATCCCATACTACATAGGTTCGAGGGCAAGCCCTTAATCGTTCTTCATCTTGTAGGGTTCAATCCCTCGTCATGTCTTAATCTACTACTGTAACTACGGTAAGTATCCTAGATGTTTTCTGACATACAAACTCATGTCTAGGCGCCCTAGAGGGAATCCCAACGCACTGACACATGACTCATCATGTAGGCATCCTGTGGTAATTCAGCTCCTACCATAGACATGACACCACCCGCAGTCGTCCAACACCCCACGAGCGTCGCCACCGGGACGGTACTCTGGAGCAATATCCACGCCCTATCATGACTCATCATGGGACATCCTGGGATACTCTTTCGCCGCCAATCCAACGGCCCTCATACTCAATGTTTTTCTCTTACTTTCATCACATCTTCACTATGTAACTAATCCTTAGTTTAATGAAATCATGAACAAAATCAATCTTTTAGAGTTAGCCCTCTCACTACTACCGGTCTTATTTCTTTCATTTCACAATGACCCAAACTAGTCTTTTCAATATCAATAATCATAATTCATCACTTTTTACTTGCCGGTGTGAGTTTTGGCTACACCCTAATTTTCAATTTCAATTCATAAATTTACATGTTTGAGTTTTCGTACTCAATAACATTTCTCTTTTCCAATCACATGATTTCTAAATTATTCATGAGTCCATAACCATACATGGAATTCAATTATTCATCAAGTAATTCATCAAATATCATTTCCACATTAAAATTACATCACTAATTATATGGTCAAAATGAGTATTCACAACTCATAATTGTCACACTATTCTTCAATAAGAATAATTCATACCACTTCACTCATATGTTTTCTTTCTTATTTATAATTCTTTTCTAGCACTTTATTTCAAGTTCTTTTGCAAATTATAACTTTCACAAAAATATAAGTGTAGAACCATAGTTCTATTTATACCTTTGTTCTCAAAAATATACTCTATTTTATTTTAATAACTCTCAATTTATTTTTCATAAGTCCCACATAATTTTAGGATAATAATAATATTTTTTTCATAATTTTTAATTATCAAAATCCACCCAAAAAAATATTTTTTCCACAAGTTAAACACTGGCCGAGACCAGGTTTCGAACCAGCAACCACAAGGAAACAAGCCGCCCACTCTGACCACTAGGCCAGTCGCGCCGATCGGTATAGAAGGGGGTTAAGAGCTTTAAATGCTCTCGACTGAAGTTAATTAATTTTTTAAATGCACAACAAAATATATGGTGCTAACAAGAATCGAACCATCGACCTGTATGAACCCAACCGCACACTGTAGCGATTAGAAGCCTCCCGACCACTTGAGCTATAGGCTCAAGTGGTCTCAAATACAACTTGCATTTTAATTAAATCAATTCTCTGTCTAATAGCATGTTTCGATGTTTCAAAAACTCTCATTTGAGTTTTACTTTTACTAAACTTACTGTAAATTCCCAGAATAATTATTCCCATAATAATTAATACTCCAGTAATTTAAAAATAATTTTTCTAATAATTAAACACATATTTTGCATACAAGTAGTTAAATTGTATGCTACTACTACTACATTTCTTTTTCGACATTCTTATCTAACTTTCACATCAATAATCTCTATATCAATTTCCTGTTTATATTCATTTCACAAACTCACAAATTATATTTTTAGTCATTCATTACAACATTATCACAAAAGGGTACATTCAAGTGCGTGAAATAATATTTTCGTCTACTAATATTTGCATATAGTTTTTGATGCTAACAATGAGTTTTTCTTTAAGCAATCCATAGCTATAATTATCTTACACACAACTTAAGTTTGATGATGGAAACACATACAAGCTATTTATTAACATTCCAATCAACTAATAAGCCATTTTTCCAATTAAAATGTACTCTTATTAATCTTTTTCATGCATTAATATTTCAATTCAATTCTAGCATGCTTTCTAATTAGAAACATGGAAAATAACCCACCTTAATTGGAGAGAAATACAATTTGCAACACCTCCTAAACAAAAGTCCTTGCCAAGAGAGCGATCCTCCTCCTCCTCGATGTGCACACGACCCTTCAAGATGCCAGCCCGAGCTCCAAAGATGTCGGCCTTCCCTTCTTGGTGCAACACAACTCTTCACACACAACTCTCAATCTTTTAACTCACTTACTATACTACTAATAATGTATTTTATACTATAGGTTTTGGAGAAATAAAGAGTACAAAAACAACTAGGCTAGGGGGGGTATTTATACTAAAAATTTAAGTAAATGGAAGGCTAGGATCAAACTAGGAGTTAGAAACAAAAGTCTAGGATTCAAGGAGGAGTTACAATAACCAACCATGATCAAGCAACCACCACCTATGACTCCATTATTTTTTCCTTTTCCCTCCAGGTAAAAACCGGCCTACATGTGGTGCATTTGCACGTGTACATGCAATGCACGTGTACGTGCAATGCACGTGCATGCATTTCTCTCCATTTAACAAAAGTTGTACATTATATTTTCAATAAAAATAATCCTTAAAATATGTGCTACATTACAAGTTGTAATTAAAATAAGAATAACTCATGGGCTTTAATTAATGGGCCAAAATAATAGTTTTTATAAGGGAAAAAGGGGTATGAGCAACTTGCTCATTTAGTAAATAAGCAATTGATGAGGTGGCATGCATGTGATTGGGAAATTCTAAAAGTTGTTAGTTGTCTAATGTATCACATGCATGCCACTTAATCAATTGCTCATTTACTAAATGAGTAAGTTGTTCATATCCCTTTTACCCTTTTATAAAAGAAGATAAATAAATTAGATTTGGGCTAGAAAGAAAGGTTTATGTTTATTTGAAGAAAAATGGGCCTTTATAAAAGTAATTAAAGAACACACATACACACATCATCCATAGTGAAAAATAATTATAAGATTTCATACTACAATAATTGCACGTGCACACTACGTTGAAAATTAAATCAATAATTTTCATAAATGAAAATCGGGGTATTACATAATCAATCTTTTCCCACTCAAACCTTAGTTACTGTTACTCTCTCTCAGTAGCTGACTAGATCGTCGGAGGGTCTGCCACCGGAACCAACCCCGGTGTTCCTAGACCGTCTGCAGGTACACGAGACCTCAGATCCGAGCCTCCCGATCCGAGCCGAGCATCCCGATCCGAGCCGAGCATCCAGCTTCCACCTCACTACAACCTACCTTCGTACCGTTCGCCCGGCCGAGGGTCGTCTGCATAGGAACTTTTTCTATCAATACAAATCGAGTAAGAACTCACGCCTGGTGCATCCACACGCCTCCCAAAAACAAACCGCATCAGTTGTAATTCACATACTCTGTAGTTTTGGGTAACTTTGTCCAAAAATGACTCATGCAACACTCATGAGAGCATATTTGATGGATAGATGAAGGACTGTATTTCTTGTGATAACAGAAAGTTTACGGTATTTTTCTTAAAAACATAAAGATTTTAGGCATATCCTACAGTGTGGTATGTTTCTATAATTTGACCTAAAACGTTCAAGCACGTTGCAAATTTGAAGTAGGCTTACTTATCAAAAATATGTTCAAGGAGAAGATTGAACAAAATTCAAGAAAAAAAATTGCACCAGTTATTTCTATGAATGAATGAAAATTTTATTTCTGTTTCAATTTATTTTATTTTATTTTATTTTTTCCCTATCATCCGATGGACTTAAATTGTTGGCAAAAAGAGCATCGACTTAAATAAATAGTTAATTCAAATTATTAAGTTAGCAGTTTATGTTGTTGGTTCGTCGATTATATTAACTGCCTGACTTCACTTGTACTTGGTTGGGTCACATTCAATTGTATGATACTTACATTTAGCTACTTTTCATAAGAAAATCAATTAATTAACTTGCAATTGGAGGGTACAAACAAAACGTAGTCTGTGATACTTACAAGTTACAACTAGATACATTTCATAAGAAATCATTTAATTGACTTGCAACTAGAGGATACAAAACAAAATATAGCCTAGAAAATCAGTGGGTAACAAAGATACAAAATAGTTTACTAAAACTATGAAATCAACAATTTTTCTCTTTTTCTTTTAACAGTTGACTGACTTGTGTGGGTAACTAAAATGCAAAATAGTTTACTAAAACTTTGAAATTAGCCTTTTTCTCATTTTTTTTTTTTAGCAGTTGACTGGCTTGTAGCTAGACTGCTAGAGGGAGGGTACATACGGAACTCAGTAGGTGTCAACCGACTCAACACAAATCTGTATATATAGTTTGAGAAAGGAACCCAGTGTAGGATAATGGCTCGATTCTGGTTCAGAGTGTTTTGGAGTATCTGCAGCAAAAGAAAGCTACAGCATATCAGTCGACTGATAGAAGGATCAGGCGACTGTCCAGAGAGTTTTCGAAGGCTAAAGATACAAGCAGCAGCAGAGGATCAGTCGACTTATCAGTCGACTGATAGAAGGATTACCAGTCGACTGGTAAGTCGACCAGTCGACTGTCGACGGTATTTTGAACTGGATCTGGCCCAATTCGAAAAGGCCCAATAGTTTCCCTATAAATACACCCGTTAGGGTTTTGTAAAGTGTAACACCTAATTCGGATTTTGTAGCCGTCATCTCTTGTAAAGGCTTTGTTTGCCCATTGGAGATCATAGTAAAGAAACCCCAACCGCCCCTTGTGGATGTAGGCATCGTTTTGCCGAACCACGTAAATCTTGTGTTCTTGTGTTGTTTGGTTTTCTGTGTTTTCTCTCGCTGGTTCTCTCTTTGATTCCGCATTAGTTTGTTTGGATTGTTGGTTTGATTTGTACTCACGCACAACAAGTGGTATCAGAGCTGTTGGTTCGACCTAGAGAGAGATGGCGGGTGATGCAGATGCAACCAAGGAAGTTGTGGGATCAAGTTCGTCAAGAACAACGATTCACAATGCAAAATTTGAAGTTGAAAAATTTGATGGGACAAACAATTTCGGGATGTGGCAATGTGAGGTGTTGGATGTTCTTGTTCAACAAGAACAAGATGTTGCTTTGGAGGTAGAAAAACCTAAGGATATGTCCGAAGCAGATTGGAAGAAGTTGAATCGAGTTGCGTGTGGGACTATTCGGCTCTTTATTGAGAAGGCTCAGAAGTATGATTTGATGAGGGATACCATTGCTGCGGTGTTGTGGAAGAAGCTCGAAGACAAATACATGAGGAAAAGTTTGGAGAATCGGCTGTATTTGAAGAAGAGACTTTTTCGCTTCACCTATACGGAAGGTATGTCTATGAATGCTCATGTTGAATCATTTAATAAATTGTTGGCTGATTTGTTAAATTTGGATGAGCAAATTAAGGATGAAGATAAAGCCCTAATTCTGTTGAATTCATTACCTGAAAGTTATGATCATTTAGCAACTACTTTACTATATGGAAAAGATACAGTGAAATATGAAGATGTTGCAAATGCTTTGTTAAATAATGAAACTAGGAGAAGGGATAAGATGGTTGATAGAGAAACTTCTGAAGCGTTGATTGTAAGGGGCAGGACTGAGACAAGATCTGAGTCCAAATCTGGGAAAAAGGGAAACAAGTCTCGTTCCAAATCGAGAGGAGTTTCGAAGGACAGGAAAATACCGGCCAAAGATGAATGTGCTTTCTGTCATGAAAGGGGGCATTGGAAGAAGGATTGTCCAAAGCTACGAAATAAGGGAAATTCGACTGCAAATGTGACTGTTGATAATTCAGAAAGTGGCGAGGATTTTTCTTTTGCACTTGCTTCTAGTCCCTCACTTTATCAAGAAGTATGGTTTCTTGATACAGCAGCCTCCTATCATATGACTTGGAAAAAGGAGTGGTTTACTTCTTTGGAGTATATGGATGGTGGTGTAGTTTTGATGGGAAATGATGCACCTTGTAAGAAGGTAGGAGTCGGGAAGATTGAATTGCTAATGCACGATGGTCTCATTAGGGAGCTTTCAGATGTATGGTATGTTCCAGATTTGAAAAAGAATCTGATTTCACTAGGTGCTTTAGAGGCCAGTGGTTTGAAATTTGCTAGTGAAGGTGGCGTTCTGAAAGTGACTAGTGGATCACTTGTGGTGATGAAAGGCCAAAGGAAGAGGAACTTGTTTTTTTTTCAGGGAAAAACATATTTGGGTCAGGCTGCCAGTGTAACTGAGAAGCCTAAACAGGTTGTTCCCGACTCTACTAGGTTGTGGCATATGCGACTCGGGCATGCAGGAGAAAAGGCCTTGCAGGGGCTTGTGAAGCAAGGGTTGCTTAAAGATGCTAAAGGGTGCAAGTTGGAATTTTGTGAACATTGTGTTTTGGGTAAGCAAACTAGGGTGAAATTTGGTACAGCTGTACATCAGACAAAGGGTATCCTCGATTATGTGCACACAGATGTTTGGGGCCCTACTCAGACACCTTCTATGAGTGGTAGACACTGGTTTGTTACTTTTGTTGATGATTACTCCAGGAGAGTTTGGGTATATACCATGAAGCACAAAGATGAAGTTTTGACATTGTTCACAAGTTGGAAGAAGAAAGTTGAAAATCAGACTGGTAGGAAGATTAAGGTTCTGAGGTCAGATAATGGAGGGGAATACAAGAATGATCCGTTTCTGAAGTTGTGTGAAGATGAAGGGATCCAGAGGCACTTCACAGTTAGGAAGACTCCACAGCAAAATGGGGTTGCAGAAAGGATGAACAGAACCTTACTTGAGAAGGTAAGATGTATGTTAGCACAGTCTGGGTTGAAGAAGACATTTTGGGCAGAAGCTGTTATATATGCAAGCCACATCGTCAACCGTTTACCATCAGCAGCACTTGAAGGCAAAACGCCTATTGAGGTATGGAGTGGTAAACCTGCATCTGATTATAGTTTTTTGCATATATTTGGTTGTCCTGCTTATTTTCATGTAACTGAAACTAAACTTGATGCAAGAGCCAAGAAGGCTATATTTGTTGGTTTTAGTACTGGTGTCAAAGGTTACAGGTTGTGGTGTCCAGAACAGAAGAAGTTAGTAATCAGTAGAGATGTCACTTTTGATGAGACCAGCATGATCAGCTCGGGACAGTCGACTGGTGGTATAGGACAGTCGACTGGTGAGCAGCAGAAGAGTGGGACAGTTCTTCAACAGGTGAGTGGAAGAAGTTCGGGACAGTCGACTGATGAACAGGAGCAGTCGACTGGTGGTCCAAAACAGCAGAATTGTGGGAGCTCGGGACAGTCGACTGGTGGCAATAACCAGTCGACTGGTAGGAGAGTTTTTCAACAGGTGGAGTTAGAAAAGTTGTCAGTTGAAAATCCTGTCCCTGTCCAAGATGAAGATGATGTGGTTGATACTGAGAATGATGAAGAAGTTCCTATCCAGCAGGAAGAATCAATTGCAGTAAGAAGGCAAAGAAGAGATATCAAACGACCGTCTCGCTTTACAGATACAGTTGCGTTTGCTCTTCCCATTGTGGATGATGAAGTTCCCTCCAACTTCAAAGAAGCCACTAGAAGTTCAGAAAATGCAGATTGGAAAGTTGCTATGAATGAAGAGATGAACTCTCTTCATAAGAATAAGACTTGGGATCTAGTGCAACTACCAAAGGGGAAGAAAGCAATTGGTTGCAAGTGGGTGTATACGAAGAAAGAGGGTCCAAAAGGCAGTGTTCGGTTCAAGGCTAGACTAGTTGCAAAGGGGTATGCTCAAAAGGAAGGAATTGACTACAATGAAGTGTTCTCTCCGGTTGTGAAGCATCCTTCTATTCGGATTTTGTTGGCATTGGTAGCACAGTTTGACCTTGAGTTGACACAGATGGATGTGAAGACTGCGTTCTTACATGGGGAACTAGATGAAGAAATTTATATGTTACAGCCAGATGGGTTCAAGACAGCTGGGAAGGAAAATTGTGTTTGCAGGTTGAAGAAGTCTCTCTATGGGTTGAAGCAATCTCCAAGGCAGTGGTATTTGAGGTTTGATCAGTTTATGAAGGTGCAGAGATATTCCAGAAGTGAGTTTGATCATTGTGTTTACTTCAGGAAGTTGCAGGATGGCTCTTTCATATATCTGTTATTATATGTGGATGATATGTTGATTGCCTCTAAGAATGCTAAGGAGATTCAAAATTTGAAGAATCAGTTGAGTTCTGAATTCGAGATGAAGGATCTTGGTGAAGCCAAGAAGATACTTGGGATGGAGATAGCTAGAGACAGGGCAAAGGGCACAGTGAGTTTGACTCAGAAGCAATATCTTTTGAAGGTGCTGAAACGGTTCGGTATAGATAAGAAGACTAAACCAGTAAGTACACCCTTAGCCAGTCATTTCAGAATTAGTGCTTCTCAGTCTCCAAGTACAGATGAAGAGAGACAGTATATGGCAAATGTACCTTACACTAGTGTGGTTGGCAGTTTGATGTATGCCATGGTTTGTACTCGACCAGACATCTCTCAGGCGGTGAGTATGGTTAGTCGATATATGCATGATCCAGGCAAAGAGCATTGGCAAGCAGCTAAATGGATTCTAAGGTACATAAGTGGCACCACAGATGTGGGTTTGAAATTTGAAAGGGATGACAATATTAGCAGGTTATTAGTTGGATATGTTGATTCAGACTATGCAGGTGATCTAGATAAGAGGCGGTCTACTACAGGCTATTTGTTTACTATGGCTAGGGCACCTATAAGTTGGAGGTCAAATTTGCAGTCCACTGTAGCGTTGTCTACTACTGAGGCTGAATACATGGCGGTTGCTGAGGCCATGAAGGAAGCCATTTGGATACATGGACTTTTGAAGAGCTTGGGGATTCATCGGGAGAAGGTGGAGGTACACTGTGACAGTCAGAGTGCTATCCATTTAGCGAAGAACCAAGTTCATCATTCGAGGACCAAACATATTGATGTCCGTTATCACTTTGTGCGTGATTTGATAAAGGATGGTGATATTCATTTGGTGAAGATTGGAACAGCTGATAATCCTGCTGATATGTTGACCAAAGTTGTTGGAGCAGCCAAGTTCAAGCATTGCATGAACCTGGCTAATATTTTGCATGTTTGATAATTTGGCATGGGCGAGTTGGGATAGTACTTTGCTATTGGTTTGTTTAGTATGTGATATCATACTAAGGTGGAGTTTTGGGTTCGTTTGTTGCATTTGGTGATGAGCATTGTTTTGGAGTATTTGTGGAGATTGCTTGGGCTATTTGGAAGATCTTGCCAAGGTGGAGATTGTTGGATACTTTGTGGAAGATCTCGCCAAGGTGGAGATTGTAGGATAATGGCTCGATTCTGGTTCAGAGTGTTTTGGAGTATCTGCAGCAAAAGAAAGCTACAGCATATCAGTCGACTGATAGAAGGATCAGGCGACTGTCCAGAGAGTTTTCGAAGGCTAAAGATACAAGCAGCAGCAGAGGATCAGTCGACTTATCAGTCGACTGATAGAAGGATTACCAGTCGACTGGTAAGTCGACCAGTCGACTGTCGACGGTATTTTGAACTGGATCTGGCCCAATTCGAAAAGGCCCAATAGTTTCCCTATAAATACACCCGTTAGGGTTTTGTAAAGTGTAACACCTAATTCGGATTTTGTAGCCGTCATCTCTTGTAAAGGCTTTGTTTGCCCATTGGAGATCATAGTAAAGAAACCCCAACCGCCCCTTGTGGATGTAGGCATCGTTTTGCCGAACCACGTAAATCTTGTGTTCTTGTGTTGTTTGGTTTTCTGTGTTTTCTCTCGCTGGTTCTCTCTTTGATTCCGCATTAGTTTGTTTGGATTGTTGGTTTGATTTGTACTCACGCACAACACCCAGAAATATCTTTTTGGATATTTTTTAAATACAATTATTTATATAACTTTTGGGATACAGAGTATTTTTGGGTTGTGAATTGGGTGATTTTCCACAGTATTATTTGGGGGTTCCACTAAGGCTTGGGAGGTTGCATAAGGATAATTGGCTGCTATTAATTGAATGATTTGAGAAGATGTTGTGTGTGGGTGGCTAAGATGCCAACAACAAGAATAACTATATCATCAACTAGATCATCACAAGTATGGTATCGACATGAATAAATCTAGACCTAAAGCATGATGTAAAAAATCAAGTAAACAACAACCTAGCATATACTACTTAGGTAGTGTTTGGCCCAGCTTAAAATTAGCTTAGCTTCTCCTTTAGAAGGAGAAGCTGGGCCAAACACATATTTTGAAAAGCCCAAAAAAAGTAGAAGTAGCTTTTTTTATTAAGAAAAGGAGCTCCAAAAGAAGCCCTCCAGATCTACTTCTGGCTTCTCCTTTTCTTATTTTTTTTACCCAAAACCAAAGATCAAAAAAATTCCCCTTCCCCTTCCCCTTTCCCTTCCCCTTCCTCCATTCCCTCGCCGAACCTCGCCGCCGCCGTCGAACCACCGCCGCCGTCGTCGAACCTCGCCGCCGTCGTCCAAGTTTCCAAATGGGATCGTGCTTATCCACGTCGGATCCATCGACGCAGCTGAAGAAGAAGCAGAGGAAGAATGGCGGAAAGAGGAAGGAGGAGGAGTTGGAGTTGGAGTCTACAAATTTAACTTCTGAGGCATTACAGACTCATTGTTGTCGACTCAGCTGTGGAATATAAGGACGAGGCAGGCAAATCCGAACCAGAGCCAGAATATGTTGAATCAGAATCAAAGGAGTTCGAGTCTGAATAATCGGAGCTCGTTGTCGTCACCGTCACTGCTGATGAAGAAGGAGAGAGAAAGGGGCAATTTGGTAAAGAGCGGGAGATCAATTAATTTGGATGTGGAGTTGCTTTGATTTTAGGAAGAATTGAGTTTATCTGGTAAAAATTGAAGAATAAGAAAATGCATAGTGTGGGATTGAGCTAATTGTAGTTCAATGAAGAAGAGGATAAATGAATGGCTTGGAAGGTTAAATGGGTTATGCTCGAATTTGGTCCAGGTCTGATAAAGAAAAATATAGAGGTTAAATGGGTTATGCTCGAAATAGGTTAAATGGGTTATACTCGAATTTCTCTCTCCTTTTTTTGGTATTTTTTTTGTTGTATTTTATTGATTGCTGGGGGCTTGTTTGAAGTTTGATTAGAAAAAAGATGAAAACTTTAGTGTAGAATAAGTTTGGAAAATTTTCGATAAATTTGTAGACTTAACTCTACAGATTTGTAATTGGATAATTTTGAAGAAATTATGATCAAAAAAATTTTGACACTTCATGCTCTATCTCCAAACAACTTCTAGCTTAAAAGTAGCTTTAAAGTTAAAAAAAAAACTGACTATCCAAACAGCTTCAGCTTTTAATTTCAAAGCTGTACTTTCTAGCTTCTCCTTCTGAAGTAGCTTTAAAGCTAAAAAAAGCTAGGCCAAACGCACCCTTAATAAATTGTCCTACAATGATTGGATGTGGAAGCGAAATGTGCAGTCAACATCCTCCTTAAGAACAAGCCTTCGTATGGTGGTGACTCCTACTAGAGGATATTTCACGTTAGTCATTTTGTCACAACCTTGGGACCAGAAGAGATTAGTGCCTGGGAAGGACTTATAATGGAAGTTTGGGAGGTTGAAGAGCTGAGGATTCTTCTTCTCTAGAGTATGGAGAGTATGACTAATGTCATGTCTCATCAGATATGAGAAACCCTAGCCTCCACCTTTATATATAGATGGAGGCAAGAGCTAGCTCTAATCAGATGGCTAGGATATATTCCAAACAAATCTCAGGCCTCCCATTTGATTGAGAGATTCCATTTGATTGAGAGATTCCCCATATGTAGCCTTTACCGAATCCTTTTAGAGGATTTAGCCGGCCTTCCATTTTGGGGAAGGGAATGGTTGGGCCCCAATTGGTAACATCTCCCACTCACTCTTATATTGGGGTATTCTCAATGTATTGCTCTAAAACTCACCAGTCACATTCATATAACCGGCTCATACTGGTTAAGAGGCATGCGGCCATACAATAGATGGACATGAATAGAGAGCATAACTTCTACTTCTCGGTTATGGGCGAGAAGAAGTTCACACTACGAAGTGTAAGGAAAAGGGTCATCTTCATTGTCATTGTCCGGAATCCTCCATGCCACTTCAGGCTGAGCATACGCTCTATACCCCGTAAATGGACCCCTAACCCACGAGCGATGCCTCAGAAACCTACTACTTTGTTGCGCAAAAAATTTATCGGTTGTGCCAGCATATGTCATGCGCTCAGGATGTATTACAGAGATACATATCCTCGAGCAAGCACCACTATATCCGTTGTCTTGTCACTTTCTTGACTGGCACCGATGGCATGCACTTACGTATTCTAATGCCCTGAATTTCATATACAGGAAATCTGTAACTTATCCAATATCTTTTACTTCAAGTTAGCACATACACATCACAAATTACATGAAAATTTTAAAACATTTAATACATCATCGTTCATTACAAATATCAGAGTATTCTACACGATAAATTACAACTTGTTATAATATTCAAGCTTCAATATTACACTAGAATCCACGACAAACTCAAGTCCATGCTACCCAATGACAAGAATCTTGCAAAACTTTCAAATTGTGGGTACGTCAGTTGAATACAACTGACGCAATACTATTAATAATAGCGAACTTTCAATTCTCAACCAACAGATATGATGCAAAGATAAAAACAAAATAAATGCTGAAAGTGATATGGCTAAAAATAGGATTAAATCGGGACCGTTCAAATCGGATACGAATCTAAAAGCTCTCAGGGGTAAAATAGTAATTTCACCTACAAATGGGTCTGAAATGCAAACTGGTCTTTCTGCAAAGCCCAATAACCCATAAACGGATCTGTCCTACTTGGTACGGGTCTCAACCCGTTACAAACTAGTTCAGAAGGATAAAGAAGAATTCAAATTCATAATTATCCCTAAGAGGTGGTTTTAACCGCTTCTATCCATCCACACCGGAAAGTAGAGATTTGTTCTTATCTCGAAATGGATCCCTAAGGCGACCATAAATATCCCTCTCCCCCCACCGTAACAAGGTAATCAATCTTTTTCTACCTAAAGCTCTTTCATAATCTTCCTGATTACTGACAAGAGCGTCGGAGGGTTTGTCGCAGGGATCCATCCCGGTGTATCAAACTTTCTTGCAAGTTTGCGGTAGCAGCAAGAAACAAGTCAACACGTTGGTGAAGGTCAACAGGTTGGCCTTATTCGTTTTCTCAAGAATCCACAAATTCATCTGTTTTCTCCCACACCAAAATCAGCAGCAACAGATTGGCACCGTCTGTGGGAAAGAAAAAGAAATCCATCCTTACTTCATCACCGGAAGTAGTTTCAAACTATGTGTTGTGCAATCTAGATGATCTAAATAAATAGATAAACTAGACACAAATTAAAACCTCGCAAGTGTACGAATCGTTTATAGAAGCGTAGTGAAAAGCAATGGTCGATCCCACAGAGATTGTAGTACTTAACTCACTAATCAATAAAACAAAGAAAAAAAATGCAAATCATAAAGTTTTGTTCTAAAGTCTATTTGAAAGGAAATGAAAAGATTAAAATCTAAATCGAGTAGAATCACAAATTAAGTCACAAATATCTATTAAAGTAGTTGGGCTTGATTTCCACCTATAGTCAAGAATGCTAAGTCACCTTCTACACTACTCTCGTCACTCATGTTGTTCCTTTAAGGGCATGGTATCTACTCCTTAAAGTTAATATTTCCCTAGGCCAAGAATTAGGCATGGTATCTACACTAATTCGTTTCTTTCTTTAAGTATTTAGCATGGTATCTACTAAGTTACACTTAAAGAAAGTATGGGAACAATGGAAACGAACAAACACTCAAAGTTCTAGAAATTGGTATCAGATCTAGATCCTTCAAGTTCATTAAACCAAGAACCCCTAAAGATTCCTGTGTTACAAGTTATGAGCATAAGATATGGGTCATCTCTATACTCATATAACAGAGTCAGTTTTATAATAAGCAAACTTGATAACATCAGGTTCTTCATGTCAGTCGACTTGCTGTCACTCTCAGTCGACTGCCCTAAGAACTTCTGAACAAGTTTGATTCATATTATAAATTTTTATCAATACAATTAGGCTTAATCAATAAGTGATGAAAGTAGCGTTATTAGAAGATTATAACATTACATGACTACGGTTTCAATCAGCCCAACAATGAAATTATTTGCACATATTCATAATAAAAATATTGCAATTAATAAATTTGTTCAAGGATTGCATTACAAAAATTAGAGAGAAAAGAAGATAAAAAAATTAATTGCAAACCCCTCTTCTTGTCTTTCTGTCTCAAAAATTGAACCAAACTGTTGCTGATGTCAGCCTGGGCACGTCAGCGCACGGGAGCCGAGGTCTGCACCGAAGTCAGCGCCGGTCTTGTCGAAGCCACGTCAACAGCAGACCTGTCACGTCGCTGCTTGAGTGCGTGGGCCCCGCCGAACAGCAGCTGTCAGCTTCGTTTGTTTCTTCTGAGCTGCGCGTCAGACGAAGAAAGCTACGTCCACTTGGTGAGACAGAGAGAAAAGTCAAGTCTCTCTCTCTCTTACTTTCTTTTTTCCTTCCTCTTTTTGTTCGCTTGCCTTGTATTTGCTGCTTTCTTTCTTTTTTTTTGTTCGCTGCTTTTTGTATTTGCTGTGTTCTTTCTTTTCGTCTTTGCTGGCTTCTCTATTTATAGGAGTAGGTCTTGTACGGCAATAGGATTTGGATGTGTCATCATCTCACTTGTAGATTAGGATATATCTGGAAGCATACAAATCAGAATTTAATATTTAAATTTAAATTTAATTAGATAAACTTAAAATAACAGATTTTTATCTTTTTGCCTTATCCAAATCCATGTAAATTTATTTTTTTCCTTTTACACCCTTATAAAAATTAAAAATCACTTTTTGCATTAAAAAAAATCTTATTTCTTCATAAATAAATAATCAATTGAAATCTTAGAGAAACAAGATGACTTATAGACAATATAATTGAAAACAAGCACTTTTAATGGGTTATTGAATGCAAATATTTGTATAAAAATTAGACACATCACTATGCATTCGCAAGAAAAGGGGAAGGCAGCGGTCTACAGCCGAAGAGCCACTCCTCTTCGTCCTCCTCCTCCTCCAGTCCAAGATGTTCTTCCTCAATAGCCTCCTCAATAGGCCCCTCCAGGGTCTCGGGGGCCTGCCCAGGAGGGCTCTCATCGGAGTCGTCCAAAGCAACATCCTCTTCATGACCATGTCGCGGTCCCCAATCCTTTAGTTGACTTTATGGCTTCTCAAAGCCCTCCCGAGCAGGAACTCCATCAAGTGATTGTCAACCGCAACCAGGAGGTTGACCTCCGAACTCGGTTGAATGGATGGAGAGCCCTTGAGGGAGTCCATCAACCTGAGCACCCAGGGGTCTCGAGGGTTCGAACCCCCAGCAGACCGAGGACCAGAAGATCTCCTCTCGCGAGGAGGCGAAGAGAGTCCCCCCAACACCATCGGCGAAGAAGTCATACTCCAGTAAGCCGAGCCATACCTAGGGACTGCTAAGCTGAAGGGGCACTAGTCACAAGGGCAAAGTTCCAGGATTTTGCGGGCCCTCAATGTTGCTCCCAACCACGAGCAACGAGCACCCAGTACTCAACCTGCTAGGGACTATAGGCATCGCACGCCCAGTCCTCAAGCGGCCCCGAGCCATCGTCATCGCACTCCCAGTTCCCTTCCACGCGAGGATGAATCTTGGGCCTCATCAAGGCATGACCGTAGGGAAGACTCGGTCTACCGCCGTCTCCACGAGATGGAGAGGCGCCTTGGCCGGCTAGACAGAGAAGAGGAGCAACGGACGAGAAACTTCCGCCCCAGCAGACCCCCATTCTTTCGGACCATCATGGAGGCACCGGTCCCAGACAACTTCAAGCATCCTCACTTCGAATCCTACAATCGGGAGTCCGACCCTGGTGACCACATTGAGAGTTTTAAAACTCTTACGATGATCCACCAGGCTTCGGATGCGCTCCTTTGCAAGACCTTCCCTGTCACGCTGAAGGGGCCTGTAAGAGAATGTTACTCTCGACTTGCCCCGACCTCCATCTTCTCCTTTAATCAGCTCGAAGGGCTCTTCCTTACTCATTTCATGAGTAACCGCAGGGTCAAGAAAACAAGTGCATCTTTGGTGACTCTCAACCAAAGAAAGGGTGAACGCCTAAGAGATTACGTTCGGTGCTTCACCGCCGAAGCCCGGTCTATTTCCTCCCTCAACCAATCAGTAGCCTCGGTAGCGTTCAGGCACAACATCACTAATGTCGACCTCAAAGCGTCCCTTGCCAAGAAGCCTCCTCGGACTTCTCAGAACTCCTGCTTAGGAGTGAGAAGTACATCCAAGTGGAAGAGGCTCTCAACCCCCCTACTCTTAAGGAATCGTCTTCCGGGAACAAACGGAAGAATACTAGCGAAGAAGAGTCCCAGAGATTCCAGAGGGACAACACTGGCCAATGCCGCCCAGCTCCTCATTTTGAGAAGTTCACCCCTCTCAATGCTAGTATATCACCAGTTCTTATGGAGGTGGACAAGGAAGGACTACTCCGCGCTCTCCCTAGAATGAATACCCTTGGCAAGAAAAGAAACAAGAATAAGTGGTGCCGCTTTTATAGGGACCACGGCCACGACACGGATGATTGCCGGGCTCTCAAAGAGGAGATCGAAGAGATCATACAATGGGGACACCTGACCAAGTTTGTCCGAAAAGATGGAGCCGATCTTCCACTCCGAGGAGCCTACAAGCGAACAGAGAGGTCTGCCAAGTTCCAAGATTCCGAACCTGGGGCCGTCCTCCACCTTATCCAAGGAGGTCCAATGGGGGGAGAACCAAACTCCTCCCAAGAGGCCTTCACCCTATCGTAGAAGTAGGATCTCAATTTTCAATAAGGCTGATGCTTGTAACCCGGCCAAAAGTATGTAATAATGGTTCGCCCCATTAAAGCGACAATTTAGTTTATCTCAATAAAACTTGAACTTTTGTCTATTATTGCACTTGCTTCATTTCTACCTTTCCGAGTCACTTCTACGACTCGCTAAATGGTAAATTCGGAGTCCAGCTTGTCCTACAGGGCTGCTCCCACAACTTACTAAGCTCAAAAGGCAAGTTTGGAGTCCAACACTTGGTTCGACGTTGCTTTAGCCACTTGCAAACAAGCAAGTGTGGGGCAGCTCACCATTCGAAATTGCTCCTACAACTCGTTAACTCTCTTAAGAACAAGTTTGAAGTCCAATACTTGGTTTGACGTTGCTTTAGCCGCTTGCAAACAAGCAAGTGCGGGGCAGCTCACCATTCGGAATTGCTCCCACAAAGGTTGAACCTCTTCTCAACAAGTTCAAAGCTAAAACTCTCCCCTAGAGTTGCTCCTCAAACTTGTCTCCCAAACAACTCTCTCCTATAGCCAAGCTCTTCGCTCCGCTCGCCTCCAGAGCGGACCTCTTCTCAACGAGTTCGGAGCACAATTCTTCCCTAGAGTTGCTCCTCAAACTTGTCTCCCAAATGGCTCTCTCCTAGAGCCAAGCTCTTCACTCCGCTCGCCTCGCGAGCGGCCTTCTTCTCATCGAGTTTGGAACTGAACTCTACCCTAGAGTTGCTCCTCAAACTCGCCTCCCAAGCGGCCTTCTTCTGAAAGAGTTCGGAGCCTAACTCGTCTAGTGATGCTCCCTAAACTCGCTTCGAAGAACAGACCTCCCCTAGAGTCATGCGAAGCTCTTCTCAACTTTATGAAGGCAAAAATGTTGCAGGACTATTTTGGCCATGAAGAAGGATAACTCTTCAACCGACTCCTGAAGAAAACTTGTAGATCTTCAAGTTGGCTTCTAAATAAGGGGTCATACGCCCCAATCCGACCTCCGTAGCACTGGGAACGTCGGTTACAATAAAGCTGCACCGAAGCTCTCCTGGAATTCGGCAATGTGTGTTGAGCACTCTTGCCACCGACGTCCAAATGCGAGAAAAACTCTCCTAGACTTCGGCAACGTGTGCTGAGCACTTTTGCCACCGACGTCCAAATGCGAGAAAAACTCTCCTAGACTTCGGCAATGTGTGCTGAGCACTTTTGCCACCGACGTCCAAATGCGAGAAAAACTCTCCTAGACTTCGGCAACGTGTGCCAAGCACTCTTGCCACCGACATCCAAATGCGAGAAAAACTCTCATAGACTTTGGCAACGTGTGCCGAGCACTCTTGCCACCAACATCCAAATGCGAGAAACTCTCCTAGACTTTGGCAACGTGTGCCGAGCACTCTTGCCACCAACGTCCAAATACGAGAAAAAACTCTCCTGGACTTCGGTAACAAGTGCCAAGCACTCTTGCCGCCGAAGCTCAAATTGTAGAAAAAATATGCCTCAAGATCCGCACTCAAATCAAGATTAACGGTGGTGATTAAAGCAAAAGGAGAGAGTCAACGGTCAAACATTGACCAAGTCAACATTCAACTATTGACTGCCACGTGTCAAGCCGCCGAAGTCCTCTCCTGGTTCGGAAATGCAATCTGAGCACTCTTGCCACCGACCCTGAAACGAGAGATAAATTTATCAAAGGTCAACGGTCAACTGTTGATCGCCACGTGTCAAGCCGCCGAAGTCTCTTCTGGTTTGGAAATGCAATCTGAGCACTCTTGCCACCAGAGCTCAAATTGGAGAAAAATTTTGCTCAATCAAGATCTGCAGCTCGGATACCAAAAAAAAAGAAAAAAAAGAAAAAAGAAAAAGGGTTAACAGGTCGGGTTTGAACCCGTTGAAGACCCAAACCCGTCAACCCCCTTCTTCTCCACTCTCCCGCCAAAAACCAAACAGAAAAAGACCCCAACATCTCCTCCTTCAACGTCGAGCTCAGCCATGCCCTTGCCGAAGCTCCCTCGTCGAACCCCTTCGACGTTCACCTCGCCTCCAAGCTCGGGCTCTCCCACTTTCGCCGACCTCCACTTCGCAAGCGCCGACCTCCAAGCTGAAGCCATCTCCTTGCCAAGCTCTTCCATGGCTGAAGCTCGAGCTCTCCCACCTTCATTGAGCTCCAACCTCCCGAGCTCCCTCACTCCGAAGCTGAGCTCCGACCTCGCCTCGATTTCGTCGAACTCCACAGAGCTCCTCCTCCAACTCAAAGCTCCTCTCCGTCATCTCCCTTGCTGAGCGCTACTCTTGAGCTCCAACGCCGAACCCATAGTCGAGCTCACCTCCATTCCTTGCCGTCATACACCGAAGAGCCCACGTCGAGCTTCCTCATCACCGAGCTCCGACTCTTTGCCAAGCTCGAGCTACCATCGAGCTCCCCCCATACTCACAGTCGTCACCGCCAAACTATCGAGCTCCTCTCCTCTTCCCCTCCGTCACCGATGCCGCGAGGCTCGCTGCCTCGATCCGAACATTCGTGGCACCGGAGCCCAAATGAGAGAAGAAAGCTCCTATCATCTCCGAGCTCATCTCGACTGAGCTTCGAACCCAACACCACATCGGGCTCCTTTCTCCATCGCCAAGCTCCATGGCGAGATTCGAGCTCGAGCTGACTCCTCTCGTCTACTCCACTATCGAGCTCACCAAGTTGTCGAGCTCCCTTCCACTGCCTTTGAGAGGGCTCCGCCAAGCCTTTCCTCCTCTGTTGAGCTCGAGCTCGAAAGCTTCGAGCCCATCACCACTGACGAGCTCCAGTGCCGTGCCTCGTCTCCTTTGCCTTCGCTGAGATCACCCTCCGTAGAAGCTCTGTGCTCCTCGCCGGACGAGGACGGAGAAGAGGCAAGGTCGGATGCGAGGTCGGGGTCGAAGGCAATGGTCGAAGATGGAAGAGAAAAGGAGACAGAGGTCAGGAGAAGAAAGAAGAAAGAGAAAAAAATGGGTTCGAAGCGTTGACTTAGTCAACGTTTCCGACGACACGTGCCGCCGACGTCAAAATGAAGAAAAACTTGTGTTGGCGACGATTCGTGCCACCGACCACAAAATAAGGGGGAAAATGGCCTCCTCGCGATGCGCGCTCGCTTGATCGTGATCAACGCACAGGATCGCGCCACGTCATCAAGTATTAATTTATTTATGTATTTATTTAACTAATCGAGTTAATTATTTAAAAAATTCCAAAAAATATTTAAAAATCGGAAAAAATTAATTAAGAAATTCTAAAAAAACTATTAATTCAGAAAATAATTTTAGAATTCTGAAAACATAATTATTAAATTAGAATAATTAATTAATATTTTCGAAAATTAATTATTTAAATTCGGAAATTGAATAAAAATTCGAAAAATTCAGAAAATCTGGAAAAATCACAAAAAAAAAAAAAAAAATCTGAGAATAATTTTGGTCATTTTACAAACTCATAATAACACCGTTACACCTTGAGTAAGATCCAAACTCCCTTACGAACTTCGATAAAATCTCGTACGCCGTTAGGGCAACAAAACTACTCCTCAAAGACTGTAGAACTCAGTCTCCAGGAGTGGGGGCTCGTGATACGGCTAAAAATAGGATTAAATCAGGACCATTCAAATCGGATACGAATCTTAAAGCTTTCAGGGGTAAAACGGTAATTTCACCTACAAACGGGTCTGAAATGGGAACTGGGTCTTTCTGCAAAGCCCAATAACCCATAAACGAATCTGTCCAACTGGGTACGGGTCCCAATCCATTACAAACCAGTTCAGAAGGATAAAGAAGAATTCAGATTCATAATTATCCCTAAGAGGTGGTTTTAACTGCTTCTATCCATCCACACCGTGAAGTAGAGATTTGTTCTTATCTCGAAACGGATCCCTAAGGCGACTATAAATATCCCTCTCCTCCCACCGTAACAAGGTAATCAATCTTTTTCTACCTAAATCTCTTTCATAATCTTCTCGATTACTGACAAGAGCGTTGGAGGGTTCGTCGCCGGGATCCATCCCGGTGTATTGAACTTTCTTGTAGGTTCGCGGCAGCAGCAAGAAACAAGTCAACATGTTGGTAAAGGTCAACAGGTTGGCCTTATTCGTTTTCTCAAGAATCCACAAATTCATCTGTTTGCTCCCACACCAATATCAGTAGCAACAAAAAGTAAATCTATTCTAAGTGTAATAATATATGTCATGGTCCTGAAATCTAATGTACACAATGCTCATTTCTAATGCATGCTTGTTTAGAATTCTATGCCACTCTTATGACATAGGTTCCGAATGCAAACTTCTAACATTTCTCTTCATTTCAGGATTTAATCTATCGCTATGCAAAACCTATATCTGTGACAAAATTTAAGATTTAGATATTCTGTGAGTATTGGCTCTCGCCCTAGAATACTGGAGATCAATCTCTATCCGCAGATCATTCTGGAGCCTATTTCGTCTCTCGTCCAAGAATTCTAAGGAATATCTCACTCCGCATGTCATCCTAGAGCCTTCATCATGCAAGTGTCACATGAGCATTACTCTTGTCCCAAAATACTAGAGATCAATCTCACTCTGCAGATCATCCTGGTGCCTATTTCATCCATCGTCCCAGAATACTGAGGAATATCTCACTCTGCAGATCATCCTAGAGCCATCTTCTCATGTTTGCTTTTGCTTCATCACAACTCCCGTTTAGTGCTTGTCCTTATATCCAAACATAAACAATTACCACCTAGAGCTAGCATCACCCTACCGGCCTTAACTCAACAATCATTAGGAATACTAGTCCAACCTGACTAACCCCACATCTATGAATCACAACCTACTGACATCCTGGGTTTCTCAGCCTCTATAAACCCAAACAACTAGGACATCACATCGATTCTCATTCTAGGGTTTTCTATATCATCCCTAATTTAAAGTAATCTCAAAATCTGAAAATTATTAACTGCCAAGAATCTCTAAGTCGAAACTCAACATAAGTAAATTCATTCACATCTACAGTCTATCTCCTTGTCATCACACAACTAGCAAATCTCGCATAAATGTTGATCTCACACCAAATTAATTCACCTCTAAAACTCGATCTATTTCCAAATAATAATAAATTCTATTATTAGATTTAATTTAATAAACAACTCATATTTATCAATTATTAAAAATTAAGCGAGCTAGTCTACAACTAGTTCTAATACGATTAAACTAATCATTCTTAACCTAATCTCGGTCTAACTCATCAACTATTAAAATTTAAAAGCGAGCTAGCATATACTAGTTCTAGATTAAATAATCAAAACATTCCTTATTTAATTATTGATTTTCTCGTTCCAAATATTAATGAGTATTATTACTATATTAGTTTTAATCAACTTTGAACATTATTAAAAGCGAGCTAGGTTAAACGACTAGTTTTAAATAAATTAAATCATATACATCGCGACTTAACACAACTCTAAGCCTCTACTAAAAATCCAAAACCAAACCCTAATTTAATCAAACCATTAATCTGAAATTTAGTTAAAACCAAACTGAAATTTAATTAAACTTTATTTAAAACCAAACCCTAACTTAACCAATACCCCAATAAAAATTTAATTAACAATCAAATCCTAATTTAATCAATAGTCAAATCTTAATTTAATCAAAACCTAATCTTAACTCACACATCCAAACTTGAGAGCTTCTCCTAAGTCCTGACCCGACCTCAATAGTAACCTGACCCGGACCCAACATACAGCTAGACCCGAGCCACCAATACAGCCTGAACCCACACCCTACTGACTATGGATCCAGACCCGCAATACATCCCAACCAGACCCGAGTCCTACCAGACCCGAATCCACACAAGTCCAGACCTGGATCTGCACTCAACAGAACCCGACAAGAACTAGGGTTCTAAACCCTAGTCAAAGCAAATTAAAATTACGAAACTACAAACAAAGTCTAGTAAAACTGATATTTAAATCATGAAAATTCATATTCTATGTGCTTATAATTGCTAGATCTTCATGTTAATAATCAACATCAAATATCCAAGTCTACAACCATATAGCATGAAATTTAGAATTAAAAGATGGGTTCTTGTTTGCATGATATAAATTCTAACAACACAATACAACTAGATCTACTTATCTATTTAAAATCATTCGATACATTATCAAGAACATACAAACCACGCTTATTATGCATCTATCTCATTGAACGATCAACAAAATATAGATCTTGCATTAATGAACACTAATCACAATCTACAAAACTATCCATGCTATGAGATCACAAATATAATAACAAACATGAGAAAAGAATAACACCCACATTTTCTAATGTTGAATTCTTGATCAAATAGTCCTCCAAAATTTTTCCTTCTCCAAAAATCCTAATGCAACTGCAAAAGAAAAGCCACCAAAATGAGAGAGAGTCTCTCTCCCCCTCTCCATTTATTTGGCCTGACACACCAAGGGTTATGGTTAGGGTTTTGGTTTGTATTGGACTGGGCTTTTATGGCCCAATAGTATTCTCTTATTATTAAATACTAATTTTAATTAATATTAATATCCAACAAACAAATATCCTCCATAAATATTAATAAAATAAATAAAATAACAATACCAATACTATTAACTCATTATAACGCACGTGTGCTGCACATGCCAACTAGTAGGCAAAAATAATAATAATAAATGTTATTTTATTTTTGCGGAGTATTACACATATGAGCAGCCATAAGTAGAAACAGCCAAAGTAGCAAACACTCTAGTCGAGACATGATGTACTTCTCTGAAATGATGAAGACAAAGTTCCAGTTGTTGTTTCTGGTCGCGTAGAGCTCATCTCGTCAAGACCACTTTCTTTTCAGATAGGACGACACATTATACGTTATTTTGTCAATTCTTAGCACACGCTTGTATGATCCTAGCAAGCTATGGAGGAGCATCCAAAATCCACACCGAATGGTGAATGCATGTTGACTCAACTTTAACATACAGACTTCAACCAGTCCACCCTTATTGGTGGTTTGTCCTGCACATTCACAATCATGTTGCTTTTAGCGCTCAACCAATTTGGAGTTCACGTCCGACTCTTATCAATACATGGTTTGGTCATTCATGCATCGAATTTGGATCTCATCTGAACGCGATCGTACAATGTGACCTCTTCCTGGACCCAGCCAAGGGTGATTTCTTAGTCCTACAAGTAATCTCGGATTACATTCACACTCCTGGTGGATTCATTTTCACCAAGTAAGACTAGATCTCAACTTGCTCGCGCTCCCCTAAAAGAGACAAGGAGGTACACTTGAGAGTAAGCCATACCATATACCTTGTGACATGACTTCATGTGTACAATTCACTAGTTCACATATATTTTCAATGCACAGAAAAAAACGGAAAAAAAAACGACAAAGGAAAAGTATATATGCGGAACTAAATATATATCCCAAACTCAAATCTGTGTCTAGAAGGGATCAATGTATCCAACATGTACTAAACAAATAGTCACGGTTAAACTTAGCTATAGTAACAACCCACGGAGCCCCATTGCTCTCAGTGGTGCTTAAATGCAACCCGGTCTAACGACTTTATAGGCAAGTTGGTAACCACGACCTTAGTCAAAATGTAAACTAGATCTATCATCCTATTTTCATGGAGTGTTTTTTAAGTGATGTCTCAGCTAGCTTTGACTTGACCTAGTTATTGGAGTCCTGGGGCTGCTATACTGTCAAACCCTCTATATTGGTTATCAAAGATAGGATCCATTTAGTAGGATCTAAACGCTAACAAAACCTCCCAACCATATTGTAGAACCCCGAATTTTCAATATGATATCTTAGAAATACGTGGCACAATTCCCAGTATCAACCTCAATTGTAATAGTAAACATAGTCAAAATACAGATAAATTTTTCAACTTTTATTACATTAATTCTTTACAAAACATAGCGAAAAACAAACACCTTGAATTACAAAATTCTTTTACAACACTTCTTTTACAATTTACATAAGCCATAACATCATTCTATCTCATGCATCCAAATCCCAAGCTATAGGCACCTATAAAATATGAGGCTAGAGATAACCCTTAACCCCCAAAGCTACAGGAGTCAGCCATAACGGTGTGAGTGACATCAAAAGAAAAACAACATAAATAAAACATAAAAGATAAGGTCATAAATAACATGTACCAACAGCAAGAATAAATGAAATAAGAAATAACAATAAATAAAATATAAAAACATCAAGTGAAACTAGGCTAAGTGTCGAGTGTAGGAAAAATAGAAAACATCATGCATAAAACCAAGTCAAAAAAACATCAGTGCTATATGCTGACTCTCTAATGCATACTTGTCGGATTCTATGAATCCCACAACACATAGGTCCGGTGCAAATCCTTATCGTTCTCCACTTTATAGGGTTAAATCCCTCATTATGCAACCTACTACGGTGATGGGAACAAGATCCAGAATACTCCGCGAATAGGAATCACAACCCTCGACGCGCAAGCATCATGTAAGAATAGCTCAACAAAATCAAAGAATTACCTCCCTACCGTGTACCCCACGAATAGGCTTACGAGGCCTTCGATGTGCAGATACACCAGGTACATCCCGTGAATAGGCCCACCGACTCCCAACACGCGAATGCACCCTGCATGCTCCGTGAATAGGCCTACAGACCCTCGACACGCAATGTAATATCCCGCCCTGTGAAATAATAAATATTTTTATTTTTATTATTTTATTATTATTTTATTATTATTTTTATTATTATTTTATTATTATTTTATTATTATTTTATTATTATTTTTCAGAATTGAAATATTTTTTGGATATTACTTAGTTTAAATTATTAACCATCATCCGTATATATATACCCGTCCATATGTATGTACGATATACTGTTTTGGTACTGGAAACTCCCGACCCGATAATAAAATTTATTTTTGCGGAATCAATTTATTTTTGTACAGATTGTGCAGTTTTACAAACAAAAATTATTGGTACGCTTAATAATCTACACGTGCGCTTATTGTATCGATTTCTTACATTCATATGAATTATGTAGTATGTGTTGTGGACACAAAGAAAATATCTTTTGTCATGATGGCTAGGTTTTAATTAAGGGTTTAAGCATAGAGATGGGATTAATTAGGACTACATAAGGGATTAAAGAAGACTTCTACTACAAGTCTCCACCTCCACCTCACCATGCCACCTCACCCCCCCCCCCCCCTCCATTGTGGCCGGCCACACTATTCCCCAAGGGGGCATTTTGAAAAATGCCAATGTGCATTTTTCACTCTCCACCCTCTCCTCCCTCCTATAAATACCCCCCCCCTCACCCCTTGCCTCATTTACCATTTTCTTGAGAGAAAAAGAAAGAGAGAAAAACCCTAAGAGTTCTCTTGTAGTTTGGAGCCTTCAAAGAAAAACAAAGGGGAAGGAGAAGGTTGCTAGGCTAGTTCTTCCTATTGAAAAGAAAAGGTGGGGGTTTCTCTACTTTCTTATGTGTTATTTGTTTAGATTTGTTCTCTACTTATGCCTAAATATGTGTATGTATGCTTTATGTTGTCTAAAACAACTTGGACTAAACTATGTGCATGTAAGTAGCAAGATGGATCAAAAGGATCCTATGAAAAGTATGAATGGTAGAACTTGAGAAAATAACATAAAGATGAGATCTTTAGCTTATTTATGGTTATGTTGTCTCCATGGTTAAATTTCACAAGTTGGACTTAATTTTATGCATAAGAAAAAGTTGGAAGGATGGAACTCACAAAAAGGTTCATAAAAATGGGACCTTGAACTTGTCATGTGGTAGTTGTTATTTTTGGTTACCTTGTTAAACATAAAGTTAACATCTTGGACTAAGTATCATGTGCATATGAGGCTAAGTGAGTAAGAATGGTCACATACCCATTTTGGTGGTTGTAGAACTTAACTTGCTAATCAAAGACAAATCCCATTGTTGTATGTAGTTTCCTACTTTATAAAGATCATGTCTTACTAACTTTTGTTCATCAAAAAGAGTAAGTTTTCTTGATGTAGAAATTGTAGGATTCAAGTTAAATAAGTTTAATTATAACTCATTAAGAATTGATTATTGTTGTATGTAGTTTCCTACTTTATAAAGATCATGTCTTACTAACTTTTGTTCATCAAAAGAAATAAGTTTTCTTGATGTAAGAATTGTAGGATTCAAGTTAAATAAGTTTATTCTTAACTCAATAAGAGTTGATTATATTTTTGGAACATGTAATTTGGTAAATTAGTCATTGTAATAAATGGGACATGTAATCCCTAAAGGAAATAGTTTTGTAATAAGTAGTTAACTTATCATGCTTGAGTTAGTAAGTAGGATTACCATGCTTGAGATGTGTTAGATCATGCTTGAGTTGGTAATTATGTCAAAAAGGAACCCATTCATGCTATGTGACATTCTAGTAGCTTATCATACTTAAGTTAGTAAGTAGGATTACTATGCTTGAGATGTGTTGGATCATGCTTGAGTTGGTAACTATGTCAAAAAGGAACCCATTCATGCTATGTGACATTCTAGTAGCTTATCATGCTTGAGTTAGTAAGTAGGATTACTATGCTTGAGATGTGTTGGATCATGCTTGAGTTGGTAATTATGTCAAAAAGGAACCCATTCATGCTATGTGACATTCTAGTGGCTTATCATGCTTGAGTTAGTAAGTAGGATTACCATGCTTGAGATGTGTTGGATCATGCTTGAGTTGGTAACTATGTCAAAAAGGAACCCATTCATGCTATGTGACATTCTAGTGGCTTATCATGCTTGAGTTAGTAAGTAGGATTACCATGCTTGAGATGTGTTGGATCATGCTTGAGTTGGTAACTATGTCAAAAAGGAACCCATTCATGCTATGTGACATTCTAGTAGCTTATCATGCTTAAGTTAGTAAGTAGGATTACCATGCTTGAGATGTGTTGGATCATGCTTGAGTTGATAACTATGTCAAAAAGGAACCCATTCATGCTATGTGACATTCTAGTAGCTTATCATGCTTGAGTTAGTAAGTAGGATTACCATGCTTGAGATGTGTTGGATCATGCTTGAGTTGGTGACTATGTCAAAAGGAACCCATTCATGCTATGTGACATTCTAGTAGCTTACCATGCTTGAGTAGTAAGTAGGATTACCATGCTTGAGATGTGTGAGATCATGCTTGAGTTGGTGACTATGTCAAAAAGGAACCCATTCATGCTATGTGACATTCTAGTAGCTTATCATGCTTGAGTTAGTAAGTAGGATTACCATGCTTGAGATGTGTTGGATCATGCTTGAGTTGGTAACTATGTCAAAAAGGAACCCATTCATGCTATGTGACATTCTAGTAGCTTATCATGCTTGAGTTAGTAAGTAGGATTACCATGCTTGAGATGTGTTGGATCATGCTTGAGTTGGTGACTATGTCAAAAGGAACCCATTCATGCTATGTGACATTCTAGTAGCTTACCATGCTTGAGTAGTAAGTAGGATTACCATGCTTGAGATGTGTGAGATCATGCTTGAGTTGGTGACTATGTCAAAAAGGAACCCATTCATGCTATGTGACAATCTAGTAGCTTACCATGCTTGAGTTAGTAAGTAGGATTACCATGCTTGAAATCATGCTTGAGTTGGTGACTATGTCAAAAAAAAAGAGGAAACTACCATGCTAAAGATTTGTTGTAGTTAATGATTCTAAGAGAAGAACCCATGAATATAGTTCGCATGCTAACCTAATTAAACTATTGAAATGAACTCATGCTCCATGGTTGTTCTAGCCAACTCTTAAAAAGAAACCCATGAAACTAGCTCCATGATGGTTCTAGCTAATTTGATAAGAACCCATTCACGTAGGTTCTATGTGATTCTAGCTCAACTTGAGAAAGAACTCATGAATCTAGTGTATGTAGTTCTAGTTCAATTTAGGGCAAAAAGAACCCATGAGTTCTAGTAGTGTGAGGTTCTAATTAAAGTTGGAGCCTATCATGAGAACATTCTCCATCTTCCTTGTATGAGAAATTAACGGATTGAGAAAGTTACTAGTGTGGATAGCTTGGTAAAAGCTCGTCTAGGGTCTTGTAGCTACCCTAGGGGTCATTGATCATCAAGACTCGCATCTTACCGCCTTGGGAACTAGGATAAAATCTCACCTTGGGCACCGACGGATCTTAACTGGTGTGGGTTGATCGCGGGCCGAGGGTGTTGACGAGATCCAAGTTAGGGGTAGTGATGAATAAGGGAGATCCCGTCGCTAATGTCTTGGATCAACAAGCCATAGGATGGGACCATGATAAAATCAAGAATTTCTTAATTTAAGCCTCGTAAGTCGTTTAGGTTAGTGACATTGTTAGGCTAGTAACGCATAAAGATTCTTGCTTAACCATTTAGCCAGAAGGAGAGGAGTTGGTAGTAGGGGGGGTACCTTACGACCAACTCGTCCTTGGGGCCGACCTTAGGTGGTGTTATTGGGTTGTACCTTCCCGTCAAAGGGATACGTACGGTGCCCTCTCACGAGTTGGGAGCACGGGATGCGTATCGCACACTGTTAATTCCTGAAGTGCCATGATAAGGCGGGCGGAGCTAGGGGGATGGACCCCGGAACTTCGTCAGGTCCTTGGCCAGGGGGAAGCGAACAGGCCATAGATAGCGGTCTATGAGTTATGGGTTCGGAAGACCCTGTGTTCGTCTGATTTTGAGTGAGGTCCGGTGAACCGGGTAGTAGTGGCAAACATAGACACCATGAGCCTACTGCAATGGTGGGACTTGACCACATGTGCAACCTCATCAGTCATGTAGTATCTGTCAGGAACAGGTTGTGTACAATTAGTAATTCATAACGCGGGTTCAAATCCCTATATTTGGAGAAACGGCTCGAGATGGGGCGTATGTAGTATGGGATGCATACGGTTCCGGAGACTTGCTTGCATTAGAATAGGAGCATCCTAGATAAGTTGACATTGCATTAGATTCTAGTCATTGCACTCACGAACACTTAAACTACACCGACATATTTTACCATGTTCTATATGTTTGTTTTTGGAGATTCGCTGCTATATGATCAGCCCTTAAGCGTCAGTAAATACTGACGTCCCCACTTCAATAGGTACCGCAGTATAGAAGTACAGGTATTGGATCGTAGTCGTGGATGCAGGATCACCAACCGGGAGGACTCCAGTAAAGGCATGGCTTACAATGAAGTGCCTGATATTGTCATCTTTCATTCTTATATACTCTGATGTAATGTGGAATCAATGGAACCACTCGGTCTGTAATATTGTAGTAGTAAAAAGTTTTAAAATTCTCCACAAATCTGTGTATTGTGACTAATTGAATGTAAAGGTCCTGGCTCATGTCTCGAATCCTCCATATAGGAAGTTCGGGGCGTTACAAGTGGTATCAGAGCCGACTTTCGACACCGAGTGTGTGCAAGATGTATGCCTGAGAGGGAGCGGGGTTGTGGCCAGGACGCCCGGTAAATCCACGGGGGTGGGCTAGGGGTCTGGACAACACGCAGAATCAGGGTACTCCACTCCACATCGGTTAGAAAGATGATCCCATATCGATTATACATATTAATATAATATAATATAAATACTAAATGCCAATGATCATTAGTCACATAATCGGTTAACCAACTTTTGAGAGGCAGCCTGTGGTGGGCAGTTGTACTACATAGTATCTAATTTGTCTATAAAATTGTATAAATTGTCTGAGCTAGGGGCAGGGGCGTTACACGCAAACATACAAATGTCCTCTCGAGACAGAACAATACACAAGTCCTGGAACGCATCCGTTGGACCTAAACCAAGAGCATATACTTACATTTTCTAAGTTCCATCATATCTCCACTAGTGCGTGTCCTTAAGTTGATTATTATTAAAATACAAAAATCCTCCCTCTTTAGAGTTAACGTATCCTGCCAGACTTAATTCCACAAAACCGCAATAACCCCGACTGGTCAAAATCCACAAAATCTCATCTGCCGGTTCACAGGACTCCCACTCAACTCCTAGAGATTCACAAAATGAATATCAACACCAAAATTTTCAATAAAACTCTTAATCATCATTAAAACATTTATATCAATAAAACTCTTTAATCAATCAAAAACCCAAATTTGTTTAATATACTCGTAAAATTCCAAAATTGAAATAAAATATTAAATCCATTAAATAACTGAGAATCATATTTTGAAATCACGGAATACCACAAAACATCAATTACTTCAAAGAAAACATATTTATTTTACTATATGTAGTTATAGAAATACAAGTTTAATATCTATTATAAACAAAATACAACTCTCTGTAAATACTGTAATCTGTAGCAAAACGTCATTTAAAAACAGTAGATTAATAACCAACAATATCGAAGAACTAATGTTTAAAGAAAACATAAAAAAACTCAAGAAATCCATCAGCCAGAGCAATTACAGTCGACTGACATAAATGGCCAGTCGACTGTCCTGCGAAAATCCGAAAACTCAAGAAAACCCATCAGCAAGGACAGTGATAGTCGACTGTTAAGAATGGTTAGTCGAATGTCCTGCAAAAACTCAAAATTCAATAACTCATCAACCTGGACAGTGACAGTCGACTATTGAACATGGTTAGTCGACTATCCTGCAAAAATACAAAATTCAAGAAAACCGACAGTCAACTATCGACTTCATTTCAAAGACGAAGCAGTCGACTGTTATTCTAAAAAAATCTGAAATTCAATAACTGGCCAGTTGACTGTCGACTTTAGTTCGATCGACTGTCAACTATAGTAGGTTGCAGTTTGAAAATCTGTGCATGTTTTAAACTGATACGACGATAAAACTTTGTAAAATCAAAATTAAACTTCCTGAGATGATCAAATATAACTTATATAACATATAAGAGTTTATAAAATAAATCAAAACCATATCAAATCCATAAAGGAGCAAATTCCATCGAAATCTTCAAAATAGTAAATATAGATACATATATATTTCTATGTGTGTGTTTTGCATCAGTTAAAGCACCAAATCTCATCAATAGGAGTGGTAAAAGGTTCAAATCAACTCAGTACTAAAACAAATCAATTCTTAATTGAAAACTTCATAAAGAACATCAAAACAAGTTTCGACCATTCATCAAAAACAGAAACATAAGGTCTATGTGCACATGTGTGTATATATATGTGTGTGTGTGTGTGTGTGTGTGTGTGTGTGTGTGTGTGTGTGTGTTTAAGCATCAAGAATTAGAATATAGGAGTGGTGTAAGGTTTAATTTAATCTCAGTATCAAAAACAATTCAAGAATCAATCGAAAGACTTCACAAGGAGCACAAAACCAATTCGGCCAATCACCATCAGACCCGAAAATAATTACTCAACCCCCAACCTTAAGACTTGATCCTTTTGATCCAAAAGCCCTCTTGAACGTTGTTAAAAACTCACACAGCCCTCTACATCAGTTTGCACATGAATATATGTGATTACAACAAGTATTAAGTCGAGTTTTACTTCATCAAAAATCAAAACAGTACATATATATGCATACTGGCAGTAAAGAACTCAACTTTATTCACTTTTGCAATTATCAACACACAATCCCATTATAACAATTTAAACAGCAAGTATGTGAAGGAAACATCCTACTCATGAGTTTTATTAGGTTCTTTAACAAATCTCAAGCCATTAAATTAGGGTTTCAAATATCAATAGTGTAGTTTCATGAAAAGATTCAATTTTTAATTCATCTACTCATCAAAATTCATCATATCTTCATACCATCATCTAACATGCTTCCTAATAGATGAATCATCACATACAACATGCTTAGAACAATAAGAAAACAAACACAAGTCACTCACCTTATTGAAGAATCAACCGAAGGTAATCAAGAAATAAGAAAAATCCCTCCTTCGCAAGAAAACCAAGATCATCGCTTTAAAACTCCAAGAAAATAATAATAATTCCTTTGTGTTGTGCAGCAAAGAGATTGCTGCACCCCACCCTTTATAGGCCGGAATTTAGGGTATCTAGGGTTTTTGATTATATTTGCAAAATACCTCTTTTAAATATATCTTTATATATATAATTCCTTATACTTGGAAATTAAATAAAACCATCTTAATTGAGATTTAAAAACAAGAATAACCTCTCTATTATCAGCCGTCACTATTTTGAAAACCCAGCAAAACGAAATTGCACTTTTGCCCCTTTAAGTGGCAATTTTGCAAAAAGACCCTTCTTTATTAAAACTTGCAAAATAAACCAAATTTTTTAAAAACAAAAGTAAACTATTTACCTCTGAGTTGACTAGAAATTATGCCCAGCCCAAAAATCTGAATATCTAGAGTTTTCACTCCAATTGGTAATTTTGCACAAAAGTCCCTCTTTTTGTAATATTTGCAAATAGGTCAAATAATTATCAGAAAAATCTAAAAAATTCACAAATAATATCTAATAATAAATAATGAGTTTTCCCAATATAATTTTTGACTTTGAACTTCCCAAAAATTATTTGCACGTGTAAAAAGATAAATTTTCAGAAACTTTTTTATTAAATCACCAAAAAATCTTTAATTCATTTATTAATCTTAAAAGCATTATTTTAAAAATCTGGGATATTACACATATGGCCTTTACAGTCGTAGTTGCACGAGCTATGCTTTATGCCTTCACAGATTACCATGCTACACATGACTATGTCTTGCTATATCAAGAATGGCATACTAGCAAAGATAATCACATATGGACTTGAGTTCATCTAAGTCACTTTCCAGACAACATTACCATACCCTCGAAAGGCATAGTTCTCTTCCTTAAGAACACTTGTGGTAGTGTGCAGTCACCAGACTTTCCAATCACTCTTTTAGCACATGAAATACGGCTATCTCCTTACTAGATCATTATATTCCTTGGGCAATTATATCATCTTATGGTGACTCTTTTTTAAAGGGATGTCTAATGGTTTTATCTTCTCCCTATAGAGACATGCGTTGCCACTAACCTTCATCTCAAAGATGAAAGACTCTCACACCATAGTGGTGACAATCCCTAATTTTATTCCTAGTTTAATTTGTCGCACAAAAACAAGATTGGTGATTGTTTTGTACATGTAGTGGTTGTCCTTGGTCATCGCAAAGACAAACTCAATGGTGGTGCAACGAAGAGCCAATCTCCAAGATGATGTGTGTAACACCCCACAAAATTGGGTAATGACAATTTTTTCTTCGTGTATTACGCACGTGTATTTTGTACCGTTACAAGTAATATTCGTAACAAATTTTTATATAAATTTCATACTTATCTTATATTCTGATTATTTATATGTTTTCCATTTTCTCAAAACTCACTTCAGTCTTATTTTTAGCCAACTCAAATATTTATTTTAATCTTTATGTTTTACGTACATTGCACGTGTTTTCAATACCATGTCGATTACATATATATTCTGTTACGTCCATAACATTATTACATATACAAGTTTTGTATTTTGACTGTTTTCATTCTCCCAAATTAATTTTAATATATTTATATGCATTGCACGTAAATTTTTCTGTGCATTTTTTCCTAAAATTTTCTAAAATGTCATGCACATTTCTTTCTCATTTTATTTCACATTTTGTTATTTTTATCTTATTAAAAATTCATAGGCCTAAAGTTTATTTTAAATCCCACTAATTTAATTAAAAGAGAAGCCACTAATTAAAAGAAAAGCCTATTAGTTAATCTACCTTTTTTTTTTAATAAACACTTTTAATCCTACACTTGTCATGTAACAAGTATATACATCTAGGCTATAAACAAATAATTAAACAAATGAATGAGAAGTGTGCACATGTGAGAAATCCAAGAGTTGGCCAATTCATGAAGGGGATGAAGAGTTGGGAGTTTGTGGTAGTAATGGTGGTGGGTGTTTAATTTTGATAATGGACATTTATATTTTGGGTAATGGGTGTCTCTTCTTTCACCCATTTAACCCTATAAATACCACCCCTTTTCTTCATGAAATATTGCACCAAAAATTAAAAGAAAAGAAAATATAAGAAAGATAAGAAAAGAAAGAAAAGAAAAGAAAAAGAGAGTTGTTTGAGTTCTTGCTTGGAAGGCTTGCTAGGAGAAGAAGAGAGTCCCATTCTTGGAGCTATGATCCATCTACTAGGAGTTCATTTTCTTTCTTCAATTAAGGTGGGTGATTTCTTGAACTTTCTAAATTTAGTATCATGCATGTGTAGGAAAATTGATATTTAAAATTGTTTATACATATGAGTAGTGGTTAATTTGTGATGAAAATATTTAAATGAAATGCATGCTAATTAAAATATTGTTATGTACATAAGTTGAAATGATGTTGTTTGGGTGCTTGGTAATACATTATATGACATTGATATAAGTTTGTACTCAAAGTTTCTAAATCATGCAAAGAAAAGTTAATGTTCTGTGTTTTGTTTGCACTTCAGAAAATCATGTTTAATAAATAGTTAGAATCTAGAGATAAATTGTTTTTGAGAGCATCTTGTATATGTCAGGAATATCCCTTTAAATTTTCATAAGATTTGGAGTTCGTTTACTATTTTAATAAAATCTAAACTCAGAACTGATTACTAGTTGACCGATTGCTGAAAATCTGTACACATTTCGGTTTTTGATCAATTCAACATTGTAAATAAAATAATTTAAGAAAAGTCAGAACTAAGAAGTTTTATTAGACTTTTTAAACTTTCTGAAAAGTCTAAGAAATCAAATTTTCACAAAGAATTGAATTTTATAAGAATTTTATAAGAGTGCACAGTAGCAGTATTTCAGTATTTCGACCCTACTGTACATTTTGAATAATTCAGGGTTGTAGATACAGTATTTTGAGGAAACTTATAAATAAAAAATTTTAGTAGACTTGTACACCTTTATTTGGATATAAATAACGCAAGTTTCGTGAAGTATATGATTTTCTATGATTTTTACAAATAGCATGAAATGTAGTTTCTGACTTTGAATTTACTGTTTTGCGAATGATACTTAAACGAGGTGATTGAAAATATGTTCTCGCTGTTTTAAGTTATATTTTGAGAAAATAAAGATCATATTCATGCTTAGATGAGATGTGAACTCAAGAAAAATATATATATGGTTAATGATGTTAGGAATTGGTTTAAAATAAATCAAAGAAAAATGATGAGATGAGTTTTCAATGACGAATTTTAAGATATTATGTTTTAATCTTAATTAACTTGTATTGAGAAGATTTTGATGAATATGAAAAGTTTATTGTGAAAAAGAATAGGTTGAGATTGTACTTACTGATGAATAAATAAGAATGAATGAAAGAATTTGAATGAATTATGAATACATGAACATGAATTATAAGGGTATGAGTGTCCCAAGTTGTTGAACATGGAAAAATGTTGATTCTAGAGGCTTAGTGATACCCAGGTACCGGCAAAAGTAATGGAAATGAATAATTAATTTTTGAGAAGTTGCCAATATGGGATGTCGTTTTCGGTATTTTTGTGTAAAACTGGTAGGAGGGTAAACTAGCTCTAGGTAGTATAATTTATTCATGTTCAAACTTAAGAATTAGGCACTACGTGTAGATGTAGTAAACTTAGGCAAACATGAGTGGAGGGCCTCTATATAGTCGGGCAGTGGATTCCGGGACTATAGACCCAGTCGGGCGGTGGATTTCGGGGTTGTGGTTGCTTGCGATAGAGGCAAGCCTTAATTAAATCCGGTATTTTGATTGATCGGGCGGTGGATTCCGGGATCATGATTAGTCGGACGGATAGTAGGTCGTTGTCCAGTGTATATGCGTATACCGGGGCTAGAGAGACACTTGAGGGATGTTCACACGACGAGGATTCTGTATAGTCGGGCGGTGGATCTCCAGACTGGAATCCGTACTCGTGGAATGTATAAACTTTGTTTTATTACTGGGTAGTTATCATGGCAAGGGATAAAACCCTTTAATGTGGAGTACGTAGGTGCTTGCCTTCGGACCTATGTAGTATGGGATGCATAAAATCCGAACAAGTATGCATTAGTGTCATTGTAGTATAACATCTGCATTAGGCATTAAGTCATATCATACATTGATATGTTTAGAATAGTTACTCTTTACACTTTTATATGCATTCAAGTTTGTGATTGTCAAATTAAGAGATTTCATTATAATACGACATAGAGAGGATCGCTGTTTATAATATTGCGTCGGTTGTAAGCAACTGACGTGCCCACAATTTTTCAGTGCAGGGCTTGATTGGATTTACAAGGACTTAAAGACAGTTGATGATAAAGATTATATTCATGATTTAAGCTACTTATATTAGAGTTTTATTTCTTGTTGTATTTTATTCCGCTGTGTAACTCTGTAATAAACATTATTGTGTAATAAAAGAAAAGTTTTAATTTCCTTATAAAATTGTACGAATTGAAGTAAAAGATCATGTTGTACTACGAATTACATGTAAATGGATTTCGGGGTGTTACAATGTGTCTTACCATCGCAAAACCAATTGCAAAACAACGTGAAACGGCTACCATTGCCTAGATTGTTTGTCTAAGGAGATAGATTAGTTGGTTAAGCTAGCACAGTTTGTGCTCAAGCTTGTCTACCTCAAAGACTACTGGTTGACCCCATGGGTCAATTTGTCTAGTTCTCTATCGAGAAATGTACCGTAAATATTGATGAGTTACTACAGGAATGTAACCCCCGTTTTTGTTTATACAAAAATTTTTCTGTATTCTTGTATTTGAATTTTCTATAAATTCTCCTATTCTTTGAACCCAATTGTATACAATCTAATATTCAATTCTTATTTAAATCCTCCCTAATCATCATTTGTATTTGCAACTATTTTTATATGATTATAGATTTTAACCCAAATAATATTTCATTCTATAATCTTGATTCTTTCTTCTTGATTATGTATTTTAACACAAATTATATTGCATTCTAAAATTTTATTTTTCTTATTTGGTTAATTACTTATATTCTAGCCCAAACTATGTCCAATTTTATTATTTGACTTTTTTATAAAGTGTGACCATAAACTCTATTTTTTAAATCCATTTTTTCTATATTTTATCTGATCATTAGTTTGAAACTCAAATAAACCTTGTTCACTTAAACTTAATTGCATCCATTTTCTCACTCAATTATTTTAGAACCCAGAAATTATGTTTTAGTAGTAATCGACTATTTAACTAATTTTGATTATGTTTGTAAAGCCCAAAATTTTTGATCTTTTTATTGGTTTTAACCCAATTTTATAAACCCTATAACCCTACAACCCGAAACCCTATAAACCGTTACCCTAAACCCACATCCTAAATCCCCTATATATATTAACTAACCCCCCCTACATCCGTGAAACCAATTAGTAGTTTTCTTTTCGTGTCATTCCTTTGATTCAAACTCAAGCCTTGTTATATATTGTCCTATACATACACTAAACGAATACATAGATTAGAAACATCTCACATAGAGGATGATGATTTTAATGCTTTTCGATTGAATATGATGTTCATGCTATGTAATAATAATTTGTCTTGTTAACAGTAGAATTCTACCATAATGATTGAGTATAATTTCCTGTTAATTATTTTTCATAAAGTTATATGCATGTGTATATCGTTTGTTGCTAATTAATAATAATCAACTTGCTGGCCCGCTGTTTATTCCATGTTGTTTTGAGTTTTTGACCCAGTTTCTGTTATAATTAAGAAGAACTTTGTAAACAACATTTGTAACCCTTTGAATATATTTTCCAGAATTTTTTATGGATCTAATTTTGATTTATAAACTACAAGTTATCATATTTTTAACACTCCTGGGTTTTTAATTTCCAAAATTGAGCCTATACATGAAACCAGTAAAGAATGAGATTTTACACATAACTATTGTGATTATAATATGTCTTGTGAATATGGTTAGAACCGGAAGGGAGTCTAGTTTCCTGTAGAAACGAAAAAGTTATCTTTTGTACAACAACGTCTTACTGTCCAGAATATGTGTCTTGTATTTTTTTTTGTATAGCATGTTTCATTTTTCCATCTAGAGAATAGAATTAATCATACCATGCATTGCATAGCCTTGACATCCTTTTGACATTGCCTCGACAATTATATACCCATTGCATGTCAGTGTAATAAAATATTAGCAAACCGAGGTACTAAGGGTCGACTTAGTAGTGAACAATCAGAGACTATACTCGGGGAAGGGTCCCTTATCGTATTGTTATGGATTGGGGATTATTGATTGTTGATTATTGTGCCGAGTGCACGATCGGTAAAGTCCACCACTATAGTCTAAACGATCACTGTTTGCAAGCACCGAACCTGTGGTATGGGACATAGTATTACGTGCATTAGATAGGATATTAAAAGACTAATAAACCTAGAATTGACACTTGCATTCTTGATCATGATTATTGTTATCGACCTTGAATTATTGATCGCAGTCATTAATTGTTGCATCTTTGATTATAATCTTTGACTGTATCATCAGCACTTGTTATAGACATTTGATTTTCATTCTAGTTCATTATTTCTTACCATGCTTCCTTGCTTCTTTGCTTCTACTACTTGTTGTCTGTAACTTACTCTAACAGAAAATTTTTTCCCCACCTCTAGTTGATGAGTTTGCAGGTACAGTAGAGAATTTGACTAAAGGACTTGGTGATCTAACTTTCTGAAGAATGGAGCTGAATCATTAGACTGTTATAGTTATTTCATGTTATTTGTTTATTTTTCCTCATGATTATTTTTATCGTACTTTGTATTACGGGCTTACGTGACCGAAGTTTATTTCTTTTCTCCCAAATATTGGATATTATTTTATGAATTTATTTCATGGATGTTTTGGGATTTATTCATTGTTTATGTGGTGTTGCCGCTAAATTTGGTGTGGGGGCAAACAGATGAATTTGTGGATTCTTAGGGAAACTGAATAGTAAACCTGTATACCTGTTCCGTCGGGCTTCGGTCGTGAGTCCTGCCGTAGACCTGCAAAAAGTGCGAAACACCGGGGTCGTTCCCGGCGACGCACCCTCCGACGCTCAAGTCAGTAATCTAGAAGACTATGAATGAGCGCAAAAACTGGTGAAAGATTGATTACCTCTTAGTGGAGATGGATGGGGGGTATTTATAGGCGTCTCAGGGAACGGATTAGGAATGTAATCCCCGTGATCTGATATGGAATATTCTTCTTGTAAACAGACTAGGAATGTAATCTGATAAGGTATATTCCCCGTAATCAGATAAGGAATTTAATCCCCAAATCCCAGTGAAAAGATAGATGTACATCAGGGCCGTTGGTCATGATTAATCAGGGACCCTGATTCTATCTTGTTGGATTGGGTGCGTAGCGGGTTAAGACCCGCACCCTCTTGTTGGTGGATCCATTCGTGGGTTATTGGGTCCCTGGGGGAGAAGATCCAATACCCATTTTGGGCCCTCTTGTAGGCGAAATTACCGTTTTACCCCTGGGTCCCAAGATTCGTACCCGATTTGGACGGTTCCTATTAAACCCCATCTTTAGCCATATCACGAGCCCCCCACTCCTAAAGGCTAAATTTGTTCGGCCTTTGAGGAGTAGTTTAACTGTTTTAATGGCTAGCGGAGTTGTGTCGGAGTTCAAATGGAAGGTTTTGAATCTTGAAGGGGTAGTGAGGTGATTTGCCAAGTGGATTGAGCTCCGAATTGCTCATGAGCTCTGATGGTCATGTGGTATTCTTGCAGGGGTATCCTCTTTATCTTCGCGAAGCGTCGATTCGTCGTTCGGGGGTCTTATACATTTGTATCACGCCTTTGACTCCCCCCAGGGCTCGCTGACTAGAAGGCCGAGGTCGATATGCAGTTCGGCAAGCTTTTCCGGAGAGGAAAGCGAGTTCGGCATAGCTGCGAGCACTAGGAGCGAGTCTGGCGATCTGCCGAACTTGTTTTTTACCCTACAACGAAGTCGGTGTCACGAATGCTCGGCAGTAAGCTCCGAACTTGATTTTTACCCCGTAACAAGGTCGGTGTCACGAACGCTCGGCAGTGAGTGCCGAACTTGATTTTTGCCCCGTAACAAGGTCGGTGTCACGAACGCTCGGCAGTGAGTGCCGAACTTGATTTTTGCCCCGTAACAAGGTCGGTGTCACGAACGCTCGGCAGTGGGTGCCGAACTTGATTTTTGCCCCGTAACAAGGTCAGTGTCACGAACGCTCGGCAGTGAGTGCCGAACTTGATTTTTGCCCCGTAACAAGGTCGGTGTCACGAACGCTCGGCAGTGAGTGCCGAACTTGATTTTTGCCCCGTAACAAGGTTGGTGTCACGAACGCTCGGCATTGGGTGCCGAACTTGATTTTTGCCCCGTAACAAGGTCGGTGTCACGAACGCTCGGCAGTGGGTGCCGAACGTGATTTTTGCCCCGTAACAAGGTCGGTGTCACGAACGCTCGGCAGTGGGTGCCGAACTTGATTTTTGCCCCGTAACAAGGTCGGTGTCACGAACGCTTAGTAGTGAGCTCCGAACTTGATTTTTACCCCGTAACAAGGTCGGTGTCACGAACGCTCGGCAGTGGGTGCCGAACTTGATTTTTGCCCCGTAACAAGGTCGGTGTCACGAACGCTCGGCATTGGGTGCCGAACTTGATTTTTGCCCCGTAACAAGGTCGGTGTCACGAACGCTCGGCAGTGGGTGCCGAACATAATTTTTGCCCCGTAACAAGGTCGGTGTCACGAACGTTCGGCAGTGGGTGCCGAACTTGATTTTTGCCCCGTAACAAGGTCGGTGTCACGAACGCTCGGCAGTGAGCTCCGAACTTGATTTTTACCCCATAACAAAGTCGGTGTCACGAACGCTCGGCAGTAAGTGCCGAACTTGATTTTTGCCCCGTAACAAGGTCGGTGTCACGAACTCGGCAGTGAGTGCCGAACTTCTAGACTTGTCGTTTTTAGGGGTTGTTTTTCCAGTGCGCCGTCTGAACTTCTGGTGGCTCTGACAGTTCTGACAACTCTTACAAATGGGACGTTCATTAATTGTAGTGACCTCTGGGCTTCCATCAGACTGGACGCGCATTAAATTCTACTCATGATTCGTTGTGGTTCGCGAGGCGACGATTGGGATCGCTCCGTCGTTTGGTTTAAATGGGTCGGTCGTACAAGCCCATTATCCTCGTTTGATGTGCCCCCCTCTATAAATCCTCCCCCCCCCCCCCCTCTCTCATTTCTCATTTCTCCTCTTTTTTGCTCAGACGGTTTCTTGTGCCCAGGCGAGTTTTTCCGGCGTTGGCGTTTGTTTCAGGCAAAGTTTTCCGGTAGCTGTCCCTATTAAGGTAATTTATCATCAATTATGTCTATAGCTTCTGTCTCCGACGAAGTCTCTTGGTCCGAGCCCTCCCTTGAAGACGTCGAGGACTCGACTCCGACCACGACCAAAGGCAAGGTGTTCAGCAAGGATTCGATCGTTGTGGATCCGAAGAGGATGGGGGAGTTCGGACAACTGCCAGGGCCGTTGACGGGGCTCCACAGAGTTAGGCAGCTCCCGGAGGATCAGGCCGAGCGGATTGTTCATGGGAGGGAGAGGTCCTTCGAGGAGAACGCTGCGAGGGAGACGATGGAGGCGGACGATGCGGCGTCGATCCTGCGTGAGGAGGATCTGGCAGTGATCCGGGATTCTTTCTTCATCCCGGAGGAGTACGAAATCATGCTGCCGGGTCCCGGAGTTAGGGCGAACTCACCGCTGCCAGTGACGATGTGTTGCTGGCCGGTCGACGCCTTTATCGCCGGTGCTCGGCTACCTCTCCACGCGTTCGCAATTACCGTGGTGAGTTGGTTCGGGGTCAGCCCCATCCAACTCATGCCGAACGCGTGGCGAGTGATTAATGGGTTCGTTCTCCACTGCCAGGCCGCAGGGATCGAGCCGCAGCTGAATGTGCTTCGGACGTTATACCGGCTCCACCAAGGGAACAAGTCGGAGTACCGGTATTACTTGACTCCGAGGCACGGCGGCAGGCTCGTCGTATGCCCCGACTCCATTAAGAACTGGCGAGAGAAGTGGTTGGTCGTGCGGAGTCGAGAGGCATGGCCGATCCCTTCCGCTTGGGTAGAGGGGGTGCCGAAGAGGGCGAAGGCGATGCCGAAGCTCTCAGTAGAAGAAGAAGAGGCGGTTCGGATCCTCCTTGATGGGCCGAAGTACGATTGGAGGGAGCTGACGGAGGACGTCCTCTACAAGGGAGGGCTCTGCCGCGTAGATCCCAGTACGCGGCTCTCGTCAAGTTTTTTCTTTTTCCGTACTCATTGCCTTGTTGTTTTCTACGTGCTAATCAATTTTTTGCTTTTGATGCAGAATCCATGGACTACGACGCGGTCTTGGCGCTCAGGGCAGGGCTTGCGAGTAAGGCGCCGAAGAAGCGCAAGAGGGTAGCATCCAAGCTGCCCTCGACCTCGAAGGCTCCGAGGATCGCGGGCCCTGTCGAGGGGGTGGAGATCCTTGACGACCTGGTCGTCACCGTGGCGGGGACTTCGGCTCCCGCACCATTGGGGGATTTCCCCATTGCCGCCGCACTCGCCATGCCGACACCGCCGCTGACCGTGGCAGGCGAGGAGCTCCTGACGGAGGAGCACAAGTGGATCCATATTCCGGACTGGCAAGTTCGGAAGCACGATGGGTTCCTCGGGAACTCCTTGGCGAGCATGCAGGCCATCAAGCATCTCGCCACCCCGAAGGACCGAGCCGCCATGGAGGCGGGGAGAGAGGGCGACGACGTGATCGAGATCGCGCGTTCGGCGGTTTCGGTAAGCTCCTCCTCGCCTGTTGTATATCTTGAATCGAAAAAAATTTTCTAACTCTTTTAGCTCTTCTTTGCTGCAGATCATCGTCCACTTCAGCCACCTCACCGAGAGGCTGACAGCTTTAGAGAAGGAGCTGAAGCAGGAGTCCGACCAAGCTCGGAACGAAAAAGCTCGCCTGGCGAATGAGCTCGACAAGCTCCGCATCGAGCATGAGGGCAGGTCAGCGAGGGTCCAGTACCTCGAGGCCGAGGTGAAGAGGCTGGAGGGCGAGCTCCTTCGGCAGAAGGAGGGGTCGGCCAAGCAGTTGGCCGAAGTCGAGGCGGCGCAGGCGGCAGCCGTGAAGGCGATGGAGGACGCGACCTTGGAGAAGGCCCAAGGGTTCCTCGCGCAGAATATGGCGAAGGCCTTCGCTGCCGCCCTCACGCAGGTGTCGGAGGCATACCCTGCGGTGGATGTCGCGGGATGGCGGCTATTCCCCAGACACGTCGAGGGCTTCGACCCCGAGTCCGAAGGGGAAGAAGAGGAGGAGGGTGACGCCGATGCCGACGCCGGGGTTACTGACGAGGTCCCCAGCATCGCGATTACTCCGCTGGCGGCGGCGTCTCCTTCGGCGAAGTCAACCCCTACTCCACCTCGTCGCCCGGGGAAAGAGGTCGAGCCTTGACTCCGCCTTTTATTTTTTTGTTTTTTGTTTATCTTTTCGAACTCTGTAATGCCTAATAGCGGACTGGCCACCGCTACTTTTGACATTAATGAAAAGAAAGTTTTTGCAAGTGTTGATGTTCGGAAGTTTTTGTCTTTTGCCCCCTCTTTTGCCGAACAGTCCCTTCTTGTTTTTAGAAAAGAAAGTTTTTCCAAGTGTGGTGCTTCGGCAGTGTTTCGACGTTTTTGCTGATTACTCCGATCTCTTTGCAGCTTATGGTGATCGCCCAAGACGTCGAGCCTTTGCACTCGGATGAGGAAGCTCGAGCCGAGGTCGGCCTAGGGGCGACGAGGCTGTGTCTGGCGAGGTGCCGAGAGAGACTCTACGAGGTCGAGCTCGGATTACGCCGAGCTGAAAGCGAGAGGACCCATCTCCAGCTCATCCTCGGCCGGCGAGATATCGAGATTCGCAGTTTGGAAAGCAGGATCGCCGAGCTTATCCCCGAAGGTGAATATTCTCCAACTGATTTCAGTAATGAGATTCGGGTTCAGTGCATCCGTCATAACTTGTCCAAAATAACAGCGGAGAGAGACGATTTGCTTTCCGAGATACAGCATCTGCAGTCCGTAGAGGCGAAGCTTCGGAGTGAGGGCGAGGGGCTGATGGCCGAAGTGGCCAAATTGATGACCGAACGGGTTCAGTTGACTGCCGAAGTTGAAGCGCTCAAGAGGGCGACGGTGGATAAAAGCATCGAGGTCACTCACCTCCGGCGCCTCATCGCCAGCCGATCAAGAGTCCCGGACTCCGCGATACCCCCACGTTTCGAAGTCGATGTCAAAGACGACTCGTTGCGGGATCGGATCTCGGAGTTGGAGGCAGAAGTGGCCCGTCTTAAGCCGCATTCAGGACCGATCAACGTTCGAAGCACGTCGTGCACTCACGCTGAGAGTGAGCGGGGCATTACCTTCTATGAGATGGCGACCCGTCAGCGGATCGGCCAACCTAGTCCGGGGGATGCGCAGAGCTCGGTGGCAATTTCATCGAGCGGGGCATCCGTCGGAGTAGCTACTAGGAGTGGTGCCGAGGATACGTCTCAATTTGCCGGCTTGGGGTCGCGCTCTGGAGACAAGCATCGTCACTCTCGAGTGTCCCTGAAGCGGAACGCTCCGGCCCCAAAGAAGCGCTGAAGTGGTCGACTCCGCGAGTTTTTGTGTATTTTTTGTTTTTCTGCTAAGTGTAATAAGTTGGCATTGTAGCCTCTTCTTTGACGAGTTGTAATCCTGCTGTGTTTGTATCTGTACCGCATCTGTTTCATCAATAAAAGTGTTGTTGTCGAACTTATGTGTTTTATTCTTGTGACTGTTGTCTGCTGTGCCGTAGCTTCTAAAGTGTTGGACTCCGAATGGCGAGCTTCTTCCAGTTCGTTTAAGAGCGAACTCGCGAAGTAGCATCAAGCCAAGTGTCGGACTTTGGCGCCCTTGTTTGATTAGGTTAGGGTTGTTGGAGCGTTTCAGAATGGCGAACTACCCCTAGCTCGCTTAGGAGCGAACTTGCGGAGTAGAGTCGAACCAAGTGTCGGACTCCGAACCATCCAACGGCTGTGGGAGCAGTTCCGAATGATGAGCTACTTCTAGTTCGCTTAGGAGCGAACTTGCGAAGTAGAATCGAGCCAAGTGCTGGACTCCGAAACCATTGTAAGTTTAAGGGTGTGGGAGCAATTCCGAATGGCGAACTACCCCTAGCTCGCTTAGGAGCGAACTTGCGGAGTAGAGTCGAACCAAGTGTTGGACTCCGAACCATTCAACGGCTGTGGGAGCAGTTCCGAATGGCGAGCTACTTCTAGCTCGCTTGGGAGCGAACTTGTGAAGTAGAATCGAGCCAAGTGTTGGACTCCGGAACCATTGTAAGTTTAAGGGTGTGGGAGCAATTCCGAATGGCGAACTACCCCTAGCTCGCTTAGGAGCGAACTTGCGGAGTAGAGTCGGACCAAGTGTTGGACTCCGAACCATTCAACGGCTGTGGGAGCAGTTCCGAATGGCGAGCTACTTCTAGCTCGCTTGGGAGCGAACTTGTGAAGTAGAATCGAGCCAAGTGTTGGACTCCGGAACCATTGTTAGATTAGAGAGTTAAAAGCAGAAAGATGTAATAGCAGTGAAAATATGAAGAAACTTTATTTATTAATATCTAATGATCGGCTGCTTCTAAAGTTGCTAGCCGTTATTACAATGAAAAAATAAAAGGAAAAATCACTACTAGTAAAAGGAAGGGAATGGTTCGACATCTCGAGTTACTTAGAGAGGGGTAGTTGCCTTCTCTTGGTATTTCAAAAGATGGTCGGCATTCCAAGTCCTTAGAATTTCTCTGCCTTCGAGATCTTCTAGCTTTTACGCACCGGGGCGGATCACCTTTGAGATTTTGTACGGTCCCTCCCAATTCGGGGCCAGTTTGCTTTTCTGTCCGGGGAACGAGATGGCCAATTTTCGGAGGACTAGGTCCCCTTCTTTGAGGTCCGTTGGGCGGACCCTTTTATTGTACGCTAGCTCGATCCTCCTTCGGTAAGCTTGCTGGCGTATGGCAGCTCTCTCTCGGATTTCATCTATCAGATCTAAGCTTACTCTGAGCTCTCTAGCGTTCTGCTCTTCTTCATAAGCTATCCGACGAGGAGAGGGTATCCCGACTTCTAGGGGGATGATGGCCTCGGCCCCATAGGTGAGATTAAATGGGCTCTCCCCTGTTGGGGTCCGCTTGGTGGTGCGGTGATTCCAGAGCACGTTTGGCAGCTGGTCGACCCACAGTCCTTTGGAACACTTGTCTAACCTCTTCTTGATGCCCGAAAGAATCTGTCGGTTGGCGTTCTCGGCCTGGCCATTCGACTGAGGATGGGAGACGGAGGAGAATCGGTGTTGTATGGCGAGGTCCTCACATAAAGCTCGGAAGGCGGCCCCAGTGAACTGCGTTCCATTATCCGTGACTATGACTTGGGAAATGCCGAATCGGCAAATCACATTTTTCCAGAAGAATTGAACGACCCTATGCTCTGTGATTGTGGCCAAGGGCTCGGCTTCTATCCATTTAGAGAAATAGTCGACTGCCACGACTAGGAACTTTAGCTGTCCGGGAGCTGGTGGAAACGGTCCTAGTAAATCCATCCCCCACATAGCGAAGGGGATCGGACTTGATAGGGAGGTGAGCGGTGTTTGTGGAAGGCGTCAGATATCTGCATACTTTTGACAGGAGCTGCATTGCCGAACGTGTCGTTCGGCGTCCCGTAGGAGAGTGGGCCAGTAATACCCGTAGTTCAACACTTTGCGCGCTAGAGCCCTGAACCCAGAATGAGCTCCGCCGATGCCCTCGTGGAGCTCTTGCAGGGCGTAGTCGGCTTGCCTGGGGGAAAGGCACCTTAGGTAAGGCCGACCGTCCACCTGGGTAAAGGAGCGTTTATATAAGATGCCTTCGATTAAAGTAAAACGCTCGGCTCGGGTCCTGATTCTTCTTGCTTCCCTCGGATCTTCAGGGAGGAGTCCGTCCCTTAAGAATTCAACAATGGGTTTCATCCAATTGTCTTCGAGGAGGACAGGCAATGTCTCAACGGAGTCAGGTGTTTCGTCCTCTATGCTTGGCTTCAAGAGGACTTCTATCAATACGGTCTGCTCAAGACCTTGAAGGGAAGAGGAGGCTAATTTGGATAGGGCGTCGGCTTGAGCATTTTCCTCTCGGGGGATCCTTTGGATGAGGGCCTCTTCGAACAGCGCCATGAGGCTCTTGACTTTAGCCAAGTATTTAACCATTCTATCATCGCGGGCTTCATACTCACCAAGGAACTGGTTGACAACCAACTGAGAGTCGCTGAAGATCTGTAGCCGTTGTGCCCCTGCATTTCGTGCCATTCTTAGACCGGCTATTAGCACCTCGTATTCGGCCTCGTTGTTCGAAGCTTTGAAATTTATACGGAGGGAGTATTGGAGGATGAAGTCATCTGGGCCTGCCAGGATGACTCCTGCCCCGCTTCCCTCATTGCAAGAAGATCCGTCAACATAAATTGACCAAACCGGGGGTCCCTTTACTGTTTGGCAGGGCTCAGGGATTGTGGTCTCCACTATGAATTCGGCCAATGCCTGTGCCTTGATCGCGGTCCGAGGCTGATAAGTTATATCGTGTTGGCTCAGCTCGATCGACCACTTCATAAGGCGGTCGGAAGCCTCGGGCTTGTGAAGGACTTGTTTCAGCGGCTGGTCGGTAAGAACGACCACCGAATGGGACTGAAAGTAGGGCCGAAGCTTTCTCGCGGCCATTACCAGGGCATAGGCTATTTTCTCAATCTTCGGGTACCGGAGCTCGGCGTCCCGAAGTACTTTGCTGACGTAGTAGATGGGCTTCTGGGCCCTTTCTTCTTCTCTGACTAAGACCGCACTAAGCGTCTGTTCGGAAGCTGCTAGGTGGAGGTAGAGTGGTTCGCCAGGTATAGGTTTGCTGAGAAGAGGTGGATTGACGAGGTATGCTTTAAGCTGGTCGAATGAGTCCTGTTGCTGCTGCCCCCACTCAAATCCTTTAGCCCCCCTGAGGGCTTTGAAGAACGGGAGGCACTTCTCCCCGGACTTCGACAGAAAGTGCCCTATGGCGGCTAGGCGACCAGTCAATCTTTGAACTTCCTTGACATTTCTCGGAGGGGCCAAGTCCAATATGGCCTTGATCTTTTCCGGATTTGCTTCAATTCCTCGTTGGCTAACCATGAAGCTGAGGAACTTTCCTGATGAGATGCCGAACGCACACTTGTTCGGGTTGAGTCTCATATTGTGTTTTCTCAAAACGTCAAATGCTTCTTGGAGGTCGGCCACGTGGTCAATGCCCCGGATGCTTTTTACAAGCATGTCGTCAACGTAAACCTCCATGTTCCGACCGATCTGGGCCTGGAAAACCTTGTTGACGAGGCGTTGGTATGTCGCACTCGCGTTCTTGAGACCGAACGGCATGACCCTGTAACAATAGAGGCCCTGGTCGGTAACAAACGACGTCTTCGGGATGTCTAGAGGGAACATTCTTATCTGATTGTAACCTGAGAAGGCATCCATGAAACTGAGGAGCTCATGTCCCGAGGTTGCGTCAATCAGAGTGTCGATGCTCGGCAGAGGGAAAGGATCTTTGGGGCAGGCCTTGTTGAGGTCGGTGAAATCAATGCAAATTCTCCACGTCCCATTGGACTTTTTTACCATTACTACGTTTGACAACCACTCAGGGTAGTTTACCTCCTGTATTATTCGGGCCTTCAACAACTTGTCTACCTCCTCTTTGATAGCGAGCTGACGCTCGGGGGCGAACTTGCGCCTCTTTTGCTGAACCGGTTTGGACCCCGGATCGACGCTCAGGCGGTGGACTAAGAGTTCTTCGGAGATACCGGGCATGTCTGCTGCAGACCATGCGAAGAGATCTTGATTGGTTCGGATGCATTTCACAATATCTGAGTATAGGGCGGACGGGAGGGTCTTGCTTATGAAGAACTTGCGGGTCGGCTATTGTTCAGAGAAGAGCGCCTCCTCCAGTTCATCCACCGGCTCGGAGGTCGGTTTTGCAGTGTCTTGAGGAATTTCCAGAGTCTCTAAGGAGAGGACGGGCCCATGGGTTGAGGTCATGTAGCACTTCCGGGCCTGCTCCTGATTTCCCCTTACTTCCCCGACCCCGGACCGGGTGGGAAACTTCATCTTAAGATGGTATGCTGAGGGGACAGCTTCCAGAGCTGCGAGGCCAGGTCGACCCAAAATGACGTTGTAGGCGACGGGAACATCCACCACCATGAAGTCCATTGGCTCTGTTCGGGTGGTAGGAGTTTGACCGGCAGTTACATCGAGGGTAATCACCCCTTCAATAGTTATCGGAACCCCCGTGAACCCATGGAGAGTGTAGCCGGCGGGCTTGAGTCTGTCTCTGGAGAGTTTTAGGCCTTTAAAAGCGGAGAGGAAGAGGATGTTGACGGAGCTGCCGTTGTCTACCAAGATTCTCTCCACCTTGAAATTTGCCATGTGGAGGCTAATGACGAGCGCGTCACAATGTGGGGTACGAACTCCTTCAAGATCTTCGTCGGAGAACGTGACTGGCACTCCGAGGCCTTTGGGAGGAGGAGTGGCTCGGACTGAATTGACTTCTCTGATAAATGCTTTCCGAGAGGAGTTCGAGGAGCCCCCCATTGGACCCCCATGGATGAGGTGGAGGACCCGCTCTTCCTCAAAGTCTGGCGTCTCTTCTCGTTCCGGACGCCTGTTAGCCCCCCGAGGCGGGGGAGGAAGTTCGGCTCGGTCCTTTCTTACAAACTTCGTTAGTTGCCCCCTCTGGATAAGGGCTTCGATCTCGTTTCTCAGAGCACGGCAGTCGTTGGTGTCGTGCCCATGGTCCCGGTGATAGCGACACCATTTCTCTCTATCTCTTCTCTTGGCGGGGGTGTTCATCTTCGGAGCTGGAGGCAAGACCCCTTCTTTTTCGACTTCCATGAAGATGGCGGAGATGCTAGTGGTGAGGGGAGTGAACTTCTCAAATCTAGGGGGAGGTCGGCGCTGGCCGGCATTATCCTTCTGGAGCTTCTTGGCTCCTTCTTCTTCCGCTCCCTTTCTCTTAAACCCGGAGGTAGACCCCTCCCAGTTGGGTTGTTGCTCGGCCTCTTCGGCCCGGATATACTTTTCAGTGCGAAGGAGAAGGTCGGAAAAGTCATGTGGTGGTTTCTTGGCGAGGGAGGAGCGGAGGTTGGAATTGAGGACATTGGATTGAAATGCTACCGTAGCAACCGACTGGTCGAGGGATGCTATGGATCTGGCCTCGGCCGTGAACCTCTTCACGTAGTCTCTCAATTTTTCCCCCTTCTTCTGGTGGAGGTGCAATAGGGAGATGCTCGTCTTTTCGGCCCTTCGGCTGCTTACGAAATGTGTGACGAAGAGGGTTTCGAACTGTTCGAAGGAGAATATCGAGGAGGGGGAGAGACGAGAATACCACTCTCGGGCTGGTCCTTTGAGAGTTGCGGGGAAGGTTTTGCAGAGGAGGGCATCGGAAGCTTGATGTAGGAGCATCAGGGTTTTAAAACTTTCAATGTGATCGACTGGATCGGTTTCCCCGGTGTAAGTCTCAAATTGGGGAGGTTTGAAGCCAAACGGGACAGGTGCATCCACTATGGTTTGGGAGAAAGGGGGTCGGCTAGGACGTACGGTCCTCCCCCTGAGCTCTTCTTCTCGGTTTATCTGACCCAGGCGTCTCTCTACTTCATGAAGACGGCGGTTCATGGTGTCATCTCTCCGACGGTAATTTGCCGAGCCACGAGACTCGTCTTCGTATGAGGGAGAGCGAGGGCTGCGGCAATGGTAACTTCGGGAGCGGCGAGGACTTGGGGTACGCCGGGAGTTGCTAGGAGCAGGATGAGGAGATGGGGACCGTCGGTGAGGGCTTCGGACTGGAGGTGGGGATGGCACCTTCGGCTCATTAGGATTTTGGCGAAGGTTGAGAGCCTGCAGGACGGTCGCTTGGAACTGCTGGAACTCGGCACGGGTGATTGGTGCCTCATTGTTCCGGGGCTATTGCCGACCTGCGGGAGAGTGCCTTCTTCGGTAATGATCGGGGGACTCCTTCCTCCCTCTGCGGATGGGGGACCTGTGGTACCGGTGGCAAGGAGACCGCTCGCCCGGATAGTGTTGGCGGGAGGCTCCCTCTCGGGCCTGTTTTTCTTCCAGATGGCGGCGGAGATCATCCTCTTTCTGGTGGTTAGGGGCTGTATTGTGGCGACCAGAGGCTCGGGGGTGATGGGAGGCCATAGATTCAGTGGAGGCATTGCGGATGGAGACCTGTTCTTGATGAAGGGGTTGTTTCTGAGGGTTAGGACCCTTTGGATCAGGAAGGGGAAGGTTCTGTTGGAGCGGGTCTTCCGCCGTAGGGGGAAGCTGCCCTTGTTGTTGAGCAGGATTGTTAGGAACTTCTTGCTGTTGATCAGGGTTGGGTCCTCGGTTGGACCCCCTTGATCATACTTTCTGAGGTGGCATGGCTGGAGAAAACCTGTTTTCGGGGAAGAGGAGAGGTTTCTATTCGTTAGTTTCCCACAGACGACGCCAATCTGTTGCCGCTAAATTTGGTATGGGGGCAAACAGATGAATTTGTGGATTCTTAGGGAAACTGAATAGTAAACCTGTATACCTGTTCCGTCGGGCTTCGGTCGTGAGTCCTGCCGTAGACCTGTAAAAAGTGCGAGACACCGGGGTTGTTCCCGGCGACGCACCCTCCGACGCTCAAGTCAGTAATCTAGAAGACTATGAATGAGCGCAAAAACTGGTGAAAGATTGATTACCTCTTAGTGGAGATGGATGGGGGGTATTTATAGGCGTCTCAGGGAACGGATTAGGAATGTAATCCCCATGATCTGATATGGAATATTCTTCTTGTAAACAGACTAGGAATGTAATCTGATAAGGTATATTCCCCGTAATCAGATAAGGAATTTAATCCCCAAATCCCAGTGAAAAGATAGATGTACATCAGGGCCGTTGATCATGATTAATCAGGGACCCTGATTCTATCTTGTTGGATTGGGTGCGCAGCGGGTTAAGACCCGCACCCTCTTGTTGGTGGATCCATTCGTGGGTTATTGGGTCCCTGGGGGAGAAGATCCAATACCCATTTTGGGCCCTCTTGTAGGCGAAATTACCGTTTTACCCCTGGGTCAGAAGATTCATACCCGATTTGGACGGTTCCGATTAAACCCCATTTTTAGCCATATCATGTGGTTATTCTTTCTTGCGTGGTTGTGATCTCTTCCATAATGTTGATTTAATTTGTTACAGCTATAAATGATGTTCATATCATTCGCTGGGCCTTTGTTATTATCATGCCCGTTACCATTATATGGAAACACAGGTGCATAACTGAGGCCCAACGAATGATATAAGTATGCCAATGCATATCATCCATAAGCTTCACAATACCGGTAAGCTCAACAATACAATAATAATCACGGGAACAAGATAATAATGCATTAACCAATATCTGGAATACAAGAACTTACCTAATTAGCCAGAGAATATGCAATCCAATAACAGTTCGACAAGTTCTTTCAGTAACCCACCATCTGTATCTGTATAACATAACTCAAAAGAAAGATGGATGGTGTACCTGTTAAAGCAAGCTAAGGGCCGCAAGCAGTACAAGCAAAATAGGGACAAGAAGCAGACATAAGCAATAAGGACTGACAATTCAGTTATGGAACAAGCATGAAACAAGGAACAGTATACGTAACAAGAAAGAGACAAGAACTGAAGAAGTCTCAAAATATAACCAATCAGGAAACATGGAATCGTGTAACGGGAACATGTCATGTAAACGGGAATCATGCAAACGTGCAAATAGGAATCATGTAAACTTCTAACAGGGATCATCTAAACCGGAATCATATAACTTGTAAACATGAACAAACCAGAATTATATAACATGTAAACAGGACATGTAACAGGTAAACAAGAATATGCATGTGCTCAGTGTTAATCTTAAGTCTATCCATTTATTTAGTCTTATCTAATGCACGCAATCCTATGTCGCATATCACAGGTTCAGGTGCATACAATCAAGTGAACGTTTGACTAGTGGTGAATTATATGGATCATGTACTCAGGAAAACATGTAGACAGGAAAACATGATTCAGTTATTCAGTGTAACCCCCGTTTTCGTAAATACGTATTTTCCGAACATTTTTTGTGTTTCGATTATTATTTGTTAAATTTGTTTTGAATATTCTAATTAAAATCCTTTCTAAACAAAAAGGTTTGTTATTTTGAATAATAGTGTATTTTAACTTCACTTTCCATTTTATAATTGATCGATTATATATTTTTCCGTTTGAATTATTTTAATATAAAGTTGATAAGTCAATCCTTATTTTGTTGTATAATGTTATTATTATTATTATTATTATTGAATTATTTTCATGAATATGTTGAACCAAATTCTGTCATGTATTATTATTCTTATCATATTAGTATTATTATTTTTTGTAAAGTCCATTGATTTCGATTTATCTTGTATTATATAATTATTTAATTTTGAAGACCAATTTTATATTCTTTCTATAATTATTATTTTATTTGTGAAGCCCAAATATAAATCCCAAGTTAATCCAAACCCAATTCTCCTCCTATTTGTGTGTTGACTAGATCTACAAAACCCCTCACACTCTCTCACCCTTCACATCCCGTAACCCCAATTCTCCATATCTCTCCACTATCCCTATAATCTCTCCCCATTATGACAACTGTTATTAATTAATTATTAAAACCACTCAAATCTCTCTCTCTCTCCTTAAAATCAGCCTAACAAATCCCTTTAGCTTCCACTGTTCACCCTCTACCCCGATCTACGATTCAACCTCCACCTAACCCAACCCTTCGCCATTGTTATACCCCCCCCCCATCCCTAACCTCCCGCCCACCTATTCTTCTTCCGTCTTCCTCTCTAAATTGGAGCTCGACCAAAGCTTCACCCTCCCATCGTCTTCCTACCGCCCTCCTGCACCTCATCGAAGCTCCGCCTCAGAGAACCCATCGCCTGCCCCCACATTGCTCCCCTTCGGCACATCACAACTCCGCCATTGCCGAACTCAAAGCTCCTGAGCCCTCGTCTTCCTCCTCCGCTCGCAGCACCTCGAACCTACCGCTCGCCTACCTACCCTCGTCCTCCTTCATTTCGTCGACCCACCGTCGACCACCCAAGTTGAGCCTCGCATAACCCATTGTCCCGCCAACTTCATCATCGTCATCCGTCGACAATCCCGCTGTCTTTCAATAGCCTAGGCGACCACCGCGGCACCATCACTGCCACCGTTCGACCAGCCCCTGTGTCGCCAGTCACCACCGCAGTCGCCCCACTCGTTGCCTCCACCGCCTTCGTTTTCTTCCTCTGTTTCGGGAAGAAACAGAGCTCCGATGTTGCCTCATCGCTGCATTGCTTCTCGACTGCGAGCGCCACCCCTCGCTATCAGCATCGTGAGTCCCTCGCTGTCGAGCACCCAGTCGTCGCCGTCGAAGTCGCCAATTTCCATTCCTACCATCAGTCACTCTCTCTCTGTCGTGTTTAGGAAGACAAACAGAGAGTGGGAAATTGGGGTGTTGGTTGTTTATGTAGAGGAAGGGATCCCGATTTGGTGTTTGGTGTTCTGATCCGACCCAGTTTTGTGTTGTTTGCTATTCGAGAAGTATGGGATCTGATTTTGCTGTTTGGTGTTATGTGGAATTGATCTTCGGTCTGGACCCTTGTTCGCTATCATGATCCTTGATCTTGATCCTGGATCTTTCAATCTGAGCCGTCCGATCAGATCATCATCTTGATCTTGATCTCGATATTCGATCTCAGCTGTGCGATCATCTGATCTTGATCCCCATCAAGATTCGTGCCCGATCGTGATCATCGTGGTTGTTTGCTCGTCGCCGTATCACCGGGATTCCAATTCCGTTATTCTATGCATATTCAGATTTATCTAATCGTCATCTAAAGGCAAGTCATCTTACTCTCGAATTGTATTGTATCGTATTTGAGATTGTTTATTGAACCCCGCAAGTAGATCCATATTGATTATCGTATATTGTTTATTGTTGTTCATCGTTGAGATACTACGGATTTACACGAGCGAATCCAAGCAGTAGTCTTGACTTCGTGCCGTCTTTTACCTCCAATGTATAGAGATCTTGCATGCATTCATGTAGTTAATTATCAAATATAGGGATAGGGATTATTATTGTATTTCATGTCATGACATTACACTACTATTGTAGATTGTATACTAGTATTGATTGTTGATGTGATTGATGTTGGTGTATTAGTTGATTGTGATTAGTAAGGTTATGGACATTATACATCTTAATACCATATTCACATAGATGTAATTTGCTGTGATTTATGTTGTTAACCCCTAACTCATCGTTCATAACATTTGTCATCTTTTTATCAATGAAGAACATGTCGAAACCCTGAAATTTATTGCCAACCTAAACATTACCATGCTGTTTCGACCTAGACAATGTCATCAAAATCAATAACCTTCTGAATATGAAATGTAGCCCCATGTTTCTATTTTCCAGAACATATAGAATTTTTGAATTCCGACTTATATTGCATGAGTTACGACCTTTTTACTGCAGCTGCATTTTATTTTCAGATTTATGCACATACCATGTTAAGCTGATGAATTAGGTGAACTAATGATCAAATATTACCATGATAATTTCCATATTGATGGTTGACATGCTTAGGGTAATAAAAATTATTTTTACTGATTTTTACAATGAATATTTACTGCTGTTACAACTGAAACTAGTTGACACTGATAACCAGCCAGGAACAGTAACCTGTAAAGAACACTGAAATTCACCTAGCTATTGTTGTCGGAATTTGGACTTTAAATATGCGTTGGAACCGGGCAGGAGTCTAGTTTCTAGACCTTCTGACGGATCCATATTTTCTAACCTGTAGCAATGGAAATTCTAATTTTGGTACAACAACCTACTGTTGTCTAGAATTGGGTTCTATGTTTAATAATATATAATTGAATCTATAATGTTGAATTTGAAGTAGTTGATTGCATAGAGTACATTGCATGATTTTAGGGTTGTGTTGTCATTATTCTAGTATCCCTTATTAATCGCATTATAGTTTTCCATTGATTTTTCCGTCCCTATTGTTCTCTATCAGTAATGCATGTTAATTGAATCATGAATGTTAATCAAGCCGGGGTTAAGGGTTGACTAGGGCAGTTGATAATATAGTGACTGTACTTAGAAATATGGGCATTGTTTTCTAAAATATTGTGTCAACTAGTGCTATCGATTTATTGTTGAATTACTGACCACAGTATCCCAATTCATCGTGTATTGTTTTAGGATTATTGTGCCAACTATTGTTATCGTTATTGTGCAAGAAAAACCTATTGTTCTCGTTATCATTATTGTTATCATGCCGAGTACATGACCTATAGAATCTACCACCTTAGTCTAAATGAAATTGATTGTATGCATCGAACCTATAGTATGGGATGCAGTAGTACGTGCAATAGTTAGGATTAAAATGAATAATAGACTTAAGATTTTCACCGCATCGTCATTGCATATTATCGTCATTATTGAATAGTGTTATCGTTATTGTTTACCGTTATTATTATCGGTTATTGTCATCGTTATCAATTATTGCTATTGCACATTGCATTGTTACCATTTTTGTCATTGTTCATTGCCATCGACTCTATTGTTTATTGAATTTATTGTTATACCGTAAATGCCATTGTTTCTCTGTTTCTTTACTTGCTCTCCACGACTTGCTCTAAGGACATGTTTTTCTCTCTTTTAGATGAACAACTTACAGGAAATCAAGGAGATATGCCTGACCGACTAGGAGAGCAACAATGGTGAAAGAATTGTTTTGCTGAGCCACTTAAATAATTATTGTTTCAGTTTTAGAACTTTAATAATTGAACAATGTTGTTAATTCTTGTATTTGTGGGCTTTTGACCCAAATATTGTTATTGTTGATTCCAGATGTTGGATTGTTATTATGTTGGTTATTTTATGCTTAAATTCCAAGTATTGTTATTCATGTGATTACTCTTCTAATGCATGCGTGGTTGTATTACTTCATGTTTATATTGTTGAGTTGAATCGATAACAGCTCATGGATGACGCAAGTCATTCACTGGGCCATATCACGTGCTTGCATTCCGTATATTTGGGAAGCAGGCGTGACATTCAGTCATTCAGTATTTCGTATCAATGTTCAATGAACAATATACAATGTTTAGCCATTCAGTTATTCAGTCATTCAATCATTCAGTCATTCGGTCATTCAGTAATGGTAGGGAAACCACGAGCTACCTTTCGAGTATAGTCTCCTATATTATCCACTACTAGGTCGTACCCTTATTACCCCAGCTTGTCATTCTTTTGATGTGATTCAGTCATATACATGTAATTGATATACAGGCAATCGATCTAATCAGTGAAACGGTTGCAATAATAAACCATGCAGTACATGATATAAAGTCATTCAATCTATCTAGTGTATCAATTCAATTATTAAATACAAAAATAATATGTTTATATTTTAAAAACATAAATATACAATTCTGGACAGCACAACGTTGCTGTATAAAAACTCGTTTTCCCATTGCTACAGGAAAGTGAATCAGGTTCCGTCAGGGGTTCTAGAAACTATACTGTAACACCCCTGTCCCTAGCTCAGACAATTTATACAATTTATAAGACAAATTAGATGCTATGTAGTACAACTCCCCACCACAGGCTACCTCTCAAAAGTTGGTTAACCGATTATGTGACTCTTGATCATAGGCTATTATATTTTAATATTATTTTAATCTTCTCAAATCCCGATATGGGACTAAGTTAATTCACCTTTTTTTTCCTGTTTCTTTCTCTCACCGAGAAATACAACAGCAGCTTGCTTTTTTGTAGGTGGGCCCCTCCATGAAGGTGACGTCATCACCTACCTTTAACCAGCACACGTTACAAATGTGTTGTCTCCTTTCATATGTGGCCCCCACCTCCAAATCACTTCAACATATTAATTCCATTTCCATATTTTTGAAACAGCCAACATATATTTTCAAAGTATATATATGTATATATTTTATATTCTATAGCTTTAGAAATTATACGGGGTGTTACATATACTCCATGTTGTTTCTGACGCATATTTATAAGATACATTATAAAAACAGAAACTATGTCAACCAGTTCACTAATCTACTGTTCAGGCAACAGACCAGTGTCAACTTTTTATATGTAAAGATTAACTTTAAATTCATTTAAAAATCTTACAAAAATTATAAATCAATTTATAATCATGCCTAGTAACATGCTAATAAATATCAAGTCTTAATTCTCCTATTAACATGAATTTTTAATTTGTGAAACATGATAATGTACTATAAGTGAGAATCTGAAATGTGCAGACCTAGCAGTACGAAAAACATGATATCTCATTGTCTATAACTCCGAATCCGAATCTGTCAAATGTTTTGGAAACTAGATTCACAGAGCTATGAAATTTATTTACAAAGTTCCAATCAATTTAAACCGGAACTAGGTCAAAACCTGCCTACAAGTTACAGCAGACAGTAGGGCAACAACTTGCCAGTTTCGTTTAAAATGATTTTTACATGCAAACAAATAGTTTCAAATTCATGTTTGTGCAATGAATGTGGGAACAATGGAAAACTACGATCTGTTGCTGGCATCGAATCATGGAGGTAAAAGAATTGATTCGATTCAATAGTACGACTAATTTAGATATGGGAATATCACCAAACATGAATACTACAAAAATAACAGATTTTAAATGCAATGATCTAATTACTAATTGCGGGAGATCAACAATATGCTTGTACAAAATAATAAAATATACAAGGTACTTGCCTTAGATATGACGACAATACCGATAATAATAAAAGAATAACGGGACGAGCGTCCCGACAGCAACACACGTGCAACAGCATACACAAAGACACGTGCTAAGCACGTAATGGCAAATTCAGTAACAAGAGCACATGCACACTATGTAACAAGCAATCACGTGCACTTGACAGGGGCAATCAATAGCGATGGGCAGCAGGAACGGCAATGGCGAAAGCATCTGTGTTGCGGTGATGGAGAAGGGTTCGGGTGCTTCCTGTCGATCAGGCAACACCACCGCACTGGTAGTCTTGGAGTCACTACGGTTGACAGCAAAAAGACGGAGCTGCGATTGGGGAGAGGGTGAGAGCGGCAAGCGAGCGGGACTGCGGGGTTACAGCGAGGCAGCGACTGCAGAGGCAATTGTGATGGAGGCAGCGGTTAGAAGTAGAGGGGGTTGCTACGGTGGGGGGACGATCGCGCGGTGGTGGAAGCAAGGTGCAGGCGGCTATGAGGAGGTAGCGAGGAAGGTGATCGAGGTGTTGTGATGGTGCTAGCGATGGCGAAGGCAGTGCGAGGAGGAGGAGCGACGGTGGACTGTGGCGAGGCTGCAGGTATAAGACGAGAAAGGGCGGAGTCGCGGGAGGAGGCGACGGCGAGTGGAAACGGCATTGGGGCAGCGGCGGTCGAAACAGTAAGTGAGGGTGTCGGTGGTGGTTGTTGTGCTGCGGGTGTGCTCCGGTGGTCAATGGGTGCATTAACGGGGTGACGAGGTGGTGCAGTAGTGGGGTGTTTGAGGCTCAAGCAGCAGTGGCTGCGAGGGTGAATGAAGAAGGAAGGAGAGGTGGTTCGAGGACGAATGGCAATGGCAATGGTGGACAGCAGGGCGAGGCGAGGGCTCACGACGGTGGTGGCGAGGCGGTCGGTGGAGGAGACTAGGGGCGACGAGGGCAGGGGAGAGCAGAGACGGTGGGTCATGGTTGTCGAGGTAGAGGCATGGTGATGATGGCAGTGAGAAGAAAGGGAGACTAAGGGCGAAGGCGGTGAAGATGAGGCTGAGATGGGTTGCGAGGAGCTCAAGCGGTGGAGTCGATGGCAATGGGGGAGGAGTGCAGGCGGTTGAGATCGGGTTTCAGAGGAAATAGAGGAGGAGAGAGGGAGAGAGAGAGAGTCGGGGAGAGAGAGGGGGGAGAGTTTGGGGGATTTAATAACTAGTATATTAAAAATATGGGTTTAGTTGAGAAGGTAAGGTAGTTAGTTAGATGATGGGGGGTAATTTAGTGGGGTGTATGCAGTTAGTGTAGGGAGTGGGTTAGTAAAGGGTTTCAGATTTGGCTTCCAATAGGATTTAGGCTTGGATCTAAAATGTGGGCTCCTCTTTGGGTTTCAGAATATATATATAAGCTTTGAGCTTGTTAGGTTTCAATGGCAAACACAGATTGAATACACAGCGGAAAAATTACAAAAATTATTGAAACCTAGCCATGGATCCATGCGAAAACTATAAATCGTGTATAGGAATTATACCTTATGGATGGACCTGCTATCTCCAAGATATGTCGATCACAGCACTGCAATGTTGCGGTGCCTCTAAGGTATCCACACAACGGATCAAAACCAAGCTTTCCTCACGCCGCGGTGCTAGTGCAGGATGGGACTACTCCTCACGATCTCTCTCTCTCACAATTTCTGTTACAGTCAGGGTTTTCTCTTGTGTCTCTTTTTTACAGATATGTATCATATATAGTGCAGAAAATTAACCCTAAGAGAGTAATGAGTTCGTTGGGCTCACAATCTGACCTACGTCAGATTCGTGTGTGGACCTCTGAACTTTAGTCAGCCCATTTAATCTAATTAAATGTCCAACCAATGTCAGAAGTCTGAGTCTTACTTGGATTCCTGATTAAATTCATCTTATGAATTTAAATTCCAATTTCGATTCATTCTAAGTGTGTGACCCTGTAGGTTCTCGTTACGTTGAAAAATCATATTCTAGTGTTGCAAACAGAGAGCGGTATCTAGCAATACATCACGGCTACTCAAGTAACGGGAATGTCAGTGATTAGAGATAACCTATCCATGACCAATGATACCATGTAGTCTACTCCCTTTATCCAGATATCTTAATTGACCACAAGGCATAGTGTGTGTCATCCTTGTATAGTTCAATCCTTGGTTCTTGATGTCTGAGTAGACTTACTAAAACAAATGAGCTTAATATCTCATATTGACTTATTTGAGCACGACCATACATTTTGCAGTCTCACTCAATCAAGGGGCCCATAGATATCACTCTTGTTATGTAAGAGGGAGAAATCCTATCTAAGTCACTCACATCCCTCCGCATGATTTGTAGTATATCCAATAGTCGACTTTATAATCACCTTATTACAGGTAACGTTTGACGACATTAAAACATATAACTTCTCATGTAGGGAACCGTAGTGACTTCAAGTCAAAGGACTACATACACTATGGTCACTGTGATAACCGCTTATGACACTCACGTAACGATCCATGCAGCGTTCTCATGGTGGGTCAATCCAGTACATTATTACTCTAACATGTACTCATGTGAAGACTTGATATCTCATATCCATGACCCGTGAGATATGGTCATCAGTCAATGCACATACTAGTCTCTATGCATTATTATTGTCCTAATTTACAATAATACTTGACTAAGGACATTTAAGAATAATGTTCTGATTACAACCAATAGGACCTCACAATCAATTCATGCACTTTATATCCCATGGTATTGAACCTACTATTCCAAGAACTTTATTATGCTCATTTAATCACAATAAAAAACACAATAAATGAAATGCCTCATATATGAAATAAATGTCATAATGCACTGTAAACTAATAATGTCAATACACTGGCCTCTAGGGCATACACCAACAATCTCCCACCTGCACTAGAGCCAATCAGACATAAATCTAATGCCTATAGACCTAGTGTGACCCTCATGCACAAGGGGCTTTGTAAGTGGGTCAACTACGTTATCATCTGTTGGTACTCTGCATATCTTCACATCTCCTCTATCGATGATCTCTCGAATGAGATGGAAGCGCCTAAGTATATATTTGGATCGCTGGTGAGATCTAGGCTACTTAGCTTGTGCAATGGCCCCATTGTTATCACAATAGAGGTCCAGTGGGTCCACAAAGGTAGGAACCACCCCAAGTTCAGTGATGAACTTTCTAATCCAAATGACCTCCTTTGCTGCATTGGAGGCAGCAATATACTGAGCCTTTGTGGTGGAATCAGCTACTGTCTCTTACTTCGAACTCTTCCAGCTCACTGCTCCACCATTTAGGCAAAACACAAAACATGATTGCGATTTGGAGTCGTCCTTATCGGATTTGAAGCTAGCGTCAGTGTAACCCTTTACAACAAGCACTTTCTCGACTCTATATACCAAGAACGAATCCTTAGTCCTTCTTAAGTGCTTAAGGATGTTCTTAACAGCAGTCCAGTGACTCTCATCGGGATCTGACTGGTACCTACTCATCATGCTCAAAGCATATGAAACATCTGGACGAGTACATAACATGGCATACATGATAGATCCAATTGCAGATGCATATGGAATCTTAGTCATGCGGTCTCTCTCATCTTCAGTGGAAGAACATTGACCCTTAGACAGGCTTACACCATGTGACATAGGGATAAATACTTTCTTGGACTCTTGCATATTAAAGCGTTTCAATACTTTGTCTCTCCTTGATCTATCTCTATAGACCTTGATACCTAATACATAGGTAGCTTCACCCAAGTCCTTCATGGAAAAGCATTTTCCTAGCCAAGTCTTTACAGACTGTAAGGTAGGGATGTCATTCCCAATGAGTAGTATGTCATCTACATACAATATCAGAAATACAACTGTGCTCCCACTAACCTTCTTGTAGACACAAGGTTTATCTTCATTCTTGATGAAACCAAACTCTTTGATTGTATCATCGAAATGAAGATTCCAGCTTCTAGAAGCTTGCTTTAATCCATAAATGGATCGTTGTAGTTTACACACCTTCCCAGCATCCTTTGGAGTGATAAAACCCTCAGGTTGTGTCATGTACACATCCTAGAGAATATTTCCATTTAGGAAAGCATTTTTGACATCCATCTGCCAGATTTCATAATCATGATATGCTGCAATAGCAAGTAAGATCCGAATGGATTTAAGCATGACAACTGGGGAAAAAGTCTCATCATAGTCTACACCATGAACTTGCTTGAAACCTTTAGCCACCAACCACCCCTTAAAGGTATGCACGTTACCATCCATGTCAGTTTTCTTCTTGAATACCCATTTGCACCCAATAGGTTTTATGGATTCCATCTCAGATCTCATGACCTCAAGCCGTTTCTCAGATGCTGGGCCTTTTACAGCTTCCTCATAAGTCGTAGGCTTATCTTGATCAATGAGCAATACATCGCCATGTTGAGTCACGAGAAATCTCTATCTCTCGGGCTGATGAGGTATCCTACTAGAGTTACGTAGGCCTTGTGCTATATGGGTAGGTGTTTGTTCCATAACAATTTGTGGGGTCTGCTCCATTTCCACCATTAGTTCGTTGCTACTTTGCAAAGTTTGAATTTCTTCAAGTTCTATTATTCTCCCACTGGTTCTTTTGGAGACAAATTTTCTCTCTAAGATCACAGCAGTCCATGCGACAAACACTTTGCCTTCGGTCGGATTATAGAAATAGTATCCCTTGGTTTCCTTGGGATATCCTACAAAGAAGCACTAATCAGATTTGGGACCAAGTTTATCAGGAACTTGGCGCCTTACATAGGCCTCACAACCCCAAATATTCATGAAGGACACACTAGGACGCCTCTCAGTCCCTATCTCATATGGTGTCTCTGGAACCGTTTTAGATGGAACACGGTTAAGTGTGAAAGCAGTTGTTAATAGAGCATGTCCCCAGAAGGAGCTTGGAAGATCTGCATGACTCATCATGGATCGGACCATGTCTAACAAGGTCCGGTTTCTCCTCTCAGAGACACCATTCCATTCTGGTGTTCCAGGAGGAGTGAGTTGAGATATTATCCCACATTCTTTTAGACGGTCATCAAAATTTTGGCTTAAGTACTCACCACCTCGATCTGATCGAAGGACTTTAATACTTTTACCAAGTTGGTTTTGTACCTCGTTCTTGAGTTCTTTGATCTTTTCAAATGATTTTGATTTGTGATCCATGAGATACACAAATCCATATCTACTAAAATCATCAGTAAATGTAATGAAGTACTGAAAACATCCTCTAGCCAATGTGTTGAAAGGTCTACAGACATCACTATGTATCAGATCTAAAAGATCACTAGCTCTTTCACCTTTTTCAGTGAATGGAGTTTTTGTCATCTTGCCCAACAAATAAGGTTCACATACCTCATATGATTCAAAATCAAATGAGTACAAGAATCCATCTTTATGGAGTTCGGATATGTGGTTCTCATTTATGTGGCCCAAACAACAATTCCAGAGATAAGTTGGGTTCGTATCATTTGACTTGAACCTCTTAGTATTTATATTATAGAGGGGCATTTCGAGGTCGAGAATATAAAGTCCATTACTCAATTGTGCACTGCCATAAATAAATAAAACAACTTTTGTCCTTTATTATAAATGAAAAACCCTTCTTGTCTAAACAAGAAATAGAAATAATATTCCTACTAATAGCAGGCACAAAATAACAGTTTTCTAACTCAATAATAAGCCCAGTGGGCAATGATAAATGACAAGTTCCTACAGTCAAAGCAACAACTTTTGCTCCATTTTCAACTCGTAGGTCAACTTCGCACTTAGCCAATGGTCTACTCCTTTTGAGATCCTGCACATTTACACAAATGTAAGACCCACATCCAGTATCCAATACCCATGATGAAGAAGTAGATAAATTGACTTCTATTGTAACCCCTGTTTCCGTAAATACGTATTTTCTATGTATTTTTATGTATTTAAAATTTATAAATTCAGTATTTGTTAAATTCTGCTTGAACTTTACATTTAAAATATTTTCTTGAACAATTATATTTATTTTCGAATAATGGAATATTTCAACCTTATTTACCGTTTTCAAATGATCGACTATTTATATTTTAGTCCAAATCTATTATGTTATTTCGATATGGATTTTAATGAATCTACTGAACTCAAATCTTATTATTGTATTCATATTATTATTATCGCTACTATTATTATTATTGTCATTGCTATTATTATTATTTTTGTTGTTACTAATATGATTATTAGTTTTATTTTATTATTGTTATCTTTGATTAATAATTGAAAATCCAATTTTGTTATTATTATTGTTATTAGTATTATTATTTCTATTGATATTGTTATTATTATTTTTATTACTATTAGTTTTGATTGTTCATGATTTAATGTATATGTATATATATAAGTATGTTTTATAAAGTCTATTCTATTTAATTATCTCCTATTGGATTTTTAAACCTAAAACCAATACCTATCTCTTATTGGATCCAAACTCATTTCAACCCAAAACCCTATACTATATAACCTAATTAACTTTTACCCTAACCCTAATTAACCCTAAGCCATTACTATGTAAACCTAATAGCCGCCAACCCCTACCCCTTCTACACTGTTCATCTTCCTCTTCCCATATCTCTCTCACCCGACCTTCCCTCTCCCGATCCCCTCTTCAACTTTCTCTCTCGTCCATCCTCGGTGCGTTGTGACCCACCCATAGCCGATGCCCCGACTGCACCATCCTCCTCACCGTCACCCCTCCACCCACAGCAGCGCGGTCATTCCCCGGTGCACCTCCCTACCACCTCGACGATAGTCGCCCTAGTGGCGTCGCGACACCACAACGCCGCAGTCGACGCCAACCGCACGCAACCCCCTGCAGTGCCTCCCCGATGCTCCACCCATCCTTCTCGCGATAGCAGACCACCGGCATCTCCTCCCCAGCGCGACCCCCCATCGCACCATCCCCCTTGGCAGCTGTGCTGCCCCACCATGCCGGCAGCCCTGACCCGTGCCGTTTCCGCCGTCGCTTCCACCATTGTACAGCTGCCCCTACCACTGCCTGGCTACCGTCGCGCTGCCTGTCCCCCTAGCCACCGGCACCTCACCACAGCGACAACTGCCCCAACTCCATGCCAGAGCCGAGGCCTGAGTTGCTGTGATCATGGAGTTTTTTATCTGGTTGAACCTCAGTCATCTGATCCTAATGATCATGATCTTGATCTCCTTTGATTGGTGGCCGTCCGTTGGATCTTGATCTATTGATCTAGCCATCGGATCTACCTTGATCATCATCTTGATCGTCACCATCGGGGTGATCTTGGCCGTTCGATCGTGATCATCGTCTCCATCATCATCATCATCAAGATCTTGATCTCGACCGGCGGATCTCTTTTTATCATCGCGATCGTGATCATCATTTTGATCTTGATCTTGATCTTCGATCTTGGTCGTCGATTGGTTGATCAACTTGATCTTGGCCATTGATCGTCTCGTTCGTCTTCTACTTGATAAGTTAAATATTTGATCTACTTTTTGTTCTCATTCGTCAATTGTCAATCATGGTATATTTACTCTTTTGGTACTCTTCTAATTCTTATATGTTGTATTTTCAATCTCGACCGTTGGATTCGCTTGATCTTGATCATCATCGAGATCCGTGCCAATCGTGCTCGTCGCCCGGGACCCATTCCGTTATTCCTCCGTCGGATTCGTTGGCTACTCCCCTAAGGCAAGTATTTTTCTTGTACAAATTTTTGTTCTAGTACAAGTATTTAATTGAAAATATTGCAAATAGGTCGTAGTTGTGACTCCTTCTTGTCTCATCATTTGTTGATCTTGAATTATTCATCATCGAGCCCACGATCTCAAGTGTCACAACCCTTCTTTGATATATTATACAAACTACTTAGACTCATTTTATCTCCTAGTCACTTGAACACATGAAACTAAGAAATCCTAGACTTGTAGATGTGTGTTGTATCATGTATGTGATGATCTTGCACTCCTTTGAGTTGAGAAATAGATGTTACTTGCTTATTTGATGCCCACTACATCCGTATTCGTATCACACACTAATCTAGACTCATAATAGTCATTATCATGCAACTTGTATATGAAAGACACCTACACTTGCTGCTCTCTTATCTTTACTTGCTGTTTCGACCCCTTTAAAATCAAAACCTGAACTTGAGCCCTAAATATGAAATATAGCCCTAAATGTATAGTTGTCAATAACTTCCAGAATTTTCGAATTCCAAGTTACGGTCTAGGAGGTATCTCAGTTTTACTGCTGCTGTGTCGGTAGTCGTAGATTCACAAAAACTGCTGCACCTCTTTAGTTTGCAATTATTTTAACTATGCTACCAGTGAGTAATTGACTTGGAATTTTGCATGCTGTTATTGGAAACCATAGAGAACATTCTCTAATTTTCTCAGAATTAATTAATGATGTTACAACCCTGTTTCATATGTATAAACTCAGATTCACAAATTCTGGCTGAACACAAATGCTGTATAGTTTGCTGTTTTGACACATGTTACCACAACTTTTATTTACCTTAATTATATGCGTTGGAACCGGGCAGGAGTCTAGTTTCTAGATCTTTTTATGGATCCACAGTTGCTATCTTGAAGCAATGGGAATCGCAGATTTGGTGCAGCAACCTCATGCTGTCCAGATTTGAGATTTTCGTTGTTCTCGATGCTTTGATTAATTTTGACCTTCGAACATGTACCCTAATTAGCCTAGACATGTCCCATGTTCCTGATTATGTTTACTTGACTTGTTTTGCACATTTTCATGGTTGCTTGATGATAATAATAAATAATAAGCTAGGGTTTAAGGGAAAGACCATAGTAGTGGACAATATAGGTAAGTGTACTCGGAAGGGGGCCCGTGTTTCCCAGTACTCGGTTCATGGACCTGTTGCACCTTGATGTATTCATGGAGCCAGTTACTTAGCTCATGAACCTGTTGTATTCATGAACCCACTGTGTGGGTCTTGAACCTGTTAGTATTCACGAACTTGTTTCGTGAACCTGTTATTTTATTTTCGTATTCATGAACTGTGCCTGCTTGATACTTGATGCCTGAGTACACCGCCATATAGACTCCATTACTAGGCCTAAACGAAATTGCATTGACTGTAGAAACCATGTAGTAAAAGTATGGATGCATGAAGTGCTAGATAGTAATAACCACAAGACTTGATACATGAAACTTGAACTTGACACATGCTTACTTGATACTTGTACATAACAACTTGACACTAGACTTGAGACTTGTTACTTGACACTTGTACTTGATACTTGTTACTTGACACTTGTACTTGATACTTGTCATTTGATGCATGATACCATTACATGTTCACTAGCCACTTGATCTACTATTAGTATTTGTTACCCAATCTTGTCACTCGAGTTGTCTTTCTTGCTAGCTAGTTTCGTGAATCCCCACCGCTTGTTGCATCTCTATTACAATCTTGATTCCAAATCTTGTTCCATGTTACTTGTACTTGTTTTACTATTTGCGGCCCTAACTTACACTAAGGGCGTTTATCTTGTTTTCCCTATTTTTTTTCCTTTTTATATTTATATATACAGACTTTGGAGACGATTTTCCTGCTAGAATTGGTGAGCAGACGTTCTAGGCTTCGCTTGGAAAAACTTTCTAATTATCTTGTATTTGAGTTTATTTCTTTTCGTTGCTACTTGAACCTTGTAACGGGCTATAGTCCCGAGTTTTATCTTTTGTTCCAGATTTGAAAACCATTGAGATATTATTATTTGGTTTCAATTGTTTTATGTTATTTAATAAAGTATTCATGCATGCGTGGTTGTGTACATTTTGTTATATTCTTGTTATGATGCTGAGTCGATCCTACAGCTCATGAATGATGAAAATCATTAGCTGGGCTTTGTCATGCGCTCGTATTCCGTATTTTTTGGAAGCGGAGCGTGACATCTATAACAAAAATACATATAGTGGAAGTCTCACTTCCTTTCTTCTTCTTAAGCTCTTCCAGGTACTTATGGCAGTTCCTCTTCCAATGTCCGGTCTCGACACAGTGGAAGCATGTGCCCTCCTTGGCCACCCCAAGTTAGTTTTCAAGGCAGAAGTGTTGGGCTTGGAATTGCCCTTGCCCTTCTCCTTGCCCTTGGGTTTCTTAATCTGATTTTTGCCCTTGCCCTTACCATTAGCCTGTTGAACCATCAAAATGGTCTTTCCCTTAGTAATGTTCTGCTTAGCAGTTCTCAACATGCTTAGCAGTTCTGGCAGAAGTTTCTCAATTTCATTCATATTGTAGTTCATGACAAATTGACTATAACTTTCCAGCAAAGATTGCAGAACCAAGTCAGTGGCCAACACTTAACCCAAAGGGAAACCAAAACTTTCAATGTTCTCTATGTACCCAATCATTTTGAGCACATGAGTTCCAACTGGGCTTCCTTCTGCCAGTTCGCACTGAAACAATGCCTTTGAGACTTCAAACCTCTCATGCCTAGCCTGCTCTTGGTAGAGCCTTTTGAGGTGAACGATCATATCGTAGGCATCCATGTTCTCATGTTGCTTCTGAAGCTCAGAGTTCATGGTGGCTAGCATGAGACATCCAACGTCCAAGGCATCATCTTGATGTTTCTTATGAGCATCCATTTCGGTATGAGGGGCACTTGCAGTGGGTGGTTCAGGAACAGGCTACTCTAGAACATACAGCTTTTTCTCATGCATAAGGACTATCCTTAGGTTCATGTACCAATCCAGGAAATTTGTCCCAGATAGTTTGTCCTTCTCAAGGACGGATCTCAATGATAGGTTATTTGATGTGTTGGATGTCATGGTAATCTATCAATAGAAATATGCAAAATAAATATTATTTCACAGAAATATCCAAAGTAAGAAATATTTAACCATCAACAGAAATATACAAAGTATGTATCATGACATTGAAACATTTAATAATGTCTTTTATTAAATACTAGATTTGCCCGTGGGCATGTGCCTACGGCATGTCTTCGGAATGATACAACATATGAAAATCTTGTAAACAGTAAAACAATAATTATGTAGCTCAAGTTTGAATAGTAAAGAATAATTAGTTGTAAATAAAAGTTCATGTTTCCATTAGTATATGTTGAAAAATAATTATAAATGGGGGTGTAAAATCCAAATTCTTGGAACTTTGAGTGTGGAAAATGATGAAATTTAACTGTTGATGAGATATTTGCTATTTTCAAAGTAACATTAGGAATAAAAAAATGCATAAAAATCTGAAAATTTATAAACCTGAAATCTGAAAATATAAATTCTTGAGTAAATAGAGAGAGAATGAGAGAGAGAGAGAAAGAGAGATAAATAAATAAATATATAAAGGAGTTGTTTTGGGGATTTGAATTTGAGTTTTGTTTTTTGTGTGTGTGTGTGTGTGTGTGGAGGGGGGGGGAGAACTTTTGGGCGGGAAAATATGTTTTGTGAGGTTAGATCTGGATCATTGATTTCAGCCCTATTGAATGATAGCCACTTGATAGCTTTCTTTGTGTTTTATTATATATATACCTCCTACTATTTTATTCAAATCAACAACCCTCCTCATTTACTCAGAAAATCTCATCGTAAGATTTTCTAGTAGACCAAGATCCATATTTCACCTAGTTCTGAGTCAGCTTTGGCTGATCACCCAAAATTCAGTTATTTAGGTAAGGAACATTTTCCAATTACATCACATGCAACTCTTGGATAGTTGGTGAATAACACTTACTCTAATCTATCGCATAGACTAAAGCCCAACTCTATGCCTCCAAACAATCCTATTGAAATAGTTTAGTTATGTCAGACCCAATGATTGGCAATTGAATATTACTTTTATCCCATCGGGTCTCACTATGATAGATAAAGGCACCCTGCTTTGGCAGACCTACACTTAATCGATCCTAGCCTAGACGAGTGTCATGCATTGGAAGGCATCTTATTGCAACTTAATATTTACTTTGAGGGTTTTTTTTGGTTATTTTATTAGTTAATCTCACCATTCATCATCCATTAATATACAATAATGCATCTCATACAAAATTAAAATCATAAAATTTATGTGACATGGTTGTGGCCTTAACACACTGATTTTCTCAAGCTAATGAGAGTATCAAAAACTGAACAAAGGGATTATATCGTCTTCTCCAAGCAGTTTCCCAATCTTGTCCTTGTATGGTTGTCAATTCTTTGCCTCCTCAGTGAGATTACATTTACATATAAAGAAAGAATATACAATTGGAGTCTAGAGAGAAAAAATTACATCGAGAATGTAGAGAGAAAGGCACGACACCCAGGTCGTATTCAAAATACCAAAATATAAATAATACATCACAGAATATAAACCATGCATCACAGAACAGAACCAACCATCACAGAACTAAGGCCAAAACCATGCACTATGCATCACAGAACATAATAATCAAAGAAAATTTTGTTATGATTTTACTTAGTTTATTTAAAAAGGATTGGTTTTTTGGGGAATCATAATTGCCTACGCAGAGCCGTCACGGGGGTCCTGCTACCACCGCCAGAGCATGAACTTGTCATGTTTTAAGAAACTCTAACGCCACTGCAGACGACGCAGGTGCATGAACTATTCATGCTTTAAGAAACCCTAATGTCACTGCAAATCAAATCTTTCCAAGTTTTCAATAGTTCCACAGCGATGGCTACCCTATTTTGGCATCTATGTTAGCAACCTACACATAAACGAATCCTTATATTGCAACTGTTGCAAAAAAAAAAAATATCTCATATGAATCTTTCTACCAAAAGTGCGAACATATCACAAATAGTCACATATCTTTCATAACAGAATTATGGTTTTGCAAGTGGCTCTTATACCACTATTAGGTTACAATGGCAAACACAGATTGAATAAACAGCGAAAAAATTACAAAAATTATTGAAATCTAGCCATGGATCCATGCGAAAACAATAAATCGTGTTTCGGAATTATACCTTATGGATGGATCTGTTGTCTCCAAGATATGTTGATCACAGCACTGCAATGTTGCGGTGCCTCTAAGGTATCCACACAAACGGATCAAAACCAAGATTTCCTCATGCCGAGGTGCTAGCTGCAGGATGGGACTGTTCCTCACGATCTCTCACCCTCACAATTTTTGTGACGGCTAGGGTTTTCTCGTGTGTCTCTTTTTCACATATATGTATCATATATATAGCTGCAGAAAATTAATCCTAAGAGAGTAATGAGGTTGTTAGGCTCACAATCCAACCTAGGTCAAATTCGTGTGTGGACCTCTGAACTTTTAGTCAGCCCATTTAATCTAATTAAATGTCCAACCAATGTCAGGAGTCCGAGTCTTACTTGGAATCCTAATTAAATTCAGCTTATGAATTTAAATCCCAATTTCGATCCATTCTAAGTGTGTAACCCTGTATGGGATCATTACGTTGACAGTAATACTAAAATAATATTATAATGTTACAAACAATGAGCGGTATCTAGCAATACATCACTGCTACTCAAGTAACGGGAATGTCAGTGATTAGACATAACCTATCTGTGACCAATGATACCATGTAGTCTACTCTCTTTGTCCAGATATCTTAATTGACCACAAGGCATAGAGCGTGTCATCCTTGTATAGTTCAATCCTTGGTTCATGATGTCCGAGTAGACTTACTAAAACAAATGAGCTCAATATCTCATATTGACTCATTTGAGCACGGCCATGCATTTAGAGTCTCACTCAATGAAGGGGCCCGTAGATATCTTGTTATGTAAGAGGGACAAATCCTATCTAAGTCACTCACATCACTCCACATAATTTGTGGTATATCCAATAGTCGACTTTATAATCACCTTATTATAGGCAATATTTGACGACATTAAAACATATAACTTCTCATGTAGGGAACCGTAGTGACTTCAAGTCAAATGACTACATACACCATGGTCACTGTGAGAACCGCTTATGACACTCACGTAACGATCCATGCAGCGTTCTCCTGGTGGGTCAGTCCAGTACATTATTACTCTAACATGTAGCATGTGAAGACTTGATATCTCATATCCATGACCCGTGAGATATGGTCATCAATCTACGCACATACTAGTCTCTATGCATTATTATTGTCTTAATTTACAATAATACTTGACTAGGGACATTTAAGAATAGTGTTCTGATTACAACCAATAGGATCTCACAATCAAGTCATGCACTTGATATCCCATGGTATTGAACGGACTATCCTAAGGACTTTATTATGCTCATTTAAATCACAATAAACAACACAATAAATGAAATGCCTCATATATAAAATAAATGTCATAATGCAATGTAAACTTCTAATGTCAATACACAACTGGCCTCTAAGGCATACACCAACAGAGCTTACTCAAAATTTAATAGTCGAAACAATTATATAATAGGGCATGGGCTTGAGTTGTGGGCTTATACAAATTAAGTAAGTAAATAATTTATATTATGCATTAGGATTTAAAATGTGGACTTGTAAAATAAATAGCTAAATAATTTACAGGCTGGTTTGGGCTTTTAAAAATAATAAATTAAATAGTAGAATATAGTATGAACAAGAAATTGGTATTGAGTTTCTTGTACAAAAAAAATGATCAATCAATTAGGATTAGAAAATGAACTTATAAACTGGAATGAGGTTTGTGTTAAAATATACAATTATACAATTATACAAAATAATATAATTGTTGATAAGAAAATATTATAACAATGGTTTGATTATTCTAGTGTGTACAATTGGGTTCAAAAGAGCATAAGAATTGCAAATAATGGAAATACAAGAATACAGAAGAGAAAAGAAAATGAAATCCGTCCAATCGGGAACGAAGGTTACAGTTACGTGTTCGTATTCCCGTATTTTGGGATGTGGGGCGTGAAAAGGAATGCTCCCACTAATGGAGCAACTAACTCATCCTAAGTCTCTATAGGAGTCCTCCCAATATTAGAAGCATCTAACGGAGTTCCAAATCAAGAATTGCAATGAAAACTAGGTTACGAAGAATGAGTGAAATTTTCACCACTAGTGGGGAATATCATCATGGTTCACAACATTTTATAAGGTGAACACTTTTTCCATGAGTCTAGCCTCATACTAGTCAATCGAACCATCCGCACTATGCAGGACCTTGAGAACCTTGTTCCCAATGTGCTTGTGCTTAGCAGGGAAATCAATCAACTTACAAGTGTGACTATTTTGCAATTGAATATATCTCTTCCTTCATAGTAACTTTTTACACTTGCTCTTAGGAGGAGAAGCAAGATCATTCTGAAATTAATATTCTTAGTTCATTGTCTTGTTGTGGAACACACACGAAAAGCTTCCTCCTCGATAGCCTATTCCTTACGATGCATTACTCTTCGTTAACTTCACCATAGTGCAAGAATGATTACAGACGAGGTGTTAGTTTTTAGGAGACTTTCATTTTATTTTTTTAGTTGTTTTCATCCATTAGGGTTGTGCTTCCACTAGGTGCAAGGATATAGGGTCACTCTCTTATAGAGTGTTTTCCTGTAAAGTAATCTGCATGAGTACTCCCACTTAACTGAAGTATCTTACTCATCATCTATCTTTATAGGAGTGCTCCCATTGTTCGGTGCAACTTCCATATGAAACAAAAATGAAGAATCGCATCAATTATGATAAAGTACATGGTTATCAGCAATCATTGGTTGGGCCCATACACCCTTCATCACTAAGAGCCTACGTACTTTCCTCTTCTGCCTCCAACTTCCAGAGTTAGTAATTTATCCTCACATTCCTGTACCCCCCATTTCCGATTTCTCGAATCTTCTTTTGTAATTCTTTTCTCTTCTCATTCCCGTAATCTGTTTATTCTTTTTATTTAATTATAAATTTTGTCATTCATCTTCAACCCAATTGTATTCTTTCAATCAATTTTATTTTCATTTGTTGAACCCTGAGATTCTTGTGCACTCTGTTTCATTTTCTTCGTGTCTTGGGTATTTTAACCCACTAATCGATTTAATTTTGAGCCCAACCCAATATCTCATTCTTATTTGATTAACCCAAGCCCATTCTTGTTGGATCCTAACCCAAACCCAAAACCCGTTAACCCTAATCCAAGCCCACATCTTAATCCCCTATATATATACTAATTATCCCTAAACCCTAATTATATTAACCTAATATAATCTCTCTCTCCATTATAGCTGCTAATCCCTGTCCTTCTTTTCTTCTGTCGTCGACCATCCTCTTTGTCACCGTCACCCTCTGCACCGTCTAAGCCTCCATCCTGCTGTTATCGACTCATCCCCGCACTCCTCATCGGCGTCCTTGCATCACCCCAACAACACCCGACCGCTCAACCTCTGCAGCCCCGCCGCCACTATCGCCTCCCCACCCTGCTGTTGCACCTTGTCCCCCGCAGTCCTCCACCTTTGCTGGTACCCATCAACGCCGCTCGTCGCATGTACCTCACCTCCAACCTGTAATACCCTAAACTTTTATTCTAATAAAAATGTTGATTTTAACATGTTGTGCACGTGCAAAATTTTGTATGTATATTTATTTTCTTTTTATAAAAATTTCATTTTGTAGTATGAACTATTATTTCTTTCTTTTCCTCTATTTTTCTAAAAAGCTTATTTTGTAAAGCCTAAAACATTGTTATCTTAATTTGAGCCCACTTTAATAATTTATTATTTTATTGTTTTGGCCCACAAGTCTAAGCCCACTATTTGTGAAGCCCACAAACTTAATTAATCATTTAAATTGTCACACTTGTCATGTAGACACAATTTGTGAACAATTGATTAATTAAAATTGTGCAAATTTCAAATAGGGGGGTACTAGAGGGCACGTGCATGCACGTAGTGTGCATTGCACACCTTGGAGGCCGGGTGTATGCTTAAGGAGGAATGGGAGAGTGGGTGTGTGTGCATGGGTGGTTATTTATTTATGGGTGGTTGCTACAACTTCCCCTCCTATCCTAGCCATCCATCTCTAACCTTCTAGTGAAATCCTAGCCCTCCAATCTATCCTAGAACTAGTATAAATACCCCTTACCTTCATGTATTCTACACACAAAAAAATTATTGAAAGAAAGAAATTATGTAGGAGAGAAATACATAAGGGAGTATATAGTTTGAGCATGAGTTGTGTCCCAAGCTGAGGCCGGCCCCATCCCCACACAAGGAAGCTTTCGGTTTTTTGCACAAGGAGCAAGAAGGAGGGCTTTTGCAATACAATTTAGGAGGAGAAGGCTACTCTCTCGCATTCTTGGAGACTCTAGGAGCTTTTATTTCGTTTTTCTCCAAAGAGGTGGGTGTTTCTCATTGCTTCTAATATTAGAAATCGTGCTAGGTATGTTTTAATGAAATTATAGGAATTAACTAGTGAGAAATTGGAACCATGCTTGTTTAATTAAAGTAGAGTGGTAATATTAGAGATAAATTATTGGAATGATTACTAAGGGATAATTGTTAATTTATGTATTAGAATTCTCCATTTTGTATGTGCCACATGAATGTTAGAATAAATGAAAGAGATTGTATTTGCAAATAAATGATTGAATGCATCATGTGTAAATTAGTTGATAAAAATAGAATTTTTATTCTTTAGAAAAGATGATCTTTGTGTTCTAAAATATGGTACATTTGACAATAAGAAAGAGAACAATAACGTAGTGATTTTTGTGGAAACCTAACTTCAATCATGAAGAGTTGTGCTATGGTTTTCAAATGTCGAAATTATGGACATGGAATACAAACTAGGGCTAAAATACATGTTTTAAAGAGCTAAAAATGCTTATAAAAATACTGGTTGCTGTAGATTTATATGTATTTTAATTCTGGAAAAAGTTGCTTTCAAAAGAGAAGAAAAAGAGACAAATTTGTTTTGAGAATTCATGAATTGTAGATATGAACAGAGAACCAACTCAAAACCCAATTAATTAACCTTCAAATCGATATGGCCACTTAGACCATTTGGTCGGTAGAGTCTTCATTTGCTGCAGTAGCAGGGGGGCTAGTCAGGGGTCTCGGGTTCGATACTAAGGCTTTTCGTTTTATTTTTTTTGTTAAAAATCCGATTGCCGAGAGTCGATACTTAGGGATTATAACCCCTAGTTATATCGCCTTGGGGCTTTGGCACAGTGGTCTTGTGCACTGTCTATTGGGCCGCTGGTTGTGGGTTCGAATCCGGTTGGGGGTTTGGATTTTTTTAAAAAAATTGTTTTTTGTGGGATTTTAATATTAATTTGAGATTTAAAAAAATAGATTAAAATTGGGAAAAATATGGAATCAATTACTGAAAATTATTTGGACTTTATGAGAAAAATTTACGTAACTTTTGATAAAGTTTAATTAACAAATTGAGGCTTTTTGCAAGAAAGGATTTCTTTTTGAAATTAAATTGTCTTTTTAAATAAAGGAAAAATAAATGATCTTTTTTGAGTTATAAAGATGAAAATTAGAAATGAGGAATTTTTGAAAGTTGTAATTTGTGTGATTAATTAGACTTATAAATTGTGCTTGTAATATGAATTGAAATGAGGATAATAGATTCGTGGAATAAATGAATTATTGATTACTACTAGTTGAAACTTATTCTTACGCATAAATTGCACGTGAAATTGAATTATTGATTGTGATGAGTTATGAAAGATGTGAATACATGAATACGATGCTTATGAAATGTGAATTGTGATTAATCATGAAATGACCTTATGAGCATGAAAAGCTCGATGTTGTAATTATGAGTTGAAATTGAGAACTAGGGTGTAGCTAAGCCTTATACCGGCAATAAAAAAAATGTGGAAATAATATTTGAGATGAAAAGACCAAGGTTTGGGTCATGTGAAGTAAATGAATAAGACCGGTATAGTGGGAGTGCTAAACCCTAAGGGATTGATTTTATTCATGATTCAATTAAACTAAGAATTAGATACATGGTGAAGATGTGATGAAAGTAAGAAAAAAATATTGAGTATGAGGGCCATTGGATTGGCGGTGTGAAAGTATTCACAGGATGTCCCATGATGCATCATGATAGGGCGTGGATACTGCTCCAGAGTACTGTCCCGGTGGCGATGCTCGTGGGATGTTTGATGACTGCGGGTGGTATCATATCTTTGGTAGGAGCTGAATTACCACAAGATGTCTGTTTGATGAGTCATGTGTCAGTGCATTGGGATTCCCTCCAGGGCACCTATACATGAGTTCGTAGGTCAGAAAATATCTAGGATACTTACCGTAGTTACAGTAGTAGATTAAGTCATGACGAGGGATTGAACCCTACAAGATGAAGAACGGTTAAGGGCTTACCCTCGGACCTATGTAGTATGGGCTGCATAGACTCTGAACAAGTGCGCATTAGTGTCATATAATACAAATAATTGCATTAAGAACTAAGTGCACATTCACAACACGACATCATTAGGATAGTCCCTTTAGCTTTGTTTGTGAGAAGTTTGTGGTTTGCTAAGTACTGAGAATCGTTATACTGTTTCCGGCATAGAGATGATGGCCGTGTATAATATTTCGTCAGTTGAATGAACTGACGCGCCCACAGTTTTACATGCAGGGTAAAGATGCTTGACAAATTGAAGTATACATGCTGCTCAAGATTGATTTAAATGTTTTTTCATGTAATTTATTCTAAAATTGCTTCCGCTGTAATAATGTAAATGTATAATGTAACTCTGATGTAAGAAATATTTTTATTTCTTTGTAAAATTGTACGAAAGAAGTGTAAAAATTTTGTGGAACTTCAAATTCAGTTGTATTTTGGAATACGAGGTGTTACACAACCGAACACCAAGTGCAAACACTACAACCCCCTCCTCGTCACCGCTCAACCAGCAACACCCATCGCCTACCTCCATCGCAGTGCCGAAGCCAACCCCTTTGCTGCCCTCTTCACCACGTTCGCTGCCACCGTCGTTGCTGCATGTTGCCGTTGTCTCTAGTATTGCCGTTGTCCCTCGCTGTTGTTGTTGTCTTCGTTGCCGTCGGGGCTCTCGTTCCCGTTATTCTTTCATATTCAGAATTGTCGTCTATCAGGCAAGCTTCCCTTGAACTAGTTTATTATTCTTGATCAAGAATTTCTTTTGATCTCCACAAGTAGTCCTTATTCTAATTATCGTATTTTATTTGTTTGATACCCTTCGAAGAGACTATTACAGATTTATCGGCGAAACTAAGTAGTAGTTCTCTTTTCGTGATAATTCCTTGATTCAAACCCAAGGCTTGTTATACATTGTCATATGCATATACTACACAAATTCAAAGATTAGAAACATGTTATATAGGAAATGATTATTTGAATGCTTTTCAATTTGATATGATGTTCATGCTAAGTTGTCTTGTTAATTATAGAATTCCACCCTTATGACTGAGTATAATTTTCTGATAATTATTACTATAAAGTTATATGCATGTTTATTTCGTTGGTTGCTAATTAATAATTAATCAACTTGTTGGCTACTGTTTGTTCCATATTGTGTTGAGATTTTGACCCAGTTTCTGTTATAATTAAGTAGAACTTTTTAAACAAATTTGTAGCTCTTTGAATCTATTTCCAGAACTTTTTACAGATCTAAATTCCAACTTATAAAGTGCAAGTTATCATATTTTTAGTACTTCTAGGTTTTCAATTTCCAGATTGCTGTCTAGAGACACACGGACATGATTTTCTAATTAAAATAAGATGTTAACAGTAGAATTAAAACTTGAAATTAACTAGGTTGTTACTATACATGATTAGGAGCCACTTTGATATTTTTTTAAGATTATTTGATAATTTTTCAGATCCGTTATATATCTGAGAACATGACCCTAGGTTGCTGCCAGAGCACTAGTTCAGTAATGAACCAGATTTTTGACCTAACTGAAGTTAATATTAATTAGATCTCATTAAAGAAGAGTTGTACCCATGTGTGTCTGAAATCCAGGTCATCTAACGGTGTCACGCCCCGCTTCCCAAAAAGGAATACGAAATACGGATATGTGACTAAGTCCAGCGAATGATTTTCATCATCCATAAGGTGTCAGGATCTTTACAACATTTCACAGGAAAAATCAAGAGATAACAAGGAGAAGCCAACCATGCATGCATAAATGAATCAATATACCAACAGGATTACTTGAAACAAATTTAATAATCTCAAATAAACCAGATCTGAACAAGTCAATAATTCTGGGTCACATTGCCCAATACAAAATAATCCAAGTAACATATACATTTATTTGAAAATAGCAGGAAAATAAATAATAGTAAGAACTCCAGCAACTAAAAAGTCAGATCACCTACTCCATCAGGCAACTGGTGACCATAATCTGCAATTTAACAAATTGCAGAAAAAAAGAAAAAAACAAAACAAAATGCCCGTCAATGCAAGTTACGGGCCGCTTGTGGTGCATGCACAAGTACAGAAAAAGATTAACAAGTATAGAGTAACAGCGGATCAAACATAGCATGGAATATGTATGTCAACAAAGCAGGATAACTAACATGAATCAGGAAACAAAATCAAGTAAAATGATATACTAACAGGGTATGGGTAGCATGTATCAGGCATCAAGTATCATGCAAACAGGTAAACAGGGAACATGTACAGGTAAGCATGTAATAGATGTCATGTTATGTCATATCAAGTCTTGTATTTATTTCTATCTAGGTAGTACTTCATGCGTCCCAGGTTTTTACCACATGGTTGCTACATTCAAACAAGTATGCGTTTAGATTTCGTAGTGGAGTCTATATGTAAAACCCCAAATTCCAAATAAGACTGAATTCGAGTTCCACAGGATCTTTTCACTTCACTTCGTACAATTTTACAAGGAAATTAAAACTTTACTTTAAATCGGAGTTATATTTACATTAACACGTATACAGCGGAAGCAATTTTACAACAATGAATGAAATACAACAACACTTGAATAATCTTTAAGCATCAATTCCTCCTTAGTCTTTTTCATGTACTTTAAGAAAACTGTGGGCACGTCAGTTTATTCAACTGACAAAATATTATACACGGCCATCCTCTCTATGCCGGAACAGTATAATGAAGCTCAAATACTTAAACAAACCACAAACTTGACCACAAAACAAAGCTAAGGGGACTACCCTATTGATGTCGTGTTGTGAATGTACACTTAGTCCTTAATGTAATTATTTATGTTATATGACACTAATGCGCACTTGTTCAGAGTCTATGCAGACCATACTACATAGGTCCGAGGACAAGCCCTTAACCGCTCTTCATCTTGTAGGGTTCAATCCCTCGCCATGACTTAATCTACTACTGTAACTACGATAAGTATCCTAAATGTTCTATGAGTTACGAGCTTAGGCCTAGGCGCCCTGGAGAGAATTCCAACGCACTGACACATGACTCATCATGCAGGCATCCTATGGTAATTCACCTCATACCATAGACATGACACTACCCGCAGTCACCAAACACCCTACAAGCATCGCCACCGGGACAATACTCTGGAGCAGTATCCACATCCTACTCATGATGCATCATGGGACATCCTGTGAATACTCTCTCGTCGCCAATCCAATGGCCCTCATACTCATGTTTTTCTCTTACTTTCATCACATCTTCACTATGTATCTAGTCCTTAATATAATTGAATCATGAACAAAATCAATTCCTTAGGGTTAGCACTCCCACTATACCGGTCTTATTCATTCATTTCACATGACCCAAATCTTGGTTTTTTTATTTCAAATATCATCTCAACATTTCTTTCATTGCCTGTATGAGGCTTAGCTATACCCTAGTTCTTAATTTCAATTCATAATTACAACATCGAGTTTTTCATACTCATAAAGTCTTTTCATGATTAACAATAATTTTCATTTCATGTACATAGCATTTGTATATTCATATTCTTTCATAATTCATCAAGTCATTCGCTGGGCCAATGTTATGTACTCGTATTTCATATTTTTGGGAAGCAGGGCATGACAATAACCCTAGATATATATATATAGCATTCTTTATAGGATAACCCCCCCGGGTTTCCCCCGAAGGATTTAACGTGATCACTAAACTTCTTTATAGTTCAGAACTAGTTCAGCTCCGTTATTTTTGGGCAAAATGAATATGTTCCCATATCAATTTCAAGAGGTGTTATTGTAAAAATATCTCACAATAGTTTTACTAAAACGTTTTTGCAGCTAAGGAACATGAGAGAGATGAAAGAAGAAGAAAAAAAGTATTTCTTTGTAGATGAATCCCATAATAGTGGTAATAATGAGAACTAAATAGCAAAATATCTTTAGTAAACAGTTTCGAAGAAGATTTCAAAACATCCTTTTTCTTATTGTCACTACCACTGTAGTGTTCCTTTTTGTTGCTACTTAATTGGTATGGGAGCAAACAAATAGTGAGTTTATATTTGAAGGAAACTACTAAAGATCTAACCTTTGATCATAGCCGTAAAACGTAGTTAGCGCTCTCGAGAGTAGATTTGGATCGTTGATTGAACAATGTGATCTAAATCTGACGGTTACTGATGTGGCCGATGGAACTACAAAAATTCTGACACACCGGGGATGGCCTTGGCGACAAACCCTCTTACGCTCAAGTCAGAATCAGAGAGAAAAAGACAGTTTGAGAGAGAAAGTGCCAATTTCTTGATTACTTTCTGAGTGAGGAGGGGGAGGGTACTTATAGGTCTGAGAAACAGTTTAGGAGATTGATATGAATCCCTTATCTCTTGTTGATTCTCCCCCTTAAGAGATAAGACTCTCTCGTTTGGGAATAAGAGATTTGACTTACAGCACTCATGGGTTGGGTGTCTCTCCTAGTGGTCCTAGTTGCTTTTAATGGGTTTGAAAGCGGTCCATGTCTTGTAGATGAGCTTGAAGAAGGTCTGAACCTGTTAAAGAGGCCCGTTATAACTAATCCGCCTGTTGAAGCTTTAGGATCTGTGCTGGAATCGTACAACCCTGATTTTCTTTGATTTTTATATCATAAGCCCCCCACTCCCGGAAGACAATTTTATTTGCTTTTGGAAAGTAGTTCGCCTTCATTTAGAATTCTAGAGCACAATCTTAGTTTTCAGGGACGATCAGAAATACCTGGAACTAATCGGAAGCTTCTGGAGGTGGTGAATATTTTTCTGGACTTTTCTGAATTTTTGTGGAACTTCTCATAAATTTTTGGATTTTTTATAATGTTTCCCCAATTTAAAATTTCTTTTTTGAATTTTTTAATTAATTATTCCAATTTATAATTATTTTTCAGAAATTTTAATTAATTTTCTGAATTCAATAATTATTTTTTGTAATTTTTAATTAAATTTTAGAATTTTAATTGAACTTTGGGGAATTTTTATTATTATCGAATTTTAAATGAACTTTTAGATGATCTTGCGGGTAGATCATGCATCAGCTCGTGCGTTGAGGTGATCGAGCGGCTGCGATGAAGTAACTGTGATGAGAGATGTTGTGGCAACATCTGGCACATCCATCAGACGACAGCTTGCCAGCTGAGTGAGATCGAACAGGTGTGGAGAGGATCAGACGATGTGGCTTCATCCAGTGCGTTGATCAAGCGCTAGCGTGCATATAGAGGCAATTGGGCCGCCGATAAATGAAGAGGAGCAGTAAGGATGAAGTGGGCGACATGGCTCAATCTCCTGCATCCATCTCTAGTGTGCACGAACTTCCGAATGATCCGATGGTTGTTGATTATTCTGAGAACCCTTCAGCTCGGCCAACCATTTCAAAGAGCTCATGTTCTTTTTTTAGCGTTTGTTTTGAGGCGACCAGGACCTAGGGTGACCTCCAAGTTTCTTCGATCATTGTTTTTGTCAACCAAGAATCTCAGTGAGCTAGGACTCTTCATCGAGCAATGTCAGGCGAGCTTCTCTTCGGCGAGCACCGCTTTGGGCGACCAAGCTTGGCGAGCTCATTTTTGGCGAGCAACTTCTTCACCGAGCTCGTTTGGAACGAGTGTAACGCCCCGAATTCCAAACACAGGTAATTCGTAGCAAAAACATGATGTTTTACTTCAACTTCGTACAAATTTACAAGGAATTAAAACTTTTTCATTTACAACACTGTTCTTTACAATAACACAGAGGAAATAAATTAGTACAACACAACGCATGATAATGGAAGCATTTTCAATCTACTGTCAACCTATCATAGTGACTTCAAGTCCATGTCAAGTCCAATCCTAGAACTAGAAAACTGTGGGCACGTTAGTTGCATATAACTGATGCAATGCTATAATGCATCAATTCTTCTACTTTAGCAAACACAAACTTGAATGTAAAACAAAAATATGAAAAGTGACTATCCTAAACATGTCAGTGTATGATATGAACTTAATGCCTAATGCAGACATTACACTACGATGACATTAATGCATACTTGTTCGGATTCTATGCATCCTATACTACATAGGTCCGAGGGCAAGCCCTTATCGTACTCCTCATTATAGGGTTCAATCCCTTGTTATGAAATCCTACGATGGTAATGAAGACAAGATTTAGACATTCCACTATAGGTTCCAGTCCCGGAGTACATCCGCCCAACCATACAGAACCCTCATCGCGTAAACATCTCGTATGCGTCGCTATAGCTCAGAACACTGGAGACTCATCTCCCTTCCCCCTAACTATACATAATCCTGGAGTACATCTGCCTGATTATTCAAAGTCCGGAAAATAATTGAGACTCATCTCGTATAAAATACGCAGTCCCGAAATACATCTGCCCGACTGTAACAATAGTCCCAAAATACATCCGCCCGACCATGTTGAGCCCAGTCCCGGAATACATCTGCCCAATGGTAACCATAGTCCCGGAATACATCTGCCTAACTGTAACTATAGTCCCAAAATACATCCGTCCGACTATATAGAGTCGTCCCACTCACGTTCGCTCAAACTTCATCACATCTCCTTTCTAGTGCTTGTCCTTAGGTAAAGTTTGATTATAATCATTACGACCTAGAGCTAGCTTACCCTACCGGACTTAAATCAACACAAGGAGAACTATCAGCCGACACTGGGTACTTCTCAAATCACAACTTGCCGGTCACTACGGGTCTCGCTCAGCCTCTAGATTCCAACATCTCAAACTGAGATCAACTATGTTACATCTAACCTCTTATAAGAATTTCCATTCGTTAAACATCATTTAACTTCTTTTATTCATTCTCTTGGTTATTATCAATCATGAAGTAACCAATTTCTTATAGCAACATTCAATAACACTTGATGAGTTAAAACCCTTATAAACAACACATGTTTAATATTCTAACTTCATCCTTTAATTACCTCTTAATTTCTCATAAGGTACTCCTTACTAACATTTCAATTTTTAAATCCAATTTTATACGTTGTAAAAGTTTTAGGACAACTAGAAAAAAGACATCAACCCAATGGTATTAAAAAAATCATATAAATTCCAATACTACTCCAAAAATAAATTTATTAGTTTCATAGGAATCATAAATGAGTCTACTACAACTTTGTAGTTAAAATCATCTAAAATCATCCTCAATTACTTCGTCTAAATTCATTTGCAAAACAGTAGGTTCAAATTTCGAAAACTGCAGCTCATGCTACTTGTAAAAATCATAGAAAATTCTATACTTATGGAACTTTGTGTTATTTAGATAAAATTAAAAGTATAAAAGTCTAATATAACTTTGTATTTATAAGTTTCTCCAAAATATTGTGTTTATAACCCTGAATCCTTCGAAATCCACCGAGTCGGGTCGAAATGTTATACAGATTGTCACGGTTCAATCTTGCAAAATTCATTATAAATTCTATTCTACATGGAAAATTGATTTCTTAGACTCTAAAGAAAGATTAACGAGTCTACTTATACTTCTTAGTTTTGACCATTCTCTAAATACTGCATCTAAGATGTCGAAATGATCAAAATTCAAAAAGGATACAAATTTACAGCAACTAGCCAACTGCAAACCAGTTCTAAGTTTGGATTTTACTAAAAAAGAAAGACATCCAAATATTATAAAATTTTAAGTAGATGTTCTTGAAATATACGAGATGCTCCTATAAAAAATTTAGCTCTAGATTTCATTTCGTTAAATAGATATGATTTTCTAAAGGGAAACAAAAACTTAAAACAGAAACTTATAAAAATATCTCCAAATCATTCACATCATAATTTCACACCTTTAATCAACAATACAAAATCTAAACATGAATACTAAATCTATATAAGTTATGATGCATCTAACAATTCATACATATACATTCTACAATCTAGCATTCTACTAATAAAATATTAGAAAGTTGGAGAAACACCCACTTATTTGAAGAATTCCCTAGCAAATTGAAATCCTAGTAAAAGCTCCAAAAGCAAAAATTTCGCAAGCATCCATGCCAATCCCAACAGCAAAAAAAAACAGCAAGTCCCCTCTCTTAAGTCTCTCTTTTGTTTGATTTATTTTTGTGTTCATATATGGCTAATAGTGAGGGGGTATTTATATGGGTATTTAGGAGTTGGTTTAAGCAACTAACTCTCCACTAACCTATTCACATGCCCACTCACACACTCACCCCACTCACTCCTATATACAGCCATTTTTGAAAGAGTACACATTGCATGTGTGCATGTGTTTTGTACACTTTCTCATTTTATTTTCACTTATTATTTTATTCCATTTTAAATTATTATATTTAATAAATACTCATATTAAATTTAGTATAATTAGACAAGTGAAATTTTTAGTGGACAACTTTGTAATAAAATAGCTCAATTTGCACGTGCATAAAAAGAAACACGTATAAAGCACGTGCTAATAAATATTTATATATATAATAAATTTGAGAAACAAAAAATGTCTATAATAATAAAAATACAAAATATGTAAAATACGTTTCAACAATTCTATATATGTATACCACAATATAATCAACGTGTGCATAAAAAACACGTGCACTACACATGTAAAAATATATTTGAGTGAAAATAGGAGAAAAATGAATTTCAATTTATGAAAAGAATTTGAAAATTTATAAAATAAATAATTGAACACGTAGAAAATTTTATAATATTACACGTAATGGTAGAATATACGTAATCGACACGTGTATTGAAAGCACGTGCAATGCATGAAAAATCACAAAGATTAAAATAAATGTTTAAGTTGGCTCAGAATAGGATAAAATGAATTTTGAGAGGACGAAAAATATATGGATAGTAGAAATGCAGATATACGTAGGATATTTATATTAAAATACGTTACGAATATTACTCGTAACAGTACAAAATATATGTGTGTAACACCCATGGGTAAAATTGTCATAACTCAATTTTGCAGGGTGTTACAACGAGATGCTTCTTCACCGAGCTCGTTTGGATGAGACACTCTTCACCGACCTGAGGTACTCCTTCGCCGAGCTAAGGTACGCCCTCGCAGAGCTGAGGTGTGGGCGATGCTCTAGGTGGCGGAACTCGGCAAGCTAGCTTCGTCGAGCTGTGGTTTTGGGCGAGCTGTTCTCGAAAATCTCGGAGCTTTAGGCGAGTTAGTCATCTTCGGTGAGTTAGAACTTCTTCGAGCTTGGGTTGCTGTCGACTTGGGAACTCGCCGACCAAGTGGCTTGAAGTTTTTGGGTTTGCTTTCATCGAGCTAAGGTTTGGAGTTGAGTTTGATCGAGTTTGGGTTAATCTTAGAGTTAAGCTTGATGAGTTGGTCGTCTTTGGATCTCGAATGTCGACTTCCCCCTCCCATTCATCTTTGAGCTCTTTTGTAACGCCCCAAATTCCAAATACATGTAATTCGTAGCACAACATGATCTTTTACTTCAATTCGTACAAATTTAAAAGTAAATTAAAACTTTATCATTACACGTCTGATACAAAAATACACAGCGGAAGTTACAACAAAATATACAACTCTGATATTCAACAACTTTAATCTGGAAATAATCATCAGTATCAATTCATTTTTATGCCTTTTTGTAATCCAAGTCTTGTACTGGAAAACTGTAGATACGTCAGTTGCATACAACTGACGCAATTATATAATACATTGATTCTCTTACTTTTGCAAACACAAACTTGAATGCGCAATAAAGTAAAAAAAGTGACTATTCTAAACATGCCTGTGTATGATAAGACTTAATGCCTAATGCAGATGTTTACACTACGATAACAATAATGCATACTTGTACGGATTCAATGCATCCCATACTGCATAGGTCCGAGGGCAAGCACTTACGTACTCCACAATATAGGGTTTAATCCCTCGCCATGCAAAACCTACTACGTAACAAAAGCAAGGTTTAGACATTCCACGAGTACGGATTCCAGTCCCAGAGTCCACCATCAAACCTTACAGAATCCTCATCGTGCGAACATCCCGCAAGTGCCCCTCTAGCCCCGATATACGCATATACATTGGGGATCGACCTCCCATCAGTCCGACTATTCATGATCATGGAGTCCACCATCAAATCAATCTTAGTCCCGGATTTAATTAAGGCTTGTCACACATCGCAAGCAATCACAGTCCTGGAGTCCACTGTCAAACTGGGTCTATAGTCCTAGAGTCTGCCGTCAGACTATATAGAGGTGCCCCACTTACGTTTGCCCAAGTTTCATCACATATTCTCCTAATGCCTATCATTAGGTTTAATTATAATCATCACAACCTAGAGCTAGCTTACCCTACTAGACTTAAATCATCACACGAGAAACATTAGCCCACACTGGCTACTTCTCAAATTTCTTTATTCACAAATTGCCGGTTACCATGGGTCTCACCTAGCCTCTACATTCCAACAACCATCTCACTATAGAGATCAATTAGGTTATATCTAACCTTAACATAGTAATCTCATTCATTAACCATCATTTCTTCTTTATCCTCTTTCTTTATGTTTATAGATCATGAAGTATTCAACTTCCTGTAACAACATTCAATAATAACTTATCAAATCAAATTCTTGTAACAATTTCTAAGTTAACAAACCCAACCATTCACTTTAGTACTTCTAAATGTTCTTTTGATTAATATAACCCTTTTCATGTTTATCTATACTTCAAGCATATTTCTCAATGCAAAGTTCTTTAAGATAAAACCACCATTTCTTAATACACAATCTCTTTAAGATTTATCACTAGAAGTTCCCAATTTTAATCGCCTAATCATGTGTTTGATTTTATTATTAACCAACTCTTAGAATCTTTAATCATGTACATCTTCTTTCAAAACTTGGATTCAAAACTCATCTAATACATGAATATGACTTTTAAATTCTCAAAATATCTTTTAGAATAACATGAAATAATTCTCAAGTGTTATAATAATATTCTATAATATTTCTATGAAGTTTTCCAATTTTTAAAACTTGAAAAATCTCAAAAAAATAAAATAAACTCCGAAAAGGAGCCCCCCGGATTCGAACCCAGAGCGAGCCAACCGCAAGCCCCAACCATCAGGCCAACTCACTTTAGTGAAGGAAGGACTTTTCGGTTCTTTTTGTAACCCAGAAACATCATTTAATTAATTTCCAAAAAATTTAAAAGAGGCAGAAGCCACCCAGGCTCCAACCCGCAACCAAACACCCACACACGCGCCACGTGGCAGCGCCAGGCGCGTTGGCGCCTGCGCTAGCCACAAGAGTCAAACGCTTAACTAATAGTATAAGTGTTAAAAAATTTTTAACCCACCTCTCTGATTTCAACTCATTTTTAACTCTTTCGATTATTTTCAATATCTATTCTTTTCTCTCCAATTACTTGTTCATAAAACACATTCCTAGATTTCCAGAAAAGTTTTCTCACTAATTTTATGTATATTAAAGTGAAATTTTACACATATATATTTAACTAGTGATTTTTTAGAACCTTCATAAACATATGCTTTTGTTAATTCATCAAGACTATCTTTTTATAACCACTACATGAACATATTTTCTTCTAGTTTTATTCTAATTTTTTGGGAAATTCTCACTATCATTTCAAACATTAAACCACCCCCTAACTTTGTATGATTTTTAGTCACATATTGTAACACCACGAATTCCAAATACAACTGAATTCGAGATTTCCACAGGATCTTTTCGTCTCATTCGGTACAATTTTACAAGGAATTGAAACTTTCCATTTTACATCAGAGTTTCATGAAATTTTACACTTTACATTTTACAGCGGAAGCATATAACACAATAATGTACATGTAATGACAGCGGAAGCAATTTACATCATTTAAATAAATGTACATCAACAATGAATAATTTGTAAGCATCAGTTCTCCTTTCACTTTTATCAAGCCATTTATCCTGCATGCAAAACTGTGGGCACGTCAGTTTATTCAACCGAAGAAAATTATACATGGCCATCCTCTCTATGCCAGAAACAGTACAACGATTCTCATTTCTTAACAAATCACAAACTTGTTCACATATCAAATTAAATGAAAAATCTTAATGATGTCGTGTTGTGATTGTGCACTTAATCCTTATTGCAATTATTATATTATATGACACTAATGCGCACTTGTTCGGATTCTATGCATCCCATACTACATAGGTCCGAGGGCAAGCCCTTAATCGTACTTCATCTTGTAGGGTTCAATCCCTCATCATGACTTAATCTACTACTGTAACTACGGTAAGTATCCTAGATGTTTTCTGACATACGAACTCATATCTAGGTGCCCTGGAGGGAATCCCAACGCACTGACACATGACTCATCATGCAGGCATCATGTGGGTATTCAGCTCCTACCATAGACATAACACCACCCGTAGTCGTCAAAACACCCAAAGAGCGTCGCCACTGGGACGGTACTCTAGAGCAGTATCCATGCTCTACCATGACTCATCATGGGACATCCTGGGATACTCTCTCGCCGCCAATCCAATGGCCCTCATACTCAATGTTTTTCTCTTACTTTCATCACATCTTCACTATGTATCTAGTCCTTATTTTATTAGAATCATGAACAAAATCAAAGCTCTAGAGTTAGCCTCTCCACTATACCGGACTTAATCATTCATTCAACATGACCAAGCTTGGTCTTTCTTTTCAAATTTCTTCTCATTTATTTCCAATTGCCGGTGGGAGACTTAGCTACTCTTTTATTTCAATTTCAATTCACAATTACCAAAATTGAGCGTTACTAGCTCGTGAGTTCATTTTCATAATCTCAATAGATTTTCCTTTTCCATGTTCATAACTTTCACATTCATACAACCTTCATAAATTCAAATAAATGATTCCCATCATTTCAGGTATAAATTCATGCAAAGACAAATAGAGTTTACTTAAATTGTCACAACCAATAATCATTCAACATAAGATTCATAATCTTTACCATAAACAATTTATAGAATTTCTGAGATGTCAAAAGTGATCTGGACAGTCGACTTAGAGCTTATCCAGTCGACTTGTTCAGCCAAATAAAGTTCTTCAATAACCGCTCGGAAGAGTCGACTGCTGCACATGGCCAGTCGGCTGTTCTGCAGCTTTCAAAATCTAAATATCATTTACGGAGCAGTCGACTCTCATTCAAACCAGTCGGCTGTTCTATAGAGTTCAATTATACAACCTTTCAAGTTCAGTACAGTCGACTGTTACATACATTCGGTCGGCTGAACAGGGTTAATTTTCGAATTAAGGGATCATCTCTCCCTTCTGTTCTTCAATTAGTACATAGCATTTTATTCAACTACAGTATGTTCAATGTCAACATAAACATGTGATTCTTATCTATTTACCATCATCATAACATAGTTTATGATTAAATGTAAATCTCACACAATTAGTATGTTCTTTCCTCCAAATGAGATGCTAAACATATATTTTTCCTTTACTCATCATTTATCCACGAAGATGAACGCTAACTCCAATTTAACATGCTAGAAAATCAAGTTAACAATTTACCTTAAATACATCGTTTCATGGAATTTCGAACTGTTCATGTTTTATTTCGGTGTACCAGTCGACTGCACACATGATCGGTCGACTGTACAGGTCATTTCCAGTTCTCTAATTATCATTAGTTCTTTTTCATCTATTCACATCTTCCACAATAAGTATAACACAAAGCATTTTAATATACGATCACCCTATCAATCCACTTTTCACAAATATGATAACAATCAATATTAGCCCTAGCATGATCTCTATATTAGAAGTCCTGAGAAACACCCACCTTGTTGAAGAGTTTAATGAAATCCCGTAAAACCTTCTAGTGTGATAATGTGACTCCTCCTCCTTGCTCCTTGCCACCGAGAATCCTCTGAAGTGATGATCGGCCTCCAAGATACTCACTCACAACTCTCTTAAAAATATCTCTCTTTCAAATAAAGTTCTTAGTGTAAAAGACAAATGAGTGAGAGGGGTATTTATACTAAATCTTTGGGTGAGATAGAGGGCTAGGATTGAGTAGATGGTTATGAGATGGAGGGCTAGGATGAGAGTAGGAGTTGTAGTAACTACCCACAACTAGGTAACCACCTATACACTAACTCAACTTCTTCCAAAAACCGGGCAAGGAAAGGTGCTCATGCACGTGTACGTGTAATGCACGTGCATGCACTAGTCTCCATATAAAAACTTGTACATTATACATCCTTATAAAAATAATCTTTTAAAAGATGTTACCTTACAAGTTGTTATTAAGAGAATTGGCTTAAATTGATGGGCCAAAATATTAGTTTTTTACAAAATAAATAAATTAGATTTTTGGGCTTGTGTTTATTTGAGACAAAAGGCCCTTTTATAAAAAATAATTTAAAGAACACATATACATATATATATATATGCATATACTCATCATCCATAAAGAAAATAATTATAAGATTTCATATTACGAAAATTGCACGTGCACACTATGTGCAAAATAAATAAATAATTTTCATAAATGAAAATCGGGGCATTACACAAATTTTACATACCCCTACAATTTAAATACATGACCTCCTCATTACAAAACCCTCCAATAAAGTTATGGTGTAACAACATGACAATCATAATTCTTTATCTAGCATGCATTATTTCTCATGTTTTATTATCACTAAAAATTCTAGATAGCAACACAACATGCATCACAAAGTAGCTAAAGAACTCATACTAATTATCAATTTCAAGCATAAACTACCTACACATGCATTCTATAATAATTTAGAAAGCAAAAGAGACACCCACCTTTTCTTGATGCAAATTATAAATAGACTCCTAGAAAAAATGCTCCAAGCTTCAACACAAAACCTTCTCCTCCTTAAGCAAAGCAACTGAAGCTCCCTCTCTCTAGAAAAACCGAACTCTCTCTTCCTCTCTTCTCTTTTGATTTGATTTGAGTTTTGTGTGTGTTCATGTTTAAGGATGGGGTTATTTATAGGAGTATTGTGTGGTTGAGATGACTCCCACTACTCAGATAACTACCCACCTTCTCACAACTCTCTCCCACTCTCTCCACTCCATCTAATTGGTCGGCCAATCCTCGGGTGCACAACACGTGCACGTGCACCCTATGTGAACACTCTTTCTCATTCTATTTTTAAGTTATTAATTGTTATTAGATGTATGTGTGTGTGTTACATGACAAGTGTTCTTTTGATTGATTTCAGTACTTTAATTTGAATTATTCTGTAGTTACACTTCTTTTTGTTATACTCAAACCCCCACCTCCCCCCCCCCCCTCCTTGTTCACGTAGCATAAAACTAGGCTAAAATACTCTCCGTGGGAACAATCTTTACTTGCTCTACTACATATATTTTTAAGAGTATAGGCTTTATTTTGGTTGCCTGCGATAGCACAGCAAATTTTAGTGTCGTTGTCGAGGAGTGATTTTGGTTGATTTTTGTGCTTCTTGTGATCCTTATTTCATTCTTAAAATTATAAAAATAAAAATAAGAATTCGTTAGTTTTCGAAAGATATTTTTTTATTTATTTATTTTCATTACTCCAGACTTTTCCATATTTATTTTGCATGGTTTATTAGAATTTCCTTGATTGTTTATGATAGTAACTCGATATTTTAATCAAGGTGATTTTCAGTGTGATCCAGAAATAGAAATAGCTTTCTGCAGGTTAAGGAGGGAAGCTCGGAGAAACTCTAAAAAGAACGATCTGGCTCTTGATTCCCTATTTGCTAGTGATTCTAATTTAGAAGAGGAGAAAGTCATGGCTGGAAATCAAACTTTGAAAGAGCTTGCCACCCCTGATATGGATCAACAACCTTTATGCATAATGTTCCCTACTTTAGATGCTACTACTACTTTTGAACTGAAATCTAGACTAATACATCTCTTGCCCACTTTTCATGGCCTTGCAGGTGAAGCTCCTCGCAAGCATTTAAAGGAGCTTCATGTGGTATGCATGAGTAGGAAACCCACGGGGTGACTGAAGAGCAAATCAAATTAAGAGCCATACTGTTTTCTTTGAAGGATTTGGCTAAGGATTGGATCTATTATCTACCCTCCGAGAGTATTGTCACATAGAATGAGATGAAGAGGTTTTTTTTTGGAGAAATAATTCCCAGTTTCAAGGGCGGCCAACATTCGAAAGGAAACTTTTGTTATAAGGCATCACAACGAGGAGTCCCACATGAATACTGGGAATGTTTTACGAAATTCTGTGCAGGTTGTCCCCATTATCAAATTAGTAAGCAGCTACTTATCCGGAATTTCTATGAGGGCCTTCTACCCACGGATAGGAGCATGATTGATGCTGCTAGTAGAGGAGCTTTGGTGGGTAAATGTAATGCCCAGAATACCAAAATACGGTAATTCGTAGCTCAACAGGATCTTTGCACTTCACTTCGTACAAATTTACAAGGAATTTTGAAATTTTTATTACAACAGAGTCTTTTACATTAATAACGCAGCGAAAAGTAAATTGAAGTACAAAATGAAAAATATACAATTGTAACAACTTTAACATTTAAATAATCATCAGCATCAAATTCATCTTTATATCTTCTTGTAAATTCCAATTCCTGCATATAAAACTGTGGGCACATCAGTTGCTTAGAACCGACGAAATATTATACACGGCCATCCTCGCTATGCAGAAAGTATAGCGATCTTTTAATACTTTAACAACCACAAACTTGAATATAAAATAAAGTGTTAAAAGTGACTACTCTAAATATGTAAGTGTATGCAATGCCTTAATGCCTAATACAGATGTTTTACACTAAGATGACACTAATGCATACTTGTTTTGATTCTATGCATCCCATACTACATAGATCCGAGGGCAAGCACCTACGTACTCCACATTAAAGGGTTTGATCCCTCGCCATGATAACTACCCGGCAATCAAACAAAATTTAGACATTTCACGAGTACGGATCCCAGTCCCGAAATCCACCGCTCGACTATACAGAATCCTCGTCTTGCGAACATCCCGTCAGTGTCCCTCTAGCCCCGGTATACGTATATACACTGGAGTACGGAATACTATCTGCCGGACTAATCATAGTCCCAGATTTAAATTAAAGCTTGGCTTCATCGGAAGCAATCATAGTCCCTAAATCCACCGCCCGACTGGGTCTATAGTCCCGGAGATCCACCGGCTGACTATATAGAGGCCCTCCACTCACGTTTGCCCAAGTTTACTACATCTTCACTTAGTCATAATCCTTAAGTTCAAGACATGAATAAATTATAACACTAAGAGTTAGCTTCCCCTCCTACCGGACTTAAACACAAACACCGGGATAGCCCACATAGCCATATCTCAAAAAAAAATCAATCAATTAATTCAACATTTTCCGGTACCCGGGGTCTCACTAAACCTCTAGATCACAACCTTTCATGTTCTAGAACTCATGGGTACTCATACCCTTCAATCTTCACGTATTAAACTTCATTGTATTCATATATTCAACTTTATTCATATCTTAGTCAATTTATCTAACTTTTGTATCATTCATGAAACTCATTTCATTCATTTCCTTATTCACAATTCTTTCAAAAAAATATTTCTTTTTCATGAACACATAACATAGAGTAATTCACTTCCATTCCCATCGGCAATTTAATCACATATAGTATTGTAGGAAACATCAAAGTATTCTTAATCAACGAAAAATAATTATAGAGTCTCATTTGGAGAAAAATCGATTGTGTTGCAAATTTTAATCTTCTTCTAATCAAAAATAAAAGTCATATTCTTCAACGAAAATTCCGGATTCTTCAACTCATTATTTATTGCAAAATTCTACCTTTAATTCTCACAAAATACATAAAATATTGTTGAAATTATTTTTTATAAAGCCTAAATAATTTTAGGGGAATAATAAAAAAATTCCCCATTTTTATTGCATTTTAAAACTCTTACAAAACCCAAAAATAATCAGAAAAAAAGTAAAAAGGGGCTACCGGGTTTCGAACCCAAGACCCCGCCCAAGCTACAGTGACCGGACTAGAGCGCCACCGAAGACCAAGAAGTCCAAGGCGCCTAACTGTCTTGAAGGGGGCCGAAAGCTATAGGTACTGTGTTTCAGTACCTTAGGCAATTAAAAGCAAACGAACAAAAGAAAGGGGCTACCAGGTTTCGAACCCAGAACCCAAGGCCAGACGCCAGCTACAGTACTAAAACACACCCGAAGACCAATAAGTCCAAAGTGACTGACTGGTATGAAAAAGGTTAAGGAATTTTTGTTTATACCACACTGTTATTTGTTTTCTTTCAATAAACTCGATCTTTCAATCGATTTATTCTTCTAATAAAATATAAATAATTTTTCAGAATGAGTCTCTTTGAAAAACAGTATACAACAACTATAAAAACTCTTATTTTATATATATATATATATATATATATATATATATATATATATATATATATATTTGACGTTGTAAATGATTTCTCTCTTAATTGCACACATAAACTCACATTACCCAAATTTTGAAAAATAAAATTTTGTACCACTTGTAAACAACTTTATGAGTTGTTTGTACTAATTAAATATTTACTAGTGAGGCTATCACCATATCTCTTGACTACAATAGAACTTTTAAAGCTCTTTCATGCAAGTTACATTATTTGACATGATCATTCTAACATGTATAACTAGTAGATTTCATGCCAACAATTTATTAGACATTACTTTCTTTTTCTCTTTCTAATTATCATGATATCTATCCATTAAATTGAACACGACATTATTTCTACAAGTCATGGCACAATCACAATAACATGGAGCAATCTACATTAATCACATCAAAAAATATCTACATTACTCATATGTCAAAACTAGCATGCTCACCCTACAAATTTTAGAAAGTATTCAAGAACACCCACCTCTAAGAAGACTTGAAAATGTAGAAACACAACTCCTAGGAAACTCCTAGCTCCAACACGATCACCTAGCCCTTCTTCTCCTAGCAAGAGCAACTCCAAGCCTCCAAGGATACAAGGCAAGAACTCTCTAACTCTCTTTATTTTCTTCTCTCTTTGATACTTAATTTGGTGCAAGAGACAAACACTAGGAGAGGGGGGGTATTTATAGGATAAATGGATGGCTAGGATTTGATCTCACAATCAAGCAACTACCCACTCTCTCCACTCTCCCACTCCCTCTACTCTCCCAAAAACCGGCCACTCCCCCTGTGCATACAAGTGCACACCCTCTCTCTTTTTTTTATACATATTTATACTTTTATTTGTGTGTCACAAGTTGTTACATGTCATGTGTGAGACTATGTACAACTAATTGGTAGGATTAAGTTAGTGGACTTGTCTTGTGGGCTTGGTTTTAATTTAATTAATTAACCTAGTGGGCTTAGAGTCTTCTCTTAGGCCTTTGGGTTTTATTATAAGAAGTATACAAAATAGAATAAAATATAAAAGAGAACTCATGCATACTACAAGAATAATTTTGGAATGAAAGGGAATGAAATTTGCACGTGTGTTGCACATGCAAAAAATGGAAAAATATAATTTTATTTAATAAAATTTATACGGGATGTCACAGTAAAATTCCTGGGGCCGCAAGAAACTTGATTGCAAAAATGGCGGCCAATTCTCAATAATTTGGCACTGAGCTTGACCATCCATTTAAGCATATTAATAAGGTAAATATTTCCTCCCTTGAACGAAAAATTGGGAGCCAAACTTCTCTTGTTCATCAAATGGCTGTAGGAAATATGCAAACGGTGAAAGCTTGTGGGATTTGTTTGGTACAACCGATATGTGCCCAACTCTTCAAGAGGTGCCCATTGAGCAAGTGCATGTGGGGGTAGTATTCTTGGACAACCGCAAAGGAATTATGAATCCTATTCGAGCACATATAACCTGAGATGGAGGGATCATCCCAATTTTTGTTAGGTTTCAAATGCAATCACAACTTAAATACACAGAGGAAAAATTACAAAAAAATCGAATCCTAGCCATGGATCCATGCGAAAACCATAAATCGTGTTGAGGAGTTATACCTTAAAGATGGATCTGTTGTTTCCATAGTATGATGATCATAGCACTGCAATATTGTGGTGCCTCTATGGTATCCACACGAACAAAACGAAAAATGGCTCTCCCTCATACCGCGGTGCTAGTTATGGGAAGGAGATGTTCCTCCTCACGATCTCTCTCTCACACTTTCTGTGATGACTAGGATTTTTTCACGTGTGTCTTTTCCACAAATACATATCATATATATAGGTGCAGAAAACCAACTCAAAGAGAGTAAAGAGGTTGTTGGGCTCATAATCTGACCTGTGTCAGATTCGTATGTGAGTCTTTGAACTTTAGTCGGCCCATTTAATCTAATTAAATGTTCAACTAATGTTAGGAGTCCAAATCTTACTTGGATCCCTAATTAAATTTATTTTATGAATTTAAATCTCAATTTCGATCCATTCTAAGTGTGTGACCCTGTAGGTTCCCCTTACATTGAAAATAATACTAAAATCATATTCGAGTATTACAAACAGTGAGTGGTATCTAGCAATACATCACTGCTACTCAAGTAATGGGAATGTCAGTGATTTGACATAACTTACCTGTGACCAATATTACCACGTAGTCTAGTCCCTTTGTCCAGATATCTTAATTGACCAAAAGGCATGTAGCGTGTCACCCTTGTATAGTTCAATTTTTGGTATCTTGATGTCTGAGTAGACTTACTAAAATAAATGAGATCAATATCTCATATTGACTCATTTGAGCATAGCCATGCATTTTGCAGCCTCCCTCAATCGAGGGGCCCGTAGATATTGCTCATGTTATGTAAGGGGGACAAATTCTATCTAAGTCACTCATATTCCTTCGCATGATTTGTAGTATATCTAATAGTCGACTTTATAATCACCTTAAATGACGGCATTAAAACATATAACTTCTCACATACAGAACCATAGTGACTTCAAGTCAAAGGACTACGTGCACCATAGTCACTGTGAGAACCGCTTATGACACTCACGTAATGATCCATGCAGCATTCTCATGGTGGGTTAGTCCAGTACATTATTACTCTAATATGTACCCATGTGAAGACTTGATATCTCACATCCATGACCTGTGAAAATGGTCATCAGTCTACGCATACACTAGTCTCTATATATTGTCGTTGTCCTAATTCACAATAATACTTGACTATGGACATTTAAGAACAATGTTCTAATTTCAGCCAACATGATCTCACAATCAAGTCATGCACTTGATATATCATGGCATTAAACTTACTATTCTAAGAATTTCATTATGTTCATTTAATTCACAATAAATAACTCAATAAATAAAATGTTTAAATATTAAATAAATATCATGATACAATGTAAACTAGTAATATCAATACACAAGTGGCTTCTAAGGCATACACCAACAATTTTAGCTATGGGAATCCACAAGTAAATCAGCTCGTGACTCAAAATAGCCCAAGTTACCAACAGTATAAGCAACTATACCTCCATAGACAATAACCGGGCTAAACTTCTAATTCTAGTATGTCTATAGAAGATATTGGTAAGTCTCTTGACACTAATACTTTTTAGTTTCAACATGAGACGAGGGCCAGTATTCAAAGTTTGGACAATCAGATGGGCCAGACGGCAACCGCAATTAGTTAGCTAGAGGCGCAAAGTTTGGAAAAATTACCCACTCAAACGGTAGTAAATCCAAGAAAAAATGCAAGTGTAATCGTTTTGAGAAGTGATAAAGAAGTTGAGATTCCAGTATAGGCAGCACCTAAATTGTTGAAGTAAGAAAAGGCAAAAAATATCATTGCAAACGGTAATATTCCCAATGAAGATGATGTTGTTTCCACCTCTTTCTGATGATGAACCAGTACCTCCTTTTCCTCATGCTTTAGCAGAATCTAGAAAAGATGTGAAAAATAAAGATCTATATGAGACTTTTCGTAGATGCAAGGTAAATATTCCACTTGTAGATGCTATTAAACATGTACCTCGTTATGCTAAATTCCTAAAAGAACTGTGTACAAGAGGAAACAGAAACTTAAAGGATGTGAGAAGGTGAGAGTAGGGAAGATTGTTTCTGCAGTTTGTTCAAAGAAAACTCCTTGCGAAGTGCAAAAATCCAAGTATATTTACTATCCCTTGTATGATAGGTAACACTAGAATTGAGAAAGCCATAATAGATTTAGGAGCTTCTACCAATGTCATGCCATATTCTATTTATGCTTTTTTTAATTTGGACTTTTGAATAAAATTGGTATTGTGATTCAATTGGCTGATATATCTAATTCCTATCCTAAGGGTGTAGTTGAGGATATTCTTGTGCAAATTAATGATTTGGTTTTCCATGCTGATTTCTATGTGCTTAATATGGAAAATGGTGATCAAACTAGTCCTATTTGTTAGGAAGACCATTCTTGAAGACATCAAAGACCAAGATAGATGTTCATAATGGCACACTTACCATGGAATTTGATGGTGAAATTATTAAGTTTAATATTTATGAAGCCATGAAATATCTTGGAAATGATAATCATGTTTATTCTATTGATGTGATTGATTTTTTAGCACAGGAAGTTTTTGAACTTGATGGAAAAGATGGATTGGAAGTTGTCATTAGTAATCATCTTGAGAAAGAGAATGAGTTAGCCTTGAATATTGGCAGGAAACTGTTGCAGCGTTGAATGATTTTCCAAAGTTACAGTAGTCAGGTAACATTCCATATATTGCATTACTAATTTCTAACGAGAGACCTTTACCCTCTGTTTTACAGGTCCCCCATACCAGATTTGAAGCCTCTCCCCAGTTACCTCAAGTACATGTTCCTTGGAGAAGTGATCATCTCCAGTAAACTAAGTGCACCACAAGAAGAAAAGCTTATGCATGTCGTTAAGGAGCATAATACTGCTATTGGTTGGATAATTGCCGATATTTAAGGAATTAGCCCATCTACACGCATCCATCGCATCTTACTTGAAGAGGGAGCAAAACCTTCCCGAAGATTGAATCCGCTCATGATGGATGAAATTGGAGAACATAGAAAGTTGCAACTACAAGAGTTAGAGGAAATTTGCAATGCTGCCTATAAGAGTGCAAGGAATTAAAAAGAAAATACGAAGGCTTTTCACGACAAGATGATTTCTAGGAAGAAGTTTATACTTGGTCAAAAAGTCCTTTTATACCATTCACGTCTTCGTTTATTTCTGGGTAAGTTGTGTTCTCGTTGGAATAGACCTTTTGTTGTTACTAATGTTTTTCCTCATGGTGCAGTTGAAATTCAAAGTTTAGCAACTTCTAAAGAGTTCAAGGTGAATGGCCATAGACTTAAGATTTTCTATAAGGTTTCTAGGTAGAGAATGTGGCAAAATTGGACCTTGAGGATCGATTTATACTAATTGAAGGAAAAAAGCCTTGAGTCTAGCGAATGACAAGAAACAAAGGCGTTGCTTGGGAGGCAACCCAAGGGGAGTTTGTTTTCTTATTCTCGCATTTCTATTTTGGTTAACTTTTTCCTTTTCTTTGCATTTCACCTTACATTGGGGACAATGTAAGTTTTAAGTATGGGGAGGGGATATAGATTGTGTTTCAATTTATTTATTTTTTAAAGTTTTGCTATTTTGTTTTTGTGGATTTCAACGATTTTTTGTTGTGTGTATCATGAATAAGATTCAATTAAGCTTGAAAAAATCCATAACATGATTGAATAAGTAATCTTCCAACTTAGAATTAATTCTTCTAGTTATTTTCCTTGAGAATGGTAGAGACTAAAATTGGTAGACAAAAGTTGGTGAGATTTTGAGCCTTTAGACTGAGCCATCCATATCAGTCTCACTATTTTCTTTCATGTGAGATATTCTTCCATTGATTTATTTCTCTAGAACTTGTCTTGATTCTCTTCGAGGTCATATTGACATATGCATGCATGAACATAATTAAGGCTCTCTTTGTTATAAGCTACATAAGTTAAATAGCCTACCTTGTAATTATTTTTTCCCTTTTGAAACCCTTTGAGCTTTATTTTTTTGTTTATTGTGAACCCATGTTACAAGCTTTATACCTGAAAAACTAATACCTTTACCCAAGTTGTGGAGCTAGTGGAGCTTATTCATCATTATGATATGTATGGGTGTGCAAGAAATAAGTGTGAGAGTGTCTGGATTTGTGGTATGGCTATGGTTAGTGAAATAGAATATATTCTCATTCTCAATTCATGAGTTCCATTGTTGACATAATTATTATATAAAATTAAATTAAAATAAAAAATAAAAAATGGATGGTATGAGTATTTAGTTTACTCCATCTTCGAGTGGCAAAATGCTTACTAAGTAATTATAAATTGTTTAGGAATGTTCATGATATGTTATGAGTTTTAAAGAGCTTGGTTGTTCTCTATTGATGGCATAAAAACCATGGTGGAAAAGTGAATTTGAGTTTTGCCCGAGGATGAGCAAAAGTTAAGTGTGGGGAAATTTGATGAGAATGCAAAATTTTATATTTTTTTTCTGGCTAAATTTAAAAAAAACCCCACTGAACTTTGGGCCATTTTAAAAAAATCACACAAAGTTTTTTTTTTTAAACCGCACAAAACTATAGTTTAAAAAAACTCACTTTAACAGAGTTAGGTTTCCGTTAGGTTAAATTTTAATAAACAACTTTCATCTTTCAATTATGTTTAAAAAACATCACTTAACTAATCAGATTTTTAAATAAATCCCACTGAACTAACCCTAACCCTAACCCTAACCCTAACATTGTCAGTGTGAGATTTTTTAAACTATAGTTTTGTGCGGTTTTTAAAATTTAAAAAAAAACTTAGTTCGGTTTTTTTATAATGGCCCAAAGTTCAGTGAGATTTTTTTAAATTTAGCCTTTTTTCTCCCTTAATATTCATTCTTTTATACTTATTTGGTGCATAAATGTACTCAGTATTCTTATATTTTTATTTAGGATGCAAATTGAGTCGTTAAATGCAAAACGAAGCTAATTGGGAGATTCTAGATAGTTTCAATGTCGCTTCGTAATCTAGGCATAACTCTATCATCCGAGCTCCGATTGAGATGACTCAAAATGCTATAGTACATTAAGAAACATCTCTACAACTTTCAATACTTAGTTTTGAGATAAATTGGCTGCATCAAGGTCGAAAACGGGCTTGAAGTTGACGCACTTGCACGAAAGTTCCAACTGGAAACAATTTCACTTTCCTAGTTATATTAGGATTTTATTTTATTTTTCCTTAATTAGTTTAAAGGTTGGAGATTATTATTAGTGGATAATGTTTAGAAGTTTTGGAGGATGTTTAGAAGATTGGAGTTTGTTATTGAAGGATGAGACTTAGAAGATTTTTAGGAGATTTGGGAGGTTGAGAAAAATAGAATTGAACATGTATAAAAGGAGCAGAAATCAAGAGACTCAAACACACCTCTTCCTTCCCTCTTCTTCAACTTCTCCTTTGATTTTTCATCATGGCACTGCGCGGCTAAATTTTCATAATTGGTCGAAGGCAGCGGAAGCCTATGAATCAATAAAACTGTGAGATCTAATTTGTTTTTAGTGTTCAATTTATGCTTTGAGTATCGAATATTTTCTGTGCCTATTTTCATGATTGTCTCATTTAACCGCTATCAGGTCTACTAGTTTATTATTCGTTGTAATCGACTGCTAGGTTAGATATCAAATTCGTAATTGTTTAATCCCTCTATTTATGAAGCAAATAAGATTTAATGGTTTGTTGCGTCAGAAATAATTAGATCCTAGGAAGAACACGATGAAATTAAATGCAACCGCTTGTGCTTATGTTGTTTGGCTTCATCGATCTCTTTAATTTTTAAAGTTGCTATTAGATTAAATCGTTAATGCTTGTCTTGGGTTGTTTAGTAGTTAAGGTTAATTAGATCGCTTGTTTTCTAATTAGCTGTAATTAAGGAGAGATAGGAAAATAATTCCAATGGTGAATATTCAGAGTATGTATTAATATATACTTGCATCGATGATCTGATGGTGGATGTTGACTTAGACCAAGATTTGTTCTTTTGAATGATTTTGATACTTTAATTTGAATTGTTCCTTAGTTTCTCTTCTTTTTATTTATACTCAACCCCCCCCCCCCCCAAAAAAAATCCTTGTTCACGTAGCATAAAATTAGGCTAAAATATTCTCCATGGGAATGATCCTTACTTGCACTACTGCATACAGTTTTAGGAGTATAGGTTTTATTTTTGGTTGCTTGCGATAGCACACCACTTGGATCGTTCTATACTAGTTTCACTATAAAGATTATCAAAAATATTTGTCTATCAAAACAGAAATGTGTTATTGGAATACTTACACAATTTGGCCCTTAATATTTGAAATAAAGATTTTGAACTATATCAGGTGTGTTTAAAGCAAAGATTGTTTCAGGTAGGCACTATGAAGTTACCAGGTGGGTGTAAACTACATGCCCACACTTGCTTAGGAAACAATTTCTTGTTATGACATTATAAACAGTCGAGATATATTCTAGAGAGAGTGCTTTATTTTACCCTTTTTCTCAAGTTTTTAACTTTCATATGCCTGAGGAGGAAACAGACATATGCATACGATGGCATGCGAGGTTCATATGTATTGATTAGTGGCATGGATGTTCTTAAGATATATATCTGCCCCTGACCCGAACTTTTTGGTTTTAACTAGAGCATGTTTTGGGATGGGAAATTAGCGAAAAAATGCATTCCATATTTTATCACAATCTTAAGTCTTCTCGATTCTATCATCTTTCTATTCAAATGAACCGAAATTGAATGTACTAAGAAGAAATTATTTGAGTAATCGTTTGCACATACATATCGCATTTATCACATAGCCATCTTCACCAAGAAGCTTCAATTTCATTAACATTTGTACTGTAGGCGGTGAAAGTTCTCAAAAAAGTTAGTCGATTAGTATTTAAGAAGAAAGAACAACAAATAGATTAAGAAACAAGCACTCAGGGCTTGCAAGAACACCATACTTCAGATTAGATTGCTTCCAAATTATCGCCATATTGTCTGCCCGAAAACTAATCTAAGCATTTAAACAACTATTCACATGAATAAGAGCATCCACAGTCGTTTGCTATTTATCCACTTTATACATTTTTTAGCAAACGAATCGCTGCAGTCATTTGCTATTTATGCATATTTTGACGATTTCGCAACAATAAATGGCTGTATATGAGAGCGGATATAACAAAATGCATATTATACAGGACGGATCTTGAAGATCCGTCCCACGAAAAAAAATAATTTTTTAATTGGTCGGACGGAACTTGAAAGTCCGTCAGATTTTTTTTTTTTTAAATTTTTCCACTACAAAAATTGCAAAAAAATCAATTTCCCCCCTTGGATGGATCTTCAAAGGGGAGCCCATTTATTTTTTTTCAACTAAAAAAATCGTTGTAATTATTAAAAAATTCAAAAAAATTATTTAAAAATCATGGGAAGATCCGTCCGATCTTAAATTATTATTTTTTGCTATATTATAGCAATTTACGACTGCAGCAAACTCACTTTTCTATATGTATAATATACATTTACTCATTTTTTTGCAAACCACAAACTGTGGATGCCCTAACTGGGTATAAACAGATCAAGTTGCACACAACCATTAGTGATGAAAGATAAAAGTTCATCGTTTTATTTTGGCCCCTCCAAAGACCAAATTGTCTCGATCAACCAGACTGCATCCAAACAACCTTACATTAGAAAAGCACAATACTTGATCTTTAGTAAAACAAAACATTAATCTTATTACTGCGGAAATGGAATAAGATCAGCGGTCTTCTTCCATGTTGGCCTGGCAGACACTTCATCCCACCACGCCTTCAGGTGAGGCCAGGAGGTGACCACTCAGCCTTCGAAATCTTCAGCAAATACAAAATACTTGATACACTCTTCACATCTGCAATGGTGTATTCATCATCTGCTATGTACTTGTTTTTCCTTTTTTTAATAACGCGGATAGAGTCCTAAGACTCCAGCCTAATATATATAATAAAATAAGAGTACAATAGGGGGCAATTTTACCAGAAGTAAAACTGCGAATACAACAAATACAAGAATATTTACAAAAGGAACCCAGAGACTAGGAAAAACAAACTATACAGCCCAAAATAGCCAAACGCAACAATCCGACCAAATCCACCACACCAAGAGCAACAGCAAAAGAGGCGACAACGTCAGAAGTAGCAGGGAGGGGCTAAGACGAAGCAGCCACACACAACCCACCCTACAAACTATCGCCACTAACTAGCACACGCAACTGATGTGACCACGGTCAGGCACAAAGCGCCGCCAGAACCAGAACAAATAGTCACTCAAGCATCGAGACAAAAAGGAGGCCAGCCAAAACATCCAAAGACGGGAAAAACCAAACTGCCGCGAACAAAGTCAGGGCACAAAGGGCCTAACTCCACAGACCAAAGTATACTTGGTACCAATCTGGAGTAAAACTAGACAGATCATCACAACCAGATCGAACAAAGAAAAAACCAAATGGCTACCTGCTAAAAGAAGAGACTCCGCCAGAATTAAAACAAAATAGAACTGCCAAAGGAAAATGACAACAAAGAAAGCAAAAGAAGCTAGCGAGACATAAGGAGAACAAATACAAGTCTCACATCATCGAACATATAATTAAGAGAATTGAATTAGAATAGATTGGAGCAGCAACAACCCAAATAAGAACATCTGAGCTCTCACCCGAAATATGCAGACCACTGATGGAAGCAACAGCCACCACCATAGACCTAAAAGAAATAAGATACCTAGCGATCACCTCCAAAAGCCTCAGACCGATGAAGAGGCCAGCACATTCCACCAAAGAAGGAGAGAAAAGGGACTGGCGAAAACAAAGCCAGAGCACAAAAAGTGGCTAACCCCAAGCACAATAAAAACACTAAGTATGAGACCTGATCAAAATGAAACAAAGCCTCACCAACTGCTCGAGCCAAGACATCCCAAAAAAGGTAACCCACTAAATAGAGAAGCATCACCAGAAAATAAACGAAATAGGCAATGCAACTGTACAATCACAACAGAGAGAGCTATATTATATAGCAGTACAAAAGGAGAACATAAACCAGTAGCACTTAAGAAACCTTAAAATTAAGAGAAGAAAGATAAAGGAGAAAGGTGAATCTACAATCAAAATACAAGCTTTTGATATCCCACCCAAAAAAAGGCAGACCATTGAAGGTCCAAAAACAGCAGCCGCCGTCAAAAAACCAAAAAGAGAACATAAACTGGTGAACAACCCCTTAGGCCTGCATAAAAGAAAACAAGAAGAAAGTTAATGAGACGCAATAACAGCCTACTGAACAGTTGAGTTAAAAGAATGACAATAAAAAACAGCCTCGTCTACGCAATGAAGGCACAAATTCAAAATTTTATGTGGAGGTAAAAGAGAAGACTAGTGATTAATGTAAAAAATAACCTCATCAATAATAGTGTCAATGGGTCTAGAGGTATGATTAAAAATGCGGTTATTTCTTTCTCTCCAAATGACCCAAGTAATAGCCATGATAGAAAAAATCCAAGACTTACGAAATGCTTTTCTAACTACCTTAGAGTTCCAGCTAGATAGGAAAGAATTAGGGAGTGAAGGGAGCAACCAAGACTGAGTACAGATCAGCCATAACGGTCTGGTATAAGCGCAGTGAAGAGAAAGATGATCAATGTCTTCATAACAATGATGACACAGGGCACATAATTGACCAATCGCGAGGTTTCTCTTATTGAGCGCCTCAACCGTTAAAAGGCGGTTATGGATAGCCAACCAAGACAATATCTTAACTTTCAATGGAGCACAAGAGCTCCAGATGGTTTTGGCGAAGGGTGACTTGACACCACCATGATTAAGAAAGTTATAAAAGGATTTAACTGAATAAGAACCAGAGTTGTTCCAACGCCAAACGAAGTCTTCTTTAGGTTGCCAGATGTAGCTGTTAAGGGAAGAAATCAAATGCCAAAAATCTGGCAAAAGAGAAGGAGGGAGAATAGTAGAAAAAGAAATAGCCCAGACTGTAATGTTGTTATGAACCGAGAGATATTCCGCTACCGTGGCGGATTGGTTAACTACTAACTGAAAAAGAGTCAGATAGACAGACGCAAGCTTTAGGTTGCCCAACCAAATGTCAACCCAGAACTTGGTCTTAGAACCATCCTCACAAGCATGGGATACGCTACAATGAAAGGAATCCGCAACTCTCCAAACCCCTTTCCAAAAGGGGGAGGCTCTGGACGAGAGAGGGGCATGGAAATCCCAAACATGGTGATGACAAAAACATTTATTAGAAACGAGCCGAGCCCACGGCAAGTGATCTGCTTTGAGCATTCTCCATAACCATTTTCCAAGAAGTGCTAAATTTTGATTCCTGAGATTGAGGACCCCCAAGCCACCGGAGGCCTTGGAAGTACAAACCAACTTCCAATTACAAAGGTGAGTACCAGCTTTGTAAGAATTGGAACCCGACCAGAAGAAGTTTCTTCTAATATGATCAATCCTCTGGATAACCCAAGTGGGTACATAGAAAAAGGACATCATATATAAAGGAATAGATGAGAGAACTGCATTCACTAGGATCAGTCTACCTCCATGGGAAAGATTCTTGCCGGTCCACACATTAAGTCTGGACTCAACTTTATCAATCATCGGGAGCCAGTCCGATTTATGTAGCTTGCCCCCATCTCAGAGGGATGCCAAGATACTTAACCGAAAAAAAAGAGGGCGCACAGTTAAAGAATTGAGCGATCTCAACTTGGCGGTTGTGCGAACCACCGAGCCAAAGAACGGACGATTTATTGAAATTAATAGATAAACCTGAAGCACTTTCAAAGATGTAGAGAAGAAGTTTAAGGTTACATAAGGTGCAACCATTAGGTTTAGCAAAGATAATGGTATCTTCAGCATATTGAAGGTTGAGAACCCCACGGAAGTTGTGGGTACCACCAAGCCCTTCAATAACATTAGCGTCCCACACGTTTTTGAGGAGCTTGCTGAAGACATCCGCGACCAGGGTAAAGAGAAGAGAAGAGATGGGGTCTCCTTGACGAAGACCGCACCTACACTGAAATTTCTTACCTTCCGAGCCCTCGCTGAATCAGAATATCGAGAAGAAAATCCCAACCAACTTTATCATAAGCCTTTTCAAAATCTAATTTTAACATAATACCCTCCGAATTGGATCTGTGGCATTCGGAAATAATCTCCTGGGCAGTAGCCACACTGTCGAGAATAAAGCGATCTTTGATAAAACCTGTCTGAGCAGGGTCTATAAGAGGGGAAATAACAAGGTTAAGACGGGAAGCCAATGCTTTCATAATGATCATGAAAGTAGTATTGAGAAGGCTTATTGGTCGAAATTTGGAAACCATATTAGCACCAACAATTTTAGGGATAAGAACGATGTGTACATAATTTATGCGTTCGAAGGAGAAAGAGCCTTGGTGGAGATCATTGAACATCTCGAAGAGATCATCTTTAAGGTGATCCCAAAATTTTTGAAAAAAGAAAGAAGGAAAGCCATCCGGTCCTGGCGATGAATCGCTTTTTAGGGAGAAAACTGCAGATTTAATTTCTTCCAAAGAGAAGGGGGCCTCGAGACTAGACAAATCGTGAAACTCTTGACCATACAGTTGGGACCAGTCAAGGTGAATGGATCGGGTCTTAGTTGATCCTACAAGGTTTTTACAGAACTTAAAGAAAATTGCATGAAAATCGGCATCGGCGGTAAGCACGGTACCGTTGTTATCAATATCGGAGATATGGTTACATCGCTGACGATGCAATGCAAAATTATGGGAAAAGGCGGTGTTGCCATCACCCTCCTTAATCCAGTGGATCTTGGCCCGCTACACCCACTTAATGTGGTCATTTTGAAGAATAGCCACGAAGTCCCGTTTGCAAGAACTCCTTTATGAACGGAGAGAATCCGAAATCGGACCAAGCTCTTCAAGCTTATCGATGGACTCAATAATGAAAGGAAGATATCTTTAAGCTCGTTAGCATACGCAAATCTCTCTTTGCGCCAAATTTTGCAACCATGTTTAATGGCTTGAAGCTTAAGCAGAATGCGACAAAGACCGTGGGATCCCGTTACCGATGAGAGGCATTCGGTAATAAGATTCATGAATTCTTGGTCCTGAAGCCAGAATTTTTCAAAACGGAATTTGAATGGTTTGAAGAAGTTATAGTTTGAGTGAAGGGCAATAGGAACATGGTCAGAATAAGGGTTGGGCATGGCATAGAGGAAAGTGTTCTAAAAACAAGAAATCCAATCATTGGATACAAGGAATCGTTCCAGTTTAGCCATTTAAGGCGATAGACGCATATTAGACCAAGTGAATGATCTACCGTTAAGAGGAAGATCGGTTAAATGGAGAGAACAGATGCAATCATTAAACCGGGACGAATTCGAGTTGTAATAGGCCTGACCAGATCTTTCATGTGAGAATTTTGTCACGTTGAAGTCTCCACAAAAAATCCAGTAACCGATAATTTTGTTAAGAAAAGAGTCAAACTCATTCCAGAAGAGATTACGTCGATCTGCAGAGGATGGACCGTAGCCCGAGACAACATTGAGGACACAATTGAATTCGTGCCATTGGAGACTGACAATTAGAAAAAAGGTTAGTCGTTGAACTGTAATGAGAGAAAAATGAGTCTTTGAATCCAAATATGATACCCCCACACGTACCGATAGCGTGTAGGGGAATCCAATTAGAAATAAATGTACCGCCAATGGCACGAAGGAGAGCGGGGGAAGTGGAATCAAGTTTAGATTCTTGAATGGAAACCAAATCACAACGAGATGAAGAGAGGAGGTGGAAGAGAGCTTGTTGCTTAGTCGCACACCCAAGGCCCCGAATGTTCCATGAAATACTAATCATGACCAAGATGAGACTCAGAAGCTCTCGACATTTCACGTAGTCGAAGGGAATCAAAGTCAACGAAATACTAGTGTCAACAACAAAACCCATACTGACCGCAAGATCAAGCATGTCTGGGTTCGATAACGAGTCGAAATGAACTTGATAAATGGAACCGAAGGAAGAATGGTCAAAAGTGTCTGAGAGAGGGGAGGGGATTTCCAGGTTACGAATCTGCGCCGCTAGTGAAGCCTTCGATTGAGAGGATAGGTGCTTATTATTTTTAGCCAGATACGAGCGCTGGAACGAATGATAAGGAACGTAGATTTATGCTTCGGAGAAGGGGAAAGACTGTTAAGCTCGCAAAGAAGGCGAGAGAAAGAACTCTGATATGGAGTCGCCTGAGGACAAAACTCCAGAACCGAGTCATTATCAGCAGCGATAGCGCTAAAATGAGGAACTTTCTGAACTGGGGAATGAAGGACAGCAACTGGTTGAACCTGATAGACTGGGGAGGAGGGGAAGGACAAGGGCGGATCTAAGAGAGAGGTAGAGGAAGAATTAAATAGGTTGGAGCTTAGATACTCAGTCAATAAACGATGATTATCATGCCCCATAAGAACAGAGGTGGAAGAAGGAGAGAATTTACCGAAGGAGAAAGTCGTAATGCTAAAGTTAATAGCGAAATTAACAGGCGAATATAAGCAAGAACGTAAACTAAACATACGTTGGCAAAAAGTAGAAGAATCAGACAGTAAAAGAACCGAGTAGCTCAACGAAAAATTGATCAAAAGTACCTTGTTAATGGGGTGAGGGTTATCAAGCTCTGCCGCTTCTTCAGAGAGAAGGCCATCTTGATCGGTCCAGGCATCCAATTTCGGTGACAATGGAGGCACCGATTTCATCGAAGGCTGTTTAGAAACAGTCGCAGAAGAAGGAGAACTATGAATCCCTTTTTTGAATTGTTCCCAGTCAGACGAATACTTGGGATTGACTTCCCAAGTTGGCCATTTAGATTTTAAGACCACCAACTGATCTTCCGACTGATTACCAGAGCGGACTGCATCAGATGAATGAACTTTGGAAGGAATAGACTTTGATACATGAGTCAGAGGAAGAGGAGGCTGGAGACCAGCTGAACGACCCACTATGGGTGTTGGATGCTTCGAAGCCGAACTTGCAGAGATATCGGGGTTGATCCATACTAAGTTTGGGGGCTTCGAAGGAGAGACATTAGAAGTAGAGGAAGGAGCACCGATTCTACGGTGGAATGGGAATTGCTTTTTTGCAAAAGATTTAAGGCTTCCCTTGGGCTTAGCTGCTGAAGTCGAAAAGAGGGATGAAGAGCCCAAGGAGAAATGACCAGGAGAAGCAGCCATAGAAAAAGGAGCTTTGGAGTCTCCTAGAGAAGGTGGAGCTATAGAAGTGGTAACAGGATGACTGTCATGATAATTGACAGTGATTAGAAAATACGATTGACTGATACGCAATGAGAAGGCAGAAACTCTATCTTTCGCTATAGGGCAAAAAAATTCAGCTTGGACAAGTAAACAGCCTGAAGCCAACATACAGGTGGATGAAGTACAAGTGAGGTTGCCGATGCATTTGGCCATATCGGCGACCAAAGGGGGAGAATCACAGAATGGCGGAAAACCCAATAGAGATACTTTTATAGGAGAAGGCTGAAGAGCCGATAGGGAGGATCTTTGGTGCACCCATTTACGAACCGATATACTGATGGATCCAATAGAGAACGTTTTGATAGCAACCAAGTCCTGAAGAACCTTGGAGGATGGGCAATTAATGACAACGTCCCCATTGGAGCACGCGTTCACTGCCCACGTCCAATCCGGAACGTTGCAGGTATTACAGAGGAAAGAGTTTAACGTGTAATTGGGAATAGAACCACCAGTGAACGATACAGCTCCATAACAATCAATCTTATTAATTTTAGCAATCAGATCAGAAGATGGAACATAAACAAGAGTCACCAGAGTAATTGGTGGTAAGGGCGCCGGATAAGGGGGAGTAGGAAAATCCTGGGCTGGAGTAGACTGAGCAGAGATAGAACGGATTGGGGGGGTAAGTGGAGCAGCAGCGGATATACGCTGCGATACAGGGGGGGTTGGAAGGAGAGGTGACTCAGCCGAAAGCTTGGGTTTTTGGCTTTGTGAGTTTGCATTTCAGATAACTTAGCTTGTAAGAAAGGGAGGTCCAAAGCGGCAATAATGTAGCGCCCCGATTTCCATATACTGGGAAACCGTGACACGAGCCAGGGTCTTTTCTTCAATTAGTCACAATACACAGAAAAACAGGAGAATTTAAAACTTTTCATTCAACACCCAATGTATTACAAGTCTGAACATTATACACTGCGATACATTACAATAGAGTTACAATATTACCTTTACATTTCCAAGTATTACAACCTTCAACATCTTACATCAGAGTACTTTCCAACTAATAGATGATCAACACACATTTTACAGCGGAACTAAATACGACATTGACTCCTTGCTTTCCTTGCCTTGAGTCCTCCTGAATCTCACCCTTGTACTTCGGCGATCCAGTACCTATGGAAGTGGGGACGTCAGTATTCACTGACGCTTAAAGGCCGATATCAAAGCAGCGAATCTCCCAAACAACATACAAAACATGGCAATGGTGTTGGTGTAGTTTAAGTGTTCGTGAGTGCTATGACTAGACTCTAATGCGATATTTAAATAGAACTAGGATGCTTCCTATTCTAATGTCAGCGAGTCTCTGAAGCAACATGCAGCCCATACTACATGCGACCCCATCTCAAGCCGTTTCTCCATATATAGGGATTTGAACCCGCGTTATGAATTCTAATTGTACACAACCTGTTCCTGACACCTACACGTGACTGATGAGGTTGCAGATGTGGTCATGTGCCACGATGCAGTACGCCAGTGGTGTCTATGTTTGCCACTGCTATCCGGCCAACCGGACCTCACTCAAAACTAGACAAACCCAACGTATCGGGCGTCATTTCAAAATCCAAATCATAGGGTCTCGCAAGCGCAGGGTAGCAGGAAGCCTACCCTGTGGCACCCCTGGGGTCTCGCAAGCGCAGGACTTCCCAATGCATCCTGTGGCACCCCAAGCCACAGTACTTCAGGAATTAACAGCGAGAGATACGCAACCCGTGCTCCCAACTTGTGAGACGGCACTGTACGTATCCCTTTGACAAGAAGGTGCAACCCAATACACCACCTATGATCTGCCTCAAGGGACGAGTTAGTGTAAGGGGCCCCCTACAACCGACTCCTCTCTCCCAGCAAAAGGGTTTAAGTAAAATGATCTTTATAAGTCACTATCCTAATGATGTCCCTGACTCGAACAATCCTAGGAATGACAATATTATAAACACAACATGCTAGGCCTTTAAAGTAGACTTCGCAAGACAACTCTACTAGGCTGCTCAACCTAGACTTACCAGAACCCTTCGGGATCTGGTTCCTGGTCCATCGATCCAAGACCTCGGCCGTGCGAACATACATGCACGCCGCTACCCTAAACTTGGATTCCGTCTATACTCTGGTCCTCGATCAACCTACACTGGTTAAGATTCGACGGTACACAAGGAGTGACTCCTCCACAGTTCCTTAGGGTAGAAAACATATGTCTTGATGGTCGATAGCCCCTAGGGTGGTAATATCACCCTAGACGAGCACAACGAACAGTGTACTAGCTAACAAGCTATACACGAGTAACAACCACATACGAGCTAATAAGCTACGTATGAAACAATAGCTACCTACGAGCCAGGCGGGCCTCGTAGGAGATAACCACGTGCATACCAGCCAAATAAGCCGCGTATGAAACCAACAGCTACGCACGGGCCGGTCGAGCCGCGTACGAGACAACAACCTACATACGAGCCAATTAAACTACGTATGAGACCCACAGCTACATACGGGCCGGTCAGCCACGTACGAGCACAATCATATGCAAACAACCATACAGGTAATCAATCCTAGAAGCAACCAAAAGTGCTTACTAACAAACTCGGTCTTCTAATTTTAGAAGCAACAGAAGAATCTACTAATAGTCTATGATCGGTATTCTACCAATGAAAAACCGAAGGCGACATAACAACCATTTTCAACTGACTACTACTAGTGGTCTCCTAATCCTTATTACTTCCACCTACAGCACTTTAAGCATGGCATACAATTGCAAACATCTATCCATGACAATCTAATTATGGTACATAACATAACCACTCACCATAATACTCCTACAATGTTCTAACATGGTAGGTTAATTAAACATCAATCCTACAACATTATAAACATGTATAATGATTCCTACTACAATCTAAGTATAGATAAATGAATCTAGCATGGTATACAACTTTCCTACAAGCATATAAGCATGGATGAATTGATCTAGCATTATATACCACTTTCCTACAATTATCATAGATAAGTTAATCTAGCATTATATACCACTTTCCTAAAATTATCTAAACATAGATAATTTAATCTAGCATGGTATACTACTTTCCTACGATCATCTAAGCATAGATAAATTAATCTAGCATGGTATATGCTTTCCTACAATTATCTAAGCATAGATATCATTCCTAAACATGATAGGTAATTTTGGAATAAATCCTACAACATTCTAAGCATGAATATCATTCCTAAACATGATAGAAAATTTTAGAATAGGTCCTACAACATTCTAAGCATGAATATCATTCCTAAACATGATAGGTAATTTTAGAATAAATCCTACAACATTCTAAGCATGAATATCATTCCTAAACATGATAGGTAATTTTAGAATAGATCTTACAATATTCTAAGCATGAATATCATTCCTAAACATGATAGGTAATTTTAGAATAGATCCCAACATTCTAAGCATGAATATCATTCGTAAACATGATAGGTAATTTTAGAATAAATCCTAAAACATTCTAAGCATGAATATCATTCCTAAACATGATAGGTAATTTTAGAATAGATCCTACAACATTCTAAGCATGAATATCATTCCTAAACATGATAGGTAATTTTAGAATAGATCCTACAACATTCTAAGCATAAATATCATTCCTAAACATGATAGGTAATTTTAGAATAAATCCTACAACATTCTAAGCATGAATATCATTCCTAAACATGATAGAAAATTTTTAATATAAATCCTACAACATTCTAAGCATGGTTATACACTTAGCATGGTATACATCATTCCTAAACATGGTAGGTATTTTTAATATAAATCCTACAATATTCTAAGCATGTTCATACACTTAGCATGGTATACATCATTCCTAAACATGGTAGGTATTTTTGGCATGAATCCTACAACATTCTAAGCATGAATAAATTAATCTAATCCAATCTTAGCATGGTATTTACTTTAACATAAGCACAACATCCATTTAATGTTCATATGCATCACTACAATTTAACACAACATCCACTACCACATAACATCTACTACCAAAACTTCTACCAAAAATCTTTATCTAGTCATAACAAGCATCTACTACCACTTCCATAAAACATAACCCTTTTCTACAAATTTGTGTAGATATCTACTACAACCATTTTATTTGGAACATACACATCTACTACTACTACTTTATTTAAGCATACTACTACTATTTTATTTAATCATACTACTACTATTTTATTTTAATATAAGAATCTACTACTTAGATATCTACTAAATCTTTATTAGCATTTATTTATCACTAGTGATCATAAAAAAAGAGATCTTTTTATTCACTCTACAACTAGTGATTAGATTAGTTTCTTTTTCATAAGTAAAACTAACATCTAATTTAGGTTCTTTTTACTTAAGATTATAAAAGAAAACAACAATAATAAAAATAAGGTAAGAACCTTCATTTGGTTCAACCCACATATGCTTATCTTTTTAGTCCAAGTTCAATACAAGTCCTACAACCGAAATGGTTGTATAAAAAGGTTCATATGCTTTTTTCATGTGTTCACATCAAGTCCTACAACCTCAAACGGTTGTATGTACAAGTCCATATGCCTTATGTCATTTTAGTCCAATTAACAAACACAAACAACAACTACAACTATAAAGATTTAATCTTTATGTTCTTTACTACTACCATTCATTTCTTTTCTTTTCATGTGGTTATTATCTTTAACCATCCATAACCATACAAAAAGAACTACACACCACAACACTAAAACCATTCCCAAAGAACAAAAGAAACAAAACAAGGAGGATAAGAAGAAGAAGAACATCAAAACAACAATACAAACAAACAAACAAACAAAGAGAAACCCGGCCCCCACCTAGTTCTCTTTGTTGGAAGAACTTGCTAGCTAAAACTTCTCCTTCCCCTAGCTTTTAGAAATCTCTATGGAATACCTACAATGGGAAAACTCTCAAATTAGTATGGTGTTCTCTCTTTCTTTTCCTTTCTTTCTTTCTTTCTTTTTGATCTTTCTAAAATGAGACAAGTGATGAAAGGAGGGGGTATTTATAGGTGGAGGAGAAGGGGAGAAGTGCAAAATTGCACTCACCATTTGCACAAAACCCCTTCCCCAATTCAAGGGCCGACCATGCTCCTAGAGTGGTAGGGATGAGGTGGAGGTATGGGTGTGGTATGGTGTTATGTGGTGGAGGTGTTATGTGAGGGTTTCTAGAAGGGTTTCCTTAACCTCCTCATGCACACTTAACCTAGGTTAACCACTTATAAACCTTAACAATCTAATAGGTTTTGTCATAACAAAGACAAGTGTTGTCCAAAAATACACAACACGCAATTTGTATAACATACTAATCGACATACTACACGTATGTGCGCAAATATGTCTGTATACCGAAAATCTTCGCATAATCCGTATAAAATAATTTAATCTCGGAAATAATAATAAAATAAATTCTATCATTAGTTCAGAGGGTCACGATACCAATTTGATACAATACGGATGTATACTGACCGATATCTGGGTACAGATAATGTCTATGAATAAACGGGGTGAAAATCACCAAAATAATTCAATTTTGGAATTAAAACAAAATAATAATAAAATAATAATTTATGTAATGTAATATCCGTCCGGGATATTACAAATAACTTGGTCGGAGATCGGAACCCCCATAAAGAGACCTAATAGCTGTTGAAGAGAGAAGCAGCAATTCCTAAAGTGGCCTGCCTTGAGATAGAATAGGCATTTCATATTAAAGGAACAAAATGCCTTGAAGTGCCCTTTTTGAAAACACCGGAAGCAGCGAAAAGAGGTAGAGGAAGAGGGAGAGGAAGACAGGTGAGGTGAAAAGGCAAGAGAATGAAGAGGGTGGTGAATAACAGAGTTCGAAAACCCTAGAGAGTTCGACAGACCGGGCCAATCTTGGGTTTGGCCCAAAAAAGGAAACTTAATTCTTTTTTTATGCGCATTTCTTTTAACCACTTCGACCCAGGTTGGGCCCATGAATGGCCCAGTTCCAATACAAAGAACAAGGATGTAAAAAAGTGCAGAGAAAAAACCAGGGGAGGATCGTAGCGAGTGTTAAGGAGAAGAAAGGAGAGGGAAAAGGAAGATCAGGAGAAGTGGAAAGCCTCAACGACAGAGGCAAAGACGGAAATCAATCCGAACAAAAGAAAGAGAACAACGCCCAAGTTAAAAACAGGGAGTAAACTAATCAACAAGACTAAGAACCGTAAATCACAGAAGATAAGAAGGAATAACAATAAAAATATAAATCACAGAAGATAAGAAGGAAAAATAATCTAGATCTCAAAAAATTTAGAAGAAACTCAAAAAACAACTACAGTACTTGCACTTACAGTGATGTAGGGGCCAAAAAACCTTGAAATCTAAGCAAAAAAGCGCTTAAGGGCAAAAGAGAAACATCCCCTGAGCAGATAAATGCCGGCAATGAAGGTGAAGAGCGGCGGCAGGAGGCAGCTAAGGAAGGAGCCCGCACCGGCTCAGGGAAGGACCAGCAGAAATGCCAGGGGAGCCGACCAAAAGAAAGGACGCTGACCACTGAAGTGCCAGGAAAGGAGGGCTAGGGGCGAAAAAGAAGGGAGACGAGGAAGGCGGTGAAAAAAAGATATGGGTGTGTAGAGAAGAGGGAGATCTACAACTTTAAAGAAGGAGGGAAGGTGGGAGAGTGGAAGGTTAATCCGGATCTGACAGCTGATAGGTATGGATTTGAAATGGGGATTTAGTGAGATGGGTTTGTTTGTGAGGTGATGCTATGTACTTCTTTTTTGACAGTTGGTTCTCGTAAACATCGAGGATTTCACTCATTTCTGATGACTCTGACTCAACTTCAGCTGGGTCAGTAACCATACCAAATATGGGTTTGAAAAAGAGTTCAAAGTTGATTTTTTCGGCTGTTGGGCTGAGTTGATGGGACTCCACTTCAAGCCAACTTTTGACTGTTGTTGACTGGGCCTGGCTCTTCTTGGGGAGGAGGTCGAGTGTAGTTTATGTCTTGTATACTAGATTTGATGAACAGAGAGGACTAGTGAAGTGAAAAGAGGATTTAAAGCGAATATTGGAAGAAGAAATGAGAATGACCAGTAGGAAGAGACAATATCAGGTTGCAGTTGACTGCATAGATTTGTTGTAACTCTCTGTTTCACTTATATGTATTATCCTACGTATTATTTTATTTCTGTAATCTGTTGTAATTTCTTTCTTTCGAGTTCATTAGCATGCGCTACATTTACTTAATTAATTTTGAGTTCATGTGAACTCATTCCTTGGCTTATTCCCAAATGCACCCCAAACGCGAAACCCAAAACTCTACCCAACCCGAACCCAAATGCAAACCCGAACCTACTATTCACTAAACCACATACCCCAATAAATCCTCATTAATATCTCAACCAACCCTCATCTCCACTATCTCCAAATAACCGACTATCTCCTTACCCCTTAATTATTGTCACTTTATTAACCTTAACCATCATTATATCCTTAATCTAGCATTAACTCTATCTCATTTTAATCATCATCATCACCTCTATCACCTTCATTTCAACTCGACCTCCATCAACCTTAACCCGAACTCCACTGCCTCTTACACCCGACCACCCACTATCCATGTCGCCTCTCTTGCATGCCACCATCCATCCTGAACTCCATTCAAGCCTTCAACCTGACACCATCTTCAGCCCAAACCCATTGTCGCTTGTCACCATTGTTGCTGCCCACTCTCACTGGAAGCCAAGCACGAACTGGAGCACATGCAACGCGCGGGGATCTATGCACACGAAGGCTTCGTTGGAACAAGGTAAGCACCCCTTGAACTCTTAGCAAGTAGCCTTCGTTATCATCAAATTTTATCGCCAAACTCTATTTGTAGTTTCCTTGTGCCATGTTATTGATTCATGTTGAATGGTTAATCATCTTCGTATCAGTTCATCGTGTTAATGAATTTTTATTCATATATCCATTCATCCCATGTTAATTTACTTAAATCTTGAATCGATTGATATACTCACGTTTGTTTCGTCCTTTTGTTACTTGTTTCCTAAATTGATATCCGTAAGAGAACCCTAAAATTTCTTTCTCATGATCATCATGTTGCACACACCACTTATAATCACGATCCAAGATGTATATTATGTTATAAGATCTGTTTTAGATTGTATTGTTGTGCATGAGTATTATTGTATATTTTTGATTCATGAATTTAATGATGCATGTAATGATTTTCTAGAAAATTTATTTGATAACTTTGAGTTTAATTACCGGTCATGAGTAGGAGTTATTTCTGGTTATAGTGATCTATTTTCGACAGTAGAGATTTTAACGTGAAGTATTCAGATTTTCTATCATGTCGAATGTCTGTCTTTCCACAGAGATTAGACCCAGTTTGATTTAACCAAATTTACAATTTTATATATGCATTCTACAGCCCTTTGAGTGTAGAATCTAGATCTTCTTACGGATGAAATCTGAATTGTAGATTGTGAGATATTGAGATTTTAGTAGTGATACGACGTAAATTGCAGATTACTGTTTGAGAGTATTGTACCAATGAATCACATGAAATAATAGACCGTTTGGTAGAATTATGACCTGAGATAAGCCTATGTGTTGCAAGACATCAGTGGAGATTGGATTCCAATTTTTATAGAAATTGATAACTGTATTTTAATTGATTTGTAAGTGTTAGAACTTGACCCTATGTGTAACCCCTGATCCCGATTATACGGATTTCTCTTTTCTTTTCTCCGTACTCCTGTATTCATTTTCTTCTATAAACTATTCTATTCTTTTGAACCCAATTTTTTGCATTCATTTAAATACCCGACTATTTTGTTTGAACCCAGAAATTTCAACCTACACTATTATGTATCACTATTGATTATTTAACTGAAACTCCCTATCAATTCTATATATTATAACCTGATTATTTTATTATTATTATTATTATTATTATTATTATTATTATTATTATTATTATTATTATTATTATTATTATTATTATTATTATTATTATTATTATTTTGAAAAACCCATAGATCCTAATTCATTTTATAAAATTACTAATTGATTATTTGATTAATGCTAAAGCCCGAACTATGATTTAATTATTGGATTTTCCTTGTTAGGAAGCCCAATTTTATATTCATTATAAGTACATTATTTATTAATATATAATTTTGGAGCTCAATCTCATATTCTTTTTATTCATATTTATTATTTATTGAAGCCCATTGTAATATAATGACAATTGTTATTTCTTCTTTTTTTTTGTGAGCCCACATATTAAACCCTATCTCTAGCCCAAGCCCACAAATCCAACCCAGACAACCCTAACTCACTCCCTATATTAACTGCATACACCTCTCCACTAATTACATCTCTTCACATTTTCGTAACCCCACACTCCCACTATCTCATTACTACCCCATTATCATTATATTATATTATGATATTATATATTTTTAAAAAACCCACTCATTCTCTCTCCCCGCTCTCTCTCTCTCTCTCCCGCTCTCTCCTTCCTCTCTTCTTCCTTTATTTCGAAACGAAACAGAGCACCACAGTCCTCGCTGCCTCGAACCCCGTCGCCTTCCCCCTCCGACCTTCCATCGTCTTCTTCCTCTCCACCTTTGCCACTCTGGCTCCTCCTCGACACTCATCCTCGAGCGCCAACCACCGAAGCTCCCTTCGCTCCACCACAAACCCAACCCCTCGTCTTCTTCTCATCGCAACCCTCTGTTGCTCCACAACTTCTCCACCTCCTTCAACCTCCATCACTGCCAATCGCGAACCCCATCTCGACAACCCCCGTGCACCACCTCTCGATCCCCAAAGTCGACCGACGAAGCCGTTTGCTATTCTTGGATGGTTGATGTTTGGATTTGCTGATTGGATTTTTTGTTGGGACTTTACTCTGCACGTGTTGCACGTGCCATTAGATCACTCTTACCATTATGTTGCTTTGCTTTGCACGTGTGTTCATCTCCGAAATTGCACGTGTTGTGCACGTGTATTAGTTGTGCAATTTTTGCACATGCCGCCATTGGGATTCTCATCCCGTTATTCGTTCGTGTTTGGATTCACTGTCATTAAGGCAAGTATCTTTGTACGAATCTTTTTGTTCCCCGTACACGCACTTTTTTGAAATACCGCAAGTAGATTCATCGTAGTGACTCATTCTTCATGTTTTATCCGTTGATGATCTTGACCCTACCCATTTGATTTTTTATGTCAATTCCGTATTTGTAAAAGATCATAAACATCACTTGCATATTTCTGTCCAGCTGCATGTTCTGAATTGTAGCCTGATTTTGACCCAGTTACATTTTTAATCTGTTAGAACTTTCTAAATAAGATATGCAGGCCCCTGTTTCTAGTTTTCAGAACTTTTGACGGATCTGAAATTCGATGTGTAGATTGCTTGATATGTTGTTTTTACTGCTGTGACGTTTTCAATTCCATATTTTTATTTTGAAGTATATTTTCTGAATTAACTAATTTGAATACCATGCTAAGAATATAATTAAGACCTTATATTTTCCAGTATGTTACTAAACATGATTTGGAATTGATTTATGAATTTTATAAGATTTTTCAATGAATTTATAGTTAATTCTTATACACATGAATTTGACACTCGCATTCTACCAGAATATAAAATCTGTAAAGAATAAGAATTTGAACATAGTTTCTGTGACTTTTATATAGCGTGCGTATATGCGCTGGAACCGGCAGAGAGTCTAGTTTCTAGGACTTCTGATGGATCCAGATTTACTTTTTTGTAGCAGCGGATATTCTAGGGCCAGAATTGGAGTTCTTGTTGTTCCACTATTTATAATTTTGTTTTGGCACCCGAACATATTTTCCGCCTAGTGTGAACCTGGAATCTGTCCCTTTCATGTTTACCTGCCCCTGATATTTTGCACATTCATGTCTGTTTTGGTAAAAAGAATAAGTAATCAAGCCGGGGTTTAAGGGAAAGATTTGGTAGTGAACAATATAGGTAAGTGTATTTGGCAGAGGGGGCTCGTGTTTCCCATATGTTATCTGTTTATCTATTTATATGATTCCTGACTGCATTCTTCCTTATAGGAAGGTGTACTCGGGAGGGTCTCATCTGTTTGCATGAATTCATTACATAATTCATGTGTCTGTTTATCTGTTTATATGATGCGTGAGTACATGGCCCTATAGAATCCACCACTAAGTATAAATACAACTTGTTTGTATGCAGCAACCATGTGGTATGGGACGCATGGGTGATGCATTAGTTAGGATTAACCAAAAGACTTAAAAATAATATGTTTCACTTGTATATTCCTGTCACTTGTTATCTGTTTATCTGTTATTTGTTACAAGTTTACCTGTTTATCTGATATCTGTTACAAGTTTATCTGTTATGTATTACCTGATTCTGTTATCTGATCTTGTTTACTTGCTTATTAGTTTATTTAACTCTACTTATCTGTTACATTTCTGTCATGCTATGTTCTGTACTCTTGATTCCTGTTTTCCGCTCTGTATTCTCATTCATCTCGTTCCTGTATCTTTTTTGCTTGTACTACTTGTGGCCTGTAGCTTGCACTAACGGGCAGATTATTTTCCTGTTTCTCTGTTTCTTTCAAATGATAAATGTATAGGTTTTGGAGACGAGTTACCTGCAGGAGTAAGCGATCAAGTGTTCTAAACTTGTGTCTGGGATCTTTCATGCATTTACTTATTTCTGCATCAAGCTTATTTGTTCTTCTGTTGCTACTTGATACTTTTTACTTGGGCTTGTTTGACCTAAAGTTTATTATTTGTTTTCCAGATCTTATTTTATTTGAGGATTATGTATTTGTTTTCAAATAACTTTAATGATTATGAGATTTGTTTCATGCATGTGTGGTTGTATCCTTCTGGTTTATTATTGAGTTGATCCTTATAGCTTATGAATGATGAAAATCATTCGCTGGACTTTGTCACGTACTCGTATTCCGATTTCTTCTGGGAAGCAGGGTGTGACACTATGTGGTTGACTATGCGTTAGACCTGTAAAGAAAAGATTGGTAGGCATAGTTACTGGACATAAAATTCACTGAGTGAGTAGCCGTTGGATTCGGAAGAGAGTCTACTTTCCAGATACCCTGAAGGAATTAGACATGCTTTTCCATGTCTATGGGAAAGTGAGTTTTAGTACAGACATATATTGTTGTCCGGATTTGTAATTTGTGTTCCTTGACTATAAATATATTGTTAATCTTGTAATGATTAGTACCGATACTATAGGTCTTTAGACTTCCTCTATATCATGCATTGCATCTATCTTTTGTTACTTTCTTGATTACCACCTTGATACTACTGTCACCATCACCGATTGCATCGACTGCATGTTCATGATTGACTATGATAAACTAATGACAAGCAGGGGTAATAAAGGTACGACTTATGAGTGAACAATATAGGGGATTGTACTCAGAAGGGGCCATGTGTCTCCCCTACCACTATTACCAATTATCGTTTACCGTTTACTGTTTACTATTTACTGAATTCCGCTTATTATTATTGGAAGACCTGAGTACATGATCCTGTAGACTTTACCACTTACGTCCAAACGTTTGCTTGTTAATATGCACCCGAACTTGTGGTATGGGATGCAGGATTGAGTGCATAAAATTGGTTAATGAAAATTGATAGTCCTAAGATTGACACTGAGCATTGACAAAGATATCGATTACACATTGAAATCATTGATTATCGATTCATGCATCCTGATTACTGATTGATCACACCTTACAATCATGAATGCATTCTCTTACAGTTTTTATTTGCATTGTACATGATCACATCATCTCAGAATTTTCAATGCCATTTCTTATTTCCTTCCATTTATATTTTGTTGCTTCATTATCATATTGCTTGTTACTACTTGTTGTCTGAAGATTACTCCAATAGACCCCCTCCCCCTGCCCCCCCCCCCCCCCCCCCCCCCCCCGCCCCAAATGATGATTATGCAGATAGTGATGGTGCAATACCGGAAGGATTTGGTGAACATGCCTTCTAAACGATCGTGATGGAATTATTGTGTTATTGTTATTTTATTTACAGTCACTACTTTAACTAGCTAGTTGGAGCGAACTATTTATCACTTTATACTTATTTCAGTACATTGTATTCCCGGATAATTTGACCCAAAGTTTATGTTTCCAGATTATGGTTATTTGTTGGTAGTTCAATTCTATTTCATATTCATGTGATCATTATTATTCTCTGCGCGGATGTGTTTATAAATTTCTCGTTGAGTTTATAACTGTACAGCTTATGAACGATATTTATATCATTCACTGGCCTTAGTTGCTTGCCTGTGATTCCGTATATTGAGAAGGGGGGAGTGATATTTGCAGTCGACTGCAAAAGTTTGGTGTGCTCTCTGACTTAGTGAAGTCATTAGCAATCAACTGCTAATTAAACCAGTCGATGACAACTATACAGCGACATCAATATAGGTCGAGTCTGCGTGATCTAATTGAAGCCCAACTTCTTCTCCAAATTAGATCATACGGCTCTTATTCTTTGGTTATCTCTTCAGGACATATCGGATGGTTATTGTAGATGGCCAAAAATATTAATTCTTCATCTGAGAGTTTTCTCTATTGTAAACAGCAAGTATCTTCTGGTGAGGCTTGAAGATAGATAGGTTCTTGGTGAGAGTGTTTGTAATTCTTGTATCTTCTCTAATTAAATATTATCTTGTCTATTTCTTCCCCTGTTAGGCGTAGCTGAACCGGGACAATATTGTATGCTTTTTGTGTTTGGTTTGAGCTACTATTTTCTTAGTGGCTTGTATTGATCATGCCCCAAAACTCAGTAGAAATGCTAAGAAGTGGTATCAAAGCATCGAGTTGTAGGGTTGCACGAGTTCCTTGAAGAAGATGGAAGATAAGATTATGAAGATCAAGTAGTTTGATGGTAAAATCAACTTCAATCTCTGGAAGGTGGACATGTATGACGTATAGGTTAAAAGGGCATGCATATTGCCTAAAAGGAGATAAAGGGAAGCAACTGACATGAAGCATGAGAAGTGAGAGGAGATTTGTTTGAAAGCCTTGATTTTAATTCGGCTGTTATTGGTAGATGAAGTCAAGTGTAACTTCCTTGAGGAGGAAAGTGCGGTGAGTCTGTGGGCGAGACTTAAAACTGACAGGTCAGGATTGTCATTACGGTATCAGATGTAGTGGAAGATAAAACAGTTTTATTTGTCAATGAAGGAGAGTACTTCTCTTCAAGATAATGCAGTGGAGTTCAATAAGAACTGAGGGCAATAAACGAAGATAATCTGAGTGAAGCGGATAAAGCTTTCAACTTGATATATTCACTGGTAGATTCGTACGAGCACTTGATAACCACCATGATACACGCGAAATCTTCCAAAGAGACGCTCACGATGGCCGGTGTGATCAAGGGCTTGAAGGATGATCAACTTAGGAAGAAAACTCAGAAATCATGGTTTACGTTTATGAGTTGCATGGCAATGGATGGTACTTCAATTGGAAGGAAATGGGCATTACAATAGAGACGGTGGCAAGTGGTTGAGTAAAAGGGGTGCCAACGTAGTTAGCACCGCTGAATCAGGTGATAATTAGCATGTCTTCTTATTTTAAGTTCTTTAGATGTGGATTCTGGCTAGTTTCTTGATTCAAGTAGTTCTTCTCACATTTTCTCTTAGAGGGAGATGTTTTCTACTTACAAATCTATAACAAGTAGTTGTGTGAGAATGGAAATTTGTGAGATTTGTGATGTAGTGAGTGAGGGGACAGTTGAGTTGGAGATGTCAGACGAAAAGGGTTACACACTAGAAAATGTCACACATATTCCTTTGATGAAATGGAATCTAATATTCTTGGGAACTCTGAAAGCACGGAGCTGTAGATACACATCTCAAGGTGGAGTTTTATCTGTTTGGGAAGGTTGTCGTAAGATGGCAAAGGGGAAAAGGTGTTTTGGGCAAAGTCAGCATAACCTCTAATAGTTTTATGAGAACGGGAAATCTTGGCCAAGTGTTTGCTGTGTTCCTAAAGCATTGTCTAGTATACTGCCACTAGAATCATTGAAGCGAGATCACTGCGTTCAAATATCTTTGGGAGGTGGAGAGTTCCTTGGGGTCGGAGTTCGTGCCAAGGGTGGCACCTTTGTGTTGATGCCTACTTGAGTATGCCCTTAAAGGGGGCATACTGTTGGAGAAACAACAGGTGGAGGTAGATTCAACTAGCAAAAGAAGTCACTGAACTAGGTTGTTTGTAAGATGAGAAGGAAAGAGTCCAGAGGCGATTAATCACATAGGTGTGGAAGCATGAGTATGAAATCTAAGGTGGAGATCGTTGGGTTTATGTCTTGCATACTAGATTTGATGAGAAGAGAATATGGATGAAGCGAAAAGAGAATTCGAACGAATATTGGAAGAAGAAATGAGCAGCATCAGCAGCAACTTGAATAGGCAATATCAGGTGTAGTCAAATGTGTAGATTTGCAGTCAACTACAACAGTTTGGTGTACTCTCTGACTTGGTGAAGTACTTAGAAATCGACTGCTAATTAAAGCAGTTGACCGCAACTGTGCAACAGGAGCAATATGAGTCGGGTCCGGGAGATCTGATTGAAGCCAAATTTCTTCTCCAAGTTAGATTATATAACTCTTACGGTATGGTTATCTCTTCAGAATATATCGGATGGTCATTGTATTAAGATTAAACCTAGGATTACTCTAGATCTTTAAATATATATTGTAATTGCCCTCCAAAGCGATATGTGCCAAAAGTGCTAGTTCTTTATATGAGAGTTTTCTCCATTGTAAATAGTAAATATCTTCTGGTAGACTTAAGAGACAAATAGGATCTTGGTGAGAGTTGTTGTAATTCTTGTATCTTTTCTAATTGAATAATATTTCGGTTATATCTCCCATAGATTAGTTGTAGCCAAACCGGGATAAAATTGTGCACTTTGTGTGTTTGGTTTGATCTACTATTTGCTTGATGGTTTTTTTTACTGGTAAAAGGTGGGATGAACCTACCTCACACACACATATATATATAAAGATAAACAGAGTAAAACGATTACAATATAGTATGGAAAGGATTGGAGGCGGGGTGAGCTCTGTGCATGTCTGAGTTTGAAATGGCATAGCACTGAGTCGTAGAAAGGGCATTGGACTATTGTCGTACTCCTCAACTAGACTCAACGATATGATCTCATCCCCCCTACACGCAACATAGATATCTCCCCAAACAAAAGAACCATCCCCCCTAATAACAGCAGTACACAAACAAGTTTGAAATATTACAAGAGTCGGGACATGCATAGTCCCCAAAAGAACAAAATAACCTACTAACAGAGGCACATATTCTGATGACTATCTTTGGGTGCAACCCATACTTTGAATCGAGCAGTCTCCCCTCGACCTCATGAGATTTCGATCCCTAGTATCCTCAATCTCTTAGAGAATCTTGGCTTTCTTCTTTGAGTCTCCGCAGCTATCTAGTCAATGAGATACCAAAATTTGATGTTAGTTATAAGTTTATCTGCTGTAATAGTCTTGTTGTTAAAAATTCTATCATTTCTAGCATGCCAGATACTCCAACAGGTAGCCAGTGTAACCATGTGCCAAGAGTGTGTGAACTTATGGTTTTGGGAATCAAAGAACCAATGTGTGAAGCATTCAGCAGTTGATGTAGGTAAATTTTTTATGTTGAAGCGGTGTGTGAAGTGTTGCCAAGCCTGAACAGCCAGTGGGCATTGAAAGAAGATATGGAAGGTGGTTTCGATCAGACATGCACAGGTTGTGCATGTCAGATCATCATCCCATCCTTTAGAATGTAATCTTTCCTTGGAGTTGAGTATCTCCCAACTCAGCATCCAAATGAAAATTTTGCATTTGAGTTGTGCTAAATTCTTCCCACATGCATGGTAGAAGGGGGATATTAGGCCTGAGATGTTGTAGAAATCCTAAGCAGACTTGACGGTGAAGCTCCCTGAACTAGAGTGTCTCTAATTAGCAGTGTCTACGATTGTATATGGTTATAAGTGAGAGATAAGTTGCAGTAGTTGGTTCTTCTCGAGGAGGATGTGGGTGGATGTAGAAGTATGAAGGTTTGATCTCCAAATCCATCTGCCCTGATGAATGTGGCCTTGAGAACACAGTGGGGCATCTTTGTTCCAAGTTGCCTCAAATAAAGTAGGAAATAGTTTGGCGATGTTGCTGCCTCCAATCCAATTGGAAGTCCAAAATTTAAGTAGTTGTCCATCTCCAAGTTGCCAAGAAATCCCTTGGTCAAATTGCTCTTTCAGCTTGTTTCTTCCAGAATTCAGAAGCTTGAGCCTTACATGTGAAAGAATTGGTTGCTCTGTTAAAGTATAAGGATTTGAGAATTTGGGTGCTAAGGGATTCCTCAGATAAGATTTTTCACCACCATTTCATAAGCAGGGCATTGTTGAACTGGCTGAGATTTAAAATTCCTAGGTCTCCTTGTTTTTTGGGCTGGCAAATTTGCTTCCAATTAGTACAAGAGGCTCCGGTAACATTTGTATCTCCGCCTACCCAAAAGAATCTGCCCCGTATTTGGTCAATTTTTGCTATAACCCACTAGGGCAATTTGAAGAATGAAGCAAAGTAAGTCGGCAGGGCACTCAGTACCGAATTGATGAGGATAAGTCTCCCCCTAGAGAAACATCGACCTTTCCAATTTGATAATCTCCTCTCAATTTTAAGAATAAGCGGTTGCCAATCTCTCTTCTTTAATTTGCCTTTGGATAATGGCATGCCCAAGTATTTGGTGGGTAAGGGAGTCATGCTTGCAACCCAGGATATGAGCAAAAGCCTGAAGCTTGGCTTTAGAATGCCCAAAGTAGATAATGGATGATTTGGAGAGGTTAATGTGAAGGCATGAGATGTTCGCAAATATATGCAGTAGCAACTTTAGATGTAGCACATCTTATTCATCACCCTTGCAGAATATGAGAGTGTCATCAGCGAATTGTAGTATGGCGAGCGAACCTAGGAAGCCCCTGAGTTGCAGCTGAGAAAAAGTGCCACTGTTGTAACACCCAAAATTTTTTTTTTTTTCCAAACTCAATTCTTTCAATTTCTATTTCACTTCAAACATCAACTACGATTGTTATATTTCAAAGAAAATTTTGGCAAAGTTTCCCCTGAAATTTCTGCCCCGAAACACAAAAAGCTTACGGAATTCTTCTCTAAATTCTGTAGCTCACATCACAGGCAATAATATCAAGGGCTCCCCATGCAAAAATGAGCAAAATCACACAGGCAGTATAATATCATGCTCTGGGGGCCAAACTCATAATAGAATATCAAATATCAATTAAAAACCATAAATTTCTTTGAAAACGATGTAAAGTTTTTAGAAAAAATCTTTGTAAAACATACCACAGGGCCCGGTACTCCACAACGAGATGGGTACGGGTCATAAACATACCATACCACTCCGTACTATACTCATCATCATCATCTACATGCTTATACATTCAAATTACAATTTAAACCATAAATTCCACTATTCACATAGCTGAACTTATACATAAAATTTAAAGTAAAAGACTTTACTCAACAAAATCTACGCCTCACCTCTGCACTGCTGAGGACCTGTAACAGTAGGGGCCTAGGGTAGTCCGGGGACTCCCTAACCCCCAGACACTAAGAGGTTAGCCATTTCTGGTGTGAGTATAATTCACTAGTCTAATAAATAAACCAAACTATATAAAGAAAATAAGTTAAACTTACAAATATCAAGGTAAGAAGATTCAACCTGAATCTGAACATTAAAGCATCAAGAATACGACTTTGTATCAAGTACTCGGCAAATTTGCATCCGCCTAAATCTGAACATTAAAGCATCAAGAATACGACTTTGTATCAAGTACTCGGCAAATTTGCATCCGTCTACATATATATCCATAACTTCACACCCTTCGCTAAATGCATCATATTAATATATAACTGTGTGTGTGTGTGTGTGTGTGTGTGTGTGTGTGTGTGTGTATATATATATATACAACTCCTTCAATTCATACTCAATTACAAAGCAGCACATTAATTCACATTCCATTACTTTTTATTTTTAATTCTCCAACACAAATACTCATCTTTTCACAATTACCATCGCCTCATCATTTCTTTATTTTCATAAATAATCACATAAGTTCACTGCCACTTTTCTTCATACTTATTTAGCCACGCACTTCATTTACCATTCATTTGCATCTACGTACTCACGACTCATATTCTTTCATACTCATCTTCATTCATAAACATATTTATTTCTCCTTCTCATGTCACATAACATCACACTCATCAATCCTGCAACACGCGGATACTTATTCCTATCATTTTTATTCTTCTCTCGTAACTTCACATTTATTCCATCATAAATTATTGTATTTTATCACATATAATTCTTCTACTGTAATTCGTTACATCCCTTCGCATTTAGGGCATTATGTCCACATGCGGTCAATCTCATAATACCACATTCAGTTTCGTATTACAACAACTTTCATTCTCATATTACATACATCACATTCATACAATCAATAACATCACATATATCTTCATAACATCTCATTACAGGTATTCATCTTATTGCATATCATCACATGCGTCTATTTTCATCGCATCTTATTTATATGCATTCTTATTCCTTCATACAACTTTGGTTACTTCTCATTCTTATTGGTAATAAATCATACTATCATTTTCACTTACATCTCATGTTACAATTAACTTCATTTTCATTCTCATAAATTTATACTCCACATCCCAAACATAGTTTGGGTAATAATATATTGCACCTCGAAGCCGATAGCGTGGGTAATAATCACGGTACCCCAAGTAGATCTTGGGAAATAACTCATTACATCTCAAGACAATAGCTCACTTATTAATTCACTTTACTTTTATTTTCATCTTACAATTTACTTTACTCTTAATTTCATCCCACAACACATTTATCATATTAACAACCCATCAACCCATCTTGGGAGTTGTGCCAAGGTAGGTAGTTCGCACCATTTCCAAGAAAATAGCGGGCGAGTAGTTCCTCGACACAATTCCAAGGTACAACAAACTCATAACACACAGGTTTCTCTATATTAACCATTTTCATAGCTATTCTCATATTACATCTGCTACACCTCCATTCATATAATGTATAAGACATTTTCTTTACTTACATATTTCATTCCCACAATATATAATTCTTCATTTTATTCATACTAATACACACATATACTACCTTCACTTTACCTTTTCATTCGAATACAAATTTTCAGTTATTAGCCATATTCATCTCAAATCATGCACTTGCATTACGTTCTCATTTCCACAATACACGAATACTTTCTTTTCTTTTTCATTCTCATATCATATTTCACATCGTAAGCTTCTTTTACTCACTCATTCCTCTTTTCATTTCACATCACATGTTTTCTCCGCTTTCTCATATTTATTTCATATCATATGCCATCTTTACTTTCTCATTTTCATTTCATAATACAATGTATTCTACTTTTTACTTTCCATCTCATAAGACAATTCACTTTAACTTTCATTCTTTTTAGATAATACACCGCACTCCAAACATAGTTTGGGTAATATACTCCGCACCCCAAAGCCGATAGCTTGGGTAATAATTTACTTTTCATTCTTTTTCTACTCTTTCGTTACTCTGTTATCTTTCCTTTCACTTCACACTTAATCATTTTATTTTGTAGACCAGTAAGCCACAGTATCCCAAGTCTAACCTGGGCATCAATTTTATCTCAGGTCCATCCTGAGGTATCAACTCTCTTTCAGGTCTACCCAGAGGTATCAACTCTCTCTCCGATCTAATCGGAGGTATCTGCTCTTCCAAGTCTATCATGGGGTATCAACTCTCTCTCCGATCTATTCGGAGGTATTTGCTCTCCCAGGTCTATCCGGGGTATCAACTCTCTTTCAGGTCTACCCTGAGGTATCAACTCTCTCCCAGGTCTACCCTGAGGTATCAACTCTCTCTCCGATCTAATCGTAGGTATCCGCTCTCCCAGGTCTATCATGGGGTATCAACTCTCTCTCAGGTCTATCCTGAGATATCAACTCTCTCTCAGGTCTATCCTGAGGTATCAACTCTCTCTCCGATCTATTCGGAGGTATCTGCTCTCCCAGGTCTATCCTGGGGTATCAACTCTCTCTCAGGTCTACCCTGAGGTATCAACTCTCTCTCCGATCTATTCGGAGGTATCTGCTCTCCCAGGTCTACCCTGAGGTATCAACTCTCTCTCCGATTTCAGAGGTATCTGCTCTTCCAGGTCTATCCTAGGGTATCAACTCTCTCTCAGGTCTACCCTGAGGTATCAACTCTCTCTCAGGTCTACCCTGAGGTATCAACTCTCTCTCCGATCTATTCGGAGGTATCTGCTCTCCCATGTCTATCCTGGGGTATCAACTCTCTCTCAGGTCTACTCTGAGGTATCAACTCTCTCTCCGATCTATTCGGATGTATCTGATCTCCCAGGTCTATCCTGGGGTATCAACTCTGGTCAACCGAAATTATTGTTATTAACATTTTCTTTTCATATTATCATCACCCTTTATCATCATAGCATCTCATCTTTTATTTGAACTTACTAACACATAAACAATGATCACCATCCCACTTACCCTTTCAATGTATCACATATAAGAAATATCACTGTAATTAACATATAAAATCATCACATCATATGATTGCACACCACTGTACTGTATTATTTATTTTATCATTACCTCACACATCATGAATATACCGTACTATTTATTATCTCATTCTCACATGTTTGCATATGCCCAGTAGATTAACACATCACAACACCATATACATATATATATATATATATATATATATATATATATATATATATATATATATATATATATATACACACACACACAATACATTACCATCACACTGAATATTCAAAATCACATCAATTCACCATATACCGACATCCTTATATACATATAACTCATCCCCATATATATAACTAATCCATCGTCTATAAATTTACATCAATACACAAGAGACGAGTATTTAATCGTCATATTGCACACCAACACCGAGCACTAATTCCCATTTACACATACACCTTATTCCGGAATTCATACCAATCATTCAGATTATACTAAAATTTTCTTCAAACAACATATACATAAATACATTCATACTCACCTGAGGAAATGCGAAGATCGGCTGTACAAGCGCTCTGCTATTCCTTAAACTCGCTTTCACTTCCTATTACCAAATTTTACGAGTATTTAATCGTCATATTGCACACCAACACCGAGCACTAATTCCCATTTACACATACACCTTATTCCGGAATTCATACCAATCATTCAGATTATACTAAAATTTTCTTAAAACAACATATACATAAATACATTCATACTCACCTGAGGAAATGCGAAGATAGGCTGTACAAGCGCTCTACTATTCCCCAAACTCGCTTTCACTTCCTATTACCAAATTTTAACAATAATTAAGGTTAAAGATATCCAAATCATTCCTAGTTAATAATTAAAATAATTTTAATCTCTCACAGGCATTTCACCGAACGCCTGGCGTGAATAATATGTCCACACACATTCTCAATTATTTTAATTGAGTTCTAAGCCAATTAAAATTATCCTAAATTCATATTAATCATCCCACAAAATTTTACAACCACCAATACAAATTCTAAGGCAATTAAAATTGAATTGCCGATCCTATTTTGGAAAACCCCAAACTCGTGGTTATGTCGAATTTGGAAATCTACGCTCATGTCATGAGAAGCAAAATCTATCACCCCCAACATTTTCTACAAGCTCTAACTATCCTCCTACATCGATTATTATTGAAATAAATGAAAAGCGTAAAATCTAAAATACAAATATAAGATTGGGTATACCTTCTCGACATTCTTCTTACAAATCAACGCTCCCATATGCTAGAGAACCTTCCAATCAGCATACCCTTGAAATTAATTTGAAAAAGAAAGAGAAGTGGAGTGGATTTCGGCGAGGAAATGGGTCGACGATGGGTTTCGGGGGTTTCAGTTTGGGCGGAACGAAAACAGGAGGAAGGGGAGAGAAATGATGGATGTGGGGGTTTAGTGAAATAATAATAATAATATAAATAATAAAAGTAAGGGTAATTTAACATATAACCCCCAATCTCCAAAAATATTTCAAATAAACCCCAAACTCTGCACCTTAAAGATACTAACAATACAAAATACGTAAAATTGTCTCATAATAATCTTCCAAAAGTAGAAAATAAAGTAAACAATATTTCTTCATATAAAACTCGACTCATAACTCCAATATATCATTAATACTAGTCCAACTCAAATATCAACCCCAATATCAATAATTAAAAATAAAATAAAATAAAATACACCTAAAATAATTCTCACCACTCAAGGGATATAAAAACCAGTATTTTTGGTATTTACAAATTCGAGGTGTTACAATTGTCTCTTCCACTTCGCAACATTTGTGCTAGCACATCTACCGCCAAGATGAATAACATCAGAGAAAGGGGATCACCTTGCTTTAATCCTCTCTTTGAGTTAATTGTCTTTCCCCCTACCCCATTTACTAGAACAGAGGATTTAGTTGAGTGAAGAATTGCCTTAATCCAACTGCACCAGCTTGAACCGAAGCCTCTGGCAACTAGAATTTGCTCAATGAAAGTCCAACTAATGGTATCAAAGACTTTACAGAAGTCAATCTTTAGCATAAGAGTATCTGGCTTTTTGGTGCAGCATAGATTGATGGCTTTGTGGGCTACAAAGAAACAGTCCACTGTTGATTTGCCTTTGAGAAAAGCACTTTGTGAAGAGAAAACTAGAGTGTGCAGTAAGGGGCTTAGTCTATTTGCGAGGATTTTGGTGAAGATCTTCATAGAACAGTTGATGAGACTGATGGGGCGAAAATCAGAGACTGAGTTAGCACCTTCGCACTTTGGGATAGGACAATGGTTGAGTAGTTAAGCCTACTTATATCAGCCTTCCCATTCTGTATGTCTAGCAACATACAAGATAAATCATCTTGAATAATCTCCTAGTATTGCTGATAGAAATGCATCAAGAAGCCATCCGGGCCAGGTGCCTTGTCTCCATTCATGCTAAAGACTGCTTTTTTTATCTCTTCCTTACTGAAAGGTGCTTCGAGGCCAGAAAGATCAATAGTAGAATTAGGATAAAGAGCTGCCCAATCGATTCTAAAATCAGGGGATGACGTACTTCTACAGATGTCACTGAAGTGTTGCTCGAAGCAGGATCGAATAGAACATTGATCTGTAATAAGATCTCCATTATGAAGAAGGGAATAGATGAAGTTCTTACGCTGCCTCCCATTAGCAATAGAGTGGAAGAATTTTGTATTGGCATCACCCTCCTTGATCCAAGTTATTCTTGATCTCTGCCTCCAGTAGGTGACCTCCGCCTGCACCAAGCTCTGGTAGTCTCTGTGGGCAATAGAGAGCTCATTCGATAGAGTACTGTCTAAGGGTTAGTTATCTTCCAAGATGTCAAGTTGGTGAATCTTATCAAGGAGGGCCTTCTTGCAAAGTGGAATATGTCCGAACTTCTCATTTCTCCATCGCCTGATCTGTCTCTTTAGCAGCACCAGTTTTTGAGCGAAAACATCAACGAACCTCTGCAGAAAAAGCTCTTCCACCAGGCAGTAATAGAAATAGTGAAATCCTCATGAGAGGTTCAAACCTTCTCAAATTTAATATAATGGACTCTGACCTGAATGGCTTGAGAGTCAAGAATTAATGGATAGTGATCAAAGGCGATATGCATGAGGAAGTGTTGGATGCAATTTGGATAGAGTTGTTCAAATTGACTTGAGATTAAGAACCTGTCCAATCTAGCAAGCGCTGGCTTAGCTCTGAGATTAGACCAAGTGAATTTTCTACGTGCAAGAGGGAGATCGATAAATTGCAGCTGCAGAATCCAATTCCTGAATTCCTTCATATCTCTGCTCGAACTCTGGCCTCCATTCCTTTCATAGTTTGAAGTGGTCGCGTTGAAATCACCACAAATGACCCAGGCATCACATAGGAATCTTCTTCTAAGTGTGATTTCGCTGAAGCAAAGGGTTCTGTCATCCAATTCAAAAGGGGCATAACAGTTCCAGAGGTTCTGTTGCGAAAGGAGAGGGAGATTGAAAAAATATCAACTACACTATAGTAACAATCTAGGATTTTATCGTCCCATCCAATAAGAATACCGCCGCAACTCTCGATAGCATCGAAAGATCTCCAACTGGTGAGAGAAGTTCCGCCTATGGATGCTAGCTTTCTGGTAGATGGCTTTGTGAGTTTGGATTCTTGTAAGCAGACCACATTAATTTGAGCATTTCTCATACCGTCCTTGATCAGGGCACATTTGTTGGGGTTGCCCAACCCTCAAACATTCCAACTACCAATCTTCATTGAAACATAGAAGAACAAGCAGCAATAACAATAACAAAAAGAGGGCCAATAAACCCAGGCACTCAATTGAGCTGATTCTGTTGATCTGGGGGATCAACAGTATCACTCGCAGGGTGCTTAAGTTTATCGACTGGGTGTGGCCCAATAGCCTACACTCCTACAGATTCAGCTACCTCATTTATATCCTCATTAGAAAGTAAAGAAAAAGGATTATTGCAAGCATTGGTAACTGAAATATAGAAGAGGAGGTACCTTTATTCTTGCGGGTGGAGGCTCACTTGAGGGAGGATCTCAAATGCTTCATTTAGGGTCTGGTATAGGTTGCATCGGATGCTGATCTGCATCCGATGCTAGTCTGGTATAGGTTGCTTCATGAAGGGTCTGATGCTGATCTATCACTCGAAATTAAATGTTCCTCTTGAAATCTTATTGGAATTAAAGCTTTTTAAAAACAATGTATACACGACTTGCAATCTTTTAAAAAAAATTGCAATCTTCAACCGGAATTCATTGTTCAAATAAAAAAAATGCTAATCGGTCTTCCTGGTAGTTGCTCCTCTTAAAAGAGGTTAAAACCCAAAAATATTCAATCAAAATGTACTAAACTTGAACTCACTTCTAATATCAAATACAAACCGAACATATCGAACATATGTTTAGTTATCATATGCATATAGATAAATGAACATATATTTTTATCATATGCATATGGTTACTCACTGTATAAACATCTCCATAACCCGTACAATTTTTTCAAACAATCTACTTCTCTACGTATCAAGCATGAATACACACATATACAAGTATACCAATATATAGCCACTTTCATAAAGATTTTAGGAATGTAACAAGTTCAATATTTAAAAAAAATGTACAACCTCAAAGATAATAATAAAAAGACAATTAAAAAAGACAATTCAAAATGAAAGTACCAATATAGATTAACCAGTAGCATCAACAAAAAAAATTAATTAATTAATTAAAATTAAAAATTAAAAATTGTGTAGCAAAATAAACAAATGGAATTGAATGAATACATAAACATCTGAACCATATGAACCATCTGAATGAATATATAAACATTTGAACATTCCAGCTTGTTTTCTCAACCATCTGGAAAAAAAAGGAGTAACCATGTTATTGAATGAATATATAAACATACTAATTGTAAACCTTGTTTTTCGCTTTTGTATATTTTTGAGTGTATTTTTCGCTGTGGTGTATTTTTCTCACTTTGTGTCCCTCTTATATTTCTCTTGACCGTATATTGGTTTTATTTTCAATAAATTCTTTTTGTTATTTTTGTCATCTTTATATTTTGAATTTTTGATCTCGTTGTCTCTTTTGTTCGTCTCCATTTGATCGAGCCATTACATATGATCCGCTTTATTTTAATTATTGTGCCCTATTTTTATTTCCCCGTTTTTTGCCCGTCTCAAATTTTATTTTATTTTTTGATCGCCATATATCTAATCACTCCCTAATACCCATTTTTCCTATATCCTTAATTATTCTTAATCCTATTAATTATCTAACCTAAACCAACCTAATACAAATCCTACTTCAGATCCTAACTATAAAACCATGTCTTATTAACTTTTTCCCAGACTCCATATTAACTTTATACCCCCTTTATTTAACCACCTAAGAGCATCTGTAGTTGTTTGCTATATATCGATAATATAGATATTTGGCTAAAAAAATCGCTGCAGTCGTTTGTTATATATCCATATTATCGATAAATCGCTACAGTAGATTGCTATATTTGAGAATCCGTATAGCTTTTATCCATATATGAGTGTCAAGTGCTGTCGCTTGATTTTTTATAATTTTTTTCAATTAAAAAATCCCCTAAATCCCTCGGACGGCACTTCATGTGCCGTCCTTTGAATTTTTTATTTTTTTTCAACCGAAATCCTCGAACGGCACTTGAAGTGCCGTCCGGAGGTTTTTGCATTTTTTATTTTTTTTTGCAATTTGTGAGAATGTTTTTGCAATTTTTAATTTTTTTTGCAATTTCTGAATTGTTTTTGTAATTTTTTGAAATTTTTTGTAATTAATGAAATGTTTTTGTAATTTCGGAAAAAAGTAGAAAATGCCAAAAAAAAATCAAAAAAGCCTTGGACGGCACTTCATGTGCCGTCCGTCAAGCTCGGCTTGAATTTTTTTTTTTTTTTTCCTCCTCCGACGGCACTTCATGTGCCGTCCCTCCTTTAAAATAAATTATTTTTTATTTTCGCTCTCCGACGGCACTTCCAGTGCTGTCCCACAAAATTTTTGATTTTTTTTTAATTTTTTTTTTCTCAGACGGCACTTCATGTGCCGTCGCTTATTATTTTAATATAGATAGCTAAAATATAGCCTTAAACGACTGCAGCAAAACTGCAATTTCTATTTCTATTTATCCATATATCCATAATTTTACTACAGATGCTCTAATATAAATCCTATACTTCTACCTTCCTAATATATATCCCACCTTAGATCCGATCTATTCAAACATAAGCCTAATTATTTCCCAGAACCTATTAACCATATTCCCTCATTTAACCACTTATTATAATCCTACAGTTACTTTCCTATTCTAATACCCACCTTAATATTTGCCCTGCTTACAATCTACCGAAACCCAAAAAAATTCACCCAAACCCAGGTGCATGCATACCCGGTTTGTATGTGCAGGCCGCCCGTGTTACAAACCCTAAGCCTCATGCATATATATACTACTACTTAACCCCCCCCCCCCCCCCCCCCCATGGGCGGAGCTATGTGGGGGCCCGGGGTGGCCCGGGCCCCCCCAAAATTTTGAAAATTCTCTTAAATGTTTTGAAATTTTTAAAAAAACCCCCCTTAAATCTATTAAATTTTATTATTTGGCCCCCCTAAAAATTATGAAAAAATACCTATATATTTATATATAGTTATAGATTTTTTTCTTGGCCCCCCTGAAAAATTTGTTCTAGCTTCGCCCCCCCCCCCCCCCCCCCCTCCCCCCACATTGCACTGTGCATTTCCTCCCTAGCCGCCACATTTTTTTCCTCGGTTCTCTCTCTCTCCCGATTGATCTCTCTCGCTCTCTTGTTGCTTCGCGCGTGCAAGAGGGTTGTGCGTGTGTGATTCGTAATTTGCTTTGGATCGTGGATTTTCGTTCGTGGATTTTGTTCGTTGCCGGGATCCGTTCCCGTTATTCTTGTGTTCTTCATTTTCGACTTCGGTTAAGGCAAGTAACTTGTACTCAAATTCCTTTGTATAATACAAGTCAAAAATACCACTGATAGAGTAGTTTGGTTCTAGAGACGACTCTTGCGTGTTATTCTTGTTGGGTTTCATCTCTATAGTGCTATTTAACCATAGATGACTCACAACACAAATTCGATATGAAACAACTAGATTTTTGCCCGTTCTTGATTTGATCATGTATGTGAACTATTTGTGAGAATTTGACTATTTATTAAGATCCATGTGATCTTGTTGTAGACTTATTATATACCCTAATCCATATTGTTTGGACACTTGGTAGACTCGATTTCATGTTTGTTTGTGTGTGGATCAAGTTTCGTTGAATCTATATTGATTTTGGTTTTTGAGGAAATTCTGTATTTTACCGATAATCTGTCTTGATCAGTAATTTAGACCATATTAAGTTCAGAATCTTAATTTCAGTATAAAACATGAATTGTAGAGAAATTCATCTGCTTTCCAACCCCTCTAACCTTGCTTGATTTTATTTTTGTATGTATGAGATATGATTGTTTTGCTACAGAGGTGTAGACCTTTTCCAGATTTTGGTGATTTTGATGACTAAATTATTTTGATTCTTGTGCTACACATATTATTTTAATCTAGAACTTTGGTCAGTTTTTCTATACTTATCTAGGGATTACCCAGAATTTTGGCAGATTTTATTGATGAGTTTTACATGTTGTTTCATGCTCGTTTATGAAAACTATACTTGCTGTAATTTGCTTGTTGTTCTGTAAAAAATTGTATTTTCACCTTGATTCCTTTTACTGTATGGAAAATATTTGTGAATTATAAAATTTAGCTTATTCTATCTACTTTCATCTCCCTTTGGTGGATTTGGATTTCGTTTCACTGGTTGCGAGATATTATAGTTTTCGTACAGCTGTGTGGGTATTATAGTTTATTGATGTTTTATGATTTTTGATGACTGATCTAATTTTTCTAGAAAATTATGAAACTTTTTATTTAGATACTGGACGTATAGGGAAATACCTCAGATTTTTCGTGGATTTATTTATTGAGTTTTCATGTTGTTTTCCTACTCTTGAATACGTTTTCCTAATTTCTGGCTGAACCTATTTTCTGTATTCAAATCAGTTTTGAGCTCTGTTTTTATGAATTAATATATGACTTATTTATACTCGCTGGATTCGGTTGGGAGTCTATTTTCTAGACGTTTCGACGGATTTAGATTTTCATATTTGTAACACTGGGAATCACTGTTTTACTGCAGTGTGGTCTTGCTGTCCTGAACTTGAGAGTTGTTCATTTTTATTCTTTTATGAACTATCTTGCACTCGTACATATTTATCTTGCAACTTGAACTTGTCACATGATCATGACATATTATTATTGATATGTTTTGCACATCTACATGCTTGTTGAACACTAATAATAATAAAATAACCAAGCCGGGGTTAAGGAAAAGATCTAGTAGTGGATAGTGCAGAAACGTATACTCGGAAGAACCTAGAGGTTATTGGAGCTTGTTTACAAGTGGAGCTTGACACGATATACATGAAACGTACACACATGACACTGGAGCTTGTTTGGGTTTTGGAGCTTGTTTACATGATACTTGGAGCTTGTTTCTGAGTACACTACCCTATATGGTCCCCTACGAAATCTAAAGCGAAACTGTTTGTTGTAGCAACCATGTATTATGTTTTTGGGATGCATGAAGTGCTACCTAGATAGTAATAACTACAAGACTTGAACATGATACTTGAACATGATACATGCCTACTTGATACTTGACTACGTTATACATGAGATTTGACACTTGATACGTGCTACATGATTACACGATTCTTGATACTGGTTACTTGGTACATGACACTTGTTTACTTGACACTCGACACATATTATTACACTTGCTCATCTTGCCATGCCATGATTTATATTCTGTTATCATGATTATACCATGCTAGGCTTGTTACTTAGATTTAGCTATCCCATGTACTTGTATCCTATATTATAAGTGGCCCGTAACTTGCAATTGACGGATACTTGTTTTCTCTTTTCCTCTTCCCTGCAATTGTAGAATTACGGATTTTGGAGAACAAGTTCCAGATGGTATTGGTGAGATGAAGTATTAGGGCTGGATCTTGTTATTATTATTTCTTGTAGCTTGTTTGAACAATATTGGATTCTTGTACTTGGATTTATTCTTGTATTTGGGCAATGTGACCCAGAATATTCGTCTTATTCAGATCATGACTATTTGAAATTTATATATTTGGTTTCAAGTATTGTTGTTGGTATTTTGGTTCATATGTGCATGTTGGTTGATACTTTTGCTTCCGACTCTGATTATTTTGTGAGATGTTGTAAAGATTCTTGAACAGCTTATGGATGATGAAAATCATTCGCTGGGCTTTTGTTGCGTATCTGTATTCCGTATTCTCTTTTGGGAAGCGGGGCGTGACACTAATATTAAATACAAAATAACACAAATGGAATGCTAACAAACATTGTGTGGCAGAAGATTTTAAAAAAAACTAAAATACAAATACATTAGTGCTACTAGCACCTTTCTTACCAAGAAGTATGGAAGACGATAACAAAGATGAAGAAGAATGGGACCCATGGCTCTGACAACATATGTATGGAGACATCAATGCTGTAAATCTGGATAGTGAAACAAAATACAAAAAAATTATCTAAATAATCGAGTAATTGCAAATCCGGTAAAGTAGACCTATATCCGCATACAACAATAGGTATTTAATAAGTAAAAATAATTAATACACATTGTGCAATTTGCAAAGTGAGATTCATAAACATGAGTATATATATATATAGGAAAATCTTCCATTGTGCACCACCCCTCCGTGTGCACTCGGCCTTCCCGCCTTCGTATCGACGATCCAAACCATTCACATTGATCTACACATCTAAATTATTCTAAATATGTAAAATCAAATTATTTGAAATTCATTTGCCCATCCATTGAAGTGTTACAAAATTATATAGCTGAAAATCATTATTTTTTATAGTCACATGATGGATGGGCAAATGAATTTCAAATGATTTGATTTTACATATTCAGACTAATTTAGATGTATAGATCAATGTGAACGGTTCGGATCGTCGATACGAAGGCGGGAAGGTCAAATGTACACGCCCTGTGCACCATGGGTAGTGCACAACGTAAGACTTCCATATATATAGAAGGCGGGAAGGTCAAATGTACACGCCCTGTGCACCATGGGTAGTGCACAACGTAAGACTTCCATATATATATATATATATGGCATATCTTTTTCCAATTGTTCCGGACACTTACGCTTGTTATGCTCTTTCTTTTGACAATTAATACATAGATAGTCCTCCTTGGCTTCTTTGATATCCATATCATTGCAAATCCATTTAGTACGATGCCACCCTTTCCTACAACTTATGAGACATTCATCGGGTATAAGCTTAGGAGACCATCATAGTTCCAATATGCATTGTCGAGCACTGGATTGAATCTAGGAGCCCATGTATTTGACAATGCCTGAGTGGAAAAATAAGGATCAATATAATCCGCATAGTCAATTGCACGCGCAGCACAAGCAGACATAAGATGTGATCAATATACTCCCCATAATCATAGCCCATGTATTTGTATATTCTTGATTTATTTTTATTGCAGATCATAATTTAGAATAAAATGCTCTTTCTACTTTCTTTTCTTTTATGTAGCTATTCTATTTTTGGTGCAGAATTGTGTAAGACAATAAGCACAATGCACTCCTAAAATGATAAATTATAGTAGCATAAAATGCAGTGTCCTTACGACTATGGCCAATAAAACACACAAGTAAGAAAAGAGAATATATAGTAGTAGGCAGAGAGGTAACAGAAATAAACGATCACATGACTAATACTTGAATCCAGATACTAACTGTCACACCCTGCTTCCCAAAAACACGGAATATGAGCGTGCAACAAAGCCCAGCGAATAATTTTCATCATTCATGAGCTGTAGGATCGACTCAGCATCATAATAAGAATATAAAAAAATGTACACAACCACGCATGCATGAATAATTTATTAATCAATAGAAAACAATTTGAAACAAAATATTAATATCCCAAATAGTTTTCAAATCTGAATCAAAAGATAAAACTCGGGAACATAAGCCCGTTACAAATTTTTAAGTAGCAAGAAATAAATAACTCATAGAAAACAAATAATTTAAGCAAGTCCTAGCTCCAAGCGAAGTCTAGAATGTTTGCTCACCAATTCAAGCAAGCAATTCGTTTCAAAAGTCTGTTTGTAAAAATATAAAAGGAGAAAATAGAGAAAACAATAAAAACGCCCTTAGTGCAAGTTAGGGCCGCAAATAGTAAAACAAGTACAAGCAACATGGAACAAGATTTAGAATCAAGAATGTAATAGGGATGCAACAAGTAGTGGGGATTCAGGAAATTAGCTAGCAAGAAAGACAACTCGAGTGACAAGATTGGGTAATAAATACTAGTAGTAGAACAAGTGGCTAGTGAACATGTAATAGTATCATGCATCAAGTAATAAGTATCAAGTGCAAGTGTCAAGTAACAAGTCTCATGTGTCAAGTTGTCACGTACAAGTATCAAGTCTCATGTATCATGTAATCATGTATCAAGTAAGCATGTATCATGTTCAAGTCTTGTAGTTATTACTATCTAGGTAGCACTTTATGTGTCATCTTTTTATCACATGGTTGCTACAGTCAATATAATTTTGCTTAGGCCTGGTGGTGGATTTTATAGGGCGGTGTACTCAGGTCATGTAGGAAATACGAGTATGTGATCAAATCATGGGCTCTAGAGGTGGCCCCCGTAGGCTCTAGAGGTGGCTCTCGTCAACCCTTGATATGGCACTTAGTTCTACGTAGCACTTAGTTCCATGTGATCGCAAATACATATCATGTAATCGTATAATGGGCTATAAAGGTGGCCCCCGTGGGCACTAGAGGTGGCCCCCATCACCCCTGATGTGGCACTTAGTTCTACGTGGCACTTAGTTTCATTTAACGTAAAATTATAGGAAACACGGGCCCCCTTCTGAGTACACTTACCTATATTGTACACTACTATGGTCTTTCCCTTAAACCCCGGCTTGTTATTTATTATTATCATCAAACAAGCATAAAAATTTGCGAAACAAGTCAAGTAAACATACCCAAGAACATGGAACAAGTCCAGGCTAAGTAGGATACATGTTCGAGGGTCCTAACAAATCAAAGTATCAAGAACAACGAGAATCTCAAATCTGGACAGCATGACGTTGCTGCACCAAAACTGCGATTCCCGTTGCTACAAGATAGAAAATATGGATCCGTCAGAAGGTCTAGAAATTAGAATCCTGCCCCGTTCCAACGCATATAATTAAGGTACAAAAAAGTTGTGGTAACATGTGTCAAAACAGCGAACTATACAGCATTTGTGTTTAGCCAGAATTTGTAAAACCGAGTTTATACATATGAAACAGGGTTGAAACATCATTAATTAATTCTAAAAAAATTAGAAAATATTCTGTAGGGTGTCCAGTAACAGCATGCAAAATTTCAAGTCATTTACTTACTGGTAGCATAGTTAAAATAATTGTAAACTAAAGGGGTACAGCAGTTTTTGTGAATCTGCGACTACCGACACAGCAGCAGTAAAACTGCAGTATTTCCTAGACCTCAACCCGGAATTCAAAAATCCTGAATGTTATTGACAACTAGACACTTAGGGAAACATTTCATATTCAGGGCTCAAGTTCATATTTTGGTTTTATCGGGGTCGAAACAGTAAGTAAAGACAAGTACAGCAGCAAGAGTGAATTTCTTTTATATACAAGTTGCATGATAAATGACTATTGTGAGTCTAAATTAGTGTGTTATACAAATAAGGATGCATTGGGGACCAAATCAGCAAGTCACATGTATTTTTCAACTCTAAAGAATATAAGATCAACACAATACATCACACAACACACGTCTACAAGTCAAGGGGTTCATGTTCAAGTAATTAGGAGATAAAAAGGGTCCAACTAGTTTTGTAAATATATCAACGAATGGTTGTGACTCTTAAGATTATGGAATCGATGAGGAATAATTTAAGATCAACAACCGATGAGACAAGGAGGAGTCACAACTACTATCTATTTGCAGTATTTTCAATTAAATGCTTGCACTAGAACAATAATTTGTACAGGAAGAATACTTGCCTTAGGTGTGAAGTTGACGAATCCGACGGAGAGTAACGGAGATGGATCCCGGCACGGATCTTGACAGTGATCAAGATCGAAGAAGAATCAACGGTCGAGATCAGATCTGGCTGATGATGATGATCACATTTGGATCTGATCTGATCACGATCTTGATGAAATAGTGTGGCCCAGATTGATTTCATCAATCTCTCCTATTTCCCTCGTTCTTCTCAGCGATAGCCAGGGAGAGAGAGAGCAGCGGCGGTGGCAGGCGACGATTGGCGGCGTGACTGCGACACCCACAAAGAGGCGGCGATGACTGCAATGATAATGGCGATGCTGCGGTCGGGAAGCGACGGCGGCGGCGATGGGGAACGATGTTCTGTTTTGGGTTCGAAAATAGGGGAGCGAAGGAGAAATGGAGAGGCGAAGCTATGAGGTTTCTAGCTTGGACGAGGCGGTGGGTGAAGCTGTCGACGAAGGGCGACGACGGCTACTGGGAGATGCGGTGGCGAAGCTAATGGATTCGGGGGTGAGGTGAGGTGAGGTTGATGGGTTTCGATCGAGGAGGGAGACGAAGGGTAATGGCGAAGTGATGGGGGTCGGTGGGGGAGATGACGAAGAAGACGATGGTGGATGGAGGTCGAAGGCTAAGGTGATGGGAAATCAGAGAGCGGCGATGGAAGGTGGGGAAGACGATGGACAGTGGAAAAATTATTGGTTGCTGGATTAGTTTATGGTTGAACAGTAATAGGGTATTAGGGTTAGGGTTAAGTAGGTTTAGGGTTATATAGAAGGGTTTTGGGTTATTGGGTTATTGGTTAGCGGGTTTGAGTAGGATCCAACAGGAGATTGACTCAAAATTCATTATAATTAGGGAAAATGAAATAGATGAGGTGAAAGAATCCAATCTTCATGAAGAACGACAAATCAGCGCAAATACGAACAATGAAATTGAAATAAATATTGGCACAAAAATTGAGTTGAAACAAATGAAATGATTTTATTAGAATTGGAACAAAATACAGATCTCAAATTGATGGGCAGAGTATAAGGAATAGAAATACAGTAGAAAAATACAGATACGGGAAATAGGAGTTACACTAACGACAATTACTATAGCATACTGCAAATAGACTTCCAGATTCAGTATCATATCCTAAATTGCCTCCAACTTAGAAGTCCCAAAATGAAACCCGACGACGTAATCTTTCATACAAATACCAATCAACTATTGACCAATAAACCTACATCGATAGAAACAGCTGGCCAAATAAATCAACACCAAAAGCACTAGAGCAAAGGAAGGATACCATAATTTTACAAATACCAATTAGAAGATAATATTGGATAGTATTCATTATATTCAATATCTTATAGGAGATTTTCGGTTTCATAATTAACCAGCACAGTGGCATCTCTTTCTATTTTTCTAAAAGATTAATAGCGACATTTCTACTGATTATACTTCACCTTTGCGAAGAAAAAAAAGAAGGTTGCGGATGAGGAGCAACGACTATATCGGTGAAGGAAGGCAGACGTCGGTATCAGTGAAGAAAGGGCGACAACTGAAAGAGGATGGAACTGAAGGACATGAAGGATAGAGAATCGTAAAGAAATACGAGGAGACAATTACGTTAGGGTTTGGGGGCAAAGACGATATTAGAAAAATATTAGAACCGGACATAAACATGGGCCCGTTCTGGGCCCATTCTTTTCTTTGCCCATTACTAATTTAGTAAACTTAATGAATTAATTGATTTAGAGATGACGTGACATGGAGTTATGTATAGATTGAGAAATAAGTTCATGTTATATATAATTTAGGATTTATTTTCTTAATTTTTGTTATTTAGGGGAAAAATCAACTTTAGGCTCGTTTCTTATCTTGTTCTGCCTCATTATTACTATTCTCTTAACATATTTCATATTTTTACTGTTATTTGTCTTGTATATTTTTAAGTTTTTTAACATCCAAAATTTTATTGCTATAATATGGAGTATGTTTTTCTAATGTTTATGAATTATTTTCATTAATTTATTTGGTTGTATGTAACTAACAAGTATTTTACTCTTTTTTTAAAATAAAAAAAAAATCACATGTATTCTTATCCAAAAAAAAGGTCTGGCAGATGGTTAGATGAATAAGTGTATTTTTTAGCTATAATAAATTGAAATTTGTCAACGATCCATAAAAATAAAAAAATTGAAAATTGTCGTATTTTTCTAATTTTGTTGTATTTCTCTTAAAATAATTTGAAATTGTGGAGTGTGTTTTCACAATTTAGCCTGAAAAGTTTAAGCACTCACTTAAATGCAAATCTGATGCATGCTTGAGGCCTGTTGATTGAAATGCTTGAATAGCCTTCTCTAGTTTTGCTGATCAAGTTCAAGAGGAGAGGAGCTACACAAAATCTCGAGAAAAAGATAATGCAACAAATAATTTCAGAACAAGGGGAATCCAATCTATATCAGTTTATCACCTTATTGCATTGATCAGATACAAACTTGTACCATTTTTTTTTATTTATTTATTTTTATTTTATTTTGGACACCAGAATGCAAATGGAATCCATTCAAACACACATTATATGAAATTCAAACTACAATACACATTACAGTAAAACATTATTATTCCTCAAAACGGAATAACCGAAGCCGTCTTCTTCCATGCTGGCCTGGCCGACACGTCATCCCACCACGCCTTAATATGGGGTCGGGAGGTGATCAGGTCCGCCTTTGGAGTCTTAAGCAAATAGTTGATGCCTGACAAGTTGTTGGCATCGGCAAGGGTGAACTCATCGCCTGCCAAGTATTTGTTTTTGGACAAATGACTTTCATAAACATCCAGCACTTTGGTCAGTTTAGCTGACTCAGATTCAACTACGGCTGGGTCAGTAACCATACCAAAGAAGGACTTGAACAGAAGTTCAAAGACTAGTTTGGCGGTTGGTGGGCCAAGTTGATGGGCCTCTACTTCAAGCCACACTTCGAGGACTGCTGACTGGGCCGGGCTTTTTTGGGGGAGGAGGTCTAAGCCGGTGTCCTTGTATTGGGTACCTATGTACCTGTTGATGGCGCGTGATTCTGGCCATTCGGTTTTTTAGATGAGATGGGGGGGGAGGGGAAAGAGTGAGGGTGAGTAGTTGATGGCTATATGACTAATCAACAAAAAAGTGCTTACCAAAAATTAGGTTTGGTTTCTAAAATTATACTAGAAAAATAAATTTCTAGATCTTGAAATTTGATCATCAGAAATAAATAGATAAATATAAAAAAGCTTATTATTTTGTTTGTCATACCAAATAGTTTGACATCTCCATCCTCCAAAGCTGGGACCTGACCAAATGGCTGCAAAATACCCAACAAATTAAAGAAGAAGAAGACGAAGAAGAAGAATGAAACAGTCTTATAAAGTTACTACGTACGTATATAAGAAAGAGTGGAAGTTCATGACATCGTTCAAATAACAAACTCGATCTATAGTTTCTTCGAGGAATCAATAATGAAAAAAATAAATAAATAAATGCAATTACGTTGATGGCGAGGTACTCGGGCTTCATGTTGGCCCCGGTTTTCAGCTCGACGTTCACAAACTCATAGTCCAAACCTTTCTCGTTGAGAGTGGTAATCACTCTCAATACATTAGGAGATAGAGGAACTCCGTAAACTTTCAACACCATTGTTATTTGATTTTCTCTCCCACTCGCTTTGCTGATCTTTTCCCGTTTGCTTTTGGAGATGAGAAAAGAGGAGAAATTCCCTACGTCTCCTTCACTACTACTAATACTAGTATAATGCACGTGGGATGTACGTCTATAAAGGTGTGTAGGATTTTAAAAAAGAGACGGGTCATTGAAGAGGTTGCATGCATGCATGCAGACAGGCATGCACAATTTATTTATTTTGATATTTGCATGCATGTGTTAGACCTATTAGCTTTGATAGGAAGAAACTTTCTTATGAATAAATTGTGCATGCATGCAAGTACATGTAAATCTATACTATTAATTATTTTTCCAAATCTATACAGACAGGCATGCAAATCTATGCATATTAATTATTTTTCCAATACATGCAAATTACATTTATGAATAAATTGTGCATGCAAGTACATGCAAATCTATACTATTAATTATTTTTCCAAATCTATGCAGATAGACATGCAAATCTATGCATGTTAATTATTTTTTCAATACATGCAAATTACATTTATGAATAAATTGTGCATGCAAGTACATGCAAATCTATACTTTTAATTATTTTCCCAAATCTATGCAGACAGGTATGCAAATCTATGCATATTAATTATTTTTCCAATGCATGCAAATTACATTTCTGACCTCCGATATTAACCCTATATTTTTTTTAGCCCTTTTATGTTTATGAGGGCATGATGGTAAAAAGCCGCCAAAATGGTGCTTTGATATTTGCAAGCATGTATTAGACCTACTGGCTTTGATAGGAGGAAACTTTCGTATGAATAAATTGTGCATGCAACTACATGCAAATCTATATTATTAATTATTTTCCCAAATCTATGCAGACAGGCATGTAAATTTATGCATATTAATTATTTTCCCATTACATGCAAATTATATTTATGAATAAATTGTGCATGCAAATCTATACTATTAATTATTTTCTCAAATTTATGCAGACAGGCATGCAAATCTATGCATATTAATTATTTTTCAATACATGCAAATTACATTTATGAATAAATTGTACATGCAAGTACATGCAAATCTATACTACTAATTATTTTTCCAAATCTATGCAGACAGACATGCAAATCTATGCATATTAATTATTTTTTCAATACATGCAAATTACATTTCTAACCTCCGATATTAATCTTATATTTTTTTTAGCCGTTTATATTTATGAGGACATATAGTAAAAAGCCGTCAAAATAGAGCTTCACTCGGTAATAGTATATATTGATAGAAATGTTAGATTTCCACGGACAAACTAGTACTATAATAGAGTTATTTTTAAGTACCGGAAAGGAGCCAGATCTGCTGGAATAATTAAATGGGTGGAGCCAGATCTGCTGGAATAATTAAATGGGTAGCAATATCCCACCAATTTTATTGTCGTAAGCTCACAGCGATACGTTGACGAACAAGTGGACGGAGGAAAGTTTTTCTTTTCATTTCCTATTACTCCTTAAATAAACAAATTAAATTCAAGAACTTGTGGCCCATTTCAGACATGGCCCACCTATTCTCAAGTCTCAATCAATGTACCCATCCCCTTGCCTGTCTCATAATAAGCTCTCAGATCGAGAACGTTTTTCCATCAACAACAATTTATTCTACTCGGTACAAAGCCAAAAAAAAAAAAAAAAAAAAAAAAAAAGGACTTCATTCCTAAAAGAATTAAACCCATAATAATGGAACTATCGAACTAATCATACATCAAGAACTAATCCAATGATTATCAAATCCAGTACTTGAAAATCTCCACGAGTTCTTTTGGGATGCACTACTTGCTCGGTGATACAAACCAATGGTGGGGAAGGAGATAAAGAAAGAGAAGACGGAGAGGCTAGATCATCTAGGAAGCCGAACTCGTGGCCGTGGGGAGCAGCATACATTAGGTAGCATATATGATAAGATGATAAAGACCGCCCAAAGCCAAACAAACAAACAATGGAACACAATGAACCACCACAACTCTTCATCTTCATATCTATATCTTCATCTTCTTGGTGGTGTTGGTGGTGGTGGACGATGAAGACACTCCCCACCAGACCACCTTCATTGTTGATGAGGGTCAATAATTATAACAAAGATTTCAGTTTGAGGTGCAAACAGAGTTGGGACAGGGAGGACGAATGGTTTGACACCTACCTGATCTCCACTATATTGCAAAAATCTAAGAAACTTATGCGCCGCTGAAATTTGTCTTGTGCATAGAATTTGTCATTTTTGTTATTTCTAGTTTTTGTGAGTGAAAAAAGACCTTGATGAATATACTAAATATTGTGCATGCAGTGACACCAAAGCGTATTCACAATATGGGTTTCCCCATTTTGATCAGGAAAATCATTCTGAAAATAAACCTATTACCGATGAGATTGTATTATGACAGGGAGAGGCACAAGCCACACAACATTTGACCAAACTAACTTTGCAAAGGTTGAATACACAAATTTGGAATTTAATTTACACGAGATATTTATATTTACATGGGATTTGTTATTCAGTACTCACGAGTATGATTTACAGCAGTCTCCAAATACTTTGAAATTGACAAACGTAATTCAGAGATATTTCATGGTAAGTAGATCGATCACCTGCTGGCTCCCCCTACTGTTTCTTCATGTTTCAGGAAATTGTAGCACTCCAGCTGTTTCATCTCTCCCCCACTGACTGGATCAAATTCACATCTATAAAAGCTGCAAGCAACCAGGAAAAAAGATCAAATAAAATAAATAAACAAATATTCATGGTAAATTTTTTTGACAGAAGAAAACCTAGTATGTTAATATTATGTGAGATTGTTCCATTTAAGATATCTCATTCAGAATTTATTCCTGATTGATTCAGAACAGGAAATGGAATTCAGCAAGTTACTTGGAAAGTAAAACTTGTACTGAATGTTTTGAATACCTTCCATCCATTCCCACAATTACAACAGTGTTCTTCTTCTGATGGCCAAAAGCGACCATGTACTGAGAACCTTCATTTAATCGGAACTGTGCTAATGACCATTCTGAATTGAAATATTTTGGCAATACACCTGAAAAAAATAACAACAGAAATAAGAGTTAAGCGCATCCACAGTCGTTTGCCATATTTGGCAATTTTCCATATTTCGAGAAACGATGGCCTCCAGTCGTTTGCTATTTTGCCATATTTTGGCAAAAACGCTACAGTCGCTTCTCATATTTGAGAAACGAACTGGCGATTCTCAAATTATAGGAGACGGAACCCGTTGTTTTTTTTTTATTGGATCAGACGAATTTTTATTTTTTTTTATGATCAGACTGTACAACATGTACCGTCTGGAAAAAAAAACGCCAAACGGGGCATGTTGTCCCGTTTGAAGCCAAAAAAGGCTTAGACGGGACATGTCCCATCCTAGAATCCAAGGAGCACTAACATCATCTATTAAGTTAATTAATCCCTAATTAGCCTAATTAATTACCTATTTATTAATATAATAATCTAAATCTACTACTAATTACTAACTAGCTTATTCCAATGTAGTAGTAAGATTAAAATTTTAAAAAAAATTAAAGTGAGACGGGACATGTTGTCTCGTCCGCATAAAAAAAAAAAATTGCCAAAATTATAGCTAAGCACCGCTGCAGCGAAATTCTCATATTGCTATTTCCATTTGCCATTTTGCCATATTTTTTAGCAAACGATTGTGGATGCTCTAAGAGAAAGCAAATATTCCCATATAAACATTTGCCAGGTTCAAGTTTTCTTGTGATATGCCCCAATATTCAACTGGATCGGCAGTAAAAAGACAGTAAAAAGTACTAGCATGCCGACATACAAGGTCCTGTTTGGAGTTGGGTGGGAGTTAGGATACATAAGTTATTTTTTAACTAGAGGTGGAGAGCGCAAACTGAACCTTACTTCCAAGTAACTTCAGCTGTATTTTCCCTACATATTTGGCAACAAGAGAGGAAAGGAGTACACAGTCAAGAAATAAAGTGACTAGATGACCCAAAGTGATAATAACTGAACTTATGTGAACTCTAGGTAACGCAAGTCATCATAACTTAACTCCACTGAAATAGGACTAAGAATCTCACTCCAAAATGAACGATTAAGCAAACACCATAGCAATAAATTGGAATTGGTCTGGCCACAGTCAGACCAGTAAACCACATATCATATGCTGACTTCGAATTCGCCAGTGACAAAATCAAAATATTGATTTCCAAACAACAATATAAAGCCCAACAGTCAAAACCACATAGGATGACGAACATTATAAAAAAAATTGAATCAACAATATATCACTTGAAGCAAAAGAGTATACTTCCACCCTAGGTGGGTTGGATTGAATCCTCTCCAGTACTGGAGAGGTCCAGTGCTCCATCCAACCACACAATTTGCATCAAGATTTGTGCTCCCCTTTGATGTGTGGTTGGATGGCGCACTGGACCTCTCCAGTACTGGAGAGGATTCAAATCCAGGTGGATTGCCAAAAGGTAAGTTATTAACATAACTACTCTAGCAGATACAATCACAAAAAGAAACAGAAACAGGGGATGTGTCTTGTACAAATGACATACAGAATGCCACTGGCCAATGAAAACCATGAAGAAGAAAAAACTATTGAGTAATCTTTACTTTATGCTTGCTTCTTGCATGTGTATAAAGGATGTGACTGATAAGTGGATCACCAAGCTACTCAGGAATATGCAGAGACGGATTCAGGTACGGATTCGGGACACTCCAAATTTGTACAAATACGACATGGGCATACGGCTATATATATATATAATAAAACACAAAGAAAGCTATCAAATGGCTCTCCTTCAATAGTAATCAAATCAACAGTCCAGATCTAACCTCCCAAAACACATTTTCCCACACAAAAGTTTCCCCCCAAAACAACTCCTTTATTTATTTAATTATTTCTCTCTCTTTCTCTCTCTCTCTCTCTCTCTCTCTCTCTCTCTCTCCCCTCTCTCTCTATTTATTCAGAAATTTAGATTTTCATATTTCAGGTTAGTAAATTTTCAGATTTTTTATTTTTTTTATTGCTCATGTTACATTGAAAATAGCAAATATCACCTCAATAGTTAAATTTCATCATTTTACACCCTCAAAGTTATAAGAAGTTGGATTTTATACGCCCATTTATAATTATTTTTCAACATATACTAATGGAAACATGGACCTTTATTTACAACTAATTATTGTCATACTATTCAAACTTGAGCTACATAATTGTTGTTTTACTGTTTACAAGGATTTTCATATGATGTATTGTTCCGAAGACGTGTCGTAGGCACGTGTCCACGGGCAAATCTAGTAATATTATATTACACAACAAAATAGTAAATATTATATTAATTATAATTTTAATCAAAATGATGTTCAACAACAGAAATTGTAGCTCATAATCAAAATAATAGTTATCTTGTCCCAAAAAAAATTGATAATACTTCACTATACATTATCAAATCGGACAAGTTAATGCAAATAACTAGATTAATTAATATTAAGAAATATGAATGTTGAAGAAAATTATTAATTATGTGTTTCAAGAAGTGTATGTTGAAGAAAATTATTAATTAAGATGTATTATAAATTTTGGAAGGCACATGAGGAGCATCCGAGAAGTGTTTATGGACTAGGGGAGTCATAAAATGTCTCTACATGAAATGGTACAGTTCTGTGATAGAAGTGCATGTGCTACATAACCTAGCTCCCAACTGGCCCCATAGATTTTAGAAATTTTTTTCCGTAGACCCACTTTTTGAAAACATTGAGCGATCTAACCCAGTTTCGAAAATATTTACCCAACTGACCAGTTTTAGACACGTCGGCTTTAACCGTTATTGGAAATAACAGCAATACCATGCCGTTCTTCCAAACAATGGCCAGATTATTTTTTTTTGGCATGTCACTGTTTGGAAAAACGGCATCAGCACATTTCTTATACAAGTGTAAACCTTCTTACTTAGAAAAAATTTCAAGTGCTGAAACAACTTATAAATAATGTCGTTATCCCCAAGAACGGCATTAGCATTACTGATGCCGTTGTTGAAAACAACGGCATCAGTTATAATACTCATTCAACTCTCTTCCAACACAATCGTTCTTCCAAACAATGACACGAGATAATTGTTGTCATTCTTAGAAACAGTAGCAACAGTTCACAGAAATAGATTAGCCAAATATAAGTAATAAAATGAACTGTTGTTGTTGTTCCAAACAACATCAGTTTTTCCCTAACAATGAATATTATAACTAATGTCGCTATTCCTAACAATAGCATCTGTAATGTTGTTGCCGATGTTCCAAACAACGGCATCCGCTATAGAATTTTTTCACACTTGCATTTTTTTCAAGTCAGAGAGAGTACATGATTGAAAATAAGTTAACTGATGTTATTCCAAATAGCGGCATGCGAAATTTTTTTTAACAGATGCCGCTATTGGAACCAACGGCATATAAATAACCTATGCCGTTATTTCCAATAACGGTTAATGCTGACGTGTCCAAAACTCGGTCAGTTGGGTAAATATTTTCGACATTGGGTCAGATCGCTCAATATTTTCAAAAAGTGGGTCAGTGCGGCAAAAAAATCTAGATTTTACAATCTCTTCCCCAAAAATTATTCATGAAAGAACTCAAGCAAGTAAGCCTGCTCCAAAAACGTTTTTCATCATTTATCTACTTATTTTTTACAAGAAGAAATTAAAATGTGAAACTTACCCTTAATGAAGGAAAGGGAAGAAACAGTCACTGGAACATTCATGTCTGGTGCAGGTCGAGGCTTATCATGGACCTTGAGGCTGAATACATGAACGGTCCCTTTGTCACTTGAAACTGCTAGCCACTGCATATTTTCAGAGAACGCCAGGCTATATATCTCTGCGCGGTCAGCACCTCTTCTAACCTGTAGTGAGTACTTTTTTAAAATCGAATGTAAATTGTTGTAGTAAAATGAAATTTGTCTGCCATAAAATTTGGCAGATGCTGCTTTTGAGATTCAGGGCATTTGAACAATCTACGAATTGTTCCGAAAGGGAACTAAAAAACCCAATATGCAGTTATACTGACTACAAACTTGTAAGGTTTATAAAAGCATAGTAATTCTTATATAGCTATATTGGTTATAAACTTGTGACACCTGCTAAAAATTCATTATTTAAAGCTAGATAATGTATATATTTCATGGCCAGTTAAAAAGGCACATCATACTTTATAAATCAAACTAAAACTGAACAGTATTGACAAAGATAACTTTGGGTATGGATAGGCTGATTCAGATTTTGTGAAAAACTAGGATATGGATATTGAATATGAAAATCAACATGACACTATGAATGATGTATGCAAGACCTTAAGAAATATCAAGTGTGTATCCAAGGAGTGTCCAAAAAATTACAATATGTATTATATACATAACTGAAAATACATACCAGAAGTAACAAAAGATAGTTACAGTAGTATTTAGGTAGTGTTTGGCCCAGCTTAAAATTAGCTTAGCTTCTCCTTTAGAAGGAGAAGCTGGGCCAAACGTATATTTTGAAAAGCTCTACAAAAAGAGAAGTAGCTTTTTTTTATGAAGAAAAGGAGCTCTAAAAAAAGCCCTCCAGATCTACTTCTAGCTTCTAGCTTCTCCTTTTCTCTTTTTTTTTATACACATTCTCTTTTTTTATCCCTTCCACATTCAAACCCTAAGATCAAAAAAATTTCCCCTTCCCCTTCCCCTTCACGTCGATCCAACTGTGTATTAAATCAATTACAGATGGTGTGACAGTAGAAGTGAAAACAAGGCAACAGTGGTGAACTCGACCGGAAGATAGAGCGAAATCGACGGTAATGGAGACGAACTCGATGGTGGACGGAGGTGAAATAGTAGGTAACTGGAGGCTCGATTGGGACTTCGATTAATGGCTCGATTCAGATTTCGATTAATTGTTTATTGTGGGTTCTTTTTTAAATTTATTTTCCAAAAATTGTTGTCAAACTTAAATTCTCAACAAAAAAAAAATTCTCGTCAACTTGTTGTGGTGGAACGAAGAAGAAGAAGAAGATGGAGTTTTTCTGTTGAAAGGTCGGAAGAAGATGAAGTTGAGGAAGGAGAAGATTTATTATAGAAGATGAATAGATAGAGTACTAAAACATATGAAGAATCTTGATATCACATATATGAGATTCTAAGCACAATATTTGAGATGTTCCAATGGTTCTCTGCTTCTTTCTACTTCATATCATATACATTGTTGGTTATAAAATTTATTCCCCAAAAATAAGAAGTGCCATAATTAATGGTTCACGCTTCATGGACTGTTTATATGAGGTGTTCAGGTGATAGGGGATGAAGGGGGTGCAGTAGGGATTGAGAGTAATTAAGGTAGTGGAGATTAGGGTTTAGGTGAAGATGATTAGGGATTAGGAATTTGATTTGGGATTTTTTTCTTCAAGGCTACAAAAAAAATTTTGATGTATAAAAGTAGCTTTTAATTGATATCTTATGCCAAACAACTTCTAGTTTAAAAGTAGCTTTAAAGTTAAAAAAAAGCTGACTATCCAAACAGCTTCAGCTTTTAATTTCAAAGCTGTACTTTCTAGCTTCTCCTTCTAAAGTAGCTTTAACGCTAAAAAAAGCTAGGCCAAACACACCCTTACTAAGTATCATATGGAGGAGTTATCTCATCCTTTAGCAAAGGACCCCATAAATTAACCATAGTTGGATGGAAGTTGCTCCTAATTGAGAATGCTGATGAACATCATAAAGGAAGAGCCCATGCAACATAGGTTTTTAAGTGCATTCTTATTGCATTCTTTAAGCTAGCAGTAAAAATAAAAGAAGCATTCAATCATGCAAGAAACATATTATAGAATAAACCATATAGTACAATATAATTTGGCAGTGAAAGATGTTATATTGCTCCAATTCCAATAGGTTTATGATTAAAGTACAATCACAATGGTATATGGAGACAATATATGCCAAAATATTTTTATGGCCTTAGATAAAAGTTAAAAATCAAAGTTCAAAACTAATATATAACCACAATGAAAATGTACAATATGCAGACAATATTAGGTGCTCAAGTGAAACGAACTACACTTAATTCTTGAAAATTCAAAACCGAACATTGAGTTAGTAACATGGGGTTCAGGTTTCAATTACAACCAAACCAATGTAATATTCTACATAACTCTGATGGCAGAGTTTGCTTTTCAAAGTTGTCAACAAACTTTGAAAAAAAAGAGCTCCTCATTTTGGTTTCTAGTTCTAGTACTTGATGGTTTCAGGCAGATAAAGGTAGCCCATACTGCTCCCAACTATAACTCAAAATCTATTTATGTGCAATCACAATCCTTTCGTTGTAAATGCTTATCTCTACTTCTATGTCCAACTTCCAAGACCCAAACACAAGCTTGAAGTAACACGAAAACATCTTCAAATGTGTCAATAGAAATGCAGCAAAGTTCGGCAATTAAAGAGTGACATATTTGCATATCCCATGTAAAAAACCTAACTACAATCAACTATTATATTTTAATATTAGAGATAGTGAAATGGCTTCATCTTATGCTCAAAATCATAATGCCTAGCATTGACATTGAAGTCGGATACTATATACAACAAGTAAGAACTTGACTGCACTAAATCAATCAAAACCATTCCCTCAATATTGATGAACAATATGACCAGACCAAGAGAATGTCTATCCAAAAATATTAGCCTGGAACATTGGTTAGTTGAGTGCAAATATTGATAAGTCATAACCTAAAGAAAACTTAGCCATGATGCACTGAATTTTATCAATGGAAACCCACATAAGACCCTCTTACACAATTCTTTAACTAAAATATCCACAGCCATTGAAACTATATGCCCCTTTTCCCTTGATAACTAATTAAGCGACAATGAGACAAGGCACAAAGATATATCTCGTCCATAAACAAGCATCACAAACGACAATAGCATTAGGCATGGAGTTAAATGTTCCATTTTATGCATTCAATAGAAAGCCTTGATATATTTTGTCCATAAACAACCACTCATCCTAGCAAAGACTTACTGCACCAATCAGACATGGGGTAGCTCAACAACTGCAGATTAGCTAGCCCTGTTTCGATAGGTTCCCACAACCCACCTACAACACTTCGATAATAATGCAATAAATGTTTCCATCTACATTTTAGTAAGAAAATAACTCGAATCAGATATGGTGTAACTCAAACACTCCAGATAACATTGCTAGTCCTCTTTAGATAGGATCCGACAAGCCTAATGCTCATACAACACTTGGATATACTAACCCTGGTTCCATTACAAAAGCTCACCAATTTGTTTACTTTCTTGTTAGAAGGAATGTTTCAAATCGGACACCAGTACACATCATTTTCTCCTGTCCTCTCAATGGGATCTAAGTTTAGTCATCATTCATCAGCTTCAAAGATCAAATGAATCTCACTGCTATCATGTTGTTTATAAGAGGACTATGAAATAAGAGCAATGCGATGTTGCATGAACTCTGCTACCATGGTGCCTTACCCATGTCAGATTCAGACAGGTCATGCACGGACATTTCATCGACGCTCCTTGGACACTACAACATTTCATAGACACTCCTTGGACACTACAGGAAACTTCCCATCCTATCCTAAATTTTACAATTCATATTGAACGCTTCCCTAACATTTCTTTTAAAGACATAATCAACAATTTTCGAACACTCCTCTCTTATTTTAGATAAACCATTTAATTTTTAATAAGGATTAGATAAACCTTATTAATTGTATAGTTGTAAATGGACTATGGAACGTTTGTGGTTTTGTAATGGACTATGATGTATTTTTACTTTTCTATGGATAATCGATCAATTATTTTGATTAAGTAACTCGCCTTATTTTTGCATATATTATTTGGGTTGAACTTATGTGTACTTGTCATATATAATGTTATATTTATATAATACTAAAGCTGTCTAACTATGTTGTAATTTTCAAAATTTTACCCAATCATTGCATTGAGCAAAAGAAGAAGAAAAAACCCAATAATAGATTTTAACCATCCAAACTTTTATAAATACCAAAAATATAAAGATTAACAAGAAAAACAACGGTAAACTAGTACATCACTGTGATCATCGAGAGAAAGAAACTCACTGCTCAGCATCGAGATTGTCAACTTTATCTTGTTCATGATTGACGAATTAAAGCATCCAAAATTATAAGAGCTTAGCCAAGAAAGAGGATGACAAGACAAAAAATAGAAATTTTGACATCCTTCTTTTTCCTATGGCTTAATGTTTGTTGAATTTTGAAAAATCAAATTTGAATCTAAGATAGGGCTTTGGAAAAAATTTACTCTTATTTTTTTATTTCTAGGAATTGTGGTAAAAGAAAATAAACATTTGCTTTTGTTTTATTTTTATTTTTCTCTTTTTTCTTTTCTCTATTTATGTTAATAAATCTAAAATATAGTTAGTAAGTTGTAGTATATATCAATGAAGGATCAATTATCAATCAAAAAAATATTTGTATGATCTAAAGAGTGGGGCCACGCAACTATTATTGATATGTATACATAAAGAGAGGGGTTTAGCAGGGTGTTCCTTAGAAAATTGGAGGGGGCTAGTGCATAATTCTACATATGTGATGGAGGGGTAAAAACCCGAGGGGGGGGCTGCATTTGAAGGGTGCATTAGCCTCCCCAGCCCCTAAACAACTCCATCACTGGTTACACTTCGTAGTACAAATACGGGATTGTGGTTCGTTCCTTAAGCACTGACAGTGTAGGATGATTTGGCAATTGGCATTCTCATTTGAGTAACAAATATACAAGTTTGTGCACATGTAGATATATACACCAGATAAAATTAATATATAAAAAAATTATTTACCTACAATACTACATATAAGAGTAATAAACTAATTAAATTCCATGACTAATTGAGGAGAGTTCGAAAAGAAGTTCATGGTTAATGAATATAGGTGTTCATTGTACAAGATATTAGAAACATCATTTGTAGATCGCTAGTTTAAGAGAACGGGATTGAGAACCCACTATAAATCAGATCACCAGATCCAGATCGTGATTCGGAGGGGGGTTGGGAGAGTTCAGTAACACTGATCCAGTCTATATTTGTTGCACAAAATTAATCTATCAAGAAAGACAGAGAAAGCTACTGATTCTCACTATGAGATATCGTTATTGGTCGCCCATATCAATGTAACTATTGATTTGGAGAACAATTCTCCGACCTCACACCTCATTCTTTTAAAATATATGAGAATCCAAAATAATTCTTGAACTCTTTCAAGAGAATCCATCACGTTCTTTTCCTAGTATACAGCATTTCAACATACTTAAGCGTTCTATTCAATTACACAATTCCCAAAAACCTCTAGTCACTCATGGCTTCCATTAACCATATACAACAAGAACACCGGCATTCAAAAATCTTACTAGCATTTATCCACCCTAATGCCCTCAAGCAAGGGTGAAAAACTATTTTGATAGAATGAGACGCTCACACTATTTTTTCTCAACAGTAAGCTCAATGGATCAGAATTTTCATGATGTTGCAATTGATGCTTTGTTAATCACTTCTGGAGTTTGATCGAGAAACTAATATGGAATAACAGATTTGTAGACCAGTATTGAATTTCAATATTTATTGGGGATCTATGGATACGGATTTGAATTTCAATTACGGATTTATGGATCGGCAGTAAAAACCCTAAAAGAAAACAACGGAATCAGTTGCGTGATATTGTATTTAGGGGTGAGCACCATGCAGAGAAAACCAAGAACCAAAACCATAACAAAAAATCTATTCAGTACAGCTAAAATTTAATCAGATTCGTTTCGGTTCGGTTTTCTGGATTTTAAGAGACTTATGTTCGGTTCAATATATGATTTGAAACTAAAAATGACAACTTGAATATCTTTTCAGGTACGGTTCACCATGTAAACTTTGTTCTTCGATTAAAATGAACCCCAAGTAAAGCAAAAAAGAAATGACCCCTTATGCGTCGGACTATTTATGATCTTTGGCCTTGTTACTTTTCATGAAATTGTCCTATATCCAATTTTACTTACGAGCCAAAGGTAAAAGCATAGAGTTACCATGTTCAATGAATTTCATGTAATCTCTTTTCTTAGATGAAGATGATATGCATATAAGATCTGACAGTAACAAGAAATTTCAGCTTCACCTTCACACAATAGCAGACTATTATCTTCACAACAGTTTTAAATCAAAGAATGGCATAGTCCAAAGATTTTCACCTCTCGAACCAGTGACCCATCCGCCGTACTGAAAACCCTAATCAGCGTCCCCTTACTACTTGCAGTGGCAACCAAATTCCCATCCAGCGACAGCGCCAAACACGAAATCCTCGAATCATGTGCCATGACAAACTTAGTCTTCCTCGTCCCATAATGCTCCACCCTCACCTGCCCCTTCTGCCCTCCAGGACACACCAGCACCAACGACCCCTGCTGCTGCGACACTGCGCACAGACCCTTCGGATTCGCCACTGTTTCAATCTGATGCACCAACTTCAAATCCGCAAAATTGTAAACCATAATCCTACTATCAAGAACCACCGCAATGCGATCGCGCCGGAGGCGGACGGATCGGACATCGGAGCGGAAGGAGAGCTCGCCAATGCATCGGGACTGATGGTCATCCCAGATCATGACCTTGTTGGGAGGGAAGTGGGGGTGGGGCCCGCCTCCGATGAGGGCGAGGATGTTGCACCGGAAGAGCATTTCGACGGCGCCAATGGAGGAGGGGGAATCGGTCTGGAAGTCGCGGCGGAAAATTTCGCGGAAGGGGTCGCAGTTGAAGACGCGGAAGCCGGTGGAGGTACCGGCGGCGAAGCAGGCGTGATCCTGGTTGAAGGAGAGGTGGAGGAGAGACGGCGGAGACGACGCGGCAGTGGCGGAAGGGGGTGAGGATGCGGCGGGAGGCGACGACGTGGCAGTAGCGGAGATGGAGGATGGTTGGGGTTGGGGTTGGGGTTGGGGTTGGGGTTGGGGTGAGTCGGGTCGGGGTGCGGATTCGGCCATGGATTGGATTGGGGTTCGGGTTAGGGTTAGGGTTCGGGAATTGGGGATTTGGGGGAAGGTGAAAGAGGATGAGAGATTGGGGCAATTTTGATTGCATGTATTCCACGTTAGTTTAGCTTAGTTAGTTAGGGTCTGTTTGGAAACATTGAAGTTGGCGAATGGAAAGGAATGGAATGAAAATGAATGGAGAGGAATGGAAAGAAAGGGAAAGGAATGAATTAATTTTATAAGTTGTGTGTGTTTGGCAACTGGTGGAATGGAATAGAAATTGGGGGTGGAGCTTCAAATCTTATTTCCATTCCTTTACACAGCTTTCCAAGGGGGTGGAGCTGGAATAGAAATTGGCTGAAATCTTTCTCTAGGGAATAAAATTTAGTTGTTTCCTTTGTTATCTTTTTCAAAACAAACAAGCTGTGGAATAGGATAAGATGGGTTTATCCACAGTATTCCATTCCTTTCCCTAGTTTTTTGGGTTCCCAAACGCACCCTTAGTTAATGTCTATTGAAAGGGAAAAAAGGGGTACGAGCAACTTGCTCATTTACGTTTAGTAAACTAGTATTTTTCACGTGCGATGTACGTTTTGATAAGAGTCGGAGGACTTTAATGTGCGATATACGTGTTAAGAAATAGTTTTGGAGTTGGACGTGCGTTGCACATAATTGGAAAAAATATTTGAAGGAAAAACTACAATTTATACGTACAATGCATGTGTTTATAAGTATAATTTGAGTTGTACGTGCAATATATGTGTATGTTTAGTGTTAAAAACATATAATAAAATTGTTTTGCATGTGCGTTGCACGTTTTAAATAGATAAAAAAATTTATTTGTTTATTTTTGTTGTAATTAATGAGAGAGTTTGAGTTGCACGTACAACGCATGGGTTTGTATGTTGACAAATGACTGTTGATTCTTGGTTTTGATGACTACAACACAATGCAAAGTTGTGCTACTTCTTATATATTGCAAGATGTAATTTTTATTATTATTATTATTGTAAGCTATTGTGTTGTCATCATCAAAGAAGGGGGAGAATGTTGATTCTTTGTTTTGATGACTACAACACAATACAAAGTTGTGTTACTTCTTATATATTGCAGGATGTATTAATATCAATACCATGTGTGATACACAAAGGCAAAGTTGATCCAATGAAGCTCTCAAAGACAATTTGATCAAGCTACAAAGTTCTAAGTTTAAGACAAGATTGATCAAGCAAGCTTTAACAACTAAAGACAATGGCTCAAGCTCAAATTCAAGACTCAAGATCAAGACAATATTCAGTGATTCAGTGTGTTTTATTAAATGTCTTGTAAATAATTGTAATTTTATTTCTTTGAGTCTTAGATTGATGTAATAGCCTTGTCACACACACACACTCACACATATCTTTATAATTGAGTATTTTTTACAAGTTTAAAGGACGAAACAAGCTTGATTAAGATCAGCTGTTAAGTACCAGTCGATTGCCGTTTGGCACCAGTCGACTATACTAGTACGAAACTGTATGAACCTTTTCAAACTCTGGCCAGTCGACTCATCATGGCAACCCAGTCGACTGTTCAAGTCGTTTCGACAGATTTCAGAATTTAAAACTTGTTTTTCGAATTCAAAAGTTTTATATCCGTTTTAAATCAGTTTTATTAACTGTTTTACAACGTCCTAATGATTCCTCTCTATAAATAGAGCCTAGGAATCACCATGAAAAGGTTCCAAGCATTTTGATAAAAGTTTAAGTTTTTGCTTTTGAAAAAGAAAACAAGTATTCAAACAAGCATTCACAATCTTCTAAGTCTTGGTTCTCTGAAATCAGTCTAGTATAACAGTGAATTCGTTTTAGACTGATTTCGGAGGTTGACCTATTAGCCTCCATACAAAAGTCACAATCACAACAAGGCTATAGGTTGTTGTAACTCTTTTATTGTTTTCTTTCACTCTCGGGTTGTGAGAGTGGTCCTCGCGGTTGGAGAGTATGGCTCTAGGTTGTAGAGTCAGGCTTTCACTCTTGGTTGAAGAGTGGGTTTGTTCTCTCTAGTGGTAAGAGAGGTCTACGGGTTGGATAAGGTTGTTGTCTAAACGTCGTAGGGTATTCTTATATTTTTTTCAAGAATAGTAGAAAATCTCAAGTGGGTTGCTTGGGAACTGGATGTAGGTCGAGAGGACCGAACCAGGATACATCGCTATGTACTCTGTGGTTGATTCTCTCTGTGGTTGTATTTTCTTTACTTGCCTTTTAATATCTCTGTGAAACTTATCTGGCAAGTCGACTGTCCCTCTTCTATAAGTCGACTGATCAGACTGGTATAACTTAATCTTCGAAAACTTTTCTGACAAGTCGACTGAGTTCCGCTATAAGTTGACTGGTCAGACTTGTATAAAATAATCATCTATTCTGACGCCCCAGTCGGCTGTATTCCCTTTTCAAGTCGACTGGACAGTAAGAAAAAGTTCAATTTCGTTATTATTTTTTATACAACACTATTCACCCCCCCTTTAGTGTTTCTTGCCTTGCCTACAGGATCCAACACTTAGTATCAGAGCCTGGTTGAGTGCAATGGCAACTACTTCTAATGCAAGCCAATACCATGAAGGCCAATCCATACAAAGGCCACCCCTATTTGATGGAACCAATTGCAACTATTGGAAGTGTAGAATGAAGAACTATCTTCAGTCCATCAATTATGAGATATGGAACATGACGGAGACCGAGTACACCACTCCTACCATTCCATATGCACAATGGAACGACGACATGAAGAGTGAAACAATGAACAATGCAAAGGCGATGAACGCTCTATTTTGTGCCCTTACCAAGGAGGAGTTTAATCGTGTGTCCAATGCAACAACGGCGCATCAAATTTGGCACACACTCGAGGAGAACGAGAATGTGTGTGAAATGATCACAAGGTTCACGGATATTACAAACTCTCTTGTGGCACTTGGAAAGACGTACACTCAAGCCAAAATGGTGAGGAATGTACTTCGTGCACTAACACCCGAATGGGAGAAGAAGACCACCGCCATAAAAGAGGCCAACGATTTAACACAACTCTCTTTTGAGAATCTTGTGGAAAATCTTATGGCGTATGAGGTACAACTTGAAGAACGCAAGAAGAATATAGAACCTCAACAATCAAAGAAAAAGACTCTAGCATTCAAGGCCATGTCGGACTCTGAGGATGACGAAGAAGATGAGGAAGAGATAGCCATGTTTACGAGAAAGTTCAAAAAGTTTCTAAGGAAAGGTAAATTTAATTCAAAATCTAAGGATACTAATGAACTTCCAACTTGTTTCAAGTGTAACAAGATAGAACATATAAAGAAGGATTGCCTACTAGAGAATGTGAAATCTAAAGGAAATGCTTTCAACTTCAAGAAGGAGAAGTACACCAAGAACAAGAACATGAAGAACAAAAAGGCGTATCAAGCAACTTGGGACGATAGCGACTCTTCATCGGAAGAAGAAAGTGAAGAGACAAACGAGGTTGCTAATGTATGCTTTATGGCTTCACAAAATCAAGTAAGTGATGATATGATTCGAATGATTTATTAGATGCGTTCAATGAGATTTTTCAGGAGCTTAAAAAGGAAAAAATTAGAATTAAAAACTTGGAGAAAGTAAATCAAACACTTTTCCAAGAGAATCTTGACTTAGATAAAGAAGTCAAGTCTTTAAACTCTCGACTTTCTAGTTTGGATATAGATCTTGTATCTCTTAAGAAAAATTATGAAGAGATATCCAAGAATATATCTAAATTTAATAATGGAAAGGAGAATTTAAATGATGTTCTCCAAAATCAAGTTCAATCTAATAAGATATTTGGACTTGGTTTTCAAAAGTCTCTTGAAAAACCTCATGTTACTAAGAACACTAGTGTAAATAAGCCTGAATCTATTTCTAGTATTAAGAATAAACTGTATGATTTTTTTGAAAAACCTATAACTGTAGTTTTTAATGAAAAAAGCAAGTCTGTAGTTCAGACCAGTCGACTGAACCCTAATTTCAGTCGTTTGTCCAGAGGTTCTGAGTCTTATTCAACAAGACAAAAACCTCAGATAAGTCGACCTATTACACCTCCCAGTCAACTGAATTTCAGTAACAGTCGACTGAAAGCTTCGCTAAAGTCGACTGGACAGAGCAAAATTATATGGGTTCCAGTGAATCTGAGTTAGAAAGATAGAGTTACTTATATAAAATCATATATTCTTGCTGTATGTAATTCTGTAGATTATATTCCTATATTTGGTAGAAAATCAAACTCACTTTGGGTTTGGTTTCCCAAAAACTAATCTCTTTTGGACCTAATGAAAAGGGTACCATATTCACATTGTAAATTTTATAGGTACCTAAAAAAGAACGTTCGATACTTGACAGTGGATGCTCAAAGCACATGACTGGTCATGCCAACATCCTATCTTCCATTCAAGAGATTGATGGAGAAACAGTCACATTCAGTGACAACAACAAAGGGAAGGTTATTGGAATAGGCATGGTCAGTAAGCACACTAACCCTTCAATAGAAGATGTTTTACTTGTTAATGGTATTAAGCATAATTTATTAAGTATTAGCCAATTGTGTGATAAGGGATATAAAATTGTTTTTGAAAAAGATGCATGCTTAATTTATGACTCTACCATGCAAAATATATTTTTTCAAGAAATTAGGAAGAATAATATTTATGAATTGTGTTTAAAATCAAGTGAATTTTCGAATGATTTTTGCTTAGTAGTTTCTAATAATGATTCTTGTCTTTGGCATAAACGATTTGGCCATGTGAACATGAAAAATATTGCTAAATTGTCTAAATACAACCTAGTTAAAGGATTGCCAAGACTATCCTATAAAAAGGATAAGTTATGTGATGCATGTCAACTAGGTAAACAAATCAAATCTACTTTTAAGACAAAAGAAGTAATTTCTACTAGTAGGCCTCTCGAATTAATCCACATGGATTTATTTGGTCCTACTAGAGTTTCTTCTTTAAATAAAAGTAGGTATGTATTTGTTTTAGTAGATGATTTTTCACGATTTACTTGGGTTTTCTTTTTAAAACATAAGAATGATGCTTTTGATGAATTTGCAAATTTTTGTAAACGGATTCAAAATCAAAAATCTCTAACCATAGTTACTATTAGAAGTGATCATGGTGGAGAATTTGAAAATGAAACGTTTTCAGAATATTACAACAAGAATGGTATAACACATTCATTTGTATTTCTTAGAGCTTCACCACAAAATGGAGTGGTCGAAAGAAAGAATAGGACTTTGCAAGAATGTGCATGTACCATGCTTGTTGAAAGCAATTACCTAAGTATTTTTGGGCTGAAGCTGTTGCTACAGCTTGTTATATTTTAAATGGAATTTTGATTAGGCCTAAGCTTAAGAAAACATGTTATGAACTATTTTTTGATAAAATTCCTAAAGTATCTTATTTCAAAATATTTGGATGTAAGTGTTTCATTTTAAACACTAAAAATAATTTAGATAAGTTTGATCCTAGATCTAATGAAGGTATCTTCATTGGATACTCAAATAGGAGTAAGGCATATAGGATCTTCAATAAGTCAACTTTGACTATTGAAGAATCCATGCATATTTCATTTGATGAATTTCTGACTTCATCTATTGTTATTAAAGATGATGAAACTGATTCATCACCTTTAAATAACATCATTAAATCTTTAGAGCAGACTACCCTAGCAGATAAGTCGACCGATAAGGAAATCAAGTTGACTGATGTGAATCAGTCGACTGATGGACAAGTCAAGTCAACTGATCCTATTGTGATGACTCAAACTTTACCAAAATCTTTTGTTGAAGTTAGAGATCATCCTCATGACTTAATAATTGGTGACATCTCACGTGGTATTCAAACCAGATCTCAGTTAACATGATTTCTCATACGGCTTTCTTGTTAGATTTTAAACCTAAAAATATACAAGAAGCCTGTGAGAATGAGTTTTGGATGAATGCCATGCAAGTGAATTAAACCAATTTATCAGAAATGATGTATGAGATTTAGTTCCACGACCTCCTGACCATACTATAATTGGTACCAAATGGGTATTCAAGAATAAATTAGATGAATCAGGACAAGTCGTTAGGAACAAAGCTAGATTAGTTGCTCAAGGGTATAATCAAGATGAAGGCATAGATTTCGATGAAACATAGGCTCCTGTTGCTAGACTAGGATCAATTAGGATCATGTTATTTTTTGCTTGTTTTATGAATTTTACATTTTTTCAAATGGATGTTAAAAGTGCTTTTCTTAATGGTTTTATAAAGGAAGATGTTTATGTTAAGCAACCACCTGGTTTCGAACATGAACAATTCCCAAACCATATTTTTAAATTGAAAAAGGCTTTATATGGTCTTAAACAAGCACCTCGTGCTTGGTATAATCGATTGAAGACTTTTCTTTTAGAAACTGGTTTTGAAATAGGTAAAGTAGAAACTACTTTGTTTATTAGGAGAAAAGAGACCGATATTTTGATCATACAAATATATGTTGATGACTTAATCTTTGGTTCTACTAATAGTAATTTATGTCAAGAATTTGCTAATACCATGAAAAATGAGTTTGAGATGAGTCACATGGGTGAACTCAATTATTTCCTTAGACTACAAATTAAGTAGTCACCAAATGGCATATTTATTAATCAAGGAAAATATGCCAAGGAATTACTCAAACGGTTTTGCATGGATAGCACGAGTAATAAGACCACACCTATGGCTATTACCACTACCCATGACAAAGATGAATTAGGTAAGAGTGTCGATCAAAAACTCTATCGAAGTATGATTGGCTTACTCTTATATATAACTGTTAGTAGACCAGACATTATGTTTAGTGTATGTTTGTGTGCTAGATATCAGTCAAGTCCTAAAGAGTCTCACTTAAAGCTGTGAAACTTACTTTAAGATACATTAAAGGAACGTCTGAGTATGGTCTATTTTATCCACGCACCGATAATTTTCAACTTTTGTCGTATAGTGATGCTGATTTTGCTGGCAGTTTTGACCACAAAAGTACTAGTGGAACATGTCACTTTTTGGGACATTCCCTAGTCTCTTGGTGCAGTAAGAAGCAAAATTGGTATCTCTATCTACTACAGAAGCTGAATATATTGCTGCAAGTTTGGCTTGTGCCCAAATTTTGTGGATGAAACAGACTCTATTAGATTATGGTATTCCATTTTCAAAACCTGCAATAATGTGTGACAATACTAGTGCCATTAATTTATCTAAAAATCCGGTTCAACATTCACGTACAAAAAACATTGATATTTGACATCATTTTTTACGTGATCATGTTTTAAAGGGAGATATATCCTTAGACTTTATTTCTACCGATAAACAAGTAGCAGATATCTTTACTAAACCACTTAAGGAAGACACATTTATCACATTAAGAAAAGAACTAAGAATTTGCAGTTTTTATGATATTTCTTGATTTTTTTATGGTAAGTCGACTTCCCAAGTATTTTTCGAGATGTATTTTTTTCTGAGTTTTTTTGTGTGCTCTGGACAGTCAACTATGAACAGTAATCAGTCGACTGCCAGAAATATTACTCGTTATTTTCATTTGATCTATTTTGCTCTCGACTAAGTCGACTGCTATAAAAATACATTCGACTGTCGCGCTTCAGTCTGTCTTTTAGATTCGAAAACGACACACTTTTTAAGGCAATTTCTTTTATCCTTTCTTACCCTTTGACCGATCTGATCCCCTGATTACTCCTAGACTCAATCTCTACCTTTGATTCTAAAATAAAAACCCTAGTTCCCCTCTTTTTCATTCTCCCTATCTCTTTGAAGATATAGACAGTCGGCTAATCCTCATCCTGACGATTTCAAATTTTTGAAGCTCACAAATTGAAGCCTTCGTCCAAATTTCGAGTCAATCTCTTGCTGAAATTCTTTCCAAGATCTCTTGAAGTCCCATGCTTCTCTTTGTCTCTCATTATCGATATAACTCCTTGATTTCTTTTCTTGTTTAGTGTTTTGGGTTTGAATCATGCCTCCTAAAAGATCACGTAGTTCTAATGTTGAGGATGGACAATCTTCTAGCAATTACCTTCAATATCTTAGGAACCCAAACCTTGTTGAGAAATTTTTTCTCATTTTTAAAATTGCTATCTTTCCAGGGAGATTTGTAAATTTTCCTGATTTAGAAAGATTCCCTTTAGCCCCATTATTTGAACAATGTAGGTTATTTAACTTGCTTTCCCTTGTTAATCAATCGTATTACTATCCACAACTTATATATTTGTTTTATACAAATATGAGAGTTGTAAATTGAGAGGATAGTAACGAAATATTTATTACTACTACGGTAAAAAATATTCGTATGAGGTTGACACCTGCTAAATTTGGAATCATTTTGGGTATTCCATCTGAAGGATTAGATTTAGGGGAGATTGATATGGATGACAACTCTATCCATTCAAAAATCTTTTTGCCAAATCGCGGTCCCCCAATGTTTAACCAAACAATTACACCGCTTGCTAAGCTAGTTGCAAGAATTTTGTCGTATAACATTATTCCTAAAACGGGGAGTTACGATCAATTTTCCCACGAGTCGCAACAAGCTATCTATGGGATTTTTTGGCAACATTCAAGTAAACTGGAGTCGAGTCATTTTTAATCGTCTTCATAAGGCTCGTACTTCTTTTCTTCCTTTTGGTGCAATACTTACTCATGTTTTCAATTTCTATGAAGTTGATCTTACTTCTGAGTCTAGTGTTGTTAGTCATTATGAGTCTTTTGATCGTGCGAGTTTAGCTCGAATGAAGATTCTTCACTCTCCTCCTCGAAGAAATACCCCTCCTATCCCCTTAGCCACTTCAGCTTGTCGGTCTTCTAATTCTAATTCATCTCGTCCCCGTGCTGATTTCGATGATCCTAGAAGTCTTTACACTTCTGTAATTATCTCGTGGATCGTCAGGACACCCTTGTAGATAGTATTTCCCATCTTACTCACTTGTTCACTTCCCAGTTTCCACCTCCACCTCCTCCCTCTCAAGGTGCCGCAAACGATGATGAAGACGAAGATTGATTAGCTATATCTTTTCTATATTTTTCTACTTTTTATGTATTTTCTATTTTATGTTTTTTTTAAACAATGTACTTCGAATTTCATATGTATAACTTTGCTTTGGTTTTGACTTGTGTTTGTTCTCTTGCACTCTGTTCCTCTTTATTTTTTCTCCTTCTATTTTTTTTTGATGCCAAAGGGGGAGAAAAAAGCTTGTCTATGTTATATGTGTATATGTTGTATGTGTATATGTTATTTATATGTTGTTTTCATTTGGTGCATGTTTTTATGCATGTTTTTAACTTATGCATATTGTACATTAGTTATGGGGAGCATTTGTATTATTATTATTATTATTATTATTATTATTATTATTATTATTGTAAGCTATTGTGTTGTCATCATCAAAAGGGGGGAGAATGTTGATTCTTGGTTTTGATGACTACAATACAATGCAAAGTTGTGCTACATCTTATATATTGCAGGATGTAATTTTTATTATTATTATCATTGTAAGCTATTGTGTTGTCATCATCAAAAAGGGGGAGAATGTTGATTCTTTGTTTTGATGACTACAACACAATGCAAAGTTGTGTTACTTCTTATATATTGCAGGATGTATCAATGTCAATACCATGTGTGATACACAAAGGCAAAGTTGATCCAATGAAGCTCTCAAAGACAATTTGATCAAGCTACAAAGTTCTAAGTTCAAGACAAGATTGATCAAGCAAGCTTCAACAACTAAAGACAATGGCTCAAGCTCAAATTTAAGACTCAAGATCAAGACAAGATTCAGTGATTCAGTGTGTTTTATTAAATATCTTGTAAATAGTTGTAATTTTATTTCTTTGAGTCTTAGATTGATGTAATAGCCTTGTCACGCACATACACTTACACATATCTTTATAATTGAGTGTTTTTTACAAGTTTAAAGGACGAAACAAGCTTGATTAAGATCAGCTGTTAAGTACCAGTCGACTGCCGTTTGGCACCAGTCGACTATACTAGTACGAAACTATATGAACCTTTTCAAACTCTGGTCAGTCGACTCATCATGGCAACCCAGTCGACTGTTCAAGTCGTTTCGACAGATTTCAGAATTTAAAACTTGTTTTTCGAATTCAAAAGTTTTATATCCGTTTTAAATCAGTTTTATTAACTGTTTTACAACGTCCTAATGATTCCTCTCTATAAATAGAGCCTAGGAATCACCATGAAAAGGTTCCAAGCATTTTGATAAAAGTTTAAGTTTTTGCTTTTGAAAAAGAGAACAAGTATTCAAACAAGCATTCACAATCTTCTAAGTCTTGGTTCTCTGAAATCAGTCTAGTATAACAGTTAATTCGTTTTAGACTAATTTCGGAAGTTGACCTATTAGCCTCCATACAAAAGTCACAATCACAACAAGGCTATAGGTTGTTGTAACTCTTTTATTGTTTTCTTTCACTCTAGGGTTGAGAGTGTGGTCCTCTCGGTTGGAGAGTAGGGCTCTAGGTTGTAGAGTCAGATTTTCACTCTTGGTTGAGGAGTGGGTTTGCTCTCTCTAATGGTGAGAGAGGTCTACGGGTTGGACAAGGTTGTTGTCTAAATGCCGTAGGGTATTCTTGTATTTTTTCAAGAATAATAGAAAATCTCAAGTGGGTTGCTTGGGGACTGGATTTAGGTCGGGAGGACCGAACCAGGATACATCGTTGTGTACTTTGTGGTTGATTCTCTCTGTGGTTGTATTTTCTTTACTTGCATTTTAATATCTCTGTGAAACTTGTCTGGTAAGTCGACTGTCCCTCTTCTATAAGTCGACTGATCAGACTGGTATAACTTAATCTTCGAAAACTTTTCTGACAAGTCGACTAAGTTTCGCTATAAGTCGACTGGTCAAACTTGTATAAAATAATCTTCTATTCTGACGCCCCAATCGACTGTATTCCCTTTTCAAGTCGACTGGACAGTAAGAAAAAGTTCAATTTCGTTATTATTTTTTATACAACACTATTCACCTCCCCCCTCCCCCCCCCCTCTAGTGTTTCTTTCCTTACCTACAGGATCCAACAATGACAACCCCAACTCTCCCATTATAATATTATAGATTAGAGATAAGAAATTGATGGTGTGGCATACATGTGATTGGAAAATCCTTAAAAGGGTTAGTTGCTCAATGTATCACATGTATGCCATATAATCAATTGTTCATTTACTAAATGAGCAAGTTGCTCATATCCCTTTTACCCCTTTTGAAATTGTTTTTTTATGCCATTTTTTTGAAAGCATTTGCAAAAAAATTGACAGTTGTCAAACTATTTGCATTCGTGGACTCAACAACAAAACTTGTTGTTCCCAATGGCGAGTTTAATTGTTTCACTCTCGAACGACAAGTTTAGTTGTTTCACGCTCGTCGTTGAGACACGGCGAGTTTAGTTCTAATTTTATTAGACACTCGTTGTTCCCAATGGTGAGCTTAATTTTAAAAAATTCAAAATTACTCGTCGTTCCCAACAGCGATAGCAATGATCTTTGTACTAAACTCGTTGTTGGGAACGGCGACTGTGAAATTTTTCACATTTTTCAGAGAGTGAAAACTTTCTGTTGGACTTGATGAAATTTCCGAAAGAATAACTCGTCGTTTCCAATAGCAAGGGAAAAAGAGCTACACTCGTTATTGGAAACGGTGAGTTTACTAGGCCACCACTTTATTCACCCGAATTCATTAATTTCTACAATCATTTCAACAAGTCTCTCTCTAACCCTCATTCATCTCCTTCCTCATTGAACCAAAATCTTAGCTCTCATCTTCGTCTTCTACCTCAATTGTTGGTTAACAAGTTTACTTGGCGGAATCTCTAACATTCCCCAACAAATCTCTCGCCACTACGTTTGTTTTTTATCACAAGTGACAACATAAAGGTTTGTTTTTACTTGACTCATACAATGTATTTGGATATGGTTAGGGATAGGACTAGGATTATGCTTTAAATTGAATGTAGGGTTAGGGTTAGGTTTAGGAATTGAAGAGGGTCTGTGTTTGGTTTAAAGTTATGGTTCGGTTTATGTTATGCACATAAAGTGTACGATGAATTGCGTTAGTGATCGAATTGTTCCTTATGCATATTTGATGTTCGATGTAATGCATTAGTGCTGACATTTGAATGTAGGTGACCCCACCTTTGTTAGTGGTGATTTGTTTGTGATCAATTGCATTCCTATGTAGTTGTTGTACTTAAGAATTGTTAAAAGGTAAGCCAAGAAATGCAATGTAGTTAATTAAATGCTACATTTTTTACAGGCTCATAATGACACGACCTAGCGGTTCTCGATGATGATCTTGTAAATTAGTTACACAAATATATGTAAATTTCAAGTAGATTGTGCATATGCAACAGGATATATAAAAGTTTTTAACTAGTAATTATTTGACATATGTCGGTTCACAGCAACAACGCTTGTTATGACCTTTGAAACCACATTTTGAACAAGTTAGCCCTGTTATGCTCATATCATCTCTCACATCCATATCATTACAAATACGCTTGGTGTGGGGACGACCTTTTCTACATCTTCTAAGACTTGCATCAGCGATAAGTTTCGGACCAGTTTGGATTGACCAATATGCTTCGTCGGGCATAGGATAGAATACGAGCGCCCAAGTTAGAATTATGTTTTTTTAACTGAAAAGAATTGATCTACATAAGGGCAATAATCAATAGCCTTAAATGCACATGTCGTTAAAACATGGGAACATGGAAGATGGTATAGTTGAATTTTCTGACACGTATAAAAGTGCATTTCCAAATCTACCGTATGAAATTTACCACCATTTTGATGACCACATACCTTCCTAAGTCTCGTTCTAATTTGAAACACACCAGGTCTGTGATTGAACATTATAAATTTATGCATATTCGCTCTCTCATGCCGCACATCTAGAATCTCTTGAACTGTGGGGGTGAATTCTTTACTCTCACTTAGAAGCTTCGCAGCCAGTTTACGACATTGAGTGAAGTATAGATTGAGGTGGTAGAATATCATCTCGACAATTGCCATCACCGGCAAACTATGAACACCTTTCAAAACCGAATTAAAATTTCTGATATATTTGTAGTCATCATTCCATAACAACGTCCTCCATCTATGCATATTGACCACTTTTGGAATGGTTTCTCCTTGAATCAAATGACAACCTCGACTTTGACTTAATCTATTTCTGCCAATTTCTTCTCAAACTTCTTTGGTTGACTTGACATGCAACCACCTTTAGTTTTTGTCCTCAATGCATTATCGTGAAATTTGGTAAAAAAAAAGTTTGCAGCAAAATATCGCATACAATACCTATGATATGCTCATATGCACCATTTTGTGTCTCCATCACATACAAAATAGCCGGATGACGATCGGAGATGACACATAATCATTGCCGATATATTACAAAAACTCTAATACAATACGTAAAACATGACCAAGCAGTTATACTTTCTCCATCGACTAATGCAAAAGTGAAAGGAAATAACTTATCGTTTGCATCAAGAGCAACGACTATTAATAGACATCCTTTGTACTTTCCATATAAAAAAGTGTCCTCAACTCTTATAACAGGCCTACACGACTTAAACCATTCAATCAAATGCCCAAATCCTCAAAACAACGACTTGAATGTTTCCTCACCAACCTCAATGTTGATTTTATCTCAATGGACAACACTCCCCAGATTTTAAACATGTAGCGCTGATAAAAGGGTGGGTAACTTCTCATATGCTTCTGCAAACCCTCCATATAACCGTTCAATAGCTTTATTCATTGCACGCCATACCTTGATATATGAAATTTGATAATTGAATCGAAGTTTAACAATCTTACATATTGCCTTCAGGGTTATTCCAGTTTGTGTCCTCACAACTTGCAAGATAAAACCCGAAACAAGCTTGGAATCTACTTTTGAGTGGTCTTGATACATTGATGGATTGACACATGTATGTGGCACGTCTATCATCTTCACAATAAAGTATGTTTCCCCTTTTTGAACAACAGCACGAAATCTACAAGCACAACTTGCAATGCTAAATCTCCCAAGTTCTGGATTTAGTGCCCCATTTGCTTTTGTGTAGATACCATTTTACATTTGACATTGTACACGGTTGTCAACGATTTCCCTATTATGAATTCGCGGTGTTGCTTTATTGAAAATGTTTTCACCGCATATTGGACATCTTCTTTTGTTTCAAAACTTTGCCCAATGTATAAATCATTTTCGTCGACATCGGGAATTGAAGGGCCATCAACTTGATGGACAACCGCAGTATTAACCCAGTCAACCATTTCAGACTCCACTGAATGTGCAAGAAACCCTTGTGGAGAAGATAAGTGTTTTCGACCTTTAGTGGACTGGACGTTATCTTCACAATTGCTTTGTATTTCACTACAAACATTAGTTTCATTAGCTTCTTCATCTTCATCATGTTCACCCATCTCATCTTCATCACCTTCTTCCTCCTCATCGATATCTAATAAATTGTTCATACATGCACGATTGAATTCACCACCTATATTATCGTTAACCAAATCACGTATGAATTAAGAAGGACCAGGCAACTCGTCTTCCATGTGATTTGGTACAGTTGGTATTGAAGATGTATCTTCGATGTTCCTCAAATCTTCACGTGTATTCGTCAAGCCAACGGTGATGTTCTCGACTTTTGAGTCCGGACTTCACCTGCTGTGCTTTAGTATGAAAAACATTACACTGACGAATTGACATTGGGATTTTCTCAAGATATAGCTCCACCACCGTCCAATTAGAGTTTGGATCAAGTGACCGTGCAATCACTGCCACAAGAGCATCATCATCATTTACGGGAACCACCATGAAATATTATCCTTGACCTTTTGACGCAGAGTGTCGACCTTGGATTTGAATAATCCATTCACCTTGATCCCATCTAGTAATTTCATATATCTTATGTCACGCCCCGCTTCCCGTTATACGGAAAACACAAGCACGTAACTGAGACCCAGCAAATGATATGAGTGTGTCAACTCATATCATCCATAAGCTATACAATACCAGTAAGCTCAACAATACAATAATAATCAAAAGAACAAGAATATAATGCAATAACCAATATCTGAGATACAAGAACTTATAATATATTCGAGAATATACACACAGTGAACAGTCTGCCAAGTTCCTTTAGTATCCCATCGCTGTATATGTATAACATTAACTCAAAAGTATTTTTGGGTTTTCATGCCAAAAAACGCTTCAGACTTAGCGTCATTTGGTGTAAAGTATTTTTTTTGGCGAAAAAATACACTTAGGCCATTGTTGGGAACAATGGCCTAGGATGTTTTTTTTCAAAACAAATTCAACCTCGTTGTTCCCAACAACGGCCTAGGTATGTACAAGTATTTTTCCAAACACTTGTACATACTCAGATCTCTCCCTCCCTCATTTCGCAGCCATCTCTCTTTCTCTCTCTGGAGCTCGCAAAACCCGCTCCAAAATCCTAGCTCAACTCCGATCCACGCCACCCGACCTCCCCTTCTTGATCTCCCACTCTTCTCGAAGCCTCTCTATCTCTCTTTCCCTCTCCCGAATACCCCAAACCCTAACCCTATCTGAAATCAAAAATCACCGAAACCCTAGCCAAATTCTTCGAAACCATGACAGCCACTTCATCAAGATCAGCGGCTACTATCGGCCCCTATCTCCTTCCCGAATACCCACATTGTGAAAGGTATTCACTTATTCACAATTTAGTAGAATCAACTTTAGTAATTTATTGAATTTTTGTTTCGATATTCTTTAGTTTACAATTTTTGTATTATGCGTAGTTTGTCCACAATTTGGAGAGTGTAAATTTTTGTATCATGTGTGTTGTATACATTTGTTGACATTTTTCGTAGATGTATTATTAGTTGTAGTTGTAGAACTTAGGAAAAGCAAACAAACGAGATCCAAAATTTCGAAATTTGACGAGTAGGTCGGACTCACCACACACATGGCAACGCAACTTGCAGAGCCGATTTCCGACTCACGGTTTGCAAGATACGTCTGTGTATCACTTTTATTCCATAAAATCGAAATAAAGCGATACACAGTCGTATATTACAAACCGAGAGTCGAAACTCATACCTGCAAGTGTGCGTTGGCTTGTATTTGATATGCCAGACTTAACGGCCAAATTTCGAAATTTTTGCATCTTATTTGCATTGTTTTCTAGCGTATATAAAAAAAACTACTATGTACGTCAGAACCTTTTGAATACGGTCTCACTAGAAAACCACCCAAATGATCTTGAAAAAAATACGAAATTATGCGAGTAGGTCGGGGTAACCACTCACAACCCAACGCAACTTGTAGTTGCGAGTTCCGACCCAAGGTTTGCGAGATACGCCAATGTATCGCTTTCCGCTCTTTTTTCAAGAGTGAAAGCGATACACAGCCGTATCTTGCAAACTGTGGGTTAGAACGCGCTTCTATAAGTTGTGTTGGCTTGTGTTCGGGGTGCCCGACCCAATCGCAAAGTTTCGTATTTTTTGGACTTCGTTTGTGCCGTTTTCTCACGTATTTTGTTATATTTTGAGTGAGTTTTCAATAAATAACTGTAGTACCCCGTATTTTTAAATATAATTTTAAAGATTATAAATTAATTAAAATAATTTTCTGGAGATTTAATAAATATTTTTCTAAAGATTAATCTTTTTTACACGTGCAAAACATGTGCAAATATTTTCTTGGGAAGTTCAAAAGCCAAAATTATTTTATGAAAAATCATTATTTATTATTTGGAATTATTTGTAATTTTTCTAGATTTTTCTGATATTTATTGGACCTATTTGCAAATATTACTAAAAATAAGGGTTTTTTTGCAAAATTGTCATTTTGAGGGGTGAAAGTGCAAAATTATTTTTGGACGTTTCAAACAGTGCCGGCTGGAAATAAATTTTCCATTTTTTTAAAATCTCAATTAAATTGGTTTTATCAAGTTTCCAATTATAGGAATCTATTTATGTAAAGTTATATTTTAAAGGGATTATTTTGCAAATGTGTTTAAAACCCTAATCCTCTAAATTTCGGCTTATTTAAAAGATGGAGTGCAGCTGTCTTTCGCTGCACAACACAAGGTTTATTATTTTATTTTCTTGGAGATTTAAAGAGGGGATCTTGGATTCTTTGCAAAGGAGGGATTCTTCATCTTGCTTTGTTACATTCGTCTGATTTCTCCATCGAGGTGAGTGATGAAAATTATTTTGTTGTTTTGTTTTATGTATGTGGTATGTGGTGTTTCATCTATTAGAAAGCATGCTAGGGTTTGGTATGAAAATGTATGATGGATGATAAAAATTGGATCTTTGAGAAGAACCCTAGTTGTTGTGAGTAGAATTGCATGTGGATGATTTTGGATTGTAAGAGCACCTAATATAAATTTTGAGTAGGCTATTTCTTTTGGATTATTGCTGATTTGATTGATTATGATGGATGTTATGCATTAATTGATTAAAGAAGGGATTTTGGACTATTGGTGAGTTGGATGAATGCAACTTGGCCATGTAAATGAAAAATTTATTTATGATTCAACTATTGAGAAGAGTTGAGATTGAGTTTGAAAAATTTTGAGAATGAGTAATGGATTAAAAGACCATGTCTTGAGGATTTGAGTTGTGATGACTAAAATTGGGGATTGATACATTTTTTTGATTAAATTTGGGGATTTGTGATTTTGTAAAAGATTTCATTTGAATTTGGATTTACTCAAATACTAAGTTTGATATTTGAATATTTTGTTATTTTAGTTTATGGATTGATGAAGTTTTCTTTGGTGCACGAACATGCACGAACGTTTTCATGAATATAGTATTTTTGTTGTTTTAGAAGAAATGGAGTTTTATGTGTTTCGAAGGATTTGACTATATCTCAACTTATTTTGGTATTGATATGTTTGGAATATAGAACAAGTTATTTTGATGTATGACTGATTCTTAAAAGACTATAGTTTTGATATATGCACACATTCCTGTGTTTATTTTGAAGAAGTTCATCAAAAAGCTATTTTTATCAATTCAAGTGGTTTTGATTGGTTTTTATGAATCCTTGTATATCCTATAAGTTATATTTGATCATACCAGAAATATCTTTTTGATAGATTTCGTTTTTGTAAGGTAAATCTTTGTATCGGTTGAATTATGCACAACCCAAACTGCAGTCTGTAGGTGTGACAGTCGACTGGTTATTTCGACAGTCGACCGTCGCTACCTGGCTGCTGTGTTATCTCGTTTTTCTTGAAATCTCGTGCGGAACAGTCGACTGAACCATTTCTCCAGTCATCTGTCTCTGCTCTGTTTTGATATTTTCTCGAGGTATTGGATTTTCGCTTTGGACAGTCGACTGGTGTTTTTTTTACAGCCGACCGTCAACACTTAGAATTTATTTTCTTAAAGATGTTGGAACTTCGCTCTGGATAGTCGACCGACTCTGGTTTGCAGTCGACTGTTACTGATGCTTTCTTGAGTTATTCTGATGTTCTTTAAATGATTGATTCTTTAAGTATTTTTGGATCTATAACTTACTATTCTAAATGCTATTCTTGCTACAGAACATATGTTTTCAAGATATTTTATTGTTGGATTTGGATTCTGGAATTTTATAAAGATTTGGGTTTTGTTGATTGGAGAGGTTTCTCCCTTTGATCGTTTTGACGATGGATTAGTAAGTTTTGGTCTTGTTGATATCTCTAGGAGTTGAGTGGGAGTCCTGGAACCGGCAGTTGAGATTTCTTGAGTTAGACCTGGGGGATCTTGGTTTAGTTGTTGTTGAGTATTTAAGTCCTGCAGGATACACTGACTCTAGAGATGGGAATTTGTGTTTTAATAATAACCAACTTAAGGACATGCACTAGTGGGGATGTGATGGAACTTGGAAAACGTAAGTATAGGCTCATGGTTTTGTTAGTCCAACGGATGCATTCCAGGACTGTTTGTTGTTATGTCTCGAGAGGACATTTGTGTGTTCGCGTGTCGAGGGTCTGCAGGCCTATTCACGGAGCATGCAGGGTGCATTCGCGTGTCGAGGGTCGGCAAGCCTATTCACGAAATGTACCTGGTGTATCTGCACGTCGAGGGCCTTGCAAGCCTATTCGTGGGGTACACGGGTTTGGGAGATGATTCTCCGGATTGTTTTTGAGCTATCTTACATGATGCTTGCACGTCAAGGGCTGTGGTGCCTATTCTCGGAGTATTCTGGATCTTGTTTTCCATCACAGTAGTAGGATTAGTTGCATAGCGAAGGGTTATCCCTATAAAGTGGAGATAGTTAAGGGCTTGCACCGGACCTCTGTACTATGGAGTGCATAGAATCCGATAAGTATGCATTAGAGAGTCAGCATATAGAGCTTGTGTTTTCTTGACTTGGTTTTATGCTTGCATTTTCCTGTTTTTCCTACACTTGACACTTAGTCTAGAATCACTTGACGTTTTCATGAATTTCTAATTACTATCTTATATTCCTTGAGGTTTTCATGCTTTACTTATTTATTATTCCTCATTTCATTTATTCTTGCTGTTAATACATGTTGTTGATGACTCAGTATTTTATGATTAATTATGTTGCTTTGTTTTTATGTCACTCACACCTTTATGGCTGACCCCTTTAGTTTTGGGGGTTAGGGATTATCTCTGGCCTCATATTTTATAGGTTGTTGTTGCTTAGAGCTTGGGTTTTGGATGCTTGAGATATATTGATGTAATAGAGCTTTTGTGTAAATTTTGTAAAAGAAATGTTGTAAAAAGAAAGTTTTTAATTCAAGGTGTTTTATATTCTGCTGTGCTATGTAAAGATTAATGTAATGAAGGTTGAAAATTTTATCGGTTTGGTTGTGTTTAATATTACATTTGAAGTTGATGCTGGGAATTGTACCGCGTATTTCTAAGATATCATATTAGGAATTCGGGGCGCTATAATAACCATTCTAAAAATACGACATTTTGCGAGTAGGTCGGTCTCGCCACTCACAAGCCAAAGCAACTTGTAGTTGCAAGTTCACACCCACGGTTTTCTATATACGTCCGTGTATCGCATTCCGCTCTTTTTTCAAGAGTGAAAGCGACACACGGCCGTATCTTGCAAACCATGAGTCCAAACTCGCTTCTACAAGTTGTGTTGGCTTATGTGTGGCAAACCCAACCTAACCACAAAGTTTCATATTTTTTAACGTCGTTTGTGCGGTTTTCTCGCATTTTTTTGTATCTATATATATGCAAATTTTTTGTTAACAAATTGTTTAATATATGTGAACTTTCTTACAGAGAAATGGTTGGAACGGGAACCGGAAGGCCATCTAGTAGGGGTCGGGGCAAACATTCCACATAAGTAAGAGAACTATTAAATTTCATTGTGAATTTTGTATAAAGTGGTATTGTTACTACTCTAATAACAATTTGTTGTGTTGGTGTAGGTTGGTGCATCCTCTTCGGCAGAAAATCGAGATCAGGGACCATTAAATCCATATGTTCTCACTTTGTAAGACCGCCACAGATCTGAGACAGTGTGGGATGGGATGATGCGGAGGTATAATTTTCTTAGTCACGAGACTTTGACGATGCACCCACGTACCGTTGAGTACTTAGTCCAGGCCGATTTCTATGGAATCGGTATGATGGGTCAGGTGAAACTCGTCCGAGCACTTCTTGCAGCCCTCGTCGAGCGATGGAGGCCAGAGACACACACCTTCCATCTACCGGTCGGAGAGATGACGGTGACTCTACAGGATATAGCGATGATCTTCGGTCTTTCAATAGATGGGATGGTCGTAACGGGTCATATAAATTTTGATAAGAGAGAGCTGTGCAATGAAATCCTCGGTACAGAGATTGTTGAGGAGGCTGAAGACGATAGGGCTATTTTGAAGGATAATTTTGAAGGGAGGTTGACTGATGAATTGATCGACCACCAAGTGCAGTGCTAAACCAGAGCGTACATTATAACGGTGCTTGGAGGTGTTATCTTGCCTAACTCATCTGGAGATATCGTACCATTTATGTTTCTACGAGTGCTTGCCGACCTAGGCGTAGCCAGCCAGTACAACTGGGGAAGCTGTGCATTAGCAACGTTGTACAAGACATTGTGTTCAGCAGCGCTAGATGGTACCGAGATTACCGGTCCGATGGTCTTGTTACAGATTTGGGCATGGGAGCGTCTACACTTGGGTCGTCCCCGAATTACGAGACCGGTGGACGGTTGGATGACCGATGCACCAAATGTGGATATGTTTTCACCTTTAGGGGTATATTGGGCAGGTAAACGGAGTTATAAAGACAACCTAAAAGGTTTACTAACTTACTACAGAGATGAGCTTGACCAACTACAAGAAGAGTTCGTGATTTGGGAGCCATATACACCCGAGCGGGTGGGAAGACTACCACCGGTGTGCATGACCGGGTCGCAGTTGTGGTTGACGATGGCTCCACTCATTAACTTTGGTACAGTGGAGCATCAATGGTCGCATAGAGTCCTTCGCAATTCAGTCTTCAACAAGATGTAATCAATAACAACATCAGCGTATTCAACTTGGAGTTACACGCTGTTAGGGGTACTGATCGTATACTTACCCATGATTGGGCAGATTTCCACCGTGCTCATGTTGCAGATTGGAATGAGCGACGGTTTGAACTCGTACTTGACCAAGTTTCCCCGTACGATGGCACGAAACAAATTTTGTAATTTGGCTTGGTACAAGAAGATAACATGTTTGTACATCACTCCGAATACACAACTACCTGCTGGGATTCAACTACCAATTTAGGTGAGAGAGATAGAACCACCACCCGCGTATTCTAGTTCACAATCCATGTTCCAGTCGAAGGCCGTCATCTGTACGTGTGTTGGTGAGTAAACTTTAATTCGCAATTTTTATTGAAATTTCATTATTTTTAAAATGATTAAATTTATTACCAACCGTACTGTATTTAATATACTTGTTTTTGTGTTTTAGATCGATAATACATGGGACATGGCAAAAGAATGTGTAACATCCTAAATTTTTCGATTAATCAATATGAAGTTTTCTTTTATTTTTACGTGTCTTGCACGTGCAATTTAATATGTGTATTTTAGCTTAAAAAAGTATTCTTATATCATGAATTAACATTCTTTCTTTTTAAATTAAAAAGCTCACTTTAATCTTTAGGCCTAATAGTCAAATTCTAGCCCACTTAAATAAATTAATTAATTTAATTAGAGAGCTTGTGGTCTTTAGCCCACCTAATTGGCCCACTAGTTAATTTTAATAATAATTAATACAACTTGTAGTGTAGACTTGATCAAGTAGCAAATAAGCTAACAATTTAATGTACAAACTAACTTGTAGTATGCATAGTGTGACACGTGCATTGCACAAGCATGTGGATTGAATGAGTAGGGGGTGGCCGGATTGTTCATAGAGTGGGAGTGATGCAGAGAGTGGTGAGGTGGTTATGTGATGGTGGGTAGTTCTTCTAACTCCCAAATGCATCCTAGCCTTTCATATAAACTCATCTCAACCCTCCATTTGAGCTTGAGTTGTGTATATATACCCCTCCCTTATCTTCTTCATGAATTGCATTAGAAATATTCACAAGAGAAGAGAAAAGAAAAGAAACAAATTGTGAGGAAAAGAAAGAGTTGTGTGAGCAAAAGATTGAGAGGTTGTGTGTTTGTGTGCTCTTGCAACATTGGAGGTCGGCCATACATCGAGAGGAGAAGGAGCTTGGGTTCACACTAGCAAGGAGGAGAAGGCTCGAATTTTGTGGCACAACTAGGAGGAGAAGGGAACCATTCGTGCGTTCAAGGAGTTCTTTAGGAGTTTTTCCAATTGTTTCATCAAAAAGTGGGCAATTTCTCAAACTTCTACCATAGATACCATGCTAGGATTTGAAATTATGAATATGTTAGAAATAAGCAGGAAAAGTTGCTTTATACTTGTTGAAGAGACTAGTAAGAAAAGAAACTCTAGTTTAACTACATGAAAAAGTTAGTAAAATGGATTGAAATTTGTCAAATAAGATTTGTTACGATGCTTTGTTAATATATTTGCATGCTAGAATACATATGAATTGATGAAACTTGATTATATGAAATTTTGCTATGAATGAGTTGTAGAATGTAATATGTGAAAATTGCACTTATGAATGAATTGTAGAATGCAAAATAATGTCTATGGATTGTGGGATAAGTGGATTAGTTGCAATAAGTGTGTTTAAATTGCATTTATGAAAAATGTCATATTCACTAGATTATCATCGATGTTGTCTCCTTGAAACATAAGAAAATATTAGTTTTGTAATCCTAAGACTAATTTAAGAGCTTTTGTTAAAGATGAAAATTTGTATGAACACATTGTGAATGAAAGGGGATTATGTTGATAAAAGATTTTTCTAAAAAGAAATTTCTTCTATGCCGAAAATGTATTAATATTCCATTTTTATTTTAAAGAACTAAAGAGAAATAGTCTATTTTGTGTTTAAAAATAAGATTTTGACAATCTAAGAAAATATAAGTTACTGTTTTTCAAAGAGAAATATTCTGGTGAAGATATAGATTTTTATAAGAACAAATTGATCGCGAAAAATCAAGTTATTAAAGGAAGAACTAGATAAAGTACAGTCTAATACAAAAGTATTTTAATCCGACTCTATATCGGTTAGTCACTCAGACCTACTGGTCTTCGGGTGCGTTTTGGGTGCGTTACTGTAGTTGAGCGGAGTAATTGGTCATGGGTTCGAGTCTTTCAAGAGACTCTATTTTTCTGAAAATTTGATTTTAATTCAAATCTGAAAGCCAGACCTTAAGTATAATTTAAGTTCTCTATATGACAGTTAGTCACTCTTGGACTTACTGGTTCTCGGGTGTGATTTGGGTCGGTTACTGTTCACTGGCGGGGGGGTTTGACTAAGTTCGAATCCAGCCTTTGGCCATTTTTTTTGGAATTTTGATTTTTTTAAAGTAGTTTTAAAGTGTATAAAAATTGAGAAAAATTATTATAAATTCTTAAAAAAATACCTAGACTTCATGAAAATTATTTCTACAATATTTGACTTATTAAAATGGGAATTAGAAGCAATTTTTGAGAAGAAGGAATTAATAAAGTTTCTTAGAGTATGATTGTACTAATTAAATACAACAAACATTTTTTTGAATGTAAAGAATTTTGGTGTGGAGATTTAAAATGAGGTTTTTGACATGTAAAAATTGAGTAAGATTAAATATGAGATTGTTGTTTAAATTATGCAAATTATGTATGGAAAATGAAGTAAAAGAAACATGATGAAATATGAAACTTATGAATATGAACTCTCTTTTGATGAACATGAAACGAGTTTGACACTAGAGTTTAGCTAAGTCCTTACATCGGCATAAATAAAATTTTTGAAAGAGAAATGTGATGATAAAAGACCAAGATTGGGTCATGGTAAATGACTGATGTTTAAAGACCAATGTAGAGGTAACACTAATTCTAGAGTATTAAATTTATTCATGATTCAGTTATCTAAGGATTAGACACATAGTAGTGGTGTGATGAAAGTAAGTGAAAAAACACAGGTATGAGGGCCTCGGATCTACGGTGTAAGAGTATTCACAGGCTACCTACTTGGTGCGTCATGTCATGGCCTGGATACATCTCCGGAATTATCGGGACTGTGCTAATGCTTGTGGGGTGTTTGGTGACTACGTAGTGCCATCGTTCCATGACGGAGGTGAATTGTCCATAGGTTGTCTGCATGATACGTCATGTCATGACATGGGATTCCCTTCCAGGCTGTCTGGGCGTGGGCTCGTAACTCATATAACATCTAAGATACTTACTATAGTTACCATAGTAGTTTAACTCATGGCGAGGGAATCAACCCTACAAGATGAAGAACAATTAAGGGTTTGCCCTCGGACCTATGTAGTATGGGATGCATAGAATCCGAACAAGTGTGCATTAGTGTCATTAAATATAAATAACTGCATTAAGGACTAAGTGCACATTCACACACGACATCAATAAGATAGTCCCCCTTAGCTTTGTTTGTGATAAGTTTGTGCTTTCTAAGTAAGAGAAATTGATGTATTATATCCTAGCATCAGTTGTATGCAACTGACATGCCCACAGTTCTATGCAGGATAAAGTGATTGACAAGACTAAAGAATAAGTGCTGCTTAAAGGAATGTTCAAGTTGCTATTTAATTCATATATCATGTTGTAATTTATAATTCCGCTGCGTTGATGTAATCATTGTTGTATAAAAAGTTTTAAATTCCTTGTAAAATTATACGAAGTGAAGTATAAAGATCCAGTGGAACTTTGAATTCAGACTTATTTGGAATTCTGGGTGTTACAGAATGTGTGCGGGTAATTAAAAGTAACACCGCCGAACCTATGTGGCACATTAGAAGAGGTAGGAGAGGGCGAAGCCTTGAACTGTTATTTAACAACGACCGTACGTTCATAGCACCGTAAGAGTGTGAGGGGTAGGCTATCTCACCCAAGGCAACAGCGAAAATATCATTCTCCATCTCCACCACAAGAAGAAGAGCATCAAGAAAATGTGGTTCCAGAAATACAAGAATCGGGAGAAGAAGAAGAATTTGTTGCGGAGTCACAATCCGGCGGCGACAGCCTGACCGGAAGAGGCGACCACCACAAACTTACTTGCCCGGTGGTCGAGTGTTTCTCGATACAATTGTTGTAGGAATTTTATCTTTTTTTTTGTTACTTATTGTAATTGAAAGAAAGTGTTGTGGTTGTTGTTGATATATGGTTAGTTTTGTTGGTTTTATTGATGTTATCGGTGTTAATTTTGTTGTTGTTGATGTTAGTTTTGTTGTTAAGTATACATGTTGTTGGGATTCAAGTGTTGTTGTTTTGTTGTTGCTGATGGTATTGTGTATATATATATTATTGGGATTGAAGTGTAGCAGCTACAACTGCTGTTAAAAATTTTCATTAATTTTTTTTTCTTTTATACTTTACGTTGTATGAGAAAAATTACCATTTGAAGACTTGCTCTCTGTCTTGGGAAGGACCAGATGCTGGTTATTAAAAAAAAAATTCAAAAACAACCTAGGTCGTTGTCTCCAACAACGGCCTATGTTCAATGAAAAAATTGAAGACTTGAACGCTTGCTCTCTGTGTTGGCCAAGCCATAAGGAGCATCAACACGAGATTTTTTTTTTGATGATTATAACCTAGGTCGTTGTCTTCAGAAACTGACGTTTTGAAAAGCTGTTGTTGGGTCTTTTTTTAAAATAACCCAGGCCGTTGTTGGAGACAACGACTTAAGGTATATGAAAAATTTGAAGACTTGAACACTTGCTCTCTATTTTGGCCACGCCATAAGGAGTATCAGCATTGGAAAAAAATTTGATGATTATAACCTAGGCCTAGGTTATATGATAGAAACTGACATTTTGAAGAGCTGGTGTTGGGTCTTTTTTAAAAATAACCTAGGACTGTTGTTGGAGACAACGTCCCAAGTTATATGAAAAAATTGAAGACTTGAACACTTGCTCTCTGTCTTGGCAAAGCCATAATGCGCAGAGCATGTGAAAAAATTTGTTTGATGATTATAACCTAAGCCGTTGTCTCCAACAACGGCCTAGGTTATATGATAGAATATTTTGAAGATAAGTTGTTGGTTTTTTATTTAGAGTAACTTTTATTTATGTAATTATTTCGGTTATGTTTAGGGTTAATTAGGTTTTAGTTAGATGTTGAGAAAAAATTATTTCTCTCTCTGTTTATTTAATTTATTTATTTACACAAAAAAACTTATTTATTTATTTAATTATTTCTCTCTCTCCCTCGGATCTCCGAAACACATTTCCCATATCAGTTTTCTCTAGATGAATGCAAGAGAAAGATGTTGATTATTCACATGAGAGTGGGATGTATTCGTTAGGGTTACGGAGAATGTTAGAATGTTAGGGCTAGGGTTAGTTCAGTTATCTCCAAAACTACTTTATTATTTAATTATTTCTCTCTCTCCATCGGATCTCCGAAACACATTTCCCATGTTAGTTGACTCTAGATGAATGCAAGAGAAAGAGATTGATTATTCACATAAGAGTGAGATATATTCGATAGGGGTTACAGAGAGGGTTAGAGGGTTAGGGTTAGTCACATGGGAGGGAGATTGATTATTTATATCTTTCGCTCTCTCCCTTAATTCTCCGAAACATGGGAGAGAGATTGATTAGTCACATGAGCGTAAGATATATTCGTTAGGGTTACGGGAGAGTTTTAGAATGTTAGGGTTAGGGTTAGAGGGTTATGACAACCTTTTCGGGGGGGGGGGGGGGAGGGGGGGGGGGGGGGGTTAGAGGGTTGGAGGGTTACGGGGAGGGTGACGTCATGCGTAAGAAAGCTATTTTTTCATGTTTTTGCAATTTTAAACATATTTTTGCATGTTTTTGCAATTTTTTCCAAAGTTGAAAACAATAGCATTGGCTGTTGTCTCCAACAACGGCCTAGGTTAAATATAGTTTGTACAGACATTATCCCTAACCCAACACTAACCCTCCATAACCCTATCCTAACCCTACCATAACTCTCCTTTAAACAAAGGCCTATGCCTAGTTTTTTTTATTATTTTTCGACATGGACAATAAAAAAATAATTATTTTTGTAATTTTGTAATTGTGTTGTGATTGGTATGTGTAAGATGTTCTAAAAGTGTTCTAAATATGAATAGTCAACTTACCATTAACCTTACCCTAACCCTACCCAAACCCTTGGTTAAAGGGGTATGGGTTAGGGGGGGGGTATGGTTAGGGGTTAGGGGTTGGGGTTAGGTTTAAGGTTCAGATAAGCTGAACGTGGATGTACTCTCTCATATTCACAATCTCCCCAAATTTATATGTTCCAAAATATATTAAATTTATATGTTATCTATTGATATCGTGTATTTTAGAAGTACCGAAAAATAATTCACATTATAAATGAATAAAATTCTCCAGAAGAAATTACAAATTAGGGGGAAAAATAGAGAATATTTTTTGTTTTTACAAAAAAGAAGATTAAGTTATTTTCTATTAAATATTTAAGCATTTAACCTTAACGATTATATATTGTTCATTTAGGTTGCTAAAAAATAAAATTAATAAAATATAGAGACAATATACAAGAATATGAATGTCTTTGGCGTAGGGTTCAAGAGGCTCTGTTCGTACAGATAGAAGAGAAAGTTGTAAACCCCCCCCCCCCCCCCCCCCCCCCCCCCCCAAAAAAATAATATAAAATTCACAACTTAGGCCTAGGTTGTTATGATTATTTTTATTGTTGTGGACTTGCTCTTCGATAAAGAACAACTCATCAAAATCCAATTTTCTCATATAACCCAGGCCGTTGTCGGAGACAACGGCCTGGGTTATAAATATAAAATTGGATTTTGATGAGCTGCTGCTCCTTATGGCCTGGCCAAGACAGAGAGCAACTCATCAAAATCCAATTTTCTCATATAACCTAGACCGTTGTTGGAGACAACAGGCCTAGGTTATTAAAAATAAATTTGGTTTTTGATGAGTTGCTGCTCCTTATGGCTTGGCCAAGACATAAAGCAACTCATCAAAATCCAATTTTCTCATATAACCTAAGCCGTTGTTGGAGACAACGGCCTAGGTTATTTTAAGAAAATTGGATTTTGAAGCGCTACTGCTCCTTATGGCTTGGCCAACACAGAGAGCAACTCATCAAAATTCAATTTTCTCATATAACCTCGGCCTTTGTTGGAGACCACGACCTAGGTTATAAAAATAAAATTGGATTTTGTTGAACTGCTGCTCCTTATGGCTTGGCCATAAACAGAGAGCAACTCATCAAATTCTAATTTTCTCATATAACCTTGGTCATTGTTGGAGACAACGGCTTAGGTTATAAAAAAAATAAAAAATTGAAGAGCTGCTGCTCCGTATGGCTTGGCCAAGACAGAGAGCAACTCATCAAAATCCAATTTTCTCATAAACGGCCTAGGTTATTTTTAAAAAAAAAGGGATTTTGATGAGCTGTTGCTCCTTATGGCTTGGCCAAGACAGAGAGCAAGTGTTCAAGTCTTCAACTTTATCATAATACTTAGGACGTTGTTGGAGACAGCGGCCTAAGTATAAATTTCAAAAAAAAAAATATACACAAGTGTAAATAGCATCTACACCTGTTACACTTCAGTATATCTCACTCTAACAACAAAATCAGTATTACATCCACAAACTAACAATAACAGCAAAATTTGTATCAATTACAACAAACAAAATAAATACCAAGAAAGTTTACATTCATCCATTCAAATTCATACAAATTTCACAACGCTGCATCAAAGCGCTCGTCAGAACTCTCTTCTTCCGATGGATTCACTTCTTGCAGATTGGTTGCCCTGAATTAAATGACAAGTTTCAGTTAGTGACAAATTTATTTACCATAAATCAAAAATAATAATTTTAAATTAATGATAACCAAATCACAAAATGTATTACCCCTCAAATAAGGTTGGACAATTTCTTGAATCATGATTCATTTGCGCAATATCGCATTTTCTGCACCGTCTCGATTTTTAATGCGAAGTTGCTCTCTTATCGGTCTCAATCTCTTAGCGTGAGGCCTTCCCTTTGTAGTGCATTGTTATGGGTCCCTCACGCATGCAGTTACATGTCCACTACCTTCACCATGAGGTTGTGCACTACCATGCGGTATCATGTGGTTGTGTGGCCTCTTCGAGTTGATCGCCAAATCTGGGTTGTAGCCGAGAGACGCTGTCACTAATCTTCACCAAATTCTCGAGTGTGCATTTGTAACTTTCATTGGAGGAACAACCAAGATCGACAATCTGTTTTGCGTGGTAGCTCAATTCACAATATCGAGAAGCATAATTCTCGCTATTGCCTTCGGATGGAACAAATGTATAGCTTATTCTCATCACATCCTTGGTCCATCTTCTTTTAATATATACATCCGGAAGAGAAGTGTGATGGCTGAACTGAAGAACCGCTAAAATATGCTTGCAAGGAATGCCAACGAAGTCGAAGAAGTGACAATTGTCACTTCTTCGACTTGAAGTGACAAGAAGTGACAAAATCCGTACATGTAATAATTGTACGGATTTTGCATAATTGAAGAAGGCAAGCCGGTTCTGATTCTCCACAAAGTATCACATGGAAGGTTAAACTATCCGGTGTCTCAAGATTGTCAACGAAAGTCACATTATACATGAAGCTTTTTGTAACTTCATCTTGGAATTTGTAAAAAAAATTCAAAATGTATGTTCGAGTCATTTGTTCCTCCAAAGCCCATCAGCTCTTCAACTTTGGTCTCTTCTCACGGTTATGATGATTTTCTTTCAGTTCATCGTGCCTTTGCCTTCCTAAAAAAATGATCGAAGATGACGACAAATACATTCAAGGAGTATTTCTTTTCTGTATGATGGTTCAGGGCAGAATGCGATGACTCAAACCGTTGGCTACTCAACATGCCGGCCCAAAATGAATCTTTTGCATAGATGAGTCCCCATTTTTCACGGATTTCAAATTGATCGTTCAAACATTTGTTATTCTGTAATCCGTACTACAAAAGCAATAAATTCCATTTTTCTTCAAAATCATGTACATGTTCGGAATTGTAGATGACTGTCTTCAATGATTCCCTAAACTTATTGACATCGTTCGACATACGCACCTCCTACAGTAACTTATCCAATATGTGCCAAATGCAATACCGATGCCAAGTTTGGGGGGAAAACTTTCTTCACTGCAGCGGCGATCCCACGGTCTTGATCAGGTCACGATGCCGGATGGAGCACGATTCATTACTCCTAACCACTTTTCAAAGAACTATTCAGACAAAGATGCCTTCTCATTTGGAATGAACCCATCTCCTAAGAAAGTCGATTGTGAGTGTTGATTGACTCCAACAAAAGGAACAACTAACTTTCCATACTGGTTCGTGTTGTATGTGGCATGAAAGCAAAGTACATCGCCAAATTCTTCGTAATTCATCCTAGAAATACCTATCAACCCAAATACAATGGGACAACCGGCCTTCGGGGTCTACTTGAATATCATTAAAAAATTGAAGGATCAGTCTGTTTCTTCGATTTGAAAAAATTGATTAGCATATTCCCGTCGTGTTCATTCAATGCTTCTTGCGAGTCTCTAAGTAAATTTCTAGCATCTTTTTTGGTGAATCCTAGTGATCGTGACCACCACTAGCACTTTCAAAGAAGAGCATTTGTCGACATGTCTGGATATTAGCTTGGTTAAATTGATCGATATTAGCTTGGTTAAATTGATCTATTATTCTTTTATCCGTATTTGACACATAATGGTTTTGGTACAAAAGATGCCTTCTACCGGGTGAGGTGAATTCATGATTGTGTGCTTCATGAAATAAATACAACACCCACGTATTACTTGCTTCGTTCAGTTTTACACGAACTAAAGCCCTTGCAACCCGTTCTAGAGATTGTTCCTCGTCTACCATCACTATGTTGACTCGGTGACGACCCGGATTAATTATACAAATAGGACTTATCTACTTCCACTTCTCCCTTTAATTTATTCCCACCCTTACGCATTGCCCCTTACGCATTGCAAAACCCCCACATCGAGCATATGATGTATAAAAATTTTCGACCGCAACTAAAGTACGAAACATCATACCTAACTTTGGTTTTAGGTGCTCTTCGACTAACGGCATGGAATTAACGATTTGTTCTATCCCCAAAAAATTATCTCCGGCAACCGAACTTTCTGTATCGTTGTTCATCTATAAAAAAAACTTTTATTAATACACACAAAACAATTTGTTAACAAAAAATTCGCATATATATATTGATACGAAACAAAATACTTGATAAAACCTGCATAAACGAAGTCCAAAAAATATGAAACTTTGCGATTGGGTCGGGCTCTCCACACACAAGCCAACACAACTTGTAGTTGTGAGTTTCGACCCACGGTTTGCAAGATACGGCCATATATCGCTTTCACTCTTGAAAAAAGAGCGGAAAGCGATACATTGGCGTATCCCGCAAACTGTGTGTCGGAACTCGCAACTAGAAGTTGTGTTGGCTTGTGAGTGGTTAGCACGACCTAATCACATAATTTTGTATTTTTTGGACTTCTTTTGAGCGGTTTTCTAGTGAGCCCGTACTCAAAAAGTTCCGCCTAAAATAGTAGTTGTTTGATATACGCGAGAAAACAACACAAACGAGATGCTAAAATTCCGAAATTTGGCCGTTAGGTCTGGCACACCAAACACAAGCCAACTCAACTTGCAGAGGTGGGTTCCGACTCTCGGTTTATAATATTCCACCGTGTATCGCTTTATTTCGATTTTATTGAATAAAAGCGATAGACGGACATCTCTTGCAAACTGTAAGTCAGAAATCGTCTCTACAAGTTGCGTTGCCTTGTGCGCGGTGAGTCCGACCTACTCGTCAAATTTCGGAATTTTTGAATATCGTTTGACTTAGCGTGCCCCTATTTTCCGAGCTAGAAGGAGGTCAGCGATCAATGTCTCATATCGGCCTCATTGTTGGAGGCACAAAAATTGAGACAAAGGGAGTACTAAAGGGTGAACACATCTGGGCCAAGCAGGATGACTCCGGCTTCACTTTCTTCAGTGCGAGAAGATCCATTGACATAGATACTCCAGACCAGAGGATTTTCGTCTTCCTCCGGGGGTTCGGGGATGGTGCTCTCCATAATGAATTCAGCTAAGGCTTTGCCTTTGATAGCCGTCCTTGGCCGGTAGCTGATTTTTTACTAGCTCAACTCGATGGATCACTTCACACTTCATGAGTCACCCAAAGTTATCCAACTTGTGTAGCACTTTCTTGAGGGGTTGGTCGGTGATGATCAAGATGGAGTGTGCTTGGAAGTAGGGGCGGAGCTTACGGGCCGTTGTGATAAGAGCATATGTCATTTTTTTCCATATTAGAGTAACAAAGCACTGGTGTTGTGAAGTATCTTACTCACTAGTAGATCAACTTCTGAATTCTATCTTCTTCCTTCACTAAGACGATACTAAGGGTTTAATCAGAAGTGTCCTAGATTGATATAGAGCACCTCTCCCCGCTCAGGCTTGTTTAAGAGTAGGGGATGGGTGAGAATGTCTTGAGATGTTCAAAGGCCTCTTGTTGCGTTTGCCCCCCCCCCCTCCCCCCCCCCTCCCCACTCGAAACCCTTCAACCCTCGAAGAGTTTTGAATAAAGGGAGGCACTTCTCTCCGAACTTGGAGTGGAAGCGACCTAATGGCGGACATGCACCCTGTGCGATTCTAGACTTCTTTAATGTTGGACGGGGGAGACATGTCTAGTATGGCTCAGATCTTCTTAAGGTTGGCATCAATTCCTCTTTGATTGACCATGAACCCCAAGAACTTCCCTGAGGAGACCCCGAATGCACACTTTGAGGGTTTTAGCCTCATGTTATGCCCTCAGAGGATGTCAAATGCTTCTTGGAGTTCGGCAATATGGTTTTCTTTCTTGAAGCTCTTCACAAGCATATCATCCACATAGACTTCAATGTTTCTACCGATCAACTCCTTGAAGACCTTTTCTATCAGGCGCAGGTAAGTGGCTCCATCGTTCTTGTAACACCCCGCAAAATTGAGTTATGATAATTTTCATCCCACATGCGTTATGCAAGGTTATTTTGTACAATTGCGTATAATATCTTATGTAATACCGTGAATATTTTTAGTTGTTAGTTTGTGGAATATAAATATTTGGGAATGACCCATATGCAGATTTAATATTCTATATTTTGAATAATTACTTAAGAGCAATTGTGTTAGGGACTTCTAGGAAATGGTTATCATGAAAAGGAACCTTAATGAAATTGTCACGCCCTACTTCCCAAAAAGAGAATACGGAATACAGATACTTGACTAAGCCCAGCGAATGATTTTCATCATCCATAAGCTGTCAGGATCTTTACAATATTTCACAGGAAAAATCAGAGTCGAAAGCAAGACAAGTCAACCAAGCATGCATATATGAATCAAAATACCAACAGGAATTTATTTAATAATCTCAAATAAACCAGATCTGAACAAGTCAATAATCCTGGGTCACATTGCTCAAATACAAAACAATCCAAGTAACAAATACAATTGTTCAAGATAAACAACATGAAATAATAATAAGAGTATGAAAACAATAATAGCAAAAATCCAGCACCTAGAATCTCAGATCACCTACTCCATCTGGCAGCTGATCTCCAAAATCTACAATTTAATAAATTGCAGGAAGAGGAAAAAGAAAACAAACTTCCGTCAATGCAAGTTATGGGCCGCTTGTAGTCCAGGCACAAGTACAGCAAAAGGTACACAAATATATAATAACTGCAGAAACTAACATGGCATGGAATAGATTTGACAGAGCAAAATAGAATGTCCAACATGAATCAGTAAACAGAATCAAGTAACATGGTATGCTAACAGGTACAGGTGATATGTGACAGATGTCAAGTATCAGATGGTATGTAGACACGTATACAGATAACAGATGTCAAGTATCATATAAACAGGTAATCAGGTAACAGATGTCCAGTAGCATGTAACAGTCAGAAAGATAACAGATGTCAGATACAGATATAGGTAATAGATGTCATGTTATTACAGGTCTTGTGTTATTACTATCTAGGTAATACTTCATGCGTCCCAAACTTTTACCACATGGTTGCTACATTCAAAAAAATTACGTTTAGATTTCGTAGGAGATTCTATAGAGCCGTGTACTCAGGTAATCAGACAGACAGATATCAGATGCAGATCCAGAAAGACAGATAGAACCTACGGGTTCTCTTCTGAGTACACCTTCCTATAGGGAAGTGTGCAGCCAGGGTAATCAGACAAACAGAGAGTATCATGTAGTCATGAACACTTAGCAGATAATCTTGTGGGAAACACTGGCCCCCTTCCAAGTACACATTTCTAAATTATCCACTTAGATCTTCCCTTAACCTCAGCTTGGTTATTTTGTTATTATTATCAGAGAGGCATGTGTGTGTCACAAACAGAGCAAGAATAACATGGCATAAACAGGTAACAGGTTCAGGTCATGTACAGGAGAAAGATAACTCATAAAAGGATATAACAACAAAAATTCTAGTTCAGGACAACAAGACAGTACTGCACTAAATTTGGAATTCCCGTTGCTACAAAAGTGCAAATCTGGATCCATCAGGAAATCTGGAAAATAGACTTCCGGCTGATTCCAGAAATTATGTATAAGTTATATGGTATTTCACAACAACAAGCCTCAAAACAGAATTGTATCCAGAAAATATGTTCAGCCAGAAATCAGAAGTTTGTATTCATGAATAGGAAAACAGCATAAAGACGTATTGATTAAATCCAAGAAAAATCTGGGGTATTCCCTAGTATGACTAGTAATAGTAAATAAAGTTTCATAATTTTCCATTATAGATAGAATGGTCAAGTAAAATCAGAAAGTAGCAAAATACGACAATTTTGTAAATCTGGAATCATAAACACTGCAGCACTAAAACAGCACTATCTCACAAAATATAAATCAAAATCTAGATCCGTCAAAAGTGTGATAAAATAGATATAGTAGGCTACAATTCACATTCACAGAGTTTTTATAGACAGCAGATAGAATCAGGTCGAAATTATGTATCTTTACTGAACAGTATGAAAATTCTGCAAGTATAGCAGTTGTTTGCAGGTATAGAATAGTGTATAAAAGTTATCAATTAAATCCACAAAAATTAGGGGTTAATCCCAATCAAGTCTAGTTGTAACCAGAAAAATATTGGATCAAAATATTATCTTTAACATCAGTAGAAAAATAATTTACCATACAGAATTCATATATAAAACTGGATCTGGAATTTAAACACATCTGTAGTAAAATAGTCACAACTCCAAACTCATAAATTGAAACTGAGATCTGTTAGAAAATCTGGAAAGTGGACAGAATTGGGTCAAGAAGTGGGTCTAAAATACTGATAAAAAATAGAGAATCGACAAAACAGAAATATCCTTCATACACAAAATCAACTAGTTCATGTGAAACTCATTCAAAACGTAACCAAACATGAAACAGAGTGTACTAGATGTCCAAGCAACCTAGTATAGGGTATGTAGAAGGTCTACAACAAGTATACCACAACTAACTCAATCAAGCACATGATATCATACGAACAACATGCATGTATACATCAAAAAGAGGTCATCTCTAAGTTATTTCATGTCATGTGTGTAATGAGACAACTACGGACGGGTTTAAAATTATTAAATTTTTTAAATTTTTAAATTTAAAATTTTTTTTATAAGGTTTTGATTTTTTTGAATTATTTTTAAAGTTTTTAATTTTTTCAGTTTTTAGGTTTTTAAGTTTTTTAATTTTTCTTTAAAATTATTTTTATTTTCTTAATTTTTTGAATAGGAGAGAGAGAAAGAGAGAGAAAGAAATAATTAAATAAATAAAGGAGTTGTTTTGGGTGGGGGGATTTGAATTTGAGTTTTGGGGGGATTTTTTTTTTTTTTTTTTTGGGGGGGGGGGGGGGGGGGGGATGTGTTTTGTGAGGTTGGATCTGGACCTTTGATTTTGGGGGGGATTGAAGGAGAGCCACTTGATAGCTTTCTTTGTGTTTTATTATATAGATGTGTGTGTGTGTGGGTGGGTGTGCAACAAACTCTAAGTGAGTAGTGAGATGTGTGGGCCTTTTCATTTGGGTTGACCCAATTAATCTAATTAATTGTCCAACCAATTTTAGGAGCCCAAGTCTTACTTGGAATCCGAATTAAATTCATCTAATGAATTTAAATCTCAATTTCGATCTATTCTAAGTGTGTGACCCTATAGATTCCCATTACATTGACAGTAATACTAAAATCCTATTTTAGTGTTACAAACAATGAGCGGTATCTAGCAATACATCACTGCTACTCAAGTAACGGGAATGCTAGTGATTTGACATAACCTATTTGTGACCAATGTCACCATGTAGTCTAGTCTTTTTGTCGAGATATCTTACTTGATCACAAGGCATAGAGCGTGTCACCCTTATATAGTTCAATATTTGGTTTCTTAATGTCCGAGTAGACTTACTACAATAATGAGATCAATACTCATATTGACATATTTGAGCATGGTCATACATTTTGCAGTCTCACTCAATCAAGAGGCTCGTAGATATAGCTTCCATTATGTAAGGGCACAAATCCTATCTAAGTCACTTACATCTTTCTAAGTGATTTGTAGTATGTCCAATAATCGGCTTTATAATCACCTTATTACATGCGACGTTTGACGACATTAAAACATATAACTTCTCATGTAGGGAACCGTAGTGACTTCAAGTCAAAGGACCACGTACACCATGATAATTGTGAGAACCACTTATGACACTCACGTAACAATCTATGCAGTGTTCTCATGGTGGGTCTGTCCAGTACATTATTACTCCAATATGTACCCATATGAAGACTTGATATCTTATATCCATGACCTGTGAGATATGGTCATCAGTCTACGCACATACTAGTCTCTATATATTATTGTTGTCTTAATTCACAAAATACTTGACTAGAGACATTTAAGAATATCGTTCTGATTTCATCCAATAGGATCTCACAATCAAGCCATGCACTTGATGTCCCATGGTATTGAATTTATTTTTCTAAGAATTTTATTATGTTCATTTAATCACAATAAACAGCACAATAAATAAAATTCCTCATATATGAAATAAATATCATGGTACAATGTAAACTGGTAAGGTCAATACATAACTGGCCTCTAGGGCATACACCAACATTGAGAATGTCTGGATATGTGTTGGACGGTTGAAATGTCGCAGACGAACCTGCACAAAATCTGAACATCAGGGTTGGCCCCATCGAAAAACCCTTCGACGCTCTAGTCAGTAGCTCAGAAAAAGAGATCATTTTGGTGGTAAAAGATTGACTAACTGACTTTGACGGAGGTAGATGACATTTAAGCCTAGGAGTTAATTCCACGATAGACTTAAAAGAATGTCTATTTAGGATTAAACTCTATATTTCCATGGTGATGAGATAGAATTAGTTACCAATCATTCTTGAGACAAGATTTAATCTGACAGCTTTTAATTAGCTGGAAATCCTTCTTGTTGTACTATTAATTAGCTTGAATTACTTGTCTAGTTGAATTTATGGGTCTGGGGCAGCCCATATTCACCTAGGGCTTGCAAAGGGTCTGAAATTACCGTTCTGCCCTCAAGAAGATTTAAGATGCGTGCTGAGATCTTGCAACTATGATTTCACCCATATTAGAAGGTATATTTTAATCTCATCATATACCGCTCTAAACAAAGTATGAAATGGAAGTTCAAGGACTTCCAATTAACAAGCACAAGGAGAAAATGCTAAATCTCAAAACAATAAAGATCTGGCCAGCTAATGGAAAAATCTAACACTTGTCAGAATACAAGATTTGAGAATTCCTAGAAACAGCAACTAGACCAACAAAATATAAGACATCACAGATGAAGAGCTCTTAACTTTAAAGGTATCTGTGATGCAGCTGCAACATAATACAACAAAGGTATTAGAATCTCAACATTCTTTCTGCTACGAAGAGATTAAGTGTAAACAGAAGGAATTTCATATCATAAACACCACAACAAGGGACAAGAGAAGACAACAATAGTAATAAGCTAATCTCATATGCTTTATCACTCAATTATGAGGTTTCATGCCAATATGATAAACACACTGTAACAACTGCATGAAAATATGGTGCTCATGTCAATCCCATAATTCCTTTTGTTGTGAACATCCAAGAGAATAAACAAATCTGTACAACAACAAAATTATATTGCTTAGCAGGTAAGAAGGAACATTTAAATGAGAAATGCTACACATATCTCAAATTCTAACCCAAACCTATCACAATCACTAAAAGACAAACCTTGATCTTCAAAAAATGATTTTAAAAATACCCAAACCTTGTCTTTTACTAATTTGGATAGGTTTGGGGTAAAGTTTGGGATATGCGTAGCATTTCTCCATTTGTATACAGTTTAAGTTGGAATGAAGGTTGTGTTACAATTAATTTAATGTTAGAAGAGATCAATGGAAAATAATGCAATTTATACAACAACAAAAAATTGCTGTGAGATGTTGCAATCCCTTTCCAAATCTATAATCTATGCATACAACAACTGCACCCCCCCCCCCTCTCCAACAACAATAACCCCCGAAAACAAGAAAAAATAATAAATAATAAAAAAGAACAAGCTATTAATCCACAGAAAGCTTTGACCACTACTACATCCCTTTTTGCAGCACAATCAACACACATTTTCCTCTCGATAAATATACTGTGTCCCACCATTATTCATACCTTCAAGCATGAGTAAGATATACTGAGAAATGGAGTCATGGCTGCTCCTTGCACAAGTCTTATCCGCGCTTTGATTCTCCCTCAATAAGATTATGACCTTGGTAAGACAACAGATGGCAGACCCTAAGAGTCATCCACAAACATGTTCTTTCAATAATGTTGATAGATGTCAAGACAACTGGTTCTCTACCGACCAATGACGGTCTACCACACCAATCTCGATAGATAAAATTGTAGTTGATAGTATTCCTCTTCAAGAACCATCATAGTTAAGTTGAATATATCCTTCAGGCAGCACAACCCATTTGATCAAAAGCTCCTACACACGGCGAAGAGCAGAGATCGATTTGAGATCCATCCATTGGACCTCATTGTAGGAACTCACTGAAGCAGAAAAAGCACTAAGAATATCTCACCTTTCAACAACATATGAAACCACACAAAAAACCATAACGTGTGGAAGGGGGCACATGCCCTCAAAACAGACTCTGATCAAGCTTTCCAAACATACCAACCAAACACATTTTTCTCTAACATTAACCATATATCATGGAAGGATGTCATGTTGACAGTAATGTCCATACGTTGCACAAGAATGCCTCAAAATTGACAAACAAAAATACAATAAAAAAGGGAAGAGGATAAACTAAGGCTGGGAATGGGCTTGGGCTAGACTTATACAAACCCGATGTCACGCTTTGCTTTCCATTATACGGAAACACAAGTACGTAATTGAGGCCCAACGAATGATATAAGTTTCCAAACTCACATCATCCATAAGATGTGCAAATATAATCTTAATAATATAAAATGTAACCACAACCACGCATGAAAGAATAACCATATAAACATGAATAATCCATGAGATGCCTCACAAACTAACCAACATCTGGAAAGAAATGAACTTCGGGTCAAAAACACCCAGAATACAATGTATATAAAAAAATTAGCAACAATAGTGACTAGGAGAAGCATAAAATAAGATTATTAATGCAGGCAAAAATTGACTTCATTCTCTAAAAGAGTTGTTCACCAAGTTCTTCGGTCATTCTCTCTTCAGTACCTGCAATCTCCACATCTAGAGTTGGAGAGGGGAAAGGTCCGTTAGAGCAAGCCACAAACCGCAAGAGGAACAAGAAGCAGGCTTAACAGGGAAAACAATAAGAGCTGGTAATTCAATTATGGAACAAGCATGAAAACGAGAAACAATATATATAACATAAAAGAAACAAGGACCAAGAAGGGAAATAGGAACTGGTAATGCGAATGTAATACAACATGATCAAGTGTAATGCAAGTGACAACTGGAACAAGTCTCAAATGTAAACTTGTAGGAAACATATCATGTAAACGGGAATCAGGTAACATGTAAAACTTATGAACATGAATCATGTAAACTTGTAAACGAGAATCATGTAACTTGTAAACGAGAATCATATAACTGGAATCATGTAAATTGTAAACGGGAATCATGTAAATTGTAAATAGGAATTATAAATTATGTACGTGATCAGTGTCAATCTTATGTCTATCAAATTTTTTATCAATCATGTGTCCCATAACACAGGTGCGGATGCATACAATCAAGTTAATGTTTAGACTCTAGTGGTGAATTTTATAGGGTCATATACTCGGATCTTGCAGGTGACAATAACAGGAATCATATCATATCATGTAACTAGAATCATATCATATCATGTAAGTAGGAATCAAATCATATCATGTAAACATATAAAGAGTCACTATTATGGGAAACACGGGCCCCCTTCCGAGTACACTCTCCTATATTGTCCACTACTAGATTCTTTCCCTTATTACCCCGACTTGTTATTCCTTTACAATAATTAAACATGAACATGCAATAACGATAATGGTATCAAGATAGGATCAAGGAGGTATCAAGGGCTATGCAATGTATGATATACAAGTTCAATTAATTACATGTAAGAAAATAGACATATTTACAATCAAGAGCATGAAGTTACAATTATGTACAGCAATATGTTGCTGTACAAAAATCCACTTTACCGTTGCTACAAGAACGCGAATCAGGTACCGCCAGTGTAACCCCCATTCCCGACAATAGTTATTTTCCGTGTATTTTCTATAATTTGTTTTTTATAAATTTATTTTTTGCTAAATTCATTTTTGATCTTTTATTAATGTATTTTCTAATAAAAAATTTATTCATTTTGAATAATGGTGTATTTTAATCTTACTTCCCATTTCTTATCGATCGATTATTTATATATGAGCCTAAAATTTAATATATATTATTATTGGATTATTTTAATGAAATTGTTAAACCCAAATATTATTTTGTTGTATGATATTATTATTTTTATAATTATAATAATTAATTGTTTTTTTCTTGATTAATCTATTTAAAATCCATCTATTGAATTATTTTATTATTTTATTTGTTCTGATTTTCCTGGCAAATTTCAGTCTATTTTCAAGCCCAATTGATATTCTTTTGCATTTGTGTTATTCATTTATCTAATTGGATTTAAATTTTCGATTCATGAACTATTTTCTCTTTTGTTGGGCTATCTATCTTGTGGATTTTATTTTATTTAATTGTGGGTATTTTTATTGAACCTCATTATTTTAGACTCATCTCTTATTGAATCCTAAAATCCAATTTCATTTGTTCTTGACCCAGAACCGCTATTATTGGATCCTAAACTACTAACCCAATATCCTAATTGTACCCTATAAATACAAATCTATTGCAAACCCTAAGAATTGCATAAATTGAAACCCTAGAGCCGCTTATCCTCTCTCCTTTCTCCTCCCGTTTCTCTCTCCCCGCTATTCCTGCCCAAACTCAACAAACCCATTACTGTTCCCTTTTTCCCCGGCCAACTTCGGCCACCCCCTCGTCGCCCAAACCACCGTCGACCTCCCAGTCGTCGATGCCACCTCTGGCGACCCCATCTCCTAGCGTTGCCACAGCTATCCCCTCCTCCTATATCATCGACATTAACAGCCAATCAAACCCCCACCCGATCTCCCCTTGCTCCTCCTTTCTGTCGACCAGCAGCAGCATCGCCCTCCGTTGCACCGCTCGTTGACTGCCGTCGATGCCAATCGGCGTTGCTGACTGTCCCCTTGCTCCTCTTTGCTGTCGTGCCCTCTCTCTCTTGTTGCTGCTGTCTCTTTGTGCTGCTTTGTCTGGGTTCTATTTGTGCAGGTAGTTTGCATGTGCATATTGTGTTAGTTCGCGGGTTCGTTGCCTCGGGATCCTTATCATGTTATTTTTAGTATTCGTTTTCACCGTCTAAAAGGCAAGTCACTTTCCTCTTGAATTGTTAATTGTAGAAAATTCAAGTTTTGTTGAAACTTTTGCAAGTAGATCTCTTTGTTATCGTATTGTACATTGTTCATCTCTTTCGTTGGGTCTATTGAGGGTTTACATGAGCTAACCCCAATTTACTTGACATCGTGCCACTTTTGACTCTAAAGATTGAATCTTTTATGTGCATATAGAATCGATAATAGGATTGTTCATAGAATTATTACACAAATAAATTATTATAGAGAAAATTGCTATGTTGTATGTTGTTTGATCGATTGATGGTTGATTGATGATAAATTGATGCATGTATGTGTTCTTAATCTTATTTGCCATGTTTTTATACCCTTCATGCTGATTGAGAAGTTTATCGACTAGTAGAATTAATCCTCATCATGTTTAATTAACTCATTTCATGAAAACTACCCGAAACCCTATATGTTGCTTGCTAGTTGTATGTTGACTGCTATTTTCGACGCAGTAACTAATCTTGAATAAATTACTTTCTAAATAAGAATTGTAGCCTTATCTTTCTAGTTTTCAGAACATCTTGAATTTCTAAATTTTGAGTTGTGTAGTAAAAGTTATACCCGCTTTTACTACAGCTGTATTTCAATTTCAGATTTTCAGATTCTTGTATCTTTCATATTTAAACAGTAAAAAGGTTGATCAAATGATAAAATTTTGTTCTGATAATTTTCAGATTGTTACTTAACATGTTTAGGAGTCTAGAAAATATTTTTAATGAATTTAATATTGAGTTTTTGCTGTTTCTAAAAATAAAATAACATGATGTCGAAATTCTGCCTGAACATGAAATCTGTAAAGAATGTTGTGATTGATCTAGCTACTATTGTCGGATTTTGAACTTTAAATATGCGTTCGAACCGTTTGGAAGTCTAGTTTCTAGAATTTCTGATAGATTCAGTTTTCGATTTCTGAAACAGCGGAAGACTGCATTTTTGTACAGACTATTCTTGTTGTCCAGAATTTCACTTTTCAGTTTTCTTAAATTAATTGTTCCCTACATCGTAGTAATGCATGAATCGAAATGTGTATGTTGCATTGCATGATCCTAATGAATTATTGTCACCATTCTAATTGTCCTATCTAAGTTATCGTCGTATTGTTCTCCTATTGATACTATTGTTCATCTCATGTCTTAAATTGCAGATTGTATTGTTGCATTAATAGAATAATTAATAAGCTGAGGTTTAAGGGATTGACTGGAGTAGTTGATGATATAGTGACTGTACACTGAAGTATAAGCCATGTTTCCCAAAATATTGTGTGTTGGCTATTGTTATCGTTATCGGTTTATTATTGGATTACTGACACAGTATCCCAATTGATCGTGTATTGTTTTATTGTTATTGAGCCAACCAGTGTGCACCAATGCTAAAATAAGATTATCGTGTCGTGTACATGATCTATAGAATCTTCCACTTATGTCTAAAATAAAATTGATTATATGCAGCAAAACCTATAGTATGGGATGTAGCAATACATGCATTAGTTAGGATTAAAATGATAATAGACTCATTAGTATGGGATGCAGTAGTACGTGCATTAGTTAGGATTAAAATGATTATAGACTCAAGAATGGACACAACATCGACACTGCATATTGTTCCTCATTTTTTCTATTGATATCGAATATTGGCTAAGTGTTATTGTTATTGATCATTGATTATTGTTACCGAATATTGAATCATTGTTTATACCAATTGCATCGATTACCATGATGATGATTATGTTATTTTCCCGTGTTATTAATTCATATTGATCCATTGATTCATTGTTATACCGTTACTCCATTGTTCTTTGTTTTCTCTACTTGTTGTCCACGACTTGCTCTAAGGACAATTTTTCTCCTCTTTTTAGATGAAGTGTTTACAGGTGTTGATGGAGAATTGCCTGATGGATTGGGAGAGCAACATTGGTGAAGGGATTGATAGCATTGCCGCCTAATAAATTATTGTTTTATCATGAAAATTGAATTATTGAACTATTGTTATTTCATTGTATTGTGGGCTTTTGACCCGAATATTGTTATTTGTATTTCAGATGTTGGATTATTATTGTATTTGAATATTTCATATTGCTTCATTCCAAATATTATTGTTTATGAGATTATTATTATTGCATGCGCAATTGTTCTGCATTGATTATATGGTTGAGTTGATCAGATAAACAACTTATGGGTGACGTTAGTCATTCGCTGGGCCAATGTCATGTACTCGTATTCCGTATTTTTGGGAAGCGGGGTGTGACAGTCAGAGGTTCCAGAAAATAGAATTCATGTCGGTTCTAACACTTATTCATACGATACATTATAGATAAAATAGCTAGGTCAACCAGACAGTTCTCTAAGACAGTTCTCTACCGGTAAACTGTTCAGGTAGCAGCTCAGTGCAAGGTTCTTATATATATAAATCAAATGTAAACTCATTTAAAAATCTTATAAAAATTATAAAGTGACTCCTAATCATATCTAGTAACATCCCGATAAATTTCAAGACTTTATTCTACTTTTAACATGATATTTAATTTGTTAATCGAGAAGATATGTTTCAAAATAGTAATCTGGAATTTAAAACGTCACGGTACTATAAACAATATATTTTGCAATCTACACATTGGATTCCATACCCGTTAGAAGTTCCCAAAACTACATTCAGAGGGCTACAAATTATTTTTAATAAATTCTAAATTATTTTAAAAGGAATTGGGTTAAATTCTTAATAGAAGTTGGGGTAAATGGCAGAGCCGAAATACAACATTTGCAATTGTAATGATTTTGGGTTTACAAACATATTGTTTAATAACTAGAATTGAACATACTTTCAAATCCAGAAATTAGAATGAGTTTCTATTATTAACATGATAGAGATTATCATTTCTATGACATTAATATACAAATATAATCATACTATCACTTACAACCAAAAATCATTCAAATCATCTTACTTATTTATATATACATATTATATAGCTCTAACTCGTGTTCATGCAATGTATGCGGGGGACAATGAAATTTACGATCTTTTGATGGGCATCAAATCACGAAGGCAAATCGATTGATTCAATTCAATATATAACAACTGATTTAATCATGGAAAGATCAGGCATGAACAATATGATGGTTCAATCAATTGAAACTTATAAAGAACACTTTTCATGAACATTGACGGTAACAAGTTTCAAAACATGATAATCAAATATGAATACTAATTGTGGAAGGTCAAATAAAATACTTGTACGGAACGATAAAAATATACAAGAGATACTTGTCTGTATGATGATCACAACGGGGAGGAAGAGAGGCAACAATAACGACACACGATGGCGACGTTCTATGAGCCACAACTACATCATCGGCGGTGCGACGACGATATCGAGCAAGGCAGCAATGAACAAGAACAGTAGTGGCATGGGAGAACGATAACGAAAACCATAGGTAAGGGCGAGTACAACAAAGGGTACGGGCGATGAGGGGTGGTTGACGGTGTTCGGTAGTTAGCAAGGGCAGTAAGATGAATGTGGTAATGGTAGGGAAGGAGCTAGGAGTTGGCAATGGTTGTGGGGTGCAGCGGTCAGGGGCACTGGAAGAGGGGCAGCGAGAGGAAGGAAGAAGCTTGCAATGACTCGCGGCAGCGATAGGAAGGAGGAAGGAGGAAGGAGGAAGGAGGCACTGCTCGGTGGAAGGGGAGCAGCGGTCGTAGCTGGTGGTTCAAGTTGCTGGAGATTGGAGGTGACGAGGGGTGATGGTACAGTGATCAGAGGCTGCGGAGGTGGAGTAGGGGGAGCCTGCGGGGTGTAGTGTGAAGAATGGCAGGGGCTGGCGGGGTGCTAGCGTTGGCTGTGTGCAGGTGAAGGAGGCAATGACAGCGGGGCTTCGGGGCACTGCAATTGCGGCAGGAGGTAGCAGCGACTGAGGGAGAAGGTGTGTTGACGGTGGAGAAGAATGACTGTGGGGGAAAAGGTGGCAACGGGGCAGTGGTCGGTCGGGGGAAGGCAGCGACTGAAGAAGGAGGAAGGCAAGCTGTTGGTTGGAGATGCGACGGAAGGCAGCACTCGGATGCTGGCGAAGGGAGGCGAGGTTGTTCGCTAGTCGCGAGGTGGAGGATGCAGCGGCCACAAGGGTTGATGGGGAAGATGTGGGAGGCGATGGAGTTCGAGAGGAGCGGCAATGGGGTTTGGGGTTTAGGAACCAGACGAAGAAGAAGAAGAAGAGAAGAAGTGGGGGTGGCTGGTTGTGAGGGGGGTTAAGGATAATTAGGGTTAGGAATTAATAGAGGATTAATTAGTTGAGGTGGATTGGTTAGTGGATAATAACGAAGAGATAATGCTATTAGTGGAGAAAATTAATGAGGGTGATTGTTATGCAGTTACGGGGTATACGAGTTAGGGTTGAATAAGAGTATGACTTGGAGTTGGGCTTCATAATATAATAGAGAATTAGATAATTTGTAGGGCAGGCTAAGACAAATGTAAATAATTGTAATTAAAATAGAATGACTTACAAAAATAATTAGTTAAATAAATTGTAGAATGGATCGGGCTTTAGTTAAGCTTAAAAAAAATAATAACAGTAATAATAAATCAAATAGTAGAATATAACATGAACTAGAAATTGGGATTGGATTTCTTATACAAAAATAAAGATAAAAATACTAGCAAGCTTGGGTTGGGCTCAATCAAAATAATTAGATGGTCAAATAATAATGGTATAGAATGAATTAGGAGTCCAACTTTAAAATAATCAACGAATAATAATAGATTTGGTTTTGGGATAAAATATAAATAGTCAATCAAATAGGAATATAAAATAAAGTTAAAATATACAATCATTCGAAATAAATATAATTGTTGATTAGTAAAGATTTTAACAATAGTTTGAATATTCTAGTGTGTACAATTGGGTTCAAAAGAGCTGAAGAATTGTAAACAATTGGAATACAAGGATATGTGAAAATTTTGGTATAAACGGAAATGGGGGTTACACCTGAGCCTGATTTTTTTTATTTATAGGATCCAAGCCCAACCTGATTTTCGGTCGGGCTCCAAAATTCAGGCCCAAGCTTGGGCTCGAATAAAACCAAAACGCCCGAGCCCAACCCGATTTCTTCAAAAAAGACAGTTACAAGTTTTTTTATTATATAGAAAGTAACTACCATTCATAGCTTTACGTAAACTAAAATACATACAACTTATGCTTTTCTCATGTAAGATTCAATTTATTACATAAAAAATAATTACAAAATTGTATATTAAGATTTATAACAATTGGACATACCAACTTGACAAGTTTCTCACTGAAAAAAGCGTGCATGCTTTGCTAATGCACAAGCATCACTAATGCAATCTCTACACATCGAGAACTAGGATCTTTACAAACATTTTCAGACTTCAACAAGATTATAGTTAGTGATGCATGTAAACAAAGAGAAAATTATTTCAACTTGTTATAAATTTCATGCCTTTCACCCGATAACATACTAATTAAGTTTGCTTAACAAAAATTCCCAAAGCTCAACTCACCAATCGGTTTCTTGTACTTAATTTCTCCTACACCCTACAAAACCACCACCAAAACCAACAAATCAAATTCACACCGCCAATGTAACATCCTGAATTTTCATTTATAATGATTAAGAGTTTGTTTGATTTCACGTGTTTTGCACGTGCAAATTTATGTACATTTTTACCCTTAGAAAATTATTTATTTTCATATCTTGAACAGGTATTTTAATTCTTCTCTTTTTAATTTTAAAGCCTATTTTAAATCTTAGGTCTAATTATTTAAATCTAGCCCACACTAATTAAACTAATTATTTTAATTATTAAGCCCATGGATTCTAAAGCCCACTAAATTGAGCCCACTAGTTTATTCTTATTTAAATGAGACAACTTGTGGGGTAGACTTATTTTTGTAACAAATTAATTAACAAATACATGTACAACTAGTAACTATGTGTGCTTAGGGTGGCACGTGCATTGCACATGCACGTGCATTATGCTAGTAGACTTGGCCGGTTTCAAGCATGGAGGAGGTGGGGGAGTGGTGTGAGTGGAGATGTAGTTTTGTGTTCATGGGTGGTTGCTTTAACTCCCTAATGCATCCTACTCTCATCAAGTTAATCTTAGCCCTTCATTTGACCCCAAAAAGTGTAAATAGCCCCCCTAGCCATTCACTTCCCTTACACCTTTAGAAATTATAAAGAAAGTGAGAAGAAAAGATAGTGTGTGAGAAATTTGTGTGAGGAAAAATATTGAGTTGTGCATTTTGTGTGTTCCTTTCACCATTGGAGGCCAGCCATTCATCAAGGAGGAAGGAGAGCTCGGGTTTCATCAAGTACAAGGAGGAGAAGGTGCTTTGGTGTGCACAAGCAAGGAGGAGAAGACTTACAACTAGAAGATGATCGTGTGTTCAAGGAGTTTCCCTAGGAGTTCCTTTGTGTTTTCTTTAATTAAGGTGGGTGATTTCTCTACTTCTAATGTAGACATCATGCTAGGGATTTAATTGATGAAATTGCTAAGAAAACTAGTAAATTTGGCCATGTGTTTGTTTAAAAAGAGACTACTTAGAAATGAAGTGAATGCTTGGTGAATTGATTGGTAGTTGTTATAAATTGTGATTATTACATTAGAATTATCTTGTTGCTATGAGATTGTGAATTTTTGAACCATGTTAGATTAAGGAAATATGCTTGTAAATGGCTAATTGGTTAATTGAAATATTTGAATTGTGCCATATTAATTAATGTGACATTAGTATGATAAAAGAGACTATATTCTAGAAATTGTTGTAGAAATAAAAGAAAGCAAGAAAATAAACTTATGTGAAAATTGTGGTGCTAAATTTGGTAAGAATCATGGTTGTTTTCAAATGTCGAAAATGTAGATATAAAATACAATTTAGAAAAGAAAATTCATGTGTTTATGTCAAAGTAATAATTTTTAAATATTGTTATGTTGCTAATCTATAAGATCAGTAATCTGGAAAGTTTCATGAAATAAATTAGAGGAGAAAAGAGTTTAAGAGTTTTTGAAATATGAAATATTAGTAACAAACAGAGAGTCGAGTTAAAAATAACTCAACTCATCTCATATCAGTTATTCACTTTGGTCATACTGGTCTTCGGGTGCGCCCTTAGAGCGTTACTGTAGCATGGCGGAGGCGGGGTTTCGGGTTCGAGTCTCTCCAGAGACTTTTTTTTTTCTTCTGAAAATTGATTTTTACTAAATACCGAAACCCATAACACAAATATAATTCACGTTCTATATTAGACAATTAGCCATAATGGCCTTTCTGGTCTTCGGTGGCGCCCGAAGTCAGTTATTGTAGCACGCGGGGGATCTGTTGTTGTGTGGGTTTGAATCTTGGCTTCGTCCACTTTTAGGAAAAAAAGATTTTTTAATATATTTTTTAATATTTTATTTTTTATAGTTTTAAGTGTTTTAAAAATTAAGAAAAAATATTAGAAATATTCTAAAAATACCTAGATTTCATGAGAATTTTTCTAGAGCTCTTTGACTTATTATAATGATAATTAGAGGCTACTTTTAGAAAAGAACTTGATTCAAATTATTAGAATGGAATATGGATTAATTAAAGAAAATAAATATTTCTCTTTTAAAAGGAATTTTGAGTAGAGATTTTAAATGAGATGTGTCTTGGAAAATTTAAATAATGATAATTGTGATTTAGCATAATAAGTGAAAGAATGTTATTATGAAAGTAAAGGAAATTTGTGAAATCTATTATGAATGTGGTAAGCTTGAAAAATGAATTCGTCACTTTATACATGAAATTTGTGCATGAAAATGAAATGAAAAATCATGATGAATTATGAAATTTTTTTTTGAGTGTGAATACTCAATTTATGACCATGAAATGGGATTAAAGACTAGAATGTAGCTAAGTCCTTTATACCAGCATTGAATAAATTTCTTTGAGATAAAATATTGAAATGAAAGATCAAATTTGGGTCATTATTGTTGATTGATGGTTAAGACCGGTATAGAGGAAGTGCTAACTCTTAGGGATTGATTTTAATCACGATTCAAATAACTAAGGACAATACAATAGTGAATATGTGATGAAAGTAAGAGAAAAACACGAGTATGAGGGCCTCGGGTCTACGGTGTGGGAGTGTTTCACAGGCTGTCTATATGATGCGTCATGTCATGACGTGAACACATCTCCAGAATTATCGGGATCGTGACGACGCTTGTGAGATATTTGGTGACTACGGGTGGTGCCATAGTCCCATGACGGAGGCTAAATTGTCCATAAGCTGTCTACATGATGCGTCATGTCATGACGTGAGATTTTCCTCCTAGTAGTCTGGACATGAGCTCGTAAGTCATAGAACATCTATGATATTTACCGTAATTACAGTAGTAGTTTAAGCCATAGCGAGGGATCCAACCCTACAAGATGAAGAACGATTAAGGGCTTGCCCTCGGACCTATGTAGTATGAGATGCATAAAATCCGAACAAGTGCGTATTAGTGTCATATAATATAAAAAAACTGCATTAAGAACTAAGTGCACATTCATACATGACATCAATAGGGTGGTCCCTCTTAGCTTTGTTTTGTGATAAGTGTGTGTTTTTTAAGTAAGAAAAATTGATGTATCATATCCTAGCGTCAGTTGTATGCAACTGACATACTCATAGTTTCTATGTAGGATAAAGTGATTGACAAGACTAAATATTGATTGCTGCTTAAAAAATGTTTAAGTTGTTATTCAATTCATGTATAATGTTGTAATTTGCTTCTGCTGTGTAAAACGTAATCATTGTTGTAATAAAACTTTTTTAATTACTTGTAAAATTGTACGAAGAGAAGTGTAAAGATCCTGTAGAACTTCAAATTCAGTCTTATTTGGAATTCGGGGTGTCACAGCCAAAACCTAAATTGAACCCAAACAAATAAAGAACTACATCAAAGAAAGAAAAAAAAAACTCCCCTTTTGGTTTCGAGCGGCATTGGCGGTAAAGCTCATCGCTGAGCTGGCAGAGGGTGGAGTGGAGCTTGTGACCGCCGTTGGCGAGGGTTTGGGCGATGCCGGAGGTAATGATCTTCGGGATGCGGTTGATTCTCCTAGAATTCGTAGTTGGTGAGGTCGGAGGCGTTGATAGCGATTTCTTCGATGATGGGAGGGTCGTCGACAATGAGGACGGGGATGAGCTCCTTCCAAAATAGCAGTTAGGGTTGAGATTTGAGATTAGAGATAGAGAGAGAAGGCGATCCTTTTGTTGTTTGCTAACTTAAATTCACATATAAATAAGGAAAAGAAAAATATGCAATCAAAAATTTGATTTGGGGTTGGGAAGAGAAAGTTGCATCATCAATGAAGAGGCGTGTTGGGAAGAGAAAGGGGTAGTTGGTAGCATCAATGAAGAGGTGCACGAGTTTTGAGGAGGCTCATGGAAACTAATCAACCATAATCAACCATAAATCTTTAATAAATAATAATGTATTGTCAAATCGGGTTGGGTTCGGGGTTGGATCTATACAAACCTGAACCCGGCTTGAAAGTTAATTTGGACTCAAATATTGAGCCCAGATCCGAAAATTTTGAAAAAACCCAGGTCTCATATCATACTAAAAACGAGTAGGACTTGGTCGAGCTTGAGTGGGGTTTGGGTCAATTGCAAGCATTACGATAAACCTCCTATTGGGTCGGTTTTAATTATTTTCTGCCCCTAACCCAAAAGGAAAAGTCAGAGGCCTAATTTGGTAATTTCGCAAGCTGTCGTCTCTCCCACTACTGCTCTACAAACCAGAGACCCGACCACAGGGCACACGCTCAGTTAGTCACAGTAAACTCGGGGCCAAATCTGCAAATCCTCTGGGGTTTAAACTGCAAAAATATTTCTTTTAATTTATTTTACCAATCTCGTCCATTCCCATTTTGCATATAAAACCCTATTCCCCCTTTTACTCCTCCACCATGCCTCTTTCTCTCTCTTCACTTCCTCTCTCTCCTCCGATTCCTCGAACCCTAGATATTGGGCGCCCCAAAGGTACAATCTTTTTACCTCGCTTTTAAAGTCCGGATGCGATCTTCGAGCTAGGATTAGGGTTTATACAAATTCGCCGGAATTGCTTTTCAATTTCCAATCTTGTCGTGTAAATCTTGATTTCCTTTGATTTGATTAGGGGTTTTGTTAGGAACCCAGTTCTCCATATAACTGATGTGGGACTAAATTTGGATCCTAACATTTCACCACGCTTCTGTAACCCGCCGTCCTCGGCGGTATTCACTCTAGCGATACTGGCCTGGCCCGGACCTACTAGTAATTTTGGCTCTGATACCAATTGTTAGGAACCCAGGAGAATTCACCCTTAAAAGCTAGCTGTTAAAGGGAGGAAATCCAAGTTTATAACTACTCAACATTGGTTCCCCATATAACCGTTGCGGGACTAAATTTGGATCATAACAGGTTTAGTTGATGTTGGATGTATTTATAGAGTTGCGATGTTAAAGAAAGGAACTACATTGCGTTAATTGGTTCAGTAAAGTTTTCTACTAATTTAGAACTTAATCGTAGAAATTTGGTAGTAGCGATTTCAAGTTTGGAGTTAGAACTAGTCGAGTGGAAATTTAATTGTTGTAGAGTGTGTTGCGTATTGCTTTTGCGGAGTTGACAAGTGTTTTTAAGACTCTTTTAAACCATTTGGAAACTTAAAGTAAAGAGGGAAGGACGAAATAACACCCAAAGTTTACTTTAATTCCCAAATAGCACCCAAAGTTTGAATAATACTCAAATAATACCCGAAGTTTTTAAAATAGGACCCCAAACCAATTCTGTTAATTTTTGACCGAAAATAGTGTGAAATTACATCAATAACCCCATGTCTCTCTTCTTCCCTTTTCAGTTCCTCTTCTTCATTTTTTATTGTTTTGTTTTGTTTTTTAAATTTTGGTGGATATGAAGGTGATGGTGATGGGTTGCGGAGGTGGTGGAGATGGTGGTTGGAGATGATGGAGATGGTGGAGATGATGGTTGGAGATGGTGGTGGAGATGGTGGTGGGTCTGGTGGCAATGGTAGTCAGTGGTGGTTAGAGATGATGGTGGTGGTGGTTGATGAAGATGGTGGAGATGGTGGTCCGTGGTGATGGTGGTTGGAGATGATGGTGGTGGTGGTTGATGGAGATGGTGGTGTTTGGAGATTGTGGTGGAGATAGTGGTCGGTGGTGGTGATGAGGTTATTTAACGGAATATTCCATTAACTTAACGGCATGTGTTTTCTGGTCATATATTAAAAACTTCAGGTGCTATTTGAGTATTATAAAAAGTTAGGGTGCTATTTGGGAATTAGGATAAACTTTGGGTATCATTTGGTCATTTTCCCTGAAGTAAATGGTTCGGCGAAGTTAGATAAGAGTGTGTTTTGGCAAAAGCACTTTTTAAATTTTTACGAACTTGGACTTCACCACCTTTTCCCCAAATGTTATATGAGGTAGGTGCTTTTGCCCTCTCGGATATATCCTACTTAAAGTTACTTTTTGTTGGTACCAGTTTTCTTCCAGTAATTCAGTTTACAACAATAGTATTATTTTTTACGTAGGATCTGTAGTAAGGTTCATAGATGTATATGAGTAATCCTTGTCTAATATTGACATTGCTCTAATGGAATTTAAAGGGTGATGGATCCTCCAAGGCTTCTGCCTGCGTCTCTGGAGGAGATTCCAGAGGATCTGAGGTGCAAGAGATCGGACGGAAAGCAGTGGCGTTGCAGTGCTTTATCCATGCCTGACAAGACAGTCTGCGAGAAACATTACATCCAAGCAAAGAAGAGGGCGGCAAATTCTGCTCTCAGAGCAAGCATGAAGAAAGCTCGAAGGGGTTCCTTAGATGATACCGATGTGTATTTAGAGTCTAAGCACAATGACCATGAGGTTAAGAGATCCTTGCCTCCAATGAATGTTTTTGGTTTGGAGTACAAGAAGCACAAGGAGAAGTTAGGAAGAAGTCAGGGGTTGTATACGCCGGAGACAATGGGATCAAAGGGGTCATCAATTGGTGGTGGTGGTTCCTTGATTTATAATGAAGGACAGAGAGAAGATGAAAATCGGTTCGGATTGGCTTATAACAGTTCATATTTTAGTAAGGAAGTGAAGAACCCTAGTGGAGGTGGCTATGGGGTGAGTAGAGTTGTCTTTGTTCTTTCATTATTGGTTGTATCGGGTTAGTGATAGTTTAATTTAAAGTTAGGGTTTATTTGAGGCAATTGGGTCCAATAATTTCTGTATGCATCATTATTCAAGGTTCTTTTATATCACCCCAAAGAACTTCCTTATTTCTATATAACCCCCAAAGGAATCTGATAACTTGATAAAGGGGTACATACTAATATACCCCATATTAGTATAGCATGTGTGAGGCTATACATTCTAAATGTGCAGTTGAGATTTAATTAGGTCGTGGGAATGGTTGATATAACTACAACTTAAAATGTGTGGTTGGGATTAGTTTAAGCGGGTTGGTTCTCCTTACTTTGCACAACCCAACTTTCTAGTTATAGTTGTTGAGATGTTATACAGCCACAGCATGGCAGAAAATGCCCTCTGAGGATTAGTTGCTTTTAGGGTGCATTTGATATAGCTCAATTTTGTGGGTACCACATAGGAATACAAAGAAAGTTTGGGGATGATATGAAAAATCACTTTGTTTATTTCCTAGGATCTTTTGCATATTTTGTCATTAGGATCATGTGATCTTGTTTCTCTGTAGAAAGAGATGAGTCAGCCTATTGAGAATATAAAAAAAATGGAGATAAACTTTCATGAGAAGTTTCACTTTCTGAGATCTAATGTAGCTAATTAGTTCAAAATAAATTGGATTTTTATTTTATTTTATTATTTTGTTGAAAATTTTTTTGGAACTAATCTCCAATTATTTGTTCATCTAACCACTTAGCCAGAACACCTTATCATTTTTTTTGGAGATAAATCCAGAACACCTTATCATTAAACAAGCATATATACAATTAAGCATAACGAATAAAGTTAGCTCATCCATCATGTTACAGGATTCCTGTGGGAGAAGTTCAGAATCTGGGGAGGCTCAAGGGCGTACTTGCCATCAATGCCGAAGAAGTGATAGGGGGGATGTGGTTTGGTGCATGAGTTGTGATCGGAAGGGATACTGTGGTAACTGCATTTACCAATGGTAATCTAAATCAGTGTATTATGCATATTATGCTTTAATCATTGCTTGTTTGGTGTGGGACATAGTTTCTTGTGTTTTATCATATTTATTTTGCATAACAGGTATGCGGACATCCCAGTAGAAGACATTCAAAAAATATGCCCTGCTTGTCGAGGTATTTGCAATTGCAAAGTTTGCTTGCGTGGAGACAATTTGATTAAGGTACACTATTCTTGATTGCAATATCATATTTGTCTAATCTAAATGTATATTTTTTTTTGAAGACAATCCTAATTGCTTAGTATGCGTTTCAGACTATGGTACAGGAGATAGCTAGTTTAGATCAGTTGCGTTACCTTCACAGCCTTTTGTCCTTTGTACTTCCTGCTTTGAAGCAGATTTATTCTGAGCAATGCTTTGAGATAGCTGTGGAGACCAGAGTACATGGTACTTATCTTTTACACTATGATTAGCCATTAACCAGTGCTATGCACGAAGTTATCATTATTCACGCTCAACTTTATTATCATTATTATCTAATTGTTGAATTTTAGTTGAAAATTTAATTAATTCATTTTTATTACTTCATAAAAGTAGTATATTTTTCTCTTAATTTGTAACTAATGTATTTAACTTTATTATCATTTTTTATCACTATACATCTTCTTTGATTATTACTTTAGGACAAAGTTATGTATATCTGTCTCTTTTTTAAGATATCAAAATCATAATTTGGAAACTGTATAAAAGTGACATGTCATTCTTTGGAGAGGATGTGTGTCAACCTCTGGTTTTCCTTTAGTTATCATCTAAATTGTTTTCTTCATTTTATATGACTGTCACTACTTTATTTCAGGAATGAAAACCGATATTCCTAGGGCAAATGTTTGTGCAGATGAACAGATGTGCTGGTATTGTTTCTCCAAACCTTTTATTTTTGCTCTTTAAATGTTGATATCATGATTACTTCCTTAAGCTGGTTTGTTTGCCTGTATGATTACAACTATATTCTTTTTTGTGCAGTAACTTGTGCAGAATTCCAATTTTTGATTTCCATCGGCACTGTACACACTGTTCTTATGATCTCTGTCTCACCTGTTGTCGAGATATTCGAAAGCCATCTTTGATTGCTTTAAAAGGAGAATTTACTGGTGAAAATAGTTTTGCGGATAAATTAATCTTGCAAGCTGAAGACGAGAATGCAATCGATTTCTCACATTTATTTCCCAAATGGAAGGCTAACTCTGATGGAAGTATTCCTTGCCCACCTGAGGAGGTTGGTGGTTGCGGCTCTTCAAAATTAGTACTAAGGCGCATTCTCAAAATAAATTGGGTTGCAAAACTAGTAAAAAATGCTGAGGAAATGGTTAGTGGATGTAAGGTTTCTGACCTTCAAGATGATTCAAGTGAGTCAAAACTGCATCAGTGCTCTAAAAGAGACGGTAGTAGTGACAATTTCTTGTATTACCCGACATCTGAGGATTTAAAACACGAAGGTATCAGATATTTTCACAAGCACTGGGTTAAGGGTGAGCCTGTTATTATTAGAAGCGTATTTGATCATTCATTGGCATCTAGCTGGGATCCAATTAGTATCTGGAGAGGGATCCAAGAGACTGCAGATGAAAGATTGCCAGAAAATAATACTGTTGTGAAGGTCACCGATCTTCTAAAACAATCAGAGGTATATTTTTGCAAAGAAAAATTATGTGGTAGATGATGGCGTCGTTATCTCTGCTGCATTGCCCTATCTATAAGCTGCGTTCTTATTTGGTTTTTATAAGTCTTTGTAGTTTAGTGGCTAATATGCTTCTTGCACTGATTATAGCGGCAGCTACTGCAAATCTACAGTAGATATTTTAGGGATGATAAATTTGGTTCATGAAGATTTTGTCGGATCAATTGCATCGTGAAGAAGCTGAATTAGATCAATTTTTGAACGACAATATCTGATCAATTAAGTCAGTTCATCGAGAATTTTAAGTGAAAATGGGAGCTATTTGTCCGTACTAAATCAAAATTAACGTTTTTTATTGACTCACAAATACCTGGCTTTGGATTTGTCATTCTCGTTTTTCACCTTTTCTTTTTCATGACCTATCTTGTTTTTAACTATTTTAACTGGTATTATCTATGTCATGCACATTTTCTTACAGCATACGTGAGATATTAATAAGAATTAACTATTCACTTGCTAGTTTTGGTATTTTAAGTGCTCTTAACATTACTCGAATTTATTGCTGTCTATCACTGTCATAATTGAAGGGAACTATTTGGTTGCTTCTTAATTGTAGTCGCATGTGACAGCCACTCTGATGGAAGGGTACAACTGGATTTTAGTTGAACCATATACATACTACATTGATATGGAGCCACAACGAATAATAAAGTATTGATTAATTGATTTGCATAAGATTTTATTTTCCTCCCTTTCCTGTTTTATTTTTGAGTAAACTGTGGACAAATTATCCCACTGTTTCGTAAATAAGATACAACTAAATGAATTACATAAAAAGACGTATAAATAGGAACTCCGAAAAACGGAATTACAAATACTATATACTACAACTAAACTTGTCCCTCCTCAAGTTGTAATTGTCTTCTACAAAACGTGTAACAAATTTTTGGATAACTGGACAGTGACAATAACTCATCACAACAATGAGTCTAGTCCACTGTTTCATTTATGTTGATTTTGCCAAGAGGTGTTGCATTCATGTTTTACCAAGGAGGAAGGGAGGAGGAGGGGACTCCTCCCCTCTCAGTTGTTGTCCTTTACTTACTACTTTCGGCTACTGGATGCCTTCCATCTAAGGTACAGCAGTCCGTGTTTCGCCTAGCAGCATGACGCTTGTATTGCTCTCCCACAACTTTCCTCCCTTTCCCGTTGAAAGAGTAGAATATTTCTTTCAATAGCAACATTTTTTCTTTTATGGATTTTTTTACTTGTTAGTTATTAGTTATTTAGTTGTTTTACATATTCCACTTTGGTTGCTTAAAAAAAATTTCTTCAAGTATTTAGCGATTCGGTTGTAGTAGATATGTTGGTGTGAGCTGTGGCTGGCTACTTCCTGTACAGGACATAATCAACTCAACGATAATTGTGCACATGGTAAATATTAGTAGACCCAAAATTTTAGCAAAACATGTTATTACCGTATGTCTTTTAACTTCTTTAAGGGGTGTTTCGTACGCGGATTAGAAGGGAATAATTGCATTCCCCTCTCCATTCTCTTGTTTGGGAAAATGTAGGCACGTGTGGGGAAGGAATACTCTATTCTCTAAGAAATATCCCCCAATTTCATTTCCTCCAAAACAGATGGGATTTCTCTATCCCCATGAGAGTAAAGCTACAAAAACTACTTTATCCCAACCACTTATTGTCCACCTCTACCACTAGCCATTACAACCACCACCATTACCAGCACCACAACCACCACCGCCACCACCATCAGCCTGCTACCACCATCTCCGCCACCCACCACCATTGCGTTCACCATCTAGCACCACCTCCACAACTGCCCAGCTTGTGCTTCTCACTTTTTTCTGTTTTTACTTGCTCAATACTGGTAAGGTATTTCCATAAAATTAACATATGGGGTTGGAGGACTATCGGGAATATTGTGTGCTATACCAAACACTACCAAACACAGTAATGCAATATTCATGGATGTATTCATTCCATCCATCATTTTCCTGGAAATGCTCAATCTGCATACCAAACACACTCTAAGGCTCTAATACAATTAGGGCTGGCAATTTGCCCGAACCTGACCCAGGTCCAATTATGCACAACCTGTTACTAGTGGGTTTGGACCTTCTATTAATCAATGTTGGTCAGACTTGGACTTCATTTTTTAGGACCTAACAATGTGTAGGTCGGGTTTGGCTTGTAATGTTTAGGCGTGATTGGCTTAAAATTTATGTGTACTAGTTATAGAGCATGTGCAATGCATGCGAGCATTTAGTCTTTCAAATTAAGATGATGTAGATGTGTGGATGAGGTTTAATTGTGTGGTGTGAATTATTAATATAACTTGAAGAAATGTATGGTTGAGATTTGATTGGTTGGTGTCGACGGTTCATATAATTCCGACTTAATAATGTGTAGTTAAGATTGGTTTAAGTGGGTTTGTTGTCCACCCTTTGCACAACCCAACTCTATGGTTATAATAGTGGAGACATGCACATAAATTTAGTGCATGTTGAAAGTATATACATATTGATGTAAAACTTAACTCTAAATAAAGAATTTTCAAGAATTTTAAAGGATTAATTTTATCAACATGTAATGCTGATCATGTTAGAAATTAAAACGGTTAATCGGTTTGATGGATTTTCAAGAACTGAATTAAGTTTAATGGGCCTAATTAACGATTCAGTTCTAACAATCAATAATTATATTTCTAAGCGTTCTTAGCAAGTAGAAGATGCAATATTGATTTGTACTCTAATTAGCAAGTAGAAATGTTCACTCTCAATATTTGTAGACAACAGATAAATTGAATAATATTATTGAGATGATAAAGCAGTAACACACCAGTCTCGAAGAAATTGGTGTTAGTGCTCTGAGGTGTCTGCTGTGGTGAGGCATCGAAGGAGGAGGGGGAAGCGTTGTGGGGGCAGGAGGCGGCGGCGTCTTCGGCGGACAATGGCAAGGGCGGTGACGAGTGGGGGGCTGCAGGTGGTGGCGCTGGTTGTCGAGCGATGGACGGTCGGGAGTGCTGCGACGTGAGGCGGCAACACATGGAGAGGGTCGGTGAGTTGTAGCAAGGAGGAAGGATGGGGTTGTCGAGCCGCGGAAGGCGGTGGTGGCAAGAAAGGCAAGGAGGGGTTTCAGAGATGGGTTCGACGGCGAAGAGGAAGGGAGAGGAAGGCGTCGAGGGCTGGTGGCTGAGGCTGTGGTGGTGGGTTGTTGAAGGTGGAGGCGACGGCGATGAGGGCGGTGAAGGAGGGTTGGGGGGGGCGGTGTGGCGCGGGGTGATCGGGAGTGGAGCTAGGGTTTCGGGATGTAGAGGAAGAAGATGGTGGAGAAGAAGATGGGCTAGGGTTTGGAGTTGGGATTAGGGTTTAGGATTTTAATTTGGGGATTTGGGAGTAGTTTTAGAGTTTATCACAAACCCTAAACTTTTATTAGGACTTTTCACAAACCCTAATAATTTTCTCATTTGTCTCACACAAAAAAGAGACACAAAAAAGAAGAGGGATGAAGAGCAATAACTCAACACAATAATTTTGTTAATCAAGAATATCATATGCTCTCATTATTCTCAAGGCCTATATATAGGCTCAAAACAAATCCAAAACAAATCGCAAACAAATTTCTCAAATCTAAAATAAATCTCTCAAATAAACTACGTATTGCTAAATCTCAAATTAAAATAAAACATATTTGATGTCCTCATCACATATCTACGTACGTACTTCCTTGTATATCAACAAATAAAATTTCACAGTGGATACTGATTTAGTTTTGAACTCTGTATGAATAAAATTTTATGAGTGTTTAAAAGTTTACAAAGTATGTGGACCTGTATAACTCTATTAACTCTATTAATTCAACAATATTTCTTAACCACTATAAATAGATTTTGGTGTTGTTTAAAAAGGTCTTTATATATTAAGAAAGCTTAGAAGCAATTCAGGCCAGATTCCAATCTGATTAGGCTTGTACCAACTGTTTTTTAGGTCCAATGGGGAAAGCGTGTAGAGTACAAATAATGGGATTTGACTGTTCCTCTGCGAGTCTGGCCTTACCATCCCTAAATACAAAAGAAGTTACATGAATTGTATGGGTTGGTGGAATAGTTTACCAGGGTAACAGCAAGACCATCTTAGCCTGTGCAAATATATAAAAATTTGGTCTTTAGAACCATCTTTTGCTGGTGTGAATCGTAGAACAATTTGGTCTCTGTAAATGCAAATGAAAGAAATACTACTATTTTGATATCTCCAAACAGATTTTGTGTTAGTGTAATTTTGATATACTTTATAATGATATAATCATCTTAATCTTTATATCATATAATTATGCAATTTATGTTATGGTTGCTTGTCTAAGAGTTTAAATGTCTCCAAACTTACTAATAACTTGTGACATAAACCTGACAGGTTGATATTGAACTCACGCAATTCATCAAAGGATATTCAGAAGGACTTAAACATGAGGATGGTTGGCCAAAAATGTTGGTGTTGAAAGATTGGCCTCATCCTAATGCCTTGGAAGAGTTCATATTGTGTCAGAGACCTGAATTTCTCACTAATCTTCCTTTGGTTGAATTTATTCATTCCAAGTGGGGTCTTCTAAATCTTGCTGCTAAGCTACCCCATGATACCATGCAGAATGAAGCTGGGCCTAAAATTTATATTTCTTATGGGACGCACGATGAACTTGGAAGAGGTGATCCTGTCAGCAATCTTTATATTAACATGGGTGATGTGGTAGGTTTTCAAATTCTTTCACATTTGGGGTTCAACTTTCAAGCCTTCATTTCGAAAAACTCTGTATTTAACTAAAAAATACATGATGTGTATCATTGTTACTTCAAAATCTTGTCTTTGAACAGGCAACCTGATTAGGTTTGTCTTGATTCTCTCTGTCCAATATGTCTAATATATTACTAAAGTACTATATAAAAACATTATCTATATTTTAGTATTTTGAAAATTTGTATACTAGATATCAATATATTGTATAAAGCTACTATTTGAATATGCATGCATTGCAAGTGTCTAATTACTAGTGTTATATCAAATTACTACTCTTTAAAGATAAAAAAAGATTTCACGTGGGAGTGCTAGTGAGTAGTTGGTGGCATCAATCAGACAAACTTTGAGCGGTCTTTGACACAGTAGCTGTGTATCTGTTTGTTTTGGCTATAAAGTCGATATTCAAAGCCATGCAATATTGATATGTAATGTAAGAGGCCTAAAATATTGATGTGTCAGAAAGGAACTTGACGAAATATGTAGACTTCCTCTAGAATAATTATAGTTTATAATCAGATTTGGAGAAAGACTCTACCATTGTTTTTGTTATTGTTGTAATAGCTTATCGTGTAAAATAGCGTTTATTCTTCTTTTCCATTTTCCTTACTGTCATGAGCTTTGTACTTTTTTAATGTTACACAAGTAAAATAGTTTGAGATTTTGTAAGAAATTTTGTATTCAACCTTTAAATAGTATGGTAATAGTAATTTGTTTATTTTGAAAAATAGGTTCAATTTATGCACATATTTGTATTTTCTGCCTATTGTACACTATGAATAGACAATGTGACTGAGTATCTCATTTCTTCCTTCCCAAAATATTAGGTTTACCTATTAATGCACTCAGCTGAAGCATATACTCAAATTTCAAAAATGTCAGAATTTGAGAATACTGAGAGAAATTCTGAGGAATCTAATGGAACTGAGGTAAATTCTGTTTCAAAGAAGAGTTTCCATGCTGGTGCTATTTGGGATGTTTTCAGAAGGCAGGATGTTCCAAAGCTGAATGAATTCCTGAGAGTTCATTGGGAGGATTTTACAACAGGCACTAGGAAGCCAGTTAATCAACTGCACTTTTTGCATTTATTGTACTAATTTCAATTTATTTTTCTGTTTGCAAGCTTCATTAGGCTAATTGTATTTTTTTTATAGGTCGCACATCCAGTTTATGAGCAAAGTGTGTACCTGGATAAACATCAGAAAAAAAAATTGAAAGAGGAGTGCAGTAAGTGATATCTGCTAACTGTTCTTGTTATTGTTGCATCTTCGTCTTAAGTAATATAGTGGAAGAATTCCTCATTTCTGAGTCACTAAAGTAACGTGCAAAGTCTTTTTTTTAAGCTTTCTATTGTGTTGATTCTTACTGACTTTTCTATAAAATTCCAGGCATAGAGCCATGGACATTCGAACAGCATGTTGGTGAGGCTGTTTTTATTCCTGCTGGATGCCCTTTCCAAGTTAGAAATCTTCAGGTAAATTGCTAATGTGGATTAGTTTTAAATGCGGTCACTGATTGAAGGTTTATTTTTAACAATTGTCACTTGTAATGCTCCATAGAGCTGATTAAAATGCAGTTCTCATATATTCAGATATACTAAGCAAATATCATAACTTCATTGGAGGTGAAAGCATCTAACAGATAATCATAAACCCAAGACTATTGTTGTTTAATGATCTGTTAAATTAATATGCATGTTATATAATGTTTTGGCACTTGCTCGTGTTCTGTTCGAGTCAAAAGTATGTACTTCTGGTTGTAATTTCAAATTTGACATCTGCAATTTGGAATTCAAGTTCCACATTGAGATAAGTGGGTATGTTGGTAATGGCAGTGATGTTCCTAATCTTTTTAGTACACTTCAGAAGGTCTGCATATGCACATTTTATGACTTATGTTTCATTTATTTTGAATGCCTAATCAATTCTAGGTAGTAAAATTGACGTGGGCGAAAACACCCTTATTAAATATTAACAGTGAGAACTGCACCTTAATCATGCGTTCTACATACAAATACAAATGCCTTGACACAACACTGCTACCCTTTTTTGCTTTCTGATAAACATGCTCTCTCTCTCTGTCCACACACACACAGATCAATGCTCTCCAATTGTTTAGCTGCATTTTCAGAGCAATGAATATTCCGTGAGTTTTTTTTTTTTTTTGGGTGAACTTCTCATGTACTTACTTTTGAGTATCTAATTGATGGTAAAATTGGTGTGCTGGAGTTCAACAGTAAATCATGTTTTATTAAATATAGAAGATTATCACGTGCAGTGCAAATGTATATATTTTAATTATGTTACTCATTGGAGTATGCAACTCATTTATTTCCTGAAGACATAATAATTACCATAAGTATCCAACTTCTTTATTGTCTCAACAATAAAACGGCATGTGCATTACATGCAAGAGTAGTATAGTTATAGATGTTCAATGAGATCCAGACTTCAATCATGCTTTCAACACAGACCTATGATATTGTGGGCACTTCTACTTATGAACCACACTTGTGTTGGGCACCAAGACTTCAAAACTCTACTTGAACATCTGTTGGAAAACTCTCATACGTACAGACAAAGCTAGTTTCCTCTCGTTTTTTTCTTTGGGGGGTGAGCTTTTTGATACCCGATTTTTAGGAGACAATCATATGGGCAAGTATATGGCATCCCCATTCAAATCAATTACAGAATTTTAATATATTTAGTATGATGGTAGTAAGTAATATGTAAAATGACTTGATTCATCATTTAAATGTTTAAGGAAAATGTGGATTACTGAAAGTTATATATATTTACGTCCTTGCTCATAGTTGTCCGATATTTTATGATATTGTTGGAAATTTGTTAAATATCTAGATACTTATGAAACATTTTCTTGAAGACATAGTCAACAACTTTCAAACACTTTTTTACAAAGCATAGATAACTTTTATCACTTAAGTATGGATCCATATTACTCCAGTATCGTATTTGACTATGAAGTATTGTTGCTTTTCTGTGGACTATAGATCTCTTATTTTGATAATGTACCTCAAAAACAGTGTTGTTGGATATCATTTGCATTGAATTTATGCATAGTTGTTATATAATTTATTTAATATTACTTCCATGCCCCCATGTCCCACTCTTTTTATAAATTTGACGTGTCTCGTATCCTTCCATGTTTTCGTCTCTCATATCCATACCAATGTCGATGCTTCCTATATACGCACACATAAATCTATTCGACCTTCTTTGCTATCCTACAAAAACTGTTTGTTCTAGACGAATGTAATATGTTATGGGTAAGTGGTATAAAGAGCTCACACCACCTTCTTTGCAGTCCTTGTAAAACCATTTGTTCAAGACTGAATGTATCATAATTTGTTTAAGTGATCTATAGATTCTCTCTGATGTAAACTTAACCCTAGGTAGAGAATTTTCAAGAATATTAAAAGATTAAGTTTACCAACATGTAATGCAGATCAAGTTAGAAATTAAAACAGATAATTGGTTCGATGAATTTTCAAGAATTGAATTAAGCTTAACAAGCCCAATTAATGATTCAGTTCTAACAATCAATAATTAAATACCTAAGCGTTCTTAGCAGGTAAAAGATGCAATAATGATTTGTACTCTAATTGGCAAGTAGAAGCACACACTCTCAATATTTGTGAACAACAGATAAATCAAATAATATTATAGAGACGATAGGTAGTATCACAAATAAATGAAGAGAGGAAAGAGATTACCAGGTTCGTAGCCAGTGTTACGATGTTGCAAGATTTGAATCTGAATCTGGCCCAAACGCCGTTGATATGCGGTGGAGGAGGGCAGTGGAGATGAGGGGAGCGGCGGGGTGCAGCCGCGGCAACAGGGGTGAGGCTCGGCAGTGATGAGGCGGGTGAGGCAGCATGCGACGACAATGGAATCTTGGGTGGCAACAGCAACGGGGAAGGTGAGGTTGAGGTCGGAAACAGAAGGCAGTGGCGAGAATGGGCTTGGTCGATGGGGTTCGGAGCAGGGAGATGAAGTTGGAGTGGGAGCCGGGATTGATGGTGAGGAGGCGGCGATTGACTGGGGTTTCGGGAAAGGAGTCGACGAGGAGAAAAGGAGGATGAAGAGTCAGGGTGTTGGGTTTAGGGGCTCGGCGGAGAGGAAGAAGTGGAGTGGCGGCTAGGGTTTCGGGGTGTTAAGGTTGGAGGTGGTGGTTGGGTTTCGGGACCGAAAGAAGAGGCAGAAGAAGTAGGAGAAGAGAGAAGGTGGAGATTTGGGTTTAATTAATTTTGAGGATTTTGGTGTAGTTTTAGAGTTTATCAGAAATCCTAATACTTTATTAGGATTTCTCACAAACCCTAATAATTCTCTCAATTGTCTCACACAAAAAGATGGATGAAGAGCAATAACTTATCACAATAATTTTTTAAATCAATAATAGCATAACTTCTCATTATTCTCAAGGCCTATATATAGGCTTAAAACAAATTCAAAACAAATCTCAAACAAATCTCTCAAATAAACTACATATGGCTAAATCTCAAAATAAAAATAAAACAGAACCAATGTCCTCATCACTCTCTCTCTCTCTCGCTCGCTCTCTTAATACAGACACCTTTGTAATCCTAAAAAAACCATCATTCAAGAGACTTTTTTTTGTATTATGTTAAGTGATCCGAAGAATCTCTCTCTATAGCGCCGCCTTCTTTGTAGTCCTTCAGAAACCATTTGTTCAAGAGAAGTATATTATATTATGGTTAAGTGATCCGAAGAATATCTCTCTCTCAATCTCTCTCAAATATAGCCACCTTTTTTGCAATTTTTGAAAAACCGTTTGTCCACGACAAATGTGTTAATTTTTAGGAAGCATGGATACCCTTACAGGACATAATACGGGTACGCAAAATGCCAAATTTGTAAACAGTAGGATATGGGACACAGTTATAATATTATTATACATTATATCTTAATATCATTTTAAATGAATAAATTTAATCAAAATATTTGGAGCTCATAAGCAAAATAAGATGTATATGTTGTCTTTAGAAATTAATAATACTTCATTATCCATTTGTATGTGCAACTAACTAAAGTAGTATAAGAAATATGAAAGCTTGAAAGCTTGTCTGACAATTGTTAGTTATGTGTTCGAAAAAGTGTTCCAAGGAGTGTCTTAAGATTCCAACATATAAGGTGTATGAATTTGATAGTTTTTCATCCCAAGTAGCAATCTCTTATATCCATCTTAATAACTTATTACTTTATACAATGCTAATAATAAAGGATGTAGTGCTGGAAAGTAGGTTTTCTTTGCAAAGGAAAGTTAGATAAGGAGGTGCATAAAGTGGTAGGTAACCATTTTTAATCTTCATGTTATTGATATGAATTTTTGTGTGAATATTGGTGTGTTAGTGCCTTCATATGTTTATAACATGACTGCAGAGTTTCATACTATTTGAATGTGTATATTGGTAGATATAAATAATTTAGTAAAGCATCTTGCAGCAGATTTCTCTTGTGCTGTATAAATATTTCAGTAAAGCATGTTCCTACAGATTTCTCTTGTGCTGTAAGAAGTTGATGTAAGGAGATGATGCTTGATGCATACTATTCCGTGGTCCAAATATTTAAAAGTTTATATGATGTTCTAAACTTATTCAATTCAATAACCAACAGTCTGATTTGGTAAATTCAATGTCAAAATTGTTAAAATTGCTTGAAGTTGTTAGTGAATGAACCTGATATAAGGGGCTGTGCTTAAACAAGTCTTTTAATTGCTTTAATGTGAGTTTTTTTTTTTTGGTTATAAAATTCTAGTAAAAACATTACAATTTCAACGTGTTTATTAGCAAATCCTTTGATGGAAATACTTTGTTAGCTTGTAATTTGGAAGAAATTGATTCTGAACGAAGCCGTGTTATAAATTTTGGCTGATTTGCAGTCATGAGTTTGTGAACCTATGATGGGGTTTGAAACTTCCTCCAATATTTTACAGGTTTTTGAGTAACTGTATAAGTGTGGCATTAAGATTTGGGTCGTTCGGATTTTTAGTATGTGAATGCA